>CM048649.1:7993575-9233349 GCA_026413185.1 Pueraria montana var. lobata
TTATAAACGTTGCGATAAAAACTAATAAAGGAAAATGTTAATGTGATTGTTATCTTTTTAATGTGATTGGTAATTGTTGTAGAAATATCAAAATTTCACGATATGTTTGGGAGGTGAAATAATAAAAAGATTATAATTTTTTTTGTGACATTTAAAAAGATCATTCCCTTCCAAATTGGCATAAAATGAGAGAAGACCTAAAAAAATTTCAGGATATCTCGTTTAATTTTATTAAAAATTCATCTCTCCTGTCATTAATAATGCGATTGTTACCTTTTTAATGTGATTGGTAATTGTCCTAGAAATCTCAAAATTTTACGATATGTTGGGAGGTGAAATAATAATAAGATTATAATTTTTTTTGGTGAGATCTGAAAAGATCATTCCCTTCCGAATTGGCATAAAATGAGAGAAGACCTAACAAAATTTCAGGATATCTCGTTTAACTTTATTAAAAATACATATCTACTCTCATTAATAATGGAAATTATTATAAACGTTGTGATAAAAACTAATAAAGGGAAACTATTAACGTGATTGTTATCTTTTTAATGTGATTGGTAATTGTCGTAGAAATATCAAAATTTCACGATATGTTTGGGAGGTGAAATAATAAAAAGATTATAATTTTTTTTTGTGGGAGATCTAAAAAGATCATTCCCTTCCAAATTGGCATAAAATGAGAGAAGACCTAAACAAATTTCAGGATATCTCGTTTAATTTATTAAAAATACATATCTACTCTCATTAATAATGGAAATTCTTATAAACATTGAGATAAAAAACTAATAAAGGAAACTATTAATGTGATTGTTATCTTTTTAATGTGATTGGTAATAGTCGTAGAAATATCAAAATTTCACGATATGTTTGGGAGGTGAAATAATAAAAAGATTATAATTTTTTTTTGGGTGAGATCTGAAGAGATCATTCCCTTCCAATTTGGTATAAAATGAGAGAAGACCTAAAAAAATTTCAGGATATCTAGTTTACTTTTTTTAAAAACACATATCTCCTCTCATTAATAATGGAAATTTTTATCTTATAAACGTTGCGATAAAAACTAATAAAGGAAAATGTTAATGTGATTGTTATCTTTTTAATGTGATTGGTAATTGTTGTAGAAATATCAAAATTTCACGATATGTTTGGGAGGTGAAATAATAAAAAGATTATAATTTTTTTTGTGACATTTAAAAAGATCATTCCCTTCCAAATTGGCATAAAATGAGAGAAGACCTAAAAAAATTTCAGGATATCTCGTTTAATTTTATTAAAAATTCATCTCTCCTGTCATTAATAATGCGATTGTTACCTTTTTAATGTGATTGGTAATTGTCCTAGAAATCTCAAAATTTTACGATATGTTTGGGAGGTGAAATAATAATAAGATTATAATTTTTTTTTTGGTGAGATCTGAAAAGATCATTCCCTTCCGAATTGGCATAAAATGAGAGAAGACCTAACAAAATTTCAGGATATCTCGTTTAACTTTATTAAAAATACATATCTACTCTCATTAATAATGGAAATTATTATAAACGTTGTGATAAAAAACTAATAAAGGGAAACTATTAACGTGATTGTTATCTTTTAATGTGATTGTAATTGTCGTAGAAATATCAAAATTTCACGATATGTTTGGGAGGTGAAATAATAAAAAGATTATAATTTTTTTTTGTGGGAGATCTAAAAAGATCATTCCCTTCCAAATTGGCATAAAATGAGAGAAGACCTAAACAAATTTCAGGATATCTCGTTTAATTTTATTAAAAATACATATCTACTCTCATTAATAATGGAAATTCTTATAAACATTGAGATAAAAAACTAATAAAGGAAACTATTAATGTGATTGTTATCTTTTTAATGTGATTGGTAATAGTCGTAGAAATATCAAAATTTCACGATATGTTTGGGAGGTGAAATAATAAAAAGATTATAATTTTTTTTTTGGGTGAGATCTGAAGAGATCATTCCCTTCCAATTTGGTATAAAATGAGAGAAGACCTAAAAAAAATTTCAGGATATCTAGTTTACTTTTTTTAAAAACACATATCTCCTCTCATTAATAATGGAAATTTTTATCTTATAAACGTTGCGATAAAAACTAATAAAGGGAAATTGTTAATGTGATTGTTATCTTTTTAATGTGATTGGTAATTGCTGTAGAAATATCAAAATTTCACGATATGTTTGGGAGTGAAATAATAAAAAGATTATAATTTTTTTTGTGACATTTAAAAAGATCATTCCCTTCCAAATTGGCATAAAATGAGAGAAGACCTAAAAAAATTTCAGGATATCTCGTTTAATTTTATTAAAAATTCATCTCTCCTCTCATTAATAATGCGATTGTTACCTTTTTAATGTGATTGGTAATTGTCGTAGAAATATCAGAATTTCAAGATATGTTTGGGAGGTGAAATAATAAAAAGATTATAATTTTTTTTTGTGGGAGATCTAAAAAGATCATTCCCTTCCAAATTGGCATAAAATGAGAGAAGACCTAAACAAATTTCAGGATATCTCGTTTAATTTATTAAAAATACATATCTCCTCTCATTAATAA
Source organism: Pueraria montana var. lobata (assembly GCA_026413185.1). Classification (NCBI taxonomy): domain Eukaryota; kingdom Viridiplantae; phylum Streptophyta; class Magnoliopsida; order Fabales; family Fabaceae; genus Pueraria; species Pueraria montana. The sequence goes on from CM048649.1 coordinate 7,996,148, forward strand.
TGGGAATTATTATAAACGTTGTGATAAAAAACTAATAAAGGAAATTATTAACGTGATTGTTATCTTTTTAATGTGATTGGTAATAGTCATAGAAATATCAAAAATTTCACGATATGTTTGGGAGGTGAAATAATAAAAAGATTATAATTTTTTTTTTTTTGTGGAGATCTTACAAGATCATTCCCTCCCAAATTGGCATAAAAATGAGAGAAGACCTATACAAATTTCAGGATATCTCATTTAATTTTATTAAAAATACATATATGCTCTCATTAATAATGGAAATTCTTATAAACGTTGTCATAAAAAAGTAATAAAGGAAACTATTAATGTAATTGTTTATCTTTTTAATGTGATTGGTAATTGTCGTAGAATATCAGAATTTCAAGATATGTTTGGGAGGTGAAAATAATAAAAAGATTATAATTTTTTTTCGTGAGATCTGAAAAGATCATTCCCTTCCAAATTGGCATAAAATGAGAGAAGACCTAAAAAAATTTCAGGATATCTCGTTTAATTTTATTAAAAATACATATCTCCTCTCATTAATAATGGGAACTATTATAAACGTTGTGATAAAAAACTAATAAAGGAAATTATTAACGTGATTGTTATCTTTTTAATGTGATTGGTAATTTTCGAGATATATAAAAATTTCACGATATGTTTGGGAGGTGAAAATCAAAAAAGATTATAATTTTTTTATTTTTGTGCGAGATCTAAAAAGATCATTCCTTTTCCAAATTGGCATAAAATGAGAGAAGACCTCAAAAATTTCAGGATATCTCGTTTAATTTTATTAAAAATACATATCTGCTATCATTAATAATGGAAATTCTTATAAACGTTGTGATAAAAAACTAATAAACGAAACTATTAATGTGATTGATATTTTTTAATGTGATTGTAATTGTCGTAGAAATATAAAAATTTAACGATATGTTTATGACGTAAAATAATAAAAAGATTATAATTTTTTTTTGTGGGAGATCTAAAAGGATCATTCCCTTCCGAATTGCCATAAAAATGAGAGAAGACCTAAAAAAATTTCCAGGATATCTCGTTTAATTTTATTAAAAATGCATATCTACTCTCATTAATAATGGAAACTGTTATAAACGTTGTGATAAAAAACTAATAAAGGAAAACTATTAATATGATTGTTATCTTTTTAATGTGATTGGTAATTGTCGTAGAAATATCAAAATTTCACGAATATGTTTGGGAGGTGAAACAATAAAAAGATTATAATTCTTTTTTTGTGGGAGATCTAAAAAGATCATTCCCTTCCAAATTGGCATAAAATGAGAGAAGACCTGAAAAAATTTTCAGGATATCTCGTTTAATTTTATTAAAAATACATATCTACTCTCATTAATAATGGAAATTCTTATAAACATTGAGATAAAAAACTAATAAAGGAAACTATTAATGTGATTGTTATCTTTTTCATGTGATTGGTAATTGTCGTAGAAATATCAAAATTTCACGATATGTTGGGAGGTGAAATAATAAAAAGATTATAATTTTTTTTTGTGCGAGATCTTAAAAGATCATTCCCTTCCAAATTGGCATAAAATGAGAGAATACCTAAAAAAATTTCAGGATATCTCGTTTAATTTTTATTAAAAATTCATCTCTCCTCTCATTAATATGATTGTTATCTTTTTAATGTGATTGGTAATTGTCCTAGAAATCTCAAATTTTACGATATGTTTGGGAGGTGAAATAATAATAAGATTATAATTTTTTTTTGGTGAGATCTGAAAAGATCATTCCCTTCCGAATTGGCATAAAATGAGAGAAGACCTAACAAAATTTCCAGGATATCTCATTTAACTTTATTAAAAATACATATCTACTCTCATTAATGATGGAAATTATTATAAACGTTGTGATAAAAAACTAATAAAGGAAACTATTAACATGATTGTTATCTTTTTAATGTGATTGGTAATTCAAGTAGAAATATCAAAATTTCACAGATATGTTTGGGGAGGTAAAACAATAAAAAGATTATAATTCTTTTTTTTGGGAGAATCTAAAAAGATCATTCCCTTCCAAATTGGCATAAAATGAGAGAAGACCTAAAAAAATTTCAGGATATCTTGTTTAATTTTATTATTAATTTTATTAAAAATTCATCTCTCCTCTCATTAATAATGCGATTGTTACCTTTTTAATGTGATTGGTAATTGTCCTAGAAATCTCAAAATTTTACGATATGTTTGGGAGGTGAAATAATAATAAGATTATAATTTTTTTTTGGTGAGATCTGAAAAGATCATTCCCTTCCGAATTGGCATAAAATGAGAGAAGACCTAACAAAATTTCAGGATATCTCATTTAACTTTATTAAAAATACATATCTACTCTCATTAATAATGGCAATTATTATAAACGTTGTGATAAAAAACTAATAAAGGAAACTATTAACGTGAATGTTATCTTTTTAATGTGATTGGTAATTGTCGTAGAAATATCAAAATTTCACGATATGTTTGGGAGGTGAAATAATAAAAAGATTATAATTTTTTTTTGTGGGAGATCTAAAAAGATCATTCCCTTCCAAATTGGCATAAAATGAGAGAAGACCTAAACAAATTTCAGGATATCTCGTTTAATTTTATTAAAAATACATATCTCCTCTCATTAATAATGGGAATTATTATAAACGTTGTGATAAAAAACTAATAAAAGAAATTATTAACGTGATTGTTATCTTTTTAATGTGATTGGTAATAGTCATAGAAATATAAAAATTTCACGATATGTTTGGGAGGTGAAATAATAAAAAGATTATAATTTTCTGTTTTTTGTGGGAGATCTTAAAGGATCATTCCCTTCCAAATTGGCATAAAATGAGAGAAGACCTAAACAAATTTCAGGATAACTCATTTAATTTTATTAAAAATACATATCTGCTCTCATTAATAATGGAAATTCTTATAAACGTTGTCATAAAAAATTAATAAAGGAAACTATTAATGTAATTGTTATCTTTTTAATGTGATTGGTAATTTTTGTAGAAATATCAGAATTTCAAGATATGTTTGGAGGTGAAATAATAAAAAGATTATAATTTTTTTTGGTGAGATCTGAAAAGATCATTCCCTTCCAAATTGGCATAAAATGAGAGAAGACCTAAAAAAATTTCAGGATATCTCGTTTAATTTTATTAAAAATACATATCTCCTCTCATTAATAATGGAAATTCTAATAAACGTTGTGATAAAAAACAAATAAAGGAAACTATTAACGTGATTTTTATCTTTTTAATGTGACTGGTAATTGTCGTAGAAACATCAGAATTTCACAATATGTTTGGGAGGTGAAATAATAAAAAGATTAGAATTTTTTTTTGGTGGGATCTGAAAAGATCATTCCCTTCGAAATTGTTATAAATTGAGAGAATACATAAAAAAAAATTCAGGATATCTCGTTTAATTTTATTAAAAATACATATCTCGTCTCATTAATAATGGAAATTCTGATAAACATTGTCATAAAAAACTAATAAAGGAAACTATTAATGTGATTGTTATCTTTTTAATACTGGTAATTGTCGTAGAAACATTACAATTTCACAATATGTTTGGGAGGTGAAATAATAAAAAGATTAGAATTTTTTTTGGTGGGATCTGAAAAGATCATTCCCTTCCAAATTGGCATAAAATGAGAGAATACATAAAAAAAATTTCAGGATATCTCGTTTAATTTTATTAAAAATACATATCTCGTCTCATTAATAATGGAAATTCTGATAAACATTGTCATAAAAAACTAATAAAGGAAACTATTAATGTGATTGTTATCTTTTTAATGTGACTGGTAATTGTCGTAGAAACATTACAATTTCACAATATGTTTGGGAGGTGAAATAATAAAAAGATTAGAATTTTTTTTGGTGGGATCTGAAAAGATCATTCCCTTCCAAATTGGCATAAAATGAGAGAATACATAAAAAAATTTCAGGATATCTCGTTTAATTTTTATTAAAAATACATATCTCCTCTCATTAATAATGAAATTCTGATAAACGTTGTGATAAAAAACTAATAAAGGAAACTATTAATGTGCTTGTCATCTTTTTAATGTGACTGGTAATTGTCGTAGAAACATCAGAATTTCACGATATGTTTGGGAGGTGAAATAATAAAAAAGATTAGAATTTTTTTTTGGTAGGATCTGAAAAGATCATTCCCTTCCAAATTGGCATAAAATGAGAGAAGACCTAAACAAATTTCAGGATATCTCGTTTAATTTTATTAAAAATACATATCTCCTCTCATTAATAATGGGAATTATTATAAAACGTTGTGATAAAAAAACTAATAAAAGAAATTATTAACGTGATTGTTATCTTTTTAATGTGATTGGTAATAGTCATAGAAATATAAAAATTTCACGATATGTTTGGGAGGTGAAATAATAAAAAGATTATAATTTTTTTTTTGTGGGAGATCTTAAAAGGTCATTCCCTTGCAAATTGGCAAAGAATGAGAGAAGACCTAAACAAATTTCAGGATAACTCATTTAATTTTATTAAAAATACATATCTGCTCTCATTAATAATGGAAATTCTTATAAACGTTGTCATAAAAAATTAATAAAGGAAACTATTAATGTAATTGTTATCTTTTTAATGTGATTGGTAATTTTTGTAGAAATATCAGAATTTCAAGAATGTTTGGGAGGTGAAATAATAAAAAGATTATAATTTTTTTTGGTGAGATCTGAAAAGATCATTCCCTTCCAAATTGGCATAAAATGAGAGAAGACCTAAAAAAATTTCAGGATATCTCGTTTAATTTTATTAAAAATACATATCTCCTCTCATTAATAATGGAAATTCTAATAAAAGTTGTGATAAAAAACTAATAAAGGAAACTATTAACGTGATTTTTATCTTTTTAATGTGACTGGTAATTGTCGTAGAAACATCAGAATTTCACAATATGTTTGGGAGGTGAAATAATAAAAAGATTAGAATTTTTTTTTGGTGGGATCTGAAAAGATCATTCCCTTCCAAATTGTTATAAATTGAGAGAATACATAAAAAAAAATTTAGGATATCTCGTTTAATTTTATTAAAAATACATATCTCCTCTCATTAATAATGGAAATTCTGATAAACATTGTGATAAAAAACTAATAAAGGAAACTATTAATGTGATTGTTATCATTTTAATGTGACTGGTAATTGTCGTAGAAACATTAGAATTTCACAATATGTTTGGGAGGTGAAATAATAAAAAGATTAGAATTTTTTTTGGTGGGATCTGAAAAGATCATTCCCTTCCAAATTGGCATAAAATGAGAGAATACATAAAAAAAATTTCAGGATATCTCGTTTAATTTTATTAAAAAATACATATCTCCTCTCATTAATAATGGAAATTCTGATAAACGTTGTGATAAAAAACTAATAAAGGAAACTATTAATGTGATTGTTATCTTTTTAATGTGACTGGTAATTGTCGTAGAAACATCAGAATTTCACGATATGTTTGGGAGGTGAAATAATAAAAAGATTAGAATTTTTTTTTGGTAGGATCTGAAAAGATCATTCCCTTCCAAATTGGCATAAAATGAGAGAAGACCTAAACAAATTTAAGGATATCTCGTTTAATTTTATTAAAAATACATATCTCCTCTCATTAATAATGGGAATTATTATAAACGTTGTGATAAAAAACTAATAAAAGAAATTATTAACGTGATTATTATCTTTTTAATGTGATTGGTAATAGTCATAGAAATATAAAAATTTCACGATATGTTTGGGAGGTGAAATAATAAAAAGATTATAATTTTTTTTTTGTGGGAGATCTTAAAAGGTCATTCCCTTGCAAATTGGCATAAAATGAGAGAAGACCTAAACAAATTTCAGGATAACTCATTTAATTTTATTAAAAATACATATCTGCTCTCATTAATAATGGAAATTCTTACAAACGTTGTCATAAAAAATTAATAAAGGAAACTATTAATGTAATTGTTATCTTTTTAATGTGATTGGTAATTTTTGTAGAAATATCAGAATTTCAAGATATGTTTGGGAGGTGAAATAATAAAAAGATTATAATTTTTTTTGGTGAGATCTGAAAAGATCATTCCCTTCCAAATTGGCATAAAATGAGAGAAGACCTAAAAAAATTTCAGGATATCTCGTTTAATTTTATTAAAAATACATATCTCCTCTCATTAATAATGGAAATTCTAATAAATAAACGTTGTGATAAAAAACTAATAAAGGAAACTATTAACGTGATTTTTATCTTTTTAATGTGACTGGTAATTGTCGTAGAAACATCAGAATTTCACAATATGTTTGGGAGGTGAAATAATAAAAAGATTAGAATTTTTTTTTGGTGGGATCTGAAAAGATCATTCCCTTCCAAATTGTTATAAATTGAGAGAATACATAAAAAAAAATTTAGGATATCTCGTTTAATTTTATTAAAAATACATATCTCCTCTCATTAATAATGGAAATTCTGATAAACATTGTGATAAAAAACTAATAAAGGAAACTATTAATGTGATTGTTATCATTTTAATGTGACTGGTAATTGTCGTAGAAACATTAGAATTTCACAATATGTTTGGGAGGTGAAATAATAAAAAGATTAGAATTTTTTTTGGTGGGATCTGAAAAGATCATTCCCTTCCAAATTGGCATAAAATGAGAGAAGACCTAAAAAAATTTCAGGATATCTCGTTTAATTTTATTAAAAATACATATCTCCTCTCATTAATAATGGAAATTCTGATAAACGTTGTGATAAAAAACTAATAAAGGAAACTATTAATGTGATTGTTATCTTTTTAATGTGACTGGTAATTGTCGTAGAAACATCAGAATTTCACAATATGTTTGGGAGGTGAAATAATAAAAAGATTAGAATTTTTTTTTCGTGGGATCTGAAAAGATCATTCCCTTCCAAATTGGCATAAAATGAGAGAATACATAAAAAAAATTTCAGGATATCTCGTTTAATTTTATTAAAAATACATATCTCCTCTCATTAATAATGGAAATTCTGATAAACATTGTGATAAAAAACTAATAAAGGAAACTATTAATGTGATTGTTATCATTTTAATGTGACTGGTAATTGTCGTAGAAACATTAGAATTTCACAATTTGTGTGGGAGGTGAAATAATAAAAAGATTAGAATTTTTTTTGGTGGGATCTGAAAAGATCATTCCCTTCCAAATTGGCATAAAATGAGAGAATACATAAAAAAAATTTCAGGATATCTCGTTTAATTTTATTAAAAATACATATCTCCTCTCATTAATAATGGAAATTCTGATAAACGTTGTGATAAAAAACTAATAAAGGAAACTATTAATGTGATTGTTATCTTTTTAATGTGACTGGTAATTGTCGTAGAAACATCAGAATTTCACGATATGTTTGGGAGGTGAAATAATAAAAAGATTAGAATTTTTTTTTGGTAGGATCTGAAAAGATCATTCCCTTCCAAATTGGCATAAAATGAGAGAAGACCTAAACAAATTTCAGGATATCTCGTTTAATTTTATTAAAAATACATATCTCCTCTCATTAATAATGGGAATTATTATAAACGTTGTGATAAAAAACTAATAAAAGAAATTATTAACGTGATTGTTATCTTTTTAATGTGATTGGTAATAGTCATAGAAATATAAAAATTTCACGATATGTTTGGGAGGTGAAATAATAAAAAGATTATAATTTTTTTTTTGTGGGAGATCTTAAAAGGTCATTCCCTTGCAAATTGGCAAAGAATGAGAGAAGACCTAAACAAATTTCAGGATAACTCATTTAATTTTATTAAAAATACATATCTGCTCTCATTAATAATGGAAATTCTTATAAACGTTGTCATAAAAAATTAATAAAGGAAACTATTAATGTAATTGTTATCTTTTTAATGTGATTGGTAATTTTTGTAGAAATATCAGAATTTCAAGATATGTTTGGGAGGTGAAATAATAAAAAGATTATAATTTTTTTTGGTGAGATCTGAAAGATCATTCCCTTCCAAATTGGCATAAAATGAGAGAAGACCTAAAAAAATTTCAGGATATCTCGTTTAATTTTATTAAAAATACATATCTCCTCTCATTAATAATGGAAATTCTAATAAACGTTGTGATAAAAAACTAATAAAGGAAACTATTAACGTGATTTTTATCTTTTTAATGTGACTGGTAATTGTCGTAGAAACATCAGAATTTCACAATATGTTTGGGAGGTGAAATAATAAAAAGATTAGAATTTTTTTTTGGTGGGATCTGAAAAGATCATTCCCTTCCAAATTGTTATAAATTGAGAGAATACATAAAAAAAAATTTAGGATATCTCGTTTAATTTTATTAAAAATACATATCTCCTCTCATTAATAATGGAAATTCTGATAAACATTGTGATAAAAAACTAATAAAGGAAACTATTAATGTGATTGTTATCATTTTAATGTGACTGGTAATTGTCGTAGAAACATTAGAATTTCACAATATGTTTGGGAGGTGAAATAATAAAAAGATTAGAATTTTTTTTGGTGGGATCTGAAAAGATCATTCCCTTCCAAATTGGCATAAAATGAGAGAAGACCTAAAAAAATTTCAGGATATCTCGTTTAATTTTATTAAAAATACATATCTCCTCTCATTAATAATGGAAATTCTAATAAATAAACGTTGTGATAAAAAACTAATAAAGGAAACTATTAACGTGATTTTTATCTTTTTAATGTGACTGGTAATTGTCGTAGAAACATCAGAATTTCACAATATGTTTGGGAGGTGAAATAATAAAAAGATTAGAATTTTTTTTTGGTGGGATCTGAAAAGATCATTCCCTTCCAAATTGTTATAAATTGAGAGAATACATAAAAAAAAATTTAGGATATCTCGTTTAATTTTATTAAAAATACATATCTCCTCTCATTAATAATGGAAATTCTGATAAACATTGTGATAAAAAACTAATAAAGGAAACTATTAATGTGATTGTTATCATTTTAATGTGACTGGTAATTGTCGTAGAAACATTAGAATTTCACAATATGTTTGGGAGGTGAAATAATAAAAAGATTATAATTTTTTTTTGTGGGATCTGAAAAGATCACTCCCTTCCAAATTGGCATAAAATGAGAGAATACATAAAAAAAATTTCAGGATATCTCGTTTAATTTTATTAAAAATACATATCTCCTCTCATTAATAATGGAAATTCTGATAAACGTTGTGATAAAAAACTAATAAAGGAAACTATTAATGTGATTGTTATCTTTTTAATGTGACTGGTAATTGTCGTAGAAACATCAGAATTTCACGATATGTTTGGGAGGTGAAATAATAAAAAGATTAGAATTTTTTTTTGGTAGGATCTGAAAAGATCATTCCCTTCCAAATTGGCATAAAATGAGAGAAGACCTAAACAAATTTCAGGATATCTCGTTTAATTTTATTAAAAATACATATCTCCTCTCATTAATAATGGGAATTATTATAAACGTTGTGATAAAAAACTAATAAAAGAAATTATTAACGTGATTGTTATCTTTTTAATGTGATTGGTAATAGTCATAGAAATATAAAAATTTCACGATATGTTTGGGAGGTGAAATAATAAAAAGATTATAATTTTTTTTTTGTGGGAGATCTTAAAAGGTCATTTGTAACCCCCTTCTAATTAATTAATTTCCATCTAAAATCCATAAAATGAATTTACCATTAAAATAAATACATTCCATTAAAATTTAAAGTTTGTCATTATAATTTACATTATTAAAATTTACAGAAAATGCTACTACCAATTTATTTCTAATTAATACAAAAGTATCTAAAGCCAAAAACACCCATTCCTATAGCTCTGGAAAATATCTGCATCTTTAACTTCTAATTAATCTTCAAAATACCTGCAATTCACACTCCCCTAGAATCTGGGGACAGCATTACCGGATCAGGCATTTAATTTCTCATACAATTAAAAAAATTTCAAACAAATTCATATCATAACAAATTAATTAGTTACACACATAATTAAATGCAGTATGATTTATGCAAATGCAGTTTTTGACTCAAATTCATTTTTTTGACTCAAAATCATTTTGACCCTGCTCCATGGAGACTTCCCCTTTGAGTGTTTAGTAAGTAACTGGCCTACCATTACGTACTGCAATTCAGCTATCAGCCCCTACTAAACGCGAATTAGCTAAACAGAATTAGGAGATCAGGATATCCAGGAAGGCCACCACGACAGCAATCCCGTTCCGGATTACGGTCACATGTGGAGTTGCCAATATCCCTCACCCCACAGGTTATATAATCACAGACCATACAACCCTGCCTAACTTATTCTGCTCACCCCAAAGATTCAATTCTCAAATCATATTCATTTCACATGACTACCGCAGTCTCGGTTAGTCAACAAAATCATTTCTCATATATCAACTCGTTTCTCATGACTACCACAGTCTCGGTTAGTCAACAAAATCATTTCTCATATATCAACTTGTTTCTCATGACTACCGCAGTCTCGGTTAGTCAACATTTATTCTTTCTTTTCTTTCTTTTCTTTTCTTTTCTTTTCTTTTCTTTCTTTTCATGGCTACCGCAATCCAGGTTAGCCAACATCAATTATTTTTCACTTGAATCTTTATAAGTCCCCCAAAAAGACTCATGCAATGAATTATGTTCATGATCACAATTAAATAAATAATTTGTACACATTAACATACAAGAATACAAAAATTAAGCAATTTACCTTATAACATTAGTATTTTAGTAAATTATCAATTAAATCACTATTAGGTAAAGTTACTAAAATACCCTTAATATTTTCTAAAATTCCATCTATGTCCTAAATTTTGAAATGACCAAATTACCCTTACTCTTTTTCAAAAATTCCCATTTTGTCCCTTCATGTAAAATGACCATTTTGCCCTTGATTTTACAAAAATTTCCACATAATATCCCTTGTATTTTAAGCATGGCCGAATGGTATACCTACCATTTCCAACATGTTTTCCAAAGCAACAACTTCCAATTCCAACAAAAATTCAACCAAATCTCAATTCAATTAAAAACCAAACAACTCAAATTTCAACCATCACAACACATTAAAAATTCAATCACACATTATTCCAATCCATGAATTACAATCACAAACATCAAAAACACAAAACCCCTAAATCAATTTCAAGTTTTCCTGATTCTAGGTCACAAATTGAATCTAACCCTACAACATGTTTTCTTCTAATTCCAAGGGTTTTAATTGAAATTAAATGCCTAGATCCTTACCTAGAATCCTTAGTTTGATGAAGAAATCCTTGAATCCCTTTTCTCCCTTTCTCCTTGTCTTCTTGAAATTTTTTGGGTTTTCCTCCTAAATCTTTCTCTTTGGCCTAAAACATATTGAAATTTGGGAGGATTTGGTTGGTTTATTTCTTAGTCTTGGTTGAAAGGATGAAGTGAAATGGAGGGGGCTGCAGTTTGGGAATTCACGGTTTGAGTGGAAGGGAGAGTTAAGTTTTGTGTTTTGATTTCTTATGTTATTAAATAATTGTTTTCTCCACCCAATTTAATTTTTCTACAAGTCCAGCTGCTGCCTCACACGTCCAGTTGCTGTATTGGTCCAAGGGAGATCAGTTTGCCAAGCTTTTCCATCCACTTGGACAGCCAAGGGAGTTCCCAACGTGACTTGCCCATTCCTTGGTCAATGGGTCAAAATTTGTAGGCTATTTTAGAGTTTTCTAGAAGGTTGTAGAACTTTTCAATTATCTTACAAACTAATTAGAATTTAAAAAAATTAACAACACCATTGGATTCCTCACTATCAAAAACCTTGGGGTAGTGTCTTACTTATCTCTTAATCCAAGCCTAATTAGCTTAATTTAGTGACATTAGAAACTTTGATTTGTCACCTTGTGATTGGTTAATACTCTAAATCTAATTTTTCTTGGTTAAGAATTTTTAATAATTATTCTAAGTATATTACAATTATTAGATAATTCTATAGATGTCATACAAATTTTTTCTGAATTTTCTGCCTTAGAATTTTATCGTAAGAATTTCTTAGAGTTCTAACTTTCATAAAATTCTAACAATTTGAAATTAGCATTTTAATTCTTTAACTGTATATATTTTTAATCTATATTCACTTACCTTTTTATTAAGTTACAGATTAGTCCAAAATTTTACACTTGAAAATTTATCCTGGACAGCTGTCTGACATACTGTCCAGTCAACAAGTAATTTCATTTCTCAACTGTATATATTTTAAATCTACATTAAATTCTTGATTTATTAGAGTACAGTTTAATCCAAAATGTTATACTGAAAATCTTATCCTGAACAGCTGTCTGACACAACTGTCCGGTCAACAAGAAATTTAGGCCTAAACAAATGTATCAAAAGACTTAGAAAATTTTGCTGAATAGAACTGTATTAATTTTATTATGAAAATATGTATAGAAAATATTCTCTAAATACAGTACGTAATTTCTTATAATATTTATAGAAAAATATTCATAAATAGTAAAATAAAAATGAGGGTGTTACATCGTTCCCTTGCAAATTGGCATAAAATGAGAGAAGACCTAAACAAATTTCAGGATAACTCATTTAATTTTATTAAAAATACATATCTGCTCTCATTAATAATGGAAATTCTTATAAAAGTTGTCATAAAAAATTAATAAAGGAAACTATTAATGTAATTGTTATCTTTTTAATGTGATTGGTAATTTTTGTAGAAATATCAGAATTTCAAGATATGTTTGGGAGGTGAAATAATAAAAAGATTATAATTTTTTTTGGTGAGATCTGAAAAGATCATTCCCTTCCAAATTGGCATAAAATGAGAGAAGACCTAAAAAAATTTCAGGATATCTCGTTTAATTTTATTAAAAATACATATCTCCTCTCATTAATAATGGAAATTCTAATAAACGTTGTGATAAAAAACTAATAAAGGAAACTATTAACGTGATTTTTATCTTTTTAATGTGACTGGTAATTGTCGTAGAAACATCAGAATTTCACAATATGTTTGGGAGGTGAAATAATAAAAAGATTAGAATTTTTTTTTGGTGGGATCTGAAAAGATCATTCCCTTCCAAATTGTTATAAATTGAGAGAATACATAAAAAAAAATTTAGGATATCTCGTTTAATTTTATTAAAAATACATATCTCCTCTCATTAATAATGGAAATTCTGATAAACATTGTGATAAAAAACTAATAAAGGAAACTATTAATGTGATTGTTATCATTTTAATGTGACTGGTAATTGTCGTAGAAACATTAGAATTTCACAATATGTTTGGGAGGTGAAATAATAAAAAGATTAGAATTTTTTTTGGTGGGATCTGAAAAGATCATTCCCTTCCAAATTGGCATAAAATGAGAGAATACATAAAAAAAATTTCAGGATATCTCGTTTAATTTTATTAAAAATACATATCTCCTCTCATTAATAATGGAAATTCTGATAAACGTTGTGATAAAAAACTAATAAAGGAAACTATTAATGTGATTGTTATCTTTTTAATGTGACTGGTAATTGTCGTAGAAACATCAGAATTTCACAATATGTTTGGGAGGTGAAATAATAAAAAGATTAGAATTTTTTTTTCGTGGGATCTGAAAAGATCATTCCCTTCCAAATTGGCATAAAATGAGAGAATACATAAAAAAAAATTTCAGGATATCTCGTTTAATTTTATTAAAAATACATATCTCCTCTCATTAATAATGGAAATTCTGATAAACATTGTGATAAAAAACTAATAAAGGAAACTATTAATGTGATTGTTATCATTTTAATGTGACTGGTAATTGTCGTAGAAACAATAGAATTTCACAATATGTGTGGGAGGTGAAATAATAAAAAGATTAGAATTTTTTTTGGTGGGATCTGAAAAGATCATTCCCTTCCAAATTGGCATAAAATGAGAGAATACATAAAAAAAATTTCAGGATATCTCGTTTAATTTTATTAAAAATACATATCTCCTCTCATTAATAATGGAAATTCTGATAAACGTTGTGATAAAAAACTAATAAAGGAAACTATTAATGTGATTGTTATCTTTTTAATGTGACTGGTAATTGTCGTAGAAACATCCGAATTTCACGATATGTTTGGGAGGTGAAATAATAAAAAGATTAGAATTTTTTTTTGGTAGGATCTGAAAAGATCATTCCCTTCCAAATTGGCATAAAATGAGAGAAGACCTAAACAAATTTCAGGATATCTCGTTTAATTTTATTAAAAATACATATCTCCTCTCATTAATAATGGGAATTATTATAAACGTTGTGATAAAAAACTAATAAAAGAAATTATTAACGTGATTGTTATCTTTTTAATGTGATTGGTAATAGTCATAGAAATATAAAAATTTCACGATATGTTTGGGAGGTGAAATAATAAAAAGATTATAATTTTTTTTTTGTGGGAGATCTTAAAAGGTCATTCCCTTGCAAATTGGCATAAAATGAGAGAAGACCGAAACAAATTTCAGGATAACTCATTTAATTTTATTAAAAATACATATCTGCTCTCATTAATAATGGAAATTCTTATAAAAGTTGTCATAAAAAATTAATAAAGGAAACTATTAATGTAATTGTTATCTTTTTAATGTGATTGGTAATTTTTGTAGAAATATCAGAATTTCAAGATATGTTTGGGAGGTGAAATAATAAAAAGATTATAATTTTTTTTGGTGAGATCTGAAAAGATCATTCCCTTCCAAATTGGCATAAAATGAGAGAATACATAAAAAAAATTTCAGGATATCTCGTTTAATTTTATTAAAAATACATATCTCCTCTCATTAATAATGGAAATTCTAATAAACGTTGTGATAAAAAACTAATAAAGGAAACTATTAACGTGATTTTTATCTTTTTAATGTGACTGGTAATTGTCGTAGAAACATCAGAATTTCACAATATGTTTGGGAGGTGAAATAATAAAAAGATTAGAATTTTTTTTTCGTGGGATCTGAAAAGATCATTCCCTTCCAAATTGGCATAAAATGAGAGAATACATAAAAAAAAATTCAGGATATCTCGTTTAATTTTATTAAAAATACATATCTCCTCTCATTAATAATGGAAATTCTGATAAACATTGTGATAAAAAACTAATAAAGGAAACTATTAATGTGATTGTTATCATTTTAATGTGACTGGTAATTGTCGTAGAAACATTAGAATTTCACAATATGTGTGGGAGGTGAAATAATAAAAAGATTAGAATTTTTTTTGGTGGGATCTGAAAAGATCATTCCCTTCGAAATTGGCATAAAATGAGAGAATACATAAAAAAAAATTTCAGGATATCTCGTTTAATTTTATTAAAAATACATATCTCCTCTCATTAATAATGGAAATTCTGATAAACGTTGTGATAAAAAACTAATAAAGGAAACTATTAATGTGATTGTTATCTTTTTAATGTGACTGGTAATTGTCGTAGAAACATCAGAATTTCACGATATGTTTGGGAGGTGAAATAATAAAAAGATTAGAATTTTTTTTTGGTAGGATCTGAAAAGATCATTCCCTTCCAAATTGGCATAAAATGAGAGAAGACCTAAACAAATTTCAGGATATCTCGTTTAATTTTATTAAAAATACATATCTCCTCTCATTAATAATGGGAATTATTATAAACGTTGTGATAAAAAACTAATAAAAGAAATTATTAACGTGATTGTTATCTTTTTAATGTGATTGGTAATAGTCATAGAAATATAAAAATTTCACGATATGTTTGGGAGGTGAAATAATAAAAAGATTATAATTTTTTTTTTGTGGGAGATCTTAAAAGGTCATTCCCTTGCAAATTGGCATAAAATGAGAGAAGACCTAAACAAATTTCAGGATAACTCATTTAATTTTATTAAAAATACATATCTGCTCTCATTAATAATGGAAATTCTTATAAACGTTGTCATAAAAAATTAATAAAGGAAACTATTAATGTAAGTGTTATCTTTTTAATGTGATTGGTAATTTTTGTAGAAATATCAGAATTTCAAGATATGTTTGGGAGGTGAAATAATAAAAAGATTATAATTTTTTTTGGTGAGATCTGAAAAGATCATTCCCTTCCAAATTGGCATAAAATGAGAGAAGACCTAAAAAAATTTCAGGATATCTCGTTTAATTTTATTAAAAATACATATCTCCTCTCATTAATAATGGAAATTCTAATAAACGTTGTGATAAAAAACTAATAAAGGAAACTATTAACGTGATTTTTATCTTTTTAATGTGACTGGTAATTGTCGTAGAAACATCAGAATTTCACAATATGTTTGGGAGGTGAAATAATAAAAAGATTAGAATTTTTTTTTGGTGGGATCTGAAAAGATCATTCCCTTCCAAATTGTTATAAATTGAGAGAATACATAAAAAAAAATTCAGGATATCTCGTTTAATTTTATTAAAAATACATATCTCGTCTCATTAATAATGGAAATTCTGATAAACATTGTCATAAAAAACTAATAAAGGAAACTATTAATGTGATTGTTATCTTTTTAATGTGACTGGTAATTGTCGTAGAAACATAAGAATTTCACGATATGTTTGGGAGGTGAAATAATAAAAAGATTAGAATTTTTTTTTGGTGGGATCAGAAAAGATCATTCCCTTCCAAATTGGAATAAAATGAGAGAATACATAAAAAAATTTTCAGGATATCTCGTTTAATTTTATTAAAAATACATATCTCCTGTCATTAATAATGGAAATTCTGATAAACGTTGTGATAAAAAACTAATAAAGGAAACTATTAATGTGATTGTTATCTTTTTAATGTGACTGGTAATTGTCGTAGAAACATCAGAATTTCACAATATGTTTGGGAGGTGAAATAATAAAAAGATTAGAATTATTTTTTGGTGGGATCTGAAAAGATCATTCCCTTCCAAATTGGCATAAAATGAGAGAATACATAAAAAAAATTTCAGGATATCTCATTTAATTTGATTAAAAATACATATCTACTCTCATTAATAATGGAAATTCTTATAAACGTTGTGATAAAAAACTAATAAAGGAAACTATTAACGTCATTGTTATCTTTTTAATGTGATTGGTAATTGTCGTAGAAATATCAAAATTTCACGATATGTTTGGGAGGTGAATTAATAAAAAGATTATAATTTTTTTTTGTGGGAGATCTAAAAATATCTTTCCCTTCCAAATTGGCATAAAATGAGAGAAGACCTAAAAAAATTTCAAGATATCTTGTTTAATTTTATTAAAAATACATATGTCCTCTCATTAATAATGGAAATTCTAATAAACGTTGTGATAAAAAACTAATAAAGGAAACTATTAATGTGATTGTTATCTTTTTAATGTGACTGGTAATTGTCGTAGAAACATAAGAATTTCACGATATGTTTGGGAGGTGAAATAATAAAAATATTAGAATTTTTTTTTGGTAGGATCTGAAAAGATCATTCCCTTCCAAATTGGCATAAAATGAGAGAAGACCTAAAAAAATTTCAGGAAATCTCGTTTAATTTTATTAAAAATACATATCGCCTCTCATTAATAATGGAAATTACTATAAACGTTGTGATAAAAAACTAATAAAGGAAACTATTAACGTGATTGTTATCTTTTTAATGAGATTGGTAATTGTCGTAGAAATATCAAAATTTCACGATATGCTTGGGAGGTGAAATAATAAAAAGATTATAATTTTTTTTTGTGGGAGATCTAAAAAGATCTATCCCCTCAAAATTGGCATAAAATGAGAGAAGACCTAAAAAAATTTCAGGATATCTCGTTTAATTTTATTAAAAATACATATCTCCTCTCATTAATAATGGTAATTCTAATAAACATTGTGATAAAAAACTAATAAAGGAAACTATTAATGTGATTGTTATCTTTTTAATGTGACTGGTAATTGTCGTAGAAACATCAGAATTTCACGATATGTTTGGGAGGTGAAATAATAAAAAGATTAGAATTTTTTTTTGGTGGGATCTGAAAAGATCATTCCCTTCCAAATTGGAATAAAATGAGAGAATACATAAAAAAAATTTCAGGATATCTCGTTTAATTTTATTAAAAATACATATCTCCTCTCATTAATAATGGTAATTCTGATAAACGTTGTGATAAAAAACTAATAAAGGAAACTATTAATGTGATTGTTATCTTTTTAATGTGATTGGTAATTGTCGTAGAAATTTCAAAATTTCACGATATGTTTGCGAGGTGAAATAAAAAAAAGATTATAATTTTTTTTGTGGGAAATCTAAAAAGATATTTCCCTTCCAAATTGGCATAAAATGAGAGAAGGCCTAAAAAAATTTCAGGATATCTCGTTTAATTTTATTAAAAATACATATCTCCTCTCATTAATAATGGAAATTATTATAAACGTTGTGATAAAAAACTAATAAAGGAAATTATTAACGTGATTGTTATCATTTTAATGTGATTGGTAATTGTCGTAGAAATATCAAAATTTCACGATATGTTTGGGAGGTGAAATAATAAAAAGATTATAATTTTTTTTTGGGAGATCTAAAAAGATCATTCCCTTCCAAATTGGCATAAAATGAGAGAAGACCTAAAAGAATTTCAGGATATCTCGTTTAATTTTATTAAAAATACATATCTCCTCTCATTAATAATGGAAATTATTATAAACGTTTTGATAAAAAACTAGTAAAGGAAATTATTAACGTGATTGATATCTTTTTAATGTGATTGGTAATTGTCGTAAAAATATCAGAATTTCACAATATGTTTTGGAGGTGAAATAATAAAAAGATTATAAGTTTTTTTGGTGAGATCTGAAAAGATCATTCCCTTCCAAATTGGCATAAAATGAGAGAAGACCTAAAAAATTTCAGGATATCTCATTTAATTTTTTTTTAAAAATACATATCTCCTCTCATTAATAATGGAAATTATTATAAACGTTGTGATAAAAAACTAATAAAGGAAACTATTAACGTGATTGTTATCTTTTTAATGTGATTGGTAATTGTCGTAGAAATATCAAAATTTCACGATATGCTTGGGAGGTGAAATAATAAAAAGATTATAATTTTTTTTGTGGGAGATCTAAAAAGATCTATCCCCTCAAAGTTGGCATAAAATGAGAGAAGACCTAAAAAAATTT
Source organism: Pueraria montana var. lobata (assembly GCA_026413185.1). Lineage (NCBI taxonomy): Eukaryota > Viridiplantae > Streptophyta > Magnoliopsida > Fabales > Fabaceae > Pueraria > Pueraria montana. The sequence goes on from CM048649.1 coordinate 8,015,327, forward strand.
CAGGATATCTCGTTTAATTTTATTAAAAATACATATCTCCTCTCATTAATAATGGAAATTATTATAAACGTTGTGATTAAAAACTAATAAAGGAAATTATTAACGTGATTGTTATCATTTTAATGTGATTGGTAATTGTCGTAGAAATATCAAAATTTCACGATATGTTTGGGAGGTGAATTAATAAAAAGATTATAATTTTTTTTGTGGGAGATCTAAAAATATCTTTCCCTTCCAAATTGGCATAAAATGAGAGAAGACCTAAACAAATTCCAGGATATCTCATTTAATTTTATTAAAAATACATATCTCCTCTCATTAATAATGGAAATTCTTATAAACGTTGTGATAAAAAACTAATAAAGGAAACTATTAACGTCATTGTTATCTTTTTAATGTGATTGGTAATTGTCGTAGAAATATCAAAATTTCATGATATGTTTGGGAGGTGAAATAATAAAGAGATTATAATTTTTTTTTGTCGGAGATCTAAAAAGATCATTCCCTTCCAAATTGGCATAAAATGAGAGAAGACCTAAAAAAATTTCAGGATATCTCGTTTAATTTTATTAAAAATACATATCTCCTCTCATTAATAATGGAAATTCTAATAAACGTTGTGATAAAAAGCTAATAAAGGAAACTATTAACGTGATTGTTATCTTTTTAATGTGATTAGTAATTGTCGTAGAAATATCAAAATTTCATGATATGTTTGGGAGGTGAAATAATAAAAAGATTATAATTTTTTTTTGTGGGAGATCTAAAAAGATCATTCCCTTCCAAATTGGAATAAAATGACAGAAGACCTAAACAAATTTCAGTATATCTCAATTAATTTTCTTAAAAATACATATCTCCTTTCATTAATAATGGAAATTCATATAAACGTTGTGATAAAAAACTAATAAAGGAAAATGTTAATGTGATTGTTATCTTTTTAATGTGATTGGTAATTGTCGTAGAAATATCAAAATTTTACGATATGTTTGGGAGGTGAAATAATAAAAAGATTAGAATTTTTTTTTGGTCAGATCTGAAAAGATCATCCCCTTCCAAATTGGCATAAAATGATAGAAGACCTTAAAGAATTTCAGGATATCTCGTTAAATTTTATTAAAAATACATATCTCCTTTCATTAATAATGGAAATTCTTATAAACGTTGTGATAAAAAACTAATAAAGGAAACTATTAACGTCATTGTTATCTTTTTAATGTGATTGGTAATTGTCGTGGAAATATCAAAATTTCACGATATGTTTGGGAGGTGAAATAATAAAAAGATTATAATTTTTTTTTGTGGGAGATCTAAAAAGATCATTCCCTTCCAAATTGGCATAAAATGAGAGAAGACCTAAAAAATTTTCAAGATATCTCGTTTAATTTTATTAAAAATACATATCTCCTCTCATTAATAATGGAAATTCTAATAAACGTTGTGATAAAAAGCTAATAAAGGAAACTATTAACGTGATTGTTATCTTTTTAATGTGATTAGTAATTGTCGTAGAAATATCAAAATTTCATGATATGTTTGGGAGGTGAAATAATAAAAAGATTATAATTTTTTTTTGTGGGAGATCTAAAAAGATCATTCCCTTCCAAATTGGAATAAAATGACAGAAGACCTAAACAAATTTCAGTATATCTCAATTAATTTTCTTAAAAATACATATCTCCTTTCATTAATAATGGAAATTCATATAAACGTTGTGATAAAAAACTAATAAAGGAAAATGTTAATGTGATTGTTATCTTTTTAATGTGATTGGTAATTGTCGTAGAAATATCAAAATTTTACGATATGTTTGGGAGGTGAAATAATAAAAAGATTATAATTTTTTTTTGTGGGAGATCTAAAAAGATCTTTCCCTTCCAAATTGGCATAAAATGAGAGAAGACCTAAAAAAATTTCAGGATATCTCGTTTAATTTTATTAAAAATACATATCTCCTCTCATTAATAATGGAAATTCTTATAAACGTTGTGATAAAAAACTAATAAAGGAAACTATTAACGTCATTGTTATCTTTTTAATGTGATTGGTAATTGTCGTGGAAATATCAAAATTTCACGATATGTTTGGGAGGTGAAATAATAAAAAGATTATAATTTTTTTTTGTGGGAGATCTAAAAAGATCTTTCCCTTCCAAATTGGCATAAAATGAGAGAAGACCTAAAAAAATTTCAGGATATCTCGTTTAATTTTATTAAAAATACATATCTCCTCTCATTAATAATGGAAATTATTATAAACGTTGTGATAAAAAACTAATAAAGGAAACTATTAACGTGATTGTTATCTTTTTAATGTGATTGGTAATTGTCGTAGAAATATCAAAATTTCACGATATGTTTGGGAGGTGAAATAATAAAAAGATTATAATTTTTTTTTGTGGGAGATCTAAAAAGATCTATCCCCTCCAAGTTGGCATTAAATGAGAGAAGACCTCAAAAAATTTCAGGATATCTCGTTTAATTTTATTAAAAATACATATCTCCTCTCATTAGTAATGGAAAGTCTAATAAACGTTGTGATAAAAAGCTAATAAAGGAAACTATTAATGTGATTGTTATCTTTTTAATGTGACTGGTAATTGTCGTAGAAACATCAAAATTTCACGATATGTTTGGTAGGTGAAATAATAAAAAGATTACAATTTTTTTTTTGTGGGAGATCTAGAAAGATCATTCCCTTCCAAATTGGCATTTAATGAGAGAAGACCTAAACAAATTTCAGGATATCTCATTTAATTTTATTAAAAATACATATCTCCTCTCAATAATAATGGAAATTCTAATAAACATTGTGATAAAAAACTAATAAAGGAAACTATTAACGTGATTGTTATCTTTTTAATGTGATTGGTAATTGTCGTAGAAATATCAAAATTTCACTTTATATTTGGGAGGCGAAATAATAAATAGATTATAATTTTTTTTTGTGGGAGATCTAAAAAGATCTTTCCCTTCCAAATTGTCATAAAATGAGAGAAGACCTAAAAAAATTTCAGGATATCTCGTTTAATTTTATTAAAAATACATATCTCCTCTCATTAATAATGGAAATTCTAATAAACGTTGTGATAAAAAGCTAATAAAGGAAACTATTAACGTGATTGTTATCTTTTTAATGTGATTAGTAATTGTCGTAGAAATATCAAAATTTCATGATATGTTTGGGAGGTGAAATAATAAAAAGATTATAATTTTTTTTTGTGGGAGATCTAAAAAGATCATTCCCTTCCAAATTGGAATAAAATGACAGAAGACCTAAACAAATTTCAGTATATCTCAATTAATTTTCTTAAAAATACATATCTCCTTTCATTAATAATGGAAATTCATATAAACGTTGTGATAAAAAACTAATAAAGGAAAATGTTAATGTGATTGTTATCTTTTTAATGTGATTGGTAATTGTCGTAGAAATATCAAAATTTTACGATATGTTTGGGAGGTGAAATAATAAAAAGATTAGAATTTTTTTTTGGTCAGATCTGAAAAGATCATCCCCTTCCAAATTGGCATAAAATGATAGAAGACCTAAAAGAATTTCAGGATATCTCGTTAAATTTTATTAAAAATACATATCTCCTTTCATTAATAATGGAAATTCTTATAAACGTTGTGATAAAAAACTAATAAAGGAAACTATTAACGTCATTGTTATCTTTTTAATGTGATTGGTAATTGTCGTGGAAATATCAAAATTTCACGATATGTTTGGGAGGTGAAATAATAAAAAGATTATAATTTTTTTTTGTGGGAGATCTAAAAAGATCTTTCCCTTCCAAATTGGCATAAAATGAGAGAAGACCTAAAAAAATTTCAGGATATCTCGTTTAATTTTATTAAAAATACATATCTCCTCTCATTAATAATGGAAATTATTATAAACGTTGTGATAAAAAACTAATAAAGGAAACTATTAACGTGATTGTTATCTTTTTAATGTGATTGGTAATTGTCGTAGAAATATCAAAATTTCACGATATGTTTGGTGTAACCCCCTTTTTCTTATAAAACATAATTTAACTATTTAATTTATTTTATATAATTTTTTCAAAGTTCTGATACATTATCTTACAATCCAAAATATGTTCTGTAATTTACATCATCAAAATTTATATAAACACTGCTACAAAATAATTCTAACTACTACAAATTATTGTCTACCCAAAATAGTCCCATCCTATATGCTCTGGAATTTCTGCATCTTCATCATTTAACTATATCTTCAGACACCTGCAATTCACACTCCCCTAGAATCTGGGGACAGCATTACCGGATCAGGCATTTAATTTCTCATAGAATTAAAACAATTTCAAACAAATACATATCATAACAAATTAATTAGTTACACACATAATTAAATGCAGTATGATTTATGCAATGCAGTTTTTGACTCAAATTCGTTTTGACCCTGCTCCATGGAGACTTCCCCTTTGAGTGTTTAGTAAGTAACTGGCCTACCATTACGTACAGCAATTCAGCCATCAGCCCCTACTAAACGCGAATAAACTAAACAGAATTAGGAGATCAGGATACCCGGAAGGCCACCACGACAGTATCTGCACTCCAGATTACGGTCCTCTGTGGAATTGCCAATATCCTTCACCCCACAGACTATATAATCACAGACTATACGGTCCTGTCTAACTTACTCTGCTCACCCATTTCTCAGGACTATCATATTCTCTGTTCATAATCTCAATCATCTTTTCAAATACATGACTACCGCAGTCCGGTCAGTCAACACAGTTCTCTGTTCATAATCTCAATCATATTTTCAAATACATGACTACCGCAGTCCGGTCAGTCAACACAGTTCTCTGTTCATAATCTCAATCAAATTTTCAAATACATGACTACCGCAGTCCGGTCAGTCAACACAGTCCTGGAAATCAATTCCCCCATAAATACTCATTTCTCATTTGAAATCTTTGTATTTTCTAAGAACTCAAGCTTATGCAATATGACAATGATGCTAATAAACAAATAATTAATATTAAGCAATCACATAAAAATTATAAAAATTCACTATTAGGTAAAGTTACTAAAATACCCTTAATCTTTTCTAGAATTCCATCTATGTCCTAAATTTTGAAATGACCAAATTACCCTTGCTCTTTTTCAAAAATTCCCATTTTGTCCCTACATGTAAAATGACCATTTTGCCCTTGGTTTTATAAAAATTTCCACATAATATCCCTTGCATTTAGGGCTGGCCGAATGGTCTACAAGCCATTCTCAACAATTCTTCCAAAGCTACAAACTCCAATTCCAACCAAAATTCAATCAAATCACAATTTCAATCAAAATTCAACAAACCAAATTTCAACCATTACAACACCTTAAAAATTCAATCAAACATCATTCCAATCCATGAATTACAATCACAAGCATCAAAAACACAAAACCCCTAAATCAATTTCAAGTTTTCATGATTTTTGTTCAAATTTTTAATCTAAGCCTACAACATGTTTTCTTCTAATTCCAAGGGTTCTAATTGAAATTAAATGCCTAGATCCTTACCTTAGACTCTTTAATTGAAGAAAAAGCCTTGAATTCCTTTCTCCCTCACTCCTTGGTCTTGTAGGAATTTTTGAGATTTTCTCCAATTCTTTCTCTACTAGCCGAATTAGCTTTGTGTTTTGGAAGTTTGGATGGTTTGGTTTCTTAATTTGGGATGAGATGATGAAGTTAAGATGAAATGAAGTCAAGAGCTGTAGCTGCTGGGTAAGGAAGCTCACGGTTCTGTTTTGGAGAGAAAAATAGCTTTTGTGACTTTTTGCCTTTTTTCTTAAGTTATTTGCTTCATTAAACCAAGAATTAACCAAATTGGATGTTTCCTTCACATCCAGCAGCTCCTGCACGTCCAGCAGCCTCTATTGGCCAAGGGAGATCAGTTCTCCAAGCTTCCCCATCCACTTGGACAGCCAAAGGAGTGCAGCAAGTGACTTGCCTTCCAAAAGGTCAAAAGTCAACATTTGTAGGTAATTTAATGGAATTTTCTAGAATAATTTAGGGCTGTTAATTATCTTACAAACTAATTAGAATTTGAAGAAAATAACACCACCATTGGATTCCTCACTATCAAAAACCTTGGGGTAGTGTCTTACTTATCTCTTAATCCAAGCCTAATTAGCTTAATTTAGTGATCTTAGAAAAGCCTAAGTTGTCACTTTTTTTTTTTTTTTTTTGGCAAGAAGAAAGAGCTACTTAGGTGTCCATAGAACCTCTCATCCCAACTATGTTGGCACCAGAGGGCCTACTCATCACCTGAAGCAGACTCCAAATTTATTAAACAAAAGGAAAAAGAGTACAAGAAGAAACAAGAAGAAACATAGGGAAAATAACCCCATGGGAAAAACAAAAGATAAGCATCTACGCTAGACTAAAGAGCCTAGATATACATGGCAAACAGATTAGCAAAATCTATAGTTAGGAAGACTAAGCCGATCTCTCCACAAAGATTCTCGGATGAAGCTTGGAGAAGAATCCCACCAAGTAAAGCCATGAGTTTGAAGAGCATAATTTGCCAAACTGTCCGCACAACTATTTCCCTCTCTATAGATATGTGATATGCGAAAGGACATTGAATGGGAAAGAGTAATGCAATTCCTCCAACGGGCTTTAAATTTCCAAGGCACCATATCCTTTTTCCCAAAGGCTTGCACAACAGCTAAAGAATCACATTAAACCCATAGTTTTGACCAACCTTTATCAGTAGCAATTTCTATTGCTGTCATAGCAGCTTGCAATTCTGCATGAAAAGCAATGCAATTGGGCAGCGAAAGAGCAAAGCATCCCAACATAACACCAACATGATTCCTAAAAATACCACCACAGGCAGCCGGGCCAGGACATCCCTTTGCAGCCCCATCCACATTACATTTAGTCCATTCCGGCAAAGGAGGATACCAATTCACTTGAATGATGTTGGGAGCGCGTTTATTATGACCAATCACACGCAGCTTTTTAAAAAGAGCAAACTCTTCTATAGAATTAGACATGATTCCATTTGAGAAGTTACCAGATAAGGAAGCAGCAGCAATGGACTTATTTAAAATGAGAGTTTTCGGTAAGGGGCCATTATGGAATCTACTGTGATTTCTGCTAAACCAAATAAGATCAGCCAGATTAATCATTAGGGAGAGGAGAACATCAAGAGCTTGAGAACTTGTCGCTGTTTGGGCAATGGCCAGCAGCTGCAAAGGGGATGAAAGATCAAAATTTCTCTGGATCAGATGTGTAACATCCTCATTTTTATTATTTTACAATTGTAAATATTTTTATATAAATAATTATGAGAAATTAAGTACTGTATTTTAGAGAATATTTTCTGTACATATTTTCATAATAACATTAATACAGTTCTATTCAGTAAAATTTTCTAAGTCTTTTAATACTTTTGTTTATACCTAAATTTCTTGTTGACCGGACAGTTGTGTCAGACAGCTGTCCAGGATAAGATTTTCCAGTATAACATTTTGGATTAAAATGTACTCTAATAAATCAAGAATTTAATGTAGATTTAAAATATATACAGTTGAGAAATGAATTACTTGTTGACTGGACCGTTGTGTCTGACGGCTGTCCAGGATAAATTTTCAAGTGTAAAATTTTGGACTAATCTGTAACTTAATAAAAAGGTAATTGAATATAGATGAAATATATATACAGTTGAAGAATCAAAATGCTAGTTTCGAATTATTAGAATTTTCTGAGAATTAGGACTCTGAGGAATTATTACGGTAAAATTTTAAGGTAGAAAATTAAGATAAAATCTATATGACATCTATAGAATTATCTATTAATTATAACATACTTAGAATAATTATTAAAATTGTTTAACTAAGAAAAAGAAAAATAAAAGTATTAACCAATCAAAATTTGACAAATTGACATTTCTAAGGTAATTAAATTAAGCTAATTAGACCTTGATTAAGAGATAGTTAAGACACTACCCCAAGGTTTTTGATAGTGAGGAATTCAATGGTGGTGTTAGTTTCTTAAAATTATAATTACTTTGTAAGATAATTAAAAAGCCCTACATTATTCTAGAAAAGTCCACACTTTTCTACAAACTTTGACCAATTAATAAAGTAATTGGCAACTCACGTAAGGCATTGTAGGAGCCGTCCAAGTGGGCTGAAATCCTTGACTAAAGTGGCTGCCTATAGACCAAGGTTGGACGTGTAAGTTTAATTCAATTTGGTGGAGAATTTTTTTTAACTTAAGACACAAAAGCCAAAAGAGAAACACATAAGCTAGCTTTCCTCACCCACCCAAACCCGTGAGTTCTGCAGCTGCTGCCTTCTCCATTTCTCTTCATCCTTTCTTCCAATTCCAAGAATTAAACCAACCAAAACCTCCCAAATTTCAATATACCTTTGGCCAAAGAGATGAGATTTGGGAGAAAGTCTCAAAAATTTCAAAAGACAAGAGAGAAAGGGAGAAAAGGGTTCAAGGGATTTCTTCATCAAACTAAGGATTCTAGGTAAGGATCTTGGCATTTAATTTCAATTTAAACAAATTGGAAGTAGGAGAAACATGTCCTTAGGTTTAATTTCAAGATTAGATCAAGAAATATTAAAAGATGAAATTAAATTAGGGCTTTTATATCTTTGATAAAATAAGTTGAAATTTGATGGTTGAATGAATGTTTTGGTTGATATCATGATGTGTTGTGATTGATTGAACCTTGAATTGATTTGTTCTTGATTGAAATTGCTTGATTTGGTTTGATATTGATTGAAATTGGCTTGATTGATTTTGAGAAGATGTTGGAAATTTTGAGAAAAGCACTCACGGCCATGTTGAAATTGGAGGGGTACTATGTGCAAATTTTTCAAATAATCAAGGGCAAAATAGTCATTTCACATGTAGGGACCCATTGGGAATTTTAGAAAAAGTTTAAGGGCATTTTCGGCAATAATTAAAAAGTATAAGGGTAATTAGGTAATTTCACATTTAGAGGACACAAATGGAATTTTATAAAAAGATTGAGGGTAATCAGGTAATTTCGCATTTAGAGGACACAATGGGAATTTTATAAAAAGATTGAGGGCAATTAGGTAATTTTATAGATTCTAGAACAATTAGGACATATTTGGAATTTCATAAAAAGATCAAGGGCAAAATGGGAAATTTTAGAAAATAGTAAGGATAATTTGGTAATTTCACCCTTTGAGGGCAAAATAGGAATTTTAGAAAAAGATAGGGGTATTTTAGTAATTTCCATAGTAAAGAATAATTGGTCTTTTTAGTAAAAGTTTAGTAATTTTTCCTAGTAAAGTACTAGTTAGTATTTTATTAAGGTATTGATGTTATAATGCAAAATAGTGAATTTTTATAATTTTTATGTGATTGATTAATATTAATTATTTGTTTATTAGCATCATTGTCATATTGCATAAGCCTGAGTTCTTGGAAAATACAAAGATTTCAAATGAGAAATGAGTTTTCAAATGAGAAATGATTTTGTTGACTAACCGGGACTGCGGTAGTCATGAAAAATGAGTATTTTTGGGGGAATTGATTTCCAGGACTATGTTGACTGACCGGACTGCGGTAGTCATGTATTTGAAAAGATGAATGAGATTATGAACAGAGAACTGTGTTGACTGACCAGACTGCGGTAGTCATGTATTTGAAAAGATGATTGAGATTATGATAGTCCTGAGAAATGGGTGAGCAGAGTAAGTTAGACAGGACCGTATAGTCTGTGATTATATAGTCTGTGGGGTGAAGGATATTGGCAATTCCACAGAGGACCGTAATCTGGAGCGCAGATACTGTCGTGGTGGCCTTCCTGGGTATCCTGACCTCCTAATTCTGTCTAGTTTATTTGCGTTTAGTAGGGGCTGATAGCTGAATTACATGAGGTAATGGTAGGCCAGTTACTTACTAAACACTCAAAAGGGAAGTCTCCATGGAGCACGGGTCAAAATGATTTTGAGTCACAACTGCATCTGCTTTATAAACTTGCATTTTCATAAAGCATACTGCATTTGCATTATTTATGTGAATTCTTAATTATGAAATGAAATGTCATTGATTGTGGTTGTTTTTCTATGTATTAGAAATTAAATGCCTGATCCGGTAATGCTGTCCCCAGATTCTAGGGGAGTGTGAATTGCAGGTATTTTGAAGATTAATTAGAAGTTAAAGATGCAGATATTTTCCAGAGCTGTAGGATGGGAGTATTTTGGGTAGATAATGTTTGTAATATTTAGAAAAATTTTGTAGTAGTATTTTCTTTAAATTTTAGTTATATAAATTGTGTGAAAATATTTTGGATTTTAATACAATATATTAAAATTTTTAGATATATATATATATATATATATATATAATATAAAGTAAATTAAATTAAATGTTTTAAAAAAAAAAGGGGGTTACATTAGTGGTATCAGAGCTCTGGTTATGCATCTCTAGGACTTGTGAGTAGTGGGTCTATTAGGTGTTCTGCTGTGTTACCCTGATTAGAATTGTTTGTTTGTTAAGAATATTATGGGAAAAAGTGTAGTAACTAGAACTGAAAATTTTAAGACTTGTAGAAATGAGAAGAGGAAGGCTAGTTATAAACCTTAAGAGTTGAAACTAATAGTATAGTTGAATTGGCAGAAAGGAAGAAAGGAAATCTTGATAGAGTTGTGAGGGTGCACACTCAGGACTCAGTCGAGATGACTTTTCCCTCCTAATACTAAAATTTTAATATGGTCCAAGTTGTATTATTTTCCAGGTTCTTTATATTGTGAATTTAAGAGTTATAACCATGAGTTAGTTGAGAAAGGAGATCTAAAGATCTGAGTTAATAGATCAAGGTTGAGAATAGAGGTTCAATTATTTGAGTTTATAGAATAAGGATGAGTTTGACAATGGAAAGAAAACAAGGTTTTGAAGGTACCTTGATGTTTGGAATATGATAAGAGGTTAAGAGTATGGTTATTACCTTATTGTTCTAATGGATGTTTTCATGTGTTTTGAAGGTTGAAACAGTGTATTGTGGTTTAGATTTGTTGTAGGATTGATATGTTAACTAATAGGACTTGAAATTTTGTGTTTTGGACATGATTTAGAACCAAAATAGTGCATTTTTCTGGTGCAGTAAAATAGTCTGCGGGTTTAACATTGTTTAATTACATTCCCATGGTGTAAGTGGTGATTTAAGGTTTGTATAATTGAGGTTATCAATGATCCATGTTATAGACTTTAGTTGGTAGGTATGTGTGAAGGTTCTTGATGGTTAAACCTTGATTAAGAGAGTAGAATAGGACCCAAATACTAAGTTAGTAGAAGTTGTCCTAAGAATATTTTTAGTTGAAAGAGTAAGTGATTGGAAGGCCTAAGGGTGTGTCTTGATGTTGGATATTGAGCCCAAGTAAAAAATTAAATTGGTAGTAGTGAATTCGAGTAATTTGAGGATGTTAATCATGTTTAACATACCCTATACCTTGTTTGTTTCTGTACCTACTTCTAAACCTATGTTAACCTCAAGAATATGTTTGAATTGTGTGATAACCATAAGAAATAAATCATTTGTTGTGAATTTGATTTGTTTGCCTTTAATTGACTTTGATGTGATATTAGGATATGGTTGGTTTATCCTAATAGATTGTGCCTCTAAAACCTGGATTTTTCTTGAACCTGATGTTTCTAGACTTAAGCCTATCAAACCTAAAGAAATATGAAAAAAAAAAAAAAACATGTTATCGTTTCTTGAATCTAAGGAAGATAAAATAGAAATAGACTCTGTGCCAGTTGTAAGTAAGTATCCTGAGGTGTTTCCTGATGATGTTCCTGGCTTACCTCCTGAAAGAGAAGTAGAATTTAGCCTAGACTTGATGCTTGGTACTAGACCAATTTCTATGCAACCATATAGGATGTCACCATTGGAATTAACTGAGTTAAAGAAATAATTGGAAGAATTATTAGAAAAATAGTTTATAAGACCTAGTGTGTCACCATGGTGAGCCCTAGTATTATTAGTTAAAAAGAAAGATGGAGGATCTAAGTTATGTGTAGATTATAGACAATTAAAGTAACTATAAAGAATAAATATCCTTTACCTAGGATAGATGATTTAATGAACCAACTCAGAGGAGCAACAATTTTATCTAAAATAGATTTAAGGTCTGGGTACCATCCAATTAGAGCTAAAAAGGAAGATATGCCCAAGACTGCTTTTAGGACTAGATATGGACATTATGAATATCAAGTGATGCCATTTGGAGTGACTAATGCTCCAGCAGTGTTGGATTATATGAATAGGGTGTTTAGACCATACTTAGATCAGTTTGTAGTAGTATTTATAGATGATGTATTAATATATTCTAAAAATAAAGAGGAACATGAAAATCATCTTAGAATAACATTGCAAACTTTGAAAGATAGAAAATTATATGCTAAATTGCTAAGTGTGAATTTTGGTTGGAGGAAGTAAAAATTTTTAGGAGATGTAATTTCTAGAGATGGAATAAGTATGGATCTTTCTAAGGTAGAAGCAGTTTTAGAATGGGAAAGGCCTAAGACAGTAACTGAGATTAATAGTTCTTAGGAATTGATGGATATTACAAAAGGTTTATTAAAGGTTTTTCTAAGATAGTTGGACCCTTAACAAAATTAACTAGGAAAACTCAACCTTTTGTTTGGAGTGAGAGTTGTGAGAAAATTTTTCAAGAATTGAAACATAAATTGACTACTTCACCAGTTTTAGTTTTACTAGACCCAAATGAACCCTAGGAGGTATACTGTGATGTTTCATCTCTAGGGTTAGGATGTGTGTTAATGTAAAATAGGAAAGTGGTAGCTTATGCATCTAGGCGGTTGAAATCACATGAAAGAAATTATCCTACAGATGATTTGGAGTTAGATGCTATAGTTTTTGCTTTAAAATTTGGAGACATTATTTATATGGATCTAGATTTAATGTATATAGTGACCATAAGAGTTTAAAATATTTATTTGATTAAAAGGAATTGAATATGAGACAAAGAATATGGATGGAGTTTATTAAGGATTATGATTTTCAGTAAAGTATCATTCAGGAAAAGCTAATGTAGTAGTAGATGCTTTAAGTAGGAAAATTGTACACAGGTCAACCATGATGATCAAAGAATTAGAATTAATAGAACAATTTAGAGATTTGAATTTATGTACAGTAGGAAGAAGGATAAAATTCAATTAGGAATGATTACTATCACTAATGATTTCTTGGAAGAAATTAGAAAGAAACAAGATGTAGATACATTTATTCAGGAAAAGAAAGGAATAATAGGAACAGATAAAGTAAAAGAATTTAATTTAGGAATAGATTGAATTATTAGATTTAAAAATAAAATTTGTGTATCTAATAACCAAGAATTAAAGGAATTAATTTTGGAAGAAGGACACAAAAGTAAATTTAGTATTCAACCTAGAAATACAAAAATGTATAAAGATTTAAAGGAGATGTTTTGGTGGCCTAGGGTGAAGAGAGATGTAGCAGAATATGTAACTAGATGTTTAATGTGTCAGAAAGTAAATATTGAACATCAGAAACCATCTGACATGTTATAACTTTGAAGATACCTATATGGAAATTGGATAGTATATCAATAGATTTTGTGGTAGGATTACCTAGAACAAATAGGAATTGTGATATTATTTGGGTAATTGTAGATAGATTAACTAAATCAGCACATTTTCTTCTAATAAATATTAGAGATTAGGTCAATGGTACATAAAGGAAATAGTTAGATTACATGAAGTACCTAATAGTATAGTGTTGGATAAGGACCTTAGATTTGTTTCTAAATTTTGGAGAGAATTTTCATAAAGCTTTAGGAAGTAAATTACATCTTAGTTCAGTATGCCACTCTCAGATTGATGGTCAAACAGAAAGGACTATTCAGACATTAGAAGATTTCTTAAGAGCCTATACCTTAGAAGAGAAAAATGAGAGAAAAATATCCTCAATTGTTTGTATAATTGTATTAGAAATTTCGAGGACGAAATTTTTATTAGTAGGGGAGAATTGTAACATCCTCATTTTTATTATTTTACAATTGTAAATATTTTTATATAAATAATTATGAGAAATTAAGTACTGTATTTTAGAGAATATTTTCTGTACATATTTTCATAATAACATTAATACAGTTCTATTCAGTAAAATTTTCTAAGTCTTTTAATACTTTTGTTTATACCTAAATTTCTTGTTGACCGGACAGTTGTGTCAGACAGCTGTCCAGGATAAGATTTTCCAGTATAACATTTTGGATTAAAATGTACTCTAATAAATCAAGAATTTAATGTAGATTTAAAATATATACAGTTGAGAAATGAATTACTTGTTGACTGGACCGTTGTGTCTGACGGCTGTCCAGGATAAATTTTCAAGTGTAAAATTTTGGACTAATCTGTAACTTAATAAAAAGGTAATTGAATATAGATGAAATATATATACAGTTGAAGAATCAAAATGCTAGTTTCGAATTATTAGAATTTTCTGAGAATTAGGACTCTGAGGAATTATTACGGTAAAATTTTAAGGTAGAAAATTAAGATAAAATCTATATGACATCTATAGAATTATCTATTAATTATAACATACTTAGAATAATTATTAAAATTGTTTAACTAAGAAAAAGAAAAATAAAAGTATTAACCAATCAAAATTTGACAAATTGACATTTCTAAGGTAATTAAATTAAGCTAATTAGACCTTGATTAAGAGATAGTTAAGACACTACCCCAAGGTTTTTGATAGTGAGGAATTCAATGGTGGTGTTAGTTTCTTAAAATTATAATTACTTTGTAAGATAATTAAAAAGCCCTACATTATTCTAGAAAAGTCCACACTTTTCTACAAACTTTGACCAATTAATAAAGTAATTGGCAACTCACGTAAGGCATTGTAGGAGCCGTCCAAGTGGGCTGAAATCCTTGACTAAAGTGGCTGCCTATAGACCAAGGTTGGACGTGTAAGTTTAATTCAATTTGGTGGAGAATTTTTTTTAACTTAAGACACAAAAGCCAAAAGAGAAACACATAAGCTAGCTTTCCTCACCCACCCAAACCCGTGAGTTCTGCAGCTGCTGCCTTCTCCATTTCTCTTCATCCTTTCTTCCAATTCCAAGAATTAAACCAACCAAAACCTCCCAAATTTCAATATACCTTTGGCCAAAGAGATGAGATTTGGGAGAAAGTCTCAAAAATTTCAAAAGACAAGAGAGAAAGGGAGAAAAGGGTTCAAGGGATTTCTTCATCAAACTAAGGATTCTAGGTAAGGATCTTGGCATTTAATTTCAATTTAAACAAATTGGAAGTAGGAGAAACATGTCCTTAGGTTTAATTTCAAGATTAGATCAAGAAATATTAAAAGATGAAATTAAATTAGGGCTTTTATATCTTTGATAAAATAAGTTGAAATTTGATGGTTGAATGAATGTTTTGGTTGATATCATGATGTGTTGTGATTGATTGAACCTTGAATTGATTTGTTCTTGATTGAAATTGCTTGATTTGGTTTGATATTGATTGAAATTGGCTTGATTGATTTTGAGAAGATGTTGGAAATTTTGAGAAAAGCACTCACGGCCATGTTGAAATTGGAGGGGTACTATGTGCAAATTTTTCAAATAATCAAGGGCAAAATAGTCATTTCACATGTAGGGACCCATTGGGAATTTTAGAAAAAGTTTAAGGGCATTTTCGGCAATAATTAAAAAGTATAAGGGTAATTAGGTAATTTCACATTTAGAGGACACAAATGGAATTTTATAAAAAGATTGAGGGTAATCAGGTAATTTCGCATTTAGAGGACACAATGGGAATTTTATAAAAAGATTGAGGGCAATTAGGTAATTTTATAGATTCTAGAACAATTAGGACATATTTGGAATTTCATAAAAAGATCAAGGGCAAAATGGGAAATTTTAGAAAATAGTAAGGATAATTTGGTAATTTCACCCTTTGAGGGCAAAATAGGAATTTTAGAAAAAGATAGGGGTATTTTAGTAATTTCCATAGTAAAGAATAATTGGTCTTTTTAGTAAAAGTTTAGTAATTTTTCCTAGTAAAGTACTAGTTAGTATTTTATTAAGGTATTGATGTTATAATGCAAAATAGTGAATTTTTATAATTTTTATGTGATTGATTAATATTAATTATTTGTTTATTAGCATCATTGTCATATTGCATAAGCCTGAGTTCTTGGAAAATACAAAGATTTCAAATGAGAAATGAGTTTTCAAATGAGAAATGATTTTGTTGACTAACCGGGACTGCGGTAGTCATGAAAAATGAGTATTTTTGGGGGAATTGATTTCCAGGACTATGTTGACTGACCGGACTGCGGTAGTCATGTATTTGAAAAGATGAATGAGATTATGAACAGAGAACTGTGTTGACTGACCAGACTGTGGTAGTCATGTATTTGAAAAGATGATTGAGATTATGAACAGAGATTATGATAGTCCTGAGAAATGGGTGAGCAGAGTAAGTTAGACAGGACCGTATAGTCTGTGATTATATAGTCTGTGGGGTGAAGGATATTGGCAATTCCACAGAGGACCGTAATCTGGAGCGCAGATACTGTCGTGGTGGCCTTCCTGGGTATCCTGACCTCCTAATTCTGTCTAGTTTATTTGCGTTTAGTAGGGGCTGATAGCTGAATTACATGAGGTAATGGTAGGCCAGTTACTTACTAAACACTCAAAAGGGAAGTCTCCATGGAGCACGGGTCAAAATGATTTTGAGTCACAACTGCATCTGCTTTATAAACTTGCATTTTCATAAAGCATACTGCATTTGCATTATTTATGTGAATTCTTAATTATGAAATGAAATGTCATTGATTGTGGTTGTTTTTCTATGTATTAGAAATTAAATGCCTGATCCGGTAATGCTGTCCCCAGATTCTAGGGGAGTGTGAATTGCAGGTATTTTGAAGATTAATTAGAAGTTAAAGATGCAGATATTTTCCAGAGCTGTAGGATGGGAGTATTTTGGGTAGATAATGTTTGTAATATTTAGAAAAATTTTGTAGTAGTATTTTCTTTAAATTTTAGTTATATAAATTGTGTGAAAATATTTTGGATTTTAATACAATATATTAAAATTTTTAGATATATATATATATATATATATATATATATATAATATAAAGTAAATTAAATTAAATGTTTTAAAAAAAAAAAGGGGGTTACAAGATGCCCCAAAGACGTCCAAAGATCATGAGCAAAAGGGCACTCCAAAAAAAGATGAGAGGCTGTTTCAGCAGAAGCACCACAGTGCGAGCAGATGGAAGCAAAAGAGATACCACTTTTCTGGAGATTATCATCCGTAGGCAATCTATTAAAGATCCAGCGCCAAAAGAAAAAAGCTTTGGATGGAGGAATTCCAGCACGCCAAATCAGCTTACTCCATGCTACAGGTTGTGAAGGGGGTTGAAAAAACTTGATTGCATCTTTAAAAAACAAATTCCCCGAATCAGATGGGCACCACACCTGGACATCATCAACAGCCTCCAAAGGAATAGTAACACCTTTGATTTGCTGCACCAAAAGGGGGAAAGATTGCTCAAACAAACTCGGAAAAACCCATTGCTTATTCAAGATAAAATCAGCTACCGTTGCTGTCAAATGACTATGAGAGTCCCGCGGTATGTTCAATAATTCAGCTATAGGACAAGAGAGCCAAGTGTCCGTCCAGAACATGATGTGTTTTCCATTCCCAAGCTGCCAAGCAGAGTTGTTCAAAATAATTGGAATAAAAGGTTTTATTCCAGCCCAAAGGGAGGAGGGAACATAAGCTGTTCTAGGGACACCCTTCTTGAAGAATCTACTGCGCCCCAAACAGCCCCAGTGGCAATTAGAAGTGAGCAGAGACCAGCCAAGCTTAAGCATGGCAGCTTTATTAACTAACTTTAGAGAACGAATGCCAAGACCACCCAGCTCCACCAGCAAACAGATTTTCTTCCAAGAAACCGTGATTAATTTAGATTTATCAGCATCCCCAGTCCAAATAAAATTCCGAATCCAAGAGTCCAGAGTGTTAAGCATAGCTACAGGCCAGGCATAGATGTGGAAGGAGTATAAAAGCAAACTATGTATGACAGATTTAATGAGCTGAACTCTTCCCATAAAAGAAAGAAGCTTACCTCTCCAAGTTCCCAATTTAGAGCGAACTTTATCCATAATTGGTTGCAGATGTATTTTCTTTGGACGTCCAACAAATATAGGAACTCCCAGGTATGAAAAAGGAAGAGATCCCTTGGAGAATCCCAAAATCTCTTTAATTGTGTGCAATCTAGTACCCTCATGCAAAGAGTAAAATTTACATTTGGAGGGATTAACAAATTGGCCTGACGCTTCCCCGTAGTCACTGAAAAGAGACATGAGATGTTGCAAGCTGCGCTTATTTCCTTTGCCAAAGACAAGGATATCATCAGCGAAAAAAGCATGACTAGGAGTACAGACACCATGAGGGCCACACATAGGCTGGAATAAACCCCTATCAACCAGAGAAGAAATACCTCGACTAAGCACCTCCTCCGCAAGACAAAATAAGAGGGGAGACAAAGGGTCACCTTGACGAACACCCCTCTTGCAAGAAAAGAAACCAGCTGGCCTACCATTGATGGAGAAGGAGAGCTTTGCAGACAGAAGAATGGCATGAGTCCAATTAACGAATTTTTCCTCAAAACCAAAAGCTCTCAGCACCTCAAGAAGAAAGTTCCAGTCCAAAGTATCAAAAGCCTTTCGAATATCAAATTTCATAATCAAGTTTCCCCCAAAAGTTCTATGCTTGAGCAGGTTAACTGCTTCAGATGCAACACAGATACAGTCACTGATTTGCCTATCCTTGATAAAACCTCTTTGGTGGGGTGAGATGATTTTGGGGGCTATCACTGCAAGTCTATCCGCCAGCACTTTGGAGATAATTTTGAATTGGAAATTAGCCAAAGCAATTGGACGAAAATTATCCACTGTGTCCGCCTCAGGAAATTTGGGAATCAGAACAACAAGATTGGAATTCATATTGGGGAGAATCCAACCCTGACGAAAAAATTGGAGGACAGCCTGGAAAACATCTTCTCCCACTATATGGAAAAAACATCCCCCAAAGCCATCCGGTCCAGGAGCACCATCGCCATTCATGCTGAAAACAGCCCGCCTTACTTCTTCCTTGGTTGGGATGTTAGTGAGGAAGCAATTATCTTCGCTGGAAACTAAAGCCGGATATTACGAATCAAGTCATTGGGCCTGCAATTATTCTCACCAGCATAAATACTAGAGAAAAAAGTAAGAACCTCTCTCTCAATGTCCTCCTTTTTGACAAGTAATTGTTCACCACTCCGAAGGAGAGAAAGCTTGTTAGAAGCATTCCGAATACGAGCAATGCGGTGAAAGTATGCAGTATTACGATCACCCTGGCAGTGCCACTTAACCCTCGCTTTCCCTTTCCAAAAGGATTCCTGCATGGATAGAGCTTTTTCAAGATTAATCTGAGCCTGCATCTCTTGATCTTTAAGGACGTCAGAATATCCCTTATAAGAAATATCATGCTGAATGGCTTTAACAGCGTCTTGACAAGATTTGACATTGTCATGAATGTTCCCAAAGCTACTTTTGTTCCAAGCGCGCAGAACAAACTTCACGTGCTTCAATTTACTTCCCAGGATAAACATGGGACAGCCAACAAAGTTCTGCATCCAAGCGGATTCGACTATGGAATAACAGTCCTGATGTTCAATCCACATCTTCTGAAAATGAAAAGAGGAGGGTCCAGGATTCTCCTCAAGCTGCAGGGATAGCAGCAAAGGGGTATGATCAGAGTGCATCCGAGGAAGCACATTACAAGAAATCGATGTCCAAAAAGAGAGACTATCTTCGTTGCAAAAAGCACGATCCAGACGCATATCAATGTGCTGGGAGCCACGTCTACCATTAGACCAAGTGAAACTTGCTCCCTTAGATGGCAAATCAGTAAGATTACATGAGTCAGCCCAAGCGTGAAATTCAGAGCATGATAAAGACAAAGGCAGGCGCCCTCCACGTTTCTCGTGAGATCCCATAACGGCATTGAAGTCTCCTATACAGCACCAAGGTCCAGCAGTGTTTTGCTGAATCTGAGCCAATTCTGCCCATAGATTTCTGCGTAGGACATAAGATGTACTAGCATATACCACTGAGAAAGAGACCGAGCTATGAATTTTTGATTGGTTAAGGTTCTAAATTAAATTTTTCTTGGTTAAACATTTTTAATAATTATTCTATTTTTAATAAAATTAAACGAGATATCCTGAAATATTTTTTGGTCTTCTCCCATTTTATGCCAATTTGGAAGGGAATGATCTTTTCAGATATCACCAAAAAAAAATTATAATCTTTTTATTATTTCACCTCCGAAACATATCGTGAAATTTTGATATTTCTACGACAATTACCAATCATATAAAAAAGATTACAATCACATTAATAGTTTCTTTTATGAGTTTTTTATCACAACGTTTATAAGAATTTCCATTATTAATGAGAGGAAATGTGTATTTTCAATAAAATTAAACGAGATATCCTGAAATTTTTTTAGGTCTTCTCTCATTTTATGCGAATTTGGAAGGGAATGATCTTTTTAGATCTCACAAAAATAAAAATTATAATCTTTTTATTATTTCACCTCCCAAACATATCGTGAAATTTTGATATTTCTACGACAATTACTAATCACATTAACAGTTTCTTTTATTAGTTTTTTATCACAACGTTTATAAGAATTTCCATTATTAATGAGAGGAGATATGTATTTTTAATAAAAGTAAACGAGATATCCTGAAATTTTTTTAGGTCTTCTCTCATTTTATGCAAATTTGGAAGGGAATGATCTTTTCAGATATCACCAAAAAAAAATTATAATCTTTTTCTTATTTCACCTCCGAAATATATCGTGAAATTTTGATATTTCTACAATAATTACCAGTCACATTAAATAGATAACAATCACATTAATAGTTTCCTTTATCAGTTTTTTATCACAATGTTTACAATAATTTCCATTATTAATGAGAGGAGATATGTATTTTTAATAAAATTAAACGAGATATCCTGAAATATTTTTAGGTCTTCTCCCATTTTATGCCAATTTGGAAGGGAATGATCTTTTCAGATATCACCAAAAAAAAATTATAATCTTTTTATTATTTCACCTCCAAAACATATCGTGAAATTTTGATATTTCTACGACAATTACCAATCACATTATATAGATAACAATAACATTAATAGTTTCCTTTATCAGTTTTTTATCACAATGTTTACAATAATTTCCATTATTAATGAGAGGAGATATGTATTTTTAATAAAATTAAACGAGATATCCTGAAATATTTTTAGGTCTTCTCCCATTTTATGCCAATTTGGAAGGGAATGATCTTTTCAGATATCACCAAAAAAAAATTATAATCTTTTTATTATTTCACCTCCGAAACATATCGTGAAATTTTGATATTTCTACGACAATTACCAATCATATAAAAAAGATTACAATCATATTAATAGTTTCTTTTATGAGTTTTTTATCACAACGTTTATAAGAATTTCCATTATTAATGAGAGAAAATGTGTATTTTCAATAAAATTAAACGAGACATCCTGAAATTTTTTTAGGTCTTCTCTCATTTTATGCGAATTTGGAATGGAATGATCTTTTTAGATCCCACAAAAATAAAAATTATAATCTTTTTATTATTTCACCTCCCAAACATATCGTGAAATTTTGATATTTCTACGACAATTACTAATCACATTAACAGTTTCTTTTATTAGTTTTTTATCACAACGTTTATAAGAATTTCCATTATTAATGAGAGGAGATATGTATTTTCAATAAAAGTAAACGAGATATCCTGAAATTTTTTTAGGTCTTCTCTCATTTTATGCAAATTTGGAAGGGAATGATCTTTTCAGATATCACCAAAAAAAAATTATAATCTTTTTCTTATTTCACCTCCGAAATATATCGTGAAATTTTGATATTTCTACGATAATTACCAGTCACATTAAATAGATAACAATCACATTAATAGTTTCCTTTATCAGTTTTTTATCACAATGTTTACAATAATTTCCATTATTAATGAGAGGAGATATGTATTTTTAATAAAATTAAACGAGATATCCTGAAATATTTTTAGGTCTTCTCCCATTTTATGCCAATTTGGAAGGGAATGATCTTTTCAGATATCACCAAAAAAAAATTATAATCTTTTTATTATTTCACCTCCGAAACATATCGTGAAATTTTGATATTTCTACGACAATTACCAATCACATTAAATAGATAACAATCACATTAATAGTTTCCTTTATCAGTTTTTTATCACAATGTTTACAATAATTTCCATTATTAATGAGAGGAGATATGTATTTTTAATAAAATTAAACGAGATATCCTGAAATATTTTTAGGTCTTCTCCCATTTTATGCCAATTTGGAAGGGAATGATCTTTTCAGATATCACCAAAAAAAAATTATAATCTTTTTATTATTTCACCTCCGAAACATATCGTGAAATTTTGATATTTCTACGACAATTACCAATCACATTAAATAGATAACAATCACATTAATAGTTTCCTTTATCAGTTTTTTATCACAATGTTTACAATAATTTCCATTATTAATGAGAGGAGATATGTATTTTTAATAAAATTAAACGAGATATCCTGAAATATTTTTAGGTCTTCTCCCATTTTATGCCAATTTGGAAGGGAATGATCTTTTCAGATATCACCAAAAAAAAATTATAATCTTTTTATTATTTCACCTCCGAAACATATCGTGAAATTTTGATATTTCTACGACAATTACCAATCATATAAAAAAGATTACAATCATATTAATAGTTTCTTTTATGAGTTTTTTATCACAACGTTTATAAGAATTTCCATTATTAATGAGAGAAAATGTGTATTTTCAATAAAATTAAACGAGACATCCTGAAATTTTTTTAGGTCTTCTCTCATTTTATGCGAATTTGGAATGGAATGATCTTTTTAGATCCCACAAAAATAAAAATTATAATCTTTTTATTATTTCACCTCCCAAACATATCGTGAAATTTTGATATTTCTACGACAATTACTAATCACATTAACAGTTTCTTTTATTAGTTTTTTATCACAACGTTTATAAGAATTTCCATTATTAATGAGAGGAGATATGTATTTTCAATAAAAGTAAACGAGATATCCTGAAATTTTTTTAGGTCTTCTCTCATTTTATGCAAATTTGGAAGGGAATGATCTTTTCAGATATCACCAAAAAAAAATTATAATCTTTTTCTTATTTCACCTCCGAAATATATCGTGAAATTTTGATATTTCTACGATAATTACCAGTCACATTAAATAGATAACAATCACATTAATAGTTTCCTTTATCAGTTTTTTATCACAATGTTTACAATAATTTCCATTATTAATGAGAGGAGATATGTATTTTTAATAAAATTAAACGAGATATCCTGAAATATTTTTAGGTCTTCTCCCATTTTATGCCAATTTGGAAGGGAATGATCTTTTCAGATATCACCAAAAAAAAATTATAATCTTTTTATTATTTCACCTCCGAAACATATCGTGAAATTTTGATATTTCTACGACAATTACCAATCACATTAAATAGATAACAATCACATTAATAGTTTCCTTTATCAGTTTTTTATCACAATGTTTACAATAATTTCCATTATTAATGAGAGGAGATATGTATTTTTAATAAAATTAAACGAGATATCCTGAAATATTTTTAGGTCTTCTCCCATTTTATGCCAATTTGGAAGGGAATGATCTTTTCAGATATCACCAAAAAAAAATTATAATCTTTTTATTATTTCACCTCCGAAACATATCGTGAAATTTTGATATTTCTACGACAATTACCAATCATATAAAAAAGATTACAATCATATTAATAGTTTCTTTTATGAGTTTTTTATCACAACGTTTATAAGAATTTCCATTATTAATGAGAGAAAATGTGTATTTTCAATAAAATTAAACGAGATATCCTGAAATTTTTTTAGGTCTTCTCTCATTTTATGCGAATTTGGAATGGAATGATCTTTTTAGATCCCACAAAAATAAAAATTATAATCTTTTTATTATTTCACCTCCCAAACATATCGTGAAATTTTGATATTTCTACGACAATTACTAATCACATTAACAGTTTCTTTTATTAGTTTTTTATCACAACGTTTATAAGAATTTCCATTATTAATGAGAGAAAATGTGTATTTTCAATAAAATTAAACGAGATATCCTGAAATTTTTTTAGGTCTTCTCTCATTTTATGCGAATTTGGAATGGAATGATCTTTTTAGATCCCACAAAAATAAAAATTATAATCTTTTTATTATTTCACCTCCCAAACATATCGTGAAATTTTGATATTTCTACGACAATTACTAATCACATTAATAGTTTCCTTTATCAGTTTTTTATCACAATGTTTACAATAATTTCCATTATTAATGAGAGGAGATATGTATTTTTAATAAAATTAAATGAGATATCCTGAAATATTTTTAGGTCTTCTCCCATTTTCTGCCAATTTGGAAGGGAATGATCTTTTCAGATATCACCAAAAAAAAATTATAATCTTTTTATTATTTCACCTCCGAAACATATCGTGAAATTTTGATATTTCTACGACAATTACCAATCACATTAAATAGATAACAATCACATTAATAGTTTCCTTTATCAGTTTTTTATCACAATGTTTACAATAATTTCCATTATTAATGAGAGGAGATATGTATTTTTAATAAAATTAAACGAGATATCCTGAAATATTTTTAGGTCTTCTCCCATTTTATGCCAATTTGGAAGGGAATGATCTTTTCAGATATCACCAAAAAAAAATTATAATCTTTTTATTATTTCACCTCCGAAACATATCGTGAAATTTTGATATTTCTACGACAATTACCAATCATATAAAAAAGATTACAATCATATTAATAGTTTCTTTTATGAGTTTTTTATCACAACGTTTATAAGAATTTCCATTATTAATGAGAGAAAATGTGTATTTTCAATAAAATTAAACGAGACATCCTGAAATTTTTTTAGGTCTTCTCTCATTTTATGCGAATTTGGAATGGAATGATCTTTTTAGATCCCACAAAAATAAAAATTATAATCTTTTTATTATTTCACCTCCCAAACATATCGTGAAATTTTGATATTTCTACGACAATTACTAATCACATTAACAGTTTCTTTTATTAGTTTTTTATCACAACGTTTATAAGAATTTCCATTATTAATGAGAGGAGATATGTATTTTCAATAAAAGTAAACGAGATATCCTGAAATTTTTTTAGGTCTTCTCTCATTTTATGCAAATTTGGAAGGGAATGATCTTTTCAGATATCACCAAAAAAAAATTATAATCTTTTTCTTATTTCACCTCCGAAATATATCGTGAAATTTTGATATTTCTACGATAATTACCAGTCACATTAAATAGATAACAATCACATTAATAGTTTCCTTTATCAGTTTTTTATCACAATGTTTACAATAATTTCCATTATTAATGAGAGGAGATATGTATTTTTAATAAAATTAAACGAGATATCCTGAAATATTTTTAGGTCTTCTCCCATTTTATGCCAATTTGGAAGGGAATGATCTTTTCAGATATCACCAAAAAAAAATTATAATCTTTTTATTATTTCACCTCCGAAACATATCGTGAAATTTTGATATTTCTACGACAATTACCAATCACATTAAATAGATAACAATCACATTAATAGTTTCCTTTATCAGTTTTTTATCACAATGTTTACAATAATTTCCATTATTAATGAGAGGAGATATGTATTTTTAATAAAATTAAACGAGATATCCTGAAATATTTTTAGGTCTTCTCCCATTTTATGCCAATTTGGAAGGGAATGATCTTTTCAGATATCACCAAAAAAAAATTATAAGCTTTTTATTATTTCACCTCCGAAACATATCGTGAAATTTTGATATTTCTACGACAATTACCAATCATATAAAAAAGATTACAATCATATTAATAGTTTCTTTTATGAGTTTTTTATCACAACGTTTATAAGAATTTCCATTATTAATGAGAGAAAATGTGTATTTTCAATAAAATTAAACGAGATATCCTGAAATTTTTTTAGGTCTTCTCTCATTTTATGCGAATTTGGAATGGAATGATCTTTTTAGATCCCACAAAAATAAAAATTATAATCTTTTTATTATTTCACCTCCCAAACATATCGTGAAATTTTGATATTTCTACGACAATTACTAATCACATTAATAGTTTCCTTTATCAGTTTTTTATCACAATGTTTACAATAATTTCCATTATTAATGAGAGGAGATATGTATTTTTAATAAAATTAAATGAGATATCCTGAAATATTTTTAGGTCTTCTCCCATTTTCTGCCAATTTGGAAGGGAATGATCTTTTCAGATATCACCAAAAAAAAATTATAATCTTTTTATTATTTCACCTCCGAAACATATCGTGAAATTTTGATATTTCTACGACAATTACCAATCACATTAAATAGATAACAATCACATTAATAGTTTCCTTTATCAGTTTTTTATCACAATGTTTACAATAATTTCCATTATTAATGAGAGGAGATATGTATTTTTAATAAAATTAAACGAGATATCCTGAAATATTTTTAGGTCTTCTCCCATTTTATGCCAATTTGGAAGGGAATGATCTTTTCAGATATCACCAAAAAAAAATTATAATCTTTTTATTATTTCACCTCCGAAACATATCGTGAAATTTTGATATTTCTACGACAATTACCAATCATATAAAAAAGATTACAATCATATTAATAGTTTCTTTTATGAGTTTTTTATCACAACGTTTATAAGAATTTCCATTATTAATGAGAGAAAATGTGTATTTTCAATAAAATTAAACGAGATATCCTGAAATTTTTTTAGGTCTTCTCTCATTTTATGCGAATTTGGAATGGAATGATCTTTTTAGATCCCACAAAAATAAAAATTATAATCTTTTTATTATTTCACCTCCCAAACATATCGTGAAATTTTGATATTTCTACGACAATTACTAATCACATTAACAGTTTCTTTTATTAGTTTTTTATCACAACGTTTATAAGAATTTCCATTATTAATGAGAGGAGATATGTATTTTCAATAAAAGTAAACGAGATATCCTGAAATTTTTTTAGGTCTTCTCTCATTTTATGCAAATTTGGAAGGGAATGATCTTTTCAGATATCACCAAAAAAAAATTATAATCTTTTTCTTATTTCACCTCCGAAATATATCGTGAAATTTTGATATTTCTACGATAATTACCAGTCACATTAAATAGATAACAATCACATTAATAGTTTCCTTTATCAGTTTTTTATCACAATGTTTACAATAATTTCCATTATTAATGAGAGGAGATATGTATTTTTAATAAAATTAAACGAGATATCCTGAAATATTTTTAGGTCTTCTCCCATTTTCTGCCAATTTGGAAGGGAATGATCGTTTCAGATATCACCAAAAAAAAATTATAATCTTTTTATTATTTCACCTCCGAAACATATCGTGAAATTTTGATATTTCTACGACAATTACCAATCACATTAAATAGATAACAATCACATTAATAGTTTCCTTTATCAGTTTTTTATCACAATGTTTACAATAATTTCCATTATTAATGAGAGGAGATATGTATTTTTAATAAAATTAAACGAGATATCCTGAAATATTTTTAGGTCTTCTCCCATTTTATGCCAATTTGGAAGGGAATGATCTTTTCAGATATCACCAAAAAAAAATTATAATCTTTTTATTATTTCACCTCCGAAACATATCGTGAAATTTTGATATTTCTACGACAATTACCAATCATATAAAAAAGATTACAATCATATTAATAGTTTCTTTTATGAGTTTTTTATCACAACGTTTATAAGAATTTCCATTATTAATGAGAGAAAATGTGTATTTTCAATAAAATTAAACGAGATATCCTGAAATTTTTTTAGGTCTTCTCTCATTTTATGCGAATTTGGAATGGAATGATCTTTTTAGATCCCACAAAAATAAAAATTATAATCTTTTTATTATTTCACCTCCCAAACATATCGTGAAATTTTGATATTTCTACGACAATTACTAATCACATTAACAGTTTCTTTTATTAGTTTTTTATCACAACGTTTATAAGAATTTCCATTATTAATGAGAGGAGATATGTATTTTCAATAAAAGTAAACGAGATATCCTGAAATTTTTTTAGGTCTTCTCTCATTTTATGCAAATTTGGAAGGGAATGATCTTTTCAGATATCACCAAAAAAAAATTATAATCTTTTTCTTATTTCACCTCCGAAATATATCGTGAAATTTTGATATTTCTACGATAATTACCAGTCACATTAAATAGATAACAATCACATTAATAGTTTCCTTTATCAGTTTTTTATCACAATGTTTACAATAATTTCCATTATTAATGAGAGGAGATATGTATTTTTAATAAAATTAAACGAGATATCCTGAAATATTTTTAGGTCTTCTCCCATTTTATGCCAATTTGGAAGGGAATGATCTTTTCAGATATCACCAAAAAAAAATTATAATCTTTTTATTATTTCACCTCCGAAACATATTGTGAAATTTTGATATTTCTACGACAATTACCAATCACATTAAATAGATAACAATCACATTAATAGTTTCCTTTATCAGTTTTTTATCACAATGTTTACAATAATTTCCATTATTAATGAGAGGAGATATGTATTTTTAATAAAATTAAACGAGATATCCTGAAATATTTTTAGGTCTTCTCCCATTTTATGCCAATTTGGAAGGGAATGATCTTTTCAGATATCACCAAAAAAAAATTATAATCTTTTTATTATTTCACCTCCGAAACATATCGTGAAATTTTGATATTTCTACGACAATTACCAATCACATTAAATAGATAACAATCACATTAATAGTTTCCTTTATCAGTTTTTTATCACAATGTTTACAATAATTTCCATTATTAATGAGAGGAGATATGTATTTTTAATAAAATTAAACGAGATATCCTGAAATATTTTTAGGTCTTCTCCCATTTTATGCCAATTTGGAAGGGAATGATCTTTTCAGATATCACCAAAAAAAAATTATAATCTTTTTATTATTTCACCTCCGAAACATATCGTGAAATTTTGATATTTCTACGACAATTACCAATCATATAAAAAAGATTACAATCATATTAATAGTTTCTTTTATGAGTTTTTTATCACAACGTTTATAAGAATTTCCATTATTAATGAGAGAAAATGTGTATTTTCAATAAAATTAAACGAGACATCCTGAAATTTTTTTAGGTCTTCTCTCATTTTATGCGAATTTGGAATGGAATGATCTTTTTAGATCCCACAAAAATAAAAATTATAATCTTTTTATTATTTCACCTCCCAAACATATCGTGAAATTTTGATATTTCTACGACAATTACTAATCACATTAACAGTTTCTTTTATTAGTTTTTTATCACAACGTTTATAAGAATTTCCATTATTAATGAGAGGAGATATGTATTTTCAATAAAAGTAAACGAGATATCCTGAAATTTTTTTAGGTCTTCTCTCATTTTATGCAAATTTGGAAGGGAATGATCTTTTCAGATATCACCAAAAAAAAATTATAATCTTTTTCTTATTTCACCTCCGAAATATATCGTGAAATTTTGATATTTCTACGATAATTACCAGTCACATTAAATAGATAACAATCACATTAATAGTTTCCTTTATCAGTTTTTTATCACAATGTTTACAATAATTTCCATTATTAATGAGAGGAGATATGTATTTTTAATAAAATTAAACGAGATATCCTGAAATATTTTTAGGTCTTCTCCCATTTTATGCCAATTTGGAAGGGAATGATCTTTTCAGATATCACCAAAAAAAAATTATAATCTTTTTATTATTTCACCTCCGAAACATATCGTGAAATTTTGATATTTCTACGACAATTACCAATCACATTAAATAGATAACAATCACATTAATAGTTTCCTTTATCAGTTTTTTATCACAATGTTTACAATAATTTCCATTATTAATGAGAGGAGATATGTATTTTTAATAAAATTAAACGAGATATCCTGAAATATTTTTAGGTCTTCTCCCATTTTATGCCAATTTGGAAGGGAATGATCTTTTCAGATATCACCAAAAAAAAATTATAAGCTTTTTATTATTTCACCTCCGAAACATATCGTGAAATTTTGATATTTCTACGACAATTACCAATCATATAAAAAAGATTACAATCATATTAATAGTTTCTTTTATGAGTTTTTTATCACAACGTTTATAAGAATTTCCATTATTAATGAGAGAAAATGTGTATTTTCAATAAAATTAAACGAGATATCCTGAAATTTTTTTAGGTCTTCTCTCATTTTATGCGAATTTGGAATGGAATGATCTTTTTAGATCCCACAAAAATAAAAATTATAATCTTTTTATTATTTCACCTCCCAAACATATCGTGAAATTTTGATATTTCTACGACAATTACTAATCACATTAATAGTTTCCTTTATCAGTTTTTTATCACAATGTTTACAATAATTTCCATTATTAATGAGAGGAGATATGTATTTTTAATAAAATTAAATGAGATATCCTGAAATATTTTTAGGTCTTCTCCCATTTTCTGCCAATTTGGAAGGGAATGATCTTTTCAGATAACACCAAAAAAAAAATTATAATCTTTTTATTATTTCACCTCCGAAACATATCGTGAAATTTTGATATTTCTACGACAATTACCAATCACATTAAATAGATAACAATCACATTAATAGTTTCCTTTATCAGTTTTTTATCACAATGTTTACAATAATTTCCATTATTAATGAGAGGAGATATGTATTTTTAATAAAATTAAACGAGATATCCTGAAATATTTTTAGGTCTTCTCCCATTTTATGCCAATTTGGAAGGGAATGATCTTTTCAGATATCACCAAAAAAAAATTATAATCTTTTTATTATTTCACCTCCGAAACATATCGTGAAATTTTGATATTTCTACGACAATTACCAATCACATTAAATAGATAACAATCACATTAATAGTTTCCTTTATCAGTTTTTTATCACAATGTTTACAATAATTTCCATTATTAATGAGAGGAGATATGTATTTTTAATAAAATTAAACGAGATATCCTGAAATATTGTTAGGTCTTCTCCCATTTTATGCCAATTTGGAAGGGAATGATCTTTTCAGATATCACCAAAAAAAATTATAATCTTTTTATTATTTCACCTCCGAAACATATCGTGAAATTTTGATATTTCTACGACAATTACCA
The DNA here is from genome assembly GCA_026413185.1 of Pueraria montana var. lobata. Lineage (NCBI taxonomy): Eukaryota > Viridiplantae > Streptophyta > Magnoliopsida > Fabales > Fabaceae > Pueraria > Pueraria montana. The sequence goes on from CM048649.1 coordinate 8,046,758, forward strand.
ATCACATTAAATAGATAACAATCACATTAATAGTTTCCTTTATCAGTTTTTTATCACAATGTTTACAATAATTTCCATTATTAATGAGAGGAGATATGTATTTTTAATAAAATTAAACGAGATATCCTGAAATATTTTTAGGTCTTCTCCCATTTTATGCCAATTTGGAAGGGAATGATCTTTTCAGATATCACCAAAAAAAAATTATAATCTTTTTATTATTTCACCTCCGAAACATATCGTGAAATTTTGATATTTCTACGACAATTACCAATCATATAAAAAAGATTACAATCATATTAATAGTTTCTTTTATGAGTTTTTTATCACAACGTTTATAAGAATTTCCATTATTAATGAGAGAAAATGTGTATTTTCAATAAAATTAAACGAGATATCCTGAAATTTTTTTAGGTCTTCTCTCATTTTATGCGAATTTGGAATGGAATGATCTTTTTAGATCCCACAAAAATAAAAATTATAATCTTTTTATTATTTCACCTCCCAAACATATCGTGAAATTTTGATATTTCTACGACAATTACTAATCACATTAACAGTTTCTTTTATTAGTTTTTTATCACAACGTTTATAAGAATTTCCATTATTAATGAGAGGAGATATGTATTTTCAATAAAAGTAAACGAGATATCCTGAAAATTTTTTAGGTCTTCTCTCATTTTATGCAAATTTGGAAGGGAATGATCTTTTCAGATATCACCAAAAAAAAATTATAATCTTTTTCTTATTTCACCTCCGAAATATATCGTGAAATTTTGATATTTCTACGATAATTACCAGTCACATTAAATAGATAACAATCACATTAATAGTTTCCTTTATCAATTTTTTATCACAATGTTTACAATAATTTCCATTATTAATGAGAGGAGATATGTATTTTTAATAAAATTAAACGAGATATCCTGAAATATTTTTAGGTCTTCTCCCATTTTATGCCAATTTGGAAGGGAATGATCTTTTCAGATATCACCAAAAAAAAATTATAATCTTTTTATTATTTCACCTCCGAAACATATCGTGAAATTTTGATATTTCTACGACAATTACCAATCACATTAAATAGATAACAATCACATTAATAGTTTCCTTTATCAGTTTTTTATCACAATGTTTACAATAATTTCCATTATTAATGAGAGGAGATATGTATTTTTAATAAAATTAAACGAGATATCCTGAAATATTTTTAGGTCTTCTCCCATTTTATGCCAATTTGGAAGGGAATGATCTTTTCAGATATCACCAAAAAAAAATTATAATCTTTTTATTATTTCACCTCCGAAACATATCGTGAAATTTTGATATTTCTACGACAATTACCAATCATATAAAAAAGATTACAATCATATTAATAGTTTCTTTTATGAGTTTTTTATCACAACGTTTATAAGAATTTCCATTATTAATGAGAGAAAATGTGTATTTTCAATAAAATTAAACGAGATATCCTGAAATTTTTTTAGGTCTTCTCTCATTTTATGCGAATTTGGAATGGAATGATCTTTTTAGATCCCACAAAAATAAAAATTATAATCTTTTTATTATTTCACCTCCCAAACATATCGTGAAATTTTGATATTTCTACGACAATTACTAATCACATTAACAGTTTCTTTTATTAGTTTTTTATCACAACGTTTATAAGAATTTCCATTATTAATGAGAGGAGATATGTATTTTCAATAAAAGTAAACGAGATATCCTGAAATTTTTTAGGTCTTCTCTCATTTTATGCAAATTTGGAAGGGAATGATCTTTTCAGATATCACCAAAAAAAAATTATAATCTTTTTCTTATTTCACCTCCGAAATATATCGTGAAATTTTGATATTTCTACGATAATTACCAGTCACATTAAATAGATAACAATCACATTAATAGTTTCCTTTATCAGTTTTTTATCACAATGTTTACAATAATTTCCATTATTAATGAGAGGAGATATGTATTTTTAATAAAATTAAACGAGATATCCTGAAATATTTTTAGGTCTTCTCCCATTTTATGCCAATTTGGAAGGGAATGATCTTTTCAGATATCACCAAAAAAAAATTATAATCTTTTTATTATTTCACCTCCGAAACATATCGTGAAATTTTGATATTTCTACGACAATTACCAATCATATAAAAAAGATTACAATCATATTAATAGTTTCTTTTATGAGTTTTTTATCACAACGTTTATAAGAATTTCCATTATTAATGAGAGAAAATGTGTATTTTCAATAAAATTAAACGAGATATCCTGAAATTTTTTTAGGTCTTCTCTCATTTTATGCGAATTTGGAATGGAATGATCTTTTTAGATCCCACAAAAATAAAAATTATAATCTTTTTATTATTTCACCTCCCAAACATATCGTGAAATTTTGATATTTCTACGACAATTACTAATCACATTAACAGTTTCTTTTATTAGTTTTTTATCACAACGTTTATAAGAATTTCCATTATTAATGAGAGGAGATATGTATTTTCAATAAAAGTAAACGAGATATCCTGAAATTTTTTTAGGTCTTCTCTCATTTTATGCAAATTTGGAAGGGAATGATCTTTTCAGATATCACCAAAAAAAAATTATAATCTTTTTCTTATTTCACCTCCGAAATATATCGTGAAATTTTGATATTTCTACGATAATTACCAGTCACATTAAATAGATAACAATCACATTAATAGTTTCCTTTATCAGTTTTTTATCACAATGTTTACAATAATTTCCATTATTAATGAGAGGAGATATGTATTTTTAATAAAATTAAACGAGATATCCTGAAATATTTTTAGGTCTTCTCCCATTTTATGCCAATTTGGAAGGGAATGATCTTTTCAGATATCACCAAAAAAAAATTATAATCTTTTTATTATTTCACCTCCGAAACATATCGTGAAATTTTGATATTTCTACGACAATTACCAATCACATTAAATAGATAACAATCACATTAATAGTTTCCTTTATCAGTTTTTTATCACAATGTTTACAATAATTTCCATTATTAATGAGAGGAGATATGTATTTTTAATAAAATTAAACGAGATATCCTGAAATATTTTTAGGTCTTCTCCCATTTTATGCCAATTTGGAAGGGAATGATCTTTTCAGATATCACCAAAAAAAAATTATAATCTTTTTATTATTTCACCTCCGAAACATATCGTTAAATTTTGATATTTCTACGACAATTACCAATCATATAAAAAAGATTACAATCATATTAATAGTTTCTTTTATGAGTTTTTTATCACAACGTTTATAAGAATTTCCATTATTAATGAGAGAAAATGTGTATTTTCAATAAAATTAAACGAGATATCCTGAAATTTTTTTAGGTCTTCTCTCATTTTATGCGAATTTGGAATGGAATGATCTTTTTAGATCCCACAAAAATAAAAATTATAATCTTTTTATTATTTCACCTCCCAAACATATCGTGAAATTTTGATATTTCTACGACAATTACTAATCACATTAACAGTTTCTTTTATTAGTTTTTTATCACAACGTTTATAAGAATTTCCATTATTAATGAGAGGAGATATGTATTTTCAATAAAAGTAAACGAGATATCCTGAAATTTTTTTAGGTCTTCTCTCATTTTATGCAAATTTGGAAGGGAATGATCTTTTCAGATATCACCAAAAAAAAATTATAATCTTTTTCTTATTTCACCTCCGAAATATATCGTGAAATTTTGATATTTCTACGATAATTACCAGTCACATTAAATAGATAACAATCACATTAATAGTTTCCTTTATCAATTTTTTATCACAATGTTTACAATAATTTCCATTATTAATGAGAGGAGATATGTATTTTTAATAAAATTAAACGAGATATCCTGAAATATTTTTAGGTCTTCTCCCATTTTATGCCAATTTGGAAGGGAATGATCTTTTCAGATATCACCAAAAAAAAATTATAATCTTTTTATTATTTCACCTCCGAAATATATCGTGAAATTTTGATATTTCTACGATAATTACCAGTCACATTAAATAGATAACAATCACATTAATAGTTTCCTTTATCAATTTTTTATCACAATGTTTACAATAATTTCCATTATTAATGAGAGGAGATATGTATTTTTAATAAAATTAAACGAGATATCCTGAAATATTTTTAGGTCTTCTCCCATTTTATGCCAATTTGGAAGGGAATGATCTTTTCAGATATCACCAAAAAAAAATTATAATCTTTTTATTATTTCACCTCCGAAACATATCGTGAAATTTTGATATTTCTACGACAATTACCAATCACATTAAATAGATAACAATCACATTAATAGTTTCCTTTATCAGTTTTTTATCACAATGTTTACAATAATTTCCATTATTAATGAGAGGAGATATGTATTTTTAATAAAATTAAACGAGATATCCTGAAATATTTTTAGGTCTTCTCCCATTTTATGCCAATTTGGAAGGGAATGATCTTTTCAGATATCACCAAAAAAAAATTATAATCTTTTTATTATTTCACCTCCGAAACATATCGTGAAATTTTGATATTTCTACGACAATTACCAATCATATAAAAAAGATTACAATCATATTAATAGTTTCTTTTATGAGTTTTTTATCACAACGTTTATAAGAATTTCCATTATTAATGAGAGAAAATGTGTATTTTCAATAAAATTAAACGAGATATCCTGAAATTTTTTTAGGTCTTCTCTCATTTTATGCGAATTTGGAATGGAATGATCTTTTTAGATCCCACAAAAATAAAAATTATAATCTTTTTATTATTTCACCTCCCAAACATATCGTGAAATTTTGATATTTCTACGACAATTACTAATCACATTAACAGTTTCTTTTATTAGTTTTTTATCACAACGTTTATAAGAATTTCCATTATTAATGAGAGGAGATATGTATTTTCAATAAAAGTAAACGAGATATCCTGAAATTTTTTTAGGTCTTCTCTCATTTTATGCAAATTTGGAAGGGAATGATCTTTTCAGATATCACCAAAAAAAAATTATAATCTTTTTCTTATTTCACCTCCGAAATATATCGTGAAATTTTGATATTTCTACGATAATTACCAGTCACATTAAATAGATAACAATCACATTAATAGTTTCCTTTATCAGTTTTTTATCACAATGTTTACAATAATTTCCATTATTAATGAGAGGAGATATGTATTTTTAATAAAATTAAACGAGATATCCTGAAATATTTTTAGGTCTTCTCCCATTTTATGCCAATTTGGAAGGGAATGATCTTTTCAGATATCACCAAAAAAAAATTATAATCTTTTTATTATTTCACCTCCGAAACATATCGTTAAATTTTGATATTTCTACGACAATTGCCAATCATATAAAAAAGATTACAATCATATTAATAGTTTCTTTTATGAGTTTTTTATCACAACGTTTATAAGAATTTCCATTATTAATGAGAGAAAATGTGTATTTTCAATAAAATTAAACGAGATATCCTGAAATTTTTTTAGGTCTTCTCTCATTTTATGCGAATTTGGAATGGAATGATCTTTTTAGATCCCACAAAAATAAAAATTATAATCTTTTTATTATTTCACCTCCCAAACATATCGTGAAATTTTGATATTTCTACGACAATTACTAATCACATTAACAGTTTCTTTTATTAGTTTTTTATCACAACGTTTATAAGAATTTCCATTATTAATGAGAGGAGATATGTATTTTCAATAAAAGTAAACGAGATATCCTGAAATTTTTTTAGGTCTTCTCTCATTTTATGCAAATTTGGAAGGGAATGATCTTTTCAGATATCACCAAAAAAAAATTATAATCTTTTTCTTATTTCACCTCCGAAATATATCGTGAAATTTTGATATTTCTACGATAATTACCAGTCACATTAAATAGATAACAATCACATTAATAGTTTCCTTTATCAATTTTTTATCACAATGTTTACAATAATTTCCATTATTAATGAGAGGAGATATGTATTTTTAATAAAATTAAACGAGATATCCTGAAATATTTTTAGGTCTTCTCCCATTTTATGCCAATTTGGAAGGGAATGATCTTTTCAGATATCACCAAAAAAAAATTATAATCTTTTTATTATTTCACCTCCGAAACATATCATGAAATTTTGATATTTCTACGACAATTACCAATCACATTAAATAGATAACAATCACATTAATAGTTTCCTTTATCAGTTTTTTATCACAATGTTTACAATAATTTCCATTATTAATGAGAGGAGATATGTATTTTTAATAAAATTAAACGAGATATCCTGAAATATTTTTAGGTCTTCTCCCATTTTATGCCAATTTGGAAGGGAATGATCTTTTCAGATATCACCAAAAAAAAATTATAATCTTTTTATTATTTCACCTCCGAAACATATCGTGAAATTTTGATATTTCTACGACAATTACCAATCATATAAAAAAGATTACAATCATATTAATAGTTTCTTTTATGAGTTTTTTATCACAACGTTTATAAGAATTTCCATTATTAATGAGAGAAAATGTGTATTTTCAATAAAATTAAACGAGATATCCTGAAATTTTTTTAGGTCTTCTCTCATTTTATGCGAATTTGGAATGGAATGATCTTTTTAGATCCCACAAAAGTAAAAATTATAATCTTTTTATTATTTCACCTCCCAAACATATCGTGAAATTTTGATATTTCTACGACAATTACTAATCACATTAACAGTTTCTTTTATTAGTTTTTTATCACAACGTTTATAAGAATTTCCATTATTAATGAGAGGAGATATGTATTTTCAATAAAAGTAAACGAGATATCCTGAAATTTTTTTAGGTCTTCTCTCATTTTATGCAAATTTGGAAGGGAATGATCTTTTCAGATATCACCAAAAAAAAATTATAATCTTTTTCTTATTTCACCTCCGAAATATATCGTGAAATTTTGATATTTCTACGATAATTACCAGTCACATTAAATAGATAACAATCACATTAATAGTTTCCTTTATCAGTTTTTTATCACAATGTTTACAATAATTTCCATTATTAATGAGAGGAGATATGTATTTTTAATAAAATTAAACGAGATATCCTGAAATATTTTTAGGTCTTCTCCCATTTTCTGCCAATTTGGAAGGGAATGATCTTTTCAGATATCACCAAAAAAAAATTATAATCTTTTTATTATTTCACCTCCGAAACATATCGTGAAATTTTGATATTTCTACGACAATTACCAATCACATTAAATAGATAACAATCACATTAATAGTTTCCTTTATCAGTTTTTTATCACAATGTTTACAATAATTTCCATTATTAATGAGAGGAGATATGTATTTTTAATAAAATTAAACGAGATATCCTGAAATATTTTTAGGTCTTCTCCCATTTTATGCCAATTTGGAAGGGAATGATCTTTTCAGATATCACCAAAAAAAAAATTATAATCTTTTTATTATTTCACCTCCGAAACATATCGTGAAATTTTGATATTTCTACGACAATTACCAATCATATAAAAAAGATTACAATCATATTAATAGTTTCTTTTATGAGTTTTTTATCACAACGTTTATAAGAATTTCCATTATTAATGAGAGAAAATGTGTATTTTCAATAAAATTAAACGAGATATCCTGAAATTTTTTTAGGTCTTCTCTCATTTTATGCGAATTTGGAATGGAATGATCTTTTTAGATCCCACAAAAATAAAAATTATAATCTTTTTATTATTTCACCTCCCAAACATATCGTGAAATTTTGATATTTCTACGACAATTACTAATCACATTAACAGTTTCTTTTATTAGTTTTTTATCACAACGTTTATAAGAATTTCCATTATTAATGAGAGGAGATATGTATTTTCAATAAAAGTAAACGAGATATCCTGAAATTTTTTTAGGTCTTCTCTCATTTTATGCAAATTTGGAAGGGAATGATCTTTTCAGATATCACCAAAAAAAAATTATAATCTTTTTCTTATTTCACCTCCGAAATATATCGTGAAATTTTGATATTTCTACGATAATTACCAGTCACATTAAATAGATAACAATCACATTAATAGTTTCCTTTATCAGTTTTTTATCACAATGTTTACAATAATTTCCATTATTAATGAGAGGAGATATGTATTTTTAATAAAATTAAACGAGATATCCTGAAATATTTTTAGGTCTTCTCCCATTTTATGCCAATTTGGAAGGGAATGATCTTTCCAGATATCACCAAAAAAAATTATAATCTTTTTATTATTTCACCTCCGAAACATATCGTGAAATTTTGATATTTCTACGACAATTACCAATCACATTAAATAGATAACAATCACATTAATAGTTTCCTTTATCAGTTTTTTATCACAATGTTTACAATAATTTCCATTATTAATGAGAGGAGATATGTATTTTTAATAAAATTAAACGAGATATCCTGAAATATTTTTAGGTCTTCTCCCATTTTATGCCAATTTGGAAGGGAATGATCTTTTCAGATATCACCAAAAAAAAATTATAATCTTTTTATTATTTCACCTCCGAAACATATCGTGAAATTTTGATATTTCTACGACAATTACCAATCATATAAAAAAGATTACAATCATATTAATAGTTTCTTTTATGAGTTTTTTATCACAACGTTTATAAGAATTTCCATTATTAATGAGAGAAAATGTGTATTTTCAATAAAATTAAACGAGATATCCTGAAATTTTTTTAGGTCTTCTCTCATTTTATGCGAATTTGGAATGGAATGATCTTTTTAGATCCCACAAAAATAAAAATTATAATCTTTTTATTATTTCACCTCCCAAACATATCGTGAAATTTTGATATTTCTACGACAATTACTAATCACATTAACAGTTTCTTTTATTAGTTTTTTATCACAACGTTTATAAGAATTTCCATTATTAATGAGAGGAGATATGTATTTTCAATAAAAGTAAACGAGATATCCTGAAATTTTTTTAGGTCTTCTCTCATTTTATGCAAATTTGGAAGGGAATGATCTTTTCAGATATCACCAAAAAAAAATTATAATCTTTTTCTTATTTCACCTCCGAAATATATCGTGAAATTTTGATATTTCTACGATAATTACCAGTCACATTAAATAGATAACAATCACATTAATAGTTTCCTTTATCAGTTTTTTATCACAATGTTTACAATAATTTCCATTATTAATGAGAGGAGATATGTATTTTTAATAAAATTAAACGAGATATCCTGAAATATTTTTAGGTCTTCTCCCATTTTATGCCAATTTGGAAGGGAATGATCTTTTCAGATATCACCAAAAAAAAATTATAATCTTTTTATTATTTCACCTCCGAAACATATCGTGAAATTTTGATATTTCTACGACAATTACCAATCACATTAAATAGATAACAATCACATTAATAGTTTCCTTTATCAGTTTTTTATCACAATGTTTACAATAATTTCCATTATTAATGAGAGGAGATATGTATTTTTAATAAAATTAAACGAGATATCCTGAAATATTTTTAGGTCTTCTCCCATTTTATGCCAATTTGGAAGGGAATGATCTTTTCAGATATCACCAAAAAAAATTATAATCTTTTTATTATTTCACCTCCGAAACATATCGTGAAATTTTGATATTTCTACGACAATTACCAATCACATTAAATAGATAACAATCACATTAATAGTTTCCTTTATCAGTTTTTTATCACAATGTTTACAATAATTTCCATTATTAATGAGAGGAGATATGTATTTTTAATAAAATTAAACGAGATATCCTGAAATATTTTTAGGTCTTCTCCCATTTTATGCCAATTTGGAAGGGAATGATCTTTTCAGATATCACCAAAAAAAAATTATAATCTTTTTATTATTTCACCTCCGAAACATATCGTGAAATTTTGATATTTCTACGACAATTACCAATCATATAAAAAAGATTACAATCATATTAATAGTTTCTTTTATGAGTTTTTTATCACAACGTTTATAAGAATTTCCATTATTAATGAGAGAAAATGTGTATTTTCAATAAAATTAAACGAGATATCCTGAAATTTTTTTAGGTCTTCTCTCATTTTATGCAAATTTGGAAGGGAATGATCTTTTCAGATATCACCAAAAAAAAATTATAATCTTTTTCTTATTTCACCTCCGAAATATATCGTGAAATTTTGATATTTCTACGATAATTACCAGTCACATTAAATAGATAACAATCACATTAATAGTTTCCTTTATCAATTTTTTATCACAATGTTTACAATAATTTCCATTATTAATGAGAGGAGATATGTATTTTTAATAAAATTAAACGAGATATCCTGAAATATTTTTAGGTCTTCTCCCATTTTATGCCAATTTGGAAGGGAATGATCTTTTCAGATATCACCAAAAAAAAATTATAATCTTTTTATTATTTCACCTCCGAAACATATCGTGAAATTTTGATATTTCTACGACAATTACCAATCACATTAAATAGATAACAATCACATTAATAGTTTCCTTTATCAGTTATTTATCACAATGTTTACAATAATTTCCATTATTAATGAGAGGAGATATGTATTTTTAATAAAATTAAACGAGATATCCTGAAATATTTTTAGGTCTTCTCCCATTTTATGCCAATTTGGAAGGGAATGATCTTTTCAGATATCACCAAAAAAAAATTATAATCTTTTTATTATTTCACCTCCGAAACATATCGTGAAATTTTGATATTTCTACGACAATTACCAATCATATAAAAAAGATTACAATCATATTAATAGTTTCTTTTATGAGTTTTTTATCACAACGTTTATAAGAATTTCCATTATTAATGAGAGAAAATGTGTATTTTCAATAAAATTAAACGAGATATCCTGAAATTTTTTTAGGTCTTCTCTCATTTTATGCGAATTTGGAATGGAATGATCTTTTTAGATCCCACAAAAATAAAAATTATAATCTTTTTATTATTTCACCTCCCAAACATATCGTGAAATTTTGATATTTCTACGACAATTACTAATCACATTAACAGTTTCTTTTATTAGTTTTTTATCACAACGTTTATAAGAATTTCCATTATTAATGAGAGGAGATATGTATTTTCAATAAAAGTAAACGAGATATCCTGAAATTTTTTTAGGTCTTCTCTCATTTTATGCAAATTTGGAAGGGAATGATCTTTTCAGATATCACCAAAAAAAAATTATAATCTTTTTCTTATTTCACCTCCGAAATATATCGTGAAATTTTGATATTTCTACGATAATTACCAGTCACATTAAATAGATAACAATCACATTAATAGTTTCCTTTATCAGTTTTTTATCACAATGTTTACAATAATTTCCATTATTAATGAGAGGAGATATGTATTTTTAATAAAATTAAACGAGATATCCTGAAATATTTTTAGGTCTTCTCCCATTTTATGCCAATTTGGAAGGGAATGATCTTTTCAGATATCACCAAAAAAAAATTATAATCTTTTTATTATTTCACCTCCGAAACATATCGTGAAATTTTGATATTTCTATGACAATTACCAATCACATTAAATAGATAACAATCACATTAATAGTTTCCTTTATCAGTTTTTTATCACAATGTTTACAATAATTTCCATTATTAATGAGAGGAGATATGTATTTTTAATAAAATTAAACGAGATATCCTGAAATATTTTTAGGTCTTCTCCCATTTTATGCCAATTTGGAAGGGAATGATCTTTTCAGATATCACCAAAAAAAAATTATAATCTTTTTATTATTTCACCTCCGAAACATATCGTGAAATTTTGATATTTCTACGACAATTACCAATCATATAAAAAAGATTACAATCATATTAATAGTTTCTTTTATGAGTTTTTTATCACAACGTTTATAAGAATTTCCATTATTAATGAGAGAAAATGTGTATTTTCAATAAAATTAAACGAGATATCCTGAAATTTTTTTAGGTCTTCTCTCATTTTATGCGAATTTGGAATGGAATGATCTTTTTAGATCCCACAAAAATAAAAATTATAATCTTTTTATTATTTCACCTCCCAAACATATCGTGAAATTTTGATATTTCTACGACAATTACTAATCACATTAACAGTTTCTTTTATTAGTTTTTTATCACAACGTTTATAAGAATTTCCATTATTAATGAGAGGAGATATGTATTTTCAATAAAAGTAAACGAGATATCCTGAAATTTTTTTAGGTCTTCTCTCATTTTATGCAAATTTGGAAGGGAATGATCTTTTCAGATATCACCAAAAAAAAATTATAATCTTTTTCTTATTTCACCTCCGAAATATATCGTGAAATTTTGATATTTCTACGATAATTACCAGTCACATTAAATAGATAACAATCACATTAATAGTTTCCTTTATCAGTTTTTTATCACAATGTTTACAATAATTTCCATTATTAATGAGAGGAGATATGTATTTTTAATAAAATTAAACGAGATATCCTGAAATATTTTTAGGTCTTCTCCCATTTTATGCCAATTTGGAAGGGAATGATCTTTTCAGATATCACCAAAAAAAAATTATAATCTTTTTATTATTTCACCTCCGAAACATATCGTGAAATTTTGATATTTCTATGACAATTACCAATCACATTAAATAGATAACAATCACATTAATAGTTTCCTTTATCAGTTTTTTATCACAATGTTTACAATAATTTCCATTATTAATGAGAGGAGATATGTATTTTTAATAAAATTAAACGAGATATCCTGAAATATTTTTAGGTCTTCTCCCATTTTATGCCAATTTGGAAGGGAATGATCTTTTCAGATATCACCAAAAAAAAATTATAATCTTTTTATTATTTCACCTCCGAAACATATCGTGAAATTTTGATATTTCTACGACAATTACCAATCATATAAAAAAGATTACAATCATATTAATAGTTTCTTTTATGAGTTTTTTATCACAACGTTTATAAGAATTTCCATTATTAATGAGAGAAAATGTGTATTTTCAATAAAATTAAACGAGATATCCTGAAATTTTTTTAGGTCTTCTCTCATTTTATGCGAATTTGGAATGGAATGATCTTTTTAGATCCCACAAAAATAAAAATTATAATCTTTTTATTATTTCACCTCCCAAACATATCGTGAAATTTTGATATTTCTACGACAATTACTAATCACATTAACAGTTTCTTTTATTAGTTTTTTATCACAACGTTTATAAGAATTTCCATTATTAATGAGAGGAGATATGTATTTTCAATAAAAGTAAACGAGATATCCTGAAATTTTTTTAGGTCTTCTCTCATTTTATGCAAATTTGGAAGGGAATGATCTTTTCAGATATCACCAAAAAAAAAATTATAATCTTTTTCTTATTTCACCTCCGAAATATATCGTGAAATTTTGATATTTCTACGATAATTACCAGTCACATTAAATAGATAACAATCACATTAATAGTTTCCTTTATCAGTTTTTTATCACAATGTTTACAATAATTTCCATTATTAATGAGAGGAGATATGTATTTTTAATAAAATTAAACGAGATATCCTGAAATATTTTTAGGTCTTCTCCCATTTTATGCCAATTTGGAAGGGAATGATCTTTTCAGATATCACCAAAAAAAAATTATAATCTTTTTATTATTTCACCTCCGAAACATATCGTGAAATTTTGATATTTCTACGACAATTACCAATCACATTAAATAGATAACAATCACATTAATAGTTTCCTTTATCAGTTTTTTATCACAATGTTTACAATAATTTCCATTATTAATGAGAGGAGATATGTATTTTTAATAAAATTAAACGAGATATCCTGAAATATTTTTAGGTCTTCTCCCATTTTATGCCAATTTGGAAGGGAATGATCTTTTCAGATATCACCAAAAAAAAATTATAATCTTTTTATTATTTCACCTCCGAAACATATCGTGAAATTTTGATATTTCTACGACAATTACCAATCATATAAAAAAGATTACAATCATATTAATAGTTTCTTTTATGAGTTTTTTATCACAACGTTTATAAGAATTTCCATTATTAATGAGAGAAAATGTGTATTTTCAATAAAATTAAACGAGATATCCTGAAATTTTTTTAGGTCTTCTCTCATTTTATGCGAATTTGGAATGGAATGATCTTTTTAGATCCCACAAAAATAAAAATTATAATCTTTTTATTATTTCACCTCCCAAACATATCGTGAAATTTTGATATTTCTATGACAATTACTAATCACATTAACAGTTTCTTTTATTAGTTTTTTATCACAACGTTTATAAGAATTTCCATTATTAATGAGAGGAGATATGTATTTTCAATAAAAGTAAACGAGATATCCTGAAATTTTTTTAGGTCTTCTCTCATTTTATGCAAATTTGGAAGGGAATGATCTTTTCAGATATCACCAAAAAAAATTATAATCTTTTTCTTATTTCACCTCCGAAATATATCGTGAAATTTTGATATTTCTACGATAATTACCAGTCACATTAAATAGATAACAATCACATTAATAGTTTCCTTTATCAGTTTTTTATCACAATGTTTACAATAATTTCCATTATTAATGAGAGGAGATATGTATTTTTAATAAAATTAAACGAGATATCCTGAAATATTTTTAGGTCTTCTCCCATTTTATGCCAATTTGGAAGGGAATGATCTTTTCAGATATCACCAAAAAAAATTATAATCTTTTTATTATTTCACCTCCGAAACATATCGTGAAATTTTGATATTTCTACGACAATTACCAATCACATTAAATAGATAACAATCACATTAATAGTTTCCTTTATCAGTTTTTTATCACAATGTTTACAATAATTTCCATTATTAATGAGAGGAGATATGTATTTTTAATAAAATTAAACGAGATATCCTGAAATATTTTTAGGTCTTCTCCCATTTTATGCCAATTTGGAAGGGAATGATCTTTTCAGATATCACCAAAAAAAAATTATAATCTTTTTATTATTTCACCTCCGAAACATATCGTGAAATTTTGATATTTCTACGACAATTACCAATCATATAAAAAAGATTACAATCACATTAATAGTTTCTTTTATGAGTTTTTTATCACAACGTTTATAAGAATTTCCATTATTAATGAGAGGAAATATGTATTTTCAATAAAATTAAACGAGATATCCTGAAATTTTTTTAGGTCTTCTCTCATTTTATGCGAATTTGGAAGGGAATGATCTTTTTAGATCTCACAAAAATAAAAATTATAATCTTTTTATTATTTCACCTCCCAAACATATCGTGAAATTTTGATATTTCTACGACAATTACTAATCACATTAACAGTTTCTTTTATTAGTTTTTTATCACAACGTTTATAAGAATTTCCATTATTAATGAGAGGAGATATGTATTTTCTATAAAAGTAAACGAGATATCCTGAAATTTTTTTAGGTCTTCTCTCATTTTATGCAAATTTGGAAGGGAATGATCTTGTCAGATATCACCAAAAAAAAATTATAATCTTTTTCTTATTTCACCTCCGAAATATATCGTGAAATTTTGATATTTCTACGATAATTACCAGTCACATTAAATAGGTAACAATCACATTAATAGTTTCCTTTATCAGTTTTTTATCACAATGTTTACAATAATTTCCATTATTAATGAGAGGAGATATGTATTTTTAATAAAATTAAACGAGATATCCTGAAATATGTTTAGGTCTTCTCCCATTTTATGCCAATTTGGAAGGGAATGATCTTTTCAGATATCACCAAAAAAAAATTATAATCTTTTTATTATTTCACCTCCGAAACATATCGTGAAATTTTGATATTTCTACGACAATTACCAATCACATTAAATAGATAACAATCACATTAATAGTTTCCTTTATCAGTTTTTTATCACAATGTTTACAATAATTTCCATTATTAATGAGAGGAGATATGTATTTTTAATAAAATTAAACGAGATATCCTAAAATTTTTTTAGGTCTTCTCCCATTTTATGCCAATTTGAAAGGGAATGATCTTTTCATATCTCAGCAAAAAAAAATTATAATCTTTTTATTATTTCACCTCCCAAACATATCGTGAAATTTTCATATTTCTACGACAATAACCAATCACATTAAAAAGGTAACAATCACGTTAATAGTTTCCTTTATTAGCTTTTTTATCACAACGTTTATAATAATTTCCATTATTAATGAGAGGAGATATGAATTTTTAATAAAATTAAACCAAATATCGTGAAATATTTTTAGGTCTGCTCCCATTTTATGCCAATTTGGAAGGGAATGATCTTTTTAGATCTCACCAAAAAAAAATTATAATCTTTTTAATATTTAACCTCCGAAACATATTGTGAAATTTTTTTATTTCTACGACAATTACCAATCACATTAAATAGATAACAATCACATTAATAGTTTCCTTTATTAGTTTTTTATCACAACGTTTATAATAATTTCCATTATTAATGAGAGGAGATATGTATTTTTAATAAAATTAAATGAGATATCCTGAAATTTTTTTAGGTCTTCTCCCATTTTAGGCCAATTTGGAAGGGAATGATCTTTTCATATCTGACAAAAAAAAATTATAATCTTTTTACTATTTCACCACCCAAACATATCTTTAAATTTTGATATTTCTAAGACAATTACCAATCACATTAAAAAGATAACAATCACATTAATAGTTTCCCTTATTAGTTTTTTATCACAACGTTTATAAGAATTTCCATTATTAATGAGAGGAGATATGTATTTTCAATAAAAGTAAACGAGATATCCTGAAATTTTTTTAGGTCTTCTCTCATTTTATGCAAATTTGGAAGGGAATGATCTTTTCAGATATCACCAAAAAAAAATTATAATCTTTTTCTTATTTCACCTCCGAAATATATCGTGAAATTTTGATATTTCTACGATAATTACCAGTCACATTAAATAGATAACAATCACATTAATAGTTTCCTTTATCAGTTTTTTATCACAATGTTTACAATAATTTCCATTATTAATGAGAGGAGATATGTATTTTTAATAAAATTAAACGAGATATCCTGAAATATTTTTAGGTCTTCTCCCATTTTATGCCAATTTGGAAGGGAATGATCTTTTCAGATATCACCAAAAAAAAATTATAATCTTTTTATTATTTCACCTCCGAAACATATCGTGAAATTTTGATATTTCTACGACAATTACCAATCACATTAAATAGATAACAATCACATTAATAGTTTCCTTTATCAGTTTTTTATCACAATGTTTACAATAATTTCCATTATTAATGAGAGGAGATATGTATTTTTAATAAAATTAAACGAGATATCCTGAAATATTTTTAGGTCTTCCATTTTATGCCAATTTGGAAGGGAATGATCTTTTCAGATATCACCAAAAAAAAATTATAATCTTTTTATTATTTCACCTCCGAAACATATCGTGAAATTTTGATATTTCTACGACAATTACCAATCATATAAAAAAGATTACAATCACATTAATAGTTTCTTTTATGAGTTTTTTATCACAACGTTTATAAGAATTTCCATTATTAATGAGAGGAAATGTGTATTTTCAATAAAATTAAACGAGATATCCTGAAATTTTTTTAGGTCTTCTCTCATTTTATGCGAATTTGGAAGGGAATGATCTTTTTAGATCTCACAAAAATAAAAATTATAATCTTTTTATTATTTCACCTCCCAAACATATCGTGAAATTTTGATATTTCTACGACAATTACTAATCACATTAACAGTTTCTTTTATTAGTTTTTTATCACAACGTTTATAAGAATTTCCATTATTAATGAGAGGAGATATGTATTTTCAATAAAAGTAAACGAGATATCCTGAAATTTTTTTAGGTCTTCTCTCATTTTATGCCAATTTGGAAGGGAATGATATTTTCAGATATCACCAAAAAAAAATTATAATCTTTTTCTTATTTCACCTCCGAAATATATCGTGAAATTTTGATATTTCTACGATAATTACCAGTCACATTAAATAGATAACAATCACATTAATAGTTTCCTTTATCAATTTTTTATCACAATGTTTACAATAATTTCCATTATTAATGAGAGGAGATATGTATTTTTAATAAAATTAAACGAGATATCCTGAAATATTTTTAGGTCTTCTCCCATTTTATGCCAATTTGGAAGGGAATGATCTTTTCAGATATCACCAAAAAAAAATTATAATCTTTTTACTATTTCACCTCCGAAACATATCGTGAAATTTTGATATTTCTACGACAATTACCAATCACATTAAATAGATAACAATCACATTAATAGTTTCCTTTATCAGTTTTTTATCACAATGTTTACAATAATTTCCATTATTAATGAGAGGAGATATGTATTTTTAATAAAATTAAACGAGATATCCTGAAATTTTTTTAGGTCTTCTCCCATTTTATGCCAATTTGAAAGGGAATGATCTTTTCATATCTCAGCAAAAAAAAATTATAATCTTTTTATTATTTCACCTCCCAAACATATCGTGAAATTTTCATATTTCTACGACAATAACCAATCACATTAAAAAGATAACAATCACGTTAATAGTTTCCTTTATTAGCTTTTTTATCACAACGTTTATAATAATTTCCATTATTAATGAGAGGAGATATGTATTTTTAATAAAATTAAACGAGATATCCTGAAATATTTTTAGGTCTTCTCCCATTTTATGCCAATTTTGAAGGGAATGATCTTTTCAGATATCACCAAAAAAAAATTATAATCTTTTTATTATTTCACCTCCGAAACATATCGTGAAATTTTGATATTTCTACGACAATTACCAATCACATTAAATAGATAACAATCACATTAATAGTTTCCTTTATCAGTTTTTTATCACAATGTTTACAATAATTTCCATTATTAATGAGAGGAGATATGTATTTTTAATAAAATTAAACGAGATATCCTAAAATTTTTTTAGGTCTTCTCCCATTTTATGCCAATTTGAAAGGGAATGATCTTTTCATATCTCAGCAAAAAAAAATTATAATCTTTTTATTATTTCACCTCCCAAACATATCGTGAACTTTTCATATTTCTACGACAATAACCAATCACATTAAAAAGATAACAATCACGTTAATAGTTTCCTTTATTAGCTTTTTTATCACAACGTTTATAATAATTTCCATTGTTAATGAGAGGAGATATGAATTTTTAATAAAATTAAACCAGATATCGTGAAATATTTTTAGGTCTGCTCCCATTTTATGCCAATTTGGAAGGGAATGATCTTTTTAGATGTCACCAAAAAAAAATTATAATCTTTTTAATATTTAACCTCCGAAACATATTGTGAAATTTTTTTATTTCTACGACAATTACCAATCACATTAAATAGATAACAATCACATTAATAGTTTCCTTTATTAGTTTTTTATCACAACGTTTATAATAATTTCCATTATTAATGAGAGGAGATATGTATTTTTAATAAAATTAAATGAGATATCCTGAAATTTTTTTAGGTCTTCTCCCATTTTAGGCCAATTTGGAAGGGAATGATCTTTTCATATCTGACAAAAAAAAATTATAATCTTTTTACTATTTCACCACCCAAACATATCTTTAAATTTTGATATTTCTAAGACAATTACCAATCACATTAAAAAGATAACAATCACATTAATAGTTTCCCTTATTAGTTTTTTATCACAACGTTTATAAGAATTTCCATTATTAATGAGAGGAGATATGTATTTTCAATAAAATTAAACGAGATATCCTGAAATTTTTTTAGGTCTTCTCTCATTTTATGCCAATTTGGAAGGGAATGATCTTTTCAGATATCACCAAAAAAAAATTATAATCTTTTTCTTATTTCACCTCCGAAATATATCGTGAAATTTTGATATTTCTACGATAATTACCAGTCACATTAAATAGATAACAATCACATTAATAGTTTCCTTTATCAATTTTTTATCACAATGTTTACAATAATTTCCATTATTAATGAGAGGAGATATGTATTTTTAATAAAATTAAACGAGATATCCTGAAATATTTTTAGGTCTTCTCCCATTTTATGCCAATTTGGAAGGGAATGATCTTTTCAGATATCACCAAAAAAAAATTATAATCTTTTTACTATTTCACCTCCGAAACATATCGTGAAATTTTGATATTTCTACGACAATTACCAATCACATTAAATAGATAACAATCACATTAATAGTTTCCTTTATCAGTTTTTTATCACAATGTTTACAATAATTTCCATTATTAATGAGAGGAGATATGTATTTTTAATAAAATTAAACGAGATATCCTGAAATTTTTTTAGGTTTTCTCCCATTTTATGCCAATTTGAAAGGGAATGATCTTTTCATATCTCAGCAAAAAAAAATTATAATCTTTTTATTATTTCACCTCCCAAACATATCGTGAAATTTTCATATTTCTACGACAATAACCAATCACATTAAAAAGATAACAATCACGTTAATAGTTTCCTTTATTAGCTTTTTTATCACAACGTTTATAATAATTTCCATTATTAATGAGAGGAGATATGAATTTTTAATAAAATTAAACCAGATATCGTGAAATATTTTTAGGTCTGCTCCCATTTTATGCCAATTTGGAAGGGAATGATCTTTTCAGATCTCACCAAAAAAAAAATTATAATCTTTTTAATATTTAACCTCCGAAACATATTGTGAAATTTTGATATTTCTACGACAATTACCAATCACATTAAATAGATAACAATCACATTAATAGTTTCCTTTATTAGTTTTTTATCACAACGTTTATAATAATTTCCATTATTAATGAGAGGAGATATGTATTTTTAATAAAATTAAACGAGATATCCTGAAATTTCTTAGGTCTTCTCTCATTTTATGCCAATTTGAAAGGGAATGATCTTTTCATATCTCAGCAAAAAAAAATTATAATCTTTTTATTATTTCACCTCCCAAACATATCGTGAAATTTTCATATTTCTACGACAATAACCAATCACATTAAAAAGATAACACTCACGTTAATAGTTTCCTTTATTAGCTTTTTTATCACAACGTTTATAATAATTTCCATTGTTAATGAGAGGAGATATGAATTTTTAATAAAATTAAACCAGATATCGTGAAATATTTTTAGGTCTGCTCCCATTTTATGCCAATTTGGAAGGGAATGATCTTTTTAGATCTCACCAAAAAAAAATTATAATCTTTTTAATATTTAACCTCCGAAACATATTGTGAAATTTTTTTATTTCTACGACAATTACCAATCACATTAAATAGATAACAATCACATTAATAGTTTCCTTTATTAGTTTTTTATCACAACGTTTATAATAATTTCCATTATTAATGAGAGGAGATATGTATTTTTAATAAAATTAAATGAGATATCCTGAAATTTTTTTAGGTCTTCTCCCATTTTAGGCCAATTTGGAAGGGAATGATCTTTTCATATCTGACAAAAAAAAATTATAATCTTTTTACTATTTCACCACCCAAACATATCTTTAAATTTTGATATTTCTAAGACAATTACCAATCACATTAAAAAGATAACAATCACATTAATAGTTTCCCTTATTAGTTTTTTATCACAACGTTTATAAGAATTTCCATTATTAATGAGAGGAGATATGTATTTTCAATAAAATTAAACGAGAGATCCTGAAATTTTTTTAGGTCTTCTCTCATTTTATGCCAATTTGGAAGGGAATGATCTTTTCAGATATCACCAAAAAAAAATTATAATCTTTTTCTTATTTCACCTCCGAAATATATCGTGAAATTTTGATATTTCTACGATAATTCCCAGTCACATTAAATAGATAACAATCACATTAATAGTTTCCTTTATCAATTTTTTATCACAATGTTTACAATAATTTCCATTATTAATGAGAGGAGATATGTATTTTTAATAAAATTAAACGAGATATCCTGAAATATTTTTAGGTCTTCTCCCATTTTATGCCAATTTGGAAGGGAATGATCTTTTCAGATATCACCAAAAAAAAATTATAATCTTTTTACTATTTCACCTCCGAAACATATCGTGAAATTTTGATATTTCTACGACAATTACCAATCACATTAAATAGATAACAATCACATTAATAGTTTCCTTTATCAGTTTTTTATCACAATGTTTACAATAATTTCCATTATTAATGAGAGGAGATATGTATTTTTAATAAAATTAAACGAGATATCCTGAAATTTTTTTAGGTCTTCTCCCATTTTATGCCAATTTGAAAGGGAATGATCTTTTCATATCTCAGCAAAAAAAAATTATAATCTTTTTATTATTTCACCTCCCAAACATATCGTGAAATTTTCATATTTCTACGACAATAACCAATCACATTAAAAAGATAACAATCACGTTAATAGTTTCCTTTATTAGCTTTTTTATCACAACGTTTATAATAATTTCCATTATTAATGAGAGGAGATATGAATTTTTAATAAAATTAAACCAGATATCGTGAAATATTTTTAGGTCTGCTCCCATTTTATGCCAATTTGGAAGGGAATGGTCTTTTCAGATCTCACCAAAAAAAAAATTATAATCTTTTTAATATTTAACCTCCGAAACATATTGTGAAATTTTGATATTTCTACGACAATTACCAATCACATTAAATAGATAACAATCACATTAATAGTTTCCTTTATTAGTTTTTTATCACAACGTTTATAATAATTTCCATTATTAATGAGAGGAGATATGTATTTTTAATAAAATTAAACGAGATATCCTGAAATTTTTTTAGGTCTTCTCCCATTTTATGCCAATTTGAAAGGGAATGATCTTTTCATATCTCAGCAAAAAAAAATTATAATCTTTTTATTATTTCACCTCCCAAACATATCGTGAAATTTTCATATTTCTACGACAATAACCAATCACATTAAAAAGATAACAATCACGTTAATAGTTTCCTTTATTAGCTTTTTTATCACAACGTTTATAATAATTTCCATTATTAATGAGAGGAGATATGAATTTTTAATAAAATTAAACCAGATATCGTGAAATATTTTTAGGTCTGCTCCCATTTTATGCCAATTTGGAAGGGAATGATCTTTTTAGATCTCACCAAAAAAAAATTATAATCTTTTTAATATTTAACCTCCGAAACATATTGTGAATTTTTTTTATTTCTACGACAATTACCAATCACATTAAATAGATAACAATCACATTAATAGTTTCCTTTATTAGTTTTTTATCACAACGTTTATAATAATTTCCATTATTAATGAGAGGAGATATGTATTTTTAATAAAATTAAATGAGATATCCTGAAATTTTTTTAGGTCTTCTCCCATTTTAGGCCAATTTGGAAGGGAATGATCTTTTCATATCTGACAAAAAAAAAATTATAATCTTTTTACTATTTCACCACCCAAACATATCTTTAAATTTTGATATTTCTAAGACAATTACCAATCACATTAAAAAGATAACAATCACATTAATAGTTTCCCTTATAAGTTTTTTATCACAACGTTTATAAGAATTTCCATTATTAATGAGAGGAGATATGTATTTTCAATAAAATTAAACGAGATATCCTGAAATTTTTTTAGGTCTTCTCTCATTTTATGCCAATTTGGAAGGGAATGATCTTTTCAGATATCACCAAAAAAAAATTATAATCTTTTTCTTATTTCACCTCCGAAATATATCGTGAAATTTTGATATTTCTACGATAATTACCAGTCACATTAAATAGATAACAATCACATTAATAGTTCCATTTATCAGTTTTTTATCACAATGTTTACAATAATTTCCATTATTAATGAGAGGAGATATGTATTTTTAATAAAATTAAACGAGATATCCTGAAATATTTTTAGGTCTTCTCCCATTTTATGCCAATTTGGAAGGGAATGATCTTTTCAGATATAACCAAAAAAAAATTATAATCTTTTTATTATTTCACCTCCGAAACATATCGTGAAATTTTGATATTTCTACGACAATTACCAATCACATTAAATAGATAACAATCACATTAATAGTTTCCTTTATCAGTTTTTTATCACAATGTTTACAATAATTTCCATTATTAATGAGAGGAGATATGTATTTTTAATAAAATTAAACGAGATATCCTGAAATTTTTTTAGGTCTTCTCCCATTTTATGCCAATTTGAAAGGGAATGATCTTTTCATATCTCAGCAAAAAAAAATTATAATCTTTTTATTATTTCACCTCCCAAACATATCGTGAAATTTTCATATTTCTACGACAATAACCAATCACATTAAAAAGATAACAATCACGTTAATAGTTTCCTTTATTAGCTTTTTTATCACAACGTTTATAATAATTTCCATTATTAAAGAGAGGAGATATGAATTTTTAATAAAATTAAACCAGATATCGTGAAATATTTTTAGGTCTGCTCCCATTTTATGCCAATTTGGAAGGGAATGATCTTTTTAGATCTCACCCAAAAAAAAAATTATAATCTTTTTAATATTTAACCTCCGAAACATATTGTGAAATTTTTTTATTTCTACGACAATTACCAATCACATTAAATAGATAACAATCACATTAATAGTTTCTTTTATTAGTTTTTTATCACAACGTTTATAATAATTTCCATTATTAATGAGAGGAGATATGTATTCTTAATAAAATTAAATGAGATATCCTGAAATTTTTTTAGGTCTTCTCCCATTTTAGGCCAATTTGGAAGGGAATGATCTTTTCATATCTGACAAAAAAAAAATTATAATCTTTTTACTATTTCACCACCCAAACATATCTTTAAATTTTGATATTTCTAAGACAATTACCAATCACATTAAAAAGATAACAATCACATTAATAGTTTCCCTTATTAGTTTTTTATCACAACGTTTATAAGAATTTCCATTATTAATGAGAGGAGATATGTATTTTCAATAAAATTAAACGAGATATCCTGAAATTTTTTTAGGTCTTCTCTCATTTTAGGCAAATTTGGAAGGGAATGATCTTTTTAGATCTCACAAAAATAAAAATTATAATCTTTTTATTATTTCACCTCCCAAACATATCGTGAAATTTTGATATTTCTACGACAATTATTAATCACATTAACAGTTTCTTTTATAAGTTTTTTATTACAACGTTTATAAGAATTTCCTTTATTAATGAGAGGAGATATGTATTTTCAATAAAAGTAAACGAGATATCCTGAAATTTTTTCGGCTCTTCTCCCATTTTATGCCAATTTGGAAGGGAATGATCGTTTTAGATCTCACCAAAAAAAATTATAATGTTTTTATTATTTCACCTCCGAAACATATTGTGAAAATTTGTTATTTCTACGGCAATTACCAATAACATTAAAATGATAACAATCACGTTAATAGTTTCCTTTATTAGTTTTTTATCATAACGTTTATAAGAATTTCCATTATTAATGAGAGGAGATATGTATTTTCAACAAAATTAATCGAGATATCCTGAAAATTTTTTAGGTCTTCTCCCATTTTAGGCCAATTTGGAAGGGAATGATCTTTTCACATCTGACCAAAAAAAAATTATAATCTTTTTACTATTTCACTGCCCAAACATATCTTGAAATTTTCATATTTCTAAGACAATAACCAATCACATTAAAAAGATAACAATCACGTTAATAGTTTCCTTTATTAGTTTTTTATCACAACGTTTATAATAATTTCCATTATTAATGAGAGGAGATATGAATTTTTAATCAAATTAAACGAGATATCCTGAAATATTTTTAGGTCTTCTCCCATTTTATGCCAATTTGAAAGGGAATGATCATTTCATATATGACCAAATAAAAATTATAATCTTTTTACTATTTCACCCCCCAAACATATCTTGAAATTTTGATATTTCTAAGACAATTACTGTAACCCCCTTTTTTTTTATAAAACATAATTTAACTATTTAATTCATTTTATATACTTATTTCAAAGTTCTGATACGATCTCTTACAATCCAAAATATGTTATGTAATTTACATCATTAAAATTTATATAAACACTGCTACAAAATAATTCTAACTACTACAAATTATTGTCTACCCAAAATAGTCCCATCCTATATGCTTTGGAATTTCTACATCTTCATCATTTAACTATATCTTCAAGCACCTGCAATTCACACTCCCCCTAGAATCTGGGGACAGCATTACCGGATCAGGCATTTAATTTCTCATAGAATTAAAACAATTTCAAACAAATACATATCATAACAATTTAATTAGTTACACACATAATTAAATGCAGTATGATTTATGCAATGCAGTTTTTGACTCAAATTCATTTTGACCCTGCTCCATGGAGACTTCCCCTTTGAGTATTTAGTAAGTAACTGGCCTACCATTACGCACTGCAATTCAGCTATCAGCCCCTACTAAACGCGAATAAACTAAACAGAATTAGGAGATCAGGATATCCAGGAAGGCCACCACGACAGCAATCCCGTTCCGGATTACGGTCACATGTGGAATTGCCAATATCCCTCACCCCACAGACTATATAATCACAGACTATACAGCCCTGTCTAACTTATTCTGCTCACCCCAAAGATTCAATTCTCAAATCATATTCATTTCACATGACTACCGTAGTCTCGGTTAGTCAACAAAAATCATTTCTCATATATCAACTCGTTTCACATGACTACCGCAGTCCCGGTTAGTCAACAAAATCATTTCTCATATATCAACTTGTTTCTCATGACTACCGCAGTCTCGGTTAGTCAACATTTATTCTTTCTTTTCTTTCTTTTCTTTTTTTTCTTTTCATGGCTACCGCAATCCAGGTTAGCCAACATCAATTATTTTTCACTTGAATCTTTATAAGTCCCCCAAAAAGACTCATGCAATGAATTATGTTCATGATCACAATTAAATAAATAATTTGTACACATTAACATACAAGAATACAAAAATTAAGCAATTTACCTTATAACATTAGTATTTTAGTAAATTATCAATTAAATCACTATTAGGTAAAGTTACTAAAATACCCTTAATCTTTTCTAAAATTCCATCTATGTCCTAAATTTTAAAATGACAAAATTACCCTTACTCTTTTTCAAAAATTCCCATTTTGTCCCTACATGTAAAATGACCATTTTGCCCTTGATTTTACAAAAATTTCCACATAATATCCCTTGCATTTAGGGCTGGCCGAATGGTCTCACTACCATTCTCAACATATTTTCCAAAGCAACAAACTCCAATTCCAACCAAAAATCAACCAAATCACAAATTCAATCAAAATTCAACAAACCAAATTTCAACCATCACAACACATCAAAAATTCAATCAAACATCATTCCAATCCATGAATTACAATCACAAGCATCAAAAACACAAAACCCCTAAATCAATTTCAAGTTTTCATGATTCTAGGTCAAAATTTTAATCTAAGCCTACAACATGTTTTCTTCTAATTCCAAGGGTTCTAATTGAAATTAAATGCCTAGATCCTTACCTTAAACTCTTTAATTGAAGAAAAAGCCTTGAATTCCTTTCTCCCTCACTCCTTGGTCTTGTAGGAATTTTTGAGATTTCCTTCAATTTCTTTCTTTACTAGCCGAATTATGTGAGGTAGGGTGAAGTTTGGATGGTTGGGTTTCTTAATTTGAGAAGAAAATATGAAGCTAAGATGAAGAGAAAATGGAGACTGCAGCTGCTGTCCAGGTTCACGGTTCTGTTTTATGGGAAGCTAGCCTTGGTGCTTTTTCCTTTTAGCTTAAGTTTTAATGCTTTATTTTACACTTAATTCACCAAATTGAATTTTTTCTTCAAGTCCACTGCCCTGCACGTCCAGCAGCCTCTATTGGCCAAGGGAGATCAGTTCTCCAAGCTTCCCCATCCACTTGGACAGCCAAAGGAGTGCAGAAAGTGACTTGCCTTCCAAAAGGTCAAAAGTCAACATTTGTAGGTAATTTAATATAATTTTCTAGAATAATTTAGGGCTGTTAATTATCTTACAAACTAATTAGAATTTGAAGAAAATAACACCACCATTGGATTCCTCACTATCAAAAACCTTGGGGTAGTGTCTTACTTATCTCTTAATCCAAGCCTAATTAGTTTAATTTAGTGACATTAGAAAAGCCTAAGTTGTCACTTTTTGATTGGTTAAGGTTCTAAATTAAAATTTTCTTGGTTAAACATTTTTAATAATTATTCTAAGTATATTACAATTATTAGATAATTCTATAGATATCCTATGAATTTTCTCTAAATTTTCTGTCTTAAAATTTTACCGTAATAATTTCTCAAAGTTCTAACTTTCAGAAAATCCTAACAATTCTGAATAAGCATTTTAATTCTTTATCTGCATATATTTTTAATCTATATTCTATTACCTTTCTTTTAAGTTATCAATGAGTTCAAAATTCTATACTTGAAAATTTATCCTGGACAGCTGTCTGACATAGCAGTCCAGTCAACTATCAATTTCGGCAAAAACAAAGACATTTGGAAATTCAGAAAATTCTTCTGAATAGAACTGTATTAATTTCATTAAGAAAATATGTTCATAAAGTTTCTATAAAATACAGTGCATAAGTGTTCATAATGTACATATATAAATGCGTACAAATAGTAAAATGGGGATGTTACAATTACCAATCACATTAAAAAGATAACAATCACGTTAATAGTTTCCTGTATTAGTTTTTTTATCACAACGTTTATAATAATTTCCATTATTAATGAGAGGAGATATGTATTTTTAATAAAATTAAACCAGATGTCCTGAAATATTTTTAGGTCTTCTCCCATTTTATGCCAATTTGGAAGGGAATGATTTTTTCAGATCTCACCAGAAAAAAATTATAATCTTTTTATTATTTCACCTCCCAAACATATCGTGAAATTTTGATATTTCTACGACAATTACCAATCATATAAAAAAGATTACAATCACACTAATAGTTTCCTTTATTAGTTTTTATCAAACCGTTTATAATAATTTCCATTATTAATGAGAGGAGATATGTATTTTTAATAAAATTAAACGAGATATCCTGAAATTTTTTTAGGTCTTCTCCCATTTTAGGCCAATTTGGAAGGGAATGATCTTTTCATATCTGACCAAAAAAAAATTATAATCTTTTTACTATTTCACGGCCCAAACATATCTTGAAATTTTGATATTTCTATGACAATTACCAATCACATTAAATAGATAACAATCACATTAATAGTTTCCCTTATTAGTTTTTTATCACAACGTTTATAAGAATTTCCATTATTAATGAGAGGAGATATGTATTTTCAATAAAATTAAACGAGATATCCTGAAATTTTTTTAGGTCTTCTCTCATTTTATGCGAATTTGGAAGGGAATGATCTTTTTAGATCTCACAAAAATAAAAATTATAATCTTTTTATTATTTCACCTCCCAAACATATCGTGAAATTTTGATATATCTACGACAATTACTAATCACATTAACAGTTTCTTTTATTAGTTTTTTATCACAACGTTTATAAGAATTTCCATTATTAATGAGAGGAGATATGTATTTTCAATAAAAGTAAACGAGATATCCTGAAATTTTTTCGGCTCTTCTCCCATTTTATGCCAATTTGGAAGGGAATGATCGTTTTAGATCTCAGCAAAAAAAAAATTATAATCTTTTTATTATTTCACCTCCGAAACATATTGTGAAATTTTGTTATTTCTACGACAATTACCAATAACATTAAAACGATAACAATCACGTTAATAGTTTCCTTTATTAGTTTTTTTTCACAACGTTTATAATAATTTCCATTATTAATGAGAGGAGATATGTATTTTTAATAAAACTAAACGAGATATCCTGAAAATTTTTTAGGTCTTCTCCCATTTTAGGCCAATTTGGAAGGGAATGATCTTTTCATACCTGACCAAAAAAAATTATAATCTTTTTATTATTTCACCTCCCAAACATATCGTGAAATTTTCATATTTCTACGACAATAACCAATCACATTAAAAAGATAACAATCACGTTAATAGTTTCCTTTATTAGTTTTTTATCACAACGTTTATAATAATTTCCATTATTAATGAGAGGAGATATGAATTTTTAATCAAATTAAACGAGATATCCTCAAATATTTTTAGGTCTTCTCCCATTTTATGCCAATTTGGAAGGGAATGATCTTTTTAGATCTCACCAAAAAAAATTATAATCTGTTTATTATTTAACCTCCGAAACATGTTGTGAAATTTTGTTATTTCTATGACAATTACCAATCACATTAAATAAATAACAATCACATTAATAGTTTCCTTTATTAGTTTTTTTATCACAACGTTTATAATAATTTCCATTATTAATGAGAGGAGATATGTATTTTTAATAAAATTAAACCAGATATCCTGAAATATTTTTAGGTCTTCTCCCATTTTATGCCAATTTGGAAGGGAATGATTTTTTCAGATCTCACCGGAAAAAAAAAATTATAATCTTTTTATTATTTCACCTCCCAAACATATCGTGAAATTTTGATATTTCTACGACAATTACCAATCATATAAAAAAGATTACAATCACATTAATAGTTTCTTTTATGAGTTTTTTTATCACAATGTTTATAAGGATTTCCATTATTAATGAGAGGAGATATGTATTTTCAATAAAATTAAACGAGATATCCTGCAATTTTTTTAGGTCTTCTCTCATTTTATGCGAATTTGAAAGGGAATGATCTTTTTAGATCTCACAAAAATAAAAATTATAATCTTTTTATTATTTCACCTCCCAAAGATATCGTGAAATTTTCATATTTCTACGACAATAACCAATCACATTAAAAAGATAACAATCACGTTAATAGTTTCCTTTATTAGTTTTTTATCACAACGTTTATAATAATTTCCATTATTAATGGGAGGAGATATGTATTTTTAATAACATTAAACGAGATACCCTAAAATTTTTTAAGGTCTTCTCCCATTTTATGCCAATTTGAAAGGGAATGATCTTTTCAGATCTCACCAAAAAAAAATTATAATCTTTTTATTATTTCACCTCCCAAATATATCGTGAAATTTTCATATTTCTACGACAATTACCAATCACATTAAATAGATAACAATCACATTAATAGTTTCCTTTATTAGTTTTTTATCACAACGTTTATAATAATTTCCATTATTAATGAGAGGAGATTTGTATTTTTAATAAAATTAAACGAGATATCCTGAAATTTTTTTAGCTCTTCTCCCATTTTATGCCAATTTGAAAGGGAATGATCTTTTCAGATCTCACCAAAAAAAATTTATAATCTTTTTATTATTTCACCTCCCAAACATATCGTGAAATTTTCATATTTCTACGACAATAACCAATCACATTAAAAGATAACAATCACGTTAATAGTTTCCTTTATTAGTTTTTTATCACAACGTTTATAATAATTTCCATTATTAATGAGAGGAGATATGAATTTTTAATCAAATTAAACGAGATATCCTGAAATATTTTTAGGTCTTCTCCCATTTTATGCCAATTTGGAAGGGAATGATCTTTTTACATCTCACCAAAAAAAATTATAATCTGTTTATTATTTAACCTCTGAAACATGTTGTGAAATTTTGTTATTTCTACGACAATTACCAATCACATTAAATAAATAACAATCACATTAATAGTTTCCTTTATTAGTTTTTTTATCACAATGTTTATAATAATTTCCATTATTAATGAGAGGAGATATGTATTTTTAATAAAATTAAACCCGATATCCTGAAATATTTTTAGGTCTTCTCCCATTTTATGCCAATTTGGAAGGGAATGATTTTTTCAGATCTGACCAGAAAAAAAAATTATAATCTTTTTATTATTTCACCTCCCAAACATATCGTGAAATTTTGATATTTCTACGACAATTACCAATCATATAAAAAAGATTACAATCACATTAATAGTTTCTTTTATGAGTTTTTTTATCACAACGTTTATAAGGATTTCCATTATTAATGAGGGGAGATATGTATTTTCAATAAAATTAAACGAGATATCCTGCAATTTTTTTAGGTCTTCTCTCATTTTATGCGAATTTGGAAGGGAATGATCTTTTTAGATCTCACAAAAATAAAAATTATAATCTTTTTATTATTTCACCTCCCAAAGATATCTTGAAATTTTCATATTTCTACGACAATAACTAATCACATTAAAAAGATAACAATCACGTTAATAGTTTCCTTTATCAGTTTTTTATCACAACGTTTATAATAATTTCCATTATTAATGGGAGGAGATATGTATTTTTAATAACATTAAACGAGATACCCTAAAATTTTTTAAGGTCTTCTCCCATTTTATGCCAA
This sequence comes from Pueraria montana var. lobata, assembly GCA_026413185.1. Lineage (NCBI taxonomy): Eukaryota > Viridiplantae > Streptophyta > Magnoliopsida > Fabales > Fabaceae > Pueraria > Pueraria montana. The sequence continues at coordinate 8,079,104 of CM048649.1, forward strand.
TTTGAAAGGGAATGATCTTTTCAGATCTCACCAAAAAAAAATTATAATCTTTTTATTATTTCACCTCCCAAATATATCGTGAAATTTTCATATTTCTACGACAATTACCAATCACATTAAATAGATAACAATCACATTAATAGTTTCCTTTATTAGTTTTTTATCACAACGTTTATAATAATTTCCATTATTAATGAGAGGAGATACGTATTTTTAATAAAATTAAACGAGATATCCTGAAATTTTTTTAGGTCTTCTCCCATTTTATGCCAATTTGAAAGGGAATGATCTTTTCAGATCTCACCAAAAAAAAATTATAATCTTTTTATTATTTCACCTCCCAAATATATCATGAAAATTTCATATTTCTACGACAATAACCAATCACATTAAAAAGATAACAATCACGTTAATAGTTTCCTTTATTAGTTTTTTATCACAACGTTTATAATAATTTCCATTATTAATGAGAGGAGATATGTATTTTCAATAAAAGTAAACGAGATATCCTGAAATTTTTTTAGGTCTACTCTCATTTTATGCCAATTTGGAAGGGAATGATCTTTTCAGATATCACCAAAAAAAAATTATAATCTTTTTATTATTTCACCTCCGAAACATGTCGTGAAATTTTGATATTTCTACGATAATTACAAGTCACATTAAATAGATAACAATCACATTAATAGTTTCCTTTATCATTTTTTTATCACAATGTTTACAATAATTTCCATTATTAATGAGAGGAGATATGTATTTTTAATAAAATTAAACGAGATATCCTGAAATTTTTTTAGGTCTTCTCGCATTTTATGCCAATTTGAAAGGGAATGATCTTTTCATATCTCACCAAAAAAAAATTATAATCTTTTTATTATTTCACCTCCCAAACATATCGTGAAATTTTCATATTTCTACGACAATAACCAATCACATTAAAAAGATAACAATCACGTTAATAGTTTCCTTTATTAGCTTTTTTATCACAACGTTTATAATAATTTCCATTATTAATGAGAGGAGATATGAATTTTTAATAAAATTAAACCAGATATCCTGAAATATTTTTAGGTCTGCTCCCATTTTATGCCAATTTGGAAGGGAATTATTTTTTCAGATCTCACTAGAAATAAATTATAATCTTTTTATTATTTCACCTCCCAAACATAAATTTTGATATTTCTACGACAATTACCAATCATATAAAAAGATTACAATCACATTAATAGTTTCTTTTATGAGTTTTTTATCACAACGTTTATAAGAATTTCCATTATTAATGAGAAGAGATATGTATTTTCAATAAAATTAAATGAGATATCCTAAAATTTTTTTAGGTCTTCTCCCATTTTATGCCAATTTGGAAGGGGATGATCTTTTCAGATATCACCAAAAAAAAATTATAATCTTTTTATTATTTCACCTCCGAAACATATCGTGAAATTTTGATATTTCTACGATAATTACCAGTCACATTAAATAGATAACAATCACAGTAATAGTTTCCTTTATTAGTTTTTTATCACAACGTTTATAATAATTTCCATTATTAATGAGAGGAGATATGTATTTTTAATCAAATTAAATGAGATATCCTGAAATTTTTTTAGGACTTCTCTCGTTTTATGCCAATTTGGAAGGGAATGATCTTTTCAGATCTCACCGAAAAAAAATTATAATCTTTTTATTATTTCACCTCCGAAACATATTGTGAAATTTTGTTATTTGTACGATAATTACCAATCACATTAAATAGATAACAATCACATTAATAGTTTCCTTTATCAGTTTTTTATCACAATGTTTACAATAATTTCCATTATTAATGAGAGGAGATATGAATTTTTAATCAAATTAATTGAGATATCCTTAAATATTTTTAGGTCTTCTCCCATTTTATGCCAATTTGGAAGGGAATGATCTTTCCATATCTCACGAAAAAAAAATTATAATCTTTTTACTATTTCACCTCCCAAACATATCGTGAAATTTTGATATTTCAAAGACAATTACCAATCACATTAAAAAGATAACAATCACGTTAATAGTTTCCTTTATTAGTTTTTTTATCACAACGTTTATAATAGTTTCCATTATTAATGAGAGGAGATATGAATTTTTAATCAAATTAAACGAGATATCCTGAAATGTTTTTTGGTCTTCTCCCATTTTATGCCAATTTGGAAGGGAATGATCTTTTCAGATCTCACCGAAAAAAATTATAATCTTTTTATTATTTAACCTCCGAAACATATTGTGAAATTTTGATATTTCTACGACAATTACCAATCACATTAAATAGATAACAATCAGATTAATAGTTTCCTTTATTAGTTTTTCTATCACAACGTTTATAATAATTTCCATTATTAATGGGAGGAGATATGTATTTTTAATAACATTAAACGAGATACCCTAAAATTTTTTAAGGTCTTCTCCCATTTTATGCCAATTTGGAAGGGAATGATCTTTTCAGATCTCACCGAAAAAAAATTATAATCTTTTTATTATTTCACCTCCCAAACGTATCGTGAAATTTTGATATTTCTACGACAATTACCAATCACATTAAAAAGATAACAATCACGTTAATAGTTTCCTTTATTAGTTTTTTATCACAATGTTTCTAAGAATTGCCATTATTAATGAGAGGAGATATGCATTTTTAATAAAATTAAACGAGATATCCTGAAATTTTTTTAGGTCTTCTCCCATTTTATGTCAATTTGAAAGGGAATGATCTTTTCAGATATCACCAAAAAAAAATATAATCTTTTTATTCTTTCACCTCCCAAACATATCGTGAAATTTTGATATTTCTACGAAAATTACCAAATACATTAAAAAGATAACAATCACATTAATAGTTTCTTTTATTAGTTTTTTATCACAACGTTTATAACAATTTCCATTATTAATGAGAGGAGATATATATTTTCAATAAAATTAAACGAGATATCCTGAAATTTTTTTAGGCCTTCTCCCATTTTATGCCGATTTGGAAGGGAATGATCTTTTTAGATCTCAAAAAAAAATTATACTCTTTTTATTATTTCACCTCCCAAACATATGGTGAAATTTTGATATTTCTACGACAATTACCAATCATATTAAAAAGATAACAACCACGTTAATAGTTTCCTTTATTAGTTTTTTATCACAACATTTGTAAGAATTTCCATTATTAACGAGAGGAGATATGCATTTTTAATAAAATTAAACGAGATAGCCTGAAATTTTTTTAGGTCTTCTCTCATTTTATGCCAATTTGGAACGGAATGATCTTTTGAGATCTCACAAAAAAAATTATAATCTTTTTATTATTTCACCTCCCAAACATATCGTGAAATTTTGATATTTTTACGACAATTACCAAATACATTAAAAAGATAACAATCACATTAATAGTTTCTTTTATTAGTTTTTTATCACAACGTTTATAACAATTTCCATTATTAATGAGAGGAGATATATATTTTCAATAAAATTAAACGAGATATCCTGAAATTTTTTTAGGTCTTCTCTCATTTTATGCCAATTTGGAAGGGAATGATCTTTTTAGATCTCACAAAAAAAAATTACAATCTTTTTATTATTTCACCTCCCAAACATATCAAGAAATTTTGATATTTCTACGACAATTACCAATCACATTAAAAAAATAACAATCACATTAATAGTTTCCTTTATTATTTTTTTATCACAACGTTTATAATAATTTCCATGATTAATGAGAGGAGATATGCATTTTTAATAAAATTAAACGAGATATCATGAAATTTTGTTAGGTCTTCTCTGATTTTATGCCAATTTGGAAGGGAATGATCTTTTTAGATCTCACAAAAAAAAAATACAATCTTTTTATTAGTTCACCTCCCAAACATATAGTGAAATTTTGATATTTCTACGACAATTACCAATCACATTAAAAAGATAACAATCACATTAATAGTTTCCTTTATGAGTTTTTTTTATCACAACGTTTATAATAATTTCCATTATTAATGAGTGGAGATATGTATTTTTAATAAAATTAATCGACATATCCTGATATTTTTTTTGGTCTTATCTGATTTTATGCCAATTTGGAAGGGAATGATATTTTGAGATCTCACAAAAAAAAATTACAATCTTTTTATTATTTCACCTCTCAAACATATCGTGAAATTTTGATATTTCTACGACAATTACCAATGACATTAAAAAGATAACAATCACATTAATAGTTACCTTAATTAGCTTTTTTATCACAACGTTTATAATGACTTCCATTATTAATGAGAGGAGATATGTATTTTTAATAAAATTAAATGAGATATCCTTAAATTTGTTTAGGTCTTCTCTCATTTGATTCCAATTTGGAAAGGAATGATCTTTTTAGATCACACAAAAAAAATTTATAATCTTTTTATTATTTCACCTCCCAAACATATCGTGCAATTTTGAAATTTCTACGACAATTACAAATCACATTAAAACGATAACAATCAAATTAATAGTTTCCTTTATTAGTTTTTTATCACAACGTTTATAATAATTTCCATGACTAATGAGAGGAGGTATGTATTTTTAATAAAATTAAACAAGATATCCTGAAATTATTTTAGGTCTTCTCTCATTTTATGTCAATTCGGAAGGGAATGATCTTTTAAGATCACAAAAAAAAAAAAAAAAATCTTCTTATTATTTCACCTCCCAAACATATCGTGAAATATTGATATTTCTACGACAATTACCAATCACATTAAAACGAAACAAGCACATTAATAGTTTCCTTTATTAGTTTTTTATCACAACGTTTATAATAATTTCCATTATTAATGAGAGGAGATATGTATTTTTAATAAAATTAAATGAGATATCCTGAAATTTCTTTAGGTCTTCTCTCATTTTATGCCAATTTGGAAGGGAATGATCTTTTTAGATCTCACAAAAGAAAATTATAATCTTTTTATTATTTCACCTCCCAAACATATCGTGAAATTTTGATATTTCTACGACAATTACCAATCACATTAAAAAGATAACAATCACATTAATAGTTTCCTTTATTAGTTTTTTATCACAACGTTTATAATAATTTCCATGATTAATGAGAGGAGATATGTATTTTGACTTAAATTAAACGAGATATCCTGAAATTTTTTTAGGTCTTCTCTCATTTTATGCCAAATTGGAACGGAATGATCTTTTGAGATCTCACAAAAAAAAATTACAATCTTTTTATTATTTCACCTCCCAAACATATCATGAAATTTTTATATTTCTACGACAATTACCAATCACATTAAAAAGATAACAATCACATTAATAGTTTCCTTTATTAGTTTTTTTTATCACAACATTTATAATAATTTCCATTATTATTGAATGGAGATATGTATTTTTAATAAAATTAAATGACATATATTGAAAATTTTTTAGGTCTTCTCTCATTTTATGCCAATTTGGAAGGGAATGATCTTTTTAGACCTCACAAAAAAAAAATTACAATCTTTTTATTATTTCACCTCCCAAACATATCGTGAAATATTGATATTTCTACGACAATTACCAATCACATTAAAAAGATAACAATCACATTAATAGTTTCCTTTATTAGCTTTTTATCACAACGTTTATAATAATTTCCATTATTAATGAGACGGGATATGTATTTTTAATAAAATTAAACGAGTTATCCTGAAATTTTTTTAGGTCTTCTCTTATTTTATGCCAATTTGGAACGGAATGATCTTTTTAGATCTCACAAAAAAAAATGACACTCTTTTTATTATTTCACCTCCCAAACATATCGTGAAATATTGATATTTCTACGACAATTACCAATCACATTAAAAAGATAACAATCACATTAATAGTTTCCTTTATTAGTTTTTTATCACAACGTTTATAATAAATTCCATTATTATTGAGAGGGGATATGTATTTTTAATACAATTAAACGAGCTATCCTGAAATTTTTTTAGGTCTTCTCTCATTTTATGCCAATTTGGAACGGAATGATCTTTTTAGATCTCACAAAAAAAAATTATAATCTTTTTATCACTTCCCAAACATATCGTGAAATTTTGATATTTTTACGACAATTACCAATCACATTAATAGTTTCCTTTATTAGTTTTTTTTATCACAACGTTTATAATAATTTCAATTATTAATGAGAGGAGATATATATTTTTAATAACATTAAATGACATATCCTGAAATTTTTTTAGCTCTTCTCTCATTTTATGCCAATTTGGAACAGAATGATCTTTTTAGATCTCACAAAAAAAATTATAATCTTTTTATTATTTCACCTCCCAAACATATCGTGAAATTTTGATATTTCTACGACAATTACCAATCACATTAAAAAGATAACAATCACATTAATAGTTTCCTTTATTAGTTTTTTTTTATCACAGCGATTATAATAATTTCCATTATTAATGAGACGAGATATGTATTTTTAATAAAATTAAACCACATATCCTGAAATTTTTTTAGGTCTTCTCTGATTTTATGCCAATTTGAAACGGAATGATCTTTTTAGATCTCACAAAAAAAAATTATAATCTTTTTATTATTTCACCTCCCAAACATATCGTGAAATTTTGATATTTCTACGACAATTACCAATCACATTAAAAATATAACAATCACATTAATAGTTTCCTTTATTAGTTTTTTTATCAGAATGTTTATAATAATTTCCATGATTAATGAGAGGAGATATGTATTTTGAATAAAATTAAACGAGATATCCTGAAATTTTTTTAGGTCTTCTCTCATTTTATGCCAATTTGGAAGGGAATGATCTTTTGAGATCTCACAAAAAAAAATTACGATCTTTTTATTATTTTACCTTGCAAACATATCGTGAAATTTTGATATTTCTACGGAAATTACCAATCCCATTAAAAAGATAACAATCACATTAATAGTTTCCTTTATTAGTTTTTTTTTATCACAACATTTATAATAATTTCCATTATTAATCAGTGGAGATATGTATTTTTAATAAAATTAAACGACATATCGTGAAATTTTTTTAGGTCTTCCCTAATTTTATGCCAATTTGGAAGGGAATGATCATTTTAGATCTCACAAAAAAAATTACAATCTTTTTATTATTTCACCTCCCAAACATATCGTGAAATTTTGATATTTCTACGACAATTACCAATCACATTAAAAAGATAAAAATCACATTAATAGTTTCCTTTATTAGTTTTTTTATCAAAATGTTTATAATAATTTCCATGATTAATGAGAGGAGATATGCATTTTTAATAAAATTAAACGAGATATCCTGAAATTTCGTTAGGTCTTCTCTCATTTTATGCCTATTTGGAAGGGAATGATCTTTTTAGATCTCACAAAAAAAAATTACAATCTTTTTATTAGTTCACCTCCCAAACATATCGTGAAATTTTGATATTTCTATGACAATTACCAATCACAATAAAACGATAACAATCAGATTAATAGTTTCCTTTATTAGTTTTTTTTATCACAACATTTATAATAATTTCCATTATTATTGAGTGGAGATATGTATTTTTAATAAAATTAAATGACATATATTGAAATTTTTTTAGGTCTTCTCTCATTTTATGCCAATTTGGAAGGGAATGATCTTTTTAGATCTCACAAAAAAAAATTACAATCTTTTTATTATTTCACCTCCCAAACATATCGTGAAATATTGATATTTCTACGACAATTACCAATCACATTAAAAAGATAACAATCACATTAATAGTTTCCTTTATTAGTTTTTTATCACAACGTTTATAATAATTTCCATTATTAATGAGACGGGATATGTATTTTTAATAAAATTAAACGAGGTATCCTGAAATTTTTTTAGGTCTTCTCTATTTTTATGCCAATTTGGAACGGAATGATCTTTTTAGATCTCACAAAAAAAAATTATAATCTTTTTATTATTTCACTTCCCAAACATATCGTGAAATTTTGATATTTTTACGACAATTACCAATCACATTAATAGTCTCCTTTATTAGTTTTTTTTATCACAACGTTTATAATAATTTCAATTATTAATGATAGGAGATATGTATTTTTAATAACATTAAACGACATTTCCTAAAAAATTTTTAGGTCTTCTCTCATTTTATGCCAATTTGGAACGGAATGATCTATTTAGATCTCACAAAAAAAATTATAATCTTTTTATTATTTCACTTCCCAAACATATCGTGAAATTTTGATATTTTTACGACAATTATCAATCACATTAATAGTTTCCTTTATTAGTTTTTTTTTATCACGACGTTTATAATAATTTCTATTATTAATGAGAGGAGATATGTATTTTTAAAAAAAAAAATGTTGAGCTGGAATTTTTACAGGATAAAGGTAACACATTTGTATTTCAAAATTGATATCCCATGTCCTCAAATTCGTTCCCAATTGTTCCCAGTAAAATTTCTCTAACAGCCTAAATTTCGGACTCCAAACAGAGCTCCAAACCCTTGCCCTGTTCCTTTTCAAAAATTTAATTTAGGAATTGGACATGATAATTTTTTTAAATTACACAGTTTAAAATCTTGTTTTGTCTAGTTTTTAATAGCACAAAAACGAAAACAAAACATTAAGTGTACAATTAGGAATTTAAGAAAAACCGAGACATGTTCCAGGGGAACTCGAAAAACAGAATAGCCACTTTGTGGGTCACGGATGAACCCTGAGATGAGGTTTTCTCTTCAATATGTCAAAATAAAAGTTTCTCCATTTCGAGTCTATTTTCATTCAAAACAAATTTCGTGAAAAACCAACGGTTAGATCTTCAACAATTACAAAATCGTGGGGGCTGTCCAGAGCTGGACGAACCTAACAGCCACTGCCACTTTATTTTGTGGTTTGATTTTCACATACAAAGCTTATCAAATAATTTCAAGAAAATTTGGGCATGGTCTCCTTTGTTTTAGGAGCCTTCCCAATCAATTTCAAAGATTAAAACAATCCAAAGACAGTAAATGAAAATCCCACACAGCCACTGCCAAAAGGTTTCAACCCATTTCATCAACTTTTCGGCTTAAGCATTCAAACAAAACACAAACAACAGTCCAGATGAGGGGCATTCATGCTGTGTGTGGTTGAGTCCCCTAACTCTTGTAACCCCCTTTTTTTTTTTTATAAAACATAATTTAACTATTTAATTCATTTTATATATTTATTTCAAAGTTCTGATACGATCTCTTACAATCCAAAATATGTTCTGTAATTTACATCATTAAAATTTATATAAACACTGCTACAAAATAATTCTAACTACTACAAATTATTGTCTACCCAAAATAGTCCCATCCTATATGCTCTGGAATTTCTGCATCTTCATCATTTAACTATATCTTCAAGCACCTGCAATTCACACTCCCCTAGAATCTGGGGACAGCATTACAGGATCAGGCATTTAATTTCTCATAGAATTAAAACAATTTCAAACAAATACATATCATAACAATATAATTAGTTACACACATAATTAAATGCAGTATGATTTATGCAATGCAGTTTTTGACTCAAATTCGTTTTGACCCTGCTCCATGGAGACTTCCCCTTTGAGTGTTTAGTAAGAAACTGGCCTACCATTACGATCTGTAATTCAGCTATCAGCCCCTACTAAACGCGAATAAACTAAACAGAATTAGGAGGTCAGGATACCCGGAAGGCCACCACGGCAGCATCTCTGTCCAAATTACAGCCACATGTGGAATTGCCAATATCCCTCACCCCACAGACTATATAATCACAGACTATACAGTCCTGTCTAAGTTATTCTGCTCACCCCAAAGATTCAATTCTCAAATCATATTCATTTCACATGACTACCGCAGTCTCGGTTAGTCAACAAAATCATTTCTCATAGATCAACTCAATTCTCATGACTACCGCAGTCTCGGTTAGTCAACATAATTCTTTCTCAATCATTTTCATTTCACATGACTACCGCAGTCCCGGTTAGTCAACATAATTCTTTCTTTTCTTTCTTTTCTTTTCTTTTCTTTTCTTTCTTTTCTTTTCTTTTCTTTTCTTTCTTTTCATGGCTACCGAAATCCCGGTTAGCCAACATCAATTATCTTTCACTTGAATCTTTATAAATCCCCCAAAAAGACTCATGCAACGAATTATGTTCATGATCACAATTAAATAAATAATTTGTACACATTAATATACAAGAATACAAAAATTAAGCAATTTACCTTATAACATTAGTATTTTAATAATTTCCGAAAATGCCCTCAATCTTTTTCCAAAATACCCAATGTGTCCCTACATGTAAAATGACCATTTTGCCCTTGGTTTTACAAAAATTTCCACATAATATCCCTTGTATTTAGGGCTGGCCGAATGGTCTCACTACCATTCTCAACATATTTTCCAAAGTAACAACTTCTAATTCCAACCAAAATCAACCAAATCACAATTTCAATCAAAATTCAACAAACCAAATTTCAACCATCACAACACATCAAAAATTCAATCAAACATCATTCCACTCCATGAATTACAATCACAAGCATCAAAAACACAAAACCCCTAAATCAATTTCAAGTTTTCATGATTCTAGGTCAAAATTTTAATCTAAGCCTACAACATGTTTTCTTCTAATTCCAAGGGTTCTAATTGAAATTAAATGCCTAGATCCTTACCTTAAACTCTTTAATTGAAGAAAAAGCCTTGAATTCCTTTCTCCCTCACTCCTTGGTCTTGTATGAATTTTTGAGATTTCCTCCAATTTCTTTTCCTTTTTGCCGATTAGCTTAGGGTTTAGGAAGTTTGGATGGTTTGGTTTCTTAATTTGGGATGAGATGATGAAGTTAAGATGAAATTGAAATGAAAACTGCAGCTGCTGGGTTTGGAGAGCTCAAGGTTCTGTTTTGAGAGAAAATAGCTTTTTGTGACTTTTTCTCCTTTTACTTAAGTTAAATGCTTCTTAAAACAAATTATTAACTAAATTGGACTTTGCCTTCAAGTCCAGCTGCTGCCCTGCACGTCCAGCAGCTCATTTGGACCAAGGGAAGTCCACTTGCCAAGCCTTTCCAGCCCACTTGGACAGCCAAGGAGTTCCAAGTCACTTGCCTACCCCAAAAGTCAACATTTCAAGCACTTTGTAGAAATTTCTAGAAGGTAATTAGGGCTGCTAATTATTTTACAATGTGATTAGAATTTGAAGAAAATAACATCACCATTGGATTCCTCACTATCAAAAACCTTGGGGTAGTGTCTTACTTATCTCTTAATCCAAGCCTAATTAGCTTAATTTAGTGATCTTAGAAAAGCCTAAGTTGTCACTTTTTGATTGGTTAAGGTTCTAAATTAAAATTTTCTTGGTTAAACATTTTTAATAATTATTCTAAGTATATTACAATTATTAGATAATTCTATAGATATCCTATGAATTTTCTCTAAATTTTCTGTCTTAGAATTTTACCGTAATAATTCCTCAAAGTTCTAACTTCCAGAAAATCCTAACAATTCTGAATAAGCATTTTAATTCTTTATCTGTATATATTTTTAATCTATATTCTATTACCTTTCTTTTAAGTTATAATTGAGTTCAAAATTCTATACTTGAAAATTTATCCTGGACAGCTGTCTGACATAGCAGTCCAGTCAACTATCAATTTCGGCAAAAATAAAGACATTTGGAAATTCAGAAAATTCTTCTGAGTAGAACTGTATTAATTTCATTAAGAGAATATGTACATAAGGTTTCTATAAAATATAGTGCATAAATGTTAATAATATACATATATAAATGCGTACAATTAATAAAATGAGGATGTTACAACTCTCAACCACACTTAAACTGAAAATAAAGAAGCTTCCCTTACCTTTGGGGTTTAGTTCCAGCCGCAGAGAGAGAGGAAGAGATGATGTTTTAGCTTGCATACAAATCTTAAAGCAACTAACAAAATGGCTTCTTTTCCCCTTTTGAGTGCCACGGCCAGCGAGGAAGGAGGAGAGAACAGAGAGCTTCCACAGAAAATGAAGAAGCATGAAGAGAATGAGGGAAAGAGAAGTTGTACACGTCTCTTATTTGGGATAAATATGCAATTTTGCTATTTGCACCCAGCCTTCCCCTAAGGACACCCCCATTCTCTTTTTTTTTTTTTCTACAACTTAAGAAACTCACGTAAAAGTTCCAAAAATCTCACAATAGCACTATAATTTTAAATTTAATTTCCTTTTACAGTATTTATCAAGCAATTAATATATGTTACGAAAAATCACAGTGTAACAGATAACAATCACATTAATAGTTTCCTTTATTAGTTTTTTTATCACAACGTTTATAATAATTTCCATTATTAATGAGTAGAGATATGTATTTTTAATAAAATTAAACGAGATATCCTGAAAAATTTTTAGGGCTTCTCTCATTTTATGCCAATTTGGAAGGGAATGATCTTTTTAGATCTCACAAAAAAAAAATTACAATCTTTTTATTATTTCACGTCCCAAACATATCAAGAAATTTTCATATTTCTACAACAATTACCAATCACATTAAAAAGATAACAATCACATTAATAGTTTCCTTTATTATTTTTTTATCACAACGTTTATAATCATTTCCATGATTAATGAGAGGAGATATGCATTTTTAATAAAATTAAACGAGATATCATGAAATTTTGTTAGGTCTTCTATCATTTTATGCCAATTTGGAAGGGAATGATCTTTTTAGATCTCACAAAAAAAAATTACAATCTTTTTATTAGTTCACCTCCCAAACATATAGTGAAATTTTGATATTTCTACGACAATTACCAATCACATTAAAAAGATAACAATCACATTAATAGTTTCCATTATTAGTTTTTTTTATCACAACGTTTATAATAATTTCCATTATTAATGAGTGGAGATATGTATTTTTAATAAAAGTAATCGACATATCCTGATATTTTTTTTTTGGTCTTATCTGATTTTATGCCAATTTGGAAGGGAATGATATTTTGAGATCTCACAAAAAAAAATTACAATCTTTTTATTATTTCACCTCCCAAACATATCGTGAAATTTTGATATTTCTACGACAATTACCAATCCCATTAAAAAGATAACAATCACATTAATAGTTACCTTAATTAGCTTTTTTATCACAACGTTTATAATGATTTCCATTATTAATGACAGGAGATATGTATTTTTAATAAAATTAAACGAGATATCCTTAAATTTGTCTAGGTCTTCTCTCATTTTATTCCAATTTCAAAAGGAATGATCTTTTTAGATCACACAAAAAAAAATTATAATCTTTTTATTATTTCACCTCCCAAACATATCATGCAATTTTGATATTTCTACGACAATTACAAATCACATTAAAAAGATAACAATCAAATTAATAGTTTGCTTTATTAGTTTTTTATCACAACGTTTATAATAATTTCCATGATTAATGAGAGGAGGTATGTATTTTTAATAAAATTAAACAAGATATCCTGAAATTTTTTTAGGTCTTGTCTCATTTTATGTCAATTCGGAAGGGAATGATCTTTTTAGATCACAAAAAAAAAATTATAATCTTCTTATTATTTCACCTCCCAAACATATCGTGAAATATTGATATTTCTACGACAATTACCATTCACATTAAAACGAAACAATCACATTAATAGTTTCCTTTATTAGTTTTTTTTATCACAACGTTTATAATAATTTCCATTATTAATGAGACGAGATATGTATTTTTAATAAAATTAAATGAGATATCCTGAAATTTCTTTAGGTCTTCTCTCATTTTATGCCAATTTGGAAGGGAATGATCTTTTTAGATCTCACAAAAAAAATTATAATCTTTTTATTATTTCACCTCCCAAACATATCGTGAAATTTTGATATTTCTACGACAATTACCAATCACATTAAAAAGATAACAATCACATTAATAGTTTCCTTTATTAGTTTTTTATCACAACGTTTATAATAATTTCCATGATTAATGAGAGGAGATATGTATTTTGAATAAAATTAAACGAGATATCCTGAAATTTTTTTAGGTCTTCTCTCATTTTATGTCAATTCGGAAGGGAATGATCTTTTTAGATCACAAAAAAAAATTATAATCTTCTTATTATTTCACCTCCCAAACATATCGTGAAATATTGATATTTCTACGACAATTACCATTCACATTAAAACGAAACAATCACATTAATAGTTTCCTTTATTAGTTTTTTATCACAACGTTTATAATAATTTCCATTATTAATGAGAGGAGATATGTATTTTTAATAAAATTAAATGAGATATCCTGAAATTTCTTTAGGTCTTCTCTCATTTTATGCCAATTTGGAAGGGAATGATCTTTTTAGATCTCACAAAAAAAATTATAATCTTTTTATTATTTCACCTCCCAAACATATCGTGAAATTTTGATATTTCTACGACAATTACCAATCAATTTAAAAAGATAACAATCACATTAATAGTTTCCTTTATTAGTTTTTTATCACAATGTTTATAATAATTTCCATGATTAATGAGAGGAGATATGTATTTTGAATAAAATTAAACGAGATATCCTGAAATTTTTTTAGGTCTTCTCTCATTCTATGCCAATTTGGAAGGGAATGATCTTTTGAGATCTCACAAAAAAAAAATTACAATCTATTTATTATTTCACCTCCCAAACATATCATGAAATTTTGATATTTCTACGACAATTACCAATCACATTAAAAAGATAACAATCACATTAATAGTTTCCTTTATTAGTTTTTTATCACAATGTTTATAACAATTTCCATGATTAATGAGAGGAGATATGTATTTTGAATAAAATTAAACGAGGTATCCTGAAATTTTTTTAGGTCTTCTCTTATTTTATGCCAATTTGGAACGTAATGATCTTTTTAGATCTCACAAAAAAAATTATAATCTTTTTATTATTTCACTTCCCAAACATATCGTGAAATTTTGATATTTTTACAACAATTACCAATCACATTAATAGTTTCCTTTATTAGTTTTTTTTATCACAACGTTTATAATAATTTCCATTATTAATGAGAGGAAATATGTATTTTTAATAAAATTAAACGAGGTATCCTGAAATTTTTTTAGGTCTTCTCTATTTTTATGCCAATTTGGAACGGAATGATCTTTTTAGATCTCACAAAAAAAAATTATAATCTTTTTATTATTTCACCTCCCAAAAATATCGTGAAATTTTGATATTTCTACGACAATTACCAATCACATTAAAAAGATAACAATCACATTAGTAATTTCCTTTATTAGTTTTTTTATCACAACGTTTATAATAATTTCCATTATTAATGAGAGGGGATTGTATTTTTAATAAAATTAAACGAGGTATCCTGAAATTTTTTTAGGTCTTCTCTATTTTTATGCCAATTTGGAACGGAATGATCTTTTTAGATCTCACAAAAAAAATTATAATCTTTTTATTATTTCACTTCCCAAACATATCGTGAAATTTTGATATTTTTACGACAATTACCAATCTCATTAATAGTTTCCTTTATTAGTTTTTTTTATCACAACGTTTATAATAATTTCAATTATTAATGAGAGGAGATATGTATTTTTAATAACATTAAACGACATATCCTAAAAATTTTTTAGGTCTTCTATGATTTTATGCCAATTTTGAACGGAATGATCTTTTTAGATCTCACAAAAAAAAATTATAATCTTTTTATTATTTCACTTCCCAAACATATCGTGAAATTTTGACATTTTTACGACAATTACCAATCACATTAATAGTCTCCTTTATTAGTTTTTTTTATCACAACGTTTATAATAATTTCAATTATTAATGAGAGGAGATATGTATTTTTAATAACATTAAACGACATATCCTAAAATTTTTTTAGGTCTTCTCTGATTTTATGCCAATTTGGAACGGAATGATCTTTTTAGATCTCACAAAAAAAATTATAATCTTTTTATTATTTCACTTCCCAAACATATCGTGAAATTTTGATATTTTTACGACAATTACCAATCACATTAATAGTTTCCTTTATTAGTTTTTTTTATCACAACGTTTATAATAATTTCAATTATTAATGAGAGGAGATATGTATTTTTAATAACATTAAACGACATATCCTGAAATTTTTTTAGGTCTTCTCTCATTTTATGCCAATTTGGAACGGAATGATCTTTTTAGATCTCACAAAAAAAATTATAATCTTTTTATTATTTCACCTCCCAAACATATCGTGAAATTTTGACATTTTTACGACAATTACCAATCACATTAATAGTTTCCTTTATTAGTTTTTTTATCACAACGTTTATAATAATTTCAATTATTAATGAGAGGAGATATGTATTTTTAATAACATTAAACGACATATCCTGAAATTTTTTTAGGTCTTCTCTGATTTTATGTCAATTTGGAACGGAATGATCTTTTTAGATCTCACAAAAAAAATTATAATCTTTTTATTATTTCACTTCCCAAACATATCGTGAAATTTTGATATTTTTACGACAATTACCAATCACATTAATAGTTTCCTTTATTAGTTTTTTTTATCACAACGTTTATAATAATTTCAATTATTAATGAGAGGAGATATGTATTTTTAATAACATTAAACGACATATCCTGAAATTTTTTTAGGTCTTCTCTCATTTTATGCCAATTTGGAACGGAATGATCTTTTTAGATCTCACAAAAAAAATTATAATCTTTTTATTATTTCACCTCCCAAACATATCATGAAATTTTGATATTTTTACGACAATTACCAATCACATTAATAGTTTCCTTTATTAGTTTTTTTTATCACAACGTTTATAATAATTTCAATTATTAATGAGAGGAGATATGTATTTTTAATAACATTAAACGACATATCCTAAAATTTTTTTAGGTCTTCTCTGATTTTATGCCAATTTGGAACGGAATGATCTTTTTAGATCTCACAAAAAAAAATTATAATCTTTTTATTATTTCACTTCCCAAACATATCGTGAAATTTTGACATTTTTACGACAATTACCAATCACATTAATAGTTTCCTTTATTAGTTTTTTTTATCACAACGTTTATAATAATTTCAATTATTAATGAGAGGAGATATGTATTTTTAATAACATTAAACGACATATCCTAAAATTTTTTTAGGTCTTCTCTGATTTTATGCCAATTTGGAACGGAATGATCTTTTTAGATCTCACAAAAAAAATTATAATCTTTTTATTATTTCACTTCCCAAACATATCGTGAAATTTTGATATTTTTACGACAATTACCAATCACGTTAATAGTTTCCTGTATTAGTTTTTTTTACCACAACGTTTATAATAATTTCCATTATTAATGAGAGGAGATATGTATTTTTAATAACATTAAACGACATATCCTGAAATTTTTTTAGGTCTTCTCTCATTTTATGTCAATTTGGAACGGAATGATCTTTTTAGATCTCACAAAAAAAATTATAATCTTTTTATTATTTCACCTCCCAAACATATCGTGAAATTTTGATATTTTTACGACAATTACCAATCACATTAATAGTTTCCTTTATTAGTTTTTTTTATCACAACGTTTATAATAATTTCCATTATTAATGAGAGGAGATATGTATTTTTAATAACATTAAACGACATATCCTAAAATTTTTTTAGGTCTTCTCTGATTTTATGCCAATTTGGAACGGAATGATCTTTTTAGATCTCACAAAAAAAATTATAATCTTTTTATTATTTCACCTCCCAAACATATCGTGAAATTTTGATATTTTTACGACAATTACCAATCACATTAATAGTTTCCTTTATTAGTTTTTTTTATCACAACGTTTATAATAATTTCCATTATTAATGAGAGGAGATATGTATTTTTAATAACATTAAACGACATATCCTAAAATTGTTTTAGGTCTTCTCTGATTTTATGCCAATTTGGAACGGAATGATCTTTTTAGATCTCACAAAAAAAAATTATAATCTTTTTATTATTTCACTTCCCAAACATATCGTGAAATTTTGACATTTTTACGACAATTACCAATCACATTAATAGTTTCCTTTATTAGTTTTTTTATCACAACGTTTATAATAATTTCAATTATTAATGAGAGGAGATATGTATTTTTAATAACATTAAACGACATATCCTAAAATTTTTTTAGGTCTTCTCTGATTTTATGCCAATTTGGAACGGAATGATCTTTTTAGATCTCACAAAAAAAATTATAATCTTTTTATTATTTCACTTCCCAAACATATCGTGAAATTTTGACATTTTTACGACAATTACCAATCACATTAACAGTTTCCTTTATTAGTTTTTTTATCACAACGTTTATAATAATTTCAATTATTAATGAGAGGAGATATGTATTTTTAATAACATTAAACGACATATCCTGAAATTTTTTTAGGTCTTCTCTCATTTTATGCCAATTTGGAACGGAATGATCTTTTTAGATCTCACAAAAAAAATTATAATCTTTTTATTATTTCACCTCCCAAACATATCGTGAAATTTTGATATTTTTACGACAATTACCAATCACATTAATAGTTTCCTTTATTAGTTTTTTTTATCACAACGTTTATAATAATTTCAATTATTAATGAGAGGAGATATGTATTTTTAATAACATTAAACGACATATCCTAAAATTTTTTTAGGTCTTCTCTGATTTTATGCCAATTTGGAACGGAATGATCTTTTTAGATCTCACAAAAAAAAATTATAATCTTTTTATTATTTCACTTCCCAAACATATCGTGAAATTTTGACATTTTTACGACAATTACCAATCACATTAATAGTTTCCTTTATTAGTTTTTTTTATCACAACGTTTATAATAATTTCAATTATTAATGAGAGGAGATATGTATTTTTAATAACATTAAACGACATATCCTAAAATTTTTTTAGGTCTTCTCTGATTTTATGCTAATTTGGAACGGAATGATCTTTTTAGATCTCACAAAAAAAATTATAATCTTTTTATTATTTCACTTCCCAAACATATCGTGAAATTTTGATATTTTTACGACAATTACCAATCACGTTAATAGTTTCCTGTATTAGTTTTTTTTACCACAACGTTTATAATAATTTCCATTATTAATGAGAGGAGATATGTATTTTTAATAACATTAAACGACATATCCTGAAATTTTTTTAGGTCTTCTCTCATTTTATGTCAATTTGGAACGGAATGATCTTTTTAGATCTCACAAAAAAAATTATAATCTTTTTATTATTTCACCTCCCAAACATATCGTGAAATTTTGATATTTTTACGACAATTACCAATCACGTTAATAGTTTCCTTTATTAGTTTTTTTTATCACAACGTTTATAATAATTTCCATTATTAATGAGAGGAGATATGTATTTTTAATAACATTAAACGACATATCCTAAAATTTTTTTAGGTCTTCTCTGATTTTATGCCAATTTGGAACGGAATGATCTTTTTAGATCTCACAAAAAAAATTATAATCTTTTTATTATTTCACCTCCCAAACATATCGTGAAATTTTGATATTTTTACGACAATTACCAATCACATTAATAGTTTCCTTTATTAGTTTTTTTTATCACAACGTTTATAATAATTTCCATTATTAATGAGAGGAGATATGTATTTTTAATAACATTAAACGACATATCCTAAAATTGTTTTAGGTCTTCTCTGATTTTATGCCAATTTGGAACGGAATGATCTTTTTAGATCTCACAAAAAAAAATTATAATCTTTTTATTATTTCACTTCCCAAACATATCGTGAAATTTTGACATTTTTACGACAATTACCAATCACATTAATAGTTTCCTTTATTAGTTTTTTTATCACAACGTTTATAATAATTTCAATTATTAATGAGAGGAGATATGTATTTTTAATAACATTAAACGACATATCCTGAAATTTTTTTAGGTCTTCTCAGATTTTATGTCAATTTGGAACGGAATGATCTTTTTAGATCTCACAAAAAAAATTATAATCTTTTTATTATTTCACTTCCCAAACATATCGTGAAATTTTGATATTTTTACGACAATTACCAATCACATTAATAGTTTCCTTTATTAGTTTTTTTTATCACAACGTTTATAATAATTTCAATTATTAATGAGAGGAGATATGTATTTTTAATAACATTAAACGACATATCCTGAAATTTTTTTAGGTCTTCTCTGATTTTATGCCAATTTGGAACGGAATGATCTTTTTAGATCTCACAAAAAAAATTATAATCTTTTTATTATTTCACTTCCCAAACATATCGTGAAATTTTGATATTTTTACGACAATTACCAATCACATTAATAGTTTCCTTTATTAGTTTTTTTTATCACAACGTTTATAATAATTTCAATTATTAATGAGAGGAGATATGTATTTTTAATAACATTAAACGACATATCCTGAAATTTTTTTAGGTCTTCTCTCATTTTATGCCAATTTGGAACGGAATGATCTTTTTAGATCTCACAAAAAAAATTATAATCTTTTTATTATTTCACCTCCCAAACATATCGTGAAATTTTGACATTTTTACGACAATTACCAATCACATTAATAGTTTCCTTTATTAGTTTTTTTATCACAACGTTTATAATAATTTCAATTATTAATGAGAGGAGATATGTATTTTTAATAACATTAAACGACATATCCTGAAATTTTTTTAGGTCTTCTCTGATTTTATGTCAATTTGGAACGGAATGATCTTTTTAGATCTCACAAAAAAAATTATAATCTTTTTATTATTTCACTTCCCAAACATATCGTGAAATTTTGATATTTTTACGACAATTACCAATCACATTAATAGTTTCCTTTATTAGTTTTTTTTATCACAACGTTTATAATAATTTCAATTATTAATGAGAGGAGATATGTATTTTTAATAACATTAAACGACATATCCTGAAATTTTTTTAGGTCTTCTCTCATTTTATGCCAATTTGGAACGGAATGATCTTTTTAGATCTCACAAAAAAAATTATAATCTTTTTATTATTTCACCTCCCAAACATATCGTGAAATTTTGATATTTTTACGACAATTACCAATCACATTAATAGTTTCCTTTATTAGTTTTTTTTATCACAACGTTTATAATAATTTCAATTATTAATGAGAGGAGATATGTATTTTTAATAACATTAAACGACATATCCTAAAATTTTTTTAGGTCTTATCTGATTTTATGCCAATTTGGAACGGAATGATCTTTTTAGATCTCACAAAAAAAAATTATAATCTTTTTATTATTTCACTTCCCAAACATATCGTGAAATTTTGACATTTTTACGACAATTACCAATCACATTAATAGTTTCCTTTATTAGTTTTTTTTATCACAACGTTTATAATAATTTCAATTATTAATGAGAGGAGATATGTATTTTTAATAACATTAAACGACATATCCTAAAATTTTTTTAGGTCTTCTCTGATTTTATGCCAATTTGGAACGGAATGATCTTTTTAGATCTCACAAAAAAAATTATAATCTTTTTATTATTTCACTTCCCAAACATATCGTGAAATTTTGATATTTTTACGACAATTACCAATCACGTTAATAGTTTCCTGTATTAGTTTTTTTTACCACAACGTTTATAATAATTTCCATTATTAATGAGAGGAGATATGTATTTTTAATAACATTAAACGACATATCCTGAAATTTTTTTAGGTCTTCTCTCATTTTATGTCAATTTGGAACGGAATGATCTTTTTAGATCTCACAAAAAAAATTATAATCTTTTTATTATTTCACCTCCCAAACATATCGTGAAATTTTGATATTTTTACGACAATTACCAATCACATTAATAGTTTCCTTTATTAGTTTTTTTTATCACAACGTTTATAATAATTTCCATTATTAATGAGAGGAGATATGTATTTTTAATAACATTAAACGACATATCCTAAAATTTTTTTAGGTCTTCTCTGATTTTATGCCAATTTGGAACGGAATGATCTTTTTAGATCTCACAAAAAAAATTATAATCTTTTTATTATTTCACCTCCCAAACATATCATGAAATTTTGATATTTTTACGACAATTACCAATCACATTAATAGTTTCCTTTATTAGTTTTTTTTATCACAACGTTTATAATAATTTCCATTATTAATGAGAGGAGATATGTATTTTTAATAACATTAAACGACATATCCTAAAATTGTTTTAGGTCTTCTCTGATTTTATGCCAATTTGGAACGGAATGATCTTTTTAGATCTCACAAAAAAAAATTATAATCTTTTTATTATTTCACTTCCCAAACATATCGTGAAATTTTGACATTTTTACGACAATTACCAATCACATTAATAGTTTCCTTTATTAGTTTTTTTATCACAACGTTTATAATAATTTCAATTATTAATGAGAGGAGATATGTATTTTTAATAACATTAAACGACATATCCTAAAATTTTTTTAGGTCTTCTCTGATTTTATGCCAATTTGGAACGGAATGATCTTTTTAGATCTCACAAAAAAAATTATAATCTTTTTATTATTTCACTTCCCAAACATATCGTGAAATTTTGACATTTTTACGACAATTACCAATCACATTAACAGTTTCCTTTATTAGTTTTTTTATCACAACGTTTATAATAATTTCAATTATTAATGAGAGGAGATATGTATTTTTAATAACATTAAACGACATATCCTGAAATTTTTTTAGGTCTTCTCTCATTTTATGCCAATTTGGAACGGAATGATCTTTTTAGATCTCACAAAAAAAATTATAATCTTTTTATTATTTCACCTCCCAAACATATCGTGAAATTTTGATATTTTTACGACAATTACCAATCACATTAATAGTTTCCTTTATTAGTTTTTTTTATCACAACGTTTATAATAATTTCAATTATTAATGAGAGGAGATATGTATTTTTAATAACATTAAACGACATATCCTAAAATTTTTTTAGGTCTTCTCTGATTTTATGCCAATTTGGAACGGAATGATCTTTTTAGATCTCACAAAAAAAAATTATAATCTTTTTATTTTTTCACTTCCCAAACATATCGTGAAATTTTGACATTTTTACGACAATTACCAATCACATTAATAGTTTCCTTTATTAGTTTTTTTTATCACAACGTTTATAATAATTTCAATTATTAATGAGAGGAGATATGTATTTTTAATAACATTAAACGACATATCCTAAAATTTTTTTAGGTCTTCTCTGATTTTATGCTAATTTGGAACGGAATGATCTTTTTAGATCTCACAAAAAAAATTATAATCTTTTTATTATTTCACTTCCCAAACATATCGTGAAATTTTGATATTTTTACGACAATTACCAATCACGTTAATAGTTTCCTGTATTAGTTTTTTTTACCACAACGTTTATAATAATTTCCATTATTAATGAGAGGAGATATGTATTTTTAATAACATTAAACGACATATCCTGAAATTTTTTTAGGTCTTCTCTCATTTTATGTCAATTTGGAACGGAATGATCTTTTTAGATCTCACAAAAAAAATTATAATCTTTTTATTATTTCACCTCCCAAACATATCGTGAAATTTTGATATTTTTACGACAATTACCAATCACGTTAATAGTTTCCTTTATTAGTTTTTTTTATCACAACGTTTATAATAATTTCCATTATTAATGAGAGGAGATATGTATTTTTAATAACATTAAACGACATATCCTAAAATTTTTTTAGGTCTTCTCTGATTTTATGCCAATTTGGAACGGAATGATCTTTTTAGATCTCACAAAAAAAATTATAATCTTTTTATTATTTCACCTCCCAAACATATCGTGAAATTTTGATATTTTTACGACAATTACCAATCACATTAATAGTTTCCTTTATTAGTTTTTTTTATCACAACGTTTATAATAATTTCCATTATTAATGAGAGGAGATATGTATTTTTAATAACATTAAACGACATATCCTAAAATTGTTTTAGGTCTTCTCTGATTTTATGCCAATTTGGAACGGAATGATCTTTTTAGATCTCACAAAAAAAAATTATAATCTTTTTATTATTTCACTTCCCAAACATATCGTGAAATTTTGACATTTTTACGACAATTACCAATCACATTAATAGTTTCCTTTATTAGTTTTTTTATCACAACGTTTATAATAATTTCAATTATTAATGAGAGGAGATATGTATTTTTAATAACATTAAACGACATATCCTGAAATTTTTTTAGGTCTTCTCAGATTTTATGTCAATTTGGAACGGAATGATCTTTTTAGATCTCACAAAAAAAATTATAATCTTTTTATTATTTCACTTCCCAAACATATCGTGAAATTTTGATATTTTTACGACAATTACCAATCACATTAATAGTTTCCTTTATTAGTTTTTTTTATCACAACGTTTATAATAATTTCAATTATTAATGAGAGGAGATATGTATTTTTAATAACATTAAACGACATATCCTGAAATTTTTTTAGGTCTTCTCTCATTTTATGCCAATTTGGAACGGAATGATCTTTTTAGATCTCACAAAAAAAATTATAATCTTTTTATTATTTCACCTCCCAAACATATCGTGAAATTTTGATATTTTTACGACAATTACCAATCACATTAATAGTTTCCTTTATTAGTTTTTTTTATCACAACGTTTATAATAATTTCAATTATTAATGAGAGGAGATATGTATTTTTAATAACATTAAACGACATATCCTAAAATTTTTTTAGGTCTTCTCTGATTTTATGCCAATTTGGAACGGAATGATCTTTTTAGATCTCACAAAAAAAAATTATAATCTTTTTATTATTTCACTTCCCAAACATATCGTGAAATTTTGACATTTTTACGACAATTACCAATCACATTAATAGTTTCCTTTATTAGTTTTTTTTATCACAACGTTTATAATAATTTCAATTATTAATGAGAGGAGATATGTATTTTTAATAACATTAAACGACATATCCTAAAATTTTTTTAGGTCTTCTCTGATTTTATGCCAATTTGGAACGGAATGATCTTTTTAGATCTCACAAAAAAAATTATAATCTTTTTATTATTTCACTTCCCAAACATATCGTGAAATTTTGATATTTTTACGACAATTACCAATCACGTTAATAGTTTCCTGTATTAGTTTTTTTTACCACAACGTTTATAATAATTTCCATTATTAATGAGAGGAGATATGTATTTTTAATAACATTAAACGACATATCCTGAAATTTTTTTAGGTCTTCTCTCATTTTATGTCAATTTGGAACGGAATGATCTTTTTAGATCTCACAAAAAAAATTATAATCTTTTTATTATTTCACCTCCCAAACATATCGTGAAATTTTGATATTTTTACGACAATTACCAATCACATTAATAGTTTCCTTTATTAGTTTTTTTTATCACAACGTTTATAATAATTTCCATTATTAATGAGAGGAGATATGTATTTTTAATAACATTAAACGACATATCCTAAAATTTTTTTAGGTCTTCTCTGATTTTATGCCAATTTGGAACGGAATGATCTTTTTAGATCTCACAAAAAAAAATTATAATCTTTTTATTATTTCACTTCCCAAACATATCGTGAAATTTTGACATTTTTACGAGAATTACCAATCACATTAATAGTTTCCTTTATTAGTTTTTTTTATCACAACGTTTATAATAATTTCAATTATTAATGAGAGGAGATATGTATTTTTAATAACATTAAACGACATATCCTAAAATTTTTTTAGGTCTTCTCTGATTTTATGCCAATTTGGAACGGAATGATCTTTTTAGATCTCACAAAAAAAAATTATAATCTTTTTATTATTTCACTTCCCAAACATATCGTGAAATTTTGATATTTTTACGACAATTACCAATCACATTAATAGTTTCCTTAATTAGTTTTTTTTATCACAACGTTTATAATAATTTCAATTATTAATGAGAGGAGATATGTATTTTTAATAACACTAAACGACATATCCTGAAATTTTTTTAGGTCTTCTCTCATTTTATGACAATTTGGAACGGAATGATCTTTTTAGATCTCACAAAAAAATTATAATCTTTTTATTATTTCACCTCCCAAACATATCGTGAAATTTTGATATTTCTACGACAATTACCAATCACATTAAAAAGATAACAATCACATTAATAGTTTCCTTTATTAGTTTTTTTTATCACAATGATTATAATAATTTCCATTATTAATGAGAGGAGATAGGTATTTTTAATAAAATTAAACCACATATCCTGAAATTTTTTTAGGTCTTCTCTGATTTTATGCCAATTTGGAACGGAATGATCTTTTTAGATCTCACAAAAAAAATTATAATCTTTTTATTATTTCACCTCCCAAACATATCGTGCAATTTTGATATTTTTACGACAATTACCAATCACATTAAAATGATAACAATCACATTAATAGTTTCCTTTTTGATATTTTTACGACAATTACCAATCACATTAAAATGATAACAATCACATTAATAGTTTCCTTTATTAGTTTTTTTTATCACAATGTTTATAATAATTTCCATTATTAATGAGAGGAAATATGTATTTTTAATAAAATTAAACGAGGTATCCTGATATTTTTTTAGGTCTTCTCTATTTTTATGCCAATTTGGAACGGAATGATCTTTTTAGATCTCACAAAAAAAAATTATAATCTTTTTATTATTTCACTTCCCAAACATATCGTGAAATTTTGACATTTTTACGAGAATTACCAATCACATTAATAGTTTCCTTTATTAGTTTTTTTTATCACAACGTTTATAATAATTTCAATTATTAATGAGAGGAGATATGTATTTTTAATAACATTAAATGACATATCCTAAAAATTTTTAAGGTCTTCTCTGATTTTATGCCAATTTGGAACGGAATGATCTTTTTAGATCTCACAAAAAAAAATTATAATCTTTTTATTATTTCACTTCCCAAACATATTGTAACGACCCAACTTCGTTACAGATATGTTATACTAAACTCTCTATTTAATTATTATCATGTGAAAGAACGTATAAATTTTTTTTTTCACATTTAAATTACATACATATGTACCTACATAAAACGTTCATCACTGCATCGTCCAAACATAATATACCGATTTACACCTTAAAATACGAGGATACATATAACATCAGAGGAAAGATCCCCTTGTAGAGAACGTTCACACTAATCTTAATACTTATACAAAATCCTAAGTTGGTCCCCCTAATCTGTACATATATATACTAGAACAAAATTAGTAAAACAGGAGGATCGTCCAATCTTAGGATCGTCCAATCAACATAGCAGGAGAATCGTCCAATCTTCAGTCGTGACTAGCATGAGAACCAGTACCATCACTGCTACCTGCTCCCGTGTTAACCACACGATCATTGCAGTAAAACAATACAAACAAAAATTGCAAGGGTAAGCTTACTTATAAAAAGAATGATATAATATACACAATTTCAAACAACATCATTCACAATAAACATTCAGTTCACTTCAGGTATCATTCCATACATCAAAATCATCATGCAACATTATGCTGACTCGACTCCATGGAGATTTCAACAACTTTCGGGCGGTCCCCATAGGCCCCATCCCCTACCATTAGTCTCGCCTTAGACCATTCAAGGAGTCCCTTGAGCCACCATGTGGAGGAAGTGTGAATTTAATCCGATATAGACAAGTGTTGGTATTGGCTTACCTCTGTCAGGTTTGCAAAACCTTCCATCTTTAGGAATTCGCCCACTTGTCTATTCTATATGCCCGCCATTGGCCACCACGAAATCCTCCAGCACTAGGTTGAGAGCCCACCTAGCACTCTCAACTTACGTGCCTACCCGCATGCAATATCATGCACAACTCTGATTGCCACACGTTCCCTCTATGTTATAAATTCACCATTTTTCTCAAATCAAGCTTATGAACCCATCCAGTAGTTCAATAAGCACAAGTAAGGCATTCTCACACCTCGAATCCTTACTCACAACACAACACTAAATTTCACTAAGGGTGAATTTCCTAACATCGTTCTAGAACCAAAGTGGTGGCAGATCCAACATCCTCGTTCATAACAAGACTAGGTTCTGATTCTCTGTTAAACACACCCTCAAAATTTCACAATCATCATCGTTGGACGTCAGACTTTACTGAACATAAGACACCACTAGACGCGGGTCATTATACACTGAATCATTGGACGCTGGTCACTAGACACTGGGTCATTGGACGCTGGTCATTAGACACTGGTTTTACTACACTCTAGTATTCACTGGATGTTGGTTTTTAGTCGTAGTATAGATAGATGGACGATGGTTTTCTTTGGACGAGTGGTATTCTGCAGAGTCTAGAACCTTTCAAAACCCATTACGAACATAAGTTTCAAAGATTTTGAAACCATTTTTCCAACACTTACAATATCATTCCAAAGCACAACAACATATTATCATAACAACTCAGCTCAAATCATCAAAACATCAAGAGGACAAAAGTCATCACATCATCATAACAGATCTTTCAAGCATTCAAACAGAAACAGAATTCCAAACATATCACCACCATATCAGTCAAACAAGTTTAAAGCTTCCCTTACCTACAACTCTTGACTCAAACCGTGAAGAAGAAAAAGCTAGTAAGAATAACTTTGAGATTCTCGAGTGATCTGCCCTCAAGTTTTGTTACAGAATCAACTAGGAGACACCAGCTTAAAATCAGCCAAGAACTCTCTAGGAAAGAAGAAATAGATCTTCAAGTTCAGGTAGAAAATAGCTCTCTCACTCACGGTATGGAAACTTATAGAAAAAGAAAGATAAGAATGAAGGAGAATGGAAGAAACAGGAAGCTTGACACGTTCACTTAAGAGATTTGCATGAAATTTTGCTAGTAACACCTCTATTTCCTCTAAAAGTACCCCCTTTTCTTATTTTTTTCTTCTTCTACAACTTACAAAATTTACGTAAAATTCCTAATAACAACCTTACCTTCTAAGCCCGACCTTACATGAAATATTATTAACAACATTATAGCACATAACAACACAATCTATTTATTAATTCTTTTATACATAATATAGCTTTAAATTTAATTTCCTCTTGTATTATCAATCAAACACTTGAAAGAAATCACGACATTACAATTCTCCCCAACAAGAAAATTTTCGTCCTCGAAAATTCGCTTACCTGGAAAGAGATAAGGGTATTGTTCACGTATTTTATCTTCAAGTTCCCATGTAGCATCACCCGTAGTATCACTCCATATAACTTTAACCAAACTAATAGCTTTGCCCCTAAGCTGTTTAGTCTCTTGATCCTCAATCCTGATTGGACGAGTCTCAAGCGTCCAGTCCTCTCGTACTTGTATCACATCCGGCTCAATGATATGAGTAGGATCAGAAACATATTTCCTCAATTGAGACACATGTAATACATTGTGCAAGTTGGCTAGAGTAGGTGGTAAAGCCATTTCATAAGCCACTGGACCTATGCGTCTAAGGATTTGATAGGGTCCAATGAACTTAGGTGTAAGCTTCTTCGACTTAATTGATCGTCCAATACCCGTAGTTGGTGTAACCTTTAGAAACACATGATCACCCGCTTCAAACTCGAGTGGCCTTCTACGTTTGTCCGCATAAGATTTCTGTCTACTTTGTGAGGCCTTCATCCTTTCTTGAATTAACTTAATCTTCTCTATAGTCTGTTGTAACATCTCTGGCCCTACTACCATATTCGTTCCATCTTGGTACCAACAAAGAGGTGTTCTACACCTTCTACCATACAAAGCTTCAAATGGTGCCATACCAATACTAGCATGAAAACTGTTATTGTAGGTAAATTCTACAAAAGGTAAAACTTCATCCCAACTTCCAAGATGATCCAAAACACATGCCCGCAACAGATCTTCTAGTGATTGGATCGTTCTCTCAGATTGTCCATCAGTCTGTGGGTGATAAGCATAACTAAATCTCAACTTAGTTCCTAAGGCTTTTTGCAAACTTTGCCAAAATCTTGAAGTAAATCTTGGGTCTCTGTCCGAAATGATACTAGACGGCACTCCATGCAATCTTACTATCTCTCTGATATACAATTGAGTGAACTTCTCCAAAGAATACTTCATGTTAACAGGTAAGAAATGAGCACACTTTGTTAATCTGTCAACTATCACCCATACGACATCACAACCTCTAGTTGTCCTAGGCAAACTGGATACAAAATCCATAGTAATACTGTCCCATTTCCACTCTGGAATCTCTATTGCTTGCAACAAACCACCAGGCCTTTGATGTTCTACTTTAGCCTTCTGACAAGTTAAACATGCTGCTACATATTGTACCACATCTCTCTTCATACCAGACCACCAAAACATCTTCCTCAAATCTTGATACATCTTAGTCATACCGGGATGTAGACTAAGTTTACTTTTATGACCTTCGTCCAATATGAGTCTTTTTAACTCAATGTCTTGTGGTACACAAATTCTACCTTTGAATCTAAAAATTCCATCATCACCCAAACTAAAGTCTATTGCTTTATCCGTACCCAACAACTCCATTGTTTTACTCAAGCTAGGATCCAATAACTGTTTCTCCTTAATCATTCCCACAAAATTATTAGTCACAGTTAACATACCACAACTAAGGTGATCGTAGGTCACTTCAACATACAAGTTCAAATCTCTAAACTTCTCCACCAATTCTAACTCTTTCACCATCAAAGTGGACATCTGGACGGTCCTTCTGCTAAGGGCATCAGCTACCACGTTAGCTTTACCTGGATGGTACATCAATTGAAATTCATAATCCTTCAAAAACTCCATCCATCGCCTTTGTCTCATATTGAGCTCCTTCTGATCAAACAAGTATTTTAAACTCTTGTGATCACTAAATACATCGAATTTAGCTCCATAAAGATAATGTCTCCATATTTTCAAGGCAAACACCACTGCTGCTAACTCCAAGTCATGAGTGGGATAGTTCCTCTCATGAGTCTTCAACTGTCTTGAGGCATAAGCCACAACTTTCCTTCCTTGCATCAACACACAACCCAAACCTTGATGAGATGCATCACAATAAACTTCAAAAGGTTCACTAGTATTAGGGATTACAAGGACAGGAGAAGAAGTCAACCTTTGCTTCAATTCGAGAAAACTCTGTTCACAAGCTTCAGTCCATGCAAATGGTTGGTCCTTGCGAGTAAGTTGGGTCAATGGTGTTACTATCTTAGAGAATCCTTCTATGAATCTCCGATAGTATCCAGCTAATCCAACAAAACTTCTAATCTCTGTGGCTGTCTTTGGACGTTCCCATTGCAAAACTGCTTCTACTTTTGAAGGATCGACTGCAATCCCTTCAGCTGAGATTACATGACCCAAAAACTTCACTTCTTCTAGCCAAAACTCACACTTGGAGAGTCTTGCATACAATTGCTTTTCTCTCAAAATCTCCAATACAACTCTTAAATGGTCTTCATGCTCTTCACGAGTACGGGAACAGATAAGAATGTCGTCGATGAACACCACAACAAACTTATCCAAAAATGGACGAAAGATCCTATTCATGTAATCCATGAATATAGCAGGAGCATTCGTCACTCCAAAAGGCATGACCACATACTCATAATGTCCATACCGAGTCCGAAAAGCTGTTTTCGGTATGTCCTCCTCTTTCACCCTTATCTGATGATACCCCGACTTCAAATCAATTTTCGAGAAAATCTTTGCTCCACGCAACTGGTCCATCAAATCATCTATCCTTGGCAAAGGATATTTATTCTTGATAGTGAGCTTATTCAACTGGCGATAATCAACACATAATCTAGAACCACCATCTTTCTTCTTGACTAATAACACAGGAGCTCCCCAAGGAGAAACACTAGGTCTGATCATTTCCTTCTCCAACAAATCTTCAATTTGTTTCTTCAGTTCAGCTAATTCAATGGGTGCCATCCTATAAGGAGTTATTGACACTGGTCCCACACCTGGAACTAGTTCAATAGCAAACTCAACCTCTCTTTGTGGAGGTAAGCCAGGTACTTCTTCAGGAAAGACTTCAGGAAAATCTCTAATAACTGCTATAGAATTCAAGTCAAGATCACCCTTGACTTCCAAGAAAGAAAGGACCACAAAACACGAAGCTCCTTCCTTCAAAGAAACTTGTGCTTGCTTTGCAGAAATAAATTCAAGATCTTCGTGATCAGGGAATACAAGAGTCTTTTGAGCACAATATATAAGAATACGATTGGAGGACAACCAATCCATTCCTAAGATTATGTCCAAATCCATCAAAGGGATGCAAATCAAGTTAACCTTGTACTTGCGTCCATTGATTAAAACAAGACACCCCACGCATACTAAAGAAGTCACCACAGGGGTGGCTGTAGGAGTAGAGACATGCAAATCAAACAACAAAGGACACGTAGACATTTTCAATCTTTTCACACAATCATAAGAAATGAAGGAATGGGTAGCTCCAGAATCAAACAAAACAGATAAAGAGTTACCGTCCACTTCACACACACCTTGCACAAGATCATCAGATTTGGACGCTTCTGCTCCATTCATAGCAAAAACTCTTCCAGCTATCTTAGGCTTCTCAACCTTTGGTGCATTTCTTGCTGGTGCAGCTCTATCATTAACTTGGCAATCTCTTGCTATATGCCCGGGCTTCTGACATTTGAAACAAATTATCTCCTTATAAGTACAACGAGTGCTGTAATGTGGACCACCACACCTGAAGCATCTAATTCCTTGAGCTCCTGATTGAGCTACAACTAGACTTCCCTGAGACTGTTGGGGTCTAAAATAAGGTTTCTTCTGAAAATTTCCCTTTTTACTGCCTGAGGGTCCATCACCATGAGTCCTTATTACTCTACTACCACCCTCTAGGCGTTCCACAGTCTTCGCCTTCTCTACTAATGCAGGAAACTCCCTAATAGCCATAGGGACAATCATCCGCTTCACCTCTTGCTTCAAACCTTCTTCAAATTTTCTACACCTCCAAGCTTCAGTAGTAGCTTGAGAATAAAAACGAGCTAAGTGTTCAAACTTAGTCGCATATTCATGAACTGTTAGGTTGCCTTGCTCCAACTTCATGAATTCTGCCTCTTTAGCATATCTAGCACTATCTGGAAAATACCTCTCCAGAAAGCGCTCCCTGAAATTTCCCCAAGTGAGGGGTTCTCCACGTGCTTCCATCATTTGTTGAGTTCCTTGCCACCAGAACTCTGCTTCATCAGTTAACATATATGTGGCAAAAGTAACCTTTCTATCTTCAGGACATGCCATTGCCCTAAAGATCTTTTCTAAAACTCTTATCCAGTTATCAGCTACATCCGGATCAGAGTTTCCTTTAAATGGTGGTGGATCATTCTTCCTAAATTCAGCCAATCCTTGATATTCAGGTGGGATTACTGTTCGAGCTGCTTGGGCAGCAACCTGAGTGGCCTCTAATTGTGCCAAGGCTGCTTGATGCTGATGAGCCATAGTAGCACTCTGTTGTTGCATCGCAGCTGCCATTACTTCCATGGCATGGGCCATTTGGGCCATATCAGAGGGAGGAGGAGGAACAGGAGGTCTAGGTGGTCTCACCATCCTAACAGAAGACCAAACCAAGTTAGAGAATAACATTGGTTAAAGTCTTCTACTCGTCATGTCAATCATACACAGCAAAAACATAATAGACCTATCCCCATAGGTTCGTCCAAAAGATACTAGCAGGAAATTTCAAGAGAAACTATCCTTGATCTCGGTTTTCGCCTGCCATAATGTCCTATTCGTCGCTCAAAGTATTGAGATGGCCAGTCTCAATATTTTACGACATTGCAACTAGGATTTATGATATAACGAACAACCAAAACATTCCACATCCTCAAATAGCTTCACAACAACCACATAAGAAACATAGAAGACACATAACGCACAGTCCGATTTGAATCGAACTGCTCTGATACCACTATTGTAACGACCCAACTTCGTTACAGATATGTTATACTAAACTCTCTATTTAATTATTATCATGTGAAAGAACGTATAAATTTTTTTTTCACATTTAAATTACATACATATGTACCTACATAAAACGTTCATCACTGCATCGTCCAAACATAATATACCGATTTACACCTTAAAATACGAGGATACATATAACATCAGAGGAAAGATCCCCTTGTAGAGAACGTTCACACTAATCTTAATACTTATACAAAATCCTAAGTTGGTCCCCCTAATTTGTACATATATATACTAGAACAAAATTAGTAAAACAGGAGGATCGTCCAATCTTAGGATCGTCCAATCAACATAGCAGGAGAATCGTCCAATCTTCAGTCGTGACTAGCATGAGAACCAGTACCATCATTGCTACCTGCTCCCGTGTTAACCACACGATCATTGCAGTAAAACAATACAAACAAAAATTGCAAGGGTAAGCTTACTTATAAAAAGAATGATATAATATACACAATTTCAAACAACATCATTCACAATAAACATTCAGTTCACTTCAGGTATCATTTCATACATCAAAATCATCATGCAACATTATGCTGACTCGACTCCATGGAGATTTCAACAACTTTCGGGCGGTCCCCATAGGCCCCATCCCCTACCATTAGTCTCGCCTTAGACCATTCAGGGAGTCCCTTGAGCCACCATGTGGAGGAAGTGTGAATTTAATCCGATATAGACAAGTGTTGGTATTGGCTTACCTCTGTCAGGTTTGCAAAACCTTCCATCTTTAGGAATTCGCCCACTTGTCTATTCTATATGCCCGCTGTAACCCCCTTCTAATTAATTAATTTTACCTCTAATATATAAAAATATATATATATATAGTTTCCAAGGAAAATAAATACAATCCATTAAGTTCAAAGTTTGTCATTATAATTTACATTATTAAAATTTACAGAAAATACTATTACAAAATTTCTTCTAAATAATACAAAAGTATCTAAAACCAAAAACCCATATTCCTATAGCTCTGGAACATGTCTGCATCTGTGACTTCTAATTATTCTTCTTTATACCTGCAATCACAATCCCCTAGTATCTGGGGACAGCATTACCGGATCAGGCATTTAATTTCTCATAGAATAAAACAATTTCAAACAATTACACATCATAACAATTTAATTAATTACACACATAATTAAATGCAGTATGATTTATGCAAATGCAATTTTTTTTACTCAAATTCATTTTTGACCCTGCTCCATGGAGACTTCCCCTTTGAGTGTTTAGTAAGTAACTGGCCTACCATTACGTACAGCAATTCAGCCATCAGCCCCTACTAAACGCGAATAAACTAAACAGAATTAGGAGATCAGGATACCCAGGAAGGCCACCACGACCGCATCTCTGTCCAGATTACAGCCACATATGGAATTGCCAATATCCTTATCCCCACAGACTATATAATCACAGATTATACGGTCCTGTTTAACAAATTCTACTCACCCCAAAAATCCTTTCTCAATCATTTTCATTTCACATGACTACCGCAGTCCCGGTTAGTCAACAATTCATTTCTCAATCAGTTTCATTTCACATGACTACCGCAGTCCCGGTTAGTCAACAAAAGTCATTTCTCATAGATCAACTCAATTCTCATGACTACCACAGTCCTGGTTAGTCAACATAATTCTTTCTCATTTGATACTTTTATAAATTCCCCAAAAAGACTCATGCTAATGAATTTTGTTCATGATCACAATCAAATAAATAATTTGTACACTTTAACATACAAGGATACAAAGATTAAAGCAATTTACATTATAACATTAGTATTTTTAATAATTTCCGAAAATGCCCTCAATCTTTTTCCAAAATACCCAATGTGTCCCTACATGTAAAATGACCATTTTGCCCTTGGTTTTATAAAAATTTCCACATAATATCCCTTGCATTTAGGGCTGGCCGAATGGTCTACAAGCCATTCTCAACAATTCTTCCAAAGCTACAAACTCCAATTCCAACCAATTTCAATCAAATCACAATTTCAATCAAAATTCAACAAACCAAATTTCAACCATTACAACACCTTAAAAATTCAATCAAACATCATTCCAATCCATGAATTTCAATCACAAGCATCAAAAACACAAAACCCCTAAATCAATTTCAAGTTTTCATGATTCTAGTTCAAATTTTTAATCTAAGCCTACAACATGTTTTCTTCTAATTCCAAGGGTTCTAATTGAAATTAAATGCCTAGATCCTTACCTTAGACTCTTTAATTGAAGAAAAAGCCTTGAATTCCTTTCTCCCTCACTCCTTGGTCTTGTAGGAATTTTTGAGATTTTCTCCAATTCTTTATCTACTAGCCGAATTATCTTTGTGTTTTGGAAGTTTGGATGGTTTGGTTCTTAATTTGAGTTGAAATGGTGAAGTTAAGATGAAATTTAATGAAGAACTGCAGCTGCTGGGTTTTGGAGTCTCACGGTTCTGTTTTGGGAAAATGCTAGCTTTTGTGATTTTTTTCCTTTTTGCTTAAGTTAAATACTTCTTAAAACAAATTATTAACCAAATTGGACTTTGCCTTCAAGTCCAGCTGCTGCCTTGCATGTCCAGCAGCTCAATTGGATCAAGGGTAGTCCACTTGCCAAGCCTTTCCAGCCCACTTGGACAGCCAAGGAGTTCCAAGTCACTTGCCTACCCCAAAAGTCAACATTTCAAGCATTTTGTAGAAAATTCTAGAAGGTAATTAGGGCTGCTAATTATTTTACAATGTGATTAGAATTTGAAGAAAATAACATCACCATTGGATTCCTCACTATCAAAAACCTTGGGGTAGTGTCTTACTTATCTCTTAATCCAAGCCTAATTAGCTTAATTTAGTGACATTAGAAAAGCCTAAGTTGTCACTTTTTGATTGGTTAAGGTTCTAATTTAAATTTTTCTTGGTTAAACATTTTTAATAATTATTCTAAGTATATTACAATTATTAGATAATTCTATAGATATCCTATGAATTTTCTCTAAATTTTCTGTCTTAAAATTTTACCGTAATAATTTCTCAAAGTTCTAACCTTCAGAAAATCCTAACAATTCTGAATAAGCATTTTAATTCTTTATCTATATATATTTTTAATCTACATTCTATTACCTTTCTTTTAAGTTATAATTGAGTTCAAAATTCTATACTTGAAAATTTATCCTGGACAGCTGTCTGACATAGCAGTCCAGTCAACTATCAATTTCAGCAAAAACAAAGACATTTGCAAATCCAGAAAATTCTTCTGAGTAGAACTGTATTAATTTCATTAAGAAAATATGTTCACAAAGTTTCTATAAAATACAGTGCTAATGTGTTCATAATGTACATATATAATTGCGTACAAATAGTAAAATACAGTTTCTATAATCTTTTTATTATTTCACTTCCCAAACATATCGTGAAATTTTGACATTTTTACGACAATTACCAATCACATTAATAGTTTCCTTTATTAGTTTTTTTTATCACAACGTTTATAATAATTTCAATTATTAATGAGAGGAGATATGTATTTTTAATAACATTAAACGACATATCCTAAAATTTTTTTAGGTCTTCTCTCATTTTATGCCAATTTGGAACGGAATGATCTTTTTAGATCTCACAAAAAAAATTATAATCTTTTTATTATTTCACCTCCCGAACATATCGTGCAATTTTGATATTTTTACGACAATTACCAATCACATTAATAGTTTCCTTTATTAGTTTTTTTTATCACAACGTTTATAATAATTTCCATTATTAATGAGAGGAAATATGTATTTTTAATAAAATTAAACGAGGTATCCTGAAATTTTTTTGGGTCTTCTCTATTTTTATGCCAATTTGGAACGGAATGATCTTTTTAGATCTCACAAAAAAAAATTATAATCTTTTTATTATTTCACTTCCCAAACATATCGTGAAATTTTGATATTTTTACGACAATTACCAATCACATTAATAGTTTCCTTTATTAGTTTTTTTTATCACAACGTTTATAATAATTTCAATTATTAATGAGAGGAGATATGTATTTTTAATAACATTAAACGACATATCCTAAAATTTTTTTAGGTCTTCTCTCATTTTATGCCAATTTGGAACGGAATGATCTTTTTAGATCTCACAAAAAAAATTATAATCTTTTTATTATTTAACCTCGCAAACAGATCGTGAAATTTTGATATTTCTACGACAATTACCAATCACATTAAATAGATAACAATCACATTAATAGTTTCCTTTATTAGTTTTTTTATCACCGATTATAATAATTTCCATTATTAATGAGAGGAGATATGTATTTTTAATAAAATTAAACCACATATCCTGAAATTTTTTTAGGTCTTCTCTGATTTTATGCCAATTTGGAACGGAATGATCTTTTTAGATCTCACAAAAAAAATTATAATCTTTTTATTATTTCACCTCCCGAACATATCGTGCAATTTTGATATTTTTACGACAATTACCAATCACATTCAAATGATAACAATCACATTAATAGTTTCCTTTATTAGTTTTTTTTATCACAACGTTTATAATAATTTCCATTATTAATGAGAGGAAATATGTATTTTTAATAAAATTAAACGAGGTATCCTGAAATTTTTTTAGGTCTTCTCTATTTTTATGCCAATTTGGAACGGAATGATCTTTTTAGATCTCACAAAAAAAAATTATAATCTTTTTATTATTTCACTTCCCAAACATATCGTGAAATTTTGACATTTTTACGATAATTACCAATCACATTAATAGTTTCCTTTATTAGTTTTTTTTATCACAACGTTTATAATAATTTCCATTATTAATGATAGGAAATATGTATTTTTAATAAAATTAAACGAGGTATCCTGAAATTTTTTTAGGTCTTCTCTATTTTTATGCCAATTTGGAACGGAATGATCTTTTTAGATCTCACAAAAAAAAATTATAATCTTTTTATTATTTCACTTCCCAAACATATCGTGAAATTTTGATATTTTTACGACAATTACCAATCACATTAATAGTTTCCTTTATTAGTTTTTTTTATCACAACGTTTATAATAATTTCAATTATTAATGAGAGGAGATATGTATTTTTAATAACATTAAACGACATATCCTGAAATTTTTTTAGGTCTTCTCTCATTTTATGCCAATTTGGAACGGAATGATCTTTTTAGATCTCACAAAAAAAATTATAATCTTTTTATTATTTCACCTCCCAAACATATCGTGAAATTTTGATATTTTTACGACAATTACCAATAACATTAATAGTTTCCTTTATTAGTTTTTTTTATCACAACGTTTATAATAATTTCAATTATTAATGAGAGGAGATATGTATTTTTAACAACATTAAACGACATATCCTGAAATTTTTTTAGGTCTTCCCTCATGTTATGCCAATTTGTAACGGAATGATCTTTTTAGATCTCACAAAAAAAATTATAATCTTTTTATTATTTCACCTCCCAAACATATCGTGAAATTTTGATATTTCTACGACAATTACCAATCACACTAAAAAGATAACAATCACATTAATAGTTTCCTTTATTAGTTTTTTTATCACCGATTATAATAATTTCCATCATTAATGAGAGGAGATATGCATTTTTAATAAAATTAAACCACATATCCTGAAAAATTTTTAGGTCTTCTCTGATTTTCTGCGAATTTGGAACGGAATGATCTTTTTAGATCTCACAAAAAAATTATAATCTTTTTATTATTTCACCTCCCGAACATATCGTGCAATTTTGATATTTTTACGACAATTACCAATCACATTCAAATGATAACAATCACATTAATAGTTTCCTTTATTAGTTTTTTTTATCACAACGTTTATAATAATCTACATTATTAATGAGAGGAAATATGTATTTTTAATAAAATTAAACCACATATCCTGAAATTTTTTTAGGTCTTCTCTGATTTTATGCCAATTTGGAACGGAATGATCTTTTTAGATCTCACAAAAAAAAATTATAATCTTTTTATTATTTCACTTCCCAAACATATCGTGAAATTTTGACATTTTTACGACAATTACCAATCACATTAATAGTTTCCTTTATTAGTTTTTTTTATCACAACGTTTATAATAATTTCAATTATTAATGAGAGGAGATATGTATTTTTAATAACATTAAACGACATATCCTAAAATTTTTTTAGGTCTTCTCTCAGTTTATGCCAATTTGGAACGGAATGATCTTTTTAGATCTCACAAAAAAAATTATAATCTTTTTATTATTTCACCTCCCAAACAGATCGTGAAATTTTGATATTTCTACGACAATTATCAATCACATTAAATAGATAACAATCACATTAATAGTTTCCTTTATTAGTT
Source organism: Pueraria montana var. lobata (assembly GCA_026413185.1). NCBI lineage: Eukaryota > Viridiplantae > Streptophyta > Magnoliopsida > Fabales > Fabaceae > Pueraria > Pueraria montana. Next base: position 8,119,431 of record CM048649.1, read on the forward strand.
TTTTTTATCACAACGTTTATAATAATTTCCATTATTAATGAGAGGAAATATGTATTTTTAATAAAATTAAACCACATATCCTGAAATTTTTTTAGGTCTTCTCTGATTTTATGCCAATTTGGAACGGAATGATCTTTTTAGATATCACAAAAAAAATTATAATCTTTTATTATTTCACCTCCCGAACATATCGTGCAATTTTGATATTTTTACGACAATTACCAATCACATTCAAATGATAACAATCACATTAATAGTTTCCTTTATTAGTTTTTTTTATCACAACGTTTATAATAATTTCCATTATTAATGAGAGGAAATATGTATTTTTAATAAAATTAAACGAGGTATCCTGAAATTTTTTTAGGTCTTCTCTATTTTTATGCCAATTTGGAACGGAATGATCTTTTTAGATCTCACAAAAAAAAATTATAATCTTTTTATTATTTCACTTCCCAAACATATCGTGAAATTTTGACATTTTTACGACAATTACCAATCACATTAATAGTTTCCTTTATTAGTTTTTTTTATCACAACATTTATAATAAATTCAATTATTAATGAGAGGAGATATGTATTTTTAATAACATTAAACGACATATCCTAAAAATTTTTTAGCTCTTCTCTCATTTTATGCCAATTTGGAACGGAATGATCTTTTTAGATCTCACAAAAAAAATTATAATCTTTTTATTATTTCACCTCCCAAACAGATCGTGAAATTTTGATATTTCTACGACAATTACCAATCACATTAAATAGATAACAATCACATTAATAGTTTCCTTTATTAGTTTTTTTATCACCGATTATAATAATTTCCATTATTAATGAGAGGAGATATGTATTTTTAATAAAATTAAACCACATATCCTGAAATTTTTTTAGGTCTTCTCTGATTTTATGCCAATTTGGAACGGAATGATGTTTTTAGATCTCACAAAAAAAAATTATAATCTCTTTATTATTTCACTTCCCAAACATATCGTGAAATTTTGACATTTTTACGACAATTACCAATCACATTAATAGTTTCCTTTATTAGTTTTTTTTATCACAACGTTTATAATAATTTCAATTATTAATGAGAGGAGATATGTATTTTTAATAACATTAAACGACATATCCTAAAATTTTTTTAGGTCTTCTCTCATTTTATGCCAATTTGGAACGGAATGATCTTTTTAGATCTCACAAAAAAAATTATAATCTTTTTATTATTTCACCTCCCAAACAGATCGTGAAATTTTGATATTTCTACGACAATTACCAATCACATTAAATAGATAACAATCACATTAATAGTTTCCTTTATTAGTTTTTTTTATCACAACGTTTATAATAATTTCCATTATTAATGAGAGGAAATATGTATTTTTAATAAAATTAAACCACATATCCTGAAATTTTTTTAGGTCTTCTCTCATTTTATGCCAATTTGGAACGGAATGATCTTTTTAGATCTCACAAAAAAAATTATAATCTTTTATTATTTCACCTCCCGAACATATCGTGCAATTTTGATATTTTTACGACAATTACCAATCACATTCAAATGATAACAATCACATTAATAGTTTCCTTTATTAGTTTTTTTTATCACAACGTTTATAATAATTTCCATTATTAATGAGAGGAAATATGTATTTTTAATAAAATTAAACGAAGTATCCTGAAATTTTTTTAGGTCTTCTCTATTTTTATGCCAATTTGGAACGGAATGATCTTTTTAGATCTCACAAAAAAAAATTATAATCTTTTTATTATTTCACTTCCCAAACATATCGTGAAATTTTGACATTTTTACGACAATTACCAATCACATTAATAGTTTCCTTTATTAGTTTTTTTTATCACAACATTTATAATAAATTCAATTATTAATGAGAGGAGATATGTATTTTTAATAACATTAAACGACATATCCTAAAAATTTTTTAGCTCTTCTCTCATTTTATGCCAATTTGGAACGGAATGATCTTTTTAGATCTCACAAAAAAAATTATAATCTTTTTATTATTTCACCTCCCAAACAGATCGTGAAATTTTGATATTTCTACGACAATTACCAATCACATTAAATAGATAACAATCACATTAATAGTTTCCTTTATTAGTTTTTTTATCACCGATTATAATAATTTCCATTATTAATGAGAGGAGATATGTATTTTTAATAAAATTAAACCACATATCCTGAAATTTTTTTAGGTCTTCTCTGATTTTCTGCGAATTTGGAACGGAATGATCTTTTTAGATCTCACAAAAAAATTATAATCTTTTTATTATTTCACCTCCCGAACATATCGTGCAATTTTGATATTTTTACGACAATTACCAATCACATTCAAATGATAACAATCACATTAATAGTTTCCTTTATTAGTTTTTTTTATCACAACGTTTATAATAATTTCCATTATTAATGAGAGGAAATATGTATTTTTAATAAAATTAAACGAGGTATTCTGAAATTTTTTTAGGTCTTCTCTATTTTTATGCCAATTTGGAACGGAATGGTCTTTTTAGATCTCACAAAAAAAAATTATAATCTTTTTATTATTTCACTTCCCAAACATATCGTGAAATTTTGATATTTTTACGACAATTACCAATCACATTAATAGTTTCCTTTATTAGTTTTTTTTATCACAACGTTTATAATAATTTCAATTATTAATGAGAGGAGATATGTATTTTTAATAACATTAAACGACATATCCTGAAAATTTTTTAGGTCTTCTCTCATTTTATGCCAATTTGGAACGGAATGATCTTTTTAGATCTCACAAAAAAAATTACAATCTTTTTATTATTTCACCTCCCAAACATATCGTGAAATTTTGATATTTTTACGACAATTACCAATAACATTAATAGTTTCCTTTATTAGTTTTTTTTATCACAACGTTTATAATAATTTCAATTATTAATGAGAGGAGATATGTATTTTTAACAACATTAAACGACATATCCTGAAATTTTTTTAGGTCTTCTCTCATGTTATGCCAATTTGTAACGGAATGATCTTTTTAGATCTCACAAAAAAATTATAATCTTTTTATTATTTCACCTCCCGAACATATCGTGCAATTTTGATATTTTTACGACAATTACCAATCACATTCAAATGATAACAATCACATTAATAGTTTCCTTTATTAGTTTTTTTTATCACAACGTTTATAATAATTTCCATTATTAATGAGAGGAAATATGTATTTTTAATAAAATTAAACGAGGTATTCTGAAATTTTTTTAGGTCTTCTCTATTTTTATGCCAATTTGGAACGGAATGGTCTTTTTAGATCTCACAAAAAAAAATTATAATCTTTTTATTATTTCACTTCCCAAACATATCGTGAAATTTTGATATTTTTACGACAATTACCAATCACATTAATAGTTTCCTTTATTAGTTTTTTTTATCACAACGTTTATAATAATTTCAATTATTAATGAGAGGAGATATGTATTTTTAATAACATTAAACGACATATCCTGAAAATTTTTTAGGTCTTCTCTCATTTTATGCCAATTTGGAACGGAATGATCTTTTTAGATCTCACAAAAAAAATTACAATCTTTTTATTATTTCACCTCCCAAACATATCGTGAAATTTTGATATTTTTACGACAATTACCAATAACATTAATAGTTTCCTTTATTAGTTTTTTTTATCACAACGTTTATAATAATTTCAATTATTAATGAGAGGAGATATGTATTTTTAACAACATTAAACGACATATCCTGAAATTTTTTTAGGTCTTCTCTCATGTTATGCCAATTTGTAACGGAATGATCTTTTTAGATCTCACAAAAAAATTATAATCTTTTTATTATTTCACCTCCCGAACATATCGTGCAATTTTGATATTTTTACGACAATTACCAATCACATTCAAATGATAACAATCACATTAATAGTTTCCTTTATTAGTTTTTTTTATCACAACGTTTATAATAATTTCCATTATTAATGAGAGGAAATATGTATTTTTAATAAAATTAAACGAGGTATTCTGAAATTTTTTTAGGTCTTCTCTATTTTTATGCCAATTTGGAACGGAATGGTCTTTTTAGATCTCACAAAAAAAAATTATAATCTTTTTATTATTTCACTTCCCAAACATATCGTGAAATTTTGATATTTTTACGACAATTACCAATCACATTAATAGTTTCCTTTATTAGTTTTTTTTATCACAACGTTTATAATAATTTCAATTATTAATGAGAGGAGATATGTATTTTTAATAACATTAAACGACATATCCTGAAAATTTTTTAGGTCTTCTCTCATTTTATGCCAATTTGGAACGGAATGATCTTTTTAGATCTCACAAAAAAAATTACAATCTTTTTATTATTTCACCTCCCAAACATATCGTGAAATTTTGATATTTTTACGACAATTACCAATAACATTAATAGTTTCCTTTATTAGTTTTTTTTATCACAACGTTTATAATAATTTCAATTATTAATGAGAGGAGATATGTATTTTTAACAACATTAAACGACATATCCTGAAATTTTTTTAGGTCTTCTCTCATGTTATGCCAATTTGTAACGGAATGATCTTTTTAGATCTCACAAAAAAATTATAATCTTTTTATTATTTCACCTCCCGAACATATCGTGCAATTTTGATATTTTTACGACAATTACCAATCACATTCAAATGATAACAATCACATTAATAGTTTCCTTTATTAGTTTTTTTTATCACAACGTTTATAATAATTTCCATTATTAATGAGAGGAAATATGTATTTTTAATAAAATTAAACAAGGTATTCTGAAATTTTTTTAGGTCTTCTCTATTTTTATGCCAATTTGGAACGGAATGATCTTTTTAGATCTCACAAAAAAAAATTATAATCTTTTTATTATTTCACCTCCCGAACATATCGTGCAATTTTGATATTTTTACGACAATTACCAATCACATTCAAATGATAACAATCACATTAATAGTTTCCTTTATTAGTTTTTTTTATCACAACGTTTATAATAATTTCCATTATTAATGAGAGGAAATATGTATTTTTAATAAAATTAAACGAGGTATCCTGAAATTTTTTTAGGTCTTCTCTATTTTTATGCCAATTTGGAACGGAATGATCTTTTTAGATCTCACAAAAAAAAATTATAATCTTTTTATTATTTCACTTCCCAAACATAACGTGAAATTTTGACATTTTTACGACAATTACCAATCACATTAATAGTTTCCTTTATTAGTTTTTTTATCACAACGTTTATAATAATTTCAATTCTTAATGAGAGGAGATATGTATTTTTAATAACATTAAACGACATATCCTAAAAATTTTTTAGGTCTTCTCTGATTTTATGCCAATTTGGAACGGAATGATCTTTTTAGATCTCACAAAAAAAAATTATAATCTTTTTATTATTTCACTTCCCAAGCATATCCTGAAATTTTGATATTTTTACGACAATTACCAATCACATTAATAGTTTCCTTTATCAGTTTTTTTTATCACAATGTTTATAATAATTTCCATTATTAATGAGAGGAGATATGTATTTTTAATAAAATTAAACGAGATATCCTGAAATTTTTTTAGGTCTTCCCTCATTTTTTGCAAATTTCGAAGGGAACGATCTTCTTAGATCTCACAAAAAAAAAAATTACACTCTTTTTATTATTTCACCTCCCAAACATATCGTGAAATTTTGATATCTTTACAACAATTACCAATCACATTAATAGTTTCTTTTATTAGTTTTTTTTATCACAACGTTTATAATAATTTCCATTATTAGTGAGAGGAGATATGTATTTTTAATAAAATTAAAGGAGATATCCTGAAATTTTTTTAGGTCTTCTCTCATTTAATGCCAATTTGGAAGGGAATGATCTTTTTACATCTCACCAAAAAGAAAAAATTATAATCTTTTTATTATTTAACCTCCCGACTATATCGTGAAATTTTGATATTTCTACGACAATTACCAATCACATTAGAAAGATTACAATCACATTAATAGTTTCCTTTATTAATTTTTTTTATCACAACGTTTATAATGATTTCCATTATTAATGAGAAGAGATATGTATTTTTAATGAAATTAAATGAGATTTCCTGAAATTTTTTAGGTATCGTGAAATTTTGATATTTCTACGACAATTACCAATCAAATTAAAATGATAACATTCAAATTAATAGTTTCCTTTATTAGTTTTTTATCACAACGTTTATAATGATTTCCATTATTAATGAGAGGAGATATGTATATTTAATGAAATTAAACGAGATATCCTTAAATTTTTTTAGGTCTTCTCTCATTTTATGGCAATTTGGAAGGGAATGATCTTTTTAGATCTCAACAAAAAGAAAAAATTATAATCTTTTTATTATTTCACCTCCCAACCATATCGTGAAATTTTGATATTTCTACGACAATTACCAATCACATTAAAAAGATAACAATCACATTAATAGTTTCCTTTATTAGTTTTTTTATCACAACGTTTATAATGATTTCCATTATTAATGAGAGGAGATATGTATTTTTAATGAAATTAAACGAGATATCCTGAAATTTTTTTAGGTCTTCTCTCATTTTATGCCAATTTGGAAGGGAATGATCTTTTTAGATCTCACCAAAAAGAAAAAATTATAATCTTTTTATTATTTCACCTCCCATTAGGTATCGTGAAATTTTGATATTTCTACGACAATTACCAATCACATTAAAAAGATAACAATCACATTAACAGTTTCCTTTATTAGTTTTTTATCACAACGTTTATAATAATTTCCATTATTAGTGAGAAGAGATATGTATTTTTAATAAAATTAAACGAGATATCCTGAAATTTTTTTAGGTCTTCTCTCATTTAATGCCAATTTGGAAGGGAATGATCTTTTTAGATCTCACCAAATTTATAATCTTTTTATTATTTCACCTCCCAACCATATAATTTTGATATTTCTATGACAATTACCAATCACATTAAAAAGATAACAATCACATTAATAGTTTCCTTTATTAGTTATTTTTATCACAACGTTTATAATGATTTCCATTATTAATGAGAGGAGATATGTATTTTTAATGAAATTAAATGAGATATCCTGAAATTTGTTTAGGTATCGTGAAATTTTGATATTTCTACGACAATTACCAATCACATTCAAAAGATAACAATCACATTAATAGTTTCCTTTATTAGTTTTTTTATCACAACGTTTATAATGATTTCCATTATTAATGAGAGGAGATATGTATTTTTAATGAAATTAAACGAGATATCCTGAAATTTTTTTAGGTCTTCTCTCATTTTATGCCAATTTGTAACGGAATGATCTTTTTAGATCTCACAAAAAAAATTACAATCTTTTTATTATTTCACCTCCCAAACAGATCGTGAAATTTTGATATTTCTACGACAATTACCAATCACATTAAATAGATAATGTAACCCCCCTTCTAATTAATTAATTTTCGTCTAATAAAAAAAAATTCCGAATAAAATAAATACAATCTATTAAAGTTCAAAGTTTGTCATTATAATTTACATTATTAAAATTTACAGAAAATACTACTACCAATTTATTTCTAATTAATACAAAAGTATCTAAAGCCAAAAACACCCATTCCTATAGCTCTAGAAAATATCTGCATCTTTAACTTCTAATTAATCTTCAAAATACCTGCAATTCACACTCCCCTAGAATCTGGGGACAGCATTACCGGATCAGGCATTTAATTTCTCATACAATTAAAACAATTTCAAACATATACATATCCGATACAAATTAACCGTTCTCACACATAATTAAATGCAAGATGATTTATGCAAATGCAGTTTTGACTCAAAATCATTTTTGACCCTGCTCCATGGAGACTTCCCCTTTGAGTGTTTAGTAAGAAACTGGCCTACCATTACGTACTGCAATTCAGCTATCAGCCCCTACTAAACGCGAATAAACTAAACAGAATTAGGAGATCAGGATACCCGGAAGGCCACCACGACCGCAACTCAGTCCAGTTTCCAGCCACATGTGGAATTGCCAATATCCTTCACCCCACAGACTATATAATCACAGACTATACAGTCCTGTGTAACTTATTCTGCCCACCCCAAAGATTCAATTCTCAAATCATATTCCTTTCACATGACTACCGCAGTCCCGGTTAGTCAACAAAATCATTTCTCAATCATTTTCATTTCACATGACTACCGCAGTCCCGGTTAGTCAACAAAAGTCATTTCTCATATATCAATTCGTTTCTCATGACTACCGCAGTCCCGGTTAGTCAACATTTATTCTTTCTTTTCTTTCTTTTCTTTTCTTTTCTTTTCTTTCTTTTCCATTTTCATGGCTACCGCAGTCCCGGTTAGCCAACATCAATTATTTTTCACTTGAATCTTTATAAATCCCCCAAAAAGACTCATGCATATGCAATATGTTAATAATCACAATTAAATAAGTAATTTTAAACAATCACCTACAAAAATATAAACATTCAACAATTTCCAACATCATTCACAACACAATCAAGACAAGCAATTTCAATCCAACAACAAACCAACCAATCAATTTCAATCCATCACAACACATCATCCATTCAATCAAACATGGTTCCAAACAATTATTTCAAGCTTCTAATATCAATTATATAAAACTTTCATCTTTTCATAGTTCTTGATCAAATATTGAATCTAAACTTAACAACATGTTTTTCTACATTTCAAATGGTCTAAAAATGAAATTAAATGCCTTGATCCTTACCTTGAATCCTTAGTTTGATGGAGAAACCTTTGAATCCCTTTTCTCCTTTTCTCCTTTGTCTTCTTTAAATTTTAGGATTTTTCTCCCAAATATTTCTCTCTGAATATAAGATCTCACTGATACAAGCAATTCACATGCACAACAAATTCCAGCACTCTTTGCCCGAGGATCACATTCCTCCCGGTCTCCAATTCACAGTTAATAACAGAACAATCATTAATAACCAATAATCCAATAACTCAAACTCAATCCATCACAAATCATTGCATTCATATTTCTATGGAAACTTCCCTTTTTAGGTGAAATTATTCCTTAACAAGTACAATTAAAGGCATTAAAACCAAATACACAATTAATATAATTAAATTTCATGTGGACACATAGAGCTGTACACACACACCAAAAATTATTTGATGCATCATATCAATTTGAAATTTCATGAGATTTTACAGAGAAACTATACATCATTCATATTTCATCATATAAATTTATCACACGAAAATTTAACCCACAAATATTATTTTTGAATTAAAAACAGTGGCTGGACATGCTCTGTAAAACATAATTCCATATTTTTAGAAAATAGCATATCAAATTCGTTTTATGTAAAATTTTACATAGAATATCTCCAACATGTGGAACATCACATATAATTTCCTCAGTACCAAAAATCCACCAAAAATACCCTTTTTGAATTTCCAAATCATTATTACTCCAGAACAGAGGTTTCAATAAGAAAATTTAAATAATTACAAAAGGTACTTACAAAATTCTGAGAAAATCCATGGATATTACACATGGTCAAAAAAGTATTACTAAATTTTCTCAAGACCAAATTCTGAAAAAAAGTAATTTTCTACATTTAATTTCTCTACTGTCCAGCTTTTCGGTTTTTCCAACATTAAATCACTAAAAATACTTCCCAGGCTTTTCTGACCTTACAAAAATTCAGAGATGACCCTCATGATACATAAAATGAACTCATGGTTCCAGTTTTCCAAAATTGTGTCCCAAAATTCTTGTAAAAATCAAAACAGTCCCATTCTCAGAATCAACAGTTTTTAAAAATAATTCCGGTAAAAATAGTTACAGTGCTCAAAAAAAATCTGAAAAAAATACCACGATATTCAGAGGCATCAAAACATAGGAAAATGTATTTACATCCTCAAAAACATGCACGAAAACCGAGACGAAAAATCCAGACAGTCACAGGACACAAATCACAAGTAGCTTATTTCGGATTTTCAAAATTATTTACATACCATCAACAACAGCCACAATCCATATTTAACAAGAAAACAAGGAAATAGCTTAGGAAAAAAAAAGAAACCCCTCCATACCTCGATGAAATCGAAATCCAATCGGTTGATTTTGAAGCTCTAGTCTCCCTCTATGATATATCCAATTTTAATCGGTAGAAACTTTGATTTGGAGGCTCAAATATTAGAGAGAAGATAATATTTAGAGAGAAGGAGAGACAGCAGAGCTTCCGCAGAAATGAAGCATGAAGAGAATGAGGAAAAGAGAAGCAGTTCACGTCTCTTATTTGGGAAAGTTTTACAATTTTGCTATTTGCAGCCACACTTCCTCTAAGGACACCCCCTTCTCTTATTTTTTTTTTTTATTTTTTTTTTTTTTTTCTACAACTTACGGAACTTACGTAAAAGTTCCAAAATCTCACAATAACACTATGGCACATAACAAAACATAGAACTTAAGTTAATTATTATATCAATCAACATAATTTAAATTTAGTTTGCTCTTTCATTATTAATCAATCACTTAATATACGTTACGAAAAATCACAGTGTTACAATTCTCTCCAACAAGAAAATTTTCTAATTAAATCTCTCACGTTCATATTTATTGGGTTGTAATTTTTGGGATGTTACAGATAACAATCACATTAATAGTTTCCTTTATTAGTTTTTTTATCACCGATTATAATAATTTCCATTATTAATGAGAGGAGATATGTATTTTTAAAAAAATTCAATCACATATCCTGAAATTTTTTTAGGTCTTCTCTGATTTTATGCCAATTTGGAACGGAATGATCTTTTTAGATCTCACAAAAAAAACTATAATCTTTTTATTATTTCACCTCCCGAACATATCGTGCAATTTTGAAATTTTTACGACAATTACCAATCACATTCAAATGATAACAATCACATTAATAGTTTCCTTTATTAGTTTTTTTTATCACAATGTTTATAATAATTTCCATTATTAATGAGAGGAAATATGTATTTTTAATAAAATTAAACGAGGTATCCTGAAATTTTTTTAGGTCTTCTCTATTTTTATGCCAATTTGGAATGTAATGATCTTTTTAGATCTCACAAAAAAAATTATAATCTTTTTATTATTTCACTTCCCAAACATATCGTGAAATTTTGACATTTTTACGACAATTACCAATCACATTAATAGTTTCCTTTATTAGTTTTTTTATCACAACGTTTATAATAATTTCAATTATTAATGAGAGGAGATATGTATTTTTAATAACATTAAACGACATATCCTAAAATTTTTTTAGGTCTTCTCTCATTTTATGCCAATTTGGAACGGAATGATCTTTTTAGATCTCACAAAAAAAATTATAATCTTTTTATTATTTCACCTCCCAAACAGATCGTGAAATTTTGACATTTCTACGACAATTACCAATCACATTAAATAGATAAAATCACATTAATAGTTTCCTTTATTAGTTTTTTTTATCACCGATTATAATAATTTCCATTATTAATGAGAGGAGATATGTATTTTTAATAAAATTAAACCACATATCCTGAAATTTTTTTAGGTCTTCTCTGATTTTCTGCCAATTTGGAACGGATTGATCTTTTTAGATCTCACAAAAAAAATTATAATCTTTTTATTATTTCACCTCCCGAACATATCGTGCAATTTTGATATTTTTACGACAATTACCAATCACATTGAAATGATAACAATCACATTAATAGTTTCCTTTATTAGTTTTTTTTTATCACAACGTTGATAATAATTTCCATTATTAATGAGAGGAAATATGTATTTTTAATAAAATTAAACGAGGTATCCTGAAATTTTTTTAGGTCTTCTCTATTTTTATGCCAATTTGGAACGGAATGATCTTTTTAGATCTCACAAAAAAAAATTATAATCTTTTTATTATTTCACTTCCCAAACATATCGTGAAATTTTGATATTTTTACGACAATTACCAATCACATTAACAGTTTCCTTTATTAGTTTTTTTTATCACAACGTTTATAATAATTTCAATTATTAATGAGAGGAGATATGTATTTTTAATAACATTAAACGACATATCCTGAAATTTTTTTAGGTCTTCTCTCATTTTATGCCAATTTGGAACGGAATGATCTTTTTAGATCTCACAAAAAAAATTATAATCTTTTTATTATTTCACCTCCCAAACATATCGTGAAATTTTGATATTTCTACGACAATTACCAATCACATTAAAAAGATAACAATCACATTAATAGTTTCCTTTATTAGTTTTTTTTATCACCGATTATAATAATTTCCATTATTAATCAGAGGAGATATGCATTTTTAATAAAATTAAACCACATATCCTGAAATTTTTTTAGGTCTTCTCTGATTTTATGCCAATTTGGAACGGAATGATCTTTTTAGATCTCACAAAAAAAATTATAATCTTTTTATTATTTCACCTCCCGAACATATCGTGCAATTTTGATATTTTTACGACAATTACAAATCACATTCAAATGATAACAATCACATTAATAGTTTCCTTTATTAGTTTTTTTTATCACAACGTTTATAATAATTTCCATTATTAATGAGAGGAAATATGTATTTTTAATAAAATTAAACGAGGTATCCTGAAATTTTTTTACGTCTTCTCTATTTTTATGCCAATTTGGAACGGAATGATCTTTTTAGATCTCACAAAAAAAAATTATAATCTTTTTATTATTTCACTTCCCAAACATATCGTGAAATTTTGACATTTTTACGACAATTACCAATCACATTAATAGTTTCCTTTATTAGTTTTTTTTATCACAACGTTTACAATAATTTCAATTCTTAATGAGAGGAGATATGTATTTTTAATAACATTAAACGACATATCCTAAAAATTTTTTAGGTCTTCTCTGATTTTATGCCAATTTGGAACGGAATGATCTTTTTAGATCTCACAAAAAAAAATTATAATCTTTTTATTATTTCACTTCCCAAACATATCCTGAAATTTTGATATTTTTACGACAATTACCAATCACATTAATAGTTTCCTTTATTAGTTTTTTTTATCACAACGTTTATAATAATTTCCATTATTAATGAGAGGAGATATGTATTTTTAATGAAATTAAACGAGATATCCTGAAATTTTTTTAGGTCTTCTCTCATTTAATGCCAATTTGGAAGGGAATGATCTTTTTAGATCTCACCAAAATAAAAAAAAATTAATCTTTTTATTATTTCACCTCCCAACCATATAATTTTGATATTTCTACGACAATTACCAATCACATTAAAAACATAACAATCACATTAATAGTTTCCTTTATTAGTTATTTTTATCACAACGTTTATAATGATTTCCATTATTAATGAGAGGAGATATGTATTTTTAATGAAATTAAATGAGATATCCTGAAATTTTTTTAGGTATCGTGAAATTTTGATATTTCTACGACAATTACCAATCACATTCAAAAGATAACAATCACATTAATAGTTTCCTTTATTAGTTTTTTTATCATAACGTTTATAATGATTTCCATTATTAATGAGAGGAGATATGTATTTTTAATGAAATTAAACGAGATATCCTGAAATTTTTTTAGGTCTTCTCTCATTTTATGGCAATTTGGAAGGGAATGAGCTTTTTAGATCTCACAAAAAAAAATTACAATCTTTTTATTATTTCACCTCCGAACCATATCGTGAAATTTTGATATTTCTACGACAATTACCAATCACATTAAAAAGATAACAATCACATTAATAGTTTCCTTTATTAGTTTTTTATCACAGTGTTTATAATAATTTCCAATATTAGTGAGAGGAGATATGTATTTTTAATAAAATGAAACGAGATATCCTGAAATTTTTTAGGTCTTATCTCATTTTATGCCAATTTGGAAGGGAATGATCTTTTTAGTTCTCACCAAAAAGCAAAAATTATAATATTTTTATTGTTTCACCCCCAACCATATAATGAAATTTCGATATTTCTACGACAATTACCAATCACATTAATAGTATTTTTTATCACAACGTTTATAATGATTTCCATTATTAATGAGACGAGATATGTATATTTAATGAAATTAAATGAGATATCCTAAACTTTTTTTAGGTCTTCTCTCATTTTATAGCAATTTGGAAGGGAATGATCTTTTTAGATCTCACCAAAAAGAAAAAATTATAATCTTTTTAATATTTCACCTCCGAACCATATCGTGAAATTTTGATATTTCTACGACAATTACCAATCACATTAAAAAGATAACAATCACATTAATAGTTTCCTTTATTAGTTTTTTTTATCACAACGTTTATAATGATTTCCATTATTAATGAGAGGAGATATGTATTTTTAATGAAATTAAATGAGATATCCTGAAATTTTTTTAGGTATCGTGAAATTTTGATATTTCTACGACAATTACCAATGACATTAAAACGATAACAATCAAATTAATAGTTTCCTTTATTAGTTTTTTATCACAATGTTTATAACAATTTCCATTATTAATGAGAGGAGACATGTATATTTAATGAAATTAAACGAGATATCCTAAAAATTTTTTAGGTCTTCTCTCATTTTATACCAATTTGGAAGGGAATGATCTTTTTAGATCTCACCAAAAAGAAAAAATTATAATCTTTTTATTATTTCACCTCCCAACCATATAATTTTGATATTTCTACGACAATTACCAATCACATTAAAACGATAACAATCAAATTAATAGTTTCCTTTATTAGTTTTTTATCACAACGTTTATAATGATTTCCATTATTAATGAGAGGAGATATGTATTTTTAATGAAATTAAATGAGATATCCTGAAATTTTTTTAGGTATCGTGAAATTTTGATATTTCTACGACAATTACCAATCACATTAAAATGATAACAATCAAATTAATAGTTTCCTTTATTAGTTTTTTATCACAATGTTTATAACAATTTCCATTATTAATGAGAGGAGATATGTATATTTAATGAAATTAAACGAGATATCCTAAAAAAATTTTAGGTCTTCTCTCATTTTATACCAATTTGGAAGGGAATGATCTCTTTAGATCTCACCAAAAAGAAAAAATTATAATCTTTTTATTATTTCACCTCCCAACCATATCGTGAAATTTTGATATTTCTACGACAATTACCAATCACATTAAAAAGATAACAATCACATTAATAGTTTCCTTTATTAGTTTTTTTTTATCACAACGTTTATACTGATTTCCATTATTAATGAGAGGAGATATGTATTTTTAATGAAATTAAACGAGATATCCTGAAATTTTTTTTAGGTCTTCTCTCATTTTATGCCAATTTGGAAGGGAATGATCTTTTTAGATCTCACCAAAAAGAAAAAATTATAATCTTTTTATTATTTCACCCCCCAACCATATCGTGAAAGTTTGATATTTCTACGACAATTACCAATCACATCAAAAAGACAACAATCACAATAATAGTTTCCTTTATTAGTTTTTTTACCACAACGTTTATAATGATTTCCATTATTAATGAGAGGAGATATGTATTTTTAATGAAATTAAATGAGATATCCTGAAATTTTTTTAGGTCTTCTCTCATTTTATGCCAATTTGGAAGGGAATGAGCTTTTTAGATCTCACAAAAAAAAATTACAATCTTTTTATTATTTCTACTCCCAAACATATCGTGAAATTTTTATATTTCTACGACAATTACCAATCACATTCAAATGATAACAATCACATTAATAGTTTCCTTTATTAGTTTTTTTTTATCAGAACATTTATAATGATTTCCATTATTAATGAGAGGAGATATGTATTTTTAATGAAATTAAATGAGATATCCTGAAATTTTTTTAGGTATCGTGACATTTTGATATTTCTACGACAATTACCAATCACATTAAAACGATAACAATCAAATTAATAGTTTCCTTTATTAGGATTTTATCATAACGTTTATAATAATTTCCATTATTAATGAGAGGAGATATGTATATTTAGTGAAATTAAACGAGATATCCTGAAATTTTTTTAGGTCTTCTCTCATTTTATGCCAATTTGGAAGGGAATGATCTTTTTAGATCTCACCAAAAAGAAAAAATTATAATCTTTTTATTATTTCACCTCCCAACCTTATAGTGAAATTTTGATATTTCTATGACAATTACCAATCACATTAAAAAGATAACAATCACATTAATAGTTTCCTTTATTGGTTTTGTTATCACAACGTTTATAATGATTTCCATTATTAATGAGATGAGATATGTATTTTTAATAAAATTAAATGAGATATCCTGAAATTTTTTAGGTCTTCTCTCATTTTATGCCAATTTGGAAGGGAATGATCTTTTTAGTTCTCACCAGAAAGAAAAAATTATAATATTTTTATTATTTCACCCCCCAACCATATCATGAAATTTTGATATTTCTACGACAATTACCAATCACATCAAGAAGATAACAATCACATTAATAGTTTCCTTTATTAGTTTTTTTTATCACAATGTTTGTAATGATTTCCATTATTAATGAGAGGAGATATGTATATTTAACGAAATTAAATGAGATATCCTGAACTTTTTTTAGGTCTTCTCTCATTTTATGGCAATTTGGAAGGGAATGATCTTTTTAGATCTCACCAAAAAGAAAAAATATAATCTTTTTATTATTTCACCTCCCAACCATATCGTGAAATTTTGATATTTCTACGACAATTACCAATCACATTAAAATGATAACAATCAAATTAATAGTTTCCTTTATTAGTTTTTTTATCACAGCGTTTATAATGATTTCCATTATTAATGAAAGGACATATGTATTTTTAATGAAATTAAACGAGATATCCTGAAATTTTTTTAGGTCTTCTCTCATTTTATGCCAATTTGGAAGGGAATGATCTTTTTAGATCTCACCAAAAAGAAAAAATTATAATCTTTTTATTATTTCACCCCCCAACCATATCGTGAAAGTTTGATATTTCTACGACAATTACCAATCACATCAAAAAGATAACAATCACAATAATAGTTTCCTTTATTAGTTTTTTTTACCACAACGTTTATAATGATTTCCATTATTAATGAGAGGAGATATGTATTTTTAATGTAATTAAACGAGATATCCTGAAATTTTTTTAGGTCTTCTCTCATTTTATGCCAATTTGGAAGGGAATGAGCTTTTTAGATCTCACAAAAAAAAATTACAATCTTTTTATTATTTCTACTCCCAAACATATCGTGAAATTTTGATATTTCTACGACAATTACCAATCACATTCAAAAGATAACAATCACATTAATAGTTTCCTTTATTAGTTTTTTTTATCAGAACGTTTATAATGATTTCCATTATTAATGAGAGGAGATATGTATTTTTAATGAAATTAAATGAGATATCCTGAAATTTTTTTAGGTATCGTGACATTTTGATATTTCTACGACAATTATCAATCACATTAAAACGATAACAATCAAATTAATAGTTTCCTTTATTAGTTTTTTATCACAACGTTTATAATAATTTCCATTATTAATGAGAGGAGATATGTATATTTAGTGAAATTAAACGAGATATCCTGAAATTTTTTTAGGTCTTCTCTCATTTTATGCCAATTTGGAAGGGAATGATCTTTTTAGATCTCACCAAAAAGAAAAAATTATAATCTTTTTATTATTTCACCTCCCAACCTTATAGTGAAATTTTGATATTTCTATGACAATTACCAATCACATTAAAAAGATAACAATCACATTAATAGTTTCCTTTATTGGTTTTGTTATCACAACGTTTATAATGATTTCCATTATTAATGAGATGAGATATGTATTTTTAATAAAATTAAACGAGATATCCTGAAATTTTTTAGGTCTTCTCTCATTTTATGCCAATTTGGAAGGGAATGATCTTTTTAGTTCTCACCAGAAAGAAAAAATTATAATATTTTTATTATTTCACCCCCCAACCATATCATGAAATTTTGATATTTCTACGACAATTACCAATCACATCAAAAAGATAACAATCACATTAATAGTTTCCTTTATTATTTTTTTTTTATCACAATGTTTATAATGATTTCCATTATTAATGAGAGGAGATATGTATATTTAATGAAATTAAATGAGATATCCTGAATTTTTTTTAGGTATCGTGACATTTTGATATTTCTACGACAATTATCAATCACATTAAAACGATAACAATCAAATTAATAGTTTCCTTTATTAGTTTTTTATCACAACGTTTATAATAATTTCCATTATTAATGAGAGGAGATATGTATATTTAGTGAAATTAAACGAGATATCCTGAAATTTTTTTAGGTCTTCTCTCATTTTATGCCAATTTGGAAGGGAATGATCTTTTTAGATCTCACCAAAAAGAAAAAATTATAATCTTTTTATTATTTCACCTCCCAACCTTATAGTGAAATTTTGATATTTCTATGACAATTACCAATCACATTAAAAAGATAACAATCACATTAATAGTTTCCTTTATTGGTTTTGTTATCACAACGTTTATAATGATTTCCATTATTAATGAGATGAGATATGTATTTTTAATAAAATTAAACGAGATATCCTGAAAATTTTTAGGTCTTCTCTCATTTTATGCCAATTTGGAAGGGAATGATCTTTTTAGTTCTCACCAGAAAGAAAAAATTATAATATTTTTATTATTTCACCCCCCAACCATATCATGAAATTTTGATATTTCTACGACAATTACCAATCACATCAAAAAGATAACAATCACATTAATAGTTTCCTTTATTAGTTTTTTTTATCACAATGTTTGTAATGATTTCCATTATTAATGAGAGGAGATATGTATATTTAACGAAATTAAATGAGATATCCTGAACTTTTTTTAGGTCTTCTCTCATTTTATGGCAATTTGGAAGGGAATGATCTTTTTAGATCTCACCAAAAAGAAAAAATATAATCTTTTTATTATTTCACCTCCCAACCATATCGTGAAATTTTGATATTTCTACGACAATTACCAATCACATTAAAATGATAACAATCAAATTAATAGTTTCCTTTATTAGTTTTTTTATCACAGCGTTTATAATGATTTCCATTATTAATGAGAGGACATATGTATTTTTAATGAAATTAAACGAGATATCCTGAAATTTTTTTAGGTCTTCTCTCATTTTATGCCAATTTGGAAGGGAATGATCTTTTTAGATCTCACCAAAAAGAAAAAATTATAATCTTTTTATTATTTCACCCCCCAACCATATCGTGAAAGTTTGATATTTCTACGACAATTACCAATCACATCAAAAAGATAACAATCACAATAATAGTTTCCTTTATTAGTTTTTTATCACAACGTTTATAATAATTTCCATTATTAATGAGAGGAGATATGTATATTTAGTGAAATTAAACGAGATATCCTGAAATTTTTTTAGGTCTTCTCTCATTTTATGCCAATTTGGAAGGGAATGATCTTTTTAGATCTCACCAAAAAGAAAAAATTATAATCTTTTTATTATTTCACCTCCCAACCTTATAGTGAAATTTTGATATTTCTATGACAATTACCAATCACATTAAAAAGATAACAATCACATTAATAGTTTCCTTTATTGGTTTTGTTATCACAACGTTTATAATGATTTCCATTATTAATGAGATGAGATATGTATTTTTAATAAAATTAAACGAGATATCCTGAAATTTTTTAGGTCTTCTCTCATTTTATGCCAATTTGGAAGGGAATGATCTTTTTAGTTCTCACCAGAAAGAAAAAATTATAATATTTTTATTATTTCACCCCCCAACCATATCATGAAATTTTGATATTTCTACGACAATTACCAATCACATCAAAAAGATAACAATCACATTAATAGTTTCCTTTATTAGTTTTTTTTTTATCACAATGTTTATAATGATTTCCATTATTAATGAGAGGAGATATGTATATTTAATGAAATTAAATGAGATATCCTGAACTTTTTTTAGGTCTTCTCTCATTTTATGGCAATTTGGAAGGGAATGATCTTTTTAGATCTCACCAAAAAGAAAAAATATAATCTTTTTATTATTTCACCTCCCAACCATATCGTGAAATTTTGATATTTCTACGACAATTACCAATCACATTAAAATGATAACAATCAAATTAATAGTTTCCTTTATTAGTTTTTTTATCACAACGTTTATAATGATTTCCATTATTAATGAGAGGACATATGTATTTTTAATGAAATTAAACGAGATACCTGAAATTTTTTTAGGTCTTCTCTCATTTTATGCCAATTTGGAAGGGAATGATGTAACATCCCGAAAATTAAAACCCAATAAGTATGAACGTGAGAGATTTAATTAGAAATTTTCTTGTTGGGAGAATTGTAACACTGTAATTTTTCGTAACGTATATTAAGTGCTTGATAAATACCGAAAAAGGAAATTAAATTTAAATTCATAGTGTTATTGTGAATTTTTTTAGACTTTTACGTAAGTTCCGTAAGTTGTAGAAAAAGGAAAAAAAAATAATAAGAGAAGGGGTGTCCTTAGAGGAAGGGTAGCTGCAAATAGCAAAATTGTAAAATTATGCCAAATAAGAGACGTGAACTGCTTCTCTTCCCCTCATTCTTCATTCTTCTCTCCTTCCTCCCCGAGAAACCCTCTGCTCTCTCTCCTTCTCTCTAAATATTTTGCATCTCTCTAATATTTGAGCCTCCAAATCAAAGTTTCTACCGATTAAAATTGGATATATCATAGAGGGAGACTAGAGCTTCAAAACCCACCGATTGGATTTCGATTTCGTCGAGGTATGGAGGGGTTTCTTTTTTTCCCTAAGCTATTTCCTTGTTTTCTTGTTAAATATGGATTGTGGCTGTTGTTGATGGTCTGTAAATAATTTTGAAAACCCGAAATAAGCTACTTGTGATTTGTGTCCTGTGACTGTCTGGATTTTTCGTCTCCGTTTTCGTGCATGTTTTTGAGGATGTAAATACATTTTCCTATGTTTTGATTCCTCTGGATGTCGTGGTATTTTTTTCAGATTTTTTTGAGCACCGTAACTATTTTTACCGGAATTATTTTCTAAAACTGTTGATTCTGAGAATGGGACTGTTTTGATTTTTACAAGAATTTTGGGACGTGATTTTGGAAAACTGGAACCATGAGTTCATTTTATGTATCATGAGGGTCATCTATAAATTTTTGTAAGGTCAGAAAAGCCTGGGAAGTATTTTTAGTGATTTAATGTTGGAAAAACCGAATAGCTGGACAGTAGAGAAATTAAATGTAGAAAATTACTTTTTGTTAGAATTTAGTCTTGAGAAAATTTAGTAATACTTTTTTGACCATGTGGAATATCCATAGATTTTCTCAGAATTTTGTAAGTACCTTTTGTAATTATTTATATTTTCTTATTGAAAACTATGTTCTGGAGTAATAATGATTTGGAAATTCAAAAAGGGTATTTTTGGTGGATTTTTGGTACTGAGGAAATTATATGTGATGGTCCACATTTTGGAGATATTCTCTGTAAAATTTCACATAAAACGAATATGAGATGCTATTTTCTAAAAATATGGAATTGTGTTTTACAGAGTATGTCCAGCCACTGTTTTTAATTCAAAAATAATATTTGTGGGTTGAATTTGCGTGAGATAAATTTATATGATTAAATATGAATGATTTATAGTTTCTCTGTAAAATCTCATGAAATTTCAAATTGATATGATGTATCAAATAATTTTTGGTGCGTGTGTGCAGCTCTATGTGTCCACATGAAATTTAATTATATTAATTGTGTATTTGGTTTTAATGCCTTTAATTGTACTTGTTAAGGAATAATTTCACCTAAAAAGGGAAGTTTCCATAGAAATATGAATGCAATGATTTGTGATGGATTGAGTTTGAGTTATTGGAATATTGGTTATTAATGATTGTTCTATTAATAACTATGAATTGGAGACCGGGAGGAATGTGATCCTCGGGCAAAGAGTGCTGGAATTTGTTTGTGCATGTGAATTGCTTGTATCAGTGAGATCTCATATTCAGAGAGAAATATTTGGAAGAAAAATCCTAAAATTTCAAGAAGACAAAGGAGAAAGGGAGAAAAGGGATTCAAAGGTTTCTCCATCAAACTAAGGATTCTAGGTAAGGATCAAGGCATTTAATTTCATTTTTAGACCATTTGGAATGTAGAAAAACATGTTGTTAAGTTTAGATTCAATATTTGATCAAGAACTATGAAAAGATGAAATTGATTTTGGGTTTTTATATAATTGATATTAGAAGCTTGAAATAATTGTTTGGAACCATGTTTGATTGATTGGATGATGTGTTGTGATGGATTGAAATTGATTGGTTGGTTTATTGTTGGATTGAAATTGCTTGATTTGACTTGATTGTGTTGTGAATGATGTTGGAAATTGTTGAATGTTTATATTTTTGTAGGTGATTGTTTAAAATTACTTATTTAATTGTGATTATTAACATATTGCATATACATGAGTCTTTTTGGGGGATTTATAAAGATTCAAGTGAAAAATAATTGATGTTGGCTAACCGGGACTGCGGTAGCCATGAAAAGAAAGAAAAGAAAAGAAAAGAAAGAAAAGAAAGAATAAATGTTGACTAACCGGGACTGCGGTAGTCATGAGAAACAAGTTGATATACGAGAAATGATTTTGTTGACTAACCGGGACTGCGGTAGTCATGAGAAACGAGTTGATATATGAGAAATGATTTTGTTGACTAACCGAGACTGCGGTAGTCATGTGAAATGAATATGATTTGAGAATTGAATCTTTGGGGTGAGCAGAATAAGTTAGACAGGGCTGTATAGTCTGTGATTATATAGTCTGTGGGGTGAAGGATATTGGCAATTCCACATGTGGTTGGAAACTGGACTGAGTTGCGGTCGTGGTGGCCTTCCGGGTATCCTGATCTCCTAATTCTGTTTAGCTAATTCGCGTTTAGTAGGTGCTGATAGCTGAATTGCAGTACGTAATGGTAGGCCAGTTACTTACTAAACACTCAAAGGGGAAGTCTCCATGGAGCAGGGTCAAAAATGATTTTGAGTCAAAACTGCATTTGCATAAATCATCTTGCATTTAATTATGTGTGAGAACGGCTAATTTGTATTGGATATGTATATGTTTGAAATTGTTTTAATTGTATGAGAAATTAAATGCCTGATCCGGTAATTTTGTTCCCAGATTCTAGGGGAGTGTGACTGCAGGTATTTGGAAGATTAATTAGAAGTTACAGATGCAGACATGTTCCAGAGCTATAGGAATGGGTGTTTTTGGCTTTAGATACTTTTGTATTAATTAGAATTAATTTGGTAGTAGTATTTTCTGTAAATTTTAATAATGTAAATTATAATGACAAACTTTAAATTTTAATGGAGTGTATTTATTTTATTTGAAATTTTTTTTTATGGATATAGATGGAAATTTATTAATTAGAAGGGGGGTTACATTAGTGGTATTAGAGCTCTGGTTATGCATCTCTAGGACTTGTGAGTAGTAGGTCTATTAGGTGTTTCGCTGTGCTACACTGATATAAATTGTTTGTTTAGTTGGTTTGTTAATAATATTATGGAAAAAAGGGTAGTAACCAGATCTGAGATTTTAAGGCAGGTAGAAATGAGAAGAGGAAGGCTAGTTATAAATCCTAGAGTTGAAACCAATAGTATAGCTGAGATGGCAGAAAGGAAGAAAGGAAATCTTGATAGAGTTGTGAGGGTGCACACTCAGGACTCAGTCGAGATGACTTTTCCCTCCTAATGCTAAATTTAATATTATCCAAGTTGGGTTATTTTCCATGTTCCTTATATTGTGAAGTTACGAGTTATACCTTGAGTTAGTTGAGGAAGGAGATCTAAAGATCCGAATTTGTAGATCAAGGTTGAGAATAGAGGTCCAAATAATTGAGTTTATAGGATAAGGGTGAGTTTGACAAAGGAAAGGAAACAAAGTTTTGAAGGTACCTTGATGTTTGGAGGATGATAAGATGTTGAGAGTATGGTTATTGCCTTTGATGTTAGAATTGATAGAATCCCATTATCTCTCCATAGGATTGCATGTTAGTGCCATATTTCTTTGATTAAATGTTGATTTGGGAATCTAATTACTGTTCACGTTAGTCTGCTGCCATGTACTGCTTAAGCCTTACTTTTGTAAAATTAGCTCGTCAAAATGATGTGATTTGAACCTTAAAATGTTGTATTATGATAGTATGAGCTTTGTGCGATGAATTAAGACCAAAACTGTCACAGATATGCAGCAGACAGCAGGGGACTCTCTGTTCCTGCATAATGCAAAATTTATACGTTTTTACATGTTATAATTTATGGTTTGGGTCTTGGCAAAATTGTGTTAAAATTTAAGGAAGTCTGGACATTAATTAGAGAGATTTTGGTGATGATCTAGTGCCATTTTGTATCATGATTTTGCTGTTATAACAGGGGGTATCTCTGCTGCTGCATAATTCTGTTATTGCAGAATTTTAACTAACAAAAATCATGTTTTAAGCTTTAGCAAAGTTGTATGAAAGGTTGGAGAAAGTTTGGGCAAGGTTTGGTGAAGTTTTGTGACTTGAAAATGTTTATAGAAAGTGAAAAATGAATCATATTATCTTGTGTGGTTGGATGTTTACGAGTGATATTTAAATGGCTTAGGAAATAATATGTGATTATGAATTTATACATCGTCTTGATGAAAACTAAATATTTTAATATATAAAATGAGTGTTCCGAAATTGAAGCTTAAGAGTAGATAAAGAATAGTTAATATTTCATGTGATGTAATGAATATATCTGTATGTAATTGATTTATAATTACAAGTTTAGATTTACTTGATTGTATTTGAATTGGTAAAGAGAATTGATTGATAGATGGTGAGCTTGAAAGCTGCCTTATATTTGACCAAAAAGTTATGATGAATAAATTTAGAATGTTTGATATTATGGGTGATGTTGAGGTTTATTATGTTGTGAATTGATTACCAGGTTTCTGTTGTGGTTTGTTTCCATACCTTTTGAAAAAGGGGTATGAGGGAAAGTATTGAAAAATAGAGCAAACTCTGCCGGATTTTCCGGAGGGATTATGAAGCTTGAGATTAGATACATTCTCTTAGTTATTATATGAATTTTATAAATATATATGTATAATTATGAGGCTATTAGTATGGGGATTGATTATTGAATATTACTACAATTGGTTGTGTAACATTGTGATTTTTCGTAATGTATGAAAAAGTAATTAAATTTAAATTGTGTTATTTAATTAACTATATAAATAAAATAGATTGTTTTGTTTATGTGATTATTGTGTTTTTAGAAGTTTTCATAATAATTTCGGCTTTACGTGAGTTTTAGTTATAGAAAAAGGGGTGTGGAGTTAGAAAAAATATAGGTGCAAGTAGCAAAAGTTCAAAATTGCTCCCAATTTAAACGTAGCTTCTTCTTCACCGTTCTCTCATTCTTTCATTTTCTTCCTCCCTCTCTAAGCTTCTCTTCTTCTCTCAAGAACTAAGGTATTTGAAATTCCTTCAAAGAGGACTTTGTTTCCTTAATTTCATGAGCTTCTTTGATTGATTTTAGTTGGTAAGTACTCCTTCTCTTCTCCTTTGAGCTCTTCAATTCATTTTCCTTCTCCTATCAAGAACATGAAATGGGTCTCATGTAAAATTTTTGTTGGTGGGTGAAATTTTGATTGAAGCTTATTTTGGAATTGAATTAGGTGTTCTCTAGTTGATTTCATAACCAAAGTTGGGTAGAGATCATTCTTGAATCACCAAGTCTCCTCCCTAATTTCTTCAAGGTTTTCAGTAAAAAAAATTTAGGTAAGGGAAGCTTCTTTATGGTCTCTATTTTCAGTTTAAGTGTGGTTGAGAGTTAGGGGACTCAACCACACACAGCATGAATGCCCCTCATCTGGATTGTTGTGTGTATTTTGTTTGAATGCTTGAATATGAAAAATTGATGGAATGGGTTGGAAACCCTTTGGCAGTGGCTGTGTGGGATTTGTATGTACTGTTTTTGAATTGTTTTGATCTTTGAAATTGATTGGAAAGACTCCTAAAACAAAGGAGACCATGCCCAAATTTTCTTGAAATTATTTGGTAAGCTTTGCATGTGAAAATCAAACCACAAGACAAAGTGGCAGTTGCTGTTTGGTTCGTCCAGCTCTGGACAGCCCCCACGATTTTGTGATTTTTGGAAGATCTAACCGTTGGTTTTATACGAAATTTGTTTTGAATGAAAATAGACACGAAATGGAACAACTTTCATTTTGACACCTTGGAGATAAAATTTCATCTCGGAGTTCATCCATGGCTCTCAAAATGTTTGTTCTGTTTTCGAGTTTTCCCTGGAACATGTCTCCATTTTTCTCAAATTTCTACTTGTGTACTTAATGTTTATTTTTCGTTTTTGCACCATTAAAAACTAGACAAAACAAGGTTTTTAACCATATAAATTAAAAAAATTATCATGTCCAATTTCTAAATTAACCTTTTGAAAAGAAACAGGGCAAGGGTTTTGGGCTCTGTTTTGAGTCTGAAACTTAGGATGTTAGAAATAAATTTACTGGGAACAGTAGGGAAAGAATTTGGGGGTAAGGATTAACTTTTTAGAAATATTAAGATGTTACCTTTTTACTGTAAAAATTCCAGCTCAAAACAAGTTTGGAAAGTGGGAGAAATTTACATTTCTTTGAGCTATGTTCAGTGAGCACTCAAAAATTCAGGGCTGCTGACTTTGGAAATTTTTATAAAATTTTCTAGATGTTGATTTTATAAGTGAGATACCTTTATGTAAAATAGATTTCAAGAGCTTCAATTTGATATAAATAGTTTTTAATTCCGAGCTCATATGATACAATCAGTGAGAGCTCACATTCAGTACTGCCAAAGAGAAATCGACTTTATTTGGTCAATTTGGTTAATATGATATA
Source organism: Pueraria montana var. lobata (assembly GCA_026413185.1). Lineage (NCBI taxonomy): Eukaryota > Viridiplantae > Streptophyta > Magnoliopsida > Fabales > Fabaceae > Pueraria > Pueraria montana. The sequence continues at coordinate 8,146,403 of CM048649.1, forward strand.
ATTATTAGAATGACATTTAATTTCATTTTAGACCATTTGGAATGTAGAAAAATATGTTGTTAGGTTTAGATTCAAGATTTATCAAGAACCATAAAAAGATGAAATTGATTTATATAATTGATATTAGAAGCTTGAAATAATTGTTTGGTACCATGTTTGATTGATTGGATGATGTGTTGTGATGGATTGAAATTGATTGGTTGGTTTGTTGTTGGATTGAAATTGCGTGATTTGGCTTGATTGTGTTGTGAATGATGTTGGAAATTGTTGAATGTTTATATTTTTGTAGATGATTGTTTAAAATTACTTATTTAATTGTGATTATTAACATATTGCATATGCATGAGTCTTTTTGGGGGATTTATAAAGATTCAAGTGAAAAATAATTGATGTTGGCTAACCGGGACTGCGGTAGCCATGAAAAGAAAGAAAAGAAAAGAAAGAATAAATGTTGACTAACCGGGACTGCGGTAGTCATGAGAAACAAGTTGATATATGAGAAATGATTTTGTTGACTAACCGGGACTGCGGTAGTCATGAGAAACGAGTTGATATATGAGAAATGATTTTGTTGACTAACCGAGACTGCGGTAGTCATGTGAAATGAATATGATTTGAGAATTGAATCTTTGGGGTGAGCAGAGTAAGTTAGACAGGACTGTATAGTCTGTGATTATATAGTCTGTGGGGTGAAGGATATTGGCAATTCCATATGTGGCTGTAATCTGGACAGAGATGCGGTCGTGGTGGCCTTCCGGGTATCCTGACCTCCTAATTCTATTTAGTTTATTCGCGTTTAGTAGGGGCTGATAGCTGAATTGCAGTGCGTAATGGTAGGCCAGTTACTTACTAAACACTCAAAGGGGAAGTCTCCATGGAGCAGGGTCAAAATGATTTTGAGTCAAAACTGCATTTGCATAAATCATACTGCAATTGTTTTAATTATGCGACTTGTGATGTTATGACTCATTGTGATTAGTGGTGATGGTGTATGTGGTTGATCTCGTTGATGATTCATGTTATAAATTATGAACTAAGTTTTGTATAACATTTTCAGTTATTATGTATAGTATTTTGAAGTATACAAAATCTAGTTTTTCGTCCTTTTCCTTAATAATTGAAAATTCACTTATTTTCTTATATGTATAGTTTTGTTTGGTAAGCTTACCCTTGCAATGTTTGCACGTGTGGTTCGTGCCTGTGATGATCTCGGACATCGTGTTCGGGGGAGCAGATGGTTTTTAGGTGGATCTTTCTCTTGGAGAGTTTGTGGATAGAGCATACGAGGGATTGAAGACATTATCATTTCTTTCTATTTCTTTGTTTGGTCTTATGTATAAAATGAACCAGTTAGGGGTATTATGTATTTATCATGTGAAAAGATGTATGTACACATAGTTTTATTTAGTTAAGTTTTGTATAAGAGATATTTATAAATTAAGCTTTAAATTTTATTTGTCAGTTTTGGGAATAGCGGAAAAATTTTCCAATATTTCATCAATAAACTAATTAGAGAGTTTTTAAAATTTAATGAAATAAAATCTTTAGTATAACAAATATGTAATGAAGATGGGTCGTTACAGGTTGAGCATTTTCCTTTTGAGCGGATATTGAGCATAAGGCACTTAGTTATATACAAAAGGAAGGTATTATGATATGGAATTCTTGGCTCCCAATTATCTACTCAAATATATGATATTAGTAACGGGGTCACGTTATGGACCATAGTAATATATGGTGATTTAAGGCCTGTATAATTGAGGTTATCAATTACCCACGTGTAGAACTGAGTTGGTAGGTATATGTGAGGGTTCTTGATGGTTAAATTATAATTTAGTGAGTAGAATAAGATACAAATGCTAGAATAATAGCAGAGTGTTTAAGATGAGAAAGTAAGTGATTGCAAAGTTTGAGAGTGTGATTTGGATGTTAGAAGTCGAATTCAATAAGTGATTAAATTGGTGATAGTAGATTGGAATGGTTTGAGACAATTTAGAAATCATCCAAATGGTGATTTGGTTGGAATTATGATAATAGGATGTAGCTGTAAGTTAGAGACTTAAATCATATTTAGAATACCTTCTATGAAGAGAAAAATGTGAGAAAATTATAGGAAAAGTCTTTGGTAGTGTTTAGACATAGAAAGTTGAGGTCTAGACATGTATGAAGGGTGTTGGAAGAGTCGTTGAGCTAAGAATTATAGTCATTATTCAAAAACAAAGTAGCAAGTAATCCATCTAGATGAACTTAGTAAGTATAGTTTAAAGATTTAGCCAAAATCACTAGATTTACCTTAACAAGTGCTTAGGTCAGCCTATAATTGGAGTAGAACATCAATATCCTTTATCCATCGCTAAGCATTGTGTTTTAGTATCATGCCATACTCAAATTGGTGAGTGCTAGCTAGTAAAACTAAAACAAAATGATAAGAGTCAAAACTGCACATTTTAGGTACCTTATAAATGACCCGAAATGGTAAAAAGGCCAATTTTGGCACTACATAACTCCTTGTATAGAATGAGTTTCGGAATGAAACTTTTTTCTACAGTTTTGTATTACCAAAGTCTAGTTCTCCACAAAATTTCATAGCCATTGGACTTACATAGCTCATTTTGGATCCCTAGGTTCCCTTTGACCCAAAACTAGTTCCTTAAGTGACTCGAAATGCCTAGATTTTGATCCGAGATGAATTTTGAGGTGAGACCAATTCCTACAATCCTATTTTTAGGTATATAAAATCTTTTTTTGGGATTTACAAAGTTTCTTCCTATGAATTTTAAATTCACCTTTGAAAACCACCTCTTTTCTAAGCCGTTTTTGACCTGAAACTTGAAACGTACGCCATTTTCAAACCGTTTGAGATTTTAGAGTGAAACCAAAGTCCACAACCTTGTTTTAGTACCCTCTAAATCTGTTTTGAGGTCCCACATGAGTTTAAGCATTATACAATGAATTTGGTAGAAAAACCCGTTTTCTAGAAACATGCATTTTGCAAACTTATAATGTGCGTCATTTCCAAACCAATTTGAGTTTTTGAGTCAAACCAAAACCATTAGGTCACATTTAATGCATATTAAATCTGTTTTTAAGTCCCAAAGGATTTCGAGCTTTGTAGCTCAATTGGCGTAGAAAACCGTTTTCTAGAATTCCTTAAAACCGCAAACTTAAAACGTGCGTAGTTTTCAAACCGTAACTCCGACTTGGATGAAACCAGAACTCACAATCTTGTTTTTAAGTTAACTTAATCTGTTTTTGGGTTTTAAAATGAAAGGATCACTGTATGATAGGGTTGCTTCCCAAAATCACCTCTTAGAAAGCTCAATTCAAAGGAAATCCTTAGGTGAAAGACTTGTTCTTGACCTAGAGGTCTACCTAGTAGTTTACCTACAACTTAAATAGGATAAATTAACTCTAAATATTCAATGTTGAGTAGATTTAAGTATTGCCTTGAAGATAGCTATACTGTCTACCTAGTAGCTTAGATAAATTTCTATCGAATCCACTCTATGTTAGTGAGCCTATAGCCTTGAGAGTGAATCTGCTTAGATGAAAACCATATATACCTTTTGAGAACGAACCTTATCTATGCTTTGTGTTGGAGAAAGAGATAGTAAGTTAGAAACGAGGCCTTAAGAGGAACACTTCCTTATGGCAGAAGTCTAAGACTAGCTATAGAAAAATAGATTGGCCTGAGAGTAGGCAAAGATGATTATAGTCCTAGCTTAGTTTAACCCTACACTTAATGAATTTCAGGGACAAAATTCCTAAAAGGAGGGGAGTATTGTAACATCCCGAAAATTAAAACCCAATAAGTATGAACGTGAGAGATTTAATTAGAAATTTTCTTGTTGGGAGAATTGTAACACTGTAATTTTTCGTAACGTATATTAAGTGTTTGATAAATACCGAAAAAGGAAATTAAATTTAAATTCATAGTGTTATTGTGAATTTTTCGATCACACAAAAAATATTATAATCTTTTATTATTTCACCTCCCAAACAGATCGTGAAATTTTGATATTTCTACGACAATTACCAATCACATTAAAAAGATAACAATCACATTAATAGTTTCCTTTATTAGTTTTTTATCACAACGTTTATAATAATTTCCATTATTAGTGAGGAGAGATATGTATTTTTAATAAAATTAAAAGAGATATCCTGAAATTTTTTTAGGTATCGTGAAATTTTGATATTTCTACGACAATTACCAATCACATTAAAACGATAACAATCAAATTAGTAGTTTCCTTTATTAGTTTTCTATCACAACGTTTATAATGATTTCCATTATTAATGAGAGGAGATATGTATTTTTAATGAAATTAAATGAGATATCCTAAAATTTTTTTAGGTATCGTGAAATTTTGATATTTCTACGACAATTACCTATCACATTAAAACGATAACAATCAAATTAATAGTTTCCTTTATTAGTTTTTTTATCACAACGTTTATAATGATTTCCATTATTAATGAGAGGAGATATGTATTTTTAATGAAATTCAATGAGATATCCTGAAATTTTTTTACGTATCGTGAAATTTTGATATTTCTACGACAATTACCAATCACATTAAAATGATAACAATCAAATTAATAGTTTCCTTTATTAGTTTTTTATCACAACGTTTATAATAATTTCCATTATTAATGAGAGGAGATATGTATATTTAATGAAATTAAACGAGATATCCTGAAATTTTTTTAGGTCTTCTCTCATTTTATATCAATTTGGAAGGGAATGATCTTTTTAGATTTCACAAAAAAAAATTACAATCTTTTTATTATTTCTACGCCCAAACATATCGTGAAATTTTGATATTTCTACGACAATTACCAATCACATTCAAAAGATAACAATCACATTAACAGTTTGCTTTATTAGTTTTTTTTTATCACAACGTTTATAATAATTTCCATTATTAATGAGAGGATATATGTATTTTTAATAAAATTAAACGAGATATCCTGAAATTTGTTGAGGTCTTCTCTCATTTTATGCCAATTTGGAAGGGAATGATCTTTTTCGATCACACAAAAAAAATTATAATCTTTTATTATTTCACCTCCCAAACAGATCGTGAAATTTTGATATTTCTACGACAATTACCAATCACATTAAAAAGATAACAATCACATTAATAGTTTCCTTTATTAGTTTTTTATCACAACGTTTATAATAATTTCCATTATTAGTGAGAAGAGATATGTATTTTTAATAAAATTAAAAGAGATATCCTGAAATTTTTTTAGGTATCGTGAAATTTTGATATTTCTACGACAATTACCAATCACATTAAAACGATAACAATCAAATTAGTAGTTTCCTTTATTAGTTTTTTATCACAACGTTTATAATGATTTCCATTATTAATGAGAGGAGATATGTATTTTTAATGAAATTAAATGAGATATCCTGAAATTTTTTTAGGTATCGTGAAATTTTGATATTTCTACGACAATTACCTATCACATTAAAACGATAACAATCAAATTAATAGTTTCCTTTATTAGTTTTTTATCGCAACGTTTATAATGATTTCCATTATTAATGAGAGGAGATATGTATTTTTAATGAAATTATATGAGATATCCTGAAATTTTTTTAGGTATCGTGAAATTTTGATATTTCTAAGACAATTACCAATCACATTAAAATGATAACAATCAAATTAATAGTTTCCTTTATTAGTTTTTTATCACAACGTTTATAATAATTTCCATTATTAATGAGAGGAGATATGTATATTTAATGAAATTAAACGAGATATCCTGAAATTTTTTTAGGTCTTCTCTCATTGTATATCAATTTGGAAGGGAATGATCTTTTTAGATTTCACAAAAAAAAATTACAATCTTTTTATTATTTCTACGCCCAAACATATCGTGAAATTTTGATATTTCTACGACAATTACCAATCACATTCAAAAGATAACAATCACATTAACAGTTTGCTTTATTAGTTTTTTTTTATCACAACGTTTATAATAATTTCCATTATTAATGAGAGGATATATGTATTTTTAATAAAATTAAACGAGATATCCTGAAATTTGTTGAGGTCTTCTCTCATTTTATGCCAATTTGGAAGGGAATGATCTTTTTCGATCACACAAAAAAAATTATAATCTTTTATAATTTCACCTCCCAAACAGATCGTGAAATTTTGATATTTCTACGACAATTACCAATCACATTAAAAAGATAACAATCACATTAATAGTTTCCTTTATTAGTTTTTTATCACAACGTTTATAATAATTTCCATTATTAGTGAGAAGAGATATGTATTTTTAATAAAATTAAAAGAGATATCCTGAAATTTTTTTAGGTATCGTGAAATTTTGATATTTCTACGACAATTACCAATTACATTAAAACGATAACAATCAAATTAATAGTTTCCTTTATTAGTTTTTTATCACAACGTTTATAATGATTTCCATTATTAATGAGAGGAGATATGTTTTTTAATGAAATTAAATGAGATATCCTGAAATTTTTTTAGGTATCCTGAAATTTTGATATTTCTACGACAATTACCAATCACATTAAAACGATAACAATCAAATTAATAGTTTCCTTTATTAGTTTTTTATCACAACGTTTATAATAATTTCCATTATTAGTGAGAAGAGATATGTATATTTAATGAAATTAAACGAGATATCCTGAAATTTTTTTAGGTCTTCTCTCATTTTATACCAATTTGGAAGGGAATGATCTTTTTAGATCTCACCAAAAAGAAAAAATTATAATCTTTTTATTATTTCACCTCGCAACCATATCGTGAAATTTTGATATTTTTACGTCAATTACCAATCACATTAAAAAGATAACAATCACATTCTTAGTTTCCTTTATTAGTTTTTTTATCACAACGTTTATAATGATTTCCATTATTAATGAGAGGAGATATGTATTTTTAATAAAATTAAACGAGATATCCTGAAATTTGTTTAGGTCTTCTCTCATTTTATGCCAATTTGGAAGGGAATGTTCTTTTTAGATCACACCAAAAAAAAATATAATCTTTTTATTATTTCACCTCCCAAACAGATCGTGAAATTTTGATATTTCTACGACAATTACCAATCACATTAAAAAGATAACAATCACATTAATAGTTTCCTTTGTTAGTTTTTTATCACAACGCTTATAATAATTTCCATTATTAGTGAGAGGAGATATGTATTTTTAATGAAATGAAACGAGATATCCTTTAATTTTTTTAGGTCTTCTCTCATTTTATGCCAATTTGGAAGGGAATGATCTTTTAAGATCTCACCAAAAAGAAAAAATTATAATCTTTTTATTATTTCACCCTCCAACCATATCGTGAAATTTTGATATTTCTACGACAATTACCAATCACATTAAAAAGATAACAATCAAATTAATAGTTTCCTTTATTAGTTTTTTATCACAATGTTTATAATAATTTCCATTATTAATGAGAGGAGATATGTATATTTAATGAAATTAAACGAGATATCCTGAAATTTGTTTAGGTCTTCTCTCATTTTATGCCAATTTGGAAGGGAATGATCTTTTTAGATCTCACCAAAAAGAAAACATTATAATCTTTTTATTATTTCACCTCCCAAACATATCGTGAAATTTTGATATTTCTACGACAATTACCAATCACATTAAAACGATAACAATCAAATTAATAGTTTCCTTTATTAGTTTTTTATCACAACGTGTATAATAATTTCCATTATTAATGAGAGGAGATATGTATATTTAATGAAATTAAACGAGATATCCTGAAATTTGTTTAGGTTTTCTCTCATTTTATGCCAATTTGGAAGGGAATGATCTTTTTAGATCTCACTAAAAAGAAAAAATTATAATCTTTTTATTATTTCACCTCCTAACCATATCGTGAAATTTTGATATTTCAACGACAATTACCAATCACATTAAAAAGATAACAATAACATTAATAGTTTCCTTTATTAGTTTTTTTTATCACAATGTTTATAATAATTTCTGTTATTAATGAGAGGAGTTATGTATATTTAATGAAATTAAATGACATATTCTGAAATTTTTTTATGTCTTCTCTCATTTTAAGCCAATTTGGAACGGAATGAGCTTTTTAGATCTCACAAAAAAAAACAATCTTTTTATTATTTCACCTCTCAAACATATTGTGAAATTTTGATATTTCTACGACAATTACCAATCACATTCAAAAGATAACAATCACATTAATAGTTTGCTTTATTAGTTTTTTTTATCACAACGTTTATAATAATTTCCATTATTAATGAGTGGAGATATGTATTTTTTATAAAATTAAACGAGATATCCTGAAATTTTTTTAGGTCTTCTCTCATTTTATGCCAATTTGAAAGGGAATATGCTTTTTAGATCTCACAAAAAAAATTACAATCTTTTTATTATTTCACCTCCCAAACATATCGTGAAATTTTGATATTTCTACGACAATTACCAATCACATTCAAAAGATAACAATCACATGAATAGTTTGCTTTATTAGTTTATTTTTATCACAACGTTTATAATAATTTCCGTTATTAATTAGAGGAATTATGTATATTTAATGAAATTAAACGAGATATCCTGAAATTTTTTTAGGTCTTCTTTCATTTTATGCCAATTTGGAAGGGAATGATCTTTTTAGATCTCACCAAAAAGAAAAAAATTATAATCTTTTGATTATTTCACCTCCCAACCATATAATTTTGATATTTCTACGACAATTACAATTCACATTAAAAAGATAACAATCACATTAATAGTTTCCTTTATTAATTTTTTTTATCACAACGTTTATAATTGTTTCCATTATTAATGAGACGAGATATGTATTTTTAATGAAATTAAATGAGATATCCTGAAATTTTTTTAGGTATCGTGAAAATTTGATATTTCTACGACAATAAACAATCACATTAAAAAGATAACAATCACATTAATAGTTTCCTTTATTAGTTTTTTTTATCACAACGTTTATAATGATTTCCATTATTAATGAGAGGAGATATGTATTTTTAATGAAATTAAACGAGATATCCTGAAATTTGTTTAGGTCTTCTCTCATTTTATGCTAATTTGGAAGGGAATGATCTTTTTAGATAACACAAAAAAAAATTAGAATCTTTTTATTATTTCACCTCCCAAACATATCGTGAAATTTTGATATTTCTACAACAATTACCAATCACATTAAAACTATAACAATCAAATTAATAGTTTCCTTTATTAATTTTTTATCACAACGTTTATAATAATTTCCATTATTAATGAGAGGAGTTATGTATATTTAATGAAATTAAATGAGATATCCTGAAATTTGTTTAGGTCTTCTCTCATTTCATGCCAATTTGGAAGGGAATGATCTTTTTGGATCTCACCAAAAAGAAAAAATTATAATCTTTTTAGTATTTCACCTCCCAACCATATCCTGAAATTTTGATATTTCTACGACAATTACCAATCACATTAAAAAGATAACAATCACATTAATAGTTTCCTTTTTTAGTTTTTTTATCACAATGTTTATAATGATTTCCATTATTAATGAGAGGAGATATGTATTTTTAATGAAATTAAATGAGGTATCCTGAAATTTTTTTAGGTATCGTGAAATTTTGATATTTCTACGACAATTACCAATCACATTAAAATGATAACAATCAAATTAATAGTTTCCTTTATTAGTTTTTTATCACAACGTTTATAATGATTTCCATTATTAATGAGAGGAGATATGTATTTTTAATGAAATTAAATGAGGTATCCTGAAATTTTTTTAGGTATCGTGAAATTTTGATATTTCTACGACAATTACCAATCACATTAAAATGATAACAATCAAATTAATAGTTTCCTTTATTAGTTTTTTATCACAACGTTTATAATGATTTCCATTATTAATGAAAGGAGATATGTATTTTTAATGAAATTAAATGAGATATCCAGAAATTTTTTAGGTCTTCTCTCATTTTATGCAAATTTGGAAGGGAATGCGCTTTTTAGATCTCACAAAAAAAAAATACAATCTTTTTATTATTTCACCTCCCAAACATATCGTGAAATTTTGATATTTCTATGACAATTACCAATCACATTAAAACGATAACAATCAAATTAATAGTTTCCTTTATTAGTTTTTTATCACAACGTTTATAATAATTTCCGTTATTAATGAGAGGAGTTATGTATATTTAATGAAATTAAACGAGATATCCTGAAATTTTTTTAGGTCTTCTCTCATTTTATGCCAATTTGGAAGGGAATGATCTTTTTAGATCTCACCAAAAAGAAAAAATTATAATCTTTTTATTATAACATTTGAAACAAAGCCTATTAAGATTGAGGACAGAAGGATTAAGTATCTGAGAGGTAAAGAAATTTCTCTAGTTAAGGTTATTTGGGATGATATCAGAGGTGATGCTACATGGGAGTTAGAGAAAAAAATAAATAAATAAAAAATGAAAGAAACATATCCTCATTTGTTTGTATAGTTATTTTGTTGTATAGTTGTATGGTTATATATTTGTATTAGAAATTTCGAGGACGAAATTTTTATTAGTAGGGGAGAATTGTAACATCCTCATTTTATTAATTGTACGCATTTATATATGTATATTATTAACATTTATGCACTATATTTTATAGAAACCTTATGTACATATTCTCTTAATGAAATTAATACAGTTCTACTCAGAAGAATTTTCTGAATTTGTAAATGTCTCTGTTTTTGCTGAAATTGATAGTTGACTGGACTGCTATGTCAGACAGCTGTCCAGGATAAAATTTCAAGTATAGAATTTTGAACTCATTTATAACTTAAAAGAAAGGTAATAGAATATAGATTAAAAATATATACAGATAAAGAATTAAAATGCTTATTCAGAATTGTTAGGATTTTCTGAAAGTTAGAACTTTGAGAAATTATTACGGTAAAATTTTAAGACAGAAAATTTAGAGAAAATTCATAGGATATCTATAGAATTATCTAATAATTGTAATATACTTAGAATAATTATTAAAAATGTTTAACCAAGAAAAATTTAAATTAGAACCTTAACCAATCAAAAAGTGACAACTTAGGTTTTTCTAATGTCACTAAATTAAGCTAATTAGGCTTGGATTAAGAGATAAGTAAGACACTACCCCAAGGTTTTTGATAGTGAGGAATCCATTGGTGATGTTATTTTCTTCAGATTCTAATCACATTGTAAAATAATTAGCAGCCCTAATTACCTTCTAGAATTTTCTACAAAGTGCTTGAAATGTTGACTTTTGGGGTAGGCAAGTGACTTGGAACTCCTTGGCTGTCCAAGTGGGCTGGAAAGGCTTGGCAAGTGGACTTCCCTTGGTCCAATTGAGCTGCTGGACGTGCAGGCAGCAGCTGGACTTGAAGGCAAAGTCCAATTTGGTTAATAAAATTTTTTAGAAGCATTTAACTTAAGTAAAAGGAGAAAAAAAATCACCAAAAACTCAAAAACAGAACCATGAGTCTCCAAACCCAGAAGCTGCAGTTTTCATTTCAATTTCATCTTAACTTCATCATCTCATCTCAAATTAAGAAACCAAACCATCCAAACTCCCTAAACCCTAAGCTAATCGGCAAAAAGGCAAAGAAATTGGAGGAAATCTCAAAAATTCCTACAAGACCAAGGAGTGAGGGAGAAAGGAATTCAAGGCTTTTTCTTCAATTAAAGAGTTTAAGGTAAGGATCTAGGCATTTAATTTCAATTAGAACCCTTGGAATTAGAAGAAAACATGTTGTAGGGTTAAATTCAATTTTTGACCTAAAATCATGAAAACTTGAAATTGATTTAGGGGTTTTGTGTTTTTGATGCTTGTGATTGAAATTCATGGATTGGAATGATGTTTGATTGAATTTTTAAGGTGTTGTAATGGTTGAAATTTGGTTTGTTGAATTTTGATTGAATTTGTGATTTGATTGAATTTTGGTTGGAATTGGAGTTTGTTACTTTGGAAAATATGTTGAGAATGGTAGTGAGACCATTCGGCCAGCCCAAAATGCAAGGGATATTATGTGGAAATTTTTGTAAAATCAAGGGCAAAATGGTCATTTTACATGTAGGGACAAAATGGGAATTTTTGAAAAAGAGCAAGGGTAATTTGGTCATTTCAAAATTTAGGACATAGATGGAATTCTAGAAAAGATTAAGGGTATTTTAGTAACTTTACCTAATAGTGAATTTTTATAATTTTTTTGTGATTGCTTAATATTAATTATTTGTTTATTAGCATCATTGTCATATTGCATAAGCTTGAGTTCTTAGAAAATACAAAGATTTCAAATGAGAAATGAGTATTTATGGGGGAATTGATTTCCAGGACTGTGTTGACTGACCGGACTGCGGTAGTCATGTATTTGGATTGAGATTATGAACAGAGAACTGTGTTGACTGACTGGACTGCGGTAGTCATGTATTTGAAAATATGATTGAGATTATGAACAGAGAACTGTGTTGACTGACCGGACTGCGGTAGTCATGTATTTGAAAAGATGATTGAGATTATGAACAGAGAATATGATAGTCCTGAGAAATGGGTGAGCAGAGTAAGTTAGACAGGACCGTATAGTCTGTGATTATATAGTCTGTGGGGTGAAGGATATTGGCAATTCCACATAGGACCGTAATCTGGAGTGCAGATACTGTCGTGGTGGCCTTCCGGGTATCCTGACCTCCTAATTCTGTTTAGTTTATTTGCGTTTAGTAGGGGCTGATAGCTGAATTGCAGTACGTAATGGTAGGCCAGTTACTTACTAAACACTCAAAGGGGAAGTCTCCATGGAGCAGGGTCAAAATGAATTTGAGTCAAAAACTGCATTGCATAAATCATACTGCATTTAATTATGTGTGTAACTAATTAAATTGTTATGATATGTATTTGTTTGAAATTGTTTTAATTCTATGAGAAATTAAATGCCTGATCCGGTAATGTTGTCCCCATATTTTAGGGGAGTGTGATTGCAGGTATTTGGAAGATTAATTAGAAGTTACAGATGCAGACATGGTCCAGAGCTATAGGATGGGGACTATTTTGGGTAGACAATAATGTTGTAGTAGTTTGAATTATTTTGTAGCAGTGTTTATATAAATTTTAATGATGTAAATTACAGAACATATTTTGGATTGTAATAGAACGTATCAGAACTTTGAAATAAATATATAAAATAAATTAAATAGTTAAATTATGTTTTATAAGAAAGGGGGGTTACATTAGTGGTATCAGAGCTCTGGTTATGCATCTCTAGGACTTGCGAGTAGTGGGTCTATTAGGTGTTTTGCTGTGTTACCCTGATTAGAATTGTTTGTTTGTTAAGAATATTTTGGGAAAAAGGGTAGTAACTAGATCTGAAATTTTAAGACATGTAGAAATGAGAAGAGGAAGCTAGTTATAAATCCTAGAGTTGAAACCAATAGTATAGCTAAGATGGCAGACAGGAAGAAAGAAAATCTTGATAAAGTTGTGAGGGTGCACACTCAGGACTCAGTCGAGATGACTTTCTCTCCTAATGCTTAAAATTTTATTATTATTAGTATTGTTCAAGTTGGGTTATTTTCCATGTTTCTTATTTTGTGGATTTAAGAGTTATAATCTTGAGTTAGTTGAGGAAGGAGATCTATTTATAGATCAAGATTGAGAATAGAGGTCCAAATATTTGAGTTTATAGGATGAGTTTAACAAAGGAAAGAAAATAAAGTTTTGAAGGCTGAAACAGTGTATCGTAGTATAAATTTGTCACAGGATTGATATCTTAACTATTAGGACTTGAAATTTTGTGTTTTAGACATGAATTAGAACCAAAATAGTGCATTTTTCTGGTGCAGTAAAATAGCCTGCGGGTTTAATATGTTTAATTACATTCCCATGGTGTAAGTGATGATTTAAGACTTGTATAATTGAGGTTATCAAGGATCCATGTTGTAGGTCTTAGTTGGTAGGTATATATATATGAGAATTCTTGTTGGTCAAACCTTGATTAAGAGAGTAGAATAGGACCCAAATACTAAGTTAGTAGAAGTTGTCCTAAGAATATTTTTAGTTGAAAGAGTAAGTGATTGGAAGGCCTAAGGGTGTGTGTCTTGATGTTGGATATTGAGCCCAAGTAAAAATAAAAAAATAAAAAAAAATAATAATAATAAAATAAAATAAAATAAAATAAAAATAAAAAATAAAAATTTGGTAGTAGTGAATTGGAGTAATTTGAGGATGTTAATCATGTTTAACATACCCTATACCTTGCTTGTTTCTGTGCCTACATCTAACCCAATCCTAACCTCTAAAATATGTTTGCATTATGTGATAACCATCAGAGATAGATCATTTGTTGTGAACTTGAGTTGTTTGCCTTTAACTGACCTTGATGTGATATTAGGAATGGATTGGTTAGCAACCAACCATATTCTAATAGATTGTGCCTCTAAATCTGTGATTTTCCCTGAACTTGATGTTTCTAGACTTAAGCCTATCCAACCTAAGGAAATGTCATTTAAAAGTGAAATTTAAAAATACATGTTATCATATCTTGGAACTAAAGAAGATAAAAATTGAAATTGACTCTGTGCTAGTTGTAAATGAGTATCCTGAAGTTTTTCCTAATGATGTTTCTGGTTTGCGTCCTGAAAGAGAAATAGAATTTAGTATAGATTTGATGCTTGGTACTAGACCAATTTCTATGCAACCATATAGAATGTCATTATTGAAATTAATTGAGTTAAAGAAACAATTGGAAGAATTATTAGAAAAACAGTTTGTAAGGCCTAGTGTGTCCATATGGTGAGCTCAGTATTATTAGTTAAAAAGAAAGATGGAGGATCTAGGTTATGTGTAGATTATAGAAAATTAAATAAAGTAACTATAAAGAATAAATATCCTTTACCTAGAATAAATGATTTAATGGACCAACTTAGAGGAGCAACAATTTTCTCTAAAATAGATTTAAGGTCTGGGTACCAACAAATTACAGTAAAAAGGAGGATATACCCAAGACTGCTTTTAGGACTAGATATGGACATTATGAATATCAAGTGATGCCATTTGGAGTGACTAATGCCCCAACAGTGTTGGATTATATGAATAGGGTGTTTGGACCATACTTAGATCATTTTGTAGTAGTATTTATAGATGATATATTAATATATTCTAGAAATAAAGAGGAACATGAAAATCATCTTAGAATAACATTGCAAATTTTAAAAGATAGAAAATTATATGCTAAATTGTCTAAGTGTGAATTTTGGTTGGAGGAAGTGAAAATTTTAAGACATGTAATTTCTAAAGATGGAATAAGTGTAGATTTTTCTAAGGTAGAAGCAGTTTTAGAATGGGAAAGGCCTAAGACAGTAACTAAGATTAGTAGTTCTTAGGATTTGATGGATATTATAGAAGATTGATTGAAGGATTTTCTAAGATAGCTAGACCCTTAATAGAATTTTATTTGGAGTGAGAGTTGTGAGAAAATTTTCCAAGAATTGAAACATAAATTGACTACCTCACTAGTTTTAGTTTTACCCGACCCAAATGAATCCTATGAGGTATACTGTGATGTTTCATCTCTAGGGTTAAGATGTGTGTTGATGTAAAATAGGAAAGTGGTAGCTTATGCATCTAGGCGGTTGAAATCACATGAGAGAAATTATCCTACTCATGATTTGGAGTTAGCAGCTATAGTTTTTGCTTTGAAGATTTGGAGACATTATTTATATGGATCAATATTTGATGTATATAGTGATCATAAGAGTTTAAATTATTTGTTTAAAAAAAAAAAATGGAAAGGAGAAAAAGAAGATGGATGGAGTTTGTTAAAGATTATGATTTTTCAATTAAGGTATCATCCAAGAGAGGCTAATGTAGTAGAAGATGCTTTAAGTAGGAGAATTGTGCATATGTCAACTATGAGGATTAAAGAATTAGAGTTAATAGAATAATTTAGAGATTTAAATCTATGTACAGTTAGGAAAAAGGATAAAATTCCATTTGGAATTATTACCATCACTAATGAATTTTTGGAAGAAATTAGGAAGAAACAAGATGCAGATGAATGTATTCCAGAAAAGAAAGGATTAATGGGATCAGGTAAGGAAAAAGAATTTAATTTAGGAATGGATATAATTATTAGGTTTAAAATAGAATTTGTGTACCTAATAATCAAGAATTTAAGGAATTAATTTTGAAGGAAGGGCACAAAAGTAAACTTAGTATTCATCCTAGAACAACAAAAATATATAAAGATTTAAAGGGAATGTTTTGGTGGTCTAGGATGAAGAGAGATGTAGCAGAATATGTGGCTAGATGTTTAACATGTTAGAAAGCAAAGATTGAATATCAGAAACCCTTTGATCTGTTACATCCTTTAGAGATACCTATATGGAAACGAAATAGTATATCAATGGATTTTGTGGTAGGATTACCTAGAACACATAGGAATTTTGATACCATTTGAGTAATTGTAGATAGATTAACTAAATTAGTACATTTTGCTTTCAATAAATATTAGGTATTCTTTAGAAAGATTAGCTTAATTTAGAAAAATTAGCTTAATTGTACTTAAAGGAAATAATTAGATTATCTGGAGTACCTACTAGTATAGAGTGTAATAAAGACCCTAGCTTTGTTTTTAAATTTTTGGAAAGATTTTCAGAAAGCTTTAAGAAGTAAAATTATATCTTAGTTTAGTATAACACCCTAAGATTGATGGTCAAACAAAAAGGACTATTCGGACATTAGAAGATCTCTTAAGAGCCTGTACATTAGAAGAGAAAGGAAAACCTAACATTTGAAACAAAGCCTATTAAGATTGAGGACAGAAGGATTAAGTATCTGAGAGGTAAAGAAATTTCTCTAGTTAAGGTTATTTGGGATGATATCAGAGGTGATGCTACATGGGAGTTAGAGAAAAAAATAAATAAATAAAAAATGAAAGAAACATATCCTCATTTGTTTGTATAGTTATTTTGTTGTATAGTTGTATGGTTATATATTTGTATTAGAAATTTCGAGGACGAAATTTTTATTAGTAGGGGAGAATTGTAACATCCTCATTTTATTAATTGTACGCATTTATATATGTATATTATTAACATTTATGCACTATATTTTATAGAAACCTTATGTACATATTCTCTTAATGAAATTAATACAGTTCTACTCAGAAGAATTTTCTGAATTTGTAAATGTCTCTGTTTTTGCTGAAATTGATAGTTGACTAGACTGCTATGTCAGACAGCTGTCCAGGATAAAATTTCAAGTATAGAATTTTGAACTCATTTATAACTTAAAAGAAAGGTAATAGAATATAGATTAAAAATATATACAGATAAAGAATTAAAATGCTTATTCAGAATTGTTAGGATTTTCTGAAAGTTAGAACTTTGAGAAATTATTACGGTAAAATTTTAAGACAGAAAATTTAGAGAAAATTCATAGGATATCTATAGAATTATCTAATAATTGTAATATACTTAGAATAATTATTAAAAATGTTTAACCAAGAAAAATTTAAATTAGAACCTTAACCAATCAAAAAGTGACAACTTAGGTTTTTCTAATGTCACTAAATTAAGCTAATTAGGCTTGGATTAAGAGATAAGTAAGACACTACCCCAAGGTTTTTGATAGTGAGGAATCCATTGGTGATGTTATTTTCTTCAGATTCTAATCACATTGTAAAATAATTAGCAGCCCTAATTACCTTCTAGAATTTTCTACAAAGTGCTTGAAATGTTGACTTTTGGGGTAGGCAAGTGACTTGGAACTCCTTGGCTGTCCAAGTGGGCTGGAAAGGCTTGGCAAGTGGACTTCCCTTGGTCCAATTGAGCTGCTGGACGTGCAGGCAGCAGCTGGACTTGAAGGCAAAGTCCAATTTGGTTAATAAAATTTTTTAGAAGCATTTAACTTAAGTAAAAGGAGAAAAAAAATCACCAAAAACTCAAAAACAGAACCATGAGTCTCCAAACCCAGAAGCTGCAGTTTTCATTTCAATTTCATCTTAACTTCATCATCTCATCTCAAATTAAGAAACCAAACCATCCAAACTCCCTAAACCCTAAGCTAATCGGCAAAAAGGCAAAGAAATTGGAGGAAATCTCAAAAATTCCTACAAGACCAAGGAGTGAGGGAGAAAGGAATTCAAGGCTTTTTCTTCAATTAAAGAGTTTAAGGTAAGGATCTAGGCATTTAATTTCAATTAGAACCCTTGGAATTAGAAGAAAACATGTTGTAGGGTTAAATTCAATTTTTGACCTAAAATCATGAAAACTTGAAATTGATTTAGGGGTTTTGTGTTTTTGATGCTTGTGATTGAAATTCATGGATTGGAATGATGTTTGATTGAATTTTTAAGGTGTTGTAATGGTTGAAATTTGGTTTGTTGAATTTTGATTGAATTTGTGATTTGATTGAATTTTGGTTGGAATTGGAGTTTGTTACTTTGGAAAATATGTTGAGAATGGTAGTGAGACCATTCGGCCAGCCCAAAATGCAAGGGATATTATGTGGAAATTTTTGTAAAATCAAGGGCAAAATGGTCATTTTACATGTAGGGACAAAATGGGAATTTTTGAAAAAGAGCAAGGGTAATTTGGTCATTTCAAAATTTAGGACATAGATGGAATTCTAGAAAAGATTAAGGGTATTTTAGTAACTTTACCTAATAGTGAATTTTTATAATTTTTTTGTGATTGCTTAATATTAATTATTTGTTTATTAGCATCATTGTCATATTGCATAAGCTTGAGTTCTTAGAAAATACAAAGATTTCAAATGAGAAATGAGTATTTATGGGGGAATTGATTTCCAGGACTGTGTTGACTGACCGGACTGCGGTAGTCATGTATTTGGATTGAGATTATGAACAGAGAACTGTGTTGACTGATTGGACTGCGGTAGTCATGTATTTGAAAATATGATTGAGATTATGAACAGAGAACTGTGTTGACTGACCGGACTGCGGTAGTCATGTATTTGAAAAGATGATTGAGATTATGAACAGAGAATATGATAGTCCTGAGAAATGGGTGAGCAGAGTAAGTTAGACAGGACCGTATAGTCTGTGATTATATAGTCTGTGGGGTGAAGGATATTGGCAATTCCACAGAGGACCGTAATCTGGAGTGCAGATACTGTCGTGGTGGCCTTCCGGGTATCCTGACCTCCTAATTCTGTTTAGTTTATTTGCGTTTAGTAGGGGCTGATAGCTGAATTGCAGTACGTAATGGTAGGCCAGTTACTTACTAAACACTCAAAGGGGAAGTCTCCATGGAGCAGGGTCAAAATGAATTTGAGTCAAAAACTGCATTGCATAAATCATACTGCATTTAATTATGTGTGTAACTAATTAAATTGTTATGATATGTATTTGTTTGAAATTGTTTTAATTCTATTAGAAATTAAATGCCTGATCCGGTAATGCTGTCCCCAGATTTTAGGGGAGTGTGATTGCAGGTATTTGGAAGATTAATTAGAAGTTACAGATGCAGACATGGTCCAGAGCTATAGGATGGGGACTATTTTGGGTAGACAATAATGTTGTAGTAGTTAGAATTATTTTGTAGCAGTGTTTATATAAATTTTAATGATGTAAATTACAGAACATATTTTGGATTGTAATAGAACGTATCAGAACTTTGAAATAAATATATAAAATAAATTAAATAGTTAAATTATGTTTTATAAGAAAGGGGGGTTACACCAATCACATTAAAACGATAAGAATCAAATTATTAGTTTCCTTTACTAGTTTTTTATCACAACATTTATAATAATTTCCATTATTAATGAGAGGAGATATGTATATTTAATGATATTAAACGAGATATCCTGAAATATTTTTAGGTCTTCTCTCATTTTATGCCAATTTGGAAGGGAATGATCTTTTTAGATCTCACCAAAAAGAAAAAATTATAATCTTTTTATTATTTCACCCCCCAACCATATCGTGAAATTTTGATATTTCTACGACAATTACCAATCACATTAAAAAGATAACAATCACATGAATAGTTTCCTTTATTAGTTTTTTTTATCACAACGTTTATAATGATTTCCATTATTAATGCGAGGAGACATGTATTTTTAATGAAATTAAACGAGATATCCAGAAATTTTTTTAGGTCTTCTCTCATTTTATGCCAATTTGGAAGGGAATGATCTTTTTAGATCTCACCAAAAAGAAAAAATTATAATCTTTTTATTATTTCACCCCCCAACCATACCGTGAAATTTTGATATTTCTACGACAATTATCAATCACATTAAAAAGATAACAATCACATTAATAGTTTCCTTTATTAGTTTTTTTTATCACAACGTTTATAATGATTTCCATTATTAATGAGAGGAGATATGTATTATTAATGAAATTAAACGAGATATCCTAAAAATTTTTTAGGTCTTCTCTCATATTATGCCAATTTGGAAGGGAATGATCTTTTTAGATCTCACCAAAAAGAAAAAACTATAATCTTTTTATTATTTCACCTCCCAACCATATCGTGAAATTTTGATATTTCTACGACAATTACCAATCACATAAAAAAGATAACAATCACATTAATAGCTTCCGTTATTAATTTTTTTTATCACAACGTTTATAATGATTTCCATTATTAGTGAGACGAGATATGTATTTTTAATAAAATTAAACGAGATATCCTAAAATTTTTTTAGGTCTTCTCTCATTTTATGCCAATTTGGATGGGAATGATCTTTTTAGATCTCACCAAAAAGAAAAAATTATAATCTTTTTATTATTTCACCTCCCGACCATATCGTGAAATTTTGATATTTCTACGACAATTACCAATCACATTAGAAAGATAACAATCACATTAATAGTTTCCTTTATTAATTTTTTTTATCACAACGTTTATAATGATTTCCATTATTAATGAGAGGAGATACGTATTTTTAAAGAAATTAAATGAGATATCATGAAATTTTTTTAGGTATCGAGAAATTTTGATATTTCTACGACAATTACCAATCACCTTAAAACGATAACAATCAAATTAATAGTTTCCTTGATTAGGTTTTTATCACAACGTTTATAATAGTTTCCATTATTAATGAGAGGAGATAAGTATATTTAATTAAATAAAACGAGATATCCTGAAATTTTTTTAGGTCTTCTCTCATTTTATGCCAATTTGGAAGGGAATGATCTTTTTAGATCTCACCAAAAAGAAAAAATTATAATCTTTTTATTATTTCACCTCCCTAACAGATCGTGAAATTTTTATATTTCTACGACAATTACCAATCACATTAAAATGATAACAATCAAATTAATAGTTTCCTTTATTAGTTTTTTATCACGACGTTTATAATAATTTCCGTTATTAATGAGAGGAGATATGTATATTTAATCAAATTAAACGAGATATCCTGAAATTTTTTTAGGTCTTCTCTCATTTTATACCAATTTGGAAGGGAATGATCTTTTTAGATCTCACCAAGAAGAAAGAATTATAATCTTTTTATTATTTCACCTCCCAACCATATCGTGAAATTTTGATATTTCTACGATAATTACCAATCACATTAAAACGATAAGAATCAAATTATTAGTTTCCTTTACTAGTTTTTTATCACAACATTTATAATAATTTCCATTATTAATGAGAGGAGATATGTATATTTAATGATATTAAACGAGATATCTTGAAATTTTTTTAGGTCTTCTCTCATTTTATGCCAATTTGGAAGGGAATGATCTTTTTAGATCTCACCAAAAAGAAAAAATTATAATCTTTTTGTTATTTCACCCCCCAACCATATCGTGAAATTTTGATATTTCTACGACAATTACCAATCACATTAAAAAGATAACAATCACATGAATACTTTCCTTTATTAGTTTTTTTTATCACAACGTTTATAATGATTTCCATTATTAATGCGAGGAGACATGTATTTTTAATGAAATTAAACGAGATATCCAGAAATTTTTTTAGGTCTTCTCTCATTTTATGCCAATTTGGAAGGGAATGATCTTTTTAGATCTCACCAAAAAGAATAAATTATAATCTTTTTATTATTTCACCCCCCAACCATACCGTGAAATTTTGATATTTCTACGACAATTACCAATCACATTAAAAAGATAACAATCACATTAATAGTTTCCTTTATTAGTTTTTTTTATCACAATGTTTATAATGATTTCCATTATTAATGAGAGGAGATATGTATTATTAATGAAATTAAACGAGATATCCTAAAATTTTTTTAGGTCTTCTCTCATTTTATGCCAATTTGGAAGGGAATGATCTTTTTAGATCTCACCAAAAAGAAAAAACTATAATCTTTTTATTATTTCACCTCCCAACCATATCGTGAAATTTTGATATTTCTACGACAATTACCAATCACATTAAAAAGATAACAATCACATGAATAGCTTCCGTTATTAATTTTTTTTATCACAACGTTTATAATGATTTCCATTATTAGTGAGACGAGATATGTATTTTTAATAAAATTAAACGAGATATCCTAAAATTTTTTTAGGTCTTCTCTCATTTTATGCCAATTTGGATGGGAATGATCTTTTTAGATCTCACCAAAAAGAAAAAATTATAATCTTTTTATTATTTCACCTCCCGACCATATCGTGAAATTTTGATATTTCTACGACAATTACCAATCACATTAGAAAGATAACAATCACATTAATAGTTTCCTTTATTAATTTTTTTTATCACAACGTTTATAATGATTT
Organism: Pueraria montana var. lobata; assembly: GCA_026413185.1. NCBI lineage: Eukaryota > Viridiplantae > Streptophyta > Magnoliopsida > Fabales > Fabaceae > Pueraria > Pueraria montana. Next base: position 8,169,154 of record CM048649.1, read on the forward strand.
CCATTATTAATGAGAGGAGATACGTATTTTTAAAGAAATTAAATGAGATATCATGAAATTTTTTTAGGTATCGTGAAATTTTGATATTTCTACGACAATTACCAATCACCTTAAAACGATAACAATCAAATTAATAGTTTCCTTGATTAGGTTTTTATCACAACGTTTATAATAGTTTCCATTTTTAATGAGAGGAGATAAGTATATTTAATTAAATAAAACGAGATATCCTGAAATTTTTTTAGGTCTTCTCTCATTTTATGCCAATTTGGAAGGGAATGATCTTTTTAGATCTCACCAAAAAGAAAAAATTATAATTTTTTATTATTTCACCTCCCAACCATATCGTGAAATTTTGATATTTCTACGACAATTAACAATCACATTAAAAAGATAACAATCACATTAATAATTTTCTTTATTAGTTTTTTTTATCACAACGTTTATAATGATTTCCATTATTAATGAGAGGAGATATGTATTTTTAATGAAATTAAACGAGATATCCTGAAATTTTTTTAGGTCTTCTCTCATTTTATGCCAATTTGGAAGGGAATGAGCTTTTTAGATCTCACAAAAAAAAATTACAATCATTTTATTATTTCACCTCCCAAACATATTGTAAAATTTTGATATTTCTGCGACAATTACCAATCACATTAAAACGATAACAATGAAATTAATAGTTTCCTTTGTTAGTTTTTTTTTATCACAATGTTTATAATGATTTCCATTATTAATAAGAGGAGATATGTATTTTTAATGAAATTAAACGAGATATCCTAAAATTTTTTTAGGTCTTCTCTCATTTTATGCCAATTTGGAAGGGAATGATCTTTTTAGATCCCACCAAAAAGAAAAAATTACAATCTTTTTATTATTTCACCTCCCAAACATATCGTGAAATTTTGATATTTCTACGATAATTACCAATCACATTAAAACGATAAGAATCAAATTATTAGTTTCCTTTACTAGTTTTTTATCACAACATTTATAATAATTTCATTATTAATGAGAGGAGATATGTATATTTAATGATATTAAACGAGATATCTTGAAATTTTTTTAGGTCTTCTCTCATTTTATGCCAATTTGGAAGGGAATGATCTTTTTAGATCTCACCAAAAAGAAAAAATTATAATCTTTTTGTTATTTCACCCCCCAACCATATCGTGAAATTTTGATATTTCTACTACAATTACCAATCACATTAAAAAGATAACAATCACGTTAATAGTTTCCTTTATTAGTTTTTTATCACAACTTTTATCAGAATTTCCATTATTAATGAGAGGAGATATGTATTTTTAATAAAATTAAACGACATATCCTGAATTTTTTTTAGGTATTCTCTCTTTTTATGCCAATTTGGAAGGGAATGATCTTTTTAGATCTCACACAAAAAAAATTATAATCTTTTTATTATTTCAGCTCCCAAACATATCGTGAAATTTTAATATTTCTACGACAATTAGCAATCATGTAACCCCCTTTTTCTTATAAAACATAATTTAACTATTTAATTTATTTTATATAATTTTTTCAAAGTTCTGATACATTATCTTACAATCCAAAATATGTTCTGTAATTTACATCATCAAAATTTATATAAACACTGCTACAAAATAATTCTAACTACTACAAATTATTGTCTACCCAAAATAGTCCCATCCTATATGCTCTGGAATTTCTGCATCTTCATCATTTAACTATATCTTCAGACACCTGCAATTCACACTCCCCTAGAATCTGGGGACAGCATTACCGGATCAGGCATTTAATTTCTCATAGAATTAAAACAATTTCAAACAAATACATATCATAACAAATTAATTAGTTACACACATAATTAAATGCAGTATGATTTATGCAATGCAGTTTTTGACTCAAATTCATTTTGACCCTGCTCCATGGAGACTTCCCCTTTGAGTGTTTAGTAAGTAACTGGCCTACCATTACGTACTGCAATTCAGCTATCAGCCCCTACTAAATGTAAATAAACTAAACAGAATTAGGAGGTCAGGATACCCGGAAGGCCACCACGACAGTATCTGCACTCCAGATTACGGTCCTCTGTGGAATTGCCAATATCCTTCACCCCACAGACTATATAATCACAGACTATACGGTCCTGTCTAACTTACTCTGCTCACCCATTTCTCAGGACTATCATATTCTCTGTTCATAATCTCAATCATCTTTTCAAATACATGACTACCGCAGTCCGGTCAGTCAACACAGTTCTCTGTTCATAATCTCAATCATATTTTCAAATACATGACTACCGCAGTCCGGTCAGTCAACACAGTCCTGGAAATCAATTCCCCCATAAATACTCATTTCTCATTTGAAATCTTTGTATTTTCTAAGAACTCAAGCTTATGCAATATGACAATGATGCTAATAAACAAATAATTAATATTAAGCAATCACATAAAAATTATAAAAATTCACTATTAGGTAAAGTTACTAAAATACCCTTAATCTTTTCTAGAATTCCATCTATGTCCTAAATTTTGAAATGACCAAATTACCCTTGCTCTTTTTCAAAAATTCCCATTTTGTCCCTACATGTAAAATGACCATTTTGCCCTTGGTTTTATAAAAATTTCCACATAATATCCCTTGCATTTAGGGCTGGCCGAATGGTCTACAAGCCATTCTCAACAATTCTTCCAAAGCTACAAACTCCAATTCCAACCAAAATTCAATCAAATCACAATTTCAATCAAAATTCAACAAACCAAATTTCAACCATTACAACACCTTAAAAATTCAATCAAACATCATTCCAATCCATGAATTTCAATCACAAGCATCAAAAACACAAAACCCCTAAATCAATTTCAAGTTTTCATGATTTTTGTTCAAATTTTTAATCTAAGCCTACAACATGTTTTCTTCTAATTCCAAGGGTTCTAATTGAAATTAAATGCCTAGATCCTTACCTTAGACTCTTTAATTGAAGAAAAAGCCTTGAATTCCTTTCTCCCTCACTCCTTGGTCTTGTAGTAATTTTTGAGGTTTTCTCCAATTTCTTTCTCTACTAGCCGAATTATGTGAGGTAGGGTGAAGTTTGGATGGTTTGGTTTCTTAATTTGAGTTGAAATGATGAAGTTAAGAAGAAATTGAAATGAAGGAGCTGCAGCTGCTGTGGAGGAACTCACGGTTCTGTTTTGAGGAAAAATAACTTTTTCTGACTTTTTCTCCTTTTACTTAAGTTAAATGCTTCTAAAAAATTTTATTAACCAAATTGGATGTTTCCTTCACATCCAGCAGCTCCTGCACGTCCAGCAGCCCCTATTGGCCAAGGGAGATCAGTTCTCCAAGCTTCCCCATCCACTTGGACAGCCAAAGGAGTTCCAAGTCACTTGCCTACCCCAAAAGTCAACATTTCAAGCACTTTGTAGAAAATTCTAGAAGGTAATTAGGGCTGCTAATTATTTTACAAACTAATTAGAATTTGAAGAAAATAACACCACCATTGGATTCCTCACTATCAAAAACCTTGGGGTAGTGTCTTACTTATCTCTTAATCCAAGCCTAAATAGCTTAATTTAGTGACATTAGAAAAGCCTAAGTTGTCACTTTTTGATTGGTTAAGGTTCTGAATTAAAATTTTCTTGGTTAAACATTTTTAATAATTATTCTAAGTATATTACAATTATTAGATAATTCTATAGATATCCTATGAATTTTCTCTAAATTTTCTGTCTTAGAATTTTACCGTAATAATTCCTCAAAGTTCTAACTTTCAGAAAATCCTAACAATTCTGAATAAGCATTTTAATTCTTTATCTGTATATATTTTTAATCTATATTCTATTACCTTTCTTTTAAGTTATAAATGAGTTCAAAATTCTATACTTGAAAATTTATCCTGGACAGCTGTCTGACATAGCAGTCCAGTCAACTATCAATTTTGGCAAAAATAAAGACATTTGGAAATTCAGAAAATTCTTCTGAGTAGAACTGTATTAATTTCATTAAGAGAATATGTACATAAGGTTTCTGTAAAATACAGTGCATAAATGTTAATAATATACATATATAAATGCGTACAATTAATAAAATGAGGATGTTACAATTCTCCCCTACTAATAAAAATTTCGTCCTCGAAATTTCTAATACAAATATATAACCATACAACTATACAACAAAATAACTATACAAACAAATGAGGATATGTTTCTTCCATTTTTTTCCTCTAACTCCCATGTAGCATCACCTCTGATATCATCCCAAATAACCTTAACTAGAGAAATTTCTTTACCTCTCAGGTACTTAATCCTTCTGTCCTCAATCTTAACAGGCTTTGTTTCAAATGTTAGGTTTTCCTTTCTCTTCTAATGTACAGGCTCTTAAGAGATCTTCTAATGTTCGAATAGTCCTTTCTGTTTGACCATCAATCTTAGGGTGTTATACTAAACTAAGATAAAATTTTACTTCTTAAAGCTTTCTGAAAATCTTTCCAAAAATTTAAAAACAAAGCTAGGGTCTTTATTACACTCTATACTAGTAGGTACTCCAGATAATCTAATTATTTCCTTTAAGTACAATTAAGCTAATTTTTCTAAATTAAGCTAATCTTTCTAAAGAATACTGAATATTTATTGAAAGCAAAATGTACTAATTTAGTTAATCTATCTACAATTACTCAAATGGTATCAAAATTCCTATGTGTTCTAGGTAATCCTACCACAAAATCCATTGATATACTATTTCGTTTCCATATAGGTATCTCTAAAGGATGTAACAGATCAAAGGGTTTCTGATATTCAATCTTTGCTTTCTAACATGTTAAACATCTAGCCACATATTCTGCTACATCTCTCTTCATCCTAGACCACTAAACATTCCCTTTAAATCTTTATATATTTTGTTGTTCCAGGATGAATACTAAGTTTACTTTTGTGCCCTTCCTTCAAAATTAATTCCTTAAATTCTTGATTATTAGGTACACAAATTCTATTTTTAAATCTAATAATTCCATCTGTTCCTAAATTAAATTCTTTTACTTTATTTGTTCCTATTAATGCTTTCTTTTCTTGAATAAATATATCTACATCTTGTTTCTTCTTAATCTCTTCCAAAAATTCATTAGTGATGGTAATAATTCCAAATGGAATTTTATCCTTTTTCCTAACTGTACATAGATTTAAATCTCCAAATTATTCTATTAACTCTAATTCTTTAATCCTCATAGTTGACATATGCACAATTTTCCTACTTAAAGTGTAACCCCCTTTTTAATTACTTAATTTCTATATAAAATTCATAAACACGAAAATTTACAATTAAAATAAATACATTCCATTAAGTTTAAAGTTTGTCTTTATAATTTACATTATTAAAGTTTACAGAAAATACTATTACAAAATTATTTCTAATTAATACAAAAGTATCTAAAACCAAAAACCCCTATTCCTATAGCTCTGGAGTATGTCCGCATCTGTGACTTCTAATTAATCTTCCAAATACCTGCAATCACACTCCCCTAAAATCTGGGGACAGCATTACCGGATCAGGCATTTAATTTCTCATAGAATTAAAACAATTTCAAACAAATACATATCATAACAAATTAATTAGTTACACACATAATTAAATGCAGTATGATTTATGCAATGCAGTTTTTTGACTCAAATTCATTTTGACCCTGCTCCATGGAGACTTCCCCTTTGAGTGTTTAGTAAGTAACTGGCCTACCATTACGTACTGCAATTCAGCTATCAGCCCCTACTAAACGCGAATAAGCTAAACAGAATTAGGAGATCAGGATACCCGGAAGGCTACCACGACCGCAACTCAGTCCAGTTTCCAGCCACATGTGGAATTGCCAATATCCTTCACCCCACAGACTATATAATCACAGATTATACGGTCCTGTCTAACAAATTCTACTCAACCCAAAAATCCTTTCTCAATCATTCTCATTTCACATGACTACCGTAATCTCGGTTAGTCAACAATTCATTTCTCAATCAATCTCATTTCACATGACTACCGCAGTCCCGGTTAGTCAACAAAAGTCATTTCTCATTTGATACTTTTATAAATCCCCCAAAAAGACTCATGCTAATGAATTTTTTTCATGATCACAATCAAATAAATAATTTGTACACATTCACATACAAGGATACAAAAATTTAAGCAATTTAAATTATAACATTAGTATTTTTAATAATTTCCGAAAATGCCCTCAATCTTTTTCCAAAATACCCAATGTGTCCCTACATGTAAAATGACCATTTTGCCCTTGGTTTTTAAAAAAATTCCACATAATATCCCTTGCATTTAGGGCTGGCCGAATGGTCTACAAGCCATTCTCAACAATTCTTCCAAAGCTACAAACTCCAATTCCAACCAAAATTCAATCAAATCACAATTTCAATCAAAATTCAACAAATCAAATTTCAACCATTACAACACCTTAAAAATTCAATCAAACATCATTCCAATCCATGAATTTCAATCACAAGCATCAAAAACACAAAACCCCTAAATCAATTTCAAGTTTTCATGATTCTAGGCCAAAATTTTAATCTAACCCTACCACATGTTTTCTTCTAATTCCAAGGGTTCTAATTGAAATTAAATGCCTAGATCCTTACCTTAGACTCTTTAATTGAAGAAAAAGCTTTGAATTCCTTTCTCCCTCACTCCTTGGTCTTGTAGGAATTTTTGAGATTTTCTCCAATTTCTTTCTCTACTAGTCGAATTATGTGAGGTAGGGTGAAGTTTGGATGGTTTGGTTTCTTAATTTGAGTTGAAATGATGATGTTAAGAAGAAATTGAAATGAAGAACTGCAGCTGCTGGTTTGAGAACTCACGGTTCTGTTTTGCCAAGTTTTTCTCTTTTGTGACTTTTTGCCTTTTACTTAAGTTAAATGCTTCTAAAATCAAGTAATTAATTAAATTGAATTCTCCCTTCAGTTCCAGCAGCCCCTGCACGTCCAGCCACCCTTATTGACCAAGGGAAATCAGTCACCAAGCCACTTGGACAGCCAAGGAGGCTTGCCTTGGTGACTTGCCACTTGCCTACCCCAAAAGTCAAAGTTTCAAGAAGTTTGTAGAAAATTCTAGAAGGTAATTAGGGCTGCTGATTATTTTACAATGTGATTAGAATTTGAAGAAAATAACATCACCATTGGATTCCTCACTATCAAAAACCTTGGGGTAGTGTCTTACTTATCTCTTAATCCAAGCCTAATTAGCTTAATTTAGTGATCTTAGAAAAGCCTAAGTTGTCACTTTTTGATTGGTTAAGGTTCTAAGTTAAAATTTTCTTGGTTAAACATTTTTAATAATTATTCTAAGTATATTACAATTATTAGATAATTCTATAGATATCCTATGAATTTTCTCTAAATTTTCTGTCTTAAAATTTTACCGTAATAATTTCTCAAAGTTCTAACTTTCAGAAAATCCTAACAATTCTGAATAAGCATTTTAATTCTTTATCTGTATATATTTTTAATCTATATTCTATTACCTTTCTTTTAAGTTATAATTGAGTTCAAAATTCTATACTTGAAAATTTATCCTGGACAGCTGTCTAACATAGCAGTCCAGTCAACTATCAATTTTTAGCAAAAACAAAGGCATTTGCAAATTCAGAAAATTCTTCTGAGTAGAACTGTATTAATTTCATTAAGAAAATATGTTCATAAGGTTCTATGAAATACATTGCATAAGTGTTCATAATGTACATATATAAATGCATACAAATAGTAAAAATGAGGATGTTACATAAAGCATCTTCTACTACATTAGCCTCTCTTGGATGATACCTTAATTGAAAAATCATAATCTTTAATAAACTCCATCCATCTTCTTTTTCTCCTTTCCAATTTTTTTTTTTTAAACAAATAATTTAAACTCTTATGATCACTATATACATCAAATATTGATCCATATAAATAATGTCTCCAAATCTTCAAAGCAAAAACTATAGCTGCTAACTCCAAATCATGAGTAGGATAATTTCTCTCATGTGATTTCAACCGCCTAGATGCATAAGCTACCACTTTCCTATTTTACATCAACACACATCTTAACCCTAGAGATGAAACATCACAGTATACCTCATAGGATTCATTTGGGTCGGGTAAAACTAAAACTAGTGAGGTAGTCAATTTATGTTTCAATTCTTGGAAAATTTTCTCACAACTCTCACTCCAAATAAAATTCTATTAAGGGTCTAGCTATCTTAGAAAATCCTTCAATCAATCTTCTATAATATCCATCAAATCCTAAGAACTACTAATCTTAGTTACTGTCTTAGGCCTTTCCCATTCTAAAACTGCTTCTACCTTAGAAAAATCTACACTTAGTCCATCTTTAGAAATTAAATGTCCTAAAATTTTCACTTCCTCCAACCAAAATTCACACTTAGACAATTTAGCATATAATTTTCTATCTTTCAAAGTTTGCAATGTTATTCTAAGATGATTTTCATGTTCCTCTTTATTTTTAGAATATATTAATATATCATCTATAAATACTACTACAAAATGATCTAAGTATGGTCTAAACACATTATCCATCTAATTCATAAATACTGCTGGGGCATTAGTCACTCCAAATGGCATCACTTGATATTCATAATGCCCATACCTAGTCCTAAAAGTAATCTTGGGTATATCCTTCTTTCTAACTCTAATTTGATGATACCCATTCCTTAAATCTATTTTAGATAAAATTGTTACTGCTTTAAGTTGATCCATTAAATCATCTATTCTAGGTAAAAGATATTTATTCTTTATAATTACTTTATTTAATTTTCTATAATCTACACATAACCTAGATCCTCCATCTTTCTTTTTAACTAATAATTCTGGGCTCCCCATTGTGACACACTAGTTCTTATAAATTATTTTTCTAATAATTCTTCCAATTGTTCCTTTAACTTAGTTAATTCCAATGGTGATATCCTATATGGTTGCATAAAAATTTGTCTAGTACTAGGCATCAAATCTATACTAAACTCTATTTCTCTTTCAGAAGGCAAGCCAGAAACATCATCAGGAAACACCTCAGGATACTCATTTACAACTGGCATAGCGTCAATTTAAATTTTATCTTCCTTATTTTCAAGAGATGATAGCATGTGATTTTTTTTTTTTTCATTTCTAAATGATATTTCTTTAGGTTTTACAGGCTTAAGTCTAGAAATATTAGATTAAAAAAAATCAGGGTTTTAAAGGCACAATCTATTAGGATAGACCAACCATATCCTAATATCACATCAAGATCAGTTAAAGGCAAACAAATCAAGTTCACAACAATTAGTTTATTCCTAATGGTTATCACACAATTCAAACATATTCTAGAGGTTAGGGTTGGTTTAGAAGTAGGCACAGAAACAAGCAAAGTAAAGGGTATTTTAAACATGATTAACATCCTCAAATTACTCCAATTCACTACTACCAATTTATTTATTTATTTATTTTTTTACTTGGGCTCAATATCTAACATCAAGACACACACCCTTAGGCCTTCCAATCACTTACTCTTTCAACTAAAATATTCTTAGGACAACTTCTACTAACTTAGTATTTGGGTCCTATTCTACTCTCTTAATCAAGGTTTGACCAACAAGAATTCTCATATATATATACCTACCAACTAAGACCTACAACATGGATCCTTGATAACCTCAATTATACAAGTCTTAAATCATCACTTACACCATGGGAATGTAATTAAACATATTAAACCCGCAGGCTATTTTACTGCACCAGAAAAATACACTATTTTGGTTCTAAATCATGTCTAAAACACAAAATTTCAAGTCCTAATAGTTAAGATATCAATCCTGTGACAAATTTATACTACGATACACTGTTTCAGCCTTCAAAACTTTATTTTCTTTCCTTTGTTAAACTCATCCTATAAACTCAAATATTTGGACCTCTATTCTCAATCTTGATCTATAAATAGATCTCCTTCCTCAACTAACTGAAGATTATAACTCTTAAATTCACAATATAAGGAACATGGAAAATAACCCAACTTGGATAATACTACTAATAATAAAATTTTAGCATTAGGAGGGAAAGTCATCTCGACTGAGTCCTGAGTGTGCACTCTCACAACTCTATCAAGATTTCCTTTCTTCCTTTCTGCCATCTCAGCTATACTATTAGTTTGAACTCTAGGATTTATAACTAGCATTCCTCTTCTCATTTCTACATGTCATAAAATTTCATATCTAGTTACTACCCTTTTCCCCATAATATTCTTAACAAACAAACAATTCTAATCAGGGTAACACAGCAAAACACCTAATAGACCCACTACTCACAAGTCCTAGAGATGCATAACCAGAGCTCTGATACCACTAATGTAACCCCCTTTTTCTTATAAAACATAATTTAACTATTTAATTTATTTTATATAATTTTTTCAAAGTTCTGATACATTATCTTACAATCCAAAATATGTTCTGTAATTTACATCATCAAAATTTATATAAACACTGCTACAAAATAATTCTAACTACTACAAATTATTGTCTACCCAAAATAGTCCCATCCTATATGCTCTGGAATTTCTGCATCTTCATCATTTAACTATATCTTCAGACACCTGCAATTCACACTCCCCTAGAATCTGGGGACAGCATTACCGGATCAGGCATTTAATTTCTCATAGAATTAAAACAATTTCAAACAAATACATATCATAACAAATTAATTAGTTACACACATAATTAAATGCAGTATGATTTATGCAATGCAGTTTTTGACTCAAATTCATTTTGACCCTGCTCCATGGAGACTTCCCCTTTGAGTGTTTAGTAAGTAACTGGCCTACCATTACGTACTGCAATTCAGCTATCAGCCCCTACTAAATGCAAATAAACTAAACAGAATTAGGAGGTCAGGATACCCGGAAGGCCACCACGACAGTATCTGCACTCCAGATTACGGTCCTCTGTGGAATTGCCAATATCCTTCACCCCACAGACTATATAATCACAGACTATACGGTCCTGTCTAACTTACTTTGCTCACCCATTTCTCAGGACTATCATATTCTCTGTTCATAATCTCAATCATCTTTTCAAATACATGACTACCGCAGTCCGGTCAGTCAACACAGTTCTCTGTTCATAATCTCAATCATATTTTCAAATACATGACTACCGCAGTCCGGTCAGTCAACACAGTCCTGGAAATCAATTCCCCCATAAATACTCATTTCTCATTTGAAATCTTTGTATTTTCTAAGAACTCAAGCTTATGCAATATGACAATGATGCTAATAAACAAATAATTAATATTAAGCAATCACATAAAAATTATAAAAATTCACTATTAGGTAAAGTTACTAAAATACCCTTAATCTTTTCTAGAATTCCATCTATGTCCTAAATTTTGAAATGACCAAATTACCCTTGCTCTTTTCAAAAATTCCCATTTTGTCCCTACATGTAAAATGACCATTTTGCCCTTGGTTTTATAAAAATTTCCACATAATATCCCTTGCATTTAGGGCTGGCCGAATGGTCTACAAGCCATTCTCAACAATTCTTCCAAAGCTACAAACTCCAATTCCAACCAAAATTCAATCAAATCACAATTTCAATCAAAATTCAACAAACCAAATTTCAACCATTACAACACCTTAAAAATTCAATCAAACATCATTCCAATCCATGAATTTCAATCACAAGCATCAAAAACACAAAACCCCTAAATCAATTTCAAGTTTTCATGATTTTTGTTCAAATTTTTAATCTAAGCCTACAACATGTTTTCTTCTAATTCCAAGGGTTCTAATTGAAATTAAATGCCTAGATCCTTACCTTAGACTCTTTAATTGAAGAAAAAGCCTTGAATTCCTTTCTCCCTCACTCCTTGGTCTTGTAGTAATTTTTGAGGTTTTCTCCAATTTCTTTCTCTACTAGCCGAATTATGTGAGGTAGGGTGAAGTTTGGATGGTTTGGTTTCTTAATTTGAGTTGAAATGATGAAGTTAAGAAGAAATTGAAATGAAGGAGCTGCAGCTGCTGTGGAGGAACTCACGGTTCTGTTTTGAGGAAAAATAACTTTTTCTGACTTTTTCTCCTTTTACTTAAGTTAAATGCTTCTAAAAAATTTTATTAACCAAATTGGATGTTTCCTTCACATCCAGCAGCTCCTGCACGTCCAGCAGCCCCTATTGGCCAAGGGAGATCAGTTCTCCAAGCTTCCCCATCCACTTGGACAGCCAAAGGAGTTCCAAGTCACTTGCCTACCCCAAAAGTCAACATTTCAAGCACTTTGTAGAAAATTCTAGAAGGTAATTAGGGCTGCTAATTATTTTACAAACTAATTAGAATTTGAAGAAAATAACACCACCATTGGATTCCTCACTATCAAAAACCTTGGGGTAGTGTCTTACTTATCTCTTAATCCAAGCCTAAATAGCTTAATTTAGTGACATTAGAAAAGCCTAAGTTGTCACTTTTTGATTGGTTAAGGTTCTAAATTAAAATTTTCTTGGTTAAACATTTTTAATAATTATTCTAAGTATATTACAATTATTAGATAATTCTATAGATATCCTATGAATTTTCTCTAAATTTTCTGTCTTAGAATTTTACCGTAATAATTCCTCAAAGTTCTAACTTTCAGAAAATCCTAACAATTCTGAATAAGCATTTTAATTCTTTATCTGTATATATTTTTAATCTATATTCTATTACCTTTCTTTTAAGTTATAAATGAGTTCAACATTCTATACTTGAAAATTTATCCTGGACAGCTGTCTGACATAGCAGTCCAGTCAACTATCAATTTTGGCAAAAATAAAGACATTTGGAAATTCAGAAAATTCTTCTGAGTAGAACTGTATTAATTTCATTAAGAGAATATGTACATAAGGTTTCTGTAAAATACAGTGCATAAATGTTAATAATATACATATATAAATGCGTACAATTAATAAAATGAGGATGTTACAAATCACATTAAAAATATAACAATCACGTTAATAGTTTCCTTTATTAGTTTTTTATCACAACGTTTATTACAATTTCCATTATTAATGAGAGGAGATATGTATTTTTAATAAAATTAAACGAGATATCCTGAATTTTTTTTAGGTATTCTCTCTTTTTATGCCAATTTGGAAGGGAATGATCTTTTCATATCTCACCAAAAAAAAAATTTCTAATCTTTTTATTACTTCACCTCCCAAACATATCGTGAAATTTTAATATTTCTACGACAAATACCAATCACATTAAAAAGATAACAATCACATTAAAAAGATAACAATCACATTAATAGTTTCCTTTATTAGTTTTTTATCTCAACGTTTATAAGAATTTCAATTATTAATGAGAGGAGATATGTATTTTTATTAAAATTAAACGAGATATCCTAAAAAATTTTTAGGTCTTCTCTCGTTTTATGGCAATTTGGAAGGGAATGATCTTTTTAGATCTCACACAAAAAAAATTATAATCTTTTTATTATTTCACCTCCCAAACATATCGTGAAATTTTGATATTTCTACGACAATTACCAATCACATTAAAAAGATAACAAACACGTTAATAGTTTCCTTTATTAGTTTTGTATCACAACTTTTATTAGAATTTCCATTATTAATGAGAGGAGATATGTATTTTTAATTAAATTAAACGAGATATCCTGAATTTTTTTTAGGTATTCTCTCTTTTTATGCAAATTTGGAAGGAAATGATCTTTTTAGATCTCACAAAAAAAAATTATAATCTTTTTATTATTTCACCTCCCAAACATATCGTGAAATTTTGATATTTCTACGACAATTACCAATCACATTAAAAAGATAACAATCACGTTAATAGTTTCCTTTATTAGTTTTTTATCATAACTTTTATTAGAATTTCCATTATTAATGAGAGGAGATATGTATTTCTAATAAAATTAAACGAGATATCCTGAATTATTTTTAGGTATTCTCTCTTTTTATGCCAATTTGGAAGGGAATGATCTTTTTAGATCTCACACAAAAAAAATTATAATCTTTTTATTATTTCTCCTCCCAAACATATCTCGAAATTTTATATTTCTACGACAATTACCAATCACATTAAAAAGATAACAATCACATTAATAGTTTCCTTTATTAGTTTTTTATCACAACATTTATTAGAATTTGCATTATTAATGAGAGGAGATATGTATTTTTAATAAAATTAAACGAGATATCCTGAAATTTTTTTAGGTCTTCTCTCATTTTATGCCAATTTGGAAGGGTATGATCTTTTCAGATCTCACCAAAAAAAAATTATAATCTTTTTATTATTTCACCTCCCAAACATATCGTGAAATTTTGATATTTCTACGACAATTACCAATCACATTAAAAAGATAACAATCACGTTAATAGTTTCCTTTATTAGTTTTTTATCACAAATTTTATTAGAATTTCCATTATTAATGAGAGGAGATATGTATTTTTAATAAAATTAAACGAGATATCCTGAATTTTTTTTAGGTATTCTCTCTTTTTATTCCAATTTGGAAGGGAATGATCTCTTTAGATCTCACACAAAAAAAATTATAATCTTTTAATTATTTCACCTCCCAAACATATCGTGAAATTTTGATATTTCTACGACAATTACCAATCACATTAAAAAGATAACAATCACGTTAATAGCTTCCTTTATTAGTTTTGTATCACAACTTTTATTAGAATTTCCATTATTAATGAGAGGAGATATGTATTTTTAATAAAATTAAACGAGATATCCTGAATTTTTTTTAGGTATTCTCTCTTTTTATGCCAATTTGGAAGGGAATGATCTTTTCATATCTCACAAAAAAAATTCTAATCTTTTTATTACTTCACCTCCCAAACATATCGTGAAATTTTTATATTTCTACGACAATTACCAATCACATTAAAAAGATAACAATCACGTTAATAGTTTCCTTTATTAGTTTTTTATCACAACGTTTATTAGAATTTGCATTATTAATGAGAGGAGATATGTATTTTTAATAAAATTAAACGAGATATCCTGAAATTTTTTTAGGTCTTCTCTCATTTTATGCCAATTTGGAAGGGAATGATCTTTTCAGATCTCACCAAAAAAAAATTATAATCTTTTTATTATTTCACCTCCCAAACATATCGTGAAATTTTGATATTTCTACGACAATTACCAATCACATTAAAAAGATAACAATCACGTTAATAGTTTCCTTTATTAGTTTTTTATCACAACGTTTATTAGAATTTGCATTATTAATGAGAGGAGATATGTATTTTTAATAAAATTAAACGAGATATCCTGAAATTTTTTTAGGTCTTCTCTCATTTTATGCCAATTTGGAAGGGAATGATCTTTTCAGATCTCACCAAAAAAAAATTATAATCTTTTTATTATTTCACCTCCCAAACATATCGTGAAATTTTGATATTTCTACGACAATTACCAATCACATTAAAAAGATAACAATCACGTTAATAGTTTCCTTTATTAGTTTTTTATCATAACTTTTATTAGAATTTCCATTATTAATGAGAGGAGATATGTATTTTTAATAAAATTAAATGAGATATCCTGAATTATTTTTAGGTATTCTCTCTTTTTATGCCAATTTGGAAGGGAATGATCTTTTTAGATCTCACACAAAAAAAATTATAAGCTTTTTATTATTTCTCCTCCCAAACATATCTCGAAATTTTATATTTCCACGACAATTACCAATCACATTAAAAAGATAACAATCACATTAATAGTTTCCTTTATTAGTTTTTTATCACAACATTTATTAGAATTTGCATTATTAATGAGAGGAGATATGTATTTTTAATAAAATTAAATGAGATATCCTGAAATTTTTTTAGGTCTTCTCTCATTTTATGCCAATTTGGAAGGGTATGATCTTTTCAGATCTCACCAAAAAAAAATTATAATCTTTTTATTATTTCTCCTCCCAAACATATCGTGAAATTTTGATATTTCTACGACAATTACCAATCACATTAAAAAGATAACAATCACGTTAATAGTTTCCTTTATTAGTTTTTTATCACAAATTTTATTAGAATTTCCATTATTAATGAGAGGAGATATGTATTTTTAATAAAATTAAACGAGATATCCTGACTTTTTTTTAGGTATTCTCTCTTTTTATTCCAATTTGGAAGGGAATGATCTCTTTAGATCTCACACAAAAAAAAATTATAATCTTTTTATTATTTCACCTCCCAAACATATCGTGAAATTTTGATATTTCTACGACAATTACCAATCACATTAAAAAGATAACAATCACGTTAATGGTTTCCTTTATTAGTTTTTTTATCACAAAGTTTATAATAATTTCCATTATTAATGAGAGGAGATATGTATTTTTAATAAAATTAAACGAGATATCCTGAAATTTTTTTACGTCTTCTCTCATTTTATGCCAATGTGGAAGGGAATGATATTTTCATATCTCACCAAAAAAAAATTATAATCTTTTTATTATTTCACCTCCCAAACATATCGTGAAATTTTGATATTTCTACGACAATTACCAATCACATTAAAAAGATAACAATCACGTTAATAGCTTCCTTTATTAGTTTTGTATCACAACTTTTATTAGAATTTCCATTATTAATGAGAGGAGATATGTATTTTTAATAAAATTAAACGAGATATCCTGAATTTTTTTTAGGTATTCTCTCTTTTTATGCCAATTTGGAAGGGAATGATCTTTTCAGATCTCACAAAAAAAATTCTAATCTTTTTATTACTTCACCTCCCAAACATATCGTGAAATTTTTATATTTCTACGGCAATTACCAATCACATTAAAAAGATAACAATCACATTAATAGTTTCCTTTATTAGTTTTTTATCTCAACGTTTATAAGAATTTCAATTATTAATGAGAGGATATATGTATTTTTATTAAAATTAAACGAGATATCCTAAAATTTTTTTAGGTCTTCTCTCGTTTTATGGCAATTTGGAAGGGAATGATCTTTTTAGATCTCACACAAAAAAAATTATAATCTTTTTATTATTTCACCTCCCAAACATATCGTGAAATTTTGATATTTCTACGACAATTACCAATCACATTAAAAAGATAACAATCACGTTAATAGTTTCCTTTATTAGTTTTTTATCACAACGTTTATTAGAATTTGCATTATTAATGAGAGGAGATATGTATTTTTAATAAAATTAAACGAGATATCCTGAAATTTTTTTAGGTCTTCTCTCATTTTATGCCAATTTGGAAGGGAATGATCTTTTCAGATCTCACCAAAAAAAAATTATAATCTTTTTATTATTTCACCTCCCAAACATATCGTGAAATTTTGATATTTCTACGACAATTACCAATCACATTAAAAAGATAACAATCACGTTAATAGTTTCCTTTATTAGTTTTTTATCATAACTTTTATTAGAATTTCCATTATTAATGAGAGGAGATATGTATTTTTAATAAAATTAAACGAGATATCCTGAATTATTTTTAGGTATTCTCTCTTTTTATGCCAATTTGGAAGGGAATGATCTTTTTAGATCTCACACAAAAAAAATTATAATCTTTTTATGATTTCTCCTCTCAAACATATCTCGAAATTTTATATTTCTACGACAATTACCAATCACATTAAAAAGATAACAATCACATTAATAGTTTCCTTTATTAGTTTTTTATCACAACATTTATTAGAATTTGCATTATTAATGAGAGGAGATATGTATTTTTAATAAAATTAAACGAGATATCCTGAAATTTTTTTAGGTCTTCTCTCATTTTATGCCAATTTGGAAGGGTATGATCTTTTCAGATCTCACCAAAAAAAAATTATAATCTTTTTATTATTTCACCTCCCAAACATATCGTGAAATTTTGATATTTCTACGACAATTACCAATCACATTAAAAAGATAACAATCACGTTAATAGTTTCCTTTATTAGTTTTTTATCACAAATTTTATTAGAATTTCCATTATTAATGAGAGGAGATATGTATTTTTAATAAAATTAAACGAGATATCCTGAATTTTTTTTAGGTATTCTCTCTTTTTATTCCAATTTGGAAGGGAATGATCTCTTTAGATCTCACACAAAAAAAATTATAATCTTTTAATTATTTCACCTCCCAAACATATCGTGAAATTTTGATATTTCTACGACAATTACCAATCACATTAAAAAGATAACAATCACGTTAATAGCTTCCTTTATTAGTTTTGTATCACAACTTTTATTAGAATTTCCATTATTAATGAGAGGAGATATGTATTTTTAATAAAATTAAACGAGATATCCTGAATTTTTTTTAGGTATTCTCTCTTTTTATGCCAATTTGGAAGGGAATGATCTTTTCATATCTCACAAAAAAAATTCTAATCTTTTTATTACTTCACCTCCCAAACATATCGTGAAATTTTTATATTTCTACGACAATTACCAATCACATTAAAAAGATAACAATCACGTTAATAGTTTCCTTTATTAGTTTTTTATCACAACGTTTATTAGAATTTGCATTATTAATGAGAGGAGATATGTATTTTTAATAAAATTAAACGAGATATCCTGAAATTTTTTTAGGTCTTCTCTCATTTTATGCCAATTTGGAAGGGAATGATCTTTTCAGATCTCACCAAAAAAAAATTATAATCTTTTTATTATTTCACCTCCCAAACATATCGTGAAATTTTGATATTTCTACGACAATTACCAATCACATTAAAAAGATAACAATCACGTTAATAGTTTCCTTTATTAGTTTTTTATCATAACTTTTATTAGAATTTCCATTATTAATGAGAGGAGATATGTATTTTTAATAAAATTAAATGAGATATCCTGAATTATTTTTAGGTATTCTCTCTTTTTATGCCAATTTGGAAGGGAATGATCTTTTTAGATCTCACACAAAAAAAATTATAAGCTTTTTATTATTTCTCCTCCCAAACATATCTCGAAATTTTATATTTCCACGACAATTACCAATCACATTAAAAAGATAACAATCACATTAATAGTTTCCTTTATTAGTTTTTTATCACAACATTTATTAGAATTTGCATTATTAATGAGAGGAGATATGTATTTTTAATAAAATTAAATGAGATATCCTGAAATTTTTTTAGGTCTTCTCTCATTTTATGCCAATTTGGAAGGGTATGATCTTTTCAGATCTCACCAAAAAAAAATTATAATCTTTTTATTATTTCTCCTCCCAAACATATCGTGAAATTTTGATATTTCTACGACAATTACCAATCACATTAAAAAGATAACAATCACGTTAATAGTTTCCTTTATTAGTTTTTTATCACAAATTTTATTAGAATTTCCATTATTAATGAGAGGAGATATGTATTTTTAATAAAATTAAACGAGATATCCTGACTTTTTTTTAGGTATTCTCTCTTTTTATTCCAATTTGGAAGGGAATGATCTCTTTAGATCTCACACAAAAAAAAATTATAATCTTTTTATTATTTCACCTCCCAAACATATCGTGAAATTTTGATATTTCTACGACAATTACCAATCACATTAAAAAGATAACAATCACGTTAATGGTTTCCTTTATTAGTTTTTTTATCACAAAGTTTATAATAATTTCCATTATTAATGAGAGGAGATATGTATTTTTAATAAAATTAAACGAGATATCCTGAAATTTTTTTACGTCTTCTCTCATTTTATGCCAATGTGGAAGGGAATGATATTTTCATATCTCACCAAAAAAAAATTATAATCTTTTTATTATTTCACCTCCCAAACATATCGTGAAATTTTGATATTTCTACGACAATTACCAATCACATTAAAAAGATAACAATCACGTTAATAGCTGCCTTTATTAGTTTTGTATCACAACTTTTATTAGAATTTCCATTATTAATGAGAGGAGATATGTATTTTTAATAAAATTAAACGAGATATCCTGAATTTTTTTTAGGTATTCTCTCTTTTTATGCCAATTTGGAAGGGAATGATCTTTTCAGATCTCACAAAAAAAATTCTAATCTTTTTATTACTTCACCTCCCAAACATATCGTGAAATTTTTATATTTCTACGGCAATTACCAATCACATTAAAAAGATAACAATCACATTAATAGTTTCCTTTATTAGTTTTTTATCTCAACGTTTATAAGAATTTCAATTATTAATGAGAGGATATATGTATTTTTATTAAAATTAAACGAGATATCCTAAAATTTTTTTAGGTCTTCTCTCGTTTTATGGCAATTTGGAAGGGAATGATCTTTTTAGATCTCACACAAAAAAAATTATAATCTTTTTATTATTTCACCTCCCAAACATATCGTGAAATTTTGATATTTCTACGACAATTACCAATCACATTAAAAAGATAACAATCACGTTAATAGTTTCCTTTATTAGTTTTTTATCACAACGTTTATTAGAATTTGCATTATTAATGAGAGGAGATATGTATTTTTAATAAAATTAAACGAGATATCCTGAAATTTTTTTAGGTCTTCTCTCATTTTATGCCAATTTGGAAGGGAATGATCTTTTCAGATCTCACCAAAAAAAAATTATAATCTTTTTATTATTTCACCTCCCAAACATATCGTGAAATTTTGATATTTCTACGACAATTACCAATCACATTAAAAAGATAACAATCACGTTAATAGTTTCCTTTATTAGTTTTTTATCATAACTTTTATTAGAATTTCCATTATTAATGAGAGGAGATATGTATTTTTAATAAAATTAAACGAGATATCCTGAATTATTTTTAGGTATTCTCTCTTTTTATGCCAATTTGGAAGGGAATGATCTTTTTAGATCTCACACAAAAAAAATTATAATCTTTTTATTATTTCACCTCCCAAACATATCGTGAAATTTTGATATTTCTACGACAATTACCAATCACATTAAAAAGATAACAATCACGTTAATAGTTTCCTTTATTAGTTTTTTATCATAACTTTTATTAGAATTTCCATTATTAATGAGAGGAGATATGTATTTTTAATAAAATTAAACGAGATATCCTGAATTATTTTTAGGTATTCTCTCTTTTTATGCCAATTTGGAAGGGAATGATCTTTTTAGATCTCACACAAAAAAAATTATAATCTTTTTATTATTTCTCCTCTCAAACATATCTCGAAATTTTATATTTCTACGACAATTACCAATCACATTAAAAAGATAACAATCACATTAATAGTTTCCTTTATTAGTTTTTTATCACAACATTTATTAGAATTTGCATTATTAATGAGAGGAGATATGTATTTTTAATAAAATTAAACGAGATATCCTGAAATTTTTTTAGGTCTTCTCTCATTTTATGCCAATTTGGAAGGGTATGATCTTTTCAGATCTCACCAAAAAAAAATTATAATCTTTTTATTATTTCACCTCCCAAACATATCGTGAAATTTTGATATTTCTACGACAATTACCAATCACATTAAAAAGATAACAATCACGTTAATAGTTTCCTTTATTAGTTTTTTATCACAAATTTTATTAGAATTTCCATTATTAATGAGAGGAGATATGTATTTTTAATAAAATTAAACGAGATATCCTGAATTTTTTTAGGTATTCTCTCTTTTTATTCCAATTTGGAAGGGAATGATCTCTTTAGATCTCACACAAAAAAAATTATAATCTTTTAATTATTTCACCTCCCAAACATATCGTGAAATTTTGATATTTCTACGACAATTACCAATCACATTAAAAAGATAACAATCACGTTAATAGCTTCCTTTATTAGTTTTGTATCACAACTTTTATTAGAATTTCCATTATTAATGAGAGGAGATATGTATTTTTAATAAAATTAAACGAGATATCCTGAATTTTTTTTAGGTATTCTCTCTTTTTATGCCAATTTGGAAGGGAATGATCTTTTCATATCTCACAAAAAAAATTCTAATCTTTTTATTACTTCACCTCCCAAACATATCGTGAAATTTTTATATTTCTACGACAATTACCAATCACATTAAAAAGATAACAATCACGTTAATAGTTTCCTTTATTAGTTTTTTATCACAACGTTTATTAGAATTTGCATTATTAATGAGAGGAGATATGTATTTTTAATAAAATTAAACGAGATATCCTGAAATTTTTTTAGGTCTTCTCTCATTTTATGCCAATTTGGAAGGGAATGATCTTTTCCGATATCACCAAAAAAAAATTATAATCTTTTTATTATTTCACCTCCCAAACATATCGTGAAATTTTGATATTTCTACGACAATTACCAATCACATTAAAAAGATAACAATCACGTTAATAGTTTCCTTTATTAGTTTTTTATCATAACTTTTATTAGAATTTGCATTATTAATGAGAGGAGATATGTATTTTTAATAAAATTAAATGAGATATCCTGAATTATTTTTAGGTATTCTCTCTTTTTATGCCAATTTGGAAGGGAATGATCTTTTTAGATCTCACACAAAAAAAATTATAAGCTTTTTATTATTTCTCCTCCCAAACATATCTCGAAATTTTATATTTCTACGACAATTACCAATCACATTAAAAAGATAACAATCACATTAATAGTTTCCTTTATTAGTTTTTTATCACAACATTTATTAGAATTTGCATTATTAATGAGAGGAGATATGTATTTTTAATAAAATTAAATGAGATATCCTGAAATTTTTTTAGGTCTTCTCTCATTTTATGCCAATTTGGAAGGGTATGATCTTTTCAGATCTCACCAAAAAAAAATTATAATCTTTTTATTATTTCTCCTCCCAAACATATCGTGAAATTTTGATATTTCTACGACAATTACCAATCACATTAAAAAGATAACAATCACGTTAATAGTTTCCTTTATTAGTTTTTTATCACAAATTTTATTAGAATTTCCATTATTAATGAGAGGAGATATGTATTTTTAATAAAATTAAACAAGATATCCTGACTTTTTTTTAGGTATTCTCTCTTTTTATTCCAATTTGGAAGGGAATGATCTCTTTAGATCTCACACAAAAAAAATTATAATCTTTTAATTATTTCACCTCCCAAACATATCGTGAAATTTTGATATTTCTACGACAATTACCAATCACATTAAAAAGATAACAATCACGTTAATGGTTTCCTTTATTAGTTTTTTTATCACAAAGTTTATAATAATTTCCATTATTAATGAGAGGAGATATGTATTTTTAATAAAATTAAACGAGATATCCTGAAATTTTTTTACGTCTTCTCTCATTTTATGCCAATGTGGAAGGGAATGATATTTTCATATCTCACCAAAAAAAAATTATAATCTTTTTATTATTTCACCTCCCAAACATATCGTGAAATTTTGATATTTCTACGACAATTACCAATCACATTAAAAAGATAACAATCACGTTCATAGCTTCCTTTATTAGTTTTGTATCACAACTTTTATTAGAATTTCCATTATTAATGAGAGGAGATATGTATTTTTAATAAAATTAAACGAGATATCCTGAATTTTTTTTAGGTATTCTCTCTTTTTATGCCAATTTGGAAGGGAATGATCTTTTCAGATCTCACAAAAAAAATTCTAATCTTTTTATTACTTCACCTCCCAAACATATCGTGAAATTTTTATATTTCTACGGCAATTACCAATCACATTAAAAAGATAACAATCACATTAATAGTTTCCTTTATTAGTTTTTTATCTCAACGTTTATAAGAATTTCAATTATTAATGAGAGGATATATGTATTTTTATTAAAATTAAACGAGATATCCTAAAATTTTTTTAGGTCTTCTCTCGTTTTATGGCAATTTGGAAGGGAATGATCTTTTTAGATCTCACACAAAAAAAATTATAATCTTTTTATTATTTCACCTCCCAAACATATCGTGAAATTTTGATATTTCTACGACAATTACCAATCACATTAAAAAGATAACAATCACGTTAATAGTTTCCTTTATTAGTTTTTTATCACAACGTTTATTAGAATTTGCATTATTAATGAGAGGAGATATGTATTTTTAATAAAATTAAACGAGATATCCTGAAATTTTTTTAGGTCTTCTCTCATTTTATGCCAATTTGGAAGGGAATGATCTTTTCAGATCTCACCAAAAAAAAATTATAATCTTTTTATTATTTCACCTCCCAAACATATCGTGAAATTTTGATATTTCTACGACAATTACCAATCACATTAAAAAGATAACAATCACGTTAATAGTTTCCTTTATTAGTTTTTTATCATAACTTTTATTAGAATTTCCATTATTAATGAGAGGAGATATGTATTTTTAATAAAATTAAACGAGATATCCTGAATTATTTTTAGGTATTCTCTCTTTTTATGCCAATTTGGAAGGGAATGATCTTTTTAGATCTCACACAAAAAAAATTATAATCTTTTTATTATTTCTCCTCTCAAACATATCTCGAAATTTTATATTTCTACGACAATTACCAATCACATTAAAAAGATAACAATCACATTAATAGTTTCCTTTATTAGTTTTTTATCACAACATTTATTAGAATTTGCATTATTAATGAGAGGAGATATGTATTTTTAATAAAATTAAACGAGATATCCTGAAATTTTTTTAGGTCTTCTCTCATTTTATGCCAATTTGGAAGGGTATGATCTTTTCAGATCTCACCAAAAAAAAATTATAATCTTTTTATTATTTCACCTCCCAAACATATCGTGAAATTTTGATATTTCTACGACAATTACCAATCACATTAAAAAGATAACAATCACGTTAATAGTTTCCTTTATTAGTTTTTTATCACAAATTTTATTAGAATTTCCATTATTAATGAGAGGAGATATGTATTTTTAATAAAATTAAACGAGATATCCTGAATTTTTTTTAGGTATTCTCTCTTTTTATTCCAATTTGGAAGGGAATGATCTCTTTAGATCTCACACAAAAAAAATTATAATCTTTTAATTATTTCACCTCCCAAACATATCGTGAAATTTTGATATTTCTACGACAATTACCAATCACATTAAAAAGATAACAATCACGTTAATAGCTTCCTTTATTAGTTTTGTATCACAACTTTTATTAGAATTTCCATTATTAATGAGAGGAGATATGTATTTTTAATAAAATTAAACGAGATATCCTGAATTTTTTTTAGGTATTCTCTCTTTTTATGCCAATTTGGAAGGGAATGATCTTTTCATATCTCACAAAAAAAAATTCTAATCTTTTTATTACTTCACCTCCCAAACATATCGTGAAATTTTTATATTTCTACGACAATTACCAATCACATTAAAAAGATAACAATCACATTAATAGTTTCCTTTATTAGTTTTTTATCTCAACGTTTATAAGAATTTCAATTATTAATGAGAGGATATATGTATTTTTATTAAAATTAAACGAGATATCCTAAAATTTTTTTAGGTCTTCTCTCGTTTTATGGCAATTTGGAAGGGAATGATCTTTTTAGATCTCACACAAAAAAACTTATAATCTTTTTATTATTTCACCTCCCAAACATATCGTGAAATTTTGATATTTCTACGACAATTACCAATCACATTAAAAAGATAACAATCACGTTAATAGTTTCCTTTATTAGTTTTTTATCACAATGTTTATTAGAATTTGCATTATTAATGAGAGGAGATATGTATTTTTAATAAAATTAAACGAGATATCCTGAAATTTTTTTAGGTCTTCTCTCATTTTATGCCAATTTGGAAGGGAATGATCTTTTCAGATCTCACCAAAAAAAAATTATAATCTTTTTATTATTTCACCTCCCAAACATATCGTGAAATTTTGATATTTCTACGACAATTACCAATCACATTAAAAAGATAACAATCACGTTAATAGTTTCCTTTATTAGTTTTTTATCATAACTTTTATTAGAATTTCCATTATTAATGAGAGGAGATATGTATTTTTAATAAAATTAAATGAGATATCCTGAATTATTTTTAGGTATTCTCTCTTTTTATGCCAATTTGGAAGGGAATGATCTTTTTAGATCTCACAAAAAAAATTATAATCTTTTTATTATTTCTCCTCTCAAACATATCTCGAAATTTTATATTTCTACGACAATTACCAATCACATTAAAAAGATAACAATCACATTAATAGTTTCCTTTATTAGTTTTTTATCACAACATTTATTAGAATTTGCATTATTAATGAGAGGAGATATGTATTTTTAATAAAATTAAATGAGATATCCTGAATTTTTTTTAGGTCTTCTCTCATTTTATGCCAATTTGGAAGGGTATATCTTTTCAGATCTCACCAAAAAAAAATTATAATCTTTTTATTATTTCCCCTCCCAAACATATCGTGAAATTTTGATATTTCTACGACAATTACCAATCACATTAAAAAGATAACAATCACGTTAATAGTTTCCTTTATTAGTTTTTTATCACAACGTTTATTAGAATTTGCATTATTAATGATAGGAGATATGTATTTTTAATAAAATTAAACGAGATATCCTGAAATTTTTTTAGGTCTTCTCTCATTTTATGCCAATTTGGAAGGGTATGATCTTTTCAGATCTCACCAAAAAAAAATTATAATTGTAACGACCCGTCTTCGTTACAAATTTGTTATACTAAAGATTTTATTTCATTAAATTTTAAAAACTCTCTAATTAGTTTATTGATAAAATATTGGATAATTTTTTTTTTCGCGATTCCCAAAACTGACAGATAAAATTTAAAGCTTAATTTATAAATATCTCTTATACAAAACTTAACTAAATAAAACTATGTGTACATACATCTTTTCACATGATAAATACATAATACCCCTAACTGGTTCATTTTATACATAAGACCAAACAAAGAAATGGAAAGAAATGATAATGTCTTCAATCCCTCATATGCTCTATCCACAAACTCTCCAAGAGAAAGATCCACCTAAAAACCATCTGCTCCCCCGAACACGATGTCCGAGATCATCACAGGCACGAACCACATGTTCAAACATTGCAAGGGTAAGCTTACCAAACAAAACTATACATATAAGAAAGTAAGTGAATTTCCAATTATTAAGGAAAAGGACGAAAAACTAGATTTTGTATACTTCAAAATACTATATATAATAACTGAAAATGTTATACAAAACTTAGTTCATAAACATATTTATAACATGAATCATCAACAAGATCAACCACATACACCATCACCACTAATCACAATGAGTCATAACATCATAAGTCACACAATTAAAACAATTGCAGTATGATTTATGCAAATGCAGTTTTGACTCAAAATCATTTTGACCCTGCTCCATGGAGACTTCCCCTTTGAGTGTTTAGTAAGTAACTGGCCTACCATTACCTCATGTAATTCAGCTATCAGCCCCTACTAAACGCGAATAAACTAAACAGAATTAGGAGGTTAGGATACCCGGAAGGCCACCACGACAGTATCTGCACTCCAGATTACGGTCCTCTGTGGAATTGCCAATATCCTTCACCCCACAGACTATATAATCACAGACTATACAGCCCTGTCTAACTTATTCTGCACACCCCAAAGATTCAATTCTCAAATCATATTCCTTTCACATGACTACCGCAGTCCCGGTTAGTCAACAAAATCATTTCTCAATCATTTTCATTTCACATGACTACCGCAGTCCCGGTTAGTCAACTAAATCATTTCTCATATATCAACTTGTTTCTCATGACTACCGCAGTCTCGGTTAGTCAACATTTAATCTTTCTTTTCTTTCTTTTCTTTTCTTTTCTTTCTTTTCATGGCTACCGCAGTCCCGGTTAGCCAACATCAATTATTTTTCACTTGAATCTTTGTAAAACCCCCAAAAAGACTCATGCATATGCAATATGTTAATAATCACAATTAAATAAGTAATTTTAAACAATCACCTACAAAAATATAAACATTCAACAATTTCCAACATCATTCACAACACAATCAAGCCAAATCAAGCAATTTCAATCCAACAATAAACCAACCAATCAATTTCAATCCATCAAAACACATCATCCAATCAATCAAACATGATTCCAAACAATTATTTCAAGCTTCTAATATCAATTATATAAATCAATTTAATCTTTTTATGGCTCTTGATCAATTCTTGAATCTAAACCTAACAACATGTTTTTCTACATTCCAAATAGTCTAAAATGAAATTAAATGCCATGATCCTTACATTCTTAGATACGGCATCTCAGTACCCGCCATCTCCAATGGCCAGACGAACCTAACAGTCACTGCCACTTTGTTTTGTGGTTTGATTTTCACATGCAAAGCTTATCAAATAATTTCAAGAAAATTTGGGCATGGTCTCCTTTGTTTTAGGAGCCTTTCCAAGTAATTTAGAGAATCAAAAACAAAAACAATCAGTCCATACACACTCACACAGCCACTGCCAGGAGAATCAAATACCCATTTTTCATCAATTTTAAATTCAACCACCAATCAACTCAACATAAACAGAAAAAGGGGCAGGCATGCTATATGTGATTGAGCCCCCTAACTCTCAACCACACTTAAACTGAAAATATAAATCACAATGAAGCTTCCCTTACCTTGAATCCTTTTTCTCCTTTTCTCCTTTGTCTTCTTTAAATTTTTGGAATTTTCTCCCAAATATTTCTCTCTGAATATAAGATCTCACTGATACAAGCAATTCACATGCACAACAATTTTCAGCACTCTTTGCCCGAGGATCACATTCCTCCCGGTCTCCAATTCACAGTTAATAACAGAACAATCATTAATAACCAATAATCCAATAACTCAAACTCAATCCATCACAAATCATTGCATTCATATTTCTATGGAAACTTCCCTTTTTAGGTGAAATTATTCCTTAACAAGTACAATTAAAGGCATTAAAACCAAATACACAATTAATATAATTAAATT
The DNA here is from genome assembly GCA_026413185.1 of Pueraria montana var. lobata. NCBI lineage: Eukaryota > Viridiplantae > Streptophyta > Magnoliopsida > Fabales > Fabaceae > Pueraria > Pueraria montana. Next base: position 8,198,024 of record CM048649.1, read on the forward strand.
TCATGTGGACACATAGAGCTGTACACACACACCAAAAATTATTTGATGCATCATATCAATTTGAAATTTCATGAGATTTTACAGAGAAACTATACATCATTCATATTTCATCATATAAATTTATCTCACGAAAATTCAACCCACAAATATTATTTTTGAATTAAAAACAGTGGCTGGAAATACTCTGTCAAACACAATTCCATATTTTTAGAAAATAGCATATCAAATTCGTTTTATGTGAAATTTTACAGAGAATATCTCCAACATGTGAACCATCACATATAATTTCCTCAGTACCAAAAATCCACCAAAAATACCTTTTTTGAATTTCCAAATCATTATTTCTCCAGAACACAGTTTTCAATAACAAAATGTAATTAATTACAAAAGGTACTTAAAAAATTCTGAGAAAATCCATGGATATTCCACATGGTCAAAAAAGTATTACTAAATTTTCTCAAGACCAAATTCTCACAAAAAGTAATTTTCTACATTTAATTTCTCTACTGTCCAGCTTTTCGGTTTTTCCAACATTAAATAACTAAAAATACTTCCCAGGCTTTTCTGACCTTACAAAAATTCAGAGATGACCCTCATGATGCATAAAATGAACTCATGGTTCCATTTTTCCAAAATCATGTCCCAAAATTCTTGTAAAAATCAAAACAGTCCCATTCTCAGAATCAACAGTTTTTAAAAATAATTCCGGTAAAAATAGTTACAGTGCTCAAAAAAATCTGAAAAAAATACCATGATATCCAGAGGCATCAAAACATAAGAAAATGTATTTACATCCTCAAAAAACTGCACTAAAACCGAGACGAAAAATCCACACAGTCACAGGACTCAAATCTCAAGTAGCTTATTTCGGATTTTCAAAATTATTTACAGACCATCAACAACAGCCACAATCCATATTTAACAAGAAAACAAGGAAATAGCTTAGGAAAAAAAAAGAAACCCCTACATACCTCGATGAAATCGAAATCCAATCGGTTGGTTTTGAAGCTCTAGTCTCCCTCTATGATATATCCAATTTTAATCGGTAGAAACTTTGATTTGGAGGCTCAAATATTAGAGAGAAGGAGGAGAATGAGAGCAGAGGGTTTCGAGAGACTGGAGGAAGAAAACAGAAATGGAGAGAATTCAGAGAAAGAAGAATCTTGGGCACGTCTCTTATTTGGGATAAATTTTCAATTTTGCTATTTGCAGCCACACTTCCTCTAAGGACACCCCTCTTCTCTTATTATTTTTTTTTTCTACAACTTACGGAACTTACGTAAATGTTCCAAAAATCTCACAATAATACTATAAATTTAAATTTAATTTCCTTTTATGGTATTTATCAAACACTTAATATACGTTACGAAAAATCACAGTGTTACAATTCTCTCCAACAAGAAAATTTCTAATTAAATCTCTCACTTTCATACTTATTGGGTTTTAATTTTCGGGATGTTACAATAATCTTTTTATTATTTCACCTCCCAAACATATCGTGAAATTTTGATATTTCTACGACAATTACCAATCACATTAAAAAGATAACAATCACGTTAATAGTTTCCTTTATTAGTTTTTTATCACAAATTTTATTAGAATTTCCATTATTAATGAGAGGAGATATGTATTTTTAATAAAATTAAACGAGATATCCTGAATTTTTTTTAGGTATTCTCTCTTTTTATTCCAATTTGGAAGGGAATGATCTCTTTAGATCTCACACAAAAAAAATTATAATCTTTTAATTATTTCACCTCCCAAACATATCGTGAAATTTTGATATTTCTACGACAATTACCAATCACATTAAAAAGATAACAATCACGTTAATAGCTTCCTTTATTAGTTTTGTATCACAACTTTTATTAGAATTTCCATTATTAATGAGAGGAGATATGTATTTTTAATAAAATTAAACGAGATATCCTGAATTTTTTTTAGGTATTCTCTCTTTTTATGCCAATTTGGAAGGGAATGATCTTTTCATATCTCACAAAAAAAAATTCTAATCTTTTTATTACTTCACCTCCCAAACATATCGTGAAATTTTTATATTTCTACGACAATTACCAATCACATTAAAAAGATAACAATCACATTAATAGTTTCCTTTATTAGTTTTTTATCTCAACGTTTATAAGAATTTCAATTATTAATGAGAGGATATATGTATTTTTATTAAAATTAAACGAGATATCCTAAAAGTTTTTTAGGTCTTCTCTCGTTTTATGGCAATTTGGAAGGGAATGATCTTTTTAGATCTCACACAAAAAAAATTATAATCTTTTTATTATTTCACCTCCCAAACATATCGTGAAATTTTGATATTTCTACGACAATTACCAATCACATTAAAAAGATAACAATCACGTTAATAGTTTCCTTTATTAGTTTTTTATCACAACGTTTATTAGAATTTGCATTATTAATGAGAGGAGATATGTATTTTTAATAAAATTAAACGAGATATCCTGAAATTTTTTTAGGTCTTCTTTCATTTTATGCCAATTTGGAAGGGAGTGATCTTTTCAGATCTCACCAAAAAAAAATTATAATCTTTTTATTATTTCACCTCCCAAACATATCGTGAAATTTTGATATTTCTACGACAATTACCAATCACATTAAAAAGATAACAATCACGTTAATAGTTTCCTTTATTAGTTTTTTATCACAAATTTTATTAGAATTTCCATTATTAATGAGAGGAGATATGTATTTTTAATAAAATTAAACGAGATATCCTGAATTTTTTTTAGGTATTCTCTCTTTTTATTCCAATTTGGAAGGGAATGATCTCTTTAGATCTCACACAAAAAAAATTATAATCTTTTTATTATTTCACCTCCCAAACATATCGTGAAAGTTTTATATTTCTACGACAATTACCAATCACATTAAAAAGATAACAGTCACGTTAATAGTTTCCTTTATTAGTTTTTTATCACAACGTTTATTAGAATTTGCATTATTAATGAGAGGAGATATGTATTTTTAATAAAATTAAACGAGATATCCTGAAATTTTTTTAGGTCTTCTCTCATTTTATGCCAATTTGGAAGGGAATGATCTTTTCAGATCTCAGCAAAAAAAAATTATAATCTTTTTATTATTTCACCTCCCAAACATATCGTGAAATTTTGATATTTCTACGACAATTACCAATCACATTAAAAAGATAACAATCACGTTAATAGTTCCTTTATTAGTTTTTTATCATAACTTTTATTAGAATTTCCATTATTAATGAGAGGAGATATGTATTTTTAATAAAATTAAACGAGATATCCTGAATTATTTTTAGGTATTCTCTCTTTTTATGCCAATTTGGAAGGGAATGATCTTTTTAGATCTCACACAAAAAAAATTATAATCTTTTTATTATTTCTCCTCCCAAACATATCTCGAAATTTTGATATTTCTACGACAATTACCAATCACATTAATAGTTTCCTTTATTAGTTTTTTATCACAACATTTATTAGAATTTGCATTATTAATGAGAGGAGATATGTATTTTTAATAAAATTAAACGAGATATCCTGAAATTTTTTTAGGTCTTCTCTCATTTTATGCCAATTTGGAAGGGTATGATCTTTTCAGATCTCACCAAAAAAAAATTATAATCTTTTTATTATTTCACCTCCCAAACATATCGTGAAATTTTGATATTTCTACGACAATTACCAATCACATTAAAAAGATAACAATCACGTTAATAGTTTCCTTTATTAGTTTTTTATCACAAATTTTATTAGAATTTCCATTATTAATGAGAGGAGATATGTATTTTTAATAAAATTAAACGAGATATCCTGAATTTTTTTTAGGTATTCTCTCGTTTTATTCCAATTTGGAAGGGAATGATCTCTTTAGATCTCACACAAAAAAAATTATAATCTTTTTATTATTTCACCTCCCAAACATATCGTGAAATTTTGATATTTCTACGACAATTACCAATCACATTAAAAAGATAACAGTCACGTTAATAGTTTCCTTTATTAGTTTTTTATCACAACGTTTATTAGAATTTGCATTATTAATGAGAGGAGATATGTATTTTTAATAAAATTAAACGAGATATCCTGAAATTTTTTTAGGTCTTCTCTCATTTTATGCCAATTTGGAAGGGAATGATCTTTTCAGATCTCAGCAAAAAAAAATTATAATCTTTTTATTATTTCACCTCCCAAACATATCGTGAAATTTTGATATTTCTACGACAATTACCAATCACACTAAAAAGATAACAATCACGTTAATAGTTTCCTTTATTAGTTTTTTATCATAACTTTTATTAGAATTTCCATTATTAATGAGAGGAGATATGTATTTTTAATAAAATTAAACGAGATATTGTAACATCCCGAAAATTACAACCCAATAAATATGAACGTGAGAGATTTAACTAGAAAATTTTCTTGTTGGGGAGAATTGTAACACTGTGATTTTTCGTAACGTATATTAAGGGTTTGATAAATACCATAAAAGGAAATTAAATTTAAATTTATAGTGTTATTGTGAGATTTTTGGAACATTTACGTAAGTTCCGTAAGTTGACGAAAAAAAAAAGGGAAGGGGTGTCCTTAGAGGAAGGGTGGCTGCAAATAGCAAAATTGCAAAATAATCTCAAATTAGAGACGTGAACAGCTTCTCTTCCCCTCATTCTTCATTCTCCTCCGTAGCTCTCCTTCTTCTCTCTAAAATTTTGCACTCTTTCTAAGATTTAAGTATTCAAATCAAAGTTTTCACCGATTAAATTCGGATATGTTATAGAGGAGTTCAAGAGCTTCAAAACCTACCGATTGAATTTTGATTTCATTGAGGTATGGAGGAATTTTCTTCTTCCCTAAGCTATTTCTCTAATTTCAGTTTAAGTGTGGTTGAGAGTTAGGGGACTCAATCACCTAATGCATGCATGCCCCTCTTTGGCTGTTGTGTTTGTTTTGTTGGAAATTGATAAAAATGGGTATTTGATTCGTTTGGCAGTGGCTGTGTGGGAGATTGTATGTACTGTCCTTGAGTGTTTTGATTTTTGAAATTGATTGGAAAGACTCTTGAAACAAAGGAGACATGTCCAAATTTTCTTGAAATTATTTGATAAGCTTTGCATGTAAAAAATCAAACCAGAAAACAAAGTGGCAGTGGCTGTTTGGTTCGTCCAGCCCTGGACAACCCCACGATTTTGTGATTTTTGGGAGATCTAACCGTTGGTTTTTCACGAAATTTGTTTTGAATGGAAATAGACACAAAAAGGAACAACTTTTATTTTGACACCATGGATAGAAAACGTCGTTTTGAAGTTCATCCGTGACTTTCAAAATGACTGTTCTGTTTTCAAGTTTTCCTGGAACATGTCTCTGTTTTTCTCAAATTCCCAGTTGTGTGCTTAATGGTTATTTTTCGTTTTTGAACCATTCAAAACTAGACAAAACAAGCTTTTTAACCATATAAATTACAAAAATTATCATATCCAATTTCTAAATTAACTTTTAAAAAGAAACAGGGCAAGGGGTTTTGAGCTCTGTTTTGAGTCTGAAACTTAGGCTGTTAGAAACAAATTTACTGGGAACAATAGGGAAAGAATTTGGGGGCAAGGGTTATCTTTTTAGAAAGATAAAGATGTTACCTTTCTACTGTAAAAAGTTAAGCTCAAAACAAGTTTGGGAAGTGGGAGAAATTTACATTTCTTTGAGCTATGTTCAGTGAGCACTCAAAATTCAGGGCTGCTGACTTAGAAAATTTTTATAAAATTTTCTGGATGTTGATTTTAGAAGTGGGTTACCTTTCTATAAAATAGATTTCAAGAGCTTCAATTTGATATAAAAAGTTTTAAATTCCGAGATCATTTGCTTGTATCAGTGAGAGCTCATAAATCCTAAAATTTCAAGACAAAGGAGAAAGGGAGAAAAGGGATTCAAAGGTTTCTCCATCAAACTAAGGATACTAGGTAAGGATCAAGGCATTTAATTTCATTTTAGACCATTTGGAATGTAGAAAAACATGTTGTTAAGTTTAGATTCAATATTTGATCAAGAACTATGAAAAGATGAAATTGATTTTGGGTTTTTATATAATTGATATTAGAAGCTTGAAATAATTGTTTGGAACCATGTTTGATTGATTGGATGATGTGTTGTGATGGATTGAAATTGATTGGTTGGTTTATTGTTGGATTGAAATTGCTTGATTTGGCTTGATTGTGTTGTGAATGATGTTGGAAATTGTTGAATGTTTATATTTTTGTAGGTGATTGTTTAAAATTACTTATTTAATTGTGATTATTAACATATTGCATATGCATGAGTCTTTTTGGGGGATTTATAAAGATTCAAGAGAAAAATAATTGATGTTGGCTAACCGGGATTGTGGTAGCCATGAGAATGAAAAAGAAAGAAAAGAAAAGAAAGAATAAATGTTGACTAACCGGGACTGCGGTAGTCATGAGAAACGAGTTGATATATGAGAAATGATTTTGTTGACTAACCGAGACTGCGGTAGTCATGTGAAATGAATATGATTTGAGAATTGAATCTTTGGGGTGAGCAGAATAAGTTAGACAGGACCGTATAATCTGTGATTATATAGTCTGTGGGGAGAAGGATATTGGCAATTCCACATGTGGCTGGAAACTGGACTGAGTTGCGGTCGTGGTGGCCTTCCGGGTATCCTGATCTCCTAATTCTGTTTAGTTTATTCGCGTTTAGTAGGGGCTGATAGCTGAATTGCAGTACGTAATGGTAGGCCAGTTTCTTACTAAACACTCAAAGGGAAAGTCTCCATGGAGCAGGGTCAAAAATGATTTTGAGTCAAAACTGCATTTGCATAAATCATCTTGCATTTAATTATGTGTGAGAACGGTTAATTTGTATCGGATATGTATATGTTTGAAATTGTTTTAATTGTATGAGAAATTAAATGCCTGATCCGGTAATGCTGTCCCTGTAACACCCTCATTTTTATTTTACTATTTATGAATATTTTTCTATAAATATTATAAGAAATTACGTACTGTATTTAGAGAATATTTTCTGTACATACTTTCATATTAAAAATTATACAGTTCTAATCAGCAAAATTTTCTAAGTCTTTTGATACATTTGTTTAGGCCTAAATTTCTTGTTGACCGGACAGTTGTGTCAGACAGCTGTTCAGGATAAGATTTTCAGTATAACATTTTGGGATTAAACTGTACTCTAATAAATCAAGAATTTAATGTAGATTTAAAATATATACAGTTGAGAAATGAAATTACTTGTTGACTGGACAGTATGTCAGACAGCTGTCCAGGATAAATTTTCAAGTGTAAAATTTTGGACTAATCTGTAACTTAATAAAAAGGTAAGTGAATATAGATTAAAAATATATACAGTTAAAGAATTAAAATGCTAATTCCGAATTGTTAGAATTTTCTGAAAGTTAGAACTTTGAGAAATTCTTACGATAAAATTCTAAGGTGGAAAATTAAGAAAAAAATCCGTATGACATCTATAGAATTATCTAATAATTGTAATATACTTAGAATAATTATTAAAAATGTTTAACTAAGAAAAATTAAATTTAGAGTATTAACCAATCACAATGTGACAAATCAAAGTTTCTAATGTCACTAAATTAAGCTAATTAGACTTGGATTAAGAGATAAGTAAGACACTACCCCAAGGTTTTTGATAGTGAGGAATCCAATGGTGGTGTTAGTTTCTTCAAATTCTAATTAGTTTGTAAGATAATTAAAAGCCCTAAAAGACCTTCTAGACTAATCTACCATTTTCCAAATTTTTGACTTTTGACACAAATTGAAAAGTCACCAACGCAAGCCATCTTGAACGTGCAAGTGGCTGTGATTTTTGTCCAAATTGGCTGCTATTGGAACAAGGCAGCAGCAGCAGCTGGACGTGTGAATGCCATTCAATTTGGTGAAGAAAACTTTTTATTAAAGACATAGAAATTAATATAAAACAAAAAGCACAAAATTTAACTCTTTAAGAAACTCAAACCCGTGAGCTTCTGCAGCTTCTGCCCCTCCATTTCACTTCATCTTTTCAACCAAAATCAAGAAAGAAACCAACCTAAATCTCACAAATTCTAACATAGCTTCGGTCCAAAGAGAAGAAATTTGAAGAAAAACCTTAAAATTTCAAGAAACCAAGGAAGAAAGGGAGAAGAAGATTCAAGGGTTCCTCTTCAAACTAAGGATCTAAGGTAAGGATCAGGCATTTAATTTCAATTTAGATAAATTGGAAGTAGGAGAAACATGTTCTTAGGTTTAATTTCAAAATTTGGTTAAGAACCATGAAATAGGAAATTGATTTGGGGCTTTTATATGTTTTGATGCTTGAATCTTAAATTAGATGATTGAAACAAATGTTTGGTTGATTTAATGAGATGTGTGATGGATTGAACCTTGTTTGATCTTGATTGAATCTTGAATTGGTTGATTTGGTTGATTATTGATTGGAAATTGGCTTAGTTGATTTTGTGAAAATTGTTGGAATTGGTAGAAATGACTCACGGCCATGGTGAGTTTGGAAGGATACCATGTGGAAATTTTTTAAAAGACCAAGGGCAAAATAGTAATTTCACATTTAGGGACCATTGGAAATTTTACAAAAAGATTAAGGGCATTTTCGGCAATAATGAAAAAGTATAAGGGCACAATGGTAATTTTACATATTCTAGAAAGTTGGAGGACATAATTGGAATTTTGAGAAAAGATTGAGGGTAATTAGGTAATTTCACATTTAGAGGATACAATTGGAATTTTATAAAAAGATTGAGGGTAATTAGGTAATTTCATAGATTCTAGAACAATTAGGGACATATTCAGAATTTCATAAAAAGATCAAGGGCAAAATGGGAAATTTTAGAAAATAGTAAAAGTTTAGTAATTTTTCCTAGTAAAGGACTAATTAGTATTTTATTAAGGTATTGATGTTATAATGCAAAATAGTGAATTTTTATAATTTTTATGTGATTGCTTAATATTAATTATTTGTTTATTAGCATCATTGTCATATTGCATAAGCTTGAGTTCTTGGAAAATACAAAGATTTCAAATGAGAAATGAGTATTTTTGGGGGAATTGATTTCCAGGACTGTGTTGACTGACCGGACTGCGGTAGTCATGTATTTGAAAATATGATTGAGATTATGAACAGAGAACTGTGTTGACTGACCGGACTGCGGTAGTCATGTATTTGAAAAGATGATTGAGATTATGAACAGAGAATATGATAGTCCTGAGAAATGGGTGAGCAGAGTAAGTTAGACAGGACCGTATAGTCTGTGATTATATAGTCTGTGGGGTGAAGGATATTGGCAATTCCACAGAGGACCGTAATCTGGAGTGCAGATACTGTCGTGGTGGCCTTCCTGGGTATCCTAACCTCCTAATTCTGTCTAGTTTATTTGTGTTTAGTAGGGGCTGATAGCTGAATTACATGAGGTAATGGTAGGCCAGTTACTTACTAAACACTCAAAAGGGAAGTCTCCATGGAGCACGGGTCAAAATGATTTTGAGTCAAAACTGCATCTGCTTTATAAACTTGCATTTTCATAAAGCATACTGCATTTGCATTATTTATGTGAATTCTTAATTATGAAATGAAATGTCATTGATTGTGGTTGTTTTTCTATGTATTAGAAATTAAATGCCTGATCCGGTAATGCTGTCCCCAGATTCTAGGGGAGTGTGAATTGCAGGTATTTTGAAGATTAATTAGAAGTTAAAGATGCAGATATTTTCCAGAGCTATAGGAATGGGTGTTTTTGGCTTTAGATACTTTTGTATTAATTAGAAATAAATTGGTAGTAGCATTTTCTGTAAATTTTAATAATGTAAATTATAATGACAAACTTTAAATTTTAATGGAATGTATTTATTTTAATGGTAAATTCATTTTATGGATTTTAGATGGAAATTAATTAATTAGAAGGGGGGTTACAGTCCCCAGATTCTAGGGGAGTGTGAATTGCAGGTATTTTGAAGATTAATTAGAAGTTAAAGATGCAGATATTTTCCAGAGCTATAGGAATGGGTGTTTTTGGCTTTAGATACTTTTGTATTAATTAGAAATAAATTGGTAGTAGTATTTTCTGTAAATTTTAATAATGTAAATTATAATGACAAACTTTGAACTTTAATAGATTGTATTTATTTTATTCGGAAATTTTTTTATATTAGACGGAAATTAATTAATTAGAAGGGGGGTTACATCAGTGGTATCAGAGCTCTGGTTATGCATCTCTAGGACTTGCGAGTAATGGGTCTATTAGGTGTTTTGCTGTGTTACCCTGATTAGAATTGTTTGTTTGTTAAGAATATTATGGGAAAAAGGGTAGTAACTATATCTGAAATTTTAAGACATGTAGAAATGAGAAGAGGAAGGCTAGTTATAAATCCTAGAGTTGAAACTAATAGTATAGTTGAGATGGCAGAAAGGAAGAAAGGAAATCTTGATAGAGTTGTGAAGGTGCACACTCAGGACTCAGTCGAGATGACTTTTCCCTCCTAATGCTAAATTTAATATTATTCAAGTTGTATTATTTTCCATGTTCCTTATATTGTGAAGTTACGAGTTATACCTTGAGTTAGTTGAGGAAGGAGATCCAAAGATCCGAGTTCGTAGATCAAGGTTGAGAATAGAGGTCCAAATAATTGAGTTTATAGGATAAGGGTGAGTTTGACAAAGGAAAGGAAACAAAGTTTTGAAGGTACCTTGATGTTTGGAAGGGAATGATCTTTTTAGATCTCACACAAAAAAAATTATAATCTTTTTATTATTTCTCCTCCCAAACATATCTCGAAATTTTGATATTTCTACGACAATTACCAATCACATTAAAAAGATAACAATCACATTAATAGTTTCCTTTATTAGTTTTTTATCACAACATTTATTAGAATTTGCATTATTAATGAGAGGAGATATGTATTTTTAATAAAATTAAACGAGATATCCTGAAATTTTTTTAGGTCTTCTCTCATTTTATGCCAATTTGGAAGGGTATGATCTTTCCAGATCTCACCAAAAAAAAATTATAATCTTTTTATTATTTCACCTCCCAAACATATCGTGAAATTTTGATATTTCTACGACAATTACCAATCACATTAAAAAGATAACAATCACGTTAATAGTTTCCTTTATTAGTTTTTTATCACAAATTTTATTAGAATTTCCATTATTAATGAGAGGAGATATGTATTTTTAATAAAATTAAACGAGATATCCTGAATTATTTTTAGGTATTCTCTCTTTTTATTCCAATTTGGAAGGGAATGATCTCTTTAGATCTCACACAAAAAAAATTATAATCTTTTTATTATTTCACCTCCCAAACATATCGTGAAATTTTGATATTTCTACGACAATTACCAATAACATTAAAAAGATAACAATCACATTAATAGTTTCCTTTATTAGTTTTGTATCAGAACTTTTATTAGAATTACCATTATTAATGAGAGGAGATATGTATTTTTAATAAAATTAAACGAGATATCCTGAATTAACTTTTCAGATCTCACAAAAAAAAATTCTAATGTTTTTATTATTTCCCCTCCCAAACATATCGTGAAATTTTGATATTTCTACGACAATTACCAATCACATTAAAAAGATAACAATCACGTTAATAGTTTCCTTTATTAGTTTTTTTATCACAACTTTTATTAGAATTTGCATTATTAATGAGAGGAGATATGTATTTTTAATAAAATTAAACGAGATATCCTGAATTTTTTTTAGGTATTCTCTCTTTTTATGCCAATTTGGAAGGGAATGATCTTTTTAGATCTCACAAAAAAAAATTATAATCTTTTTATTATTTCACCTCCCAAACATATCGTGAAATTTTGATATTTCTACAACAATTACCAATCACATTAAAAAGATAACAATCACGTTAATGGTTTCCTTTATTAGTTTTTTATCACAACGTTTATAATAATTTCCACTATTAATTAGAGGAGATATGTATTTTTAATAAAATTAAACCAGAGATCCTGAAATTTTTTTAGGTCTTCTCTCATTTTATGCCAATTTGGAAGGGAATGATCTTTTTAGATCTCACGAAAAAAAAAATCTAATCTTTTTATTATTTCACCTCCCAAACATATCGTAAAATTTTGATATTTCTACGACAATTACCAATCACATTAAAAAGATAACAATCACGTTAATAGTTTCCTTTATTAGTTTTTTCTCACAACTTTTATTAGAATTTCCATTATTAATGAGAGGAGATATGTATTTTTATTAAAATTAAACGAGATATCCTAAAATTTTTTTAGGTCTTCTCTCATTTTATGGCAATTTGGAAGGGAATGATCTTTTTAGATCTCACACAAAAAAAATTATAATCTTTTTATTATTTCACCTCCCAAACATATCGTGAAATTTTTATATTTCTACGACAATTACCAATCACATTAAAAAGATAACAATCACATTAATAGTTTCCTTTATTAGTTTTTTTATCTCAACGTTTATAAGAATTTCAATTATTAATGAGAGGAGTATGTATTTTTATTAAAATTAAACAAGATATCCTAAAATTTTTTTAGGTCTTCTCTCATTTTATGGCAATTTGGAAGGGAATGATCTTTTTAGATCTCACACAAAAAAAATTATAATCTTTTTATTATTTCACCTCCCAAACATATCGTGAAATTTTGATATTTCTATGACAATTACCAATCACATTAAAAAGATAACCATCACGTTAATAGTTTCCTTTATTAGTTTTTTATCACAACGTTTATTAGAATTTGCATTATTAATGAGAGGAGATATGTATTTTTAATAAAATTAAACGAGATATCCTGAATTATTTTTAGGTATTCTCTCTTTTTATGGCAATTTGGAAGGGAATGATCTTTTTAGATCTCACAAAAAAAATTATAATCTTTTTATTATTTCTCCTCCCAAACATATCTCGAAATTTTGATATTTCTACGACAATTACCAATCACATTAAAAAGATAACAATCACGTTAATAGTTTCCTTTATTAGTTTTTTATCACAACGTTTATTAGAATTTCCATTATTAATGAGAGGAGATATGTATTTTTAATAAAATTAAACGAGATATCCTGAAATTTTTTTAGGTCTTCTCTCATTTTATGCCAATTTGGAAAGGAAATGATCTTTTGAGATCTCACAAAAAAAAATTATAATCTTTTTATTATTTCACCTCCCAAACATGTCGTGAAATTTTTATATTTCTACGACAATTACCAATCACATTAAAAAGATAACAATCACGTTAATAGTTTCCTTTATTAGTTTTTTATCACAACGTTTATTAGAATTTGCATTATTAATGAGAGGAGATATGTATTTTTAATAAAATTAAACGAGATATCCTGAATTTTTTAAGGTATTCTCTCTTTTTATTCCAATTTGGAAGGGAATGATCTTTTCAGATCTCACAAAAAAAAATGATAATCTTTTTATTATTTCACCTCCCAAACATATCGTGAAATTTTTATATTTCTACGACAATTACCAATCACATTAAAAAGATAACAATCACGTTAATAGTTTCCTTTATTAGTCTTTTATCACAACGTTTATTAGAATTTGCATTATTAATGAGAGGAGATATGTATTTTTAATAAAATTAAACGAGATATCCTGAAATTTTTTTAGGTCTTCTCTCATTTTATGCCAATTCGGAAGGGAATGATCTTTTCAGATCTCACAAAAAAAAATGATAATCTTTTTATTATTTCAGCTCCCAAACATATCGTGAAATTTTTATCTTTCTACGACAATTACCAATCACATTAAAAAGATAACATCACATTAATAGTTTCCTTTATTAGTTGTTTATCACAACATTTATAAGAATTTCCATTATTAATCAGAGGAGATATGTATTTTTAATAAAATTAAACGAGATATCCTTAATTTTTTTTTGGTCTTCTCTCTTTTTATGCCAATTTGGAAGGGAATGATCTTTTTAGATCTCACAAAAAAAAATTATAATCTTTTTATTATTTCACCTCCCAAATATATCGTGAATTTTTTATATTTCTACGACAATTACGAATCACATTAAAAAGATAACAATCACGTTAATAGTTTCCTTTATTAGTTTTTTATCACAATGTTTATTAGAATTTCCATTATTAAGGAGAGGAGATATGTATTTTTGATAAAATTAAACAAGATATCCTGAAATTTTTTTAGGTCTTCTCTCATTTTATGCTAATTTGGAAGGGAATGATCTTTTCAGATCTCCCACAAAAAAAAATTATAATCTTTTTATTATTTCACCTCCCAAACATATCTTGAAATTTTGATATTTCTACGACAATTACCATTCACATTAAAAAGATCACAATCACGTTAATAGTTTCCTTTATTAGTTTTTTATCTCAACCTTTATAAGAATTTCAATTATTAATCAGAGGAGATATGTATTTTTAATAAAATTAATCGAGATATCCTGAAATTTTTTTAGGTCTTCTCTCGTTTTTTGGCAATTTGGAAGGGAATGATCTTTTTAGATATCACACAAAAAAAATTATAATCTTTTTATTATTTCACCTCCCAAACATATCGTGAAATTTTTATATTTCTACGACAATTACCAATCACATTAAAAAGATAACAATCACATTAATAGTTTCCTTTATTAGTTTTTTATCACAATGTTTGTAAGAATTTCCATTATTAATGAGAGGAGATATGTATTTTTAATAAAATTAAACGAGATACCCTGAAATTTTTTTAGGTCTTCTCTCATTTTATGCCAATTTGGAAGGGAATGATCTTTTTAGATCTCACAAAAAACAATTATAATCTTTTTATTATTTCACGTCCCAAACATATCGTGAAATTTTGATATTTCTACGACAATTACCAATCATATTAAAAAGATAACAATCACGTTAATGGTTTCCTTTATTAGTTTTTTATCACAACGTTTACAATAATTTCCATTATTAATGAGAGGAGATATCTATTTTTAATAAAATTAAACGAGATATCCTGAAATTTGTTTAGGTCTTCTCTCATTTCATGCCAATTTGGAAGGGAATGTTCTTTTCAGATCTCACCAAAAAAAAATTATAATCTTTTTATTATTTCACCTGCCAAACATATCGTGAAATTTTGATATTTCTACGACAATTACCAATCACATTAAAAAGATAACAATCACGTTAATAGTTTCCTTTATTAGTTTTTTATCGCAACGTTTATTAGAATTTCCGTTATTAATTAGAGGAGATATGTATTTTTAATAAAATTAAACGAGATATCCTGAAATTTTTTTAGGTCTTCTCTCATTTTATGCCAATTTGGAAGGGAATGATCTTTTCAGATCTCACAAAAAAAAATTCTAATCTTTTTATTATTTCACCTCCCAAACATATCGTGAAATTCTGATATTTCTACGACAATTACCAATCACATTAATAGTTTCCTTTGTTAGTTTTTTATCGCAACGTTTATAAGAATTTCCACTATTAATCAGAGGAGATATGTATTTTTAATTAAATTAAACGAGATATCATTAATTTTTTTTAGGTATTCTCTCTTTTTATGCCAATTTGGTAGGGAATGATCTTTTTAGATCTCACCAAAAAAAAATTTTTAATCTTTTTTTTATTTCACCTCCCAAACATTTCGTGAAATTTTTATATTTCTACGACAATTACCAATCACATTAAAAAGATAACAATCACATTAATAGTTTCCTTTATTAGTTTTTTATCACAACGTTTATAAGAATTTCCATTATTAATCAGAGGAGATAGGTATTTTTAATAAAATTAAACGAGATATCCTGAAATTTGTTTAGGTCTTCTCTCATTTTATGCCAATTTGGAAGGGAATGATCTTTTTAGATCTCCCACAAAAAAAATTACAATCTTTTTATTAGTTTACCTCCCAAACATATCGTGAAATTTCGATATTTCTACGACAATTGCCAATCACATTAAAAAGATAACAATCACGTTAATAGTTTCCTTTATTATTTTTTATCACAACGTTTATTAGAATTTCCATTATTAATCAAAGGAGATATGCATTTTTAATAAAATTAAACGAGATATCCTGAATTTTTTTTAGGTATTCTCTCTTTTATGCCAATTTGGAAGGGAATGATCTTTTTAGATCTCCCACAAAAAAAAATTATAATCTTTTTATTATTTCACCTCCCGAACATATCGTGAAATTTTGATATTTCTACGACAATTACCAATCACATTAAAAAGATAAGAATCACATTAATAGTTTTCTTTATTAGTTTTTTATCACAACGATTATTAGAATTTCCATTATTAATGAGAGGAGATATGTACTTTTAATAAAATTAAACGAGATACCCTGAAATTTTTTTAGGTCTTCTCTCATTTTATGCCAATTTGGAAGGGAATTATCTTTTTAGATCTCACAAAAAACAATTATAATCTTTTTATTAATTCACCTCCCAAACATATCGTGAAATTTTGATATTTCTATGACAATTGCTAGTTTCCTTTATTAGTTTTTATCACAACGATTATTAGAATTTCCATTATTAATGAGAGGAGATATGTACTTTTAATAAAATTAAACGAGATACCCTGAAATTTTTTTAGGTCTTCTCTCATTTTATGCCAATTTGGAAGGGAATGGTCTTTTTAGATCTCACAAAAAACAATTATAATCTTTTTATTATTTCACCTCCCAAACATATCGTGATATTTTGATATTTCTACGACAATTACCAATCATATTAAAAAGATAACAATCACGTTAATGGTTTCCTTTATTAGTTTTTTATCACAACATTTACAATAATTTCCATTATTAATGAGAGGAGATATCTATTTTTAATAAAATTAAACGAGATATCCTGAAATTTTTTTAGGTCTTCTCTCATTTCATGGCAATTTGGAAGGGAATGTTCTTTTCAGATCTCACCAAAAAAAAATTATAATCTTTTTATTATTTCACCTGCCAAACATATCGTGAAATTTTGATATTTCTACGACAATTACCAATCACATTAAAAAGATAACAATCACGTTAATAGTTTCCTTTATTAGTTTTTTATCGCAACGTTTATTAGAATTTCCGTTATTAATTAGAGGAGATATGTATTTTTAATAAAATTAAACGAGATATCCTGAAATTTTTTTAGGTCTTCTCTCATTTTATGCCAATTTGGAAGGGAATGGTCTTTTCAGATCTCAAAAAAAAAATCTAATCTTTTTATTATTTCACCTCCCAAACATATCGTGAAATTTTGATATTTCTACGACAATTATCAATCATATTAAAAAGATAACAATCACATTAATGGTTTCCTTTATTAGTTTTTTATCACAACATTTATAATAATTTCCATTATTAATGAGAGGAGATATGTATTTTTAATAAAATTAAACGAGATATCCTGAAATTTTTTTAGGTCTACTCTCATTTTTTGCCAATTTGGAAGGGAATGTTCTTTTTAGATCTCCCACAAAAAAAAATTATAATCTTTTTATTATTTCACCTCCCAAACATATCGTGAAATTTTAATATTTCTACGACAATTACCAATCACATTAAAAAGATAACAATCACGTTAATAGTTTCCTTTATTAGTTTTTTATCACAACGTTTATTAGAATTTCCATTATTAATCAAAGGAGATATGTATTTTTAATAAAATTAAACGAGATATCTTGAAATTTGTTTAGGTCTTCTCTCATTTTATGCCAATTTGGAAGGGAATGATCTTTTTAGATCTCACAAAAAACAATTATAATCTTTTTATTATTTCACCTCCCAAACATGTAACACCCTAGAGGATATTACCTTTTTCTCCTTATATTGCTAAATTAATAGAGATTAGCATATAAGAATATCAGAGTTAACTATGCGGAAATTAAAACGTAAACTTATATTACATGAAATAAATCTAGTACAAAGCTCTTGGCACTTATGTGCCGTACAAGACATAAGCAATATACATAAAACATAAACTAAATTCCCATCCATTGGGAATTATACAAAAACTATACTAACAACATCTTCCTCCGGGAAAGCAGCTCCATGCTCCAAGCTCTTCCCACAAGGTGTCCACCTGCTAACCTGTAAAAACATGGAAACTAAACGGGATGAGACATAATGTCTCAGTGAGTGTTCCAAGGACTCTAGGCTGACTCTCTATTCTAGAGATCCTTTTCTTAACTCTCATGGCTTCTCTTTTCTTTTATAGATGCTCACACTCACAACTATAACCTCATCACCTCTACGTCACTATTTCTTAGGATCATACCTTGACCCTTGCTGAGGCACATAGAGTTGGCCTCCTATGCCAAATCTATGGCCACTAGTGCACTAAGGCACCTAAACATCTTTCTGTTACTCTTGACCCCTCACTAGGGTCTCACTTTGCTATAGCATCGGATGGGAACGTGCATAATCTTTCCTTCCTTTGACCTGCCCAACTTGGGCTTACATCACCTCTCTCTGTGAGGCATAACATCTTGCATACCTCTCTCGGTAGCTTACATTAACTTTCTATGGGTATAAACCCTCTCTTACCTCAAAGGTAGTATACAATTACACACGTCCTCATCTAATGTCTAGGCTTATCTTACGTCACTCACCTACAACTAGGCTTATGACTCCTCTCATGTTCTAACATAGAACATACATACATCAAGGAAAACAATATATCCTAGTTTGTTTCTACAACTGTGTGGTTTGCATTATCTCTTTATTTAAATTTCACTTTCACCGCCTATTTTCTTAATTTGGCTGAGCTCTAGCCAAACAAGAGGCGTCCCTCTTGAAACAACCTTTAATTAATCCCCACCGGTCCAAGTGGGTTGACTACATCTCCGTTACAAGGAGGAGTCTCCTCTCTAACTTGTTCTTCTCTATGAAGAACCCCTTCTCCCTATGAAGAAGGTTGTTTTCCCCATGGGTGTCAGGGTGACGGTCCCCATCTCCCACCCCTGGGGGCCTCTTAGCCTTAAAACATAACTTATTCCCTTTATTGGGATCATAACTTTCCTTTAAAAACTCTTTCATAAAACCTTTTCATAAATAATCCTTTTCATAACCATTCTGAAACTCATCACTCCTTGGTGACATATAGGACCCTTAGCCTTTTGCACACCGTTGTACGCCGAGCGTGCGGCTCTCGAACGTGACTGGTACCGGGGAAGGTTCCATCTTATGTCACTGAGGCGATATCTTTTTCTAAAAACCTTTCTTGAAACTATAAACTTTGCTAAAAAGCCTTTTCTGAAACATAGGGGTAACTCCCCATCTTTTTACTAAGAGGCTTAGGTATAGTCTTAAGTGTTTTATGTATCTTTTATTAAAGATGGTTTATCGTAACATACAATCTCAAGCATATGCAACAACCACATGATTGCAATAAGGGTACAAGCATAACATCACAAATACAACTACCATACAATAATCTAAACACCTCAAAACAACATAATTTCTTTAATATCACATCACTATATTTTCATAAGAAAACACAAGTCTAAGTGACTCATGTAGAGAAAAAGATAAACATATCATCATTTGCATAAACATTTAAAATCATTTAAATACTCAAAAAGGGAAATATTTTAAAAGAATTTAAACAATTATCAAATTCTAGCCCAGCCGGCCACAATCGCGGCCCAGCCGGAGATCCCTTAAATTTGTTCATTGTTCCTCTGTCACGTTTCGGCCCAGCTGCACCAAGTTTCGGCTGGGCCGAAACTCCCCTGGAGCTAATTTCTCCTCTGCCCAATTTCAGCCCAGCTGCACCATGTTTCGGCTGGGCCGAAACTCCCCTGAAGCTCATTTTCTCCCTTCTAACGCATTCCGGCCCAGCTGAACCAAATTCCGGCTGGGCCGGGACGAACCTGGGTTTACGAAAATGCAAGTTCTATGGCTATCAATGGCATACCCAATCATCCCAACCTTATAAAATCAAACCTTAAACACTTCTATTACATTTCTAACCGATTGATTTACTCAAAAACATCCTTAAACATGCATAATCATCAAAATCCCAATTCTCCAAACCTAAGGATTCAAAAGGGGAAAAAGGGATAATCAAGAGAACAAGAACCATGGAAGAATGGAGAAGACAAGGGGAGGAATCACTCACCTTCCGGGACACGTAGAAATGAGTTCCCGGCACTGGGTCTTTAGATCTCTGCTCCATCTCCTCCTTCCTCTTCTTCCTCTTCTTCTCCTCTTCTCCTCCTTCTCTCTAACTCTTCTTCTTTCTTTTTCTTTCTCTCTCTAACTCTCACTCTCCCTTTCTATTTAAAACGTGGGGTGTGTGTGTGGTTGTGTGGTTCTTGGCCTATCTTGGGCCTTGGCTCCCCATCTGGGTCCTATTATCTTATTTCTATTGTATCTTATTATAAGGTAACAATTATTAATAATGCCTAAGGGTATCCTTTAACCATTAAATACCAAACTATTCTATAAAGATATCTCTTTATTATTTATTTCTAGGTCCGTAAATTAGGGATGTTACAAAACATATCGTGAAATTTTGATATTTCTACGACAATTGCCAATCACATTAAAAAGATACCAATCACATTAATAGTTTCCTTTATTAATTTTTTATCACAATGTTTATAATAATTTCCATTATTAATGAGAGGAGATATGTAATTTTAATAAAATTAAATGAGATATCCTGAAATTTTTTTAGGTCTTCTATCATTTTATGCCAATTTTGAAGGGAATGATCTTTTCAGATCTCAATAAAAAAAAAATCTAATCTTTTTATTATTTCACCTCC
This sequence comes from Pueraria montana var. lobata, assembly GCA_026413185.1. Lineage (NCBI taxonomy): Eukaryota > Viridiplantae > Streptophyta > Magnoliopsida > Fabales > Fabaceae > Pueraria > Pueraria montana. The sequence goes on from CM048649.1 coordinate 8,218,797, forward strand.
GAAACATATCATGAAATTTTTATATTTCTACGACAATTACCAATCACATTAAAAAGATAACAATCACATTAATAGTTTCGTTTATTATTTTTTTATCACGAAGTTTATAAGAATTTCCATTATTAATCAGAGGAGATATGTATTTTTAATAAAATTAAACGAGATATCCTGAAATTTTTTTACGTCTTCTCTCGTTTTATGGCAATTTGGAAGGGAATGATCTTTTTAGATCTCACACAAAAAAAAATTATAATCTTTTTATTATTGTACCTCGCAAACATATCGTGAAATTTTGATATTTCAACGACAATTATCAATCATATTAAAAAGATAACAATCACGTTAATGGTTTCCTTTATTAGTTTTTTATCACAATGTTTATAATAATTTCCATTATTAATGAGAGGAGATATCTATTTTTAATAAAATTAAACGAGATATGCTGAAAATTTTTTGGGTTTTCTCTCATTTTATGCCAATTTGGAAGGGAATGTTCTTTTCAGATCTCACCAAAAAAAAATTATAATCTTTTTATTATTTCACCTCCCAAACAGATAGTGAAATTTTGATATTTCTACGACAATTACCAATCACATTAATAGTTTCCTTTATTAGTTTTTTATCACAACGTTTATAAGAATTTCCATTATTAATCAGAGGAGATATGTATTTTTAATAAAATTAAATGAGATATCCTGAAATTTGTTTAGGTCTTCTCTCATTTTATGCCAATTTTGAAGGGAATGATCTTTTAAGATCTCCCACAAAAAAAATTATAATCTTTTTATTATTTTACCTCCCAAACATATCGTGAAATTTTGATATTTCTACGACAATTATCAATCATATTAAAAAGATAACAATCACGTTAATGGTTTCCTTTATTAGTTTTTTATCACAACATTTATAATAATTTCCATTATTAATGAGAGGAGATATGTATTTTTAATAAAATTAAACGAGATATCCTGAAATTTTTTTAGGTCTACTCTCATTTTTTGCCAATTTGGAAGGGAATGCTCTTTTCAGATCTCACAAAAAAAATTATAATCTTTTTATTATTTCACCTCCCATACATATCGTGAAATTTTGATATTTCTACGACAATTACCAATCACATTAAAAAGATAACAATCACGTTAATAGTTTCCTTTATTATTTTTTATCACAACGTTTATTAGAATTTCCATTATTAATGAGAGGAGATATGTATTTTTAATAAAATTAAACGAGATATCCTGAATTTTTTTTAGGTCTTCTCTCATTTTATGCCAATTTGGAAGGGAATGATCTTTTCAGATATCACCAAAATTTTTTTTAATCTTTTTATTATTTCACCTCCCAAACATATCGTGAAATTTTGATATTTCCACGACAATTACCAATCACATTAAAAAGATAACAATCACGTTAATTGTTTCCTTTATTAGTTTTTTATCACAACTTTTATTAGAATTTCCATTATTAATGAGAGGAGATATGTATTTTTAATAAAATTAAACGAGATATCCTGAAATTTTTTTAGGTCTTCTCTCATTTTATGCCAATTTGGAAGGGAATGATCTTTTTAGATCTCACAAAAAACAATTATAAGCTTTTTATTATTTCACCTCCCAAACATATCGTGAATTTTTTATATTTCTACGACAATTACCAATCACATTAAAAAGATAACAATCACGTTAATAGTTTCCTTTATTAGTTTTTTATCACAACGTTTATTAGAATTTCCATTATTAATCAAAGGAGATATGTATTTTTAATAAAATTAAACGAGATATCTTGAAATTTGTTTAGGTCTTCTCTCATTTTATGCCAATTTGGAAGGGAATGATCTTTTTAGATCTCACAAAAAAAATTATAATCTTTTTATTATTTCACCTCCCAAACATATCGTGAAATTTTGATATTTCTACGACAATTACCAATCACATTAAAAGGATACCAATCACATGAATAGTTTCCTTTATTAGTTTTCCATCACAACGTTTATAATAATTTCCATTATTAATGAGAGGAGATATGTAATTTTAATCAAATAAAACGAGATATCCTGAAATATTTTAGCTCTTCTCTCATTTTATGCCAATTTGGAACGGAATGATCTTTTTAGATGTCACAAAAAATAGTTAAAATCTTTTTATTGTTTCACCTCCCAAACATATCGTGAAATTTTGATATTTCTACGATAATTACCAATCACATTAATAGTTTCCTTTATTAGTTTTTTATCACAACGTTTATAATAATTTCCATTATCAATGAAAGGAGATATGTATTTTTAATAAAATTAAACGAGATATCCTGAAATTTTTTTAGGTCTTCTCTCATTTTATGCCAATTTGGAAGGAAATGATCTTTTTAGATCTCACAAAAAACAATTATAATCCTTTTATTATTTCACCTCCCAAACATATTTGAAATTTTCATATTTCTACGATAATTACCAATCACATTAAAAAGATAACAATCACATTAACCGTTTCCTTTATTAGTTTTTTTATCACAATGTTTATAATAATTTCCATTATTAATGAGAGGAGACATGTATTTTTAATAAAATTAAACGACATATCTCGAAAGTTTTTAGTTCTTCTCTCATTTTATGCCAATTTGGAAGGGAATGATCTTTTTAGATCTCACAAAAAAAAATTATAATCTTTTTATTATTTCACCTCCCAAACATATCTTGAAATTTTGATATTTCTACAAGAATTACCAATCACATTAAAAAGATAACAATAACATTAACAGTTTCCCTTATTAGTTTTTTATCACAACGTTTACATGATAAAAATTTCCATTATTAATGAGAGGAGATATGCGTTTTTAACAAAATTAAACTAGATATCCTGAATTTTTTTTAGGTCTTCCCTCATTTTATGCCAATTTGGAAGGAAATGATCTTTTTAGATCTCACAAAAAACAATTATAATCTTGTTATTATTTCACCTCCCAAACATATCGTGAATTTTTCATATTTCTACGATAATTACCAATCACATTAAAAAGATAACAATCACATTAACCGTTTCCTTTATTAGTTTTTTATCACAACGTTTATAAGAATTTCCATTATTAATGAGAGGAGATATGTATTTTCAATAAAATTAAACGAGATATCCTGAAATTTTTTAGCTCTTATCTCATTTTATGCCAATTTGGAAGGGAATCATCTTTTTAGATCTCACAAAAAAAAGTTAAAATCATTTTATCATTTCACCTCCCAAACATATCGTGAAATTTTGATATTTCTATGATAATTACCAATCACATTAATAGTTTCCTTTATTAGTTTTTTTATCACAACGTTTATAATAATTTCCATTATTAATGAGAGGAGATATGTATTTTTAATAAAATTAAACGAGATATACTGAAATTTTTTTAGGTCTTCTTTCATTTTATGCCAATTTGGAAGGGAATGATCTTTTTACATCTGACAAAAAAAATTATAATCTTTTTATTATTTCACCTCCCAAACATATCGTGAAATTTTGATATTTCTACGACAATTATCAATCACATTAAAAAGATACCAATCACATTAATAGTTTCCTTTATTACTTTTCCATCACAACGTTTATAATAATTTCCATTATTAATGAGAGGAGATATGTATTTTTAATAAAATTAAACGAGATATCCCAAGATTTTTTTAGGTCTTCTCTCATTTTGTGCCAATTTGGAAGGGAATGATCTTTTTAGATCTCACAAAAAAAAATTATAATCTTTTTATTATTTCACCTCCCAAACATATTGTGAAATTTTGATATTTCTACAACAATTACCAATCACATTAAAAAGATAACAATCACATTAACAGTTTCCTTTATTAGTTTTTATCGCAACGTTTATAAGATAAAAATTTCCATTATTAATGAGGGGAGATATGCGTTTTTAAAAAAAGTAAACTAGATATCCTGAAATTTTTTTAGGTCTTCTCTCATTTTATACCAAATTGGAAAGGAATGATCTCTTCAGATCTCACCCAAAAAAAAAATTATAATCTTTTTATTATTTCACCTCCCAAACATATCGTGAATTTTTGATATTTCTATGATAATTACCAATCACATTAAAAAGATAATAATCACATGAATAGTTTCCTTTATTAGTTTTTGAACACAACGTTTATAATAATTTCCATTATTAATGAGAGGATATATGCATTTTAGTAAAATTAAACTAGATATCCCAAAAAAATTTTAGGTCTTCTCTCATTTTATGCCAATTTTGAAGGGAATGATCTTTTTAGATCTCACAAAAAAAAATTATAATCTTTTTATTATTTCACCTCCCAAACATATCGTGAAATTTTGATATTTCTACGACAATTACCAATCACATTAAAAAGATACCAATCACATCAATAGTTTCCTTTATTTGTTTTTTATCACAATGTTTATAATAATTTCCATTATTAATAAGAAGAGATATGTATTTTTAATAAAATTAAACGAGATATCCTGAAATTTTTTTAGCTCTTCTCTCATTTTATGCCAATTTGGAAGGGAATGATCTTTTTAGATCTCACAAAAAACAATTATAATCTTTTTATTATTTAACCTCCCAAACATATCGTTAAATTTTGATATTACTACGATAATTACCAATTACATTAAAAAGATACCAATCACATTAATAGTTTCCTTGATTAGTTTTTTATCTCAACGTTTATAATAATTTCCATTATTAATGAGAGGAGATATGTATTTTCAATAAAATTAAACGAGATATTCTGAAAAATTTTTAGCTATTCTCTCATTTTATGCCAATTTGGAAGGGAATGATCTTATCTGCCTTAGGTCACTATATTCTACTTCCCATTCCCAGGGTAAAAGTGTAGTTAACTCTATGTCCTCTCCCTAACAAGTTCACCTAAAACTCATAAAACTCACCAGGCAAACAAAATAACAAAACTATCTATCACATCTTAAACTCAACGTGGTTGGTCTTGGAACAAGCCACACCAAGTGCAACAACATCACATCAATCACAGAGAAACAAAAGAAAAGCATACATTACAAAACATAGAGAAACATGCTACACATCCAAAGAAAATAAGAAGCACTTTGTTTCTAGGATGTTCAAACAACCAAAGGAAACATACCACTCCAAAACATAAAACAAACATAGGTTGGTTAGGAAACACATATCTAGGGTAGGTCCATCATCTTAGTTTGTCCTCCTATCACATAGGGTAAAAGGCCAAACTATGGCTAAAGGTGTTGGCTCAACTGGTTTCTTCATCTTTGGGTTAGGGCATTTTCTTGAGAAGTGCCCTGGTGTTTTACACCGATAACACACATTTTGTCCTACCAAACACACTCCCTTGTGGCCCTTACCACATTGGGGACATCCCTTAACTCTTGGGTTTCTCGAAGGCTGTGCTCCCTTACTCTTAAACTTGTTTTTCTTTGGTCTCTCAGGTTGGTGGGGTTCTGAACCCTCTCTTTCATCAGAAGCACGCTTTCACTGTGCACTCTGATCTTCCTCTTGTGGTCTCTCACTACCTATGATGTACTTTTCCAAAATTACCGCCTTAAAGTTCTCCCACTCCAAGGGTATTCCAGAAAAGGCCATCTTATCCTTTACACCTCTCCACCAAAGCTCAGCCTCATCCTCTAACATGAATGAGGCATAAGCCACCCTCTGCTCCGACAAGCAAGGAACTCCCTCAAGAATCCTCTCTATCTCCCTCAACCATAATCTCGCCTCTGCGGGATTATAGCCCCTAAAGGATGGTGGTCTCCTACTTTAGAATTACACAAATCCCGAACTTTGGTTTCCAACAGTTGGCTTACTATAGGTACTCTCTGCTCTCCCAAAGGTTTCCCATCTCAGGTTGGCTTGGTTTGGTGGGATTGGTCCTAAGGGATTCAAGAACGGTTGTCCTAGGCTTCGGTTTCTACCTGCCATAATTCCTACCTGCAGTGCACAAGTATTGAGGTGATCAGTCTCAATATCCTATGTCAAGGCAAATAAGGATCTATAGCATGATAGACAACCATCTCACTCAAACAAATCTGACTATCTTGTCAGAACATACAATCTAATCTAACGATACTAACCACAGTCCAATTTGAATCGAACTGCTCTGATACCAAAATGTAACACCCTAGGGGATATTACCTTTATCTCCTTATATTGCTAAATTATTAGAAATTAGCATATAAGAATATTAGAGTTAACTATGCGGAAACTAAAACTTAAACTTATATATTACATGAAGTAAATCTAGTACAAAGATATTGGCACTTATGTGCCGTACAAGGCATAAGCAGGATACATAAAACATAAACTAAATTCCCTTACATTGGGAATTATACTAAACTATACTAATAATGTAACCCCCTTTTTCTTATAAAACATAATTTAACTATTTAATTTATTTTATATATTTTTTTCAAAGTTCTGATACATTATCTTACAATCCAAAATATGTTCTGTAATTTACATCATCAAAATTTATATAAACACTGCTACAAAATAATTCTAACTACTACAAATTATTGTCTACCCAAAATAGTCCCATCCTATATGCTCTGGAATTTCTGCATCTTCATCATTTAACTATATCTTCAGACACCTGCAATTCACACTCCCCTAGAATCTGGGGACAGCATTACCGGATCAGGCATTTAATTTCTCATAGAATTAAAACAATTTCAAACAAATACATATCATAACAAATTAATTAGTTACACACATAATTAAATGCAGTATGATTTATGCAATGCAGTTTTTGACTCAAATTCGTTTTGACCCTGCTCCATGGAGACTTCCCCTTTGAGTGTTTAGTAAGTAACTGGCCTACCATTACGTACAGCAATTCAGCCATCAGCCCCTACTAAACGCGAATAAACTAAACAGAATTAGGAGATCAGGATACCCGGAAGGCCACCACGACAGTATCTGCACTCCAGATTACGGTCCTCTGTGGAATTGCCAATATCCTTCACCGCACAGACTATATAATCACAGACTATACGGTCCTGTCTAACTTACTCTGCTCACCCATTTCTCAGGACTATCATATTCTCTGTTCATAATCTCAATCATATTTTCAAATACATGACTACCGCAGTCCGGTCAGTCAACACAGTCCTGGAAATCAATTCCCCCATAAATACTCATTTCTCATTTGAAATCTTTGTATTTTCTAAGAACTCAAGCTTATGCAATATGACAATGATGCTAATAAACAAATAATTAATATTAAGCAATCACATAAAAATTATAAAAATTCACTATTAGGTAAAGTTACTAAAATACCCTTAATCTTTTCTAGAATTCCATCTATGTCCTAAATTTTGAAATGACCAAATTACCCTTGCTCTTTTTCCAAAATACCCAATGTGTCCCTACATGTAAAATGACCATTTTGCCCTTGGTTTTATAAAAATTTCCACATAATATCCCTTGCATTTAGGGCTGGCCGAATGGTCTACAAGCCATTCTCAACAATTCTTCCAAAGCTACAAACTCCAATTCCAACCAAAATTCAATCAAATCACAATTTCAATCAAAATTCAACAAACCAAATTTCAACCATTACAACACCTTAAAAATTCAATCAAACATCATTCCAATCCATGAATTACAATCACAAGCATCAAAAACACAAAACCCCTAAATCAATTTCAAGTTTTCATGATTCTTGTTCAAATTTTTAATCTAAGCCTACAACATGTTTTCTTCTAATTCCAAGGGTTCTAATTGAAATTAAATGCCTAGATCCTTACCTTAGACTCTTTAATTGAAGAAAAAGCCTTGAATTCCTTTCTCCCTCACTCCTTGGTCTTGTAGGAATTTTTGAGATTTTCTCCAATTTCTTTCTCTACTAGCCGAATTAGCTTTGTGTTTTGGAAGTTTGGATGGTTTAGTTTCTTAATTTGGGATGAGATGATGAAGTTAAGATGAAATGAAGTCAAGAGCTGCAGCTGCTGGGTAAGGAAGCTCACGGTTCTGTTTTGGAGAGAAAAATAGCTTTTGTGACTTTTTGCCTTTTTTTTCTTAAGTTATTTGCTTCATTAAACCAAGAATTAACCAAATTGGATGTTTCCTTCACATCCAGCAGCTCCTGCACGTCCAGCAGCCCCTATTGGCCAAGGGAGATCAGTTCTCCAAGCTTCCCCATCCACTTGGACAGCCAAAGGAGTGCAGCAAGTGACTTGCCTTCCAAAAGGTCAAAAGTCAACATTTGTAGGTAATTTAATGGAATTTTCTAGAATAATTTAGGGCTGTTAATTATCTTACAAACTAATTAGAATTTGAAGAAAATAACACCACCATTGGATTCCTCACTATCAAAAACCTTGGGGTAGTGTCTTACTTATCTCTTAATCCAAGCCTAATTAGCTTAATTTAGTGATCTTAGAAAAGCCTAAGTTGTCACTTTTTGATTGGTTAAGGTTCTTAATTAAATTTTTCTTGGTTAAACATTTTTAATAATTATTCTAAGTATATTACAATTATTAGATAATTCTATAGATATCCTATGAATTTTCTCTAAATTTTCTGTCTTAAAATTTTACCGTAATAATTTCTCAAAGTTCTAACTTTCAGAAAATCCTAACAATTCTGAATAAGCATTTTAATTCTTTATCTGTATATATTTTTAATCTATATTCTATTACCTTTCTTTTAAGTTATAATTGAGTTCAAAATTCTATACTTGAAAATTTATCCTGGACAGCTGTCTGACATAGCAGTCCAGTCAACAATTAATTTCAGCAAAAACGAAAACATTTAGAAATTCAGAAAATTCTTCTGAGTAGAACTGTATTAATTTCATTAAGAAAATATGTTCATAGAGTTTTATAAAATACAGTGCATAAGTGTTCATAATGTACATATATAAATGCGTACAAATAGTAAAATGAGGATGTTACAATTCTCCCCTACTAATAAAAATTTCGTCCTCGAAATTTCTAATACAAATATATAACCATACAACTATACAACAAAATAACTATACAAACAAATGAGGATATGTTTCTTTCATTTTTTTCCTCTAACTCCCATGTAGCATCACCTCTGATATCATCCCAAATAACCTTAACTAGAGAAATTTCTTTACCTCTCAGATACTTAATCCTTCTGTCCTCAATCTTAATAGGCTTTGTTTCAAATGTTAGGTTTTCCTTTCTCTTCTAATGTACAGGCTCTTAAGAGATCTTCTAATGTCCGAATAGTCCTTTTTGTTTGACCATCAATCTTAGGGTGTTATACTAAACTAAGATATAATTTTACTTCTTAAAGCTTTCTGAAAATCTTTCCAAAAATTTAAAAACAAAGCTAGGGTCTTTATTACACTCTATACTAGTAGGTACTCCAGATAATCTAATTATTTCCTTTAAGTACAATTAAGCTAATTTTTCTAAATTAAGCTAATCTTTCTAAAGAATACCTAATATTTATTGAAAGCAAAATGTACTAATTTAGTTAATCTATCTACAATTACTCAAATGGTATCAAAATTCCTATGTGTTCTAGGTAATCCTACCACAAAATCCATTGATATACTATTTCGTTTCCATATAGGTATCTCTAAAGGATGTAACAGATCAAAGGGTTTCTGATATTCAATCTTTGCTTTCTAACATGTTAAACATCTAGCCACATATTCTGCTACATCTCTCTTCATCCTAGACCACCAAAACATTCCCTTTAAATCTTTATATATTTTTGTTGTTCTAGGATGAATACTAAGTTTACTTTTGTGCCCTTCCTTCAAAATTAATTCCTTAAATTCTTGATTATTAGGTACACAAATTCTATTTTTAAATCTAATAATTCCATCTGTTCCTACGTTAAATTCTTTTACTTTATTTGTTCCTATTAATGCTTTCTTTTCTTGAATAAATATATCTACATCTTGTTTCTTCTTAATTTCTTCCAAAAATTCATTAGTGATGGTAATAATTCCAAATGGAATTTTATCCTTTTTCCTAACTGTACATAGATTTAAATCTCTAAATTATTCTATTAACTCTAATTCTTTAATCCTCATAGTTGACATATGCACAATTTTCCTACTTAAAGCATCTTCTACTACATTAGCCTCTCTTGGATGATACCTTAATTGAAAAATCATAATCTTTAATAAACTCCATCCATCTTCTTTTTCTCCTTTCCAATTTTTTTTTTTTTAAACAAATAATTTAAACTCTTATGATCACTATATACATCAAATATTGATCCATATAAATAATGTCTCCAAATCTTCAAAGCAAAAACTATAGCTGCTAACTCCAAATCATGAGTAGGATAATTTCTCTCATGTGATTTCAACCGCCTAGATGCATAAGCTACCACTTTCCTATTTTACATCAACACACATCTTAACCCTAGAGATGAAACATCACAGTATACCTCATAGGATTCATTTGGGTCGGGTAAAACTAAAACTAGTGAGGTAGTCAATTTATGTTTCAATTCTTGGAAAATTTTCTCACAACTCTCACTCCAAATAAAATTATATTAAGGGTCCAGCTATCTTAGAAAATCCTTCAATCAATCTTCTATAATATCCATCAAATCCTAAGAACTACTAATCTCAGTTACTGTCTTAGGCCTTTCCTATTCTAAAACTGCTTCTACCTTAGAAAAATCTACACTTATTCCATCTTTAGAAATTACATGTCCTAAAATTTTCACTTCCTCCAACCAAAATTCACACTTAGACAATTTAGCATATAATTTTCTATCTTTTAAAATTTGCAATGTTATTCTAAGATGATTTTCATGTTCCTCTTTATTTTTAGAATATATTAATATATCATCTATAAATACTACTACAAAATGATCTAAGTATGGTCCAAACACCCTATTCATATAATCCAACACTGTTGGGGCATTAGTCACTCCAAATGGCATCACTTGATATTCATAATGTCCATATCTAGTCCTAAAAGCAGTCTTGGGTATATCCTCCTTTTTACTGTAATTTGTTGGTACCCAGACCTTAAATCTATTTTAGAGAAAATTGTTGCTCCTCTAAGTTGGTCCATTAAATCATTTATTCTAGGTAAAGGATATTTATTCTTTATAGTTACTTTATTTAATTTTCTATAATCTACACATAACCTAGATCCTCCATCTTTCTTTTTAACTAATAATTCTGGGCTCCCCATTGTGACACACTAGTTCTTATAAATTATTTTTCTAATAATTCTTCCAATTGTTCCTTTAACTTAGTTAATTCCAATGGTGATATCCTATATGGTTGCATAAAAATTTGTCTAGTACTAGGCATCAAATCTATACTAAACTCTATTTCTCTTTCAGAAGGCAAGCCAGAAACATCATCAGGAAACACCTCAGGATACTCATTTACAACTGGCATAGAGTCAATTTAAATTTTATCTTCCTTATTTTCAAGAGATGATAGCATGTAATTTTTTTTTTCTTTAGGTTTGATAGGCTTAAGTCTAGAAACATTAGGTTCAAGAAAAATCCAGGTTTTAGAGGCATAATCTATTAGGATAGACCAACCATATCCTAATATCACATCAAGATCAGTTAAAGGCAAACAAATCAAGTTCACAACAATTAGTTTATTCCTAATGGTTATCACACAATTCAAACATATTCTAGAGGTTAGGGTTGGTTTAGAAGTAGGCACAGAAACAAGCAAAGTAAAGGGTATTTTAAACATGATTAACATCCTCAAATTACTCCAATTCACTACTACCAAATTTTTTTTTTTTTTATTTTTATTATTATTTTTTTTTATTATTTTTTTTTTTTTTACTTGGGCTCAATATCCAACATCAAGACACACACCCTTAGGCCTTCCAATCACTTACTCTTTCAACTAAAAATATTCTTAGGACAACTTCTACTAACTTAGTATTTGGGTCCCATTCTACTCTCTTAATCAAGGTTTAACCATCAAGAACCCTCACATATACCTACCAACTAAGTCCTACAACATGGATCATTGATAACCTCAATTATACAAGCCTTAAATCACCACTTACATCATGGGAATGTAATTAAACAATGTTAAACCCGCAGACTATTTTACTGCACCAGAAAAATGCACTATTTTGGTTCTAAATCGTGTCCAAAACACAAAATTTCAAGTCCTAATAGTTAAGATATCAATCTTACAACCAATTTATACTACAATACACTGTTCCAGCCTTCAAAACATGTAAAAACATCCATTAGAACAGTATGACAATAATCATACTCTCAACATCTCATCATATTCCAAACATCAAGGTACCTTCAAAACTTTGTTTTCTTTCCTTTGTCAAACTCATCCATTATCCTATAAACTCAAATATTTAGACCTCTATTCTCAACCTTGATGTACTAACTCAGATATTTAGATCTCCTTCCTCAACTAACTCAAGGGTATAACTTGTAAATTCACAATATAAGGAACATGGAAAATAACCCAACTTGGATAATACTACTAATAATAAAATTTTAGCATTAGGAGGGAAAGTCATCTCGACTGAGTCCTGAGTGTGCACTCTCACAACTCTATCAAGATTTCCTTTCTTCCTTTCTGCCATCTCAGCTATACTATTAGTTTGAACTCTAGGATTTATAACTAGCATTCCTCTTCTCATTTCTACATGTCTTAAAATTTCATATCTAGTTACTACCCTTTTCCCCATAATATTCTTAACAAACAAACAATTCTAATCAGGGTAACACAACAAAACACCTAATAGACCCACTACTCACAAGTCCTAGAGATGCATAACCAGAGCTCTGATACCACTAATGTAACCCCCTTTTTCTTATAAAACATAATTTAACTATTTAATTTATTTTATATATTTTTTTCAAAGTTCTGATACATTATCTTACAATCCAAAATATGTTCTGTAATTTACATCATCAAAATTTATATAAACACTGCTACAAAATAATTCTAACTACTACAAATTATTGTCTACCCAAAATAGTCCCATCCTATATGCTCTGGAATTTCTGCATCTTCATCATTTAACTATATCTTCAGACACCTGCAATTCACACTCCCCTAGAATCTGGGGACAGCATTACCGGATCAGGCATTTAATTTCTCATAGAATTAAAACAATTTCAAACAAATACATATCATAACAAATTAATTAGTTACACACATAATTAAATGCAGTATGATTTATGCAATGCAGTTTTTGACTCAAATTCGTTTTGACCCTGCTCCATGGAGACTTCCCCTTTGAGTGTTTAGTAAGTAACTGGCCTACCATTACGTACAGCAATTCAGCCATCAGCCCCTACTAAACGCGAATAAACTAAACAGAATTAGGAGATCAGGATACCCGGAAGGCCACCACGACAGTATCTGCACTCCAGATTACGGTCCTCTGTGGAATTGCCAATATCCTTCACCGCACAGACTATATAATCACAGACTATACGGTCCTGTCTAACTTACTCTGCTCACCCATTTCTCAGGACTATCATATTCTCTGTTCATAATCTCAATCATATTTTCAAATACATGACTACCGCAGTCCGGTCAGTCAACACAGTCCTGGAAATCAATTCCCCCATAAATACTCATTTCTCATTTGAAATCTTTGTATTTTCTAAGAACTCAAGCTTATGCAATATGACAATGATGCTAATAAACAAATAATTAATATTAAGCAATCACATAAAAATTATAAAAATTCACTATTAGGTAAAGTTACTAAAATACCCTTAATCTTTTCTAGAATTCCATCTATGTCCTAAATTTTGAAATGACCAAATTACCCTTGCTCTTTTTCCAAAATACCCAATGTGTCCCTACATGTAAAATGACCATTTTGCCCTTGGTTTTATAAAAATTTCCACATAATATCCCTTGCATTTAGGGCTGGCCGAATGGTCTACAAGCCATTCTCAACAATTCTTCCAAAGCTACAAACTCCAATTCCAACCAAAATTCAATCAAATCACAATTTCAATCAAAATTCAACAAACCAAATTTCAACCATTACAACACCTTAAAAATTCAATCAAACATCATTCCAATCCATGAATTACAATCACAAGCATCAAAAACACAAAACCCCTAAATCAATTTCAAGTTTTCATGATTCTTGTTCAAATTTTTAATCTAAGCCTACAACATGTTTTCTTCTAATTCCAAGGGTTCTAATTGAAATTAAATGCCTAGATCCTTACCTTAGACTCTTTAATTGAAGAAAAAGCCTTGAATTCCTTTCTCCCTCACTCCTTGGTCTTGTAGGAATTTTTGAGATTTTCTCCAATTCTTTCTCTACTAGCCGAATTAGCTTTGTGTTTTGGAAGTTTGGATGGTTTGGTTTCTTAATTTGGGATGAGATGATGAAGTTAAGATGAAATGAAGTCAAGAGCTGAAGCTGCTGGGTAAGGAAGCTCACGGTTCTGTTTTGGAGAGAAAAATAGCTTTTGTGACTTTTTGCCTTTTTTCTTAAGTTATTTGCTTCATTAAACCAAGAATTAACCAAATTGGATGTTTCCTTCACATCCAGCAGCTCCTGCACGTCCAGCAGCCCCTATTGGCCAAGGGAGATCAGTTCTCCAAGCTTCCCCATCCACTTGGACAGCCAAAGGAGTGCAGCAAGTGACTTGCCTTCCAAAAGGTCAAAAGTCAACATTTGTAGGTAATTTAATGGAATTTTCTAGAATAATTTAGGGCTGTTAATTATCTTACAAACTAATTAGAATTTGAAGAAAATAACACCACCATTGGATTCCTCACTATCAAAAACCTTGGGGTAGTGTCTTACTTATCTCTTAATCCAAGCCTAATTAGCTTAATTTAGTGATCTTAGAAAAGCCTAAGTTGTCACTTTTTGATTGGTTAAGGTTCTAAATTAAATTTTTCTTGGTTAAACATTTTTAATAATTATTCTAAGTATATTACAATTATTAGATAATTCTATAGATATCCTATGAATTTTCTCTAAATTTTCTGTCTTAAAATTTTACCGTAATAATTTCTCAAAGTTCTAACTTTCAGAAAATCCTAACAATTCTGAATAAGCATTTTAATTCTTTATCTGTATATATTTTTAATCTATATTCTATTACCTTTCTTTTAAGTTATAATTGAGTTCAAAATTCTATACTTGAAAATTTATCCTGGACAGCTGTCTGACATAGCAGTCCAGTCAACAATTAATTTCAGCAAAAACGAAAACATTTAGAAATTCAGAAAATTCTTCTGAGTAGAACTGTATTAATTTCATTAAGAAAATATGTTCATAGAGTTTTATAAAATACAGTGCATAAGTGTTCATAATGTACATATATAAATGCGTACAAATAGTAAAATGAGGATGTTACAAATAACATCTTCCTCCTGGAAAGCAGCTCCGTGCTCCGAGCTCCTCTCACAAGGTGTCCACCTGCTAACCTGTAAAAACATGGAAACTAAAGGGATGAGACATAATGTCTTAGTGAGTGCTCTAAGGACTCTAGGCTGACTCTCTATTCTAGAGACCTCTTACTTAACTCTCATGACTTCTCTTTTCTTTCCTTGATACTCGCACTCACAGCTAATACCTCATCACCTCTACGTTACTGTTTCTTAGGATTATACCTTGATCCTTGCTGAGGCACAAAGAGTTGGCCTCCTATGCCAAATCTAGAGCCACTAGTGCACTAAGGCACTTTACATCATTCTGCTACTCTTGACCACTCACTAGTGTCTCACTTTTCTATAACATTGGATGGGAACTTGTGTAACCTTTCCTTTCTCTAACTTGCCCAACTTGGGCTTACATCACCTCTCTCTGTGAGGCATGAAATCTAGCATACCTCTCTGGGTAGCTTACATTAGCTTTATAGGGTTTAACTGTAACCCCTTCCTACCTCTAAGGGTAGTATACAGCTACACACGTCCTCATCTAATGTATATACTTATCTTACATCACTCACCTAGTAACTAGGCTTATGACTCCTCTCATGTTCTAACATAGAACATACATACATCAAGCACATCAACATATCATAGATTGTTTCTACAACTGTGTGGTTGGTATTATTCTTTTATTTAAGTTATATCTTGAGTTTTTTCATTACTTTAATTGGCTGAGCTCTTAGCCATCAAAAGGCGTCCCTCTTGCTACAACCTTTAATTAACCCCAACGGTCCAAGTGGGTGAACCACCTTCCGTTGTCCAAAGGCATGTTCCTCTAAAACATTCTTCCCTTACCGAAGAATGAGTTGTTCTTCCCTACGAAGAACCCCTTCTCCCTGTGAAGAAGGTTGCTTTCCCCCATGGGTGTCTGGGTGACGGTCCCTTCGCTCACCACTAGGGGGGCCTCTTAGCCCTTTACTCTTACAACTCCTCATGAGTTGTATACTTATCCCCTTTATTGGGATCATAACTTTCCTTTGAAAACTCTTTCATAAAACCTTTTCATACAGAATCCTTTTCTGAAACACATCACTCCTTGGTGACATAAAGGATCCTTAGCCCTTTGCACACCGTTGTATGCCGAGCGTGCGGCTCTCGGACGTGATTGGTACCGAGGAAGGTTCCACCCTATGTCACTGAGGGGAATCTCTTACTAAAAACCTTTCATGAAACTATAAACTTTGCTTAAAAGCCTTTTCTAAAACTTAGGGGAAACTCCCCACCTTTCTACTAAGAGGCATAAGTATAGTCTTAAGTATTTTAGGTGTCTTTTATTAAGAGGGTTTATCGTTGCATACAATAAATCCTAAGCATAAGGCATAACCACGCGAATATCACTACCATTATCATTAACAATCAACATCACATAGCATCAAACAATCATACATAAACATAGATAAAAGCTTAGGAAGAAACTATATATCTATATCCCTTATATTCTTCCAAAGGTCCCCTTGAAAAGGGTTCCCAAACTACTCTCTTATCATACCTATGCTTAAGCTAGAACCTGATCTCGCTTAAGCTAGACTGACAATCCTATCCCCTGGAGTCTCACGCTTAAGCGCCAGAGCCACGCTTAAGCGCCAGAACTCTGCACTTAAGCGCCACATCCTCGCTTAAGCGCCAGATCTCTGCACTTAAGCACCAGGGTCTTGCTTAAGCGCCAGATATATGCGCTTAAGCGCCACTTCCAGGTGACTCCTCGCTTAAGCGACAAACATAGCTCGCTTAAGCGAGAGTCTGAGACTCTGTAGAACCGCGAACCTTCGCGTTTTCACTCCCATGGCCATCCATGGCCTCCCAACCTCTTCCAAATATGCGGGATCTAGTCTAAAACATGTCTACATCAAAACCCAACCCTCAAACAAGCTTAAACACTCCCTAATCAAGCTCAACTCATCAAACCCATCAAAAACCTAACTAAGAGCTAATAAGGGGAGAAGAGGAAAAAAGGGATTCAAAGCACAAACAACAGAACATAGAAGGGTGAAGGGGAAGCACTCACACTATGGGGTCTCGAATCTAAGCTCTGGGGCATTGAGTCTCGGATCTCTGCTCCGCTCCTCTTCTCTTCCTCTTCTTCTTCTTCTCCTCCTTCTCTCTAACTCCCTTTCTTTCTTTCACTTTCTCTCTCTAACTCTCCCTCTCCTCTTCTATTTAAATCGTGGGGTGTGTGTGTGGTTTAGTGAGCCTTGGCCCACCTTGGGCCTTGGCTCCCCATCAGGGTACTGTTATCTTATTTCTATTATAAGGTAATTATTATTAATAATGCTTAAGGGTATCCTTAAACCATTAAATATAAAAGCTACTCCATAAAGATATCTCTTTATTATTATTTCTAAGGTCTGTAAATTAGGGATGTTACAATATGAGATTGATGTAAGATGTTATCTGATTTACTATTATTGATTGATTCTGGTTTTCCTTTAAGTAAATCTTGTACCTTTGTATACCTATGATCTTTTATAAATAAGCTTACCCTTGCACTTTTGTGTCTGTATTTGTGTTGTATTACTGCAATGATCGTGTGGTTGGCACAGGAGCAGATAGTGGTGATATTGCAGGTTCTCAGGCCGCTCATGACTGAAGCGAATGTAGATCTTGAAGATGGGATGAGATCCCTCTTTTTGGTTATGTTCTTGTATATATGTACATAGTATGGGGACCAGCTTAGGACTTATGTATAAATACTTAGGTTGTGATGAATGTCCTATATTTTGGTATTGTATGTATATATATATATATGTATATATGCGTGTTAAATATAAATGTAAATGAAAAGAAATTTCTATGTAGTTTCATATGATAATATTTAACAAAGTATTTTAGTATAACAAATCTGTAACGAGGATGGGTCGTTACAATAGTGGTATCAGAGCAGTTCGATTCAAATCGAACTGTGGTTAGTATTGTTAGATTAGATTGTATGTTTTGATAGTATAGTCAGATCAGTTTGAGAGTAATGGTTGTCTACCATGCTATAATACCTGATTTGCCTTGACATGGAGTATTGAGATTGATCACCTCAATACTTTGTGCACTGCAAGTAGGAATTATGGCAAGTAGAAACCAAAGCCTAGGACAATCATCTTTGAATCCCTTTGGACTAACACCACCGAACCCAACCAACTTGAGACAGGAAACCTTAGGGAAAGTGGAGAGTACTCAAGGTGGGTTAGCTGTTGAAAACCAAAGTTCGAGATTTGTGGAATTCCTAAGTAAGAAACCACCATCCTTTAGGGGGCTATGATCCTACTAAGGCGGGGTTATGGTTGAGGGAGATAGAGAGGGTCTGTGAAGGGAGTACCTTACTCATTTGAGCAGAGGGTGTGGTTTATGCCTCATTCATGCTAGAGGATGAGATTGAGCTTTGGTGGAGATGTATGAAGGGTAAGATGGTTTTCTAAAATACCCTTGGAGTGGAAGAACTTCAAGATGGTATTTTCATAGGAGTACATCATAGGTGGTGAGAGACCACAAGAAGAAGTTCAGAGTACGTAGCGAAAGTTTGTCTCTGAGGAGAGAGAGAAAGTTTAGGATTTTACCAATATGGAAAGAAAAAAAAAACAAAACAAGAGTATGGGTAAGGGAGTGTAACCTTCAAGAAACCTAAGAGCTAAGGGATATCCCAAATGTGGTAAGCACCACAAGGGAGTTTAGAAAGGAACTAGTTGAGCCAACACCTTTATCCACAGTTTGGCTTTGTATTCTTTGTGTTAGGAAGACAACCTAAGATAATGGACCTACCCTAGGTATGTGTTCCCAATCCAACCTTTTGTTGCTTTATGTTTTTAGTGTATCATGTTTACTTTGATTGTTTGAGCATCTTAGAAATATAGTGCTTCTTGTTTCTTTGGATGTGTGGCAAGTTTCTTTATGTTTTCAATTGCATGCTTTCTTCTGTGCTTGATATGATGATTTTTTTTCGTGGGGTGATGTTGCACTTGGTGTGGCTTGTTCCAAGACCAACCAAGTTTTGTTGGTGATGTGATAGATAGTTTATGTTGTTATATCTACTTGGTGAGTTTTCTGAGTTTCAGGTGAGCTTGTCTGGGAAAGAACATAGAGTTAGCTACACTCTTACCTTGGGAATGGGAAGTAGAACAAAGTTGAGCTGAGATGGATGAGTAGTGGCCTAGCATTAGATAGTTGACTTTCACAAGATAGAAGTATCATCCTAAATAGCTCAAGGAAATAGTGGGCCATACAAATTAGATATCCCTACCAATACCTTAAGATAAGGATTGTAGAGATAAACAAAATATTCATCCTAAGTAGTGTTTGGAATGGAAACAGATAAAGTCTTTTAGAAGAAGAAAACCCTAGGAAGTGCATAAAGTGAGAGCCTATAGAAATAGAATTCCCTAATACTATCTACATCTTAAAGAGACTCATAAGCTAAGAGGATCACCTTAACCTGAGGTTATGTTCAAGGGTTACACCTAGAGTAGAGGAAGGAAGTTGTGAAGGATAACTAGTAGATAGAACAAGCCTATCTTTATGGTTAGTTCTAGTGTGAGAAATTCGAGGAGTCTTTAGAGGCCTTGAAGGTAAGACCAACCAAAGTGGAGTTAAAAGGAAGTTACCAAACCCTCCATAGTTAAGGATAAGCTAGAGAACCATAGGTAAGGTAAGCTTGAAGGAACCAAGAGAATTAGAATGAAGTAGACACCTTTTTAGCCAAAGTTAGTACCTAAATGGTGTGATTAGTGAAGGAGTAGAATGGTTACGGTAAGTGCCTAGCCAATAGTCACCAACCTAATTATAGCTTATAGCTTAAGCTTAAGAGAAAAGACTATAGAAATTTTTGTAAGGATAAGCCTAGTTCAAAGCTAATTAGAGAATTGGATGTTTGGAAGTTAAGGAAAATAAGTATATGCCTTGTGAGAACCTTGAGACTAGGTTCCTAGGAGATGATGGTTACCAAACTAGTCTAAGCATGAAATGAAAACCTTTTCAGTGGAAAGGAGATAGTTTTCCCAAAATGAGTTAGAGGAGAGTAATATATATAGATATTTTTTTTAAGGTTGAACCTAGTTCTAAAGCCTTTAGTAAGATGAAATCAAATAAGGTGAAACGAGAAAAAGTTGAAGAGCTTTGGGAAACTTCAAGAATAGGATTTCCTAGAGTTGTTTAGAGATAGACCACCTGAGAGTAGAGATAAGGAAAGGAAAACATAGGATAAGAATACGAAGAAGGAAAATTATGAACAGACAAGTAGTTTGGAAGAAGCCTACCCTATTGTTAGAGTAATATAATGGTTGAAACTATAAGAGAGTGGAACTCTAAGCTTGAATATCACCCTAGATGAACCATAAGAGTCAGATTTCCCTAAGTAGAGTTAAGGAAGAATCTTAGAAGCTTTTAGAGGTTGGGACTTAATCCCAAAGTTGTTAGTGGGATGGACCAAAAAGATGAGAAATGGTTTAGGAGTGTTTAGAGATTTTGAGGCTAAGATAGAATTATGTAAGTCATGGGACTAGATTGCTTTTGAGCTAGCACCTGAAGAATATAGACCTATGATGGTCAATGGAGGATAAGTAGTTTCCTATAAGTGATGAAAGAAGATTAGACCTAAGAAAGCCTTATGTCTAAGAGAGGGTAGTAGGTGTTTCTTAAGATAGTATCCAAAACTAGCACAGTGTTAGATCTTAAGGAACGTATAGTGATTGTAGGAATGTGATTTCTAGCAAAAAGATTATTCAAATGTCCACTCTGATGGTGAAAGAGTTAGAGTTGGTGGAGAAGTTTAGGGATTTGAATTTGTATGTAGAAGTGGCTTATTATCACATTAGTTGTGGTATGTTAACCATGACTAATGAATTCCTTGGGATGATTAAGGAGAATAGACTTCAGTTTGGGTGATGATGGCATTTTGCGATTCAAAGGTAGAATTTGTGTGCCATAAGATGTTGAGTTGAAGAGACTCATATTAGATGAAAGCCTCACAAAGTCGGCAGAAATCTTATGCAGATAAACGTAGGAGACCACTTGAGTTTGAAGCTGGTGATCATGTTTTTCTGAAAGTTACCCCAACTACGAGTGTAGGACGGGCAATCAAGTCGAAGAAGCTTACTCCTAAGTTCATTGGATCTTATCAAATCCTTAGATGTATAGGTTCAGTGGTTTATGAAATAGCTTTACCACCTTTTCTAGCTAACTTGCACAATGTATTTCATGTGTCTCAATTGAGGAAGTATGTTCCTGATCCTACTCATATCATTGAGCCAGATGCGATACAAGTGAGAGATGATTTGACATTTGAGACCCACCCAGTAAGGATTTAGGACCAAAGGACCAAGCAGCTTAGGGGCAAAACTATTAGTTTGGTAAAGGTTATATGGAATGATACTACGGGTGATGCTACATGGGAACTTGAAGATAAAATGCGTGAACAACACCCTTATCTCTTCCCAGGTAAGCGAATTTTCGACGACAAAAATTTTCTTGTTGGGGAGAATTGTAACGTTGTGATTTTCCTAATTGTATGATTTATAATGAAAGAGAAAACTAAATTTAAATTATGTTAATTGATATAATAATTAACGTAAGTTTTATGTTTTGTTTTGTGTCATAGTGTTATTGTTAGATTTTCTTGAGGTGTTGGACTTAGAGTGTGTGTTGTGAGATTTTTGGGAATTTTACGTGAATTCCGTAAGTTGTAGAAGAAAAAAAAAAGAGAAGGGGGTGCCTTTAGAGGAAATAGGGGTGTTACTAGCAAAATTCCATGCAAATCTCAAATATTAAACGTGCCAAGCTTCACGTTTCTTCCATTCTTCTTCATTCTTCCTCCTTTCTCCCGAAGTCTCTCTTCCCTTTGATTGTGTTGGACTTAGAGTGTGTGTTGTGAGATTTTTGGGAATTTTACGTGAATTCCGTAAGTTGTAGAAGAAAAAAAAGAGAAGGGGTGCCTTTAGAGGAAATAGGGGTGTTACTAGCAAAATTCCATGCAAATCTGCCAAGCTTCACGTTTCTTCCATTCTTCTTCATTCTTCCTCCTTTCTCCCGAAGTCTCTCTTCCCTTTGAATGGAAGTTTGATTTCTACATCACTTGGAAGCTTGATTTCTTCTTCCCTAGAGCCTCCTTAGTTGATTTCTAGTTGGTAAGTTCAATTCTTGATCTCTTAGTTTCTTTCTCAACTCCTACCAAGAACTTGAGAAATGGGTTTCAAGTTGAATCTTGGCTGCTGGGTAAAATTTTGATTAAAGCTTATTTTGGGATTGATTTAGGTGTCCTCTAGTTGATTTCATAGCCAAAGTTGGGTAGAGATCATTCTTGAATCACCAAGTCTCCTCCCTAACTTCTTCTTCAAGGTTTTGAGTCAAGAACTCTAGGTAAGGGAAGCTTTAATATGATTGAATGCGTATTTGTATGATTTATGCTTGGAATGTTGTTTTTGAGTGTGGAATGATGTATATATGTTATGTTTGATGTAAAATTTGATTTGGAATGAATTTGGTAGCCATTGAGAAGTTTTAAGCATGTTTTCGAGGTCCTACAACCTTGTTTCGCTTAAGAACGGAGTGGTTCTTGCTTAAGCGAAATAGGGGACAGAGAGGATTTTTGGTCAGGAAGCTGTCCTAGCTTAAGCGCCAAAATTCCTAGCTTAAGCGTGGCCTAGCTTAAGCGAGGAAAATTCTAGCTTAAGCGAGGAACCCTAGAAGTGAGTAAATAATTTCTGAAATTCTAGCTTAAGCGAGAGTAAGGTGGCGCTTAAGCGAGAATTCATTTTCTACACTATAAAATGGCTTTCAAATTTATTTTAAATTGAATTATTGCTATGGTATGGATGTGATGGAGATGTCCACAAAAGTTCTAGGACTATGTTAGGAAATTCACATTTTTGTTAAAATATTTGGTGTTGTGTTGTGAGTAAGGATTCAAGGTGAGAGAATACCTTACTTGAGATTATTTGGTGTTGTGATGTGAGTAAGGATTCAAGGTGTGAGAATGCCTTACTTGAGCTTATTGAACTGCTAGATGGGTCCATAAGCATGATTTGAGAAAAATGGTGAATTTATAACATAGAGGGAACTTGTGGAAATCAAAGTTGTTTGGCTTGTTACATGACATTGCATATGGGTAGGCACGTAAGTTGAGGGTGCTAGGTAGGCTCTCAACCTAGTGCCTGAGGTTTTCGTGGTGGCCAACGGTGGGCCTATAGAATAGCCACGTGGGCGAATTCCTATAGATGTAAGGTTTTGCAAGCCTTACAGAGGTAAGCCAATACCCACACTTGTCTATATTCGATTACATCCACACTTCCTCCATAGGGTAGCATAAGGGACTCCCTGAATGGTCAAAGGTGAGACTATGGTAGGGGATGGGGCCTATAAGGACCGCCCAAAAGTTGTAGAAATCTCAATGGAGTCGAGTCAGCACGGCATTACATAATGAGATTGATGTAAGATGTTATCTGATTTACTATTATTGATTGATTATGATTTTCCTTTAAGTAAATCTTATACCTTTGTATATCTATGATCTTTTTATAAATAAGCTTACCCTTGCACTTTTGTGTCTGTATTTGTGTTGTATTACTGCAATGATCGTGTGGTTGGCACGGGAGCAGATAGTGGTGATGTTGCAGGTTCTCAGGCCGCTCATGACTGAAGCGGATGTAGATGTTGAAGATGGGATGAGATCCCTTTTTTTGGTTATGTTCTTGAATATATGTACATAGTATGGGGACCAGCTTAGGACTTATGTATAAATACTTAGGTTGTGGTGAATGTCCTATACAAGAGGACTATTTTGGTATTGTAAGTATATATATGCGTGTTAAATATAAATGTAAATGAAAAGAAATTTCTATGTAGCTTCATATGATAATTAATTTAACAAAGTATTTTAGTATAACAAATTTGTAACGAGGATGGGTCGTTACATTTATAATAATTTCCATTATTAATGAGAGGAGATATGTATTTTTAATAAAATTAAACGAGATATCCTGAAATTTTTTTAGGTCTTCTCTCATTTTATGCCAATTTGGAAGGGAATGATCTTTTTAGATCTCACAAAAAAAATTATAATCTTTTTATTATTTTGCCTCCCAAACATATCATGAAATTTTGATATTTCTACTATAATTACCAATCACATTAAAAAGATACCAATCACATTAATAGTTTCCTTTATTAGTTTTTTATCACAACGTTTATAATAATTTCCATTATTAATGAGAGGAGATATGTATTTTTAATAAAATTAAACGAGATATCCTGAATTTTTTTTAGGTCTTCTCTCATTTTATGCCAATTTGGAAGGAATGAACTTTTTCGATCTCACAAAAAAAAATTATAATCTTTTTATTATTTCACCTCCCAAACATATCGTGAAATTTTGATACTTATACGACAATTACCAATCACATTAAAAAGATACCAATCACATTAATAGTTTCCTTGATTAGTTTTCTATCACAACGTTTATAATAATTTCCATTATTAATGAGAGGAGATATGTAATTTTAATAAAATTAAACGAGATATCCTAAAACTTTTTTAGGTCTTCTATCATTTTATGCCAATTTGGAAGGGAATGATCTTTTTAGATCTCACAAAAAAAAATTATAAACTTTTTATTATTTCACCTCCCAAACATATCGTGAAATTTTGATATTTCTACGATAATTACCAATCACATTAAAAAGATAACAATCACATGAATAGTTTCCTTTATTAGTTTTTTATCACAACGTTTATAATAATTTCCAATATTAATGGGAGGAGATATGTACTTTTAATAAAATTAAACGAGATATGCTGAAATTTTTTTAGGTCTTCTCTCATTTTATGCCAATTTGCAAGGGAATGATCTTTTTAGATCTCACAAAAAAATAAATTATAATATTTTTATTATTTTACCTCCCAAACATATCGTGAAATATTGATATTTCTGCGACAATTACCAATCACATTAAAAAGATAACAATCACATTAATAGTTTCCTTTATTTGTTTTTTATCACAATGTTTATAATAATTTCCATTATTAATGAGAGGACATATGTATTTTTAATAAAATTAAACGAGATATCCTGAAATTTTTTTAGGTCTGCTTTCATTTTATGCTAATTTGGAAGGGAATGATCTTTTTAGATCTCACAAAACACAATTATAATCTTTTTAGTATTTCACCACCCAAACATATCGTGCAATTTTGATATTTCTACGATAATTTCCAATCACATTAAAAAGATACCAATCACATTAATAGTTCCCTTTATTAGTTTTTTATCACAACGTTTATAATGATTTCGATTATTAATGAGAGGAGATATGTATTTTTAATAAAATTAAACGAGATATCTTGAAATTTTTTTAGGCCTGCTCTCATTTTATGCCAGTTTGGAAGGGAATGATCTTTTTAGATCTCACAAAACACAATTATAATGTTTTTAGTATTTCACCTCCCAAACATATCGTGAAATTTTGATATTTCTACGATAATTACCAATCACATTAAAAAGATACCAATCACATTAATAGTTCCCTTTATTAGTTTTTTATAACAACGTTTATAATGATTTCCATTATTAATGAGAGGAGATATGTATTTTTAATAAAATTAAACGAGATATCCTGAAATTTTTTTAGGTCTTCTCTCATTTTATGCCAATTTGCAAGGGAATGATCTTTTTAGATCTCACAAAAAAAAATATAATCTTTTTATTATTTCACCTCCCGAACATATCTTGAAATTTTGATATTTCTACGACAATTACCAATCACATTAAAAAGATACCAATCACATTAATAGTTTCCTTTATTAGTTTTCTATCACAACGTTTATAATAATTTTCATTATTAATGAGAGGAGATATGTATTTTTAATAAGATTAAATGAGATATCCTAAAACTTTTTTAGGTCTTCTATCATTTTATGCCAATTTGGAAGGGAATGATCTTTTTTGTTCTCACAAAAAAAAATTATAATCTTTTTATTATTTCACCTCCCAAACATATCGTGAATTTTTTATATTTCTATGATAATTACCAATCACATTAAAAAGATAATAATCACATGAATAGTTTCCTTTATTAGTTTTGAACACAACGTTTATAATAATTTCCATTATTAATGAGAGGTGATATGTATTTTTAATAAAATTAAACGAGATATCTTGAAATTTTTTTAGGTCTTCTCTCATTTTATGCCAATTTGGAAGGGAATGATCTTTTTAGATCCCACAAAAAACAATTATAATATTTTTATTATTTCACCTCCCAAACATATCGTGAAATTTTGATATTTCTACGACAATTACCAATCACATTAAAAAGATACCAATCACATGAATAGTTTCCTTTATTACTTTTCCATCACAACGTTTATAATAATTTCCATTATTAATGAGAGGACATATGTATTTTTAATAAAATTAAACGAGATATCCTGAAATTTTTTTAGGTCTGCTCTCATTTTATGCCAATTTGGAAGGGAATGATCTTTTTAGATCTCACAAAACACAATTATAATCTTTTTATTATTTCACCTCCCAAACATATCATGAAATTTTGATATTTCTACGATAATTACCAATCACATTAAAAAGATACCAATCACATTAATAGTTCCCTTTATTAGTTTTTTCTAACAACGTTTATAATGATTTCCATTATTAATGAGAGGAGATATGTATTTTTAATAAAATTAAATGAGATATCCTGAAATTTTTTTAGGTCTTCTCTCATTTTATGCCAATTTACAAGGGAATGATCTTTTTAGATCTCACAAAAAAAATATAATCTTTTTATTATTTCACCTCCCGAACATATCGTGAAATTTTGATATTTCTACGACAATTACCAATCACATTAAAAAGATACCAATCACATTAATAGTTTCCTTTATTAGTTTTCTATCACAACGTTTATAATAATTTCCATTATTAATGAGAGGAGATATGTATTTTTAATAAAATTAAATGAGATATCCTGAAATTTTTTTAGGTCTTCTCTCATTTTATGCCAATTTGCAAGGGAATGATCTTTTTAGATCTCACAAAAAAAAATATAATCTTTTTATTATTTCACCTACCGAACATATCATGAAATTTTGATATTTCTACGACAATTACCAATCACATTAAAAAGATACCAATCACATTAATTGTTTCCCTTATTAGTTTTCTATCACAACGTTTATAATAATGTCCATTATTAATGAGAGGAGATATGTATTTTTAATAAAATTATACGAGATATGCTGAAATTTTTTTAGGTCTTCTCTCATTTTATGCCAATTTGCAAGGGAATGATCTTTTTAGATCTCACAAAAAACAATTATAATCTTTTTATTATTTCACCTCCCAAACATATCGTGAAATTTTGATATTTCTACGACAATTACCAATCACATTAAAAAGATACCAATCACATTAATAGTTCCCTTTATTAGTTTTTTATCACAACGTTTATAATCATTTCCATTATTAATGAGAGGAGATATGTATTTTTAATAAAATTAAACGAGATATCCTGAAATTTTTTTAGGTCTTCTCTCATTTTATGCCAATTTGCAAGGGAATGATCTTTTTAGATCTCACAAAAAAAAATATAATCTTTTTATTATTTCACCTACCGAACATATCGTGAAATTTTGATATTTCTACGACAATTACCAGTCACATTAAAAAGATACCAATCACATTAATTGTTTCCCTTATTAGTTTTCTATCACAACGATTATAACAATTTCCATTATTAATGAGAGGAGATATGTATTTTTAATAAAATTATACGAGATATGCTGAAATTTTTTTAGGTCTTCTCTCATTTTATGCCAATTTGCAAGGGAATGATCTTTTTAGATCTCACAAAAAAAAATATAATCTTTTTATTATTTCACCTACCGAACATATCGTGAAATTTTGATATTTCTACGACAATTACCAATCACATTAAAAAGATACCAATCACATTAATAGTTCCCTTTATTAGTTTTTTATCACAACGTTTATAATCATTTCCATTATTAATGAGAGAAGATATGTATTTTTAATAAAATTAAACGAGATATCCTGAAATTTTTTTAGGTCTTCTCTCATTTTATGCCAATTTGAAAGGGAATGATCTTTTTAGATCTCGCAAAAAAAAATATAATCTTTTTATTTCACCTACCGAACATATCGTGAAATTTTGATATTTCTACGACAATTACGAATCTCATTAAAAAGATACCAATCATATTAATTGTTTCCTTTATTAGTTTTCTATCACAACGTTTATAATAATTTCCATTATTAATGAGAGGAGATATGTATTTTTAATAAAATTATACGAGATATGCTGAAATTTTTTTAGGTCTTCTCCCATTTTATGCCAATTTGCAAGGAAATGATCTTTTTAGATCTCACAAAAAAAAATTATAATCTTTTTATTATTTCACCTCCCAAACATATCGTGAAATTTTGATATATCTACGACAATTACCAATCACATTAAAAAGATATCAATGACATTAATAGTTTCCTTTTTTATTTTTTTATCACAACGTTTATAATAATTTCCATTATTAATGAGAGGAGATATGTAATTTTAATAAGATTAAACGAGATATCCTAAAACTTTTTTAGGTCTTCTATCATTTTATGCCAATTTTGAAGGGAATGATCTTTTTAGATCTCACAAAAAAAATATAATCTTTTTATTATTTCACCTCCCAAACATATCGTGAATTTTTTATATTTCTATGATAATTACCAATCACATTAAAAAGATAATAATCACATGAATAGTTTCCTTTATTAGTTTTTGAACACAACGTTTATAATAATTTCCATTATTAATTAGAGGAGATATGTATTTTTAATAAAATTAAACTAGATATCTTGAAATTTTTTTAGGTCTTCTCTCATTTTATGCCAATTTGGAAGAGAATGATCTTTTTAGATCTCACAAAAAACAATTATAATCTTTTTATTATTTCACCTCCCAAACATATCGTGAAATTTTGATATTTCTACGATAATTACCAATCACATTAAAAAGATACCAATCACATGAATAGTTTCCTTTATTACTTTTCCATCACAACGTTTATAATAATTTCCATTATTAATGAGAGAAAATATGTATTTTTAATAAAATTAAACGAGATATCCTGAAATTTTTTTAGGTCTGCTATCATTTTATGCCAATTTGGAAGGGAATGATCTTTTTAGATCTCACAAAACACAATTATAATCTTTTTAGTATTTCACCTCCCAAACATATCGTGAAATTTTGATATTTCTACGATAATTACCAATCACATTAAAAAGATACCAATCACATTAATAGTTCCCTTTATTAGTTTTTTTATCACAACGTTTATAATGATTTCCATTATTAATGAGAGGAGATATGTATTTTTAATAAAATTAAACGAGATATCCTGAAATTTTTTTAGGTCTTCTCTCATTTTATGCCAATTTGCAAGGGAATGATCTTTTTAGATGTCACAAAAAAAAATATAATCTTTTTATTATTTCACCTCCCGAACATATCGTGAAATTTTGATATTTCTACGACAATTACCAATCACATTAAAAAGATACCAATCACATTAATAGTTTCCTTTATTAGTTTTCTATCACAACGTTTATAATAATTTCCAATATTAATGAGAGGAGATATGTATGTTTAATAAAATTATACAAGATATGCTGAAATTTTTTTAGGTCTTCTCCCATTTTATGCCAATTTGCAAGGGAATGATCTTTTTAGATCTCACAAAAAAAAATTATAATCTTTTTATTATTTCACCTCCCAAACATATCGTGAAATTTTGATATATCTACGACAATTACCAATCACATTAAAAAGATACCAATGACATTAATAGTTTCCTTTTTTATTTTTTTATCACAACGTTTATAATAATTTCCATTATTAATGAGAGGAGATATGTATTTTTATTAAACTAAACGAGATATCCTGAAATTTTTTTAGGTCTTCTCTCACTCTATGCCAATTTGGTGCAATTTTCGTGTGAAAATAAGACTATTGGGTTTTTGTGCCATGTGATCCCTGTTGCATTCTTATAAATAAAAACCCATAATGCTTGGAGTACTTTTCAGATTTGAGGTTCGTGGTGCCTCGTGTTCCAATTTTGGTGCGGATGGTGAATATTAGGCCATTTGTGCAATTTTCGTGCGAAAATAAGACTTTTGGGTTTTCGTGCCCTATGAACCCTGGTGATTTCTTATGCATAAAAAACCATTATACTAATAGCACTTTTAAGATTTGAGGTCTGAGGTGCCTCGTGGTCCAATTTTTGTACCCGTGGTGCATTTTCGGCCCATTATGCAATTTTCGGGCGAAAATAAAACTTTTTGGTTTGGGTGCCCCGTGAACCCTGTGTATTCTTATGCATAAAAAACAATAATGCTCGGAGAACTTTTAAGTTTGGAGGTCCGAGGTGCCCCGTTGTCCAATTTTGGTGCCCGTGGTGCATTTTCGGCCCATTGTGCAATTTTCATGCGAAAATAAGACTTTTGAGTTTTGGTGCCCCGTAATCCCTGGTGCATTCTTATGTATAAAAAACCATAATGCTCAGAACACTTTTCAGTTTTGAGGTCCGAGGTGCACCGTGGTCCAATTTTTGTGCCCGTGGCGCATTTTCGGCCCATTGTGGAATTTTCGTGTGAAAATAAGACTTTTGGGATTTGGTGCCCCGTGATCCCAGGCTCCTTATTATGCATAACAAAGCAAAATGCTTGGAACACTTTTTCAGTTTTGAGGTTCGTGGTGCCTCCTGGTCCAATATTGGTGCCAGTGGTGCATTTTCGGCCATTTGTGCAATTTTCATGCGAAAATAAGACTTTTGGATTTTGGTGCCCCGTCATCCCTGGTGCACCC
Source organism: Pueraria montana var. lobata (assembly GCA_026413185.1). Lineage (NCBI taxonomy): Eukaryota > Viridiplantae > Streptophyta > Magnoliopsida > Fabales > Fabaceae > Pueraria > Pueraria montana. The sequence continues at coordinate 8,250,018 of CM048649.1, forward strand.
TTATGCATAAAAAAAAATAATGCTTGGAACACTTTTCATTTTTTAGGTCCGTCGTGCCCCGTGGTCCAATTTTGGTACCCGTCGTGCATTTTTGGCCCAATGTGCAATTTTCGTGCGAAAATAAGACTTTTGGGTTTTGCTGCCTTGTGAACCCTAGTGCATTCTTATGCATAAAAAACCGTAATGCACATAGCACTTTTGAGTTTTGATGTCCGAGGTGCCCCTTCGTCCAATTTTGGTGCCCGTGGTGCATTTTCGGCCTATTGTGCAATTTTCGTGCGAAAATAGGACTTTTGGGTTTTGGTGCCACGTGATCCCTGGTCCATTCTTTTGCATAAAAAACCATAATGCACGTAACACTTTTCAGTTTTGAGGTTCGTGGTGCCCCGTTCTCCAATTTTGGTGCCGGTGGTGCATTTTCGGCCATTTGTGCAATTTTCGTCTGAAAATAAGACTTTTGGGTTTTGGTACCCTGTGATCCCTGATGCATTCTTATGCATAAAAAACCATAATGGTCGGAACACTTTTTAGTTTTGAGATCCGTGGTGCCCCGTCGTCCAATTTTGGTGCCGGTGGTGCATTTTCGGCCATTTGTGCAATTTTCGTGCAATAATAAGACTTTTGGGTTTTGGTGGCCCATGATCCCTGGTGCATTCTTATGCATATAAAACCATAATTCCTGGAGCACTTTTCATTTTTGAGGTCCGAGGTGCCCCTTGGTCCAATTTTGGTGCCCGTGGTGCATTTTCGGCCCATTGTGCAATATTCGTGCGAAAATAGGACTTTTGGGTTTTGGTGCCACGTGATCCCTGGTGCATTCTTATGCATAAAAAACCGTAATGCACGTAACACTTTTCAGTTTTGAGGTACGTGGTGCCTCGTTGTCCAATTTTGGTGCCGGTGGTGCATTTTCGGCCATTTGTGCAATTTTCGTCTGAAAATAAGACTTTTGGGTTTTGGTGCCCTGTGATCCCTGATGCATTCTTATGCATAAAAAACCATAATGGTCGGAACACTTTTTAGTTTTGAGATCCATGGTGCCCCGTCGTCCAATTTTGGTGTCGGTGGTGCATTTTCGGCCATTTGTGCAATTTTCGTGCAATTATACGACTTTTGGGTTTTGGTGGCCCATGATCCCTGGTGCATTCTTATGCATATAAAACCATAATGCCTGGAGCACTTTTCAGTTTTGAGGTCCGAGGTGCCCCTTCATCCAATTTTGGTGCCCGTGGTGCATTTTCGGCCTATTGTGCAATTTTCTGCTAAAATAGGACTTTTGGGTTTTGGTGCCACGTGATCCGTGGTCCATTCTTTTGCATAAAAAACCATAATGCACGTAACACTTTTCAGTTTTGAGGTTCGTGGTGCCCCGTTGTCCAATTTTGGTGCCGGTGGTGCATTTTCGGCCATTTGTGCAATTTTCGTCTGAAAATAAGACTTTTGGGTTTTGGTATCCTGTGATCCCTGATGCATTCTTATGCATAAAAAACCATAATGGTCGGAACACTTTTTAGTTTTGAGATCCGTGGTGCCCCGTCGTCCAATTTTGGTGCCGGTGGTGAATTTTCGGCCATTTGTGCAATTTTCGTGCAATAATAAGACTTTTGGGTTTTGGTGGCCCATGATCCCTGGTGCATTCTTATGCATATAAAACCATAATGCCTGGAGCACTTTTCAGTTTTGAGGTCCGAGGTGCCCCTTGGTCCAATTTTGGTGCCCGTGGTGCATTTTCGGCCCATTGTGCAGTATTCGTGCGAAAATAGGACTTTTGGGTTTTGGTGCCACATAATCCCTGGTGCATTCTTATGCATAAAAAACCATAATGCACGTAACACTTTTAAGTTTTGAGGTCCGAGGTGCCCAGTAGTCCAATTTTGGTGCCAGTGGTACATTTTCGGCCATTTGTACAATTTTCATGTGAAAATAAGACTTTTGGGCTTTGGTGCACCGTGATCCTTGGTGCATTCTTATGCATAAAAAACCATAATGCTTGGAACACTTTTCAATTTTGAGGTCTGTGGTGCCTCGTAGTCCAATTTTGGTGCCGGTGGTGCATTTTCGGCCATTTGTGCAATTTTCTTGCTAACATATGACTTTTGGGTTTTGGTGCCCCGTGATCCTTGGTGCATTTTTATGCATAAAAAAAAATAATCCTTGGAACATTATTCAGTCTTGAGGCTCATGGTTCCCCGTGGTTAAATTTTGGTGTCGGGGGTGCATTTCTGGCCATTTGTGCAATTTTCGTGCGAAAATAAGACATTTGGGTTTTGGTGCCCCGTGATCCCTGGGGCATTCTTATGCATAAAAAACCTTAATGCTCAGAGCACATTTCAGTTTTAAGGTCCGAGGTGCCCCGTGGTCCAATTTTAGTGCCCGTGGTTCATTTTCGGCCCATTGTGCAATTTTCGTACGAAAAAAAGACGTTTGGGTATTGGTGCTCCATAACCCCTGGTGCATTCTACGCATAAAAAACCATAATGCCTAAAACACTTTTCAGTTTTAAAGTCTGTAACATCCCGAAAATTACAATCCAATAAGTACGAACGTGAGAGATTTAATTAGAAATTTTCTTGTTGGGGAGAATTGTAACACTGTGATTTTTCATAACGTATAGTAAGTGTTTGATAAATACCATAAAAGGAAATTAAATTTAAATTCATAGTGTTATTGTGAGACTTTTTGGGACTTTTACGTAAGTTCCGTAAGTTGTAGAAAAAAGAATAAGAGAAGGGGGTGTCCTTAGAGGAAGGGTGGCTGCAAATAGCAAAATTGTAAAATTATCCCAAATACGAGACGTGAATTGCTTCTCTTTCCCTCATTCTTGCTTCTTCATTTCTGCGGAACCTCTGCTGTCTCTCTCCTTCTCTCTAAATATTATCTTCTCTCTAATATTTGAGCTTCCAAATCAAAGTTTCTACCGATTAATCTTGGATATATCATAGAGGGAGACTAGAGCTTCAAAACCAACCGATTGGATTTCGATTTCATCGAGGTATGGAGGGGTTTCTTTTTTTTCCCTAAGCTATTTCCTTGTTTTCTTGTTAAATATGGATTGTGGCTGTTGTTGATGGTCTGTAAATAATTTTGAAAACCCGAAATAAGCTACTTGTGATTTGTGTCCTGTGACTGTCTGGATTTTTCGTCTCCGTTTTCGTGCATGTTTTTGAGGATGTAAATACATTTTCCTATGTTTTGATGCCTCTGGATGTCGTAGTATTTTTTTCAGATTTTTTTGAGCACTGTAACTATTTTTACCGGAATTATTTTCGAAAACTGTTGATTCTGAGAATGGGACTGTTTTGATTTTTACAAGAATTTTGGGACGTGATTTTGGAAAACTGGAATCATAAGTTCATTTTATGTATCATGAGGGTCATCTTTGAATTTTTTCAAGGTTAGGAAAATTCGGGAAGTAATTTTAGAAAATTATTGTTGTGAAAAACGAAAACTGGACAGTGGATAATTTAAATGGGGAAAATATCCTTTTTGAGCGAATTTGGCTATGAGAAAACTTTGTAACCTTATTTGAATTATGTAGAATATCTGTGAATTTTATCGGAATTTTATAGGAAATTTTGGTAATTATTTATGTTTTTATATGGGAGACTCTGTTCTGAGACAGAAATGCTTTAAAAATTCAAAAAAGGTATTTTTGGTGGATTTTTGGTACTGAGGAAATTATATGTGATGGTCCACATATTGGAGATATTTTCTGTAAAATTTCACATAAAACGAATTTGATATGCTATTTTCTAAAAATATGGAATTGTGTTTTACAGAGCATATCCAGCCACTGTTTTTAATTCAAAAATAATATTTGTGGGTTGAATTTTCGTGAGATAAATTTATATGATGAAATATGAATGATGTATAGTTTCTCTGTAAAATATCATGAAATTTCAAATTGATATGATGCATCAAATAATTTTTGGTGTGTGTGTACAGCTCTATGTGTCCACATGAAATTTAATTATATTAATTGTGTATTTGGTTTTAATGCCTTTAATTGTACTTGTTAAGGAATAATTTCACCTAAAAAGGGAAGTTTCCATAGAAATATGAATGCAATGATTTGTGATGGATTGAGTTTGAGTTATTGGATTATTGGTTATTAATGATTGTTCTGTTATTAACTGTGAATTGGAGACCGGGAGGAATGTGATCCTCGGGCAAAGAGTGCTGGAATTTGTTGTGCATGTGAATTGCTTGTATAAGTGAGATCTCATATTCAGAGAGAAATATTTGGGAGAAAAATCCTAAAATTTAAAGAAGACAAAGGAGAAAAGGGATTCAAAGGTTTCTCCATCAAACTAAGGATTCAAGGTAAGGATCATGGCATTTAATTTCATTTTAGACCATTTGAAATGTAGAAAAACATGTTGTTAAGTTTAGATTCAAGATTTGATCAAGAACCATGAAAAGATGAAATTGATTTTGAGTTTTTATATAATTGATATTAGAAGCTTGAAATAATTGTTTGGAACCATGTTTGATTGATTGGATGATGTGTTGTGATGGATTGAAATTGATTGGTTGGTTTGTTGTTGGATTGAAATTGCTTGATTTGGCTTGATTGTGTTGTGAATGATGTTGGAAATTGTTGAATGTTTATATTTTTGTAGGTGATTGTTTAAAATTACTTATTTAATTGTGATTATTAACATATTGCATATGCATGAGTCTTTTTGGGGGATTTATAAAGATTCAAGTGAAAAATAATTGATGTTGGCTAACCGGGACTGCGGTAGCCATGAAAAGAAAGAAAAGAAAAGAAGAGAAAGAAAAGAAAGAATAAATGTTGACTAACCGGGACTGCGGTAGTCATGAGAAACAAGTTGATGTATGAGAAATGATTTTTGTTGACTAACCGGGACTGCGGTAGTCATGAGAAACGAGTTGATATATGAGAAATGATTTTGTTGACTAACCGAGACTGCGGTAGTCATGTGAAATGAATATGATTTGAGAATTGAATCTTTGGGGTGAGCAGAATAAGTTAGACAGGGCTGTATAGTCTGTGATTATATAGTCTGTGGGGTGAAGGATATTGGCAATTCCACATGTGGCTGGAAACTGGACTGAGTTGCGGTCGTGGTGGCCTTCCGGGTATCCTGATCTCCTAATTCTGTCTAGTTTATTCGCGTTTAGTAGGGGCTGATAGCTGAATTGCAGTACGTAATGGTAGGCCAGTTACTTACTAAACACTCAAAGGGGAAGTCTCCATGGAGCAGGGTCAAAAATGAATTTGAGTCAAAACTACATTTGCATAAATCATACTGCATTTGCTTATGTATGTGATTGATTAATTATTATATGAAATGTACATGGTTAATATGGATTCTGATTGTATGAGAAATTAAATGCCTGATCCGGTAATGCTGTCCCCAGATTCTAGGGGAGTGTGAATTGCAGGTATTTTGAAGATTAATTAGAAGTTAAAGATGCAGATATTTTCCAGAGCTATAGGAATGGGTGTTTTTGGCTTTAGATACTTTTGTATTAATTAGAAATAAATTGGTAGTAGCATTTGCTGTAAATTTTAATGATGTAAATTATAATGACAAACTTTAAATTTTAATGGAATGTATTTATTTTAATGGTAAATTCTTTTTATGGATTTTAGATGGAAATTAATTAATTAGAAGGGGGGTTACATTAGTGGTATCAGAGCTCTGGTTATGCATCTCTAGGACTTGCGAGTAGTGGGTCTATTAGGTGTTTTGCTGTGTTACCCTGATTAGAATTGTTTGTTTGTTAAGAATATTATGGGGAAAAGGGTAGTAACTAGATCTGACATTTTAAGACATGTAGAAATGAGAAGAGGAATGCTAGTTATAAATCCTAGAGTTGAAACTAATAGTATAGCTGAGATGGCAGAAAGGAAGAAAGGAAATCTTGATAGAGTTGTGAGGGTGCACACTCAGGACTCAGTCGAGATGACTTTTCCCTCCTAATGCTAAATTGAAATATTGTTCAAGTTGTGTTATTTTCCATGTTCCTTATATTGTGAAGTTACGAGTTATACCTTGAGTTAGTTAAGGAAGGAGATCCAAAGATCCGAGTTCGTAGATCAAGGTTGAGAATAGAGGTCCAAATAATTGAGTTTATAGGATAAGGGTGAGTTTGACAAAGGAAAGGAAACAAAGTTTTGAAGGTACCTTGATGTTTGGAAGATGATAAGATGTTGAGAGTATGGTTATTGCCTTATTGTTCTAATGGATATATTGCCTTTGATGTTAGAATTGATAGAATCCCATTATCTCTCCATAGGATTGCATGTTATTGCCATATTTCTTTGATTAAATGTTGATTTGGGAATCTAATTACTGTTCATGTTAGTCTGCTGCCATGTACCGCTTAAGCCTTACTTTTGTAAAATTAGCTCGTTAAAATGATGTGATTTGAACCCTAAAATGTTGTATTATGATGGTATGAGCTTTGTGTGACGAATTAAGACCAAAATCACTATATTTTGTGCCATTTACTGTCACAGAATTGCAGCAGACAGCAGGGGACTCTCTGTTCCTGCATAATGCAAAATTTATACGTTTTTACATGTTATAATTTATGGTTTGGGTCTTGGCCAAATTGTGTTAAAATTTAAGGAAGTCTAGACATTAATTAGAGAGATTTTGGTGATGATTTAGTGCCATTTTGTATCATGATTTCGCTGCTATAACAGGGGGTATTTCTGCTGCTGCATAATTCTATTATCGCAGAATTTTAACGAACAAAAATCATGTTTTAAGCTTTAGCAAAGTTGTATGAAAGGTTGGAGAAAGTTTGGGCAAGGTTTGGTGAAGTTTTGTGACTTGAAAATGTTTATAGAAAGTGAAAAATGAATCATATTATCTTGTGTGGTTGGATGTTTACGAGTGATATTTAAATGGCTTAGGAAATAATATGTGATTATGAATTTATACATCATCTTGATGAAAACTAAATATTTTAATATATAAAATGAGTGTTCCGAAATTGAAGCTTAAGAGTAAATAAAGAATAGTTAATGTTTCATGTGATGTAATTGATTTATAATTACAAGTTTAGATTTACTTGATTGTATTTGAATTGGTAAAGAGAATTGATTGATAGATGGTGAGCTTGAAAGCTACCTTATATTTGACCAAAAAGTTATGATGAATAAATTTAGAATGTTTGATATTATGGGTGATGTTGAGGTTTATTATATTGTGAATTGATTACCAGGTTTCTGTTGTGGTTGTTTCCATACCTTTTGAAAATGGGTATGAGGGAAAGTATTGAAAAATAGAGCAAACTCTGCCGGATTTTCCGGATGGATTATGAAACTTGAGATTAGATACATTCTCTTAGTTATTATATGAATTTTATAAATATATATTTATATATATGTATAATTATGAGGCTATTAGTATGGGGATTGATTATTGAATATTACTACAATTGGTTGAGCATCTTCCTTTTGAGCGGTTATTGAGCATAAGGCCTGTATAATTAAGGTTATCAATTACCCACGTTGTAGAATTGAATTGGTAGGTATATGTGAGGGTTGTTGATGGTTAAATTATAATTTAGTGAATAGAATAAGATACAAATGCTAGAATAATAGCAGAGTGTTTAAGATGGGGAGGTAAGTGATTGCAAAGTTTGAAAGTGTGATTTGGATGTTAAAAGTCGAATTCAATAAGTGATTAAATTGGTGATAGTAGATTGGAATGGTTTGAGACAATTTAGAAATCATCCAAATGGTGATTTGGTTGGAATTATGATAATAGGATGTAGTTGTAAGTTGGAGACTTAAATCATATTTAGAATACCTTCTATGAAGAGAAAAATGTGAGAAAATTATAGAAAAAGTCTTTGGTAGTGTTTAGACATAGAAAGTTGAGGTCTAGACATGTATGAAGGGTGTTGGAAGAGTCGTTGAGCTAAGAATTATATTCGTTATTCAAAAACAAATTAGCAAGTAACCCATCTAGATGAACTTAGTAAGTATAGTTTAAAGATTTAGCCAAAATCACTAGATTTACCTTAACAAGTGCTTAGGTAAGCCTATAATTGGAGTAGAACATTAATATCCTTAATCCATAGCTAAGCATTGTGTTTTAGTATCATACCATGCTCAAAATAGTGAGTTTAAACTATCAAAACCAAAACAAAATGATAAGAGTCAAAACTGCACATTTTAGGTACCTTAGAAATGACCCGAAATGGTAAAAAGGCCAATTTTGGCACTGCATAACTCCTTGTATAGAATGAGTTTCGGAATGAAACCTTTTTCCACAATTTTGTATTACCAAATTCTAGTTCTCCACAAAATTTCATAGCCATTGGACTTATGTAGCTCATTTTGGATCCCTAGGTTCATTTTGACCCAAAACTAGTTCCTTAAGTGACCCAAAATGCCTAGATTTTGATCCGAGATGAATTTTGAGGTGAGACCAATTCCTACAATCCTATTTTTAGGTATATAAAATCTGTTTTTGGGATTTACAAAGTTTCTCCCTATGGATTTTAAATTCACCTTTGAAAACCACCTCTTTTCTAAGCCGTTTTTGACCTGAAACTTGAAACGTACGCCATTTTCAAACCGTTCGAGCTTTTAGAGTGAAACCAAAGCCCACAACCTTGTTTTTGTACCCTCTAAATCTGTTTTGAGGTCCCACATAATTTTAAGCATCATACAATGAATTTGGTAGAAAAACCAGTTTTCTAGAAACATGCATTTTGCAAACTTATAGTGTGCGCCATTTCCAAACTGCTTTGAGTTTTTGAGTCAAACCAAAACCATTAGGTCACATTTAATGCATATTAAATCTGTTTTCAAGTCCCAAAGGATTTCAAGTTCTATAGCTCAATTGGCGTAGAAAACCGTTTTCTACAATTCCTTAAAACCACAAACTTAAAATGTGCGTAGTTTTCAAACCGTAACTCCGACTTGGATGAAACCAGAACTCACAATCTTGTTTTTAAGTTAACTTAATCTGTTTTTGGGTTTTAAAATGGAAGGATCACTGTATGATAGGGTTGCTTCCCAAAATCACCTCTTAGAAAGCTCAATTCAAGGGAAATCCTTAGGTGAAAGACTTGTTCTTGACCTAGAGACCTACCTAGTAGTTTGCCTACAATTTATATAGTATGAATTAACTCTAAATCTTCAATGTTGAGTAGATTTAAGTATTGCCTTGAAGATAGGTATACTGTCTACCTAGTAGCTTAGATAAATTTCTATCGAATCCACTTTATGTTAGTGAGCCTATAGCCTTGAGAGTGAATCTGCTTAGATGAAGACCATATATACCCTTTGAGAACGAACCTTATCTATGCTTTGTGTTGGAGAAAGAGATAGTAAGTTAGAAATGAGCCCTTAAGAGGAACACTTCCTTATGGCAGAATTCTAAGACTAGCTATAGAAAAATAGATTGGCATGAGAGTAAGCAAAGATGATTATAGCCCTAGCTTAGCTTAACCCTACATTCAATGAATTTCAGGGACGAAATTCCTAAAAGGAGGGGAGTATTGTAACATCCCAAAAATTACAATCCAATAAGTACGAACGTGAGAGATTTAATTAGAAATTTTCTTGTTGGGGAGAATTGTAACACTGTGATTTTTCATAACGTATAGTAAGTGTTTGATAAATACCATAAAAGGAAATTAAATTTAAATTCATAGTGTTATTGTGAGACTTTTTGGGACTTTTACGTAAGTTCCGTAAGTTGTAGAAAAAAGAATAAGAGAAGGGGGTGTCCTTAGAGGAAGGGTGGCTGCAAATAGCAAAATTGTAAAATTATCCCAACTACGAGACGTGAATTGCTTCTCTTTCCCTCATTCTTGCTTCTTCATTTCTGCGGAACCTCTGCTGTCTCTCTCCTTCTCTCTAAATATTATCTTCTCTCTAATATTTGAGCTTCCAAATCAAAGTTTCTACCGATTAATCTTGGATATATCATAGAGGGAGACTAGAGCTTCAAAACCAACCGATTGGATTTCGATTTCATCGAGGTATGGAGGGGTTTCTTTTTTTTCCCTAAGCTATTTCCTTGTTTTCTTGTTAAATATGGATTGTGGCTGTTGTTGATGGTCTGTAAATAATTTTGAAAACCCGAAATAAGCTACTTGTGATTTGTGTCCTGTGACTGTCTGGATTTTTCGTCTCCGTTTTCGTGCATGTTTTTGAGGATGTAAATACATTTTCCTATGTTTTGATGCCTCTGGATGTCGTAGTATTTTTTTCAGATTTTTTTGAGCACTGTAACTATTTTTACCGGAATTATTTTCGAAAACTGTTGATTCTGAGAATGGGACTGTTTTGATTTTTACAAGAATTTCGGGACGTGATTTTGGAAAACTGGAACCATAAGTTCATTTTATGTATCATGAGGGTCATCTTTGAATTTTTTCAAGGTTAGAAAAATTCGGGAAGTAATTTTAGAAAATTATTGTTGTGAAAAACGAAAACTGGACAGTGGAGAATTTAAATGGGGAAAATATCCTTTTTGAGCGAATTTGGCTATGAGAAAACTTTGTAACCTTATTTGAATTATGTAGAATATCTGTGAATTTTATCGGAATTTTATAGGAAATTTTGGTAATTATTTATGTTTTTATATGGGAGACTCTGTTCTGAGACAGAAATGCTTTAAAAATTCAAAAAAGGTATTTTTGGTGGATTTTTGGTACTGAGGAAATTATATGTGATGGTCCACATATTGGAGATATTTTCTGTAAAATTTCACATAAAACGAATTTGATATGCTATTTTCTAAAAATATGGAATTGTGTTTTACAGAGCATATCCAGCCACTGTTTTTAATTCAAAAATAATATTTGTGGGTTGAATTTTCGTGAGATAAATTTATATGATGAAATATGAATGATGTATAGTTTCTCTGTAAAATATCATGAAATTTCAAATTGATATGATGCATCAAATAATTTTTGGTGTGTGTGTACAGCTCTATGTGTCCACATGAAATTTAATTATATTAATTGTGTATTTGGTTTTAATGCCTTTAATTGTACTTGTTAAGGAATAATTTCACCTAAAAAGGGAAGTTTCCATAGAAATATGAATGCAATGATTTGTGATGGATTGAGTTTGAGTTATTGGATTATTGGTTATTAATGATTGTTCTGTTATTAACTGTGAATTGGAGACCGGGAGGAATGTGATCCTCGGGCAAAGAGTGCTGGAATTTGTTGTGCATGTGAATTGCTTGTATAAGTGAGATCTCATATTCAGAGAGAAATATTTGGGAGAAAAATCCTAAAATTTAAAGAAGACAAAGGAGAAAAGGGATTCAAAGGTTTCTCCATCAAACTAAGGATTCAAGGTAAGGATCATGGCATTTAATTTCATTTTAGACCATTTGAAATGTAGAAAAACATGTTGTTAAGTTTAGATTCAAGATTTGATCAAGAACCATGAAAAGATGAAATTGATTTTGAGTTTTTATATAATTGATATTAGAAGCTTGAAATAATTGTTTGGAACCATGTTTGATTGATTGGATGATGTGTTGTGATGGATTGAAATTGATTGGTTGGTTTGTTGTTGGATTGAAATTGCTTGATTTGGCTTGATTGTGTTGTGAATGATGTTGGAAATTGTTGAATGTTTATATTTTTGTAGGTGATTGTTTAAAATTACTTATTTAATTGTGATTATTAACATATTGCATATGCATGAGTCTTTTTGGGGGATTTATAAAGATTCAAGTGAAAAATAATTGATGTTGGCTAACCGGGACTGCGGTAGCCATGAAAAGAAAGAAAAGAAAAGAAGAGAAAGAAAAGAAAGAATAAATGTTGACTAACCGGGACTGCGGTAGTCATGAGAAACAAGTTGATGTATGAGAAATGATTTTTGTTGACTAACCGGGACTGCGGTAGTCATGAGAAACGAGTTGATATATGAGAAATGATTTTGTTGACTAACCGAGACTGCGGTAGTCATGTGAAATGAATATGATTTGAGAATTGAATCTTTGGGGTGAGCAGAATAAGTTAGACAGGGCTGTATAGTCTGTGATTATATAGTCTGTGGGGTGAAGGATATTGGCAATTCCACATGTGGCTGGAAACTGGACTGAGTTGCGGTCGTGGTGGCCTTCCGGGTATCCTGATCTCCTAATTCTGTCTAGTTTATTCGCGTTTAGTAGGGGCTGATAGCTGAATTGCAGTACGTAATGGTAGGCCAGTTACTTACTAAACACTCAAAGGGGAAGTCTCCATGGAGCAGGGTCAAAAATGAATTTGAGTCAAAACTACATTTGCATAAATCATACTGCATTTGCTTATGTATGTGATTGATTAATTATTATATGAAATGTACATGGTTAATATGGATTCTGATTGTATGAGAAATTAAATGCCTGATCCGGTAATGCTGTCCCCAGATTCTAGGGGAGTGTGAATTGCAGGTATTTTGAAGATTAATTAGAAGTTAAAGATGCAGATATTTTCCAGAGCTATAGGAATGGGTGTTTTTGGCTTTAGATACTTTTGTATTAATTAGAAATAAATTGGTAGTAGCATTTGCTGTAAATTTTAATGATGTAAATTATAATGACAAACTTTAATTTTAATGGAATGTATTTATTTTAATGGTAAATTCTTTTTATGGATTTTAGATGGAAATTAATTAATTAGAAGGGGGGTTACAAAGTCCGTGGGGCCCGTGGTCTAATTTTGGTGCCGACGGTGCATTTTCGGCCATTTATGCAATTTTCGAGCCGAAATAAGACCTTTGGGTTTAGGTGCCCCATCATCCTTGGTGCATTCTTATGCATAAAAAACCATAATGCTCAGAACACTTTTCAGTTTTCAGGTTCGTGGTGCCCCGTGTTTCTATTTTGGTGTCGAAGGTGCACTTTCGACCCATTGCACAATTTTCGTACGAAAATAAGACTTTTGGGTTTTTGTGCCCCGTGATCCCTGGTGCATCCTTATGCATAAAAAACCATAATGCTTGGAACACTTTTCAGTTTTGAGGTCTGTGGTGACTCGTTGTCCAATTTTGGTGCCAGTGGTGCATTTTCGGCCATTTGTGCAATTTTCGTCTGAAAATAAGACTTTTGGGTTTTGGTGCCCTGTGATCCCTGATGCATTCTTATGCATAAAAAACCATAATGGTCAGAACACTTTTTAGTTTTGAGATCCGTGGTGCCCCGTCGTCCAATTTTGGTGCCGGTGGTGCATTTTCGGCCATTTGTGCAATTTTCGTGCAATAATAAGACTTTTGGGTTTTGGTGGCCCATGATCCCTGGTGCATTCTTATGCATATAAACCCATAATGCCTGGAGCACTTTTCAGTTTTGAGGTCCGAGGTGCCCCTTGGTCCAATTTTGGTGCCCGTGGTGCATTTTCGGCCCATTGTGCAATTTTCGTGCAAAAATAGTGTAAGCCCCCTTTTTTATAAAACATAATTTAACTATTTAATTCATTTTATATATTCATTTCAAAGTTCTGATACGATCTCTTACAATCCAAAATATGTTCTGTAATTTACATCATTAAAATTTATATAAACACTGCTACCAAATAATTCTAACTACTACAAATTATTGTCTACCCAAAATAGTCCCATCCTATATGCTCTGGAATTTCTGCATCTTCATCATTTAACTATATCTTCAAGCACCTGCAATTCACACTCCCCTAGAATCTGGGGACAACATTACCGGATCAGGCATTTAATTTCTCATAGAATTAAAACAATTTCAAACAAATACATATCATAACAAATTAATTAGTTACACACATAATTAAATGCAGTATGATTTATGCAATGCAGTTTTTGACTCAAATTCGTTTTGACCCTGCTCCATGGAGACTTCCCCTTTGAGTATTTAGTAAGAAACTGGCCTACCATTACGCACTGCAATTCAGCTATCAGCCCCTACTAAACGCGAATAAGCTAAACAGAATTAGGAGGTCAGGATACCCGGAAGGCCACCACGACAGCAATCCCGTTCCGGATTACTATCACATGTGGAATTGCCAATATCCCTCACCCCACAGGTTATATAATCACAGACCATACAACCCTGCCTAACTTATTCTGCTCACCCAAATATTCATTTCTCAATCATTTCCATTTCCACATGACTACCGTAGTCTCGGTTAGTCAACAATTCATTTCTCAATCATTTTCATTTCACATGACTACCGAAATCCTGGCTAGTCAACAAAAGTCATTTCTCATAGATCAACTCAATTCTCATGACTACCGCAGTCCCGGTTAGTCAACATAATTTTTTCTTTTCTTTTCTTTTCTTTTCTTTCTTTTCTTTTCTTTTCTTTTCTTTTCTTTCTTTTCTTTTCTTTTCTTTTCTTTTCTTTCTTTCCTTTTCTTTTCTTTCTTTTCATGGCTACCGCAATCCCGGTTAGCCAACATCAATTATTTTTCACTTGAATCTTTATAAATTCCCCAAAAAGACTCATGCAATGAATTATGTTCATGATCACAATTAAATAAATAATTTGTACACATTAACATACAAGGATACAAAGATTTAAGCAATTTACATTATAACATTAGTATTTTTAATAATTTCCGAAAATGCCCTCAATCTTTTTCCAAAATACCCAATGTGTCCCTACATGTAAAATGACCATTTTGCCCTTGGTTTTATAAAAATTTCCACATAATATCCCTTGCATTTAGGGCTGGCCGAATGGTCTACAAGCCATTCTCAACAATTCTTCCAAAGCTACAAACTCCAATTCCAACCAAAATTCAATCAAATCACAATTTCAATCAAAATTCAACAAACCAAATTTCAACCATTACAACACCTTAAAAATTCAATCAAACATCATTCCAATCCATGAATTACAATCACAAGCATCAAAAACACAAAACCCCTAAATCAATTTCAAGTTTTCATGATTCTTGTTCAAATTTTTAATCTAAGCCTACAACATGTTTTCTTCTAATTCCAAGGGTTCTAATTGAAATTAAATGCCTAGATCCTTACCTTAGACTCTTTAATTGAAGAAAAAGCCTTGAATTCCTTTCTCCCTCACTCCTTGGTCTTGTAGGAATTTTTGAGATTTTCTCCAATTTCTTTCTCTACTAGCCGAATTAGCTTTGTGTTTTGGAAGTTTGGATGGTTTAGTTTCTTAATTTGGGATGAGATGATGAAGTTAAGATGAAATGAAGTCAAGAGCTGCAGCTGCTGGGTAAGGAAGCTCACGGTTCTGTTTTGGAGAGAAAAATAGCTTTTGTGACTTTTTGCCTTTTTTTTCTTAAGTTATTTGCTTCATTAAACCAAGAATTAACCAAATTGGATGTTTCCTTCACATCCAGCAGCTCCTGCACGTCCAGCAGCCCCTATTGGCCAAGGGAGATCAGTTCTCCAAGCTTCCCCATCCACTTGGACAGCCAAAGGAGTGCAGCAAGTGACTTGCCTTCCAAAAGGTCAAAAGTCAACATTTGTAGGTAATTTAATGGAATTTTCTAGAATAATTTAGGGCTGTTAATTATCTTACAAACTAATTAGAATTTGAAGAAAATAACACCACCATTGGATTCCTCACTATCAAAAACCTTGGGGTAGTGTCTTACTTATCTCTTAATCCAAGCCTAATTAGCTTAATTTAGTGATCTTAGAAAAGCCTAAGTTGTCACTTTTTGATTGGTTAAGGTTCTAAATTAAATTTTTCTTGGTTAAACATTTTTAATAATTATTCTAAGTATATTACAATTATTAGATAATTCTATAGATATCCTATGAATTTTCTCTAAATTTTCTGTCTTAAAATTTTACCGTAATAATTTCTCAAAGTTCTAACTTTCAGAAAATCCTAACAATTCTGAATAAGCATTTTAATTCTTTATCTGTATATATTTTTAATCTATATTCTATTACCTTTCTTTTAAGTTATAATTGAGTTCAAAATTCTATACTTGAAAATTTATCCTGGACAGCTGTCTGACATAGCAGTCCAGTCAACAATTAATTTCAGCAAAAACGAAGACATTTAGAAATTCAGAAAAATCTTCTGAGTAGAACTGTATTAATTTCATTAAGAAAATATGTTCATAGAGTTTCTATAAAATACAGTGCATAAGTGTTCATAATGTACATATATAAATGCGTACAAATAGTAAAATGGGGATGTTACAAATAGGACTTTTGGGTTTTGGTGCCACATAATCCCTGGTGCATTCTTATGCATAAAAAACCATAATGCACGTAACACTTTTCAGTTTTGAGGTTCGTGGTGCCCCGTTGTCCAATTTTGGTGCCGGTGGTGCATTTTCGGCCATTTGTGCAATTTTCGTCTGAAAATAAGACTTTTGGGTTTTGGTGCCCTATGATCCCTGATGCATTCTTATGCATAAAAAACCATAATGGTTGGAACACTTTTTAGTTTTGAGATCCATGGTGCCCCGTCGTCCAATTTTGGTGCCGGTGGTGCATTTTCGGCCATTTGTGCAATTTTCGTGCAATAATAAGACTTTTGGGTTTTGGTGGCCCATGATCCCTAGTGCATTCTTATGCATATAAAACCATAATGCCTGGAGCACTTTTCAGTTTTGAGGTCTGAGGTGCCCCTGGTCCAATTTTGGTGCCCGTGGTGCACTTACAGCCCATGATGCAATTTTCGTGCGAAAATTAGACTTCTGGGTTTTGGTGCCACGTGATCCCTGGTGCATTCTTATGCATAAAAAACCATAATTCTTGGATCACTTTTAAGTATTGAGGTCCGAGGTGCCCCGTGGTCCAATTTTGGTGCCCGTGGTGCATTTCTGGCCCATTGTGCAATTTTTGTGCGAAAATAAGACTGTTGGGTTTTGGTCCCGCGTGATCCCTGGTGCATTCTTATACATAAATAACCATAATGCTTGGAGTACTTTTCAGTTTTTAGGTCCGAGGTGCCCCGTGGTCCAATTTCGGTGTCCATGGTGCATTTTTGGCCCATTGTGCAATTTTCGTGCGAAAATAAGTCTTTGGGGTTTTGGTGTCCCGTGATCCCTGGTGCATTCTTATGCATAAAAAACCATAATGCTCAAAGAAATTTTCAACTTTGAGGTCTGAGGTGCCCTGTGGTCCAATTTTGGTGCCAGGGGTGCATTTTCGGCCATTTGTGCAATTTTCGTGCGAAAATAAGCCTTTTGGGTTTTGGTTCCCCGTGATCCCTGGTGCATTGTTATGCATAAAAAACCACAATGCTTGGAACACTTTTAAGTTTTGAGGTCCGAGGTGCCCAGTAGTCCAATTTTGGTGCTAGTGGTGCATTTTCGGCCATTTGCACAATTTTCATGTGAAAATAAGACTTTTGGGTTTTGGTGCACCGTGATCCTTGGTGCATTCTTATGCATAAAAAACCATAATGCTTGGAACACTTTTCAATTTTGAGGTCTGTGGTGCCTCGTAGTCCAATTTTGGTGCCGGTGGTGCATTTTCGGCCATTTGTGCAATTTTCTTGCTAAAATATGACTTTTGGGTTTTGGTGCCCCGTGATCCTTGGTGCATTTTTATGCATAAAAAACAATAATCCTTGGAACATTATTCAGTCTTGAGGCTCATGGTTCCCCGTGGTTCAATTTTGATGTCGGGGGTGCATTTCTGGCCATTTGTGCAATTTTCGTGCGAAAACAAGACATTTGGGTTTTGGTGCCCCGTGATCCCTGGTGCATTCTTATGCATAAAAAACCTTAATGCTCAGAGCACATTTCAGTTTTGAGGTCCGAGGTGCCCCGATGTCTGATTTTGGTGCCCGTGTTGCATTTTCGGCCCATTGTGCAATTTTCATGCGAAAATAAGACTTTTGGGTTTTGGTGCCCCATAATCCCTGGTGCATTCCTATGCATAAAAAATTATAATGCTCGGAACACTTTTCGGTTTTAAGGGTCGTGGTGCCCCATGGTCCAATTTTGGTGCCAGTGGTGCATTTTCGGCCATTTGTACAATTTTCATGCAAAAATAAGACTTTTGGGTTTTCGTGCCCGTGATCCCTGGTGCGTTCGTATGAATAAAAAACCATAATGCTCAGAACACTTTTAAGTATTAAGGTCCGAGGGGCCCCGTGGTCCAATTTTGGTGCCCGATGTGCATTTTCGGCCCGTTGTGCAATTTTCGTGAGAAAATAAGACTTTTGGGTTTTGGTGCCCCGTGATCCCTAGTGCATTCTTATGCATAAAAAACCATAATGCTCGGAGCACTTTTCAGTTTTGATGTTCGAGGTGCACCGTGGTCCAATTTTGGTGCACATGGTCCGTTTTCGGCCCATTGTGCAATTTTTGTGTAAAAAAAGACTTTTGGGTTTTGGTGCCCCGTGATCCCTGGTGCATTCTTACGCATAAAAAACCATAATGACTGGAACACTTTTCAGTTTTGCGTTCCGTGGTGCCCCGTGGTCTAATTTTGGTGCCGGTGGTGCATTTTCGGCCATTTGTGTAATTTTTGTGCGAAAATAAGACTTTTGGGTTTTGGTGCCCCGTGATCCCTGGTGCATTCTTATGCATAAAAAACCATAATTTTTGCAACACTTTTCAGTTTTGAGGTCCGAGGTGCACCGTGTTCGAATTTTGGCGCCCATGGTGCATTTTCGGCCTATTGTGCAATTTTCGTGTGAAAATAAGACTTTTGGGTTTTGGTTCCCCATGATCCCTGGTGCTTTCTTATGCCTAAAAAACCATAATGCTTGGAACACTTTTCAATTTAGAGGTCCGCGGTGCCCCGTGGTCCAATTTTGGTGTTGTGTTGCATTTTCGGGCATTTGTACAATTTTCATGGGAAAATAAGACTTTTGGGTTTTAGTGCCCTGTGATCCCTAGTGCATTCTTATGCATAAAAAACCATAATGGTCAGAGCACTTTTGAATTTTGAGGTCCGAGGTGCCCCGTGGTCCAATTTTGGGCCCCATGGTGCATTTTCGGCCCATTGTGTAATTTTCATGCGAAACTAAGACTTTTGGGTTTTGGTGTCCAGTGATCCCTGGTGCATTCGTATGAATTAAAAACCATAATGCTCAGAGCACTTTTAAGTGTTAAGGTCCGAGGGGCCCCGTGGTCCAATTTTGGTGCCCGATGTGCATTTTCGGCTCGTTGTGCAATTTTCGTGAGAAAATAAGACTTTTGGGTTTTGGTGCCCCGTGATCCCTAGTGCATTCTTATGCATAAAAAACCATAATGCTCGGAGCACTTTTTTGTTTTGATGTGCGAGGTGCACCGTGGTCCAATTTTGGTGCACATGGTCCATTTTCGGCCCATTGTGCAATTTTTGTGTAAAGAAAGACTTTTGGGTTTTGGTGCCCTGTTACCCCTGGTGCATTCTTATGTATAAAAAACCATAATGCTCGAAACACTTTTCGGTTTTGAGTTTCGGGGTGCCCAGTGGTCCAATTTTGGTGCCGGTGGTGCATTTTCGACCATTTGTGTAATTTTTGTGCGAAAATAAGACTTTTGGGATTTGGTGCCCCGTGATCCCTGGTGCATTCTTATGCATAAAAAACCATAATTCTTGCAACACTTTTCAGTTTTGAGGTCCGAGGTGCACCGTGTTCGAATTTTGGCGCCCATGGTGCATTTTCGGCCTACTGTGCAATTTTCGTGTGAAAATAAGACTTTTGGGTTTTGGTTCCCCATGATCCCTGGTGCATTCTTATGCCTAAAAAACCATAATGCTTGGAACACTTTTCAATTTAGAGGTCCGTGGTGCCCCGTGGTCCAATTTTGGTGTTGTGTTGCATTTTCGGGCATTTGTACAATTTTCATGGGAAAATAAGACTTTTGGGTTTTAGTGCCCTGTGATCCCTAGTGCATTCTTATGCATAAAAAACCATAATGGTTAGAGCACTTTTGAATTTTGAGGTCTGAGGTTCCCCGTAGTCCAATTTTGGGCCCCATGGTGCATTTTCGGCCCATTGTGTAATTTTCATGCGAAACTAAGACTTTTGGGTTTTGGTGTCCAGTGATCCCTGGTGCATTCTTATGCATAAAAAACCATCATGCTCAGAGCACTTTTAGGTATTAAGGTCCGAGGTGCCCCGTGGTTCAATTTTGGTGCCCGTGGTGCATTTTCGGCCCATTGTGCAATTTTTGTTCGAAAATAAGACTTTTGGGTTTTGGTGCCCCACGATCCCTGGTGCATTCTTAGGCAAAAAGAACCATAATGCTTGGAGAACTTTTCAGTTTTGAGGTCCGAGCTGCCCCGTGGTCCAATTTTGCTGCCCATGGTGCATTTTCGGCCCATTGTGCAATTTTCATGCGAAAATAAGACTTTTGGGTTTTGGTACCCCATGATCCCTGGGGAATTCTTATGCATAAAAAACTATAATACTCAGACCACTTTTAAGTTTTGAGGTCCAAGGTGCCCCATGGTCCAATTGTCGTGCCTGTGGTGCATTTTTGGCCCATTATGCAATTTTCGTGCGAAAATAAGAGTTTTGGGTTTTGGTGCCCCCTGATCCCTGGTGCATTCTTTTGCATAAAAAACCATAATGCATGGAGCAATTTTCAGTTTTGAGGTCCGAGGTGCCCCGATGTCTGATTTTGGTGCCCGTGTTGCATTTTCGGCCCATTGTGCAATTTTCATGCGAAAATAAGACTTTTGGGTTTTGGTGCCCCATAATCCCTGGTGCATTCCTATGCATAAAAAATTATAATGCTCGGAACACTTTTCGGTTTTAAGGGTCGTGGTGCCCCGTGGTCCAATTTTGGTGCCAGTGGTGCATTTTCGGCCATTTGTACAATTTTCATGCAAAAATAAGACTTTTGGGTTTTCGTGCCCGTGATCCCTGGTGCATTCGTATGAATAAAAAACCATAATGCTCATAGCACTTTTAAGTATTAAGGTCCGAGGGGCCCCGTGGTCCAATTTTGGTGCCCGATGTGCATTTTCGGCCCGTTGTGCAATTTTCGTGAGAAAATAAGACTTTTGGATTTTGGTGCCCCGTGATCCCTAGTGCATTCTTATGCATAAAAAACCATAATGCTCGGAGCACTTTTCAGTTTTGATGTTCGAGGTGCACCGTGGTCCAATTTTGGTGCACATTGTCCATTTTCGGCCCATTGTGCAATTTTTGTGTAAAGAAAGACTTTTGGGTTTTGGTGCCCTGTTACCCCTGGTGCATTCTTATGTATAAAAAACCATAATGCTCGAAACACTTTTCGGTTTTGAGTTTCGGGGTGCCCAGTGGTCCAATTTTGGTGCCGGTGGTGCATTTTCGACCATTTGTGTAATTTTTGTGCGAAAATAAGACTTTTGGGTTTTGGTGCCCCGTGATCCCTGGTGCATTCTTATGCATAAAAAATCATAATTCTTGCAACACTTTTCAGTTTTGAGGTCTGAGGTGCACCGTGTTCGAATTTTGGCGCCCATGGTGCATTTTCGGCCTACTCTGCAATTTTCGTGTGAAAATAAGACTTTTGGGTTTTGGTTCCCCATGATCCCTGGTGCATTCTTATGCCTAAAAAACCATAATGCTTGGAACACTTTTCAATTTAGAGGTCCGTGGTGCCCCGTGGTCCAATTTTGGTGTTGTGTTGCATTTTCGGGCATTTGTACAATTTTCATGGGAAAATAAGACTTTTGGGTTTTAGTGTCCTGTGATCCCTAGTGCATTCTTATGCATAAAAAACCATAATGGTCAGAGCACTTTTGAATTTTGAGGTCCGAGGTGCCCCGTGGTCCAATTTTGGGCCCCATGGTGCATTTTCGGCCCATTGTGTAATTTTCATGCGAAACTAAGACTTTTGGGTTTTGGTGTCCAGTGATCCCTGGTGCATTCTTATGCATAAAAAACCATCATGCTCAGAGCACTTTTAGGTATTAAGGTCCGAGGTGCCCCGTGGTTCAATTTTGGTGCCCGTGGTGCATTTTCGGCCCATTGTGCAATTTTTGTTCGAAAATAAGACTTTTGGGTTTTGGGGCCCCACAATCCCTGCCGCATTCTTAGGCAAAAAGAACCATAATGCTTGGAGAACTTTTCAGTTTTGAGGTCCGAGCTGCCCCGTGGTCCAATTTTGGTGCCCATGGTGCATTTTCGGCCCATTGTGCAATTTTCATGCGAAAATAAGACTTTTGGGTTTTGGTACCCCATGATCCCTGGGGAATTCTTATGCATAAAAAACTATAATACTCATACCACTTTTAAGTATTGAGGTCCGAGGTGCCACATGGTCCAATTGTCGTGCCTGTGGTGCATTTTTTGCCCATTATGCAATTTTCGTGCGAAAATAAGAGTTTTGGGTTTTGGTGCCCCGTGATCCCTGGTGCATTCTTTTGCATAAAAAACCATAATGCATGGAGCACTTTTCAGTTTTGAGGTCCGAGGTGCCCCGATGTCTGATTTTGGTGCCCGTGTTGCATTTTCGGCCCATTGTGCAATTTTCATGCGAAAATAAGACTTTTGGGTTTTGGTGCCCCATAATCCCTGGTGCATTCCTATGCATAAAAAATTATAATGCTCGGAACACTTTTCGGTTTTAAGGGTCGTGGTGCCCCGTGGTCCAATTTTGGTGCCAGTGGTGCATTTTCGGCCATTTGTACAATTTTCATGCAAAAATAAGACTTTTGGGTTTTCGTGCCCGTGATCCCTGGTGCGTTCGTATGAATAAAAAACCATAATGCTCAGAGCACTTTTAAGTATTAAGGTCCGAGGGGCCCCGTGGTCCAATTTTGGTGCCCGATGTGCATTTTCGGCCCGTTGTGCAATTTTCGTGAGAAAATAAGACTTTTGGGTTTTGGTGCCCCGTGATCCCTAGTGCATTCTTATGCATAAAAAACCATAATGCTCGGAGCACTATTCAGTTTTGATGTTCGAGGTGCACCGTGGTCCAATTTTGGTGCACATGGTCCATTTTCGGCCCATTGTGCAATTTTTGTGTAAAGAAAGACTTTTGAGTTTTGGTGCCCTGTTACCCCTGGTGCATTCTTATGTATAAAAAACCATAATGCTCGAAACACTTTTCGGTTTTGAGTTTCGGGGTGCCCAGTGGTCCAATTTTGGTGCCGGTGGTGCATTTTCAACCATTAGTGTAATTTTTGTGCGAAAATAAGACTTTTGGGTTTTGGTGCCCCGTGATCCCTGGTGCATTCTTATGCATAAAAAACCATAATTCTTGCAACACTTTTCAGTTTTGAGGTCCGAGGTGCACCGTGTTCGAATTTTGGCGCCCATGGTGCATTTTCGGCCTACTGTGCAATTTTCGTGTGAAAATAAGACTTTTGGGTTTTGGTTCCCCATGATCCCTGGTGCATTCTTATGCCTAAAAAACCATAATGCTTGGAACACTTTTCAATTTAGAGGTCCGTGGTGCCCCGTGGTCCAATTTTGGTGTTGTGTTGCATTTTCGGGCATTTGTACAATTTTCATGGCAAAATAAGACTTTTGGGTTTTAGTGCCCTGTGATCCCTAGTGCATTCTTATGCATAAAAAACCATATGGTCAGAGCACTTTTGAATTTTGAGGTCCGAGGTGCCCCGTGGTCCAATTTTGGGCCCCATGGTGCACTTTCGGCCCATTGTGTAATTTTCATGCGAAACTAAGACTTTTGGGTTTTGGTGTCCAGTGATCCCTGGTGCATTCTTATGCATAAAAAACCATCATGCTCAGAGCACTTTTAGGTATTGAGGTCCGAGGTGCCCCGTGGTTCAATTTTGGTGCCCGTGGTGCATTTTCGGCCCATTGTGCAATTTTCGTTCGAAAATAAGACTTTTGGGTTTTGGTGCCCCACGATCCCTGGTGCATTCTTAGGCAAAAAAAACCATAATGCTTGGAGAACTTTTCAGTTTTGAGGTCCGAGCTGCCCCGTGGTCCAATTTTGGTGCCCATGGTGCATTTTCGGCCCATTGTGCAATTTTCATGCGAAAATAAGACTTTTGGGTTTTGGTACCCCATGATCCCTGGGGAATTCTTATGCATAAAAAACTATAATACTCAGACCACTTTTAAGTATTGAGGTCCGAGGTGCCCCATGGTCCAATTGTCGTGCCTGTGGTGCATTTTTGGCCCATTATGCAATTTTCGTGCGAAAATAAGAGTTTTGGGTTTTGGTGCCCCCTGATCCCTGGTGCATTCTTTTGCATAAAAAACCATAATGCATGGAGCACTTTTCAGTTTTGAGGTCCGAGGTGCCCCGATGTCTGATTTTGGTGCCCGTGTTGCATTTTCGGCCCATTGTGCAATTTTCATGCGAAAATAAGACTTTTGGGTTTTGGTGCCCCATAATCCCTGGTGCATTCCTATGCATAAAAAATTATAATGCTCGGAACACTTTTCGGTTTTAAGGGTCGTGGTGCCCCGTGGTCCAATTTTGGTGCCAGTGGTGCATTTTCGGCCATTTGTACAATTTTCATGCAAAAATAAGACTTTTGGGTTTTCGTGCCTGTGATCCCTGGTGCGTTTGTATGAATAAAAAACCATAATGCTCAGAGCACTTTTAAGTATTAAGGTCCGAGGGGCCCCGTGGTCCAATTTTGGTGCCCGATGTGCATTTTCGGCCCGTTGTGCAATTTTCGTGAGAAAATAAGACTTTTGGGTTTTGGTGCCCCGTGATCCCTAGTGCATTCTTATGCATAAAAAACCATAATGCTCGGAGCACTTTTCAGTTTTGATGTTCGAGGTGCACCGTGGTCCAATTTTGGTGCACATGGTCCATTTTCGGCCCATTGTGCAATTTTTGTGTAAAAAAGACTTTTGGGTTTTGGTGCCCCGTGATCCCTAGTGCATTCTTACGCGTAAAAAACCATAATGACTGGAACACTTTTCAGTTTTGCGTTCCGTGGTGTCCCATGGTCTAATTTTGGTGCCGGTGGTGCATTTTCGGCCATTTGTGTAATTTTTGTGCGAAAATAAGACTTTTGGGTTTTGGTGCCCCGTGATCCCTGGTGCATTCTTATGCATAAAAAACCATAATTCTTGCAACACTTTTCAGTTTTGAGGTCCGAGGTGCACCGTGTTCGAATTTTGGCGCCCATGGTGCATTTTCGGCATACTGTGCAATTTTCGTGTGAAAATAAGACTTTTGGGTTTTGGTTACCCATGATCCCTGGTGCATTCTTATGCCTAAAAAACCATAATGCTTGGAACACTTTTCAATTTAGAGGTCTGTGGTGCCCCATGGTCCAATTTTGGTGTTGTGTTGCATTTTCGGGCATTTGTACAATTTTCATGGGAAAATAAGACTTTTGGGTTTTAGTGCCCTGTGATCCCTAGTGCATTCTTATGCATAAAAAACCATAATGGTCAGAGCACTTTTGAATTTTGAGGTCCGAGGTGCCCCGTGGTCCAAATTTTGGGCCCCATGGTGCATTTTCGGCCCATTGTGTAATTTTCATGCGAAACTAAGACTTTTGGGTTTTGGTGTCCAGTGATCCCTGGTGCATTCTTATGCATAAAAAACCATCATGCTCACAGCACTTTTAGGTATTGAGGTCCGAGGTGCCCCCTGGTTCAATTTTGGTGCCCGTGGTGCATTTTCGGCCCATTGTGCAATTTTCGTTCGAAAATAAGACTTTTTGGGTTTTGGTGCCCCACGATCCCTGGTGCATTCTTAGGCAAAAAAAACCATAATGCTTGGAGAACTTTTCAGTTTTGAGGTCCGAGCTGCCCCGTGGTCCAATTTTGGTGCCCATGGTGCATTTTCGGCCCATTGTGCAATTTTCATGCGAAAATAAGACTTTTGGGTTTTGGTACCCCATGATCCCTGGGGAATTCTTATGCATAAAAAACTATAATACTCAAACCACTTTTAAGTATTGAGGTCCGAGGTGCCCCATGGTCCAATTGTCGTGCCTGTGGTGCATTTTTGGCCCATTATGCAATTTTCGTGCGAAAATAAGAGTTTTGGGTTTTGGTGCCCCCTGATCCCCGGTGCATTCTTTTGCATAAAAACCATAATTCATGGAGCACTTTTCAGTTTTGAGGTCCGAGGTGCCCCGATGTCTGATTTTGGTGCCCGTGTTGCATTTTCGGCCCATTGTGCAATTTTCATGCGAAAATAAGACTTTTGGGTTTTGGTGCCCCATAAACCCTGGTGCATTCCTATGCATAAAAAATTATAATGCTCGGAACACTTTTCGGTTTTAAGGGTCGTGGTGCCCCGTGGTCCAATTTTGGTGCCAGTGGTGCATTTTCGGCCATTTGTACAATTTTCATGCAAAAATAAGACTTTTGGGTTTTCGTGCCCGTGATCCCTGGTGCGTTCGTATGAATAAAAAACCATAATGCTCAGAGCACTTTTAAGTATTAAGGTCCGAGGGGCCCCGTGGTCCAATTTTGGTGCCCGATGTGCATTTTCGGCCCGTTGTGCAATTTTCGTGAGAAAATAAGACTTTTGGGTTTTGGTGCCCCGTGATCCCTAGTGCATTCTTATGCATAAAAAACCATAATGCTCGGAGCACTATTCAGTTTTGATGTTCGAGGTGCACCGTGGTCCAATTTTGGTGCACATGGTCCATTTTCGGCCCATTGTGCAATTTTTGTGTAATGAAAGACTTTTGAGTTTTGGTGCCCTGTTACCCCTGGTGCATTCTTATGTATAAAAAACCATAATGCTCGAAACACTTTTCGGTTTTGAGTTTCGGGGTGCCCAGTGGTCCAATTTTGGTGCCGGTGGTGCATTTTCAACCATTAGTGTAATTTTTGTGCGAAAATAAGACTTTTGGGTTTTGGTGCCCCGTGATCCCTGGTGCATTCTTATGCATAAAAAACCATAATTCTTGCAACACTTTTCAGTTTTGAGGTCCGAGGTGCACCGTGTTCGAATTTTGGCGCCCATGGTGCATTTTCGGCCTACTGTGCAATTTTCGTGTGAAAATAAGACTTTTGGGTTTTGGTTCCCCATGATCCCTGGTGCATTCTTATGCCTAAAAAACCATAATGCTTGGAACACTTTTCAATTTAGAGGTCCGTGGTGCCCCGTGGTCCAATTTTGGTGTTGTGTTGCATTTTCGGGCATTTGTACAATTTTCATGGGAAAATAAGACTTTTGGGTTTTAGTACCCTGTGATCCCTAGTGCATTCTTATGCATAAAAAACCATAATGGTCAGAGCACTTTTGAATTTTGAGGTCCGAGGTGCCCCGTGGTCCAATTTTGGGCCCCGTGGTCCAATTTTGGGCCCCATGGTGCATTTTCGGCCCATTGTGTAATTTTCATGCGAAACTAAGACTTTTGGGTTTTGGTGTCCAGTGATCCCTGGTGCATTCTTATGCATAAAAAACCATCATGCTCAGAGCACTTTTAGGTATTAAGGTCCGAGGTGCCCCGTGGTTCAATTTTGGTGCCCGTTGTGCATTTTCGGCCCATTGTGCAATTTTTGTTCGAAAATAAGACTTTTGGGTTTTGGGGCCCCACAATCCCTGGTGCATTCTTAGGCAAAAAGAACCATAATGCTTGGAGAACTTTTCAGTTTTGAGGTCCGAGCTGCCCCGTGGTCCAATTTTGGTGCCCATGGTGCATTTTCGGCCCATTGTGCAATTTTCATGCGAAAATAAGACTTTTGGGTTTTGGTACCCCATGATCCCTGGGGAATTCTTATGCATAAAAAACTATAATACTCATACCACTTTTAAGTATTGAGGTCCAAGGTGCCCCATGGTCCAATTGTCGTGCCTGTGGTGCATTTTTGGCCCATTATGCAATTTTCGTGCGAAAATAAGAGTTTTGGGTTTTGGTGCCCCCTGATCCCTGGTGCATTCTTTTGCATAAAAAACCATAATGCATGGAGCACTTTTCAGTTTTGAGGTCCGAGGTGCCCCGATGTCTGATTTTGGTGCCCGTGTTGCATTTTCGGCCCATTGTGCAATTTTCATGCGAAAATAAGACTTTTGGGTTTTGGTGCCCCATAATCCCTGGTGCATTCCTATGCATAAAAAATTATAATGCTCGGAACACTTTTCGGTTTTAAGGGTCGTGGTGCCCCGTGGTCCAATTTTGGTGCCAGTGGTGCATTTTCGGCCATTTGTACAATTTTCATGCAAAAATAAGACTTTTGGGTTGTCGTGCCCATGATCCCTGGTGCGTTTGTATGAATAAAAAACCATAATGCTCAGAGCACTTTTAAGTATTAAGGTCCGAGGGGCCCCGTGGTCCAATTTTGGTGAGAAAATAAGACTTTTGGGTTTTGGTGCCCCGTGATCCCTAGTGCATTCTTATGCATAAAAAACCATAATGCTCGGAGCACTTTTCAGTTTTGATGTTCGAGGTGCACCGTGGTCCAATTTTGGTGCACATGGTCCATTTTCGGCCTATTGTGCAATTTTTGTGTAAAGAAAGACTTTTGGGTTTTGGTGCCCTGTTACCCCTGGTGCATTCTTATGTATAAAAAACCATAATGCTCGAAACACTTTTCAGTTTTGAGTTTCGGGGTGTCCAGTGGTCCAATTTTGGTGCCGGTGGTGCATTTTCGACCATTTGTGTAATTTTTGTGCGAAAATAAGACTTTTGGGTTTTGGTGCCCCGTGATCCCTGGTGCATTCTTATGCATAAAAAACCATAATTCTTGCAACACTTTTTAGTTTTGAGGTCCGTGGTGCCCCGTGGTTCAATTTTTGTGCCGGTGGTGCATATTCGGCCATTTGTGCAATTTTCGTGCGAAAATAAGACTTTTGGGTTTTTGTGCCCCGTGATCCCTGGTGCATTCTTATGCAAAACAAACCATAATGCTCGGAGCACTTTTCAATTTTGAGGTCCGAGGTGCCCCGTGGTCCAAATTTGGTGCCCATGGTGCATTGTCGGCCCATTGTGCAATTTTCGTGCGAAAATAAGACTTTTAGGTTTTGCTGCCCTGCGATCCCTGGTGCATTGTTATGCATAAAAAAGCATAAAGCTCGGAGAACTTTTAAGTATTGAAGTCCGACGTGCCCGTGGTGCATTTTCGGTCCAATGTGTAATTTTCGTGCGAAAATAAGACATTTTGGTTTTCGTGCCCCATGATCCCTAGAGCATTCTTATGCATAGCAAACCATAATGCTCGGAGCACTTTTTAGTTTTGAGGTCCGAGGTGCACCGTGGTCCAATTTTGGTGCCCATGGTGCATTTTCTGCCCATTGTACGTTTTTCGTGCGAAAATAAGACTTTTGGCTTTTGGTGCCCCGTGATCCCTGGTGCATTCTTATGTATAAAAAACCATAATGCTCAGAGCACTTTTAAGTATTGAGGTCCGAGGTTCCCCGTGGTCCAATTTTGGTGCCCGTGGTGCACTTTTAGCCCATTGTGCAATTTTCGTGCGAAAATATGACTTATAGGTATTGGTGCCCCGTGATCCCTGGTGCATTTTTATGCGTAAAAAACCATAATGCTTGAAACACTTTTCAGTATTGAGGTCCAAGGTGCCCCGTGGTCCAACTTTGGTGCCCATGGTGCATTTTCGGCCCATTGTGCAATTTTCGTGCGAAAATAAGACTTTTGGGTTTTGGTTCCCCGTGATCCCTGGTGCATTCTTATGCATAAAAAAACATAATGCTTGCAACACTTTTCAGTTTTCAGGTCGGTGGTGCCATGTGGTCCAATTTTGGTGCCGGTGGTGCATATTCGGCCATTTGTCCAATTTTCGTGCAAAAATAACACTTTTGGGTTTTGGTGCCCCGTGATCCATGGTGCATTCTTATGCATAAAAAACGAATATGCTAGGAACACTTTTGAGTTATGAGGTCCGTGGTGCCCCGTGGTCCAATTTTGGTTCCGGTGGTGCATTTTCGGCCACATGTGCAATTTTCGTGCGAAAATAAGACTTTTGGGTTTTGATACCACGTGATCCATGGTGCATTCTTATGCATAAAAAACCATAATACTTGGAGCACTTTCAGTTTTGAGGTCCGTGGTGCCCTGGGGTCCAATTTTTGTGCCCAGGGTGCATTTTCCGCCCATTTGTGCAATTTTCGTGCGAAAATAAGTCTTTTGGGTTTTCGTGCCCCGTGATCCCTGGTGCATTCTTATGCAAAAAAAAACCGTAATGCTCGGAACACCTTTCATTTTTGAGGTCCATGGTGCCTTGTGGTCCAATTTTGGTGCCGATGGTGCACTTTCGGCCATTTGTGCAATTTTCGTGTGAAAATAAGACTTTAGGGTTTTGGTGCCCCGTGATCCATGGTGCATTCTTATGCATAAAAAACCATAATTTTCAGAGCACTTTTCGTTTTTGAGGTCCGAGGTGCCCTGTGGTCTAACTTTGGTGCCCATGGTGCATTTTCGGCCCGTTGTGCAATTTTCGTGCGAAAATAAGAATTTTGGGTTTTGGTGACCCGTGATCCCTGGTGCCTTCTTATGCATAAAAAACCATAATGCTTGCAATACTTTTCAGTTTTCAGGTTCGTGGTGCCCCGTGGTCCAATTTTAGTGCCGGTGCTGAATTTTCGGCCATTTGTGGAATTTTCGTTCGAAAATAAGACTTTTGGGTTTTGGTGTCCCGTGATCCCTGGTGCATTCTTATTCATAAAAAACCATAATGCTCTGAGCAATTTTAAGTATCGAGGTCCGAGGTGCCCCGTGGTCCAAATTTGGTGCCCGTGGTGCATTTACGGCCCATTGGGCAATTTTCGTCCGAAATTAACACTTTTGGGTTTCCGTGCCCCGTGATCCTTGGTTCATTCTTATGAATAAAGAACCATAATGCTCGAAGCACTTTTCAGTTTTGAGGTCTGAGGTGTACCGTGGTCCAATTTTGGTGCCCATGGTGCATTTTCTGCCCAATGTGCAATTTTCATGTGAAAAAAAGTCTTTTGGGTTTTGGTGCCCCGTGATCGCTGGTGCATTCTTATGCATATAAAACCATAATGCATGGAACACTTTACAGTTTTGAGGTCCGGGGTGCACCGTGGTCAAAATTTGGTGCCGGTGGTGCATTTTCGGCCATTTATGCAATTTTCGTGCGAAAATAAGACTTTTGGGTTTTGGTGCCCCAAAAGTCTTATTTTCGCACAAAAATTGTACAAATGGCCGAAAATGCACCACCGGCACCAAAATTGGACCACGGGGCACCACAAACCTCTAAACTGAAAAGTATTCCAAGCATTATGGTTTTTTATGCCTATGAATGCACCAGGGATCACGGGGCACCAAAACCCAAAAGTCTTATTTTTTCACGAAAATTGCAAAATGGGCCGAGAATGCACCACGTGCACCAAAATTAGACCACGGGGCACCTCGGACCTCAAAACTGAAAAGTACTCTGAGTATTATGGTTTTTTATGCATAAGAATGCACCAGGGATCACGGGGCACCAAAATTGGACCACATGGCACCTAAGACCTCAAAACTTAAAAGTTCTCTGAGCATTTTGGTTTTTTATGCATAAGAATGCACCAGGGATCACAGGGCACCAAAACTCAAAAGTCTAATTTTCGCTCTAAAATTGCACAAATGACAGAAAATGCACTCCCGGCACCAAAATTGGACCACGGGGCACCACGAACCTTAAGACTGTAAACTGTAGCGAGCATTATGGTTTTTTATGCATAAGAATGCACCAAGGATCATGGGACACGAAAACTAAAAATTCTTATTTTCACACGAAAATTGCACAATGCGCCGAAAATGCACCACGAGCACCAAAATTGGACCACAGGACACCTTAGACCTCAAAACTTAAAATTTCTTCGAGCATTATGGTTTTTTATGAATGCACCAAGGATCACGGGGCACCAAAACCCAAAAGTCTTATTTTCGCACGAAAATTTCACAAATGGCCGAAAATGCACCACGGGCACCAAAATTGGACCACGGGGCACCTCGGACCTCAATACTTAAAAGTGCTTCGAGCATTATGGTTTTTTATGCATAAGAATGCACCAGGGATCACGGGGCACCAAAACCCAAAAGTCATATTTTCGCACGAAAATTGCACAAATGGCCGAATATGCACCACCGGCACCAAAATTGGACCACGGGGCACCACGGACCTCTAAAATGAAAAGTGTTCCAAGCATTATGGTTTTTTATGCATAAGAATGCACCATGGATCACAGGGCACCAAAACCCAAAAGTCTTATTTTCGCACGAAAATTGCACAATGCGCCAAAAATGCACCACGGGCACCAAAATTGGACTATGGGGCACCTCGGACCTCAAAACTTAAAAGTTCCCTGAGCATTATGGTTTTTTATGGATAAGAATCCACCAAGGATCATGGGGTGCCAAAACCCAAAAGTCTTATTTTCGTACAAAAATTGCACAATGGGCCGAAAATGCACCACGGGACACCAAAATTGGACCACAGGGGACCTCAGACCTCAAAACTTAAAAGTTCTCTGAGCATTTTGGTTTTTTATGCATAAGAATGCACCAGGGATCACAGGGCACCAAAACCCAAAAGACTTATTTCTGCACGAAAATTGCACAATGGGCCGAAAATGCACCACATGCACCAAAGTTCGACCACGGGGCACCTTGGACCTCAAAACTGAAAAGTGTTCTGACCATTATCGTTTTTTATCCATAAGAAAGCACTAGGGATCACGGGGGTACCAAAACTCAAAAGTCTTATTTTCGCACGAAAATTGCAAAATTGGCCAAAAATGCACCACTGGCACCAAAATTGGACCACGGGGCACCTCGGACATCATTACTTAAAAGTGCTTCGAGCATTGTGGTTTTTTATGCATAAGAATGCACCAGGGATGACGGGGCCCCAAAACCCAAAAGTCTTATTTTCACTCGAAAATTGCACAAATGATCGAAAATGCACCCCCGGCACCAAAATTGGACCACGGGGCACCACGAACCTCAAGACTGTAAACTGTTCCGAGCATTATGGTTTTTTATGCATAAGACTGCACCATGGATCACAGGGAACGAAAACCAAAAAGTCTTATTTTCGCACGAAAATTGCACAATGGGCCGAAAATGCACCACGGGCACCAAAATTGGACCACGGGGAACCTCGGACCTCAAAATTGAAAAGTGCTATGAGCATTATAGTTTTTTATGCATAAGAATGCACTAGGGATCACGGGGCACCGAAACCCAAAAGTCTTATTTTCGCTCGAATATAGCATAAATGGCCGAAAATGCACCCCCGGGACCAAAATTGGACCACGGGGCACCACGAACCTCAAGACTGAAAACTGTTCCGAGCATTATGGTTTTTTATGCATAAGAATGCACCAAGGATCACGGGGAAAAAGTCTTATTTTCGCGCGAAAATTCTACAATGGGCGGAAAATTCACCACGTTCACTAAAATTGGACCATAGGGCACCTCGGACCTCAAAACTGAAAAGTGCTCCAAGCATTATGGGTTTTTATCCATAAGAAGTTACCAGGGTTCACAGGGCCCAAAAACCCAAAATTCTTATTTTCACACGAAAATTGCACAAATGACCGAAAATGCACCCCCGACACCAAAATTGGACCACGGGGCACCTCAGACCTCAAAACTGAAAAGTCCTCCAAGCATTATTGTTTTTTATGTATAAGAATGGACCAGGGATCATGGGGCACCCAAACCCAAAAGTCTTATTTTCGCACGAAAATTGCCCAAATGGCCGAGTATGCACCACCGGCACCAAAATTGGACCACGAGGCACCCCGAATCTCAAAACTGAAAAGTACTTCAAGCATTATGGTTTTTTGTGGATAGGAATACACCAGGGATGATGGGGCACCAAAACCCAAAAGTCTTATTTTCGCACGAAAACTGCACAATGGGCCGAAAATGCACCATGGGCACCAAAATTGGACCACGGGGAACCTCGGACCTCAAAATTGAAAAGTGCTCTGAGCATTATAGTTTTTTATGCATAAGAATGCACCAGGGATCACGGGGCACCGAAACCCAAAAGTCTTATTTTCGCTCGAATATAGCATAAATGGCCGAAAATGCACCCCCGGGACCAAAATTGGACCACGGGGCACCACGAACCTCAAGACTGAAAACTGTTCCGAGCATTATGGTTTTTTATGCATAAGAATGCACCAAGGATCACGGGGAAAAAGTCTTATTTTCGCGCGAAAATTCTACAATGGGCGGAAAATTCACCACGTTCACTAAAATTGGACCATAGGGCACCTCGGACCTCAAAACTGAAAAGTGCTCCAAGCATTATGGGTTTTTATCCATAAGAAGTTACCAGGGTTCACAGGGCCCAAAAACCCAAAATTCTTATTTTCACACGAAAATTGCACAAATGACCGAAAATGCACCCCCGACACCAAAATTGGACCACGGGGCACCTCAGACCTCAAAACTGAAAAGTCCTCCAAGCATTATTGTTTTTTATGTATAAGAATGGACCAGGGATCATGGGGCACCCAAACCCAAAAGTCTTATTTTCGCACGAAAATTGCCCAAATGGCCGAGTATGCACCACCGGCACCAAAATTGGACCACGAGGCACCCCGAATCTCAAAACTGAAAAGTACTTCAAGCATTATGGTTTTTTGTGGATAGGAATACACCAGGGATGATGGGGCACCAAAACCCAAAAGTCTTATTTTCGCACGAAAACTGCACAATGGGCCGAAAATGCACCATGGGCACCAAAATTGGACCACGGGGAACCTCGGACCTCAAAATTGAAAAGTGCTCTGAGCATTATAGTTTTTTATGCATAAGAATGCACCAGGGATCACGGGGCACCGAAACCCAAAAGTCTTATTTTCGCTCGAATATAGCATAAATGGCCGAAAATGCACCCCCGGGACCAAAATTGGACCACGGGGCACCACGAACCTCAAGACTGAAAACTGTTCCGAGCATTATGGTTTTTTATGCATAAGAATGCACCAAGGATCACGGGGGAAAAAGTCTTATTTTCGCGCGAAAATTCTACAATGGGCGGAAAATTCACCACGTTCACTAAAATTGGACCATAGGGCACCTCGGACCTCAAAACTGAAAAGTGCTCCAAGCATTATGGGTTTTTATCCATAAGAAGTTACCAGGGTTCACAGGGCCCAAAAACCCAAAATTCTTATTTTCACACGAAAATTGCACAAATGACCGAAAATGCACCCCGACACCAAAATTGGACCACGGGGCACCTCAGACCTCAAAACTGAAAAGTCCTCCAAGCATTATTGTTTTTTATGTATAAGAATGGACCAGGGATCATGGGGCACCCAAACCCAAAAGTCTTATTTTCGCACGAAAATTGCCCAAATGGCCGAGTATGCACCACCGGCACCAAAATTGGACCACGAGGCACCCTGAATCTCAAAACTGAAAAGTACTTCAAGCATTATGGTTTTTTGTGGATAGGAATACACCAGGGATGATGGGGCACCAAAACCCAAAAGTCTTATTTTCGCACGAAAACTGCACAATGGGCCGAAAATGCACCACGGGCACCAAAATTGGACCACGGGGCACCTCGGACCTCAAAACTGAAATGTGCTATGAGCATTATAGTTTTTTATCCGTAAGAATGCACCAGGGATCATGGGGTACCAAAATCCAAAAGTCTTATTTTCGCACGAAAATTGCACAAATGATCGAAAATGCACCATCGGCACCAAAATTGGACCACGGGGCACCCCGGACCTCAAAATTGAAAAGTGCTCCGAGCATTATCATTTTTTTATGCATAAGAATGCAGCAGGGATCACGGGGCACCAAAATCCAAAATTCTTATTTTCGCACGAAAATTGCACAATTGGCCGAAAATGCATCATGGGCACAAAAATTGGACCACAGCGCACCTCGGACCTCAAAGCTGAGAATTGCTCTAAGCATTATGGTTTTTTATGCATAAGAATGCACCAGGAATAACGGGGCACCAATACCCAAAAGTCTTATTTTTGCATGAAAATTGCACAAATGGCCGAAAATGCACCCCTAGCACCAAAATTGGACCAAGGGCACCACGAACCTCAAGACTAAAAACTGTTTCGAGCATTATGGTTTTTTATGCATAAGAAAGCACCGTCGATCACGGGACACCAAAACCAAAAAGTCTTATTTTCGCACGAAAGTTGCACAATGGGCCGAGAATGCACCACGTGCACCAAAGTTCGACCACGAGCAACCTCGAACCTCAAAACTGAAAAGTGCTTCGAGCATTATGGTTTTTTATGGATAAGAATGCACCAGGATTCACAGGGCACCAAAACCAAAAAGTCTTATTTTCGCACGAAAATTGCACAATGGGCCGAAAATCCACCACGTGCACCAAAATTGGACCACGTGGCACCTCGGACCTCAAAATTGAAAAGTGCTCTGGGAATTATGGTTTTCTATGCATAAGAATGCACACAGAATCACGACACACCAAAACCCAAAAGTCTTATTTTCGCACGAAAATTGCACAACAGGCCGAAAATGCACCACGGGCACCAAAATTGGACCACAGGGCACCTCGGAACTCAAAACTGAAAAGTGCTCTGAGCATTATGCTTTTTTATGCATATGAATGCACCAGGGTTCACAGGGCATCAAAACCCAAAAGTCTTATTTTCGCACAAAAATTGCACAAATGGCCGAAAATGCACCATCGGCACAAAAATTGGACTATGGGGAACCACGGACCTCAAAACTGAAACGTGTTCCGAGCATGATGGTTTTTTATGTATAAGAATGCACCAGGGATCACGGGGCACCAAAACCAAAAAGTCTTATATTCGCACCAAAATTGGACCACGGGGCACTATATTCCTCAAAACTGAAAAGCGTTCCAAGCATTATGGTTTTTTATAAATTAGAATGCACTAGGTATCAAGGGGTACCAAAACCCAAAAGTCTTATTTTCACATGAAAATTGCACAATGGGCCGAAAATGCACCACAAGCACCAAAATTGGACCATGGGGCATCACGGACCTCAAAACTGAAAAGTGCTCCGAGCATTATTGTTTCTTAAGCATAAGAATGGACTCGGGATCACAGGGCACCAAAACCCAACAGTCTTACTTTCGCACGAAAATTGCACAATTGGCCGAAAATGCAACACAAGCAGCAAAATTAGACAACGGGGCACCTCGGACCTCAAAACTGGAAAGTGGTCTGTACATTATGGTTTTTTATGCATAAGAATGCACCAGGGATCAGGGGGCACCAAAACCCAAAAGTCTTATTGACACACGAAATTAGCACAATGACCCGAAAATGCACCACCTGCACCAAATTGGACCACGGAGCACCTCGGACCTCAATACTTAAAAGTTCTCCAAGCATTATGGTTTTTTATGCATAAGAATGCACCAGGGATCATGGGGCACCAAAACCCAAAAGGATTATTTTTGCAGGAAAATTGCACAAATGGCCGAAAATGCACCACCGGCACCAAAATTGTACCACGGGGCACCACGGACCTCAAAACTGAAAAGTGTTGCAAGCATTATGGTTTTTTATGCATAAGAACGCACTAGGGATCATGGGGCACCAATACCCAAAAGTCTTATTTTCGCACGAAAATTTCACAATGGGCCTAAAATGCACCACCGGCACCAAAATTGGACCACGGGGCACCTCTGACCTCAATACTTAAAAGTGCTCCAAGCATTATGGTTTTTTATGCATAAGAATGCACTAGGGATCATGGGGCACCAAAACCCAAAAGGATTATTTTCACACGAAAATCGCACAAATGGCCGAAAATGCACCACCGGCACCAAAATTGGACCACGGGTCCCCACGGACCTCAAAACTGAAAAGTGTTGAAAGCATTATGGTATTTTATGCATAAGAATGCACCAGGGGTTTATGGTGCATTCTTATGAAAAAAAACTATAATGCTCGGACCACTTTTAAGTATTTAGGTCCGAGGTGCCCCGTGGTCCAATTTTGGTGCCCGTGGTGCATTTTCGGCCCATTTGTGCAATTTTCGTGCGAAATAAGACTTTTGGGTTTTGGTGCCCTGTGATCCTTAGTGCATTATTATGCATAAAAAACCATAATGCTAGGAACACTTTTCAGTTTTGAGGTCAGAGGTGCCCCGTGGTCCAATTTTGGTGCCAGTGGTGCATTTTAGGCCCATTGTGAAATTTTCATGCGAAAATAAGAATTTTGGGTTTTGGTGCCCCGTGATCCCTGGTGTGTTCTTATGCATAAAAAACCATAATGCTCAGAGCACTTTTAAGTATTGAGGTCCGAGGAGCTCCTGTGGTGCATTTCCGGCCCATTGTGCAATTTTCGTGCGAAAATAAGACTTTTGGGTTTTGGTGCCCCATTATCCCTAGTGCTTTCTAATGCATAAAAAGCCATAATGCTTAGAACACTTTTCAGTTTTGAGGTCCGTGGTGCCCCGTGGTCTAATTTGGTGCCGGTAGTGCATTTTCGGCCAATTGTGCAATTTTCGTGTGAAAATAAGACTTTTGGGTTTTGGTGCCCCGTTATCCCTGGTGTATTCTTATGCATAAAAAACCATAATGCTCGGAGCACTTTTAAGTATTGAGGTCCGAGGAGCTCGTGGTCCAATTTTGGTGCCCATGGTGCATTTTCGGCCCATTGTGCAAATTTCGTGTGAAAATAAGACTTTTGGGTTTTGGTGCCCCATTATCCCTAGTGCTTTCTAATGAATAAAAAGCCATAATGGTTAGAACACTTTTCAGTTCTGAGGTCCGTGGTGCCCCGTGGTCTAATTTTGGTGCTGGTAGTGCATTTTCGGCCAATTGTGCAATTTTCGTGTGAAAATAAGACTTTTGGGTTTTGGTGCCCCGTTATCCCTGGTGCATTCTTATGAATAAAAAACCATAATGCTCGGAGCACTTTTAAGTATTGAGGTCCGAGGAGCTCGTGGTCCAATTTTGGTGCTCGTGGTGCATTTCCGGCCCATTGTGCAATTTTTTTGCGAAAATTAGACTACTGGGTTTTGGAGCCCCGTGATCCATGGTGCATTCTTATGCATAAAAAACCATATTGCTTGGAGCACTTTTCAGATTTGATGTCTGTGGTGTCCCGTGGTCCAATTTTGGTGCTTGTGGTGCATTCTCGGCCATTGGTGCATTTTTCGTGCGAAAATAAGACTTTTGGGTTTCGGTGCCCTGTGGACCCTGGTGCATTCTTATGCATTTAAAACCATAACGCTCAGAGCACATTTCAGTTTTGAGGTCTGAGGTGCCCCGAGGTCAAATTTTGGTTCACGTGGTGCATTTTAGGCCCAATGTGCAATTTTCGTCCGGAAATAAGACTTTTGGGTTTTCTGCCCCGTGATCCCTGGTGCTTTCTTATGCTTAAAAAACCATAATGCTCGTAGCACTTTTCAATTTTGAGGTCCGTGCTGCCCCGTGGTCCAATTTTAGTGCCTGTGGTGCATTTTCGGCCATTTGTGAAATTTTCGTAAGAAAATAAGACGTTCTTGTTTTGGTGCCCCATGATCCATGGTGCATTCTTATGCATAAAAAAACCATAATGCTCGGAACACTTTTCAATTTTGAGGTCTGTGGTGCCTCGTGGTTCAATTTTGGTGCCCGTGGTGCAATTTCGGCCCTTTGTGGTGCCCTGTGGTCCAACTTCGGTGCTTGTGGTGCATTTAGGCCATTTGTGCAATTTTCGTGCGAAAATAAGACTTTTGTGTTTTGGTGCCCCATGATCCCTGGTGCATTCTTATGCATAAAAAACCATAATGCTTGGAACACTTTTCAGACTTGAGATTCGTTGTCCCCGGTGGTCCAATTTTGGTGCCGAGGCTGCATTTTCGGCCATTTCTGTAATTTTCATGCGAAAATAAGACTTTTGTGTTTTGGTGCCCCGTGATCCCTGGTGCATTCTTATGCATAAAAAACCATAATGCTTGGAAAACTTTTCAGTTTTTGAGGTCCATGGTGCCCCGTGGTTCAATTTTGGGGCCTGTGGTGCATTTTCGGCCATTTGTGAAATTTTCGTACGAAAATAAGACTTTTTGGTTTTGGTACCCCGTGATCCCTGGTGCGTTCTTATGCATAAAAAACCATAATGCTTGAAGCACTTTTCATTTTTGAGGTTTGAGGTGCCCCGTGGTTCAATTTTGGTGCCCGTGGTGCATTTTCGTCCCATTGTGCAATTTTCGTGTGAAAATAAGACATTTAGGTTTTGGTTCCCTGTGATCCCTGGTGCATTCTTATGCATAAAAAACCATAATGCTCAGAACCCTTTTCAATTTTGTGGTCCAAGGTGCCCCGTGGTCTAATTTTGGTGCCCGTGGTGCATTTTCGGCCATTTGTGAAATTTGCGTGCGAAAATAAGACTTTTGGGTCTTGGTGCATCGTGATTCCTGGTGCATTCTTATGCATAAAAAACCATAATGCTTGGAGCACTTTTCAGTTTTGAGGTCCGTGGTCAAATTTTGGTGTCGGTGGAGCATTTTCGGCCATTTGTGTAATTTTCGTGTGAAAATAAGACTTTTGGGTTTTGGTGCCCTGTGATCCCTGGTACGTTCTTATGCATAAAAAACCATAATGCTCAAAGCACTTTTCATTTTTGAGGTCCGAGGTGCCCCGTGGTGCATTTTCGTCCCATTGTGCAATTTTCGTGTGAAAATAAGGCTTTTAGGTTTTTGTGCCCCGTGATCTCTGGTGCATTCTTATGCATAAAAGACCATAATGCTCAAAGTAGTTTTCAGTTTTGAGGTCGGAGGTACCCCGTGGTCCAATTTTGGTGCCCGTGGTGCCTTTTCGGCCCATTGTGCAATTTGCGTGCGAAAATAAGACTTTTGGATTTTGGTGCCCAGTGATTGCTGATGCATTCTTATGCATAAAAAACCATAATGCTTGGAGCAGTTTTCAGTTTTGAGGTCCGTAGTGCCCCGTAGTTCAATTTTGGTGCCGGTGGTTCATTTTCTGCCATTTGTGCAATTTTTGTGCGAAAATAAGACTTTTGGGTTTTGGTGCCCCGTGACCCCTAGTGCATTTTTATGCTTAAAAACCATAATGCTTATAACACTTTTCAGTTTTCAAGTCCGTCGTGCCCGTTGTGCAATTTTGGTGACACTGGTACATTTTCGGCCCATTGTGCAATTTTCGTGCGAAAATAAGAGGTTTCGGTTTTGGTGCCTGGTGATCCCTGGTGCATTCTTATGCATAAAAAACCATACTACTCGGAACACTTTTCAGTTTTGAGGACCGTGGTGCCCCGTGGTCCAATTTTCGTGCCGGAGGTGCATTTTCGTCCATTTGTGCAATTTTCGTGCAACAATAAGACTTTTGGGTTTTGGTGTCCCGTGATCCTTGGAGCTTTCTGATGCATAAAAAATCATAATTCTCATACCACTTTTAAGAATTGAGGTCCGAGTTGCCACGTGGTCTAATTTTGGTGTCCGTGGTGCATTTTCGGCCCATTGTGCAATTTTCGTGCGAAAATAAGACTTTTGGGTTATGGTGCCCCGTCATCCCTGGTGCATTCTTATGCATAAAAAACCATAATGCTTGGAAAACTTTTCAATTTTGAGGTCCGTGGTGCACCGTGGTCCAATTTTGGTGCCGAAAATAAGACATTTGGGTTTTGGTGCCCCGTGATCCCTGGTGCATTCTTATGCATAAAACACCATAAGGCTTGGAACACTTTTCAGTTTTGAGGTTCGTGGTGCCCTGTAGTTCAAATAATGGTGCCGGTGGTTCATTTTCTGCCATTTGTGCAATTTTCGTGCGAAAATAAGACTTTTGGGTTTTAGTGCCCCGTGTCCCCTAGTGCATTTTTATGCATAAAAAACCATCATGCTTATAACACTTTTCAGGTTCGTGGTGCCCCGTGGTCCAATTTTGGTGCCACTGGTGCATTTTTGCCCCATTGTGCAATTTCCGTGCGAAAATAAGAGTTTTGGGTTTTGGTGCCTCGTGATCCCTGGTGCATTCTTATTCTTAAAAAACCATACTGCTTGGAACACTTTTCAGTTTTGAGGTTGGTGGTGCCCCGTGGTCCGATTTTGGTGCCGGTCGTGCATTTTCGGTCAGTTGTGCAAATTTCGTGCGAAAATAAGACTTTTGGGTTTTGGTTCCCCATGATCCTTGGTGCATTCTTATGCATAAAAAACCATAATGCTCAGAGCATTTTTCAGTTTTGAGGACCGTGGTGCCCTGTAGTCCAATTTTGGTGCCCCGTGATCCCTAGTACATTCTAATGCATAAAAAACCATAATGCTCGGAGCACTTTTAAGTTTTGAGGTCTGAGGTGCCCCGTTGTCCAATTTTGGTGCCCGTTTTGTGCATTTTCGGCCCATTCTATAATTTTCGTGCGAAAATAAGACTTTTGGGTTTTGGTGCCCTGTCATCCAGTGCATTCTTATGCATAAAAAACCATAATGATTGGACCACTTTTAAGTTTTGAGGTCCGTGGTGCCCCGTGGTCCAATTTTGCTGCTGATGGTGCATTTTCGTCCATTTGTGCAATTTTAGGGCGAAAATAAAACTTTTGGGTTTTGGTGCCCCGTGATCCCTGTTGCATTCTTATGCATAAAAAACCGTAATTCTCGGAGAACTATTCAGTTTTGAGGTCCAAGGTGCCCCGTGGTCCAATTTTGGTGCCCTTGGTGCATTTTTGGTCCATTGTGCAATTTTCGTGCGTAAATGAAACTTTTG
The DNA here is from genome assembly GCA_026413185.1 of Pueraria montana var. lobata. Classification (NCBI taxonomy): domain Eukaryota; kingdom Viridiplantae; phylum Streptophyta; class Magnoliopsida; order Fabales; family Fabaceae; genus Pueraria; species Pueraria montana. The sequence goes on from CM048649.1 coordinate 8,292,381, forward strand.
GGTTTTGGTGCACCGTGATCCCTGGTGCATTCTTATGCATAAAAAACCATAATGCTTGGAGTACTTTTTCAGTTTTGAGGTTTGTGGTGCCCTGTGGTCCAATTTTGGTGCCGATGGTGCATTTTCGACCATTTGTGTAATTTTCGTGCGAAAATAAGACTTTTGGGTTTTGGTGCCCTCTGAACCCTGGTGCATTCTTATGCATAAAAAACCGTAATTCTCGGAGAACTATTCAGTTTTGAGGTCCAAGGTGCCCCGTGGTCCAATTTTGGTGCCCGTGGTGCATTTTTGGTCCATTGTGCAATTTTCGTGCGTAAATGAAACTTTTGGGTTTTGGTGCACCGTGATCCCTGGTGCATTCTTATGCATAAAAAACCATAATGCTCGTAGCACTTTTCAATTTTGAGGTCCGTGCTGCCCCGTGGTCCAATTTTAGTGCCTGTGGTGCATTTTCGGCCATTTGTGAAATTTTCGTACGAAAATAAGACGTTCTTGTTTTGGTGCCCCATGATCGATGGTGCATTCTTATGCATAAAAAAACCATAATGCTCGGAACACTTTTCAATTTTGAGGTCTGTGGTGCCTCGTGGTTCAATTTTGGTGCCCGTGGTGCAATTTCGGCCCTTTGTGGTGCCCTGTGGTCCAACTTCGGTGCTTGTGGTGCATTTAGGCCATTTGTGCAATTTTCGTGCGAAAATAAGACTTTTGTGTTTTGGTGCCCCATGATCCCTGGTGCATTCTTATGCATAAAAAACCATAATGCTTGGAACACTTTTCAGACTTGAGATTCGTTGTCCCCGGTGGTCCAATTTTGGTGCCGAGGCTGCATTTTCGGCCATTTCTGTAATTTTCATGCGAAAATAAGACTTTTGTGTTTTGGTGCCCCGTGATCCCTGGTGCATTCTTATGCATAAAAAACCATAATGCTTGGAAAACTTTTCAGTTTTTGAGGTCCATGGTGCCCCGTGGTTCAATTTTGGGGCCTGTGGTGCATTTTCGGCCATTTGTGAAATTTTCGTACGAAAATAAGACTTTTTGGTTTTGGTACCCCGTGATCCCTGGTGCGTTCTTATGCATAAAAAACCATAATGCTTGAAGCACTTTTCATTTTTGAGGTTTGAGGTGCCCCGTGGTTCAATTTTGGTGCCCGTGGTGCATTTTCGTCCCATTGTGCAATTTTCGTGTGAAAATAAGACATTTAGGTTTTGGTTCCCTGTGATCCCTGGTGCATTCTTATGCATAAAAAACCATAATGCTCAGAACCCTTTTCAATTTTGTGGTCCAAGGTGCCCCGTGGTCTAATTTTGGTGCCCGTGGTGCATTTTCGGCCATTTGTGAAATTTGCGTGCGAAAATAAGACTTTTGGGTCTTGGTGCATCGTGATTCCTGGTGCATTCTTATGCATAAAAAACCATAATGCTTGGAGCACTTTTCAGTTTTGAGGTCCGTGGTCAAATTTTGGTGTCGGTGGAGCATTTTCGGCCATTTGTGCAATTTTCGTGTGAAAATAAGACTTTTGGGTTTTGGTGCCCTGTGATCCCTGGTACGTTCTTATGCATAAAAAACCATAATGCTCAAAGCACTTTTCATTTTTGAGGTCCGAGGTGCCCCGTGGTGCATTTTCGTCCCATTGTGCAATTTTCGTGTGAAAATAAGGCTTTTAGGTTTTTGTGCCCCGTGATCTCTGGTGCATTCTTATGCATAAAAGACCATAATGCTCAAAGTAGTTTTCAGTTTTGAGGTCGGAGGTACCCCGTGGTCCAATTTTGGTGCCCGTGGTGCCTTTTCGGCCCATTGTGCAATTTGCGTGCGAAAATAAGACTTTTGGATTTTGGTGCCCAGTGATTGTTGATGCATTCTTATGCATAAAAAACCATAATGCTTGGAGCAGTTTTCAGTTTTGAGGTCCGTAGTGCCCCGTAGTTCAATTTTGGTGCCGGTGGTTCATTTTCTGCCATTTGTGCAATTTTTGTGCGAAAATAAGACTTTTGGGTTTTGGTGCCCCGTGACCCCTAGTGCATTTTTATGCTTAAAAACCATAATGCTTATAACACTTTTCAGTTTTCAAGTCCGTCGTGCCCGTTGTGCAATTTTGGTGACACTGGTACATTTTCGGCCCATTGTGCAATTTTCGTGCGAAAATAAGAGGTTTCGGTTTTGGTGCCTGGTGATCCCTGGTGCATTCTTATGCATAAAAAACCATACTACTCGGAACACTTTTCAGTTTTGAGGACCGTGGTGCCCCGTGGTCCAATTTTCGTGCCGGAGGTGCATTTTCGTCCATTTGTGCAATTTTCGTGCAACAATAAGACTTTTGGGTTTTGGTGTCCCGTGATCCTTGGAGCTTTCTGATGCATAAAAAATCATAATTCTCATACCACTTTTAAGAATTGAGGTCCGAGTTGCCACGTGGTCTAATTTTGGTGTCCGTGGTGCATTTTCGGCCCATTGTGCAATTTTCGTGCGAAAATAAGACTTTTGGGTTATGGTGCCCCGTCATCCCTGGTGCATTCTTATGCATAAAAAACCATAATGCTTGGAAAACTTTTCAATTTTGAGGTCCGTGGTGCACCGTGGTCCAATTTTGGTGCCGAAAATAAGACATTTGGGTTTTGGTGCCCCGTGATCCCTGGTGCATTCTTATGCATAAAACACCATAAGGCTTGGAACACTTTTCAGTTTTGAGGTTCGTGGTGCCCTGTAGTTCAAATAATGGTGCCGGTGGTTCATTTTCTGCCATTTGTGCAATTTTCGTGCGAAAATAAGACTTTTGGGTTTTAGTGCCCCGTGTCCCCTAGTGCATTTTTATGCATAAAAAACCATCATGCTTATAACACTTTTCAGGTTCGTGGTGCCCCGTGGTCCAATTTTGGTGCCACTGGTGCATTTTTGCCCCATTGTGCAATTTCCGTGCGAAAATAAGAGTTTTGGGTTTTGGTGCCTCGTGATCCCTGGTGCATTCTTATTCTTAAAAAACCATACTGCTTGGAACACTTTTCAGTTTTGAGGTTGGTGGTGCCCCGTGGTCCGATTTTGGTGCCGGTCGTGCATTTTCGGTCAGTTGTGCAAATTTCGTGCGAAAATAAGACTTTTGGGTTTTGGTTCCCCATGATCCTTGGTGCATTCTTATGCATAAAAAACCATAATGCTCAGAGCATTTTTCAGTTTTGAGGACCGTGGTGCCCTGTAGTCCAATTTTGGTGCCCCGTGATCCCTGGTACATTCTAATGCATAAAAAACCATAATGCTCGGAGCACTTTTAAGTTTTGAGGTCTGAGGTGCCCCGTTGTCCAATTTTGGTGCCCGTTTTGTGCATTTTCGGCCCATTCTATAATTTTCGTGCGAAAATAAGACTTTTGGGTTTTGGTGCCCTGTCATCCAGTGCATTCTTATGCATAAAAAACCATAATGATTGGACCACTTTTAAGTTTTGAGGTCCGTGGTGCCCCGTGGTCCAATTTTGCTGCTGATGGTGCATTTTCGTCCATTTGTGCAATTTTAGGGCGAAAATAAAACTTTTGGGTTTTGGTGCCCCGTGATCCCTGTTGCATTCTTATGCATAAAAAACCGTAATTCTCGGAGAACTATTCAGTTTTGAGGTCCAAGGTGCCCCGTGGTCCAATTTTGGTGCCCTTGGTGCATTTTTGGTCCATTGTGCAATTTTCGTGCGTAAATGAAACTTTTGGGTTTTGGTGCACCGTGATCCCTGGTGCATTCTTATGCATAAAAAACCATAATGCTTGGAGTACTTTTTCAGTTTTGAGGTTTGTGGTGCCCTGTGGTCCAATTTTGGTGCCGATGGTGCATTTTCGACCATTTGTGTAATTTTCGTGCGAAAATAAGACTTTTGGGTTTTGGTGCCCTCTGAACCCTGGTGCATTCTTATGCATAAAAAACCGTAATTCTCGGAGAACTATTCAGTTTTGAGGTCCAAGGTGCCCCGTGGTCCAATTTTGGTGCCCGTGGTGCATTTTTGGTCCATTGTGCAATTTTCGTGCGTAAATGAAACTTTTGGGTTTTGGTGCACCGTGATCCCTGGTGCATTCTTATGCATAAAAAACCATAATGCTCGTAGCACTTTTCAATTTTGAGGTCCGTGCTGCCCCGTGGTCCAATTTTAGTGCCTGTGGTGCATTTTCGGCCATTTGTGAAATTTTCGTACGAAAATAAGACGTTCTTGTTTTGGTGCCCCATGATCGATGGTGCATTCTTATGCATAAAAAAACCATAATGCTCGGAACACTTTTCAATTTTGAGGTCTGTGGTGCCTCGTGGTTCAATTTTGGTGCCCGTGGTGCAATTTCGGCCCTTTGTGGTGCCCTGTGGTCCAACTTCGGTGCTTGTGGTGCATTTAGGCCATTTGTGCAATTTTCGTGCGAAAATAAGACTTTTGTGTTTTGGTGCCCCATGATCCCTGGTGCATTCTTATGCATAAAAAACCATAATGCTTGGAACACTTTTCAGACTTGAGATTCGTTGTCCCCGGTGGTCCAATTTTGGTGCCGAGGCTGCATTTTCGGCCATTTCTGTAATTTTCATGCGAAAATAAGACTTTTGTGTTTTGGTGCCCCGTGATCCCTGGTGCATTCTTATGCATAAAAAACCATAATGCTTGGAAAACTTTTCAGTTTTTGAGGTCCATGGTGCCCCGTGGTTCAATTTTGGGGCCTGTGGTGCATTTTCGGCCATTTGTGAAATTTTCGTACGAAAATAAGACTTTTTGGTTTTGGTACCCCGTGATCCCTGGTGCGTTCTTATGCATAAAAAACCATAATGCTTGAAGCACTTTTCATTTTTGAGGTTTGAGGTGCCCCGTGGTTCAATTTTGGTGCCCGTGGTGCATTTTCGTCCCATTGTGCAATTTTCGTGTGAAAATAAGACATTTAGGTTTTGGTTCCCTGTGATCCCTGGTGCATTCTTATGCATAAAAAACCATAATGCTCAGAACCCTTTTCAATTTTGTGGTCCAAGGTGCCCCGTGGTCTAATTTTGGTGCCCGTGGTGCATTTTCGGCCATTTGTGAAATTTGCGTGCGAAAATAAGACTTTTGGGTCTTGGTGCATCGTGATTCCTGGTGCATTCTTATGCATAAAAAACCATAATGCTTGGAGCACTTTTCAGTTTTGAGGTCCGTGGTCAAATTTTGGTGTCGGTGGAGCATTTTCGGCCATTTGTGCAATTTTCGTGTGAAAATAAGACTTTTGGGTTTTGGTGCCCTGTGATCCCTGGTACGTTCTTATGCATAAAAAACCATAATGCTCAAAGCACTTTTCATTTTTGAGGTCCGAGGTGCCCCGTGGTGCATTTTCGTCCCATTGTGCAATTTTCGTGTGAAAATAAGGCTTTTAGGTTTTTGTGCCCCGTGATCTCTGGTGCATTCTTATGCATAAAAGACCATAATGCTCAAAGTAGTTTTCAGTTTTGAGGTCGGAGGTACCCCGTGGTCCAATTTTGGTGCCCGTGGTGCCTTTTCGGCCCATTGTGCAATTTGCGTGCGAAAATAAGACTTTTGGATTTTGGTGCCCAGTGATTGTTGATGCATTCTTATGCATAAAAAACCATAATGCTTGGAGCAGTTTTCAGTTTTGAGGTCCGTAGTGCCCCGTAGTTCAATTTTGGTGCCGGTGGTTCATTTTCTGCCATTTGTGCAATTTTTGTGCGAAAATAAGACTTTTGGGTTTTGGTGCCCCGTGACCCCTAGTGCATTTTTATGCTTAAAAACCATAATGCTTATAACACTTTTCAGTTTTCAAGTCCGTCGTGCCCGTTGTGCAATTTTGGTGACACTGGTACATTTTCGGCCCATTGTGCAATTTTCGTGCGAAAATAAGAGGTTTCGGTTTTGGTGCCTGGTGATCCCTGGTGCATTCTTATGCATAAAAAACCATACTACTCGGAACACTTTTCAGTTTTGAGGACCGTGGTGCCCCGTGGTCCAATTTTCGTGCCGGAGGTGCATTTTCGTCCATTTGTGCAATTTTCGTGCAACAATAAGACTTTTGGGTTTTGGTGTCCCGTGATCCTTGGAGCTTTCTGATGCATAAAAAATCATAATTCTCATACCACTTTTAAGAATTGAGGTCCGAGTTGCCACGTGGTCTAATTTTGGTGTCCGTGGTGCATTTTCGGCCCATTGTGCAATTTTCGTGCGAAAATAAGACTTTTGGGTTATGGTGCCCCGTCATCCCTGGTGCATTCTTATGCATAAAAAACCATAATGCTTGGAAAACTTTTCAATTTTGAGGTCCGTGGTGCACCGTGGTCCAATTTTGGTGCCGAAAATAAGACATTTGGGTTTTGGTGCCCCGTGATCCCTGGTGCATTCTTATGCATAAAACACCATAAGGCTTGGAACACTTTTCAGTTTTGAGGTTCGTGGTGCCCTGTAGTTCAAATAATGGTGCCGGTGGTTCATTTTCTGCCATTTGTGCAATTTTCGTGCGAAAATAAGACTTTTGGGTTTTAGTGCCCCGTGTCCCCTAGTGCATTTTTATGCATAAAAAACCATCATGCTTATAACACTTTTCAGGTTCGTGGTGCCCCGTGGTCCAATTTTGGTGCCACTGGTGCATTTTTGCCCCATTGTGCAATTTCCGTGCGAAAATAAGAGTTTTGGGTTTTGGTGCCTCGTGATCCCTGGTGCATTCTTATTCTTAAAAAACCATACTGCTTGGAACACTTTTCAGTTTTGAGGTTGGTGGTGCCCCGTGGTCCGATTTTGGTGCCGGTCGTGCATTTTCGGTCAGTTGTGCAAATTTCGTGCGAAAATAAGACTTTTGGGTTTTGGTTCCCCATGATCCTTGGTGCATTCTTATGCATAAAAAACCATAATGCTCAGAGCATTTTTCAGTTTTGAGGACCGTGGTGCCCTGTAGTCCAATTTTGGTGCCCCGTGATCCCTGGTACATTCTAATGCATAAAAAACCATAATGCTCGGAGCACTTTTAAGTTTTGAGGTCTGAGGTGCCCCGTTGTCCAATTTTGGTGCCCGTTTTGTGCATTTTCGGCCCATTCTATAATTTTCGTGCGAAAATAAGACTTTTGGGTTTTGGTGCCCTGTCATCCAGTGCATTCTTATGCATAAAAAACCATAATGATTGGACCACTTTTAAGTTTTGAGGTCCGTGGTGCCCCGTGGTCCAATTTTGCTGCTGATGGTGCATTTTCGTCCATTTGTGCAATTTTAGGGCGAAAATAAAACTTTTGGGTTTTGGTGCCCCGTGATCCCTGTTGCATTCTTATGCATAAAAAACCGTAATTCTCGGAGAACTATTCAGTTTTGAGGTCCAAGGTGCCCCGTGGTCCAATTTTGGTGCCCTTGGTGCATTTTTGGTCCATTGTGCAATTTTCGTGCGTAAATGAAACTTTTGGGTTTTGGTGCACCGTGATCCCTGGTGCATTCTTATGCATAAAAAACCATAATGCTTGGAGTACTTTTTCAGTTTTGAGGTTTGTGGTGCCCTGTGGTCCAATTTTGGTGCCGATGGTGCATTTTCGACCATTTGTGTAATTTTCGTGCGAAAATAAGACTTTTGGGTTTTGGTGCCCTCTGAACCCTGGTGCATTCTTATGCATAAAAAACCGTAATTCTCGGAGAACTATTCAGTTTTGAGGTCCAAGGTGCCCCGTGGTCCAATTTTGGTGCCCGTGGTGCATTTTTGGTCCATTGTGCAATTTTCGTGCGTAAATGAAACTTTTGGGTTTTGGTGCACCGTGATCCCTGGTGCATTCTTATGCATAAAAAACCATAATGCTCGTAGCACTTTTCAATTTTGAGGTCCGTGCTGCCCCGTGGTCCAATTTTAGTGCCTGTGGTGCATTTTCGGCCATTTGTGAAATTTTCGTACGAAAATAAGACGTTCTTGTTTTGGTGCCCCATGATCGATGGTGCATTCTTATGCATAAAAAAACCATAATGCTCGGAACACTTTTCAATTTTGAGGTCTGTGGTGCCTCGTGGTTCAATTTTGGTGCCCGTGGTGCAATTTCGGCCCTTTGTGGTGCCCTGTGGTCCAACTTCGGTGCTTGTGGTGCATTTAGGCCATTTGTGCAATTTTCGTGCGAAAATAAGACTTTTGTGTTTTGGTGCCCCATGATCCCTGGTGCATTCTTATGCATAAAAAACCATAATGCTTGGAACACTTTTCAGACTTGAGATTCGTTGTCCCCGGTGGTCCAATTTTGGTGCCGAGGCTGCATTTTCGGCCATTTCTGTAATTTTCATGCGAAAATAAGACTTTTGTGTTTTGGTGCCCCGTGATCCCTGGTGCATTCTTATGCATAAAAAACCATAATGCTTGGAAAACTTTTCAGTTTTTGAGGTCCATGGTGCCCCGTGGTTCAATTTTGGGGCCTGTGGTGCATTTTCGGCCATTTGTGAAATTTTCGTACGAAAATAAGACTTTTTGGTTTTGGTACCCCGTGATCCCTGGTGCGTTCTTATGCATAAAAAACCATAATGCTTGAAGCACTTTTCATTTTTGAGGTTTGAGGTGCCCCGTGGTTCAATTTTGGTGCCCGTGGTGCATTTTCGTCCCATTGTGCAATTTTCGTGTGAAAATAAGACATTTAGGTTTTGGTTCCCTGTGATCCCTGGTTCATTCTTATGCATAAAAAACCATAATGCTCAGAACCCTTTTCAATTTTGTGGTCCAAGGTGCCCCGTGGTCTAATTTTGGTGCCCGTGGTGCATTTTCGGCCATTTGTGAAATTTGCGTGCGAAAATAAGACTTTTGGGTCTTGGTGCATCGTGATTCCTGGTGCATTCTTATGCATAAAAAACCATAATGCTTGGAGCACTTTTCAGTTTTGAGGTCCGTGGTCAAATTTTGGTGTCGGTGGAGCATTTTCGGCCATTTGTGCAATTTTCGTGTGAAAATAAGACTTTTGGGTTTTGGTGCCCTGTGATCCCTGGTACGTTCTTATGCATAAAAAACCATAATGCTCAAAGCACTTTTCATTTTTGAGGTCCGAGGTGCCCCGTGGTGCATTTTCGTCCCATTGTGCAATTTTCGTGTGAAAATAAGGCTTTTAGGTTTTTGTGCCCCGTGATCTCTGGTGCATTCTTATGCATAAAAGACCATAATGCTCAAAGTAGTTTTCAGTTTTGAGGTCGGAGGTACCCCGTGGTCCAATTTTGGTGCCCGTGGTGCCTTTTCGGCCCATTGTGCAATTTGCGTGCGAAAATAAGACTTTTGGATTTTGGTGCCCAGTGATTGTTGATGCATTCTTATGCATAAAAAACCATAATGCTTGGAGCAGTTTTCAGTTTTGAGGTCCGTAGTGCCCCGTAGTTCAATTTTGGTGCCGGTGGTTCATTTTCTGCCATTTGTGCAATTTTTGTGCGAAAATAAGACTTTTGGGTTTTGGTGCCCCGTGACCCCTAGTGCATTTTTATGCTTAAAAACCATAATGCTTATAACACTTTTCAGTTTTCAAGTCCGTCGTGCCCGTTGTGCAATTTTGGTGACACTGGTACATTTTCGGCCCATTGTGCAATTTTCGTGCGAAAATAAGAGGTTTCGGTTTTGGTGCCTGGTGATCCCTGGTGCATTCTTATGCATAAAAAACCATACTACTCGGAACACTTTTCAGTTTTGAGGACCGTGGTGCCCCGTGGTCCAATTTTCGTGCCGGAGGTGCATTTTCGTCCATTTGTGCAATTTTCGTGCAACAATAAGACTTTTGGGTTTTGGTGTCCCGTGATCCTTGGAGCTTTCTGATGCATAAAAAATCATAATTCTCATACCACTTTTAAGAATTGAGGTCCGAGTTGCCACGTGGTCTAATTTTGGTGTCCGTGGTGCATTTTCGGCCCATTGTGCAATTTTCGTGCGAAAATAAGACTTTTGGGTTATGGTGCCCCGTCATCCCTGGTGCATTCTTATGCATAAAAAACCATAATGCTTGGAAAACTTTTCAATTTTGAGGTCCGTGGTGCACCGTGGTCCAATTTTGGTGCCGAAAATAAGACATTTGGGTTTTGGTGCCCCGTGATCCCTGGTGCATTCTTATGCATAAAACACCATAAGGCTTGGAACACTTTTCAGTTTTGAGGTTCGTGGTGCCCTGTAGTTCAAATAATGGTGCCGGTGGTTCATTTTCTGCCATTTGTGCAATTTTCGTGCGAAAATAAGACTTTTGGGTTTTAGTGCCCCGTGTCCCCTAGTGCATTTTTATGCATAAAAAACCATCATGCTTATAACACTTTTCAGGTTCGTGGTGCCCCGTGGTCCAATTTTGGTGCCACTGGTGCATTTTTGCCCCATTGTGCAATTTCCGTGCGAAAATAAGAGTTTTGGGTTTTGGTGCCTCGTGATCCCTGGTGCATTCTTATTCTTAAAAAACCATACTGCTTGGAACACTTTTCAGTTTTGAGGTTGGTGGTGCCCCGTGGTCCGATTTTGGTGCCGGTCGTGCATTTTCGGTCAGTTGTGCAAATTTCGTGCGAAAATAAGACTTTTGGGTTTTGGTTCCCCATGATCCTTGGTGCATTCTTATGCATAAAAAACCATAATGCTCAGAGCATTTTTCAGTTTTGAGGACCGTGGTGCCCTGTAGTCCAATTTTGGTGCCCCGTGATCCCTGGTACATTCTAATGCATAAAAAACCATAATGCTCGGAGCACTTTTAAGTTTTGAGGTCTGAGGTGCCCCGTTGTCCAATTTTGGTGCCCGTTTTGTGCATTTTCGGCCCATTCTATAATTTTCGTGCGAAAATAAGACTTTTGGGTTTTGGTGCCCTGTCATCCAGTGCATTCTTATGCATAAAAAACCATAATGATTGGACCACTTTTAAGTTTTGAGGTCCGTGGTGCCCCGTGGTCCAATTTTGCTGCTGATGGTGCATTTTCGTCCATTTGTGCAATTTTAGGGCGAAAATAAAACTTTTGGGTTTTGGTGCCCCGTGATCCCTGTTGCATTCTTATGCATAAAAAACCGTAATTCTCGGAGAACTATTCAGTTTTGAGGTCCAAGGTGCCCCGTGGTCCAATTTTGGTGCCCTTGGTGCATTTTTGGTCCATTGTGCAATTTTCGTGCGTAAATGAAACTTTTGGGTTTTGGTGCACCGTGATCCCTGGTGCATTCTTATGCATAAAAAACCATAATGCTTGGAGTACTTTTTCAGTTTTGAGGTTTGTGGTGCCCTGTGGTCCAATTTTGGTGCCGATGGTGCATTTTCGACCATTTGTGTAATTTTCGTGCGAAAATAAGACTTTTGGGTTTTGGTGCCCTCTGAACCCTGGTGCATTCTTATGCATAAAAAACCGTAATTCTCGGAGAACTATTCAGTTTTGAGGTCCAAGGTGCCCCGTGGTCCAATTTTGGTGCCCGTGGTGCATTTTTGGTCCATTGTGCAATTTTCGTGCGTAAATGAAACTTTTGGGTTTTGGTGCACCGTGATCCCTGGTGCATTCTTATGCATAAAAAACCATAATGCTCGTAGCACTTTTCAATTTTGAGGTCCGTGCTGCCCCGTGGTCCAATTTTAGTGCCTGTGGTGCATTTTCGGCCATTTGTGAAATTTTCGTACGAAAATAAGACGTTCTTGTTTTGGTGCCCCATGATCGATGGTGCATTCTTATGCATAAAAAAACCATAATGCTCGGAACACTTTTCAATTTTGAGGTCTGTGGTGCCTCGTGGTTCAATTTTGGTGCCCGTGGTGCAATTTCGGCCCTTTGTGGTGCCCTGTGGTCCAACTTCGGTGCTTGTGGTGCATTTAGGCCATTTGTGCAATTTTCGTGCGAAAATAAGACTTTTGTGTTTTGGTGCCCCATGATCCCTGGTGCATTCTTATGCATAAAAAACCATAATGCTTGGAACACTTTTCAGACTTGAGATTCGTTGTCCCCGGTGGTCCAATTTTGGTGCCGAGGCTGCATTTTCGGCCATTTCTGTAATTTTCATGCGAAAATAAGACTTTTGTGTTTTGGTGCCCCGTGATCCCTGGTGCATTCTTATGCATAAAAAACCATAATGCTTGGAAAACTTTTCAGTTTTTGAGGTCCATGGTGCCCCGTGGTTCAATTTTGGGGCCTGTGGTGCATTTTCGGCCATTTGTGAAATTTTCGTACGAAAATAAGACTTTTTGGTTTTGGTACCCCGTGATCCCTGGTGCGTTCTTATGCATAAAAAACCATAATGCTTGAAGCACTTTTCATTTTTGAGGTTTGAGGTGCCCCGTGGTTCAATTTTGGTGCCCGTGGTGCATTTTCGTCCCATTGTGCAATTTTCGTGTGAAAATAAGACATTTAGGTTTTGGTTCCCTGTGATCCCTGGTTCATTCTTATGCATAAAAAACCATAATGCTCAGAACCCTTTTCAATTTTGTGGTCCAAGGTGCCCCGTGGTCTAATTTTGGTGCCCGTGGTGCATTTTCGGCCATTTGTGAAATTTGCGTGCGAAAATAAGACTTTTGGGTCTTGGTGCATCGTGATTCCTGGTGCATTCTTATGCATAAAAAACCATAATGCTTGGAGCACTTTTCAGTTTTGAGGTCCGTGGTCAAATTTTGGTGTCGGTGGAGCATTTTCGGCCATTTGTGCAATTTTCGTGTGAAAATAAGACTTTTGGGTTTTGGTGCCCTGTGATCCCTGGTACGTTCTTATGCATAAAAAACCATAATGCTCAAAGCACTTTTCATTTTTGAGGTCCGAGGTGCCCCGTGGTGCATTTTCGTCCCATTGTGCAATTTTCGTGTGAAAATAAGGCTTTTAGGTTTTTGTGCCCCGTGATCTCTGGTGCATTCTTATGCATAAAAGACCATAATGCTCAAAGTAGTTTTCAGTTTTGAGGTCGGAGGTACCCCGTGGTCCAATTTTGGTGCCCGTGGTGCCTTTTCGGCCCATTGTGCAATTTGCGTGCGAAAATAAGACTTTTGGATTTTGGTGCCCAGTGATTGCTGATGCATTCTTATGCATAAAAAACCATAATGCTTGGAGCAGTTTTCAGTTTTGAGGTCCGTAGTGCCCCGTAGTTCAATTTTGGTGCCGGTGGTTCATTTTCTGCCATTTGTGCAATTTTTGTGCGAAAATAAGACTTTTGGGTTTTGGTGCCCCGTGACCCCTAGTGCATTTTTATGCTTAAAAACCATAATGCTTATAACACTTTTCAGTTTTCAAGTCCGTCGTGCCCGTTGTGCAATTTTGGTGACACTGGTACATTTTCGGCCCATTGTGCAATTTTCGTGCGAAAATAAGAGGTTTCGGTTTTGGTGCCTGGTGATCCCTGGTGCATTCTTATGCATAAAAAACCATACTACTCGGAACACTTTTCAGTTTTGAGGACCGTGGTGCCCCGTGGTCCAATTTTCGTGCCGGAGGTGCATTTTCGTCCATTTGTGCAATTTTCGTGCAACAATAAGACTTTTGGGTTTTGGTGTCCCGTGATCCTTGGAGCTTTCTGATGCATAAAAAATCATAATTCTCATACCACTTTTAAGAATTGAGGTCCGAGTTGCCACGTGGTCTAATTTTGGTGTCCGTGGTGCATTTTCGGCCCATTGTGCAATTTTCGTGCGAAAATAAGACTTTTGGGTTATGGTGCCCCGTCATCCCTGGTGCATTCTTATGCATAAAAAACCATAATGCTTGGAAAACTTTTCAATTTTGAGGTCCGTGGTGCACCGTGGTCCAATTTTGGTGCCGAAAATAAGACATTTGGGTTTTGGTGCCCCGTGATCCCTGGTGCATTCTTATGCATAAAACACCATAAGGCTTGGAACACTTTTCAGTTTTGAGGTTCGTGGTGCCCTGTAGTTCAAATAATGGTGCCGGTGGTTCATTTTCTGCCATTTGTGCAATTTTCGTGCGAAAATAAGACTTTTGGGTTTTAGTGCCCCGTGTCCCCTAGTGCATTTTTATGCATAAAAAACCATCATGCTTATAACACTTTTCAGGTTCATGGTGCCCCGTGGTCCAATTTTGGTGCCACTGGTGCATTTTTGCCCCATTGTGCAATTTCCGTGCGAAAATAAGAGTTTTGGGTTTTGGTGCCTCGTGATCCCTGGTGCATTCTTATTCTTAAAAAACCATACTGCTTGGAACACTTTTCAGTTTTGAGGTTGGTGGTGCCCCGTGGTCCGATTTTGGTGCCGGTCGTGCATTTTCGGTCAGTTGTGCAAATTTCGTGCGAAAATAAGACTTTTGGGTTTTGGTTCCCCATGATCCTTGGTGCATTCTTATGCATAAAAAACCATAATGCTCAGAGCATTTTTCAGTTTTGAGGACCGTGGTGCCCTGTAGTCCAATTTTGGTGCCCCGTGATCCCTGGTACATTCTAATGCATAAAAAACCATAATGCTCGGAGCACTTTTAAGTTTTGAGGTCTGAGGTGCCCCGTTGTCCAATTTTGGTGCCCGTTTTGTGCATTTTCGGCCCATTCTATAATTTTCGTGCGAAAATAAGACTTTTGGGTTTTGGTGCCCTGTCATCCAGTGCATTCTTATGCATAAAAAACCATAATGATTGGACCACTTTTAAGTTTTGAGGTCCGTGGTGCCCCGTGGTCCAATTTTGCTGCTGATGGTGCATTTTCGTCCATTTGTGCAATTTTAGGGCGAAAATAAAACTTTTGGGTTTTGGTGCCCCGTGATCCCTGTTGCATTCTTATGCATAAAAAACCGTAATTCTCGGAGAACTATTCAGTTTTGAGGTCCAAGGTGCCCCGTGGTCCAATTTTGGTGCCTGTGGTGCATTTTCGGTCCATTGTGCAACTTTCGTGCGTAAATAAAACTTTTGGGTTTTGGTGCACCGTGATCCCTGGTGCATTCTTATGCATAAAAAACCATAATGCTTGGAGTACTTTTCAGTTTTGAGGTTTGTGGTGCCCTGTGGTCCAATTTTGGTGCCGATGGTGCATTTTCGGCCATTTGTGTAATTTTCGTGCGAATATAAGACTTTTGGGTTTTGGTGCCTTGTGAACCCTGGTGCATTCTTATGCATAAAAAACCATAATGCTTGGAGTACTTTTCAGTTTTGAGGATTGTGGTGCCCTGTGGTCCAATTTTGGTGCCGATGGTGCATTTTCGGCCATTTGTGTAATTTTCGTGCGAATATAAGACTTTTGGGTTTTGGTGCCCTGTGAACCCTAGTGCATTCTTATGCATAAAAAACCATAATGCTCATAGCATTTTTCAGTTTTGTGGTCCTAGGTGCCCCGTCGTCCAATTTTGGTGCCCATGGTGCATTTTCGGCCCATTGTGCAATTTTCGTGCGAAAATAAGACTTTTGGATTTTGGTGCTTCGTGATCCCTGGTGCATTCTTATGCATAAAAAACCATAATTCTTGGAACACTTTTCAGTTTTGAGGTCCGTGGTGCCCCGTGGTCCAATTTTGGTGCCGGTATTGCATTTTCGGCCATTTGTACAATTTTCGTGCAAAAATAAGACTTTTGGGTTTTGGTGCCCCGTCATTCTTGGTGCATTCTTATGCATAAAAAACCATAATGCTTGGAGCACTTTTCAGTTTGGAGATCCAAGGTGCCCCGTGGTCCAATTTTGGTGCCCGTGGTGCATTTTCGGCCCATTGTGCAATTTTCGTGCGAAAATATGAATTTTGGGTTTTGGTGCCCCGTGATCCCTGCTGCATTCTTATGCATAAAAAACCACAATGCTTGAAGCACTTTTCAGTTTTGAGGTCCGAGGTGCTCTGTGGTCCAATTCTGGTGCCCGTGGTGCATTTTCGTCCCGTTGTGCAATTTTCGTGCGAAAATAAGATTTTTGGGTTTTGGTGCCCCATGATCCCTGGTCCATTCTTACGCATAAAAAACCATAATGCTCGGAGCACTTTTAAGTTTTGAGGTCCGTGGTGTCCCGTGGTCAAATTGTGGTGCTGGTGGTGCATTTTCGGCCATTTGTGCAATTTTCGTGCGAAAAAATACGTTTGGGTTTTGGTGCCCCGTGATCCCTGGCGCATTCTTATGCATAAAAAACCATAATGCTCAGAGAACTTTTCAGTTTTGAGGCCCGAGGTACCCGTGGTCCAATTTTGGTGCCCGTGGTGCATTTTCGGCCATTTGTGCAATTTTCGTGCGAAAATAAGACTTTTGGGTTTTGGTGCCCTGTGATCCCTGGTGCATTCTTATGCTTAAAAAACCATAATGCTCAGAACACTTTTAAGTTTTGAGGTCCGTGGTGCCCCGTGGTCCAATTTTGGTGCTGGTGGTGCATTTTTGTCCATTTGTGCAATTTTAGGGCGAAAATAAAACTTTTGGGTTTTGGTGCCCCGTGATCCCTGTTGCATTCTTATGCATAAAAAACCATAATTCTCGGAGAACTATTCAGTTTTGAGGTCCGAGGTGCCCCGTGGTCCAATTTTGGTGCCCGTGGTGCATTTTCGGTCCATTGTGCAATTTTCGTGCGTAAATAAAACTTTTGGGTTTTGGTGCACCGTGATCCCTAGTGCATTCTTATGCATAAAAAAACATAATGCTTGGAGTACTTTTCAGTTTTGAGGTTTGTGGTGCCCTGTGGTCCAATTTTGGTGCCGATGTGCATTTTCGGCCATTTGTGTAATTTTCGTGCGAAAATAAGACTTTTGGGTTTTGGCGCCCTGTGAACCCTGGTGCATTCTTATGCATAAAAAACCATAATGCTCATATCATTTTTCAGTTTTGTGGTCCTAGGTGCCCCGTGGTCTAATTTTGGTGCCCATGGTGCATTTTCGGCCCATTGTGCAATTTTCGTGCGAAAATAAGACTTTTGGATTTTGGTGCTTCGTGATCCCTGGTGCATTCTTATTCATAAAAAACCATAATGCTTGGAACACTTTTCAGTTTTGAGGTCCGTGGTGCCCCGTGGTCCAATTTTGGTGCCGGTAATGCATTTTCGGCCATTTGTACAATTTTCGTGCAAAAATAAGACTTTTGGGTTTTGGTGCCCCGTCATCCTTGGTGCATTCTTATGCATAAAAAACCATAATGCTTGGAGCACTTTTCAGTTTGGAGATCCAAGGTGCCCCGTGGTCCAATTTTGGTGCCCGTGGTGCATTTTCGGCCCATTGTGCAATTTTCGTGCGAAAATATGAATTTTGGGTTTTGGTGCCCCGTGATCCCTGCTGCATTCTTATGCATAAAAAACCACAATGCTTGAAGCACTTTTCAGTTTTGAGGTCCGAGGTGCTCTGTGGTCCAATTCTGGTGCCCGTGGTGCATTTTCGTCCCGTTGTGCAATTTTCGTGCGAAAATAAGATTTTTGGGTTTTGGTGCCCCATGATCCCTGGTCCATTCTTACGCATAAAAAACCATAATGCTCGGAGCACTTTTAAGTTTTGAGGTCCGTGGTGTCCCGTGGTCAAATTGTGGTGCTGGTGGTGCATTTTCGGCCATTTGTGCAATTTTCGTGCGAAAAAATACGTTTGGGTTTTGGTGCCCCGTGATCCCTGGCGCATTCTTATGCATAAAAAACCATAATGCTCAGAGAACTTTTCAGTTTTGAGGCCCGAGGTACCCGTGGTCCAATTTTGGTGCCCGTGGTGCATTTTCGGCCATTTGTGCAATTTTCGTGCGAAAATAAGACTTTTGGGTTTTGGTGCCCTGTGATCCCTGGTGCATTCTTATGCTTAAAAAACCATAATGCTCAGAACACTTTTAAGTTTTGAGGTCCGTGGTGCCCCGTGGTCCAATTTTGGTGCTGGTGGTGCATTTTTGTCCATTTGTGCAATTTTAGGGCGAAAATAAAACTTTTGGGTTTTGGTGCCCCGTGATCCCTGTTGCATTCTTATGCATAAAAAACCATAATTCTCGGAGAACTATTCAGTTTTGAGGTCCGAGGTGCCCCGTGGTCCAATTTTGGTGCCCGTGGTGCATTTTCGGTCCATTGTGCAATTTTCGTGCGTAAATAAAACTTTTGGGTTTTGGTGCACCGTGATCCCTAGTGCATTCTTATGCATAAAAAAACATAATGCTTGGAGTACTTTTCAGTTTTGAGGTTTGTGGTGCCCTGTGGTCCAATTTTGGTGCCGATGTGCATTTTCGGCCATTTGTGTAATTTTCGTGCGAAAATAAGACTTTTGGGTTTTGGCGCCCTGTGAACCCTGGTGCATTCTTATGCATAAAAAACCATAATGCTCATATCATTTTTCAGTTTTGTGGTCCTAGGTGCCCCGTGGTCTAATTTTGGTGCCCATGGTGCATTTTCGGCCCATTGTGCAATTTTCGTGCGAAAATAAGACTTTTGGATTTTGGTGCTTCGTGATCCCTGGTGCATTCTTATTCATAAAAAACCATAATGCTTGGAACACTTTTCAGTTTTGAGGTCCGTGGTGCCCCGTGGTCCAATTTTGGTGCCGGTAATGCATTTTCGGCCATTTGTACAATTTTCGTGCAAAAATAAGACTTTTGGGTTTTGGTGCCCCGTCATCCTTGGTGCATTCTTATGCATAAAAAACCATAATGCTTGGAGCACTTTTCAGTTTGGAGATCCAAGGTGCCCCGTGGTCCAATTTTGGTGCCCGTGGTGCATTTTCGGCCCATTGTGCAATTTTCGTGCGAAAATATGAATTTTGGGTTTTGGTGCCCCGTGATCCCTGCTGCATTCTTATGCATAAAAAACCACAATGCTTGAAGCACTTTTCAGTTTTGAGGTCCGAGGTGCTCTGTGGTCCAATTCTGGTGCCCGTGGTGCATTTTCGTCCCGTTGTGCAATTTTCGTGCGAAAATAAGATTTTTGGGTTTTGGTGCCCCATGATCCCTGGTCCATTCTTACGCATAAAAAACCATAATGCTCGGAGCACTTTTAAGTTTTGAGGTCCGTGGTGTCCCGTGGTCAAATTGTGGTGCTGGTGGTGCATTTTCGGCCATTTGTGCAATTTTCGTGCGAAAAAATACGTTTGGGTTTTGGTGCCCCGTGATCCCTGGCGCATTCTTATGCATAAAAAACCATAATGCTCAGAGAACTTTTCAGTTTTGAGGCCCGAGGTACCCGTGGTCCAATTTTGGTGCCCGTGGTGCATTTTCGGCCATTTGTGCAATTTTCGTGCGAAAATAAGACTTTTGGGTTTTGGTGCCCTGTGATCCCTGGTGCATTCTTATGCTTAAAAAACCATAATGCTCAGAACACTTTTAAGTTTTGAGGTCCGTGGTGCCCCGTGGTCCAATTTTGGTGCTGGTGGTGCATTTTTGTCCATTTGTGCAATTTTAGGGCGAAAATAAAACTTTTGGGTTTTGGTGCCCCGTGATCCCTGTTGCATTCTTATGCATAAAAAACCATAATTCTCGGAGAACTATTCAGTTTTGAGGTCCGAGGTGCCCCGTGGTCCAATTTTGGTGCCCGTGGTGCATTTTCGGTCCATTGTGCAATTTTCGTGCGTAAATAAAACTTTTGGGTTTTGGTGCACCGTGATCCCTAGTGCATTCTTATGCATAAAAAAACATAATGCTTGGAGTACTTTTCAGTTTTGAGGTTTGTGGTGCCCTGTGGTCCAATTTTGGTGCCGATGTGCATTTTCGGCCATTTGTGTAATTTTCGTGCGAAAATAAGACTTTTGGGTTTTGGCGCCCTGTGAACCCTGGTGCATTCTTATGCATAAAAAACCATAATGCTCATATCATTTTTCAGTTTTGTGGTCCTAGGTGCCCCGTGGTCTAATTTTGGTGCCCATGGTGCATTTTCGGCCCATTGTGCAATTTTCGTGCGAAAATAAGACTTTTGGATTTTGGTGCTTCGTGATCCCTGGTGCATTCTTATTCATAAAAAACCATAATGCTTGGAACACTTTTCAGTTTTGAGGTCCGTGGTGCCCCGTGGTCCAATTTTGGTGCCGGTAATGCATTTTCGGCCATTTGTACAATTTTCGTGCAAAAATAAGACTTTTGGGTTTTGGTGCCCCGTCATCCTTGGTGCATTCTTATGCATAAAAAACCATAATGCTTGGAGCACTTTTCAGTTTGGAGATCCAAGGTGCCCCGTGGTCCAATTTTGGTGCCCGTGGTGCATTTTCGGCCCATTGTGCAATTTTCGTGCGAAAATATGAATTTTGGGTTTTGGTGCCCCGTGATCCCTGCTGCATTCTTATGCATAAAAAACCACAATGCTTGAAGCACTTTTCAGTTTTGAGGTCCGAGGTGCTCTGTGGTCCAATTCTGGTGCCCGTGGTGCATTTTCGTCCCGTTGTGCAATTTTCGTGCGAAAATAAGATTTTTGGGTTTTGGTGCCCCATGATCCCTGGTCCATTCTTACGCATAAAAAACCATAATGCTCGGAGCACTTTTAAGTTTTGAGGTCCGTGGTGTCCCGTGGTCAAATTGTGGTGCTGGTGGTGCATTTTCGGCCATTTGTGCAATTTTCGTGCGAAAAAATACGTTTGGGTTTTGGTGCCCCGTGATCCCTGGCGCATTCTTATGCATAAAAAACCATAATGCTCAGAGAACTTTTCAGTTTTGAGGCCCGAGGTACCCGTGGTCCAATTTTGGTGCCCGTGGTGCATTTTCGGCCATTTGTGCAATTTTCGTGCGAAAATAAGACTTTTGGGTTTTGGTGCCCTGTGATCCCTGGTGCATTCTTATGCTTAAAAAACCATAATGCTCAGAACACTTTTAAGTTTTGAGGTCCGTGGTGCCCCGTGGTCCAATTTTGGTGCTGGTGGTGCATTTTTGTCCATTTGTGCAATTTTAGGGCGAAAATAAAACTTTTGGGTTTTGGTGCCCCGTGATCCCTGTTGCATTCTTATGCATAAAAAACCATAATTCTCGGAGAACTATTCAGTTTTGAGGTCCGAGGTGCCCCGTGGTCCAATTTTGGTGCCCGTGGTGCATTTTCGGTCCATTGTGCAATTTTCGTGCGTAAATAAAACTTTTGGGTTTTGGTGCACCGTGATCCCTAGTGCATTCTTATGCATAAAAAAACATAATGCTTGGAGTACTTTTCAGTTTTGAGGTTTGTGGTGCCCTGTGGTCCAATTTTGGTGCCGATGTGCATTTTCGGCCATTTGTGTAATTTTCGTGCGAAAATAAGACTTTTGGGTTTTGGCGCCCTGTGAACCCTGGTGCATTCTTATGCATAAAAAACCATAATGCTCATATCATTTTTCAGTTTTGTGGTCCTAGGTGCCCCGTGGTCTAATTTTGGTGCCCATGGTGCATTTTCGGCCCATTGTGCAATTTTCGTGCGAAAATAAGACTTTTGGATTTTGGTGCTTCGTGATCCCTGGTGCATTCTTATTCATAAAAAACCATAATGCTTGGAACACTTTTCAGTTTTGAGGTCCGTGGTGCCCCGTGGTCCAATTTTGGTGCCGGTAATGCATTTTCGGCCATTTGTACAATTTTCGTGCAAAAATAAGACTTTTGGGTTTTGGTGCCCCGTCATCCTTGGTGCATTCTTATGCATAAAAAACCATAATGCTTGGAGCACTTTTCAGTTTGGAGATCCAAGGTGCCCCGTGGTCTAATTTTGGTGCCCGTGGTGCATCTTCGGCCCATTGTGCAATTTTCGTGCGAAAATATGAATTTTGGGTTTTGGTGCCCCGTGATCCCTGCTGCATTCTTATGCATAAAAAATCATAATGCTTGAAGCACTTTTCAGTTTTGAGGTCCGAGGTGCTCTGTGGTCCAATTCTGGTGCCCGTGGTGCATTTTCGGCCCATTGTGCAATTTTCGTGCGAAAATATGAATTTTGGGTTTTGGTTCCCCGTGATCCCTGCTGCATTCTTATGCATAAAGAACCGTAATGCTTGAAGCACTTTTTAGTTTTGAGATCCGAGGTGCTCTGTGGTCCAATTCTAGTGCCCGTGGTGCATTTTCGTCCCGTTGTGCAATCGTCGTTCGAAAATAAGATTTTTGGGTTTTGGTTCCCCGTGATCCCTGGTGCATTCTTATGCATAAAAAACCATAATACTCTGAGCACTTTTAAGTTTTGAGGTCCGTGGTGCCCCGTGGTCAAATTGTGGTGCTGGTGGTGCATTTTCGGCCATTTGTGCAATTTTCGTGCGAAAAAAATACTTTTGGGTTTTGGTGCCCCGTGATCCCTGGCGCATTCTTATGCATAAAAAACCATAATGCTCAGAGAACTTTTCAGTTTTGAGGCCCGAGGTGCCCCGTGGTCCAATTTTGGTGCCCGTGGTGCATTTTCGGCCATTTGTGCAATTTTCGTGCGAAAATAAGACTTTTGGGTTTTGGTGCCCTGTGAACCCTGGTGCATTCTTATGCTTAAAAAACCATAATGCTCGGAACACTTTTAAGTTTTGAGGTCCGTGGTGCCCCGTGGTCCAATTTTGGTGCTGGTGGTGCATTTTTGTCCATTTGTGCAATTTTAGGGCAAAAATAAAACTTTTGGGTTTTGGTGCCCCATGATCCCTGTTGCATTCTTATGCATAACGAACCATAATTCTCGGAGAACTATTCAGTTTTGAGGTCCGAGGTGCCCCGTGGTCCAATTTTGGTGCCCGTGGTGAATTTTCAGTCCATTGTGCAATTTTCGTGCATAAATAAAACTTTTGGGTTTTGGTGCACCGTGATCCCTGGTGCATTCTTATGCATAAAAAACCATAATGCTCGAAGCACTTTTCAGTTTTGAGGTCCGAGGTGCGCCGTGGTCCAATTTTGGTGTCCGTGGTGCATTTTCAGGCCATTGTGCAATTTTCGTGTGAAAATAACACTTTTGTGTTTTGGTCCCCCTTCATCCCTGGTGGATTCTTATGCATACAAAACTATAATGCTCGGAACACTTTTCAATTTTGAGGTCTGTGGTGCCCCGTGGTCTAATTTTGGAGCCGGTGGTGCATTTTCGACCATTTGAGCAATTTTCATGTGAAAATTAGACTATTGGGTTTTGGTGCCCCATGATCCTTAGTGCATTCTTAAGCATAAAAAACCATAATGCTCGGAGCACTTTTCAGTTTTGAGGTCCGAGGTGCACCGTGGTCCAATTTTGGTGCACGTGGTGCATTTTCGGCCCATTGTGCAACTTTCGTGCGAAAATAAGACTTTTGGGTTTTGGTGCCCCGCGATCCTTGGTCCAATCAAATGCATAAAAAACCACATTGCTCGGAACAGTTTTCAGTCTTGAGGTTCGTGGTGCCCCGTGGTCTAATTTTGGTGCCGTGGGTGCATTTTCGGCCTTTTTTCAATTTTCGTGCGAAAATAAGACTTTTGGGTTTTGGTGCCCCATGATACCTGGTGCATTCTTATCCATAAAAAGCCATAATGCTCGGAGCACTTTCATTCTTGAGGTTCGTGGTGCCCCGTGGTCTAATTTTGGTGTCGTGGGTGCATTTTAGGCCATTTGTGCATTTTTCGTGTGAAAATAAGACTTTTGGGATTTGGTCCCTCGTGATCCTTGGTGCATTCTAATGCATAAAAAACCATAATGCTCGGAACAATTTTCAGTCTTGAGGTTCGTGGTGCCCCGTGGTCAAATTTTGGTGTCGGTGGAGCATTTTTGGCCATTTGTGCATTTTGCGTGCGAAAATAAGACTTTTGGGTTTTGGTGCCCCGTGATCCCTGCTGCATTCTTATGCATAAAAAACCATAATGCTCGGAACACTTTTCAGTTTTGAGGTTCGTGATGCCCTGTGGTCCAATTTTGGTGACTGTGGTGCATTTTCGGCCATTTATGCAATTTTCTTGCAAAAAGAAGACTTTTGTGTTTTGGTGCCCCGTGATCCCTGGTGCATTCTTATGCATAAAAAACCATAATGCTTGGAACACTTTTCAGACTTGAGATTCGTTGTCCCCGGTGGTCCAATTTTGGTGCCCGTGGTGCATTTTCGGCCCAATGCGCAATTTTCGTGCGAAAATAAGACTTTTGGGTTATGGTACCCCATGATCCCTGGTACATTCTTATGCATAAAAAACCATAATGCTGTGAACACTTTTCAATTTTGAGGTCCGTGGTGCCTTGAGGTCCAATTTTGGTGCCGGTGGTGCATTTTCGAAAATTTGAGCAAATTTCGTGTGAAAATAAGAATGTTGGGTTTTGGTGCCACGTGGTTCCTGGAGCATTCTTATGCATAAAAAACCATAATGCATGGAGCACTTTTCAGTTTTGGGGTCCGAGGTGCCCCGTGGTCCAATTTTGGTGCCCGTGGTGCATTTTCGGCCCATTGTGCAATTTTCATGCAAAAATTAGACTTTTGGGTTTTGGTGCCCCTTGATCCCTGGTACATTCTTATGCATAAAAAACCATAATGCTGTGAACACTTTTCAATTTTTTTTGAGGTCCGTGGTGCCCCGTGGTCTGATTTTGGTGCCGGTGGTCCATTTTCGGCCATTTGAGCAAATTTCGTGCGAAAATAAGACTTTTGCGTTTTGGTTCCCCATGATTCCTGGTGCATTCTTATGCATAAAAACCCATAATAGTTGGAGCACTTTTCAGTTTTGAGGTTCGAGGTGCCCCGTGGTCCAATTTTGGTGCACGTGGTGCATTTTCGGCCCATTGTGCAATTTTCGTGCAAAAATAAGACTTTTGGTTTTTGGTGCCCCCTGGTCCCTGGTACATTCTTATGCATAAAAAACCATAATGCTTGAAGCACTTTTCAGATTTGAGGTCCGAGGTGCCCTGTGGTCTAATTTTGGTGCCCGTGGTGCATTTTCGGCCCATTGTGCAATTTTCGGCCGAAAATAAGACTTTTGGGTTTTGGTGCTCCTTGATCCCTGGTGCATTCTTATGCATAAAAAACCATAATGCTATTAACACCTTCCAATTTTGAGGTCCGTGGTGCCCCGTGGTCAAATTTTGGTACCGGTGGTGCATTTTCGGCCATTTGAGCAATTTTCGTGCGAAAAGAACACTTTTGGGCTTTGGTGCCCCGTGATGCTTGGTGCATTCTTATGCATAATAAACCATAATGCTCGGAGCCCTTTTCAGTTTTGAAGTCCGAGGTACCCCGTGGTCCAATTTTGGTGCACGTGGTGCATTTTTGGCCCACTGTGCAACTTTCGTGCAAAAATAAGACTTTTGGGTTTTGGTGCCCCGTGATCCTTGGTGCATTCTAATGCATAAAAAACCATAATGCTCGGAACAGTTTTCAGTCTTTAGGTTCGTGGTGCCCTGTGGTCTAATTTTGGTGCCGTGGGTGCATTTTCGGCCATTTGTGCAATTTTCGTGCGAAAATAAGACTTTTGGGTTTTGGTGCCCCGTGATCCCTGATGCTTTCTTATGCATAAAAAATCATAATGCTTGGATCACTTTTCAGTTTTGAGGTCCGAGGTGCCCCGTGGTCCAATTTTGGTGCACATGGTGCATTGTCGGCCCATTGTGCAATTTTCGTATGAAAATAAGACTTTTGGTCCCCATGATCCTTGGTGCATTCTTATGCATAAAAAACCATAATGCTCGAAGCACTTTTCAGTTTTGAGGTCCGAGGTGCCATGTGGTCCAATTTTGGTGCCCGTGGTGCATTTTTGGCCCATTTTGCAATTTTTGTGCGAAAATAAGACTCTTGGGTTTTGGTGCCCCTTGATCCCTGGTGGATTCATATGCATAAAAAACTACAGTGCTCGGAACACTTTTCAATTTTGAGGTCTGTGGTGGCCCGTGGTCAAATTTTGGAGCCGGTGGTGCATTTTCGGCCATTTGAGCAATTTTCATGCGAAAATTAGACTATTTGGTTTTGGTGCCCCGTGAACCCTGGTGCATTCTTACGCATAAAAAACCATAATGTTGATAGTCCAATTTTGGTGCATTCTTACGCATAAGACTTTTGGGTTTGGGTGCCCTGTGATCCCTGCTGTATTCTTATGCATAAAAACCATAATGCTTGAAACACTTTTAACTTTTGAGGTTCGTGGTGCACCGTGGTCCAATTTTGGTGCTAGTGGTGCATTTTCAGCCCGTTGTGCAATTTTCATGCGAAACTAAGACTTTTGGGTTTTGGTACCCCGTGATCCCTGGTGCATTCTTATGCATAAAAAACCATAATGTTGATAGCACTTTTAAGTTTTGAGGTCCGAGGTGCCCCGTGGTCCAATTTTGGTGCCCATGGTGCATTTTCGGCCCACTGTGGAATTTTCGTGCGAAAATTAGACTTTTGGGTTTTTGTGCCGTGTGATCCCTGTTGCATTCTTATGCATAAAACACCATAATGCTCCTAACACTTTTCAATTTTGAGGTCTGTGGTGCCTCGTGGTCCAATTTTGGTGTCGGTAATGCATTTTCGGCCATTTGAGCAATTTTCGTTCGAAAATAAGACTTTTAGGTTTTGGTGCCCCTTGATCCCTGGTGAATTCTTATGCATAAAAAATCGTAATGCTCGAAGCACTTTTCAGTTTTGAGGTCCGAGGTGCCCCGTGGTCCAAATTTGGTTCCTGTGGTGTATTTTCGGCCATTTGTGAAATTTTCGTGCGAAAATAAGACTTTTGGGTTTTGGGTCCCCATGATCCCTGGTGCATTCTTATGCATAAAAAACGATAATGGTCATAGCACTTTTAAGTTTTGAGTTCCGAGGTTCCCCGCGGTCCAATTTTGGTGCCCGTGGTGCATTTTCGGCCTATTGTGCAATTTTCGTGCAAAAATAAGACTTTTGGGTTTTCGTGCCCCGTGATCCCTGGTGCATTATTATGCATAAAAAACCATAATGCTCGGAAAAATTTTTAATTTTGAGGTTCGAGGTGCCCCGTGGTCCAATTTTGGTGTCGGTGGTGCATTTTCAGCTATTTGTGAATTTTTTTTGCAAAAATAAGACTTTTGGGTTTTGGTGCCCTGTGATCCCTGGTGCTTTCTTATGCGTAGAAAACAATAATGCTCGTAACACTTTTCAGTCTTGAGGTTCGTGGTGCCCCGTGATCCAATTTTGGTACCGATAATGCATTTTCAGCCATTTGTACATTATTCGTGCCAAAATAAGACTTTTGGGTTTGGGTGCCCTGTGATCCCTGCTGTATTCTTATGCATAAAAACCATAACGCTTGAAAAACTTTTAACTTTTGAGGTCCGTGGTGCACGGTGGTCGAATTTTGGTGCTAGTGGTGCATTTTCAGCCCGTTGTGCAATTTTCATGCGAAAATAAGACTTTTGGGTTTTGGTACCTCGTGATCCCTGGTGCATTCTTATGCATAAAAAACCATAATGCTGATAGCACTTTTAAGTTTTGAGGTCCGAGGTGCCCCGTGGTCATATTTTGGTGCCCATGGTGCATTTTCGGCCCATTATGGAATTTTCGTGCGAAAATTAGACTTTTGGGTTTTTGTGCCGCGTGATCCCTGTTGCATTCTTATGCATAAAAAACCATAATGCTCCTAACACTTTTCAATTTTGAGGTCTGTGGTGCCTCGTAGTCCAATTTTGGTGCCGGTAATGCATTTTCGGCCATTTGAGCAATTTTCGTGCGAAAATAAGACTTTTGGATTTTGGTGCCCCTTGATCCCTGGTGCATTCTTATGCATAAAAAACCGTAATGCTCGAAGCACTTTTCAATTTTGAGGTATGTGGTGTACCATGGTCCAATTGTGGAGCCGGTGGTGTATTTTCGGCCATTTGAGCAATTTTCATGCGAAAATAAGACTTTTGGGTGTTGGGTCCCCGTGATCCCTGGAGCATTCTTACGCATAAAAAACCATAATGCTCTAAGCACTTTTAAGTTTTGAGGTCTGAGGTTCCCCGCGGTCCATAATTTGTACACATTAACATACAAGAATACACAAATTTAAGCAATTTACCTTATAACATTAGTATTTTAGTAATTTCCGAAAATGCCCTCAATCTTTTTCCAAAATACCCAATGTGTCCCTACATGTAAAATGACCATTTTGCCCTTGGTTTTACAAAAATTTCCACATAGTATCCCTTGTATTTAGGGCTGGCCGAATGGTCTCACTACCATTCCCAACATATTTTCCAAAGCAACAAACTCCAATTCCAACCAAAATTCAACCAAATTTCAATTTAATTAAAAATCAAGCAACTCAAATTTCAACCATCACAACACATTAAAAATTCAATCACACATCATTCCAATCCATGAATTACAATCACAAGCATCAAAAACACAAAACCCCTAAATCAATTTCAAGTTTTCATGATTCTAGGTCACAAATTGAATCTAACCCTACAACATGTTTTCTTCTAATTCCAAGGGTTCTAATTGAAATTAAATGCCTAGATCCTTACCTTAAGCTCTTTAATTGAAGAAAAAGCTTTGAATTCCTTTCTCCCTCACTCCTTGGTCTTGTAGGAATTTTTTGGGATTTCCTCCAATTTCTTTTCCTTTTTGCCGATTAGCTTAGTGTTTAGGAAGTTTGGATGGTTTGGTTTCTTAATTTGAGAAGAAATGATGAAGTTAAGATGAAATTGAATGAAGAACTGCAGCTGGGAGCCCACGGTTCTGTTTTGGGAAAAATGCTAGCTTTTTGTGACTTTTTCCTTTTTGCTTAAGTTTAATGCTTCTTTAAACAAATTATTAACCAAATTGAATGTTTCCTTCACATCCAGCATCTCCTGCACGTCCAGCAGCCCCTATTGGCCAAGGGAGATCAGTTCTCCAAGCTTTCCCATCCACTTGGACAGCCAAAGGAGTTCCAAGTCTCTTGCCTACCTCAAAAGTCAACATTTCAAGAACTTTGTAGAAAATTCTAGAAGGTAATTAGGGCTGCTGATTATCTTACAATGTGATTAGAATTTGAAGAAAATAACATCACCATTGGATTCCTCACTATCAAAAACCTTGGGGTAGTGTCTTACTTATCTCTTAATTCAAGCCTAATTAGCTTAATTTAGTGACATTAGAAAAACCTAAGTTGTCACTTTTTGATTGGTTAAGGTTCTAAATTAAAATTTTCTTGGTTAAACATTTTTAATAATTATTCTAAGTATATTATAATTATTAGATAATTCTATAGATGTCCCACGAATTTTCTCCAAATTTGCTGCCTTAGAATTTTACCATAAAAATTTCTCAAAGTTCTAACTTTCAGAAAATCCTAACAATTCGGAATAAGCATTTTAATTCTTTATATGTATATATTTTTAATCTATATTCAATTACCTTTCTATTAAGTTATAAATGAGTCCAAAATTCCACACTTGAAATTCTATCCTGGACAGCTGTCTGACATAGCAGTCCAGTCAACAATCAATTTCGGCAAAACAAAGACATTTAAAGTATTCAGAAAATTCTTCTGAGTAGAACTGTATTAATTTCATTAAGAAAATATGTACATAAAGTTTCTATAAAATACAGTACATAAGTGTTCATAATATACATATATAAATGCGTACAAATAGTAAAATGAGGATGTTACAATTCTCCCCTACTAATAAAAAATTTCGTCCTCGAAATTTCTAATACAACTATACACCCACACAACTATACAACAAAAGAACTATACAAACAAATGAGGATATGTTTCTCTCATTTTTTTCCTCTAACTCCCATGTAGCATCACCTCTGATATCATCCCAAATAACCTTAACCAGAGGATTCTCTTTACCTCTCAGGTACTTAATCCTTCTGTCCTCAATCTTAACAGGCTTTGTTTCAAATGTTAGATTTTCCTTTACCTGTATTTGATCAGGTTCAATGACATGTGAAGGATCTAAGATGTACTGTCTTAGTTGTGACACATGAAACACATCATGGAGATTTGACAAAAAGGGTGGTAAGGCTATTTGATAGGCCATAGGTCCAATTTTTCTGAGAATTTGGTAAGGTCCAATAAATTTAGGAGTTAGTTTCTTAGACTTTATTGCTCTGCCAACCCCAGTTGTTGGTGTGACTTTCAAAAAGACATGTTCACTTTCTTGAAATTCTAAGGGTTTTCTTCTTTTATCTACATAACTTTTCTATATGCTTTGTGCAGTTTTCATTTTCTCCTGAATAAATTTTACTTTCTCAGTGGTTTGCTGAATAATGTCTGGCCCTATCAAAAGATTCTCACCATCCTGATACCATACCAAAGGTGTCCTACATTTCCTACCATACAATGCTTCATAGGGAGCCATACCTATACTAGAATGATAACTATTATTATATGTAAATTCTACTAAAGGTAATATATCTTCCCAATTCCCTTTTTCTTCTAATGTACAAGCTCTTAAAAGATCTTCTAATGATTGAATGGTTCTTTCTGTTTGGCCATCAGTTTGGGGGTGGTATGCTGAACTAAGATGTAATCTACTTCCTAAGGCTTTCTGAAATTCTCTCCAAAATTTAGAAACAAATCTAGGATCTCTATCTGATACTATACTAGTAGGTACCCCATGTAATTTAACTATTTCTTTTATTAGTTCTAGGTAATCCTACCACAAAATCCATTGATATACTATTCCATTTCCACACAGGTATTTCTAAAGGTTGTAACATGCCGGATGGTTTCTGATGTTCAATCTTTGCTTTCTGACATGTTAAACATCTAGCTACATATTCTGCTACATTTTTTTTTTCATCCTAGGCCACCAAAACATTTCTTTTAAATCTTTGTACATTTTTGTAGTTCCAGGGTGAATACTTAATTTACTTTTGTGTCCTTATTCCAAAATTAATTCTTTTAATTCTTGATTGTTAGGTACACAAATTCTATTTTTAAATCTAATAATTCCATCTGTTCCTAAATTAAATTCTTTTACTTTATTTGTTCCTATTAATGCTTTCTTTTCTTGAATAAATATATCTACATCTTGTTTCTTCTTAATCTCTTCCAAAAATCATTAGTAATCCTTCCTAATTGAATTTTATCTTTTTCCCTAACTGTACACAAATTCAAATCTCTAAATTATTGTATTAATTCGAATTCTTTAATCATCATAGTTGACATATGTACAATTTTCCTACTTAAAGCATCTGCTACTACATTAGCTTTTCCTGGATGATACATTAACTGAAAATCATAATCTTTAATAAACTCCATCCATCTTCTTTGTCTCCTTTCCAATTTTTTTTTTTCAAACAAATATTTTAAACTCTTATGATCACTATATACATCAAATCTTGATCCATATAAATAATGTCTCCAAATCTTCAAAGCAAAAACTATAGCTGCTAACTCCAAATCATGAGTAGGATAATTTCTCTCATGTGATTTCAACCGCCTAGATGCATAAGCTACCACTTTCCTATTTTACATCAACACACATCCTAACCCTAGAGATGAAACATCACAGTATACCTCATAGGATTCATTTGGGTCGGGTAAAACTAAAACTAGTGAGGTAGTCAATTTATGTTTCAATTCTTAGAAAATTTTCTCACAAGTCTCACTCCAAATAAAATTCTATTAAGGGTCCAGCTATCTTAGAAAATACTTCAATCAATCTTCTATAATATCCGGCTAATCCCAAGAAACTCCTAATTTAAGTTACTGTTTTAGGTCTGTCCCACTCCAAAAA
The DNA here is from genome assembly GCA_026413185.1 of Pueraria montana var. lobata. Lineage (NCBI taxonomy): Eukaryota > Viridiplantae > Streptophyta > Magnoliopsida > Fabales > Fabaceae > Pueraria > Pueraria montana. The sequence continues at coordinate 8,323,639 of CM048649.1, forward strand.
CCGCTTCTACCTTAGAAAAATCTACACTTATTCCATCTTTAGAAATTACATGTCCTAAAATTTTCACTTCCTCCAACCAAAATTCACACTTAGACAATTTAGCATATAATTTTCTATCTTTTAAATTTTCTAATATTATTCTAAGATGATTTTCATGTTCTTCTTTATTGTTAGAATATATTAATATATCATCTATTCTAGATCAAGGATATTTATTCTTTATAGTTACTTTATTTAATTGTCTATAATCTATACATAACCTAGATCCTCCATCTTTCTTTTTAACTAATAATACTGGGACTCACCATAGGGACACACTAGACCTTATAAACTATTTTCCTAATAATTCTTCCAATTGTTTCTTTAACTCAGTTAATTCCAATGGTGACATCCTATATGGTTGCATAGAAATTGATCTAGTACCAGGCATCCAATCTATACTAAATTCTATTTCTCTTTCAGGAGGTAAGCCAGACACATCATCAGGAAAAATTTCAGGATATTCATTTACAACTGGCACAAAGTCTATTTTAATTTTATCTTCATTAGTTCCAAGAGATGATAACATGTATTTTTGAATTTCACTTTTAAATGATATTTCTTTAGGTTGGACAGGTTTAAGTCTAGAAACATCATGTTCAGGGAAAATAAAAGATTTAGAGGTACAATCTATTAGAATATGGTTGGTTGCTAACCAATCCATTCCTAATATCACATCAAGGTCAGTTAAAGGCAAACAAATCAAGTTCACAACAATGGTCTATCTCTGATGGTTATCACATAATGCAAACATATTTTAGAGGTTAGGATTGGGTTAGATGTAGGCATAGAAACAAGCAAGGTATAGGGTAATGGGGACACAACTAAACTCAAATTCTCAACACAGTCATCAGATATAAATGAATGTGTAACATCTGAATCAAACAATACAGTCAAGGACTTACCTTCTATTTGTCCCTGGTCCTGTAATAGATCTTCAGACCTTGAAACCTCAGCACTACTCCAGGTAAAAATTCTTCCACTGACTGTAGGTTTCTGGGTCTGTAAAGCTCTCCCAATCTGATCCTTTCTAGGTGCATAACATTCTCTAGATATATGACCTGGTTTTCCACAGTTAAAGCAAACTGGACCAGATAAAGTACAATTCCTTGCAAAATGCTCCTTCCCACATTTCCAGCACCTAACTGCTAACTGGGATTTTTGAGAATTCCCAGCTCCACTTACTTCCCCCATAGGTCTAAAGCCACTTGTACCTCCTCCAGAAAGCCACTGTGGGGGCCTACTATATGGTTTCTGTGGCTGAATACTCTTTCCTTTATACATAGGACCTCCTCTTCCTAAATTTCCCTTACCTGCAGATACAACCATCTTGGGTCTTTGTTCCCTTTTTGTATCTTCTATTACCTTACATTGATTCATTAACTCAGGAGATACAGAAATCCTCAATGGAATTATTGCCTGATTAGCCAACATCTCAGTTTGCCGGGTCACTGCATTAGCCATATCCCTTATGGCCCTTGCCATCTCAGCTATACTATCGGTTTCAACTCTGGGATTTATAACTGACTTTCCTCTTCCACTTCCTGCCATCTCAACCTGTCTTGAAATCTCAGATCTAGTTATTACCCTTTTTCCCATAATATTCTTAACAAACAATTCATAACAAACAATTTCAATCAGAGTAACACAGCAAAACACATAACAGACCAATTACTCACAAGTCCTAGAGATGCATAACCAGAGCTCTGATACCACTAATGTAACCCCTTTTCAAATTAATTAATCTACATCAGATATATATAAAAATTCCAAATACATACTATAAAAGTTCAAGATATATCGTTATAATTTACATCATAAAAATTTACAGAAATACTACTACAAAATAATTCTAATTATTACAAGCATTAAAATACCCCAAAAAGTCCCCATCCTATAGCTCTGGAAGTTGCTACATCTTTTCCATCTAACTATTCTTTAAAACACCTGCAAATCAAACTTCCCTAGAATCTAGGGACAGCATTACCGGATCAGGCATTTAATTTCTCATACAATTAAAACAATTTCAAACATATACATATCCGATACAAATTAACCGTTCTCACACATAATTAAATGCAATATGATTTATGCAAATGCAGTTTTGACTCAAAATCATTTTTGACCCTGCTCAATGGAAACTTCCCCTTTGAGTGTTTAGTAAGTAACTGGCCTACCATTACCTCATGTAATTCAGCTATCAGCCCCAACTAAACGCGAATAAACTAGACAGAATTAGGAGGTCAGGATACCCAAGAAGGCCACCACGACAGTATCTGCACTCCAGATTACGGTCCTCTGTGGAATTGCCAATATCCTTCACCCCACAGGTTATATAATCACAGACTATACAACCCTGCTTAACTTATTCTGCTCACCCAAATATTCATTTATCATCTGTCAAATCAATTCTCATGACTACCTTTGTCCCGGTTAGTCAACAAAATCATTTCCTCATTTGAAACATTTATAATTCCCCCAAAAAGACTTATGAAAATGAATTATGTTAATGATCACAATCAAATAGATAATTTGTACACATTAACATACAAGAATACACAAATTTAAGCAATTTACCTTATAACATTAGTATTTTAGTAATTTCCGAAAATGCCCTCAATCTTTTTCCAAAATACCCAATGTGTCCCTACATGTAAAATGACCATTTGGCCCTTGGTTTTACAAAAATTTCCACATAGTATCCCTTGTATTTAGGGCTGGCCGAATGGTCTCACTACCATTCCCAACATATTTTCCAAAGCAACAAACTCCAATTCCAACCAAAATTCAACCAAATTTCAATTCAATTAAAAATCAAGCAACTCAAATTTCAACCATCACAACACATTAAAAATTCAATCACACATCATTCCAATCCATGAATTACAATCACAAGCATCAAAAACACAAAACCCCTAAATCAATTTCAAGTTTTCATGATTCTAGGTCACAAATTGAATCTAACCCTACAACATGTTTTCTTCTAATTCCAAGGGTTCTAATTGAAATTAAATGCCTAGATCCTTACCTTAAGCTCTTTAATTGAAGAAAAAGCTTTGAATTCCTTTCTCCCTCACTCCTTGGTCTTGTAGGAATTTTTTGGGATTTCCTCCAATTTCTTTTCCTTTTTGCCGATTAGCTTAGTGTTTAGGAAGTTTGGATGGTTTGGTTTCTTAATTTGAGAAGAAATGATGAAGTTAAGATGAAATTGAATGAAGAACTGCAGCTGGGAGCCCACGGTTCTGTTTTGGGAAAAATGCTAGCTTTTTGTGACTTTTTCCTTTTTGCTTAAGTTTAATGCTTCTTTAAACAAATTATTAACCAAATTGAATGTTTCCTTCACATCCAGCATCTCCTGCACGTCCAGCAGCCCCTATTGGCCAAGGGAGATCAGTTCTCCAAGCTTTCCCATCCACTTGGACAGCCAAAGGAGTTCCAAGTCTCTTGCCTACCTCAAAAGTCAACATTTCAAGAACTTTGTAGAAAATTCTAGAAGGTAATTAGGGCTGCTGATTATCTTACAATGTGATTAGAATTTGAAGAAAATAACATCACCATTGGATTCCTCACTATCAAAAACCTTGGGGTAGTGTCTTACTTATCTCTTAATCCAAGCCTAATTAGCTTAATTTAGTGACATTAGAAAAACCTAAGTTGTCACTTTTTGATTGGTTAAGGTTCTAAATTAAAATTTTCTTGGTTAAACATTTTTAATAATTATTCTAAGTATATTACAATTATTAGATAATTCTATAGATGTCCCACGAATTTTCTCCAAATTTTCTGCCTTAGAATTTTACCATAAAAATTTCTCAAAGTTCTAACTTTCAGAAAATCCTAACAATTCGGAATAAGCATTTTAATTCTTTATATGTATATATTTTTAATCTATATTCAATTACCTTTCTATTAAGTTATGAATGAGTCCAAAATTCCACACTTGAAATTCTATCCTGGACTGCTGTCTGACATAGCAGTCCAGTCAACAATCAATTTCGGCAAAACAAAGACATTTAAAGTATTTAGAAAATTCTTCTGAGTAGAACTGTATTAATTTCATTAAGAAAATATGTACATAAAGTTTCTATAAAATACAGTACATAAGTGTTCATAATATACATATATAAATGCGTACAAATAGTAAAATGAGGATGTTACAATTCTCCCCTACTAATAAAAAATTTCGTCCTCGAAATTTCTAATACAACTATACACCCACACAACTATACAACAAAAGAACTATACAAACAAATGAGGATATGTTTCTCTCATTTTTTTCCTCTAACTCCCATGTAGCATCACCTCTGATATCATCCCAAATAACCTTAACCAGAGGATTCTCTTTACCTCTCAGGTACTTAATCCTTCTGTCCTCAATCTTAACAGGCTTTGTTTCAAATGTTAGATTTTCCTTTACCTGTATTTGATCAGGTTCAATGACATGTGAAGGATCTAAGATGTACTGTCTTAGTTGTGACACATGAAACACATCATGGAGATTTGACAAAAAGGGTGGTAAGGCTATTTGATAGGCCATAGGTCCAATTTTTCTGAGAATTTGGTAAGGTCCAATAAATTTAGGAGTTAGTTTCTTAGACTTTATTGCTCTGCCAACCCCAGTTGTTGGTGTGACTTTCAAAAAGACATGTTCACTTTCTTGAAATTCTAAGGGTTTTCTTCTTTTATCTACATAACTTTTCTATATGCTTTGTGCAGTTTTCATTTTCTCCTGAATAAATTTTACTTTCTCAGTGGTTTGCTGAATAATGTCTGGCCCTATCAAAAGATTCTCACCATCCTGATACCATACCAAAGGTGTCCTACATTTCCTACCATACAATGCTTCATAGGGAGCCATACCTATACTAGAATGATAACTATTATTATATGTAAATTCTACTAAAGGTAATATATCTTCCCAATTCCCTTTTTCTTCTAATGTACAAGCTCTTAAAAGATCTTCTAATGATTGAATGGTTCTTTCTGTTTGGCCATCAGTTTGGGGGTGGTATGCTGAACTAAGATGTAATCTACTTCCTAAGGCTTTCTGAAATTCTCTCCAAAATTTAGAAACAAATCTAGGATCTCTATCTGATAATATACTAGTAGGTACCCCATGTAATTTAACTATTTCTTTTATTAGTTCTAGGTAATCCTACCACAAAATCCATTGATATACTATTCCATTTCCACACAGGTATTTCTAAAGGTTGTAACATGCCGGATGGTTTCTGATGTTCAATCTTTGCTTTCTGACATGTTAAACATCTAGCTACATATTCTGCTACATTTTTTTTTTCATCCTAGGCCACCAAAACATTTCTTTTAAATCTTTGTACATTTTTGTAGTTCCAGGGTGAATACTTAATTTACTTTTGTGTCCTTATTCCAAAATTAATTCTTTTAATTCTTGATTGTTAGGTACACAAATTCTATTTTTAAATCTAATAATTCCATCTGTTCCTAAATTAAATTCTTTTACTTTATTTGTTCCTATTAATGCTTTCTTTTCTTGAATAAATATATCTACATCTTGTTTCTTCTTAATCTCTTCCAAAAATCATTAGTAATCCTTCCTAATTGAATTTTATCTTTTTCCCTAACTGTACACAAATTCAAATCTCTAAATTATTGTATTAATTCGAATTCTTTAATCATCATAGTTGACATATGTACAATTTTCCTACTTAAAGCATCTGCTACTACATTAGCTTTTCCTGGATGATACATTAACTGAAAATCATAATCTTTAATAAACTCCATCCATCTTCTTTGTCTCCTTTCCAATTTTTTTTTTTTCAAACAAATATTTTAAACTCTTATGATCACTATATACATCAAATCTTGATCCATATAAATAATGTCTCCAAATCTTCAAAGCAAAAACTATAGCTGCTAACTCCAAATCATGAGTAGGATAATTTCTCTCATGTGATTTCAACCGCCTAGATGCATAAGCTACCACTTTCCTATTTTACATCAACACACATCCTAACCCTAGAGATGAAACATCACAGTATACCTCATAGGATTCATTTGGGTCGGGTAAAACTAAAACTAGTGAGGTAGTCAATTTATGTTTCAATTCTTAGAAAATTTTCTCACAAGTCTCACTCCAAATAAAATTCTATTAAGGGTCCAGCTATCTTAGAAAATCCTTCAATCAATCTTCTATAATATCCGGCTAATCCCAAGAAACTCCTAATTTAAGTTACTGTTTTAGGTCTGTCCCACTCCAAAAACCGCTTCTACCTTAGAAAAATCTACACTTATTCCATCTTTAGAAATTACATGTCCTAAAATTTTCACTTCCTCCAACCAAAATTCACACTTAGACAATTTAGCATATAATTTTCTATCTTTTAAATTTTCTAATATTATTCTAAGATGATTTTCATGTTCTTCTTTATTGTTAGAATATATTAATATATCATCTATTCTAGATCAAGGATATTTATTCTTTATAGTTACTTTATTTAATTGTCTATAATCTATACATAACCTAGATCCTCCATCTTTCTTTTTAACTAATAATACTGGGACTCACCATAGGGACACACTAGACCTTATAAACTATTTTCCTAATAATTCTTCCAATTGTTTCTTTAACTCAGTTAATTCCAATGGTGACATCCTATATGGTTGCATAGAAATTGATCTAGTACCAGGCATCCAATCTATACTAAATTCTATTTCTCTTTCAGGAGGTAAGCCAGACACATCATCAGGAAAAATTTCAGGATATTCATTTACAACTGGCACAAAGTCTATTTTAATTTTATCTTCATTAGTTCCAAGAGATGATAACATGTATTTTTGAATTTCACTTTTAAATGATATTTCTTTAGGTTGGACAGGTTTAAGTCTAGAAACATCATGTTCAGGGAAAATAAAAGATTTAGAGGTACAATCTATTAGAATATGGTTGGTTGCTAACCAATCCATTCCTAATATCACATCAAGGTCAGTTAAAGGCAAACAAATCAAGTTCACAACAATGGTCTATCTCTGATGGTTATCACATAATGCAAACATATTTTAGAGGTTAGGATTGGGTTAGATGTAGGCATAGAAACAAGCAAGGTATAGGGTAATGGGGACACAACTAAACTCAAATTCTCAACACAGTCATCAGATATAAATGAATGTGTAACATCTGAATCAAACAATACAGTCAAGGACTTACCTTCTATTTGTCCCTGGTCCTGTAATAGATCTTCAGACCTTGAAACCTCAGCACTACTCCAGGTAAAAATTCTTCCACTGACTGTAGGTTTCTGGGTCTGTAAAGCTCTCCCAATCTGATCCTTTCTAGGTGCATAACATTCTCTAGATATATGACCTGGTTTTCCACAGTTAAAGCAAACTGGACCAGATAAAGTACAATTCCTTGCAAAATGCTCCTTCCCACATTTCCAGCACCTAACTGCTAACTGGGATTTTTGAGAATTCCCAGCTCCACTTACTTCCCCCATAGGTCTAAAGCCACTTGTACCTCCTCCAGAAAGCCACTGTGGGGGCCTACTATATGGTTTCTGTGGCTGAATACTCTTTCCTTTATACATAGGACCTCCTCTTCCTAAATTTCCCTTACCTGCAGATACAACCATCTTGGGTCTTTGTTACCTTTTTGTATCTTCTATTACCTTACATTGATTCATTAACTCAGGAGATACAGAAATCCTCAATGGAATTATTGCCTGTTTAGCCAACATCTCAGTTTCCCGGGTCACTGCATTAGCCATATCCCTTATGGCCCTTGCCATCTCAGCTATACTATCGGTTTCAACTCTGGGATTTATAACTGACTTTCCTCTTCCACTTCCTGCCATCTCAACCTGTCTTGAAATCTCATATCTAGTTATTACCCTTTTTCCCATAATATTCTTAACAAACAATTCAAATAAAACAACAATTCATAACAAACAATTTCAATCAGAGTAACACAACAAAACACATAACAGACCAATTACTCACAAGTCCTAGAGATGCATAACCAGAGCTCTGATACCACTAATGTAACCCCTTTTCAAATTAATTAATCTACATCAGATATATATAAAAATTCCAAATACATACTATAAAAGTTCAAGATATATCGTTATAATTTACATCATAAAAATTTACAGAAATACTACTACAAAATAATTCTAATTATTACAAGCATTAAAATACCCCAAAAAGTCCCCATCCTATAGCTCTGGAAGTTGCTACATCTTTTCCATCTAACTATTCTTTAAAACACCTGCAAATCAAACTTCCCTAGAATCTAGGGACAGCATTACCGGATCAGGCATTTAATTTCTCATACAATTAAAACAATTTCAAACATATACATATCCGATACAAATTAACCGTTCTCACACATAATTAAATGCAATATGATTTATGCAAATGCAGTTTTGACTCAAAATCATTTTTGACCCTGCTCCATGGAGACTTCCCCTTTGAGTGTTTAGTAAGTAACTGGCCTACCATTACCTCATGTAATTCAGCTATCAGCCCCAACTAAACGCGAATAAACTAGACAGAATTAGGAGGTCAGGATACCCAGGAAGGCCACCACGACAGTATCTGCACTCCAGATTACGGTCCTCTATGGAATTGCCAATATCCTTCACCCCACAGGTTATATAATCACAGACTATACAACCCTGCTTAACTTATTCTGCTCACCCAAATATTCATTTCTCATATGTCAATTCATTTCTCATCTGTCAAATCAATTCTCATGACTACCTTTGTCCCGGTTAGTCAACAAAATCATTTCCTCATTTGAAACATTTATAATTCCCCCAAAAAGACTTATGAAAATGAATTATGTTAATGATCACAATCAAATAGATAACTTGTACACATTAACATACAAGAATACACAAATTTAAGCAATTTACCTTATAACATTAGTATTTTAGTAATTTCCGAAAATGCCCTCAATCTTTTTCCAAAATACCCAATGTGTCCCTACATGTAAAATGACCATTTTGCCCTTGGTTTTACAAAAATTTCCACATAGTATCCCTTGTATTTAGGGCTGGCCGAATGGTCACACTACCATTCCCAACATATTTTCCAAAGAAACAAACTCCAATTCCAACCAAATTTCAACCAAATTTCAATTCAATTAAAAATCAAGCAACTCAAATTTCAACCATCACAACACATTAAAAATTCAATCACACATCATTCCAATCCATGAATTACAATCACAAGCATCAAAAACACAAAACCCCTAAATCAATTTCAAGTTTTCATGATTCTAGGTCACAAATTGAATCTAACCCTACAACATGTTTTCTTCTAATTCCAAGGGTTCTAATTGAAATTAAATGCCTAGATCCTTACCTTAAGCTCTTTAATTGAAGAAAAAGCTTTGAATTCCTTTCTCCCTCACTCCTTGGTCTTGTAGGAATTTTTTGGGATTTCCTCCAATTTCTTTTCCTTTTTGCCGATTAGCTTAGTGTTTAGGAAGTTTGGATGGTTTGGTTTCTTAATTTGAGAAGAAATGACGAAGTTAAGATGAAATTGAATGAAGAACTGCAGCTAGGAGCCCACGGTTCTGTTTTGGGAAAAATGCTAGCTTTTTGTGACTTTTTCCTTTTTGCTTAAGTTTAATGCTTCTTTAAACAAATTATTAACCAAATTGAATGTTTCCTTCACATCCAGCAGCTCCTGCACGTCCAGAAGCCCCTATTGGCCAAGGGAGATCAGTTCTCCAAGCTTTCCCATCCACTTGCACAGCCAAAGGAGTTCCAAGTCTCTTGCCTACCTCAAAAGTCAACATTTCAAGAACTTTGTAGAAAATTCTAGAAGGTAATTAGGGCTGCTGATTATCTTACAATGTGATTAGAATTTGAAGAAAATAACATCACCATTGGATTCCTCACTATCAAAAACCTTGGGGTAGTGTCTTACTTATCTCTTAATCCAAGCCTAATTAGCTTAATTTAGTGACATTAGAAAAACCTAAGTTGTCACTTTTTGATTGGTTAAGGTTCTAAATTAAAATTTTCTTGGTTAAACATTTTTAATAATTATTCTAAGTATATTACAATTATTAGATAATTCTATAGATGTCCTACGAATTTTCTCCAAATTTTCTGCCTTAGAATTTTACCATAAAAATTTCTCAAAGTTCTAACTTTCAGAAAATCCTAACAATTCGGAATAAGCATTTTAATTCTTTATATGTATATATTTTTAATCTATATTCAATTACCTTTCTATTAAGTTATAAATGAGTCCAAAATTCCACACTTGAAATTCTATCCTGGACAGCTGTCTGACATAGCAGTCCAGTCAACAATTAATTTCGGCAAAACAAAGACATTTAAAGTATTCAGAAAATTCTTCTCAGTAGAACTGTATTAATTTCATTAAGAAAATATGTACATAAAGTTTCTATAAAATACAGAACATAAGTGTTCATAATATACATATATAAATGCGTACAAATAGTAAAATGAGGATGTTACATAGAAAACAATAACGCTCGTAACACTTTTCAGTCTTGAGGTTCGTGGTGCCCCGTGATCCAATTTTGGTACCGATAATGCATTTTCAGCCATTTGTACAATATTCGTGCCAAAATAAGACTTTTGGGTTTGGGTGCCCTGTGATCCCTACTGTATTCTTATGCATAAAAACCATAATGCTTGAAACACTTTTAACTTTTGAGGTCCGTGGTGCACCGTAGTCCAATTTTGGTGCTAGTGGTGCATTTTCAGCCCGTTGTGCAATTTTCATGCGAAAATAAGACTTTTGGGTTTTGGTACCCCGTGGTCCCTGGTGCATTCTTATGCATAAAAAACCATAATGCTGATAGCACTTTTAAGTTTTGAGGTCCGAGATGCCCCGTGGTCCAATTTTGGTGCCCATGATGCATTTTCGGCCCATTGTGGAATTTTCGTGCGAAAATTAGACTTTTGGATTTTTATGCCGCGTGATCCCTGTTGCATTCTTATGCATAAAAAACCATAATGCTCCTAACACTTTTCAATTTTGAGGTCTGTGGTGCCTCATGGTCCAATTTTGGTGCCAGTAATTCATTTTCGGCCATTTGAGCAATTTTCGTGCGAAAATAAGACTTTTTGGTTTTTGGTGCCCCTTGATCCCTGGTGCATTCTTATGCATAAAAAACCGTAATGCTTGAAGCACTTTTCAGTTTTGAGGTCCGAGGTGCCCCGTGGTCCAAATTTGGTTCCTGTGGTGTATTTTCGGCCATTTATAAAATTTTCGGGCGAAAATAAGACTTTTGGGTTTTGGGTCCCCATGATCCCTGGTGCATTCTTATGCATAAAAAATGATAATGCTCATAGCACTTTTAAGTTTTGAGGTCCGAGGTTCCCCGCGGTCCAATTTTGGTGCCCGTGGTGGATTTTCGGCCTATTGTGCAATTTTCGTAAGAAAATAAGACTTTTGGGTTTTCGTCCCCCGTGATCCCTGGTGCATTATTATGCATAAAAAAACCATAATGCTCAGAAAAATCTTTAATTTTGAGGTTCGAGGTGCCCCGTGGTCCAATTTTGGTGTCGGTGGTGCATTTTCAGCTATTTGTGAAATTTTTTTGCAAAAATAAGACTTTTGGGTTTTGGTGCCCTGTGATCCCTGGTGCTTTCTTATGCGTAGAAAACAATAATGCTCGTAACACTTTTCAGTCTTGAGGTTCGTGGCGCCCCGTGATCCAATTTTGGTACCGATAATGCATTTTCTGCCATTTGTACAAAATTCGTGCCAAAATAAGACTTTTGGGTTTGGGTGCCCTGTCTGCTGTATTCTTAGGCATAAAAACCATAATGCTTGAAACACTTTTAACTTTTGAGGTCCGTGGTGCACCGTGGTCCAATTATGGTGCTAGTGGTGCATTTTCAGCCCGTTGTGCAATTTTCATGCGAAAATAAGACTTTTGGGTTTTGGTACCCCGTGATCCCTGGTGCATTCTTATGCATAAAAAACCATAATACTGATAGCGCTTTTAAGTTTTGAGGTCCGAGGTGCCCCGTTGTCCAATTTTGGTGCCCATGGTGCATTTTTGGCCCATTGTGGAATTTTCGTGCGAAAATTAGACTTTTGGGTTTTTGTGCCGCGTGATCCCTGTTGCATTCTTACGCATAAAAAACCATAATGCTCCTAACACTTTTCAATTTTGAGGTCTGTGGTGCCTCGTGGTCCAATTTTGGTGCCGGTAATGCATTTTCGGCCATTTGAGCAATTCTCGTTCGAAAATAAGACTTTTGGGTTTTGGTGCCCCTTGATCCCTGGTGCATTCTTATGCATAAAAAACCATAATGCTCATAGCACTTTTAAGTTTTGAGGTTCGAGGTTCCCCGCGGTCCAATTTTGGTGCCCGTGGTGCATTTTCGGCCTATTGTGCAATTTTCGTCTGGAAATAAGACCTTTGGGTTTTGGTGCCCCTTGATCCCTGGTGCATTGTTATGCATAAAAAACGATAATGCTCATAGCACTTTTAAGTTTTGAGGTCCGAGGTTCCCCGCGGTCCAATTTTGGTGCCCGTGGTGCATTTTCGGCCTATTGTGCAATTTTCGTGCGAAAATAAGACTTTTTGGTTTTCGTGCCCCGTGATCCCTGGTGCATTATTATGCATAAAAAACCATAATGCTCGGAAAACTTTTTAATTTTGAGGTTCGAGGTGCCTCGTGGTCCAATTTTGGTTTCGGTGATGCATTTTCAGCTATTTGTGAATTTTTTTTTCAAAAATAAGACTTTTGGGTTTTGGTGCCCTGTGATCCCTGGTGCTTTCTTATGCGTAGACAACAATAATGCTCGTAACACTTTTCAGTCTTGAGGTTCGTGGTGCCCCGTGATCCAATTTTGGTACCGATAATGCATTTTCAGCCATTTGTACAATATTCGTGCCAAAATAAGACTTTTGGTTTTGGGTGCCCTGTGATCCCTGCTGTATTCTTATGCATAAAAACCATAATGCTTGAAACACTTTTAACTTTTGAGGTCCATGGTGCACCGTGGTCCAATTTTGGTGCTAGTGGTGCATTTTCAGCCTGTTGTGCAATTTTCATGCGAAAATAAGACTTTTGGGTTTTGGTACCCCATGATCCCTGGTACATTCTTATGCATAAAAAACCATAATGCTGATAGCACTTTTAAGTTTTGAGGTCCGAGGTGCCCCGTGGTCCAATTTTGGTGCCCATGGTGCATTTTCGGCCCATTGTGGAATTTTCGTGCGAAAATTAGACTTTTGGATTTTTGTGCCGCGTGATCCCTGTTGCATTCTTATGCATAAAAAACCATAATGCTCCTAACACTTTTCAATTTTGAAGTCTGTGGTGCCTCGTGGTCCAATTTTGGTGCCGGTAATGCATTTTTGGCCATTTGAGCAATTTTCGTGCGAAAATAAGACTTTTGGGTTTTGGTGCCCCTTGATCCCTGGTGCATTCTTATACATAAAAAACCATAATGCTCGAAGCACTTCTCAGTTTTGAGGTCCGAGGTGCCCCGTGGTCCAAATTTGGTTCCTGTGGTGTATTTTCGGCCATTTGTGAAATTTTCGTGCGAAAATAACACTCTTGGGTTTTGGGTCCCCATGATCCCGGGTGCATTCTTATGCATAAAAAACGATAATTCTCATAGCACTTTTAAGTTTTGAGGTTCGGGGTTCCCCGCGGTCCAATTTTGGTGCCCGTGGTGCATTTTGGGCCTATTGTGCAATTTTCGTGCGAAAATAAGACTTTCGGGTTTTCGTGACCCGTGATTCCTGGTGCATTATTATGCATAAAAAACCATAATGCTCGGAAAAAATTTTAATTTTGAGGTTCGAGGTGCCCCGTGGTCCAATTTTGGTTCCGGTGATGCATTTTCAGCTATTTGTGAATTTTTTTTTCAAAAATAAGACATTTGGGTTTTGGTGCCCTGTGATCCCTGGTGCTTTCTTATGCGTAGACAACAATAATGCTCGTAACACTTTTCAGTCTTGAGGTTCGTGGTGCCCCGTGATCCAATTTTGGTACCGATAATGCATTTTCAGCCATTTGTACAATATTCGTGCCAAAATAAGACTTTTGGTTTTGGGTAGCCTGTGATCCCTGCTGTATTCTTATGCATAAAAACCATAATGCTTGAAACACTTTTAACTTTTGAGGTCCATGGTGCACCGTGGTCCAATTTTGGTGCTAGTGGTGCATTTTCAGCCCGTTGTGCAATTTTCATGCGAAAATAAGACTTTTGGGTTTTGGTACCCCATGATCCCTGGTACATTCTTATGCATAAAAAACCATAATGCTGATAGCACTTTTAAGTTTTGAGGTCCGAGGTGCCCCGTGGTCCAATTTTGGTGCCCATGGTGCATTTTCGGCCCATTGTGGAATTTTCGTGCGAAAATTAGACTTTTGGGTTTTTGTGCCGCGTGATCCCTGTTGCATTCTTACGCATAAAAAACCATAATGCTCCTAACACTTTTCAATTTTGAAGTCTGTGGTGCCTCGTGGTCCAATTTTGGTGCCGGTAATGCATTTTTGGCCATTTGAGCAATTTTCGTGCGAAAATAAGACTTTTGGGTTTTGGTGCCCCTTGATCCCTGGTGCATTCTTATGCATAAAAAACCATAATGCTCGAAGCACTTTTCAGTTTTGAGGTCCGAGGTGCCCCGTGGTCCAAATTTGGTTCCTTTGGTGTATTTTCGGCCATTTGTGAAATTTTCGTGCGAAAATAACACTCTTGGGTTTTGGGTCCCCATGATCCCGAGTGCATTCTTATGCATAAAAAACGATAATTCTCATAGCACTTTTAAGTTTTGAGGTTCGGGGTTCCCCGCGGTCCAATTTTGGTGCCCGTGGTGCATTTTGGGCCTATTGTGCAATTTTCGTGCGAAAATAAGACTTTCGGGTTTTCGTGACCCGTGATTCCTGGTGCATTATTATGCATAAAAAACCATAATGCTCGGAAAAAATTTTAATTTTGAGGTTCGAGGTGCCCCGTGGTCCAATTTTGGTGCCGATGGTGCATTTTCAGCTATTTGTAAATTTTTTTTGCAAAAATAAGACTTTTGGGTTTTGGTGCCCTGTGATCCCTGGTGCTTTCTTATGCGTAGACAACAATAATGCTCGTAACACTTTTCAGTCTTGAGGTTCGTGGTGCCCCGTGATCCAATTTTGGTACCGTTAATGCATTTTCAGCCATTTGTACAATATTCGTGCCAAAATAAGACTTTTGGGTTTGGGTAGCCTGTGATCCCTGCTGTATTCTTATGCATAAAAACCATAATGCTTGAAACACTTTCAACTTTTGAGGTCCATGGTGCACCGTGGTCCAATTTTGGTGCTAGTGGTGCATTTTCAGCTCGTTGTGCAATTTTCATGCGAAAATAAGACTTTTGGGTTTTGGTACCCCATGATCCCTGGTACATTCTTATGCATAAAAAACCATAATACTGATAGCACTTTTAAGTTTTGAGGTCCGAGGTGCCCCGTGGTCCAATTTTGGTGCCCATGGTGCATTTTCGGCCCATTGTGGAATTTTCGTGCGAAAATTAGACTTTTGGGTTTTTGTGCCGCGTGATCCCTGTTGCATTCTTATGCATAAAAAACCATAATGCTCCTAACACTTTTCAATTTTGAAGTCTGTGGTGCCTCGTGGTCCAATTTTGGTGCCGGTAATGCATTTTTGGCCATTTGAGCAATTTTCGGGCGAAAATAAGACTTTTGGGTTTTGGTGCCCCTTGATCCCTGGTGCATTCTTATGCATAAAAAACCATAATGCTCGAAGCACTTTTCAGTTTTGAGGTCCGAGGTGCCCCGTGGTCCAAATTTGGTTCCTGTGGTGTATTTTCGGCCATTTGTGAAATTTTCGTGCGAAAATAACACTCTTGGGTTTTGGGTCCCCATGATCCCGGGTGCATTCTTATGCATAAAAAATGATAATTCTCATAGCACTTTTAAGTTTTGAGGTTCGGGGTTCCCCGCGGTCCAATTTTGGTGCCCGTGGTGCATTTTGGGCCTATTGTGCAATTTTCGTGCGAAAATAAGACTTTCGGGTTTTCGTGACCCGTGATTCCTGGTGCATTATTATGCATAAAAAACCATAATGCTCGGAAAAAATTTTAATTTTGAGGTTCGAGGTGCCCCGTGGTCCAATTTTGGTGCCGATGGTGCATTTTCAGCTATTTGTAAATTTTTTTTGCAAAAATAAGACTTTTGGGTTTTGGTGCCCTGTGATCCCTGGTGCTTTCTTATGCGTAGACAACAATAATGCTCGTAACACTTTTCAGTCTTGAGGTTCGTGGTGCCCCGTGATCCAATTTTGGTACCGATAATGCATTTTCAGCCATTTGTACAATATTCGTGCCAAAATAAGACTTTTGGTTTTGGGTGCCCTGTGATCCCTGCTGTATTCTTATGCATAAAAACCATAATGCTTGAAACACTTTTAACTTTTGAGGTCCATGGTGCACCGTGGTCCAATTTTGGTGCTAGTGGTGCATTTTCAGCTCGTTGTGCAATTTTCATGCGAAAATAAGACTTTTGGGTTTTGGTACCCCATGATCCCTGGTACATTCTTATGCATAAAAAACCATAATACTGATAGCACTTTTAAGTTTTGAGGTCCGAGGTGCCCCGTGGTCCAATTTTGGTGCCCATGGTGCATTTTCGGCCCATTGTGGAATTTTCGTGCGAAAATTAGACTTTTGGGTTTTTGTGCCGCGTGATCCCTGTTGCATTCTTATGCATAAAAAACCATAATGCTCCTAACACTTTTCAATTTTGAAGTCTGTGGTGCCTCGTGGTCCAATTTTGGTGCCGGTAATGCATTTTTGGCCATTTGAGCAATTTTCGTGCGAAAATAAGACTTTTGGGTTTTGGTGCCCCTTGATCCCTGGTGCATTCTTATGCATAAAAAACTATAATGCTCGAAGCACTTTTCAGTTTTGAGGTCCGAGGTGCCCCGTGGTCCAAATTTGGTTCCTGTGGTGTATTTTCGGCCATTTGTGAAATTTTCGTGCGAAAATAACACTCTTGGGTTTTGGGTCCCCATGATCCCGGGTGCATTCTTATGCATAAAAAACGATAATTCTCATAGCACTTTTAAGTTTTGAGGTTCGGGGTTCCCCGCGGTCCAATTTTGGTGCCCGTGGTGCATTTTGGGCCTATTGTGCAATTTTCGTGCGAAAATAAGACTTTCGGGTTTTCGTGACCCGTGATTCCTGGTGCATTATTATGCATAAAAAACCATAATGCTCGGAAAAATTTTTAATTTTGAGGTTCGAGGTGCCCCGTGGTCCAATTTTGGTGCCGATGGTGCATTTTCAGCTATTTGTAAATTTTTTTTGCAAAAATAAGACTTTTGGGTTTTGGTGCCCTGTGATCCCTCGTGCTTTCTTATGCGTAGAAAACAATAATGCTTGTAACACTTTTCAATCTTGAGGTTCGTGGTGCCCCGTGATCCAATTTTGGTACCGATAATGCATTTTCAGCCATTTGTATAATATTCGTGCCAAAATAAGACTTTTGGGTTTGGGTAGCCTGTGATCCCTGCTGTATTCTTATGCATAAAAACCATAATGCTTGAAACACTTTCAACTTTTGAGGTCCGTGGTGCACCGTGGTCCAATTTTGGTGCTAGTGGTGCATTTTCAGCCCGTTGTGCAATTTTCATACGAAAATAAGACTTTTGGGTTTTGGTACCCCGTGATCCCTGGTGCATTCTTATGCATAAAAAACCATAATGGTGATAGCACTTTTAAGTTTTGAGGTCCGAGGTGCCCCGTGGTCCAACTTTGGTGCCCATGGTGCATTTTTGGCCCATTGTGGAATTTTCGTGCGAAAATTAGACTTTTGGGTTTTTGTGCCGCGTGATCCCTGTTGCATTCTTATGCATAAAAAACCATAATGCTCCTAACACTTTTCAATTTTGAGGTCTGTGGTGCCTCGTGGTCCAATTTTGGTGCTGGTAATGCATTTTCGGCCATTTGAGCAATTTTCGTTCGAAAATAAGACTTTTGGGTTTTGGTGCCCCTTGATCCCTAGTGCATTCTTATGCATAAAAAACCGTAATGCTCGAAGCACTTTTCAGTTTTGAGGTCCGAGGTGCCCCGTGGTCCAAATTTGGTTCCTGTGGTGTATTTTCGGCCATTTGTGAAATTTTCGTGCGGAAATAAGACTTTTGGGTTTTGGTACCCCTTGATCCTTGGTGCATTCTTATGCATAAAAAATGATAATGCTCATAGCACTTTTAAGTTTTGAGGTCCGAGGTTCCCCGCGGTCCAATTTTGGTGCCCGTGGTGCATTTTCGGCCTATTGTGCAATTTTCGTGCGAAAATAAGACTTTTGGTGTCCCGGGATCCCTGGTGCATTCTTATGCATAAAAAACCGTAATGCTCAAAGCACTTTCCAGTTTTGAGGTCCGAGGTGCCCGGTGGTCCAAATTTGGTTCTTGTGGTGTATTTTCGGCCATTTGTGAAATTTTCGTGCGAAAATAAGACTTTTGGGTTTTGGGTTTCGGGTCCCCATGATCCCTGGTACATTCTTATGCATAAAAAACGATAATGCTCATAGCACTTTTAAGTTTTGAGGTCCGAGGTTCCCCGCGGTCCAATTTTTGTGCCCGTGGTGCATTTTCGGCCTATTGTGCAATTTTCGTGCGAAAATAAGACTTTTGGGTTTTCGTTCCCCGTGATCCCTGGTGCATTATTATGCATAAAAAACCATAATGCTCGGAAAACTTTTTAATTTTGAGGTTCGAGGTGCCCCGTGGTCCAATTTTGGTGCCGGTGGTGCATTTTCAGCTATTTGTGAATTTTTTTTGCAAAAATAAGACTTTTGGGTTTTAGTGCCCTGTGATCCCTGGTGCTTTCTTATGCGTAGAAAACAATAATGCTCGTAACGCTTTTCAGTCTTGAGGTTCGTGGTGCCCCGTGATCCAATTTTGGTATCGATAATGCATTTTCAGCCATTTGTACAATATTCGTGCCAAAATAAGACTTTTGGGTTTGGGTGCCCTGTGATCCCTGCTGTATTCTTATGCATAAAAACCATAATTCTTGAAACACTTTTAACTTTTGAGGTCCGTGGTGCACCGTGGTCCAATTTTGGTGCTAGTGGTGCATTTTCAGCCCGTTGTGCAATTTTCATGAGAAAATAAGACTTTTGGGTTTTGGTACCCCGTGATCCCTGGTGCATTCTTATGCATAAAAAACCATAATGCTGATAGCACTTTTAAGTTTTGAGGTTCGAGGTGCCCCGTGGTCCAATTTTGGTGCCCATGGTGCATTTTCGGCCCATTGTGGAATTTTCATGCGAAAATTAGACTTTTGGGTTTTTGTGCCGCATGATCCCTGTTGCATTCTTATGCATAAAAAACCATAATGCTCCTAACACTTTTCAATTTTGAGGTCTGTGGTGCCTCGTGGTCCAATTTTGGTTCCCATGGTGCATTTTCGGCCATTTGTGAAATTTTCGTGCGAAAATAAGACTTTTGGTGTCCCAGGATCCCTGGTGCATTCTTATGCATAAAAAACTATAATGCTCGGAGCACTTTTAAGTTTTGAGGTCCGAGCTGCCCCGTGGTCCCATTTTTGTGCCAGGGGTGCATTTTCGGCCATTTGTGCAATTTTCGTATGAAAATAAGACTTTTGGGTTTTGGTGCCTCGTGATCCCTGGTGCCTTCTTATGCCTAAAAAACCTTAATTCTTAGAACACTTTTCAGTCTTGAGGTTCGTGGTGCCCCGTGGTCCAATTTTGGTGCTGGGGGTTCATTTTCGGCGATTTGGGCAATTTGCGTGCGAATATAAGACTTTTGGGTTTTGGTGCCCCGTGATCCCTGGTGCATTGTTATGCATAAAAAACCATAATGCTCGGAGCACTTTTCAGTTTTGAGGTCCGAGGTGCCCCGTGGTCCGATTTTGGTGCCCATGGTGCATATTCGGCCCATTGTTAAATTTTTGTGCGAAAATAAGAATTTTAGGTTTTGGTGCCCCGTGATCCCTGGTGCATTCTTATGCATAAAAAACCATAATGCTCGGAACACATTTCACTTTTGAGGTTCGTGGTGCCCCGTGGTCCAATATTAGTGCCGTGGGTGCATTTTCAGACATTTGTGCAATTTTCGTGCGAAAATAAGACTTTTGGGTTTTGGTGCCCCGTGATCCCTGGTGTATTCTTATGCTTAAAAAAGCATAATGTTGGAACCACTTTTTTGTATTGAGGTCTGAGGTGTCCCGTGGTCCAATTTTGGTGCCGGTGGTGCATTTTCGACCATTTGTGCAATTTTCGTGCGAAAATAAGAGTTTTAGGTTTTGGTGCCCCGTGAACTGTGGTGCATTGTTACGCATATAAACAATAATGCTCGGAACACTTTTCAGTCTTAAGGTTCATAGTTCCCCGTGGTCCAATTTTGGTGCCGGGGGTGCATTTTCGTTCATTTGTGCAATTTTCGTGCGAAAATTAGACTTTTGGGTTATGGTGCCCCTTGATCCCTGGTGCTCTCTTATGCAAAAAAATCCTTAATGCTCGGAGCACTTTTCAGTTTTGAGGTCCGAGGTGCCCCATGGTCCAATTTTCGTGCCCGTGGTGCATTTTCGGCCCGTTGGGCAATTTTCGTGCGAAAATAAGACTTTTGCGTTTTGGTGCCACATGATCCCTGGTGCATTCTTATGCATGAAAATCCATAATGCTCGGAGCACTTTTAAGTTTCGAGGTCCGTGGTGCCCCGTGGTCCAATTTTGGTGCCAGTGGTGCATTTACGGCCATTTGTGCAATTTTCTTGCGAAAATAAGACTTTTGGGTTTTGTTGCCCCGTGATCCCTGGTGCATTCTTATGCATAAGAAACCATAATGCTCGGAGAACTTTTATGTTTTGAGGTCGGTGGTGCCCCATTGTCCAATTTTGGTGCCCGTGAGGATTCAAGGACTAGAGAAATGAATCTTTCCATAAAGATTCAAACTCTAAAAGCATAAAACAAAAGGCTTGTTGAGAAGCTTCTGAAAGTTGATGCAGATACTTCCTTAAGAGGTCAACCACATGATGTTGTAAAACTTCATGAAGAGATTGACAGCCTAAAGAAGGATATGTCCAACTTTGTCAAGGGATCTTACAACCTTAAGATGCTTTTAAAATATGAAGGTTGTAGGAGACCAATGACAGGTCAGGGCATGGATATAAGGGAAAGAAATATATTCATGCGAAGATGCAGATGTGTGTTACTTCTGTGGGAAACCTGGACATATAACGTCCAAATGCAGACACTTGCCTAAGAGGGGAGCGTCCAGTGCCTTTCAAACTAACAAGAAAGGACCCAAGTCAATCTGGGTACCTAAGGATAAAATTGTTCCTGTTGCAGACATGCTTAACAGCAGGAAAGAAACTCCAGTCATGGTACCTGGACAGTGGGTGCTCGCATCACATGACAGGAGAAAGGTGTATGTTCCAAAGCCTCCAACCCAAGACTGGTGGGACAGTCACTTTCGGAGGGAATCAGAAAGGGATGATAGCTGGCGTGGGTAAGATTGGTATACCATCCTATCCCTGTATTGATAATGTTCTTTATGTTAAAGGTCTCAAGCACAATCTACTTAGCATAAGTCAATTATGTGATAGTGGATATGATGTTGCCTTTAACAAGTGAATGTATGAAATGTAGAGAAATACACTAGAAGGGGGGTTGAATAATGTATTTAAATTTTCTTTTGAAAACTTTAGCCAATGTGAAGATAATGTATCTTTACGTTTTACAGAAACTTAGTAAAACAGAAAGAACGAGCTATCGTCCAGCCGATTAAAACAATAGACCAAAGAAACTACTCTTCTTCTTTTTCGTTTAAATACACGTAATAGATAAACTTAGATAAAAAGGTGTATAGAAACTTTTTCGTAGTATGTTGAAGAGATAGCTTAAAAGAAATGCAAGTGAGCTAGAAGGCGAAAGAATAGAATACGTAGTTTTATACTGGTTCACTCAACTGAGCTACGTCCAGTTCTCCTTCAAAAACTTTTGAAGGGTTCTACTAATCAAAATCTGATTACTCTCAAGTATTCTAACCTTGCCACTTCTGGCTACAAGTATTCTCTAGGCCACTTCTGGCACACCCTTAATCTCTCCTTGAGATTAAATACAAAAATCAAGTATTCTTTAACACTAAGCCACTCCTGGCTTTCCAAACAGAATTGTTTGATATTGTAAATAAAATATAACTCTCAATGAGAGGATATTACAATAAGAATGAGTATATAGACTCGCTTAGCAAAGCTAAGATGAATGCTCTTTTCGCTTATGATCGTCCAGTCGTTTTGACAGGGATTCAGCTCTTTTTCAAAAATCGTCGTTTTTGATACGTGAGCTCATTCTTCTATATATAGGAAGTTTGTTGAAAGATATCCGTTGAGGGATCTGTTCCTTTTCCAAGAGCGATTCTTTCTGTAGCATATGGCCGTTGTCACATTTTGACTTAGAGTGAAGTGATGGAAGTGACAGCCGTACTCGTAGCGCCTCTCTCCTACTTGTACTTTCTCTGCAGAGAGAAGCTTCTTCTTTCCTGTTCAGTACTATTCGAAAAGATCAAACAGAATGGCATGTTACAAATATGAGAGAGTGAACGTTGCCTTATATCATAGAAAACGTATTTTCAAGATAGTAACAACAGTGAGTGTTATTCAAGCGTTGGACGCTTGCTCTCACAGGAGCATTGGACGCTGCCTGTAGGGTTCTTTATAAAACACAATTGGACGCTCATTTTATTAAAACATAGAGTCCAGGTTTGAGAGATACAATACCATTGCGGGATTGGACGACGTAATTCCTATAACACTCAAACTAGATCATTAGATACTTCAAAATTTATCCTTTAGTTATTATCATCAAAACCGAAATAGGAGTGGTTGGACATCGTCCAAGGTCTTAGAACCTAACAATCTCCCCCTTTTTGATGATGACAAATAATGGTAAATTTTGATGTTAACAGACACATGATCATATAAGAATACAATGAGTCAAGTCAGAGATGATTATGTTATGCCAGAGTATCAAAGTGAAATGAAGTACTCCCCCTGAGTCCAACATTTCTTATGCATCTAATAACATATATCAGAGTGAAAACATATCAATGATATGGATGCGGAATATATGAAAATAAACACCTCATGTTTTGATAAAGGAGCCAATATATATATGCCAAAAATAATTTTGAATACAGATTGTTTTAGCTATATATACTCATCAAAAATTCCAATTTCTCCCCCTTTGTCATTAACAAAAAGGTTTGAAAGATGGAAAAAAAAATTTAGCCATCATGGTCACCTTATGGCTGTGGAGGTGGTTGTTCTGGTGGTGCTTGAAATGGTGGTGCTGGTTGTGGAGGTTGAGGTTGGACTTGTGGAACTGCATGAGCAACTTGGCCAAGTAAGGTGGCTGCTGTGTGTTGAATCTGATTCACAAGCGTCTGTGAGAGGCTCATGAACTGCTCAGTGATTGCATTTTGCAGCATTAGACGATGTTGTTCAGCTTCAGCCTGTTGTCTTTGCTGAAAAGCTTGAAACGCGGCCTCAGTCTCCAGCTGTTGCTGCCTCAGAGCCTGTTGCACAATTTCGTGAACACGATCTTCTGAGACTCCTTGTGGTTCAGCAAATCGCAGGGGATTGATGCCCCTTGAACTTGAAGATCCAGTTGGAACCAGTTGATGTGTGCCTGAATGTGCTTCAGTTGTTGCACCAACAATGTGAAGGCTTGTGATTTCTTCAGCAATAGGCTGTGCTGCAGAGGATTCCATTGGCTTGGACGCTTCAACAACAAGCTCTCTATCATCCTCGGATCTATCAGACTGGACGGTAGGTTCTTCATGTGACGTTACAAAGTGTTCTACGTCCACTGGTACTGATGAGTCCAGGTCAAGATGAGCTAGCACCTTTGTCACTTTGGCAGATGCTTCATCCAGTTCTGCCTGTGTAGCCTTTGACTTAGCAACCGTATCTTCCTTTTCCATGGTTGCTGTTTCAGCTTCCTCAAAAGCCAGCTGCTCAAGACGAGCTTGTTCTACTGCTGCGGCGGCTTCTTCTGCTTGGTACTCCTCATGGAGAGTTTGGAGTTCCTCCACAAACTCCGTGCGATCCAGTGTTCTGAGGTCAAACACTTTGTTGCTTCTGATTGTTGGCAAAGTCTTCATCAACTCCAGATAATCATCTAAATCCTTCAGAAAGCAGGCAAATGTGTCTGAGAAATGGTAAGTCTTGACTGGACGCAGCACTTCTATACCATGAGGGGGATGAACAAAATCATCCTTGGAACAGCCTGAGGATGAGGCTTGCTGGGAATCGTTCCATAGTATCTGGCGCCAAAAGGTTATGGAATCAGAGGTTCCAAGTTCACGCGTGAGCTTACCAGACTTATCAAATAAATGACCCCAGGTGTAAGAAGATTTTTGCAGGGTTCCAACTTTCTCCTCCCTGCTGGGCATCTCAATGCCGTAGAATTTGAAGCCTTTCTTGCGACCAGCATCATAGACAGGCAGTCTAGGACATACTCTGTCTGGTACGAACTTTATTTCCGTCGCTCGGCTTATGTGCATGTTTGGTGGGTAGGCGATTGCTTGGTTTGGAATGTACATCTGTTGCAGAAGCTTTCCAAGATCATCAAAGTCGCCAGGCTGGAAGTTTAGCACTGGAGTTCCAGCTGGTAGAGGCAGGAACTTTGTGATTGGAGTCCAGATTTGAACATCCCTTACCCACCCTGCGTCTGGACGCTGCTGCGTTACTGACGGGTCCAGACTTTCTTTAATTGCTAATTGCAATTCTGCATCCAGCTCACTATCTTTGTTAGCAGAAGTCTTCTTGGACGGTGCCTTCTTTTTCTTTGGAGCCTTCCCTTTCTGCTCCGCAACCGTTTTGGTGAATCGAGAGGCAATTTCAACCTCTGGCTTCTGCAGATTTTCTGCTGCTGGACGCACTCTCTGCTGAGTTCCAGTTGGACAGATGTAAGGATAAGGCATGCGTACTAAGTGTGGGTACACTTCTCTCGTCCAACTGGGCAGAGGATTGCTGATGATCGTTCCTTTGGGCATAGCATAATAAGCAGCTGACAAAGATTCAGTGCAAACATACCTCGTCCACTCAGGTGCTGAGGCAGTTGTATAATGCCGCTTCAGAGGCTCTTGCAGAGGCCTCTGGATCACATCACCTTCTTTATAGAAATTATGCTCATTGCATGTGAGGAATGCAACTGGGAAGCTTTCTCTGTCTTTCTCTTCTTTTGTTTTCTGCTTGGGGGGTATAGTCCATGGGGACCATGTATCCCTCCATGCATCTCTTGGACGCACAAACTTGGACAGGTCCAAGCGAAGAGGTGTTTGCTGGCTTGCTGATGTGGATGGAGCACCTGATGTTGCTGGTAGAAGGGTGCTGGTGGACACATTGTCGGTGTCTTGAGAGGAGGATGGTAGCACTGCAGTCCTTTTTGCCTGAGTCTTCACTCTTCTTCGTGGCACATTAGCAAGAAAAGGAGGTGTTTTAGCAGGTTGTGCCTTTTGCTTCTTTTGCTGAGGACCCTCTGTCTCCTTCATGATCTGACCAATTGGGATCTGGTCATCATCATCATCAGAGTCGTCCAGTAATTGAAGCTTTCGTACCTTTTGCTTTTCTGGGGCAACCTTTACTGAAGCTACCTTTGGACGCCTCTCCTCTTGAACAAGTTTGGACGTTTCAGTCTTTGGACGCTTCCTTGCTGGTGACTGAGCAACAGATGTCTCAGCATGCCTTTTCTTGGTTCTTCTTTCCTTCTCAGCGTCTTCCTCATGCATCTGAGTTGCTTGGCGTGTGATCTTTCTGCCCTGCTGTTCTTCCATCAGCCTTTTGATTTTTCTACCAATGCCCAGTAGATAAATCTCTTCTTCTTCATCATTAGAGATGATCTTGCTCTGCTCATGCCTCTGCTTGTTGATGGTGTCCTCGTCCAGGTCCATTAAGACCTTGGCTGTTAGCTTGATCTTCATTGGCCTTATGTTGGGCTCACCAAACAACTGTTGTGTTGCCACTATTGGCCCTTTCTTCACTATGGCTTCATGGGCTTCTTCATCCAATTCATCATAGAAGCATTGATAAAGCTTCTGATCCCAGAAGATCCTGTTCAACAGGGCGGCGTAGAAAATGTCATCATTCCCACCCACGGACTTCATCATCCTCACGATATTGATGTAGATGATGTGAGGGAGATTGAAGGGAATGCCTTCCATCAGATGGAATATCACAAACTTGTGTAAGTCTGTGACTGAGTCGTTAGACCCAGCTTTGTGCAGGATGCTCTTGTTGCACACCTGCTGCCATATTTTAGCTTCCTCGCACAGATTCTTGTATTCTATCTTCATCGACTCAGGGGTTTTGGACTTGCAAAGGACAGTCGCAACGTTATCGCTGTACTGCTTGGCCCAGTTGGTTTTGTACTGGTTTCGCTCCCTGATGCAACCAGTTACCTTTGCTATGGCCTCGGTGGACAGCGTCACTTCTCGTCCAAGAATCTTGGCCACGAGCTCCCTTGGGCTCTGAAAATTGGCATTCCTCCAAAACATTCTGATCAACTCGGGATAAATTTTCTGGTTCTCATTGAAGTAGCCTCTGATTCCACACTTCAGTAAGCTCTCGTTCAGGTTTAGTCCCAGCTTTTCAAGCGTTTCAATGTCAAAGAAGTGCTCAATGTGCACTGTAGTAGCTCCTTGGCACACAACCGTAGTCTCAGGGTAGGTCATGACGTCGAGTTCTGAGTTGCTTGAGTTTGTAGAGATTGCCATTCTTGTAAAGTTTGGATTTTTAGGTTTTCTGAGAGGGTTTTTGGGGTTTCTGAGAGAGAGAGAGAGTGTTTAGGTTTGATGAGTGTTTAGGTTTTCTCCGGTGAGGATTTGATAAGGTGGTGTTTGGGCTTTGTTTGGAGAATATGAAGCGGTTTTGTTTTTATTTTTGAATATTTGAAAAGTAACTGACGCCATAAAACCCGCCATGATGAGACGTGCAGAGGATGTGGGTAAATGTGTACGGTTACCGCCATTTTGGTGACTCAGCATAGAGTATTAGCTCATACTTATCCTTAAAATGATCCGTTTTGTTAATTTGAATCAGAAGAAAAAACTAAGATAAAAAGACATCGTCCATATATTGGACTTTTAAGTGAAATGTATGTAATGCATATGCATGAGTCAATTGTTCCTTGGACGACATATCCTTTGGACGCTATGAAGTTATTGGACGCATCATTTAGATGTTAATCATTCCTTTACAGAGTTCATGCCAAGTTTGTCCCTTAGAAGGATTAACTTGTCTTCAATAAGGGGTTTGGTGAATATATCAGCAAGCTGATCATCTGTGGTTACAAAGTGCAATTCCACAGTTCCCTTTTGAACATGATCTCTTATAAAGTGATGTTTAATTTCTATGTGTTTGGCCCTTGAATGCAATATGGGATTTTTAGAAAGATTTATGGCAGCTTTACTATCACAGAAGATAGGAATGTTACTCTCATATATGTTGTAGTCCTCAAGTTGATGCTTGATCCACAAGATTTGAGAGCAGCATTTTGCAGCTGAGATATACTCTGCTTCAGCAGTGGATAGAGCAATTGTTCCTTGCTTCTTGCATATCTAGGAGACTAGGTTACCACCGATGAAGTGACATCCTCCACTGGTGCTTTTTCTTTCAATGCGATCTCCAGCATAATCAGCATCACAATATCCTATTAGCCTGAAATCTTTCTCCCTTTTGAAATATAACCCAAGGTTAGTGGTTCCAGCAAGATATCGAAAGATTCTTTTAACAGCAGTTAAGTGAACTTCCCTTGGGTCAGATTGAAATCTGCCACATAAACATACGCTGAACATTGTGTCAGGTCTGGACGCAGTGAGGTACAGGAGTGATCCTATCATACCTCTGTATAGAGTATTATCTACTTTCCTTGAGTTGTCGTCCAGTCCAAGAACTGTTGTTGGATGCATAGGAGTTTTCATTGGTTTTGCATCGTCCAACTTGTACTTCTTTAATAGCTCTTTGACATACTTAGTCTAATGGATGTATATTCCCTTTTCAGTTTGTTTGATTTGGAGTCCAAGGAAGAATTTCAGCTCACCCATCATGCTCATCTCGAACTCTGTTTGCATTAATTTGGCAAAATCTTCACAGAGAGATTCATTAGTGGCACCAAATATGATATCATCAACATATACTTGTGCAATAATAAAATCAGAAGAGTAGTCTTTGCGAAATAACGTAGTGTCTACTTTTCCTCTTGAAAAACCATTTTCTGACAGAAATGTGCTGAGTTTTTCATACCAAGCTCTAGGAGCTTGTTTCAACCCATATAGTGCTTTGTTGAGTTTAAAAACATGGTTTGGAAAAGCATCACTTTCAAATCCTGGAGGTTGTTCCACATAGACTTCTTCTTTTATGAGTCCATTGAGGAATGCACTTTTTACGTCCATTTGGTATAGCTTCATATTGCTATGAGCTGCAAATGATAGTAAAATGCGGATTGCCTCCAGACGTGCAACGGGAGCATAAGTTTCAGTATAATCTATACCTTCTTGTTGTGAGTAACCTTTTGCTACCAACCTTGCTTTGTTTCTTACAACATTACCTTCTTCGTCCAGCTTGTTTCTGAACACCCACTTTGCTCCTACAGCTTCTTTGTCGTTGGGGAGTTCTACTAGCTTCCAGACATTGTTCTTTTGAAATTGGTCAAGTTCTTCTTGCATTGCTTTGACCCAGCCTTCATCTTCTAAGGCATCGTCCACAGTCTTAGGTTCTATTTGAGATATGAATGCTGCGTGACTTTGCTGTCGTTGAAGTGAAGATCTGGTTTTGACTCTGTCTTCTGGATCCCCAATGATTTGCTCATGTGGATGATGTTTCTTCATTTGCCAGTTGCGTCCAGTTGGTTCTCTTTGTTCTTCGACTGGACGGTCCAGTAGTGCATTTGATTCTTCAACTGAGACATCATGTTTGGACGAATCTGATGACTTACTTGCATCGTCCAGTCTGATATCTGCAAATGATTTGTCTAGCTCTCATAATTCCTTATCAGGCTTGTTGTCATTAAACTTCACATGGATAGCTTCTTCAACAACTAAGGTTCTAGAGTTATAGACTCTGTACGCCTTTGAAGTTTCAGAATATCCAAGCAATGTTCCTTCATCACACTTAGAATCAAATTTTCCCAGGTTATCCTTAGTGTTCAGAATGAAACATTGACATCCAAATGGATGGAAGTAGGATATGTTGGGTCTTCTACCCTTCCACAATTCATATGGAGTCTTTTTCAATATCGGCCTTATATAGATTCTGTTTTGTAAATAACAGGCAGTATTCACTGCTTCAGCCCAGAAGTGTTTAGGGGTTGAATTATCATTTAACATGGTTCTGGCCATCTCCTGAAGTGACCTGTTTTTCCTCTCAACTACACCATTCTGTTGTGGTGTTCTAGGTGTTGAGAAGTTGTGAAGGATACCATTATCCTCACAGAACCTTTGAAAACTTTCGTTTTCGAATTCACCCCCGTGATCACTTCTGATTGAAGCAATGCATACTCCTTTTTCATTTTGAACTCTTTTGCAGAGATTATAAAAGGCCTTAAAGGACTCATCTTTGTGGGATAGGAATAAGACCCATGTCCATCTAGTATAGTCGTCCACTATAACTAACCCATATCTTTTACCACTTACCGAGGCTGTTCTTATGGGTCCAAACAGATCAATATGTAACAACTCTAGTGGTCTAGAAGTGGAAACAATGTTTTTACTTTGAAAAGAACTTTTCACTTGTTTCCCTTTCTGACAAGCTTCACAAAGAAGATCATCTTTATATGACATACTTGGTAGTCCTCTTACGAGGTTGTGCCTGTTCAGCTTTGAGATTAACCTCAAGCTTGCATGACCAAGTCTTTTATGCCATAACCAATGATTTTCTTGTACAGAAACTAGGCATGATACATTTTGACTTGATAGTTCCCCAAGTTTAATCTTATACAGATTGCCTTGCCTCTTTGCAGTAAAGAGAAGGGATCCATCAGAGTTTTTAACTGTACATTCACCTTTGTTAAAGGCAACATCATATCCACTGTCACATAATTGACTTATGCTAAGTAGATTATGTTTAAGACCTTTAACATAAAGAACGTTATCAATACAGGGATAGGGTGGTATACCAATCTTACCTACGCCAGCTATCATCCCTTTCTGATTCCCTCCAAAAGTGACTGTCCCACCAGTCTTGGGTAGGAGGCTTTGGAACATACACCTTTCTCCCGTCATGTGATGTGAGCACCCACTGTCCAGGTACCATGATTGGAGTTTCTTTCCTGCTGTTAAGCATGTCTGCAACAGGAACAATTTTATCCTTAGGTACCCAGATTGACTTGGGTCCTTTTTTGTTAGCTCGAAGGGTATTGAATGCTCCCCTCTTAGGCAGGTGTCTGCATTTGGACGTTATATGTCTAGGTTTCCCACAGAAGTAGCAAACATCTGTTTCTTCATCATGAATATATTTCTTTCCCTTGTATCCATGTCCTGACCTGTCATTTGGTCTCTTACAACCTTCATATTTTAAAAGTTTTTTGAGGTTGTCAGAGCCCTTGACAAAGTTTGACAGATCCTTCTTTAGGCTATCAATTTCCTCATGAAGTTTTACAACATCATGTGGTTGACCTCTTAAGGAAGTATCTGCTTCAACTTTCAGAAGCTTCTCAACTAGCCTTTTGTTTTCTGCGTTGAGATTTCGAATCTCTATGGAAAGATTGCTTTCTCTATCCCTTGAATCCTTATAGGATTTATAGGCTTGAGCAGCATCATTCCAGAGAGTTCGCCTCTCCATATTTGTAGTTTCATTTTGCCTTGAAAGCTCTGCAAACTTTTTCTGTAAATCCTCCTTTTCACTTTCTAGTTGTCTAACGTTTTCTTCTAAAGCTTCTTTTTCTTTTGAAAGTGATTTGGATGATTTCTTTAAAGTTCTGTAGGCCTTTGACAAGATAGAAGAGTTTGAAAGTAATTCATGATAAGCTTCTTGAATTGAATCAAAGTCATTAAAATCTACCTCATCTTCTTCTTCTGGCTCAGAGGAATCAGTTGAGGTGTCCGCCATCAGACATATGTGTGCTTCTTCCTCTTCTCCTTCGTCCGATGATGAGTCATCGTCCAGGTCTTCCCAGGTGGACATCAGAACTTTCTTGCCCTTTCCTTTGCTGAAGAATTTCTTCTTCTTGTCTTTGCTTTTGTCAAGATCTGGGCACTCTGATTTGAAGTGTCCTGGCTTTTTGCATTCATAGCATATAATTGGACTCTTCTCCTTCTTTTCTTTGAAGTCTTTCCTCTTCAGGTTTCTCCATCTGGATCCACCTTTCTTTTTCCACATAGAATGTATCATTTTGGATATAAAGGATAGTTCATCATTCTCGTCTGAGTCATCATCTTCATATTGTTCGTCTGATGATGTTTCAGCTTGCATGGCTTTGGACGATGATGCTTTCCTTGGCTTCTGGACGCTGAGCGCCAGAGACTTATTTTTCTTACCATCACTGTCTTGATGCAGTTCTAGTTCATGCACCTTGAGGGTTCCCACGAGTTCTTCTAAGGACATATCGTCCAGTTCCTTCGTTGTTCTCAAAGCTGTAACCTGTGGTCTCCATTTCCTAGGTAAACTTCTTAGGATTTTGTCAATATGTTCATAGTTATTATAATCTTTACCATGTGCTCTAAGTTCATTTAGTATGGTTTGAAACCGTCCAAACATACTTTGTATGTCCTCGTTTTCTTCCATACTAAACAACTCATATTGACGAGTAAGGAGACTGAGTTTGTTACGTTTTACCTGAGTGGAACCCTCATATGTTAATGCAAGAGTGTCCCACATTTGTTTTGCGCTTTTGAGACTGTGCACCTTATTGTATTCTTGTTCGCTTAGTGCACACATGATGATGTTTCTGGCTCTGGAGTTGAGATAAAATCTTTGTTTTTGCTCTTCCGTCCATCTAGCCTTTGGGATTTCATTGAGGCTTGCATCAAGCGGAATATAATCGCCCATCTCCACAACTTTCCACATGTCAATATGGCTAGATTCAAAGAATGCTATCATTCTTTGTTTCCAGTAGTCATATTTGACACCCTTGAAGAGTGGTGGTCTGTTCACAGCTTGTCCTTCGTTTTCCATCTTTCTCAGGATCTTTCCTCTGTTCTGTTAAGAACTCAACCCAAGAGGTCGAGCTCTGATACCAACTGAAATGTAGAGAAATACACTAGAAGGGGGGTTGAATAGTGTATTTAAATTTTCTTTTGAAAACTTTAGCCAATGTGAAGATAATGTATCTTTACGTTTTACAGAAACTTAGTAAAACAGAAAGAACGAGCTATCGTCCAGCCGATTAAAACAACAGACCAAAGAAACTACTCTTCTTCTTTTTCGTTTAAATACACGTAATAGATAAACTTAGATAAAAAGGTGTATAGAAACTTTTTCGTAGTATGTTGAAGAGATAGCTTAAAAGAAATGCAAGTGAGCTAGAAGGCGAGAGAATAGAATACGTAGTTTTATACTGGTTCACTCAACTGAGCTACGTCCAGTTCTCCTTCAAAAACTTTTGAAGGGTTCTACTAATCAAAATCTGATTACTCTCAAGTATTCTAACCTTGCCACTTCTGGCTACAAGTATTCTCTAGGCCACTTCTGGCACACCCTTAATCTCTCCTTGAGATTAAATACAAAAATCAAGTATTCTTTAACACTAAGCCACTCCTGGCTTTCCAAACAGAATTGTTTGATATTGTAAATAAAATATAACTCTCAATGAGAGGATATTACAATAAGAATGAGTATATAGACTCGCTTAGCAAAGCTAAGATGAATGCTCTTTTCGCTTATGATCGTCCAGTCGTTTTGACAGGGATTCAGCTCTTTTTCAAAAATCGTCGTTTTTGATACGTGAGCTCATTCTTCTATATATAGGAAGTTTGTTGAAAGATATCCGTTGAGGGATCTGTTCCTTTTCCAAGAGCGATTCTTTCTGTAGCATATGGCAGTTGTCACATTTTGACTTAGAGTGAAGTGATGGAAGTGACAGCCGTACTCGTAGCGCCTCTCTCCTACTTGTACTTTCTCTGCAGAGAGAAGCTTCTTCTTTCCTGTTCAGTACTATTCGAAAAGATCAAACAGAATGGCATGTTACAAATATGAGAGAGTGAACGTTGCCTTATATCATAGAAAACGTATTTTCAAGATAGTAACAACAGTGAGTGTTATTCAAGCGTTGGACGCTTGCTCTCACAGGAGCATTGGACGCTGCCTGTAGGGTTCTTTATAAAACACAATTGGACGCTTATTTTATTAAAACATAGAGTCCAGGTTTGAGAGATACAATACCATTGCGGGATTGGACGACGTAATTCCTATAACACTCAAACTAGATCATTAGATACTTCAAAATTTATCCTTTAGTTATTATCATCAAAACCAAAATAGGAGTGGTTGGACATCGTCCAAGGTCTTAGAACCTAACAATGTATAGCCAAGAACTCTAATGGATCCCTTCTCTTTATTGCAAAGAGGCAAGGTAATCTCTACAAGATTAAACTTGGGGAACTATCAAGTCAAAATGTTTCATGCTTAGTGTCAGTTAAAGAAAATCATTGGCTATGGCATAAAAGACTTGGGCATGCCAGCTTGAGATTAATCTCAAAGCTTAATAGGCACAACCTCGTGAGAGGATTACCAAGTATGTCATATAAAGATGATCTTCTTTGTGAAGCCTGTCAGAAAGGGAAACAAGTAAAATATTCGTTTCAAAGTAAAAACATTGTTTCCACTTCTAGACCTCTTGAGCTGTTACATATTGACCTGTTTGGACCCACAAGAACAGCCTCTATAGGTGGTAAGAGGTACGGATTAGTTGTAGTGGACGACTATACTAGATGGACATGGGTCATGTTCCTATCTCACAAAGATGAGTCTTTTAAGGCCTTCTATAACTTCTGCAAAAGAATTCAAAATGAAAAAAGGAGTATGCATTATTTCGATCCGAAGTGATCATGGGGGAGAATTCGAAAATGAAAGTTTTAAAAGGTTCTGTGAAGAAAATGGTATCCTTCACAACTTCTCAACACCCAGAACACCACAACAGAATGGTGTTGTTGAGAGGAAGAACAGGTCCCTCCAAGAGATGGCCAGAACCATGTAGAATGATAATTCAACCCAAAAACACTTTTGGGCTGAAGCAGTGAATACTGCCTGTTATTTACAGAACAGAATCTATATCAGGCCAATCTTTAAAAAGACTCCATATGAATTATGGAAAGGGAGAAGACCCAACATATCCTACTTTCGTCCATTTGGATGTCAATGCTTCATTCTGAACACTAAGGATAACTTGGGAAAATTTGATTCTAAGTGTGATGAAGGAATATTGCTTGGATATTCTGAAACTTCAAAGGCATATAGAGTTTATAATTCTAGAACCTTAGTTGTTGAAGAAGCTATCCATGTGAAGTTCAATGACACTAAGCCTGATAAGAAATTATCAGAGCTAGATGAATCATTTGCAGAACTCAGGCTGGACGATGCAAGGAAATCATCAGACACGTCCAACAGTGATGTCACAGTTGAAGAGTCCAATGTTCCCCTGGACGGTCCAACAGAAGAACAAAGGGAACCAACTGGACGCAACTGGCAAATGAAGAAGCATCACCCAGAAGACCAAATCATTGGTGATCCAAAGGATAGAGTCAGAACTAGATCTTCACTTCAATAACAAGGTCACACAACACTCATATCACAGATAGAACCTAAGACTGTGGACGATGCTCTGGAAGATGAAAGCTGGGTCAAAGCAATGCAAGATGAACTTGACCAATTTCAAAAGAACGATGTCTGGAAACTTGTAGAACTCCCTAATAACAAAGAAGCTGTAGGAGCTAAATGAGTGTTCAGAAACAAATTGGAGGAAACAGGTAATGTTGTGAGAAACAAAGCCAGATTGGTAGCCAAAGGTTACTCACAACAAGAAGGTATAGATTATACTGAAACTTATGCACCTGTTGCACGTCTAGAGGCAATTTGCATTTTACTATCATTTACAGCTCATAGCAATATGAAGCTATATCAAATGGACGTAAAAAGTGCATTCCTCAATGGACTGATAAAAGAAGAAGTCTATGTGGAGCAACCCCCAAGGTTTGAGAGTGATGCTTTTCCTAATCATGTTTTCAAACTTAACAAAGCATTATATGGACTAAAACAAGCACCGAGAGCTTGGTATGAAAAACTCAGCTCATTTCTTTTAGAAAATGGTTTCTCAAGAGGAAAAGTAGACACTACACTATTTTGCAAAGATTATTCTTCTAATTTCATTATTGCTCAAGTATATGTTGATGATATCATATTTGGTGCTACTAACGAATCTCTTTGTGAAGAATTTGCTAAGTTAATGCAAACAGAATTCGAGATGAGCATGATGGGAGAACTAAAATTCTTCCTTGGATTGCAAATCAAGCAAACTGATAAAGGCATATACACTTCAGACCAAGTATGTTAAGGAGCTTCTCAAGAAGTTCAAAATGGATGATGCAAAGCCAGTGAAAACTCCTATGCACCCAACAACAGTACTTGGACTGGACGATGGTTCAAAGAAGGTGGACAACACCCTATTCAGAGGAATGATAGGATCACTCCTATACCTCACAGCGTCCAAACCTGGCATCATGTTCAGTGTATGCTTTTGTGGCAGATTCCAATCTGACCCAAGGGAAGTTCACTTAACTGCTGTTAAAAGAATCTTTCGATATCTTGTTGGAACAACTAATCTTGGTCTACATTTCAAAAGGCAGAAGGATTTCAGATTAGTTGGATACTGTGATGCTGACTATGCTGGAGACAGAATTGAAAGAAAAAGCACTAGTGGAGGATGTCACTTCATTGGTGGAAACTTAGTCTCCTGGATATGCAAGAAGCAAGGAACAATTGCACTATCCACAACTGAAGCAGAGTATATTTCAGCTGCAAAGTGCTGCTCTCAAATCCTATGGATCAAGCATCAACTTGAGGACTACAACATATATGAGAGTAACATTCCTATCTTCTGTGATAGCAAAGCTGCAATTGATCTTTCTAAAACCCAATATTGCATTCAAGGGCAAAACATATAGAAATTAAACATCACTTTATAAGAGATCATGTTCAGAAGGGTATTGTCGAATTACATTTTGTAACCCTAGATAATCAACTAGCTGATATATTTACAAAACCCCTTACTGAAGACAAGCTAGTCCTTCTGAGGAATAGACTTGGCATGAGTCTTGTAAAAGAATGATTAAAATCCATATGTAGCGTCCAATGTGACAAACAGCGTCCAATGTGCACTGCATATGCTACACTTAAGTCCAATGACTGGACGGTATTTTTTTTTCCATTTAACATTGTTTTAATAGCCAAAATGGTTTCATTTTGTGTAATTGCGAATTAATGCCCTATGCTAAGTCACCTAGTTGTTAGTAACCGTACACAGTTACCCATATCCTCTGCATGTCTCATCATGGCGGGTCTTATGGCATAACCTCCATTTCAAATATTCACAAAAGCCCAAAACCATTTCGTGTTCTCCAAACAAAGCCTATACTTAAACTGACAAATTCACTCAGAAAATTACTTTACCAAATTTCCCTTCTCCGAAATTATCTTCTACCTCCAGCATTCTCCTTCTCTCTCTCTCAGAAAACCTAAACACTGTCTGCAAAACCTAAAAATCAAACCTTTATCATCATGATGAACTCTGCTAACTCAAGCAACTCCGAACTTGATGTTCATACCTACCCTGAAACCACTATAGTGTCTCAAGGTGCTGCCACTGTTCATGTTGAGCACTTCTTCGACATTGGAAAACTAGAAAAGTTGGGTCTGAATCTCGATGAAAGTCTTCTAAAATGCGAAATCAGATAATACTTCAATGAAAACCAGAAGATATTTCTAGAATTGATCAGAATGTTCTGGAGGAACGCAAGATTCCAGAACTCAAGGGAACTCGTGTCCACTATGCTTGGACGAGAAGTGATTTTGTCTACTGAATCTATAGCCAAAGTCACTGGCTGTATCAGGGAACAAAATCAGTACAAGTCAGAGTAGGCAAAGCAATATGGAAACTACGTTGGAAAGGTACTGCGCAAGAACAAGTCTACAGATTCATCCAAGATTGAGTACAAGAATCTATGTGAAGAAGCAAAGATATGGCAACAAGTGTGAAACAAGAGCATTTTGCACAAAGCTGGGTCTAAGGACTCAGTCACAGACTTACACAAGTTCATGATATTTCATCTAATGGAAGGTATCCCATTCAACCTACCTCACACCATTTACATCAATATTCTGCGAATGATGAAAACTATTGGTGGAAATGATGACATCTTCTATGCCGCACTGCTAAATAAGATCCTCTGGGATCAGAAAGTATACCAATGTTTCTTTGAAGAGTTGGACGAAGATGATCATGAAAACATTGTGAAGAAAGCAGAAATAGTTGCAACATAGCAGAAATTTGGTGAATCAAACATGAAGCCAATGAAGATAAAGCTCACAGCAAAGGTCCTAAGGGATTTGGACGAGGACAGTATAAATAAGAAACGTCATGAACAAAGCAGACTCATTTCAAATGATGATGAAGAAGAAATTGATCTTCTTAGTCTTGGAAGAAAGATCAAACGGTTGATGAAGGAACAAGGAAGCAGGAAAGTAACAAGACACATGTCGCAACAGCATGAAGAAGATGTAGAAAAAGAAAGAAGGACCAAGAAAAGACATGTTGATCCTGCTTCGTCCAGTCCACCTGCTGAGAAGTGTCCAAGGACTGCTCCGTCCAAACCAAAACAGGATGAGCTACATCCAAAGACTGCTCCAGTGAAGCTTGCATCAGAAAAATCTAGAGTTTGCAAACTGAAAATGCTTAACAATGTTAAGTTCTAAGACTTTGGACGATGTCCAACCCCTCAAATTTCGGTTTTGATGATAACAAATAAAGGATAAATTTTGAAGTATCTAATGGTCTTGTTTGAGTGTTATAGGATCTACGTCGTCCAATGCCGCAATGGTATTGTATCTCTCAAACTTAGACTTTATATTTCCATAAGCAAAGCGTCCAAATATGTTTTGTAAAGTACAACATCCAGCGTCCAATGTTTCTGCAAAACAAGCGTCCAATGCCTATATAACTTACACTCTGTTTTCTATCTTAAAAGTTATATAATGCGACAATACGTTTTCGATGATGATTCTCTGGAATGTTCGATTATTCCCTCTCATTCTAACATAACATTTCATTTGAGTTTTCGGAAAGTATTGTACAGGGACATAAAAGCATTTCTCTGTAGAAATAGTACAAATAGTGGAGGCGCTGCATGTACTGTTGTCTCCTCTGTCTCTCCACCCCAAGCCGACATGTGGAAAACGGTCACATATTTGGGAGAGAACCGTTATTGGCAAAGGTACAGATCCCACAACGGATACTTTACACCAAGCTACCTATAAATAGAGGAACAAGCTCATGGATAAAAACACAAAGATTGATTAAGAGCCGAAACTCTGTCAAAACGACTGGTCGATCCACACTTGAGCGAAAAAGAGCTTTCTACTTAGCTTTGCTAAGCGATTATGTGTATTCGATTTTTTATTGTAATATCCTCTCTGTGAGAGTTATTCTTTCTTTCTATACTCAAACAATTTCTGTTTGGAAAGCCAGGAGTGGCTTAGTGTTAAAGAATACTTGGGTTTGCTTTAATCTCAGGGGGAGATTAAAGGTGTGCCAGGAGTGGCCTAGAGAATACTTGTAGCCAGAAGTGGCAGGTTAAAATACTTGTTTGTAATCAGATTTTGATTAGTAGAACCCTTCAAAGGTTTTTGAAGGAGAACTGGACGTAGCTCAGTTTGAGTGAACCAGTATAAAACTAAGTGTTCTACTCTTTCGCTTTCTAGCTTACTCGTAAATCTCTTAAGTTATCTCTTCACATACCACGAAAGAGTTTCTTTACACATTTTATTTACGAAAATATTTTACGTGTGTTCTGACGAAAAACGCAGTTTCATTGAACTGTTATATTTGAACCACTGGACGATAGTATAGTCTTCTGTTTCACAAGGTTCTTGTAAAACTTAAGATACACTATCTTCATATCTGCGAAAGGATTTCAAAGAAAAGATAAACACACTATTCAACCCCCCTTCTAGTGTGTTTCTCTGTATTTCAGTTTGTAACGACCCATCTTCATTACATATTTGTTATACTAAAGATTTTATTTCATTAAATTTTAAAAACTCTCTAATTAGTTTATTGATGAAATATTGGATAATTTTTCCGCTATTCCCAAAACTGACAAATAAAATTTAAAGCTTAATTTATAAATATCTCTTATACAAAACTTAACTAAATAAAACTATGTGTACATACATCTTTTCACATGATAAATACATAATACCCCTAACTGGTTCATTTTATACATAAGACCAAACAAAGAAATAGAAAGAAATGATAATGTCTTCAATCCCTCGTATGCTCTATCCACAAACTCTCCAAGAGAAAGATCCACCTAAAAACCATCTGCTCCCCCGAATACGATGTCCGAGATCATCACAGGCACGAACCACACGTGCAAACATTGCAAGGGTAAGCTTACCAAACAAAACTATACATATAAGAAAATAAGTGAATTTTCAATTATTAAGGAAAAGGACGAAAAACTAGATTTTGTATACTTCAAAATACTATACATAATAACTGAAAATGTTATACAAAACTTAGTTCATAAACATATTTATAACATGAATCATCAACGAGATCAACCACATACACCATCACCACTAATCACAATGAGTCATAACATCACAAGTCGCATAATTAAAACAATTGCAGTATGATTTATGTAAATGCAGTTTTGACTCAAAATCATTTTGACCCTGCTCCATGGAGACTTCCCCTTTGAGTGTTTAGTAAGTAACTGGCCTACCATTACGCACTGCAATTCAGCTATCAGCCCCTACTAAACGCGAATAAGCTAAACAGAATTAGGAGATCAGGATACCCGGAAGGCCACCACGACCGCAACTCAGTCCAGTTTCCAGCCACATGTGGAATTGCCAATATCCTTCACCCCACAGACTATATAATCACAGACTATACAGTCCTGTCTAACTTATTCTGCTCACCCCAAAGATTCAATTCTCAAATCATATTCATTTCACATGACTACCGCAGTCCCGGTTAGTCAACAAAATCATTTCTCATATATCAACTCGTTTCTCATGACTACCGCAGTCCCGGTTAGTCAACATTTATTCTTTCTTTTCTTTTCTTTTCTTTTCTTTCTTTTTCATTTTCATGGCTACCGCAGTCCCGGTTAGCCAACATCAATTATTTTTCACTTGAATCTTTGTAAAACCCCCAAAAAGACTCATGCATATGCAATATGTTAATAATCAAAATTAAATAAGTAATTTTAAACAATCACCTACAAAAATAAAAAATTCAACAATTTCCAATATCATTCACAACACAATCAAACCAAATCAAGCAATTTCAATCCAACAACAAACCAACCAATCAATTTTAATCCATCACAACACATCATCCAATCAATCAAACATGTTTCCAAACAATTATTTCAAGCTTCTAATATCAATTATATAAAAACCCTAAATCAATTTCATCTTTTCATGGTTCTTGATTCAATCTTGAATCTAAACCTAACAACATATTTTTCTACATTCCAAATGGTCCAAAATGAAATTAAATGCCATTCTAATAATTATATCATATTAACCAAATTGACCAAATAAAGTCGATTTCTCTTTGGCAGTACTGAATGTGAGCTCTCACTGATTGTATCATATGAGCTCGGAATTAAAAACTATTTATATCAAATTGAAGCTCTTGAAATCTATTTTACATAAAGGTATCTCACTTATAAAATCAACATCTAGAAAATTTTATAAAAATTTCCAAAGTCAGCAGCCCTGAATTTTTGAGTGCTCACTGAACATAGCTCAAAGAAATGTAAATTTCTCCCACTTTCCAAACTTGTTTTGAGCTGGACTTTTTACAGTAAAAAGGTAACATCTTAATATTTCTAAAAAGTTAATCCTTACCCCCAAATTCTTTCCCTACTGTTCCCAGTAAATTTATTTCTAACATCCTAAGTTTCAGACTCAAAACAGAGCCCAAAACCCTTGCCCTGTTTCTTTTCAAAAGGTTAATTTAGAAATTGGACATGATAATTTTTGTAATTTATATGGTTAAAAACCTTGTTTTGTCTAGTTTTTAATGGTGCAAAAACGAAAAATAAACATTAAGTACACAAGTAGTAATTTGAGAAAAATGGAGACATGTTCCAGGGAAAACTCGAAAACAGAACAAACATTTTGAGAGCCATGGATGAACTCCGAGATGAAATTTCATCTCCAAGGTGTCAAAATGAAAGTTGTTCCATTTCATGTCTATTTTCATTCAAAACAAATTTCGTATAAAACCAACGGTTAGATCTTCCAAAAATCACAAAATCGTAGGGGCTGTCCAGAGCTGGACGAACCAAACAGCCACTGCCACTTTGTCTTGTGGTTTGATTTTCACATGCAAAGCTTACCAAATAATTTCAAGAAAATTTGGGCATGGTCTCCTTTGTTTTAGGAGTCTTTCCAATCAATTTCAAAGATCAAAACAATTCAAAAACAGTACATACAAATCCCACACAGCCACTGCCAAAGGGTTTCCAACCCATTCCATCAATTTTTCATATTCAAGCATTCAAACAAAATACACACAACAATCCAGATGAGGGGCATTCATGCTGTGTGTGGTTGAGTCCCCTAACTCTCAACCACACTTAAACTGAAAATAGAGACCATAAAGAAGCTTCCCTTACCTAAATTTTTTTGACTGAAAACCTTGAAGAAATTAGGGAGGAGACTTGGTGATTCAAGAATGATCTCTACCCAAAATAAGCTTCAATCAAAATTTCACCCACCAACAAAAATTTTACATGAGACCCATTTCATGTTCTTGATAGGAGAAGGAAAATGAATTGAAGAGCTCAAAGGAGAAGAGAAGGAGTACTTACCAACTAAAATCAATCAAAGAAGCTCTTGAAATTAAGGAAACAAAGTCCTCTTTGAAGGAATTTCAAATACCTTAGTTCTTGAGAGAAGAAGAGAAGCTTAGAGAGGGAGGAAGAAAATGAAAGAATGAGAGAACGGTGAAGAAGAAGCTACGTTTAAATTGGGAGCAATTTTGAACTTTTGCTACTTGCACCTATATTTTTTCTAACTGCACACCCCTTTTTCTATAACTAAAACTCACGTAAAGCCGAAATTATTACGAAAACTTCTAAAAACACAATAATCACATAAACAAAATAATCTATTTTATTTATATAGTTAATTAAATAACACAATTTTAATTTAATTACTTTTTCATACATTACGAAAAATCACAATGTTACACAGTTGGCATCAGAGCTCGGCCTCTTGGGTTGAGTACTTAGCAGTACAGAGGAAAGATCCTAAGAAAGATGGAAAATGAGGGACAAGCTGTGAACAGACCACCACTCTTCAAGGGTGTCAAATATGATTACTGGAAACAAAGAATGATAGCATTCTTTGAATCTAGTCATATTGACATGTGGGACGTTGTGGAGATGCGCAACTACATTCCACTTGATGAGAACCTCAACGAAATCCCAAAGACTAGATGGACGGAGGAGCAGAAACAAAGATTTCATCTCAACTCCAGAGCTAGAAACATCATCATGTGTGCACTGAGCGAACAAGAATACAACAAGGTGCACAGTCTCAAAAGTGCGAAACAAATGTGGGACACTCTTGCGTTAACGTATGAGGGTTCCACCCAGGTAAAACGTAACAAACTCAGTCTCCTTACTCGTCAATATGAATTGTTTAGTATGGAAGAAAACGAGGACATACAAGGTATGTTTGGATGGTTTCAAACCATACTAAATGAACTTAGAGCATATGGTAAAAATTACAATAACTATGAACATATTGACAAAATTATGAGAAGTTTGCCTAGGCAATGGAGACCACAGGTTACAGCCTTGAGAGCAACAAAAGGACTGGATGATATGTCCCTAGAAGAACTCGTGGGAATTCTCAAGGTGCATGAACTAGAACTGCATCAAGATGGTGATGGTAAGAAAAACAAGTCTCTGGCGCTTAGCGTCCAGAAGCCAAGGAAAGCACCATCGTCCAAAGCCATGCAAGCTGAAACATCATCAGACGAACATTCTGAAGATGATGACTCAGATGAGAATGATGAGCTATCCTTCATATCCAAGAGGATACTCGCTATGTGGAAGAAGAAAGGTGGATCCAGATGGAGAAACCTAAATAGGAAAGGCCTCAAAGAAAAGAAGAAGAAGAGTCCAATTGTATGCTATGAATGCAAAAAGCCAAGACACTTCAAATCAGAATGCCCAGATCTCGACAAGAGCAAGGATAAGAAGAAGAAATTCTTCAGCAAAAGGAAGGGCAAGAAAGTTCTGATGTCCACATGGGAAGACTTGGAACATGACTCATCATCGGACGATGAAGAAGAAGAGGAAGCACACATATGCCTGATGGCAGACACTTCAACAGATTCTTCTGAACCAGAAGAAGAAGATGAGGTAGACCTTAATGACTTATATTCACTTCAAGAAGCTTATCATGGATTACTTTCAAACTCTTCTATTCTGTCAAAGGCCTACAGAACTTTAAAGAAATCGTCCAAATCACTTTCAAAAGAAAAAGAAGTTTTAGAGAAAAGTTTCAAACAACTTGAAAGTGAAAAGGAGGATTTACAGAAAAAGTTTATAGAGCTCTCAAAGCAACATGAAATTTCAAATGCGGAGAGGCGAACTCTCTGGAATGATGCTGCTCGAGCCAATAAATCCTATGAGGATTCAAGGACTAGAGAAATGAATCTTTCCATAGAGATTCGAAATCTCAAAGCAGAAAACAAAAGGCTAGTTGAGAAGCTTCTGAAAGTTGAAGCAGATACTTCCTTAAGAGGTCAACCACATGATGTTGTAAAACTTCATGAAGAGATTGACAGCCTAAAGGAGGATCTGTCAAACTTTGTTAAGGGCTCTGATAACCTTAAAATGCTTTTAAAATATGAAGGTTGTAAGAGACCAAATGACAGGTCAGGACATGGATATAAGGGAAAGAAATATATTCATGACGAGGAAATAGATGTTTGCTACTTCTGTGGGAAACCTGGACATATAACGTCCAAATGCAGACACCTGCCTAAGAAGGGAGCGTCCAATGCCCTTCAAACTAACAAAAAAGGACCCAAGTCAATTTGGGTACCTAAGGATAAAATTGTTCCTGTTGCATACATGCTTAACAGCAGGAAAGAAACTCCAATCATGGTACCTGGACAGTGGGTGCTCACATCACATGTTAGGAGAAAGGTGTATATTCCAAAGCCTCATACCCAATGCTGGTGGGAAAGTCACTTTCGGAGGGAATCAGAAAGGGATGATAGCTGG
Organism: Pueraria montana var. lobata; assembly: GCA_026413185.1. Lineage (NCBI taxonomy): Eukaryota > Viridiplantae > Streptophyta > Magnoliopsida > Fabales > Fabaceae > Pueraria > Pueraria montana. The sequence goes on from CM048649.1 coordinate 8,368,170, forward strand.
CATAGGTAAGATTGGTATACCACCCTATCCTTGTATTGATAAAGTTCTTTATGTTAAAGGTCTTAAACACAATCTACTTAGCATAAGCCAATTATGTGATAGTGGATATGATGTTGCCTTTAACAAAAGTGAATGTACAGTCAGGAACTCTGATGGATCCCTTCTCTTTACTGCAAAGAGGCAAGGTAATCTGTATAAGATTAAACTTGGGGAACTATCAAGTCAAAATGTATCATGCCTAGTTTCAGTACAAGAAAATCATTGGCTATGGCATAAAAGACTTGGTCATGCAAGCTTGAGGTTAATCTCAAAGCTGAATAGGCACAACCTCGTAAGAGGACTACCAAGTATGTCACATAAAGATGATCTTCTTTGTGAAGCTTGTCAGAAAGGGAAACAAGTGAAAAGTTCTTTTCAAAGTAAAAACATTGTTTCCACTTCTAGACCTCTTGAGCTGTTACATATTGATCTGTTTGGACCCACAAGAACAACCTCAGTAAGTGGTAAGAGATACGGATTGGTTATAGTGGATGACTATACTAGATGGACATGGGTCATGTTCCTATCCCACAAAGATGAGTCCTTCAAGGCTTTTTATAACTTCTGCAAAAGAGTTCAAAATGAAAAGGGAGTATGCATTACTTCTATCCGAAGTGATCATGGGGGAGAATTCGAAAATGAAAGTTTTCAAAGGTTCTGTGAGGATAATGGTATCCTTCACAACTTCTCAACACCCAGAACACCACAATAGAATGGAGTTGTTGAGAGGAAAAACAAGTCACTCTAGGAGATGGCCAGAACCATGTTGAATGATAATTCAACCCCTAAACACTTCTGGGCTGAAGCAGTGAATACTGCCTCTTATTTACAAAACAGAATCTATATAAAGCCAATATTGAAAAAGACTCCATATGAATTGTGGAAGGGAAGAAGACCCAACATATCCTACTTCCATCCATTTGGATGTCAATGTTTCATTCTGAACACTAAGGATAACTTGGGAAAATTTGATTCTAAGTGTGATGAAGGAATATTGCTTGGATATTCTGAAACTTCAAAGGCATACAAAGTTTATAACTCTAGAACCTTAGTTGTTGAAGAAGCTATCCATGTGAAGTTCAATGACAATAAGCCTGATAAGAAATTATCAGAGCTAGACGAATCATTTGCAGATCTCAGATTGGACGATGCAAGTAAGTCATCAGATATGTCCAACCATGATGTCTCAGTTGAAGAGTCCAATGTACCACTGGACGGTTCAGTAGCAGAACAAAGAGAACCAACCGGACGCAACTGGAAAATGAAGAAACATCATCCAGAGGAGCAAATCATTGGAGATCCAAAAGATAGAGTCAAAACCAGATCTTCACTTCAACGACAGCAAGGTCACACAACACTCATATCGCAAATAGAACCTAAGACTGTGGACGATGCCTTAGAAGATGAAAGCTTGGTCAAAGCAATGCAAGAAGAACTTGACCAGTTTCAAATGAACAATGTCTGGAAGCTAGTAGAACTCCCCAACGACAAAGAAGCTGTAGGAGCAAAGTGGGTGTTCAGAAACAAGCTCGACGAAGCAGGTAATGTTGTGAGAAACAAAGCAAGGTTGGTAGCAAAAGGTTACTCATAATAGGAAGGTATAGATTATACTGAAACTTATGCTCCAGTTGCACGTCTAGAGGCAATTCGCATTTTACTATCATTTGCAGCTCATAGCAATATGAAGCTATATCAAATGGACGTAAAAAGTGCATTCCTCAATGGACTCAGAAAGGAAGAAGTCTATGTGGAACAACCCCCAGGATTTGAAAGTGATGCTTTTCCAAATCATGTTTTCAAACTTAACAAAGCTTTATATGGGTTGAAACAAGCACCTAGAGCTTGGTATGAAAAACTCAGTTCATTTCTGTCAGAAAATGGTTTTTCAAGAGGAAAAGTAGACACTACATTGTTTCGCAAAGACTACTCTTCTGATTTTATTATTGCACAAATATATGTTGATGATATCATATTTGGTGCCACTAATGAGTCTCTCTGTGAAGAATTTGCCAAATTAATGCAAACAGAGTTTGAGATGAGCATGATGGGTGAGCTGAAATTCTTCCTTGGACTTCAAATCAAACAAACTAAAAAGGACACATACATACATCAAACCAAGTATGTTAAGGAGCTACTGAAGAAGTACAAGATGGACGATGCAAAACCAATGAAAACTCCTATGCATCCAACAACAGTACTTGGACCTCAGAACTTAAAAGTGGTCTGATCATTATGGTTTTTTATGCATAAGAATGCACCAGGGATCACGGGACACCAAATCCCAAAAGTCTTATTTTCGCACGAAAATTGCACAATAGGCCGAAAATGCACCATAGGCACCAAAATTGGACCACGGGGCACCTCGGACCTCAAAACTGAAAAGTGCTATGAGCATTATGGTTTTTTATGCATAAGAATGTACCAGGGATCACGGGACAAGAAAACCCAAAAGTCTTATTTTTGCATTAAAATTAAAATTGCATAATGAGCCGAAAGTGCACCGCCGGCACCAACATTAGACCACGGGGCACCACGGACCTCAAAACTGAAAAGAGTCCCGAGTATTATGGTTTTTTATGCATAAGAATGCACCAGGGATCACGGGGCACCAAAACCCAAAAGTCTTATTTTCGCACAAAAATTGCACAATGGGCCGAAAATACACCACGGGCACCAAAATTGGACCACGGGGAACCTCGGATCTCAAAATTGAAAAGTGCTCCGAGTATTATGGTTTCTTATGCATAAGAATGCAGCAGGGATCACGGGGCACCAAAACCCAAAAGTCTTCTTTTCGCACGAAAATTGCACAATGGGCCGAAAATGCACCACGGGCAACAAAATTGGACCACGGGGCACCTCGGACTTCAAAACTGAAAAGTTCTCCAAGCATTATCCCTTTTTATGCGTCAGAATGTACCAGGGTTCACGGGGCAACAAAACCCAAAAGCCTTATTTTCGCATGAAAATTGCACAAATAGTCGAAAATGCACCACTGGCACCAACATTGGACCACGGGCACCACCGACCTCAAAACTAAAAAGAGGTCCGAGTATTATGCTTTTTTTTTTGCATAATAATGCACCAGGGATCACGAGGCACCAAAACCCAAAAGTCTTATTTTCGCACGAAAATTGCACAATGGGCCAAAAATGCACCACGGGCACCAAAATTGGACCACGGGGCACCTCGGACCTCAAAACTGAAAAGTGCTCCTAGCATTATGGTTGTTTTATGCATAAGAATTTACTAGGGATCACAGGGCAACAAAATCCAAAAGTCTTATTTTCGCACGAAAATTGCACAAATGGCCGAAAATACATTACAAGCACCAAAATTGGACCACAGGGCACCACGTACCTCAAAACTGAATAATGTTCACAGCATTATGGTTTTTTATGCATAAGAATGCACCAGGGATCATAGGGCACCAAAACCCAAAAGTCTTATTTTCACACGAAAATTTCACATAGGGCCGAAAATGCACCACCGGCACCAAAATTGAACCACGGGGCACCTCGGACCTCAAAACTGAAAAAGTGCTCTGAGAATTATGGTTTTTTATGCATAAGAATGCACCAGGGATAACGGGGCACCAAAACCCAAAAGTCCTAATTTCGCACAAAAAATTACCAAATGGCCGAAAATGCACCACCGGCACCAAAATTGAACCACGGGGCACCTCGGACCTCAAAACTGAAAAGTTCTCCGAGCATTATAGTGTTTTATGCGTAAGAATGTACCAGGGATCACAGGGCAACAAAATCCAAAAGCCTTATTTTCGCTTGAAAATTGCACAAATAGCCGAAAATGCACCACGGGCATAAACATTGGACCACGGGCACCACAGACCTCAAAACTAACAAGAGTTCCGAGTATTATGGTTTTTTATGCATAAGAATGTACCAGGGATCACGGGGCACCAAAACCCAAAAGTCTTATTTTCGCACGAAAATTGCATATTTGGCCGAAAATGCACCACGGGCACCAAAATTGGACCACGGGGCACCTCGAACCTCAAAACTGAAAAGTGCTATGAGTATTATCATTTTTTATGCATAAGAATGCTCTAGGGATTAGGGGCACCAAAACCCAAATGTCTTATTTTCACACGAAAATTGCACAATGGGCCGAAAATGCATCACGGGCACCAAAATTGGACCACGGGACACCTCGGACCTCAAAACTTCAAAGTGGTCCGATCATTATGGTTTTTTATGCATAAGAATGCCCCAGGGATCACGGGGCACCAAAATCCAAAAGTATTATTTTCGCACATAAATTGAACAATGGGAAGAAAATGCACCACGGGCGCCAAAATTGGAGCACGGGGCACCTCGAACCTCAAAGATGAAAAGTGCTTCGAGCATTATGGTTTTTTATGCAGAAGCATGCACCAAGGATCACGGGGCACCAAAATCCGAAAGTTTTATTTTCGTACGAAAATGCACCACTGGCACCAAAATTGGACCACGGGGCACCACGGACCTCAAAACTGAAAAGTGCTCCAAGCATTATGGTTTTTTAGGCACAAGAATGCACCAGGGATCACGAGGCACCAAAACCCAAAAGTCTTATTTTTGCACGAAAATGGCACAAATGGCCGAAAATGCATTATCGGCCCCAAAATTGGACTACGGGGCACCATGAACCTCAAAATCGAACAGTGTTCCGAGCATTATGGTTTTTTATGCATAAGAATGCACCAAGGTTAACGGGGCACCAAAACCCAAAAGTCTTATTTCACACGAAAATTGCACAATGGGCCGAAAATGCAACATCGGCACCAAAATTGGACATCCGGGCACGACGAACCTCAAGACTGTAAAGTGTTCCGTGCATTATGGTTTTTTATGCATAAGCATGCACGAACAATAACGGGGCACCAAAACCCCAAAGTCTTATTTTCGCACAAAAATTGCACAATGGGCCGAAAATGAAACACCGGCACCAAAATTAGACCACGGGGCGCCTCGGACCTCAAAATTGAAAAGTGTTCCGAGCATTAGTGTTTTTTGTGCATAAGAATGCACCAGGGATCACGGGGCACCAACACCCAAAAGTGTAATTTTCACACGAAAATTGCATAATGGACTGAAAATGCACCACGGGCACCAAAATTGGACCATGGGGCACCTCGAACTTCAAAACTGAAAAGTGCTTCGAGCATTATGGTTTTTTATGCATAAGAAGGCACCAGGGATCACAGGGCACAAAAACCCAAAAGTCTTCTTTTTGTACGAAGATTGCACAAATGGCCGAAAATGCAACCCCAAGAACCTCAAGACTGAAAACTGTTTCTAGGATTATGGTATTTTATGCATAAGAATGCACCAAGGATCACGGGGCACCAAAACCCAAAAGTCTTATTTTTGCACGAAAGTTGCACAATGGGCCGAAAATGCACAACATGCACCAAAATTGGACCACGGGGCACCTCGGACCTCAAAACTGAAGAGAGCTTCGAGAATTATGGTTTTTTATGCATAAGGATGCACCATAGATCACAGGGCTACACAACCCAAAAGTCTTATTTTGGCACGAAAATTGCATTATATGCCGAAAATGCACTATGGGCACCAAAATTGGACCATGGGGCACCACGAACCTAAAAACTTTGAAGTGCTCCAAGCATTACCATTTTTTATGCATAAGGATGCACTAGGGATCACGGGGAACAAAAACCCAAAAGTCTTATTTTTGCACGAAAATTGCATAAATGGCCGAAAATGCACCACTGGAACCAAAATTTGACCACCGGACACAACGGACCTCAAAATTGAGAAGTGCTCCGAGCATTATGGTTTTTTATGTATAAGAATGCACCAGGGGTCACGGGGGACCAAAACCCAAAAGTCTTTTTTCGCACGAAAATGCACCACGGGCACCAAAATTGGACCACAGGGCACCACGGACCTCAAAACATAAATGTGCTCCCAGTATTATTGTTTTTTATGCATAACAATGCACCAAGGATCACGGGGCACCGAAACCCAAAAGTCTTATTTTCGCACGAAAATTGCACAAATAGCCTAAAATGCACCACCGGCACCAAAATTGGACCACGGGCCACGACGGATCTCAAAAACTGAAAAGTGCTCTGAGCATTATGGTTTTTTATGCATAAGAATGCACCAGGGATCATGGAGCACCAAAACCAAAAAGTCTTATTTTCGCACGAAAATTGCATAATGGACCGAAAATGCACCAGATTTATAGGCTCGAGCAGTATCATTCCAGAGAGTTCGTCTATCCTCATTTAAGGCTTCATGTTCTTTTGAGAGCTCTGTTAACTTTTTCTGTAAATCTTTCTTTTCACTTTCAAGTTGTTTGAGACTATTTTCTAAAACTTCTTTTTTCTTTTGAAAGTGACTTGGACGATTTTTTCAAGGTTTTGTAGGCCTTTGACAGAATAGAAGAGTTTGAAAGCAAATCATGATAAGCTTCTTGAAGTGAATTTAGATCATTAAAGTTTACCTCATCTTCTTCTTCTGGTTCTGAAGAATCTGATGTAGTGTCTGCCATCAGACATATGTGTGCTTCCTCTTCCTCTTCATCATCCGATGATGAGTCGTCGTCTAGATCTTCCCATGTGGACATCAGAACCTTTTTGCCCTTCTTTTTGTTCAAGCTTTTCTTCTTCTTGTCCTTGCTCTTGTCAAGATCTGGGCATTCTGATTTGAAGTGTCCGGGCTTTTTGCATTCGTAGCATACGATTGGACTCTTCTCCTTCTTTTCTTTGAGACCTTTCTTATTCGGGTTTCTCCATCTAGATCCACCTTTCTTCTTCCACATAGAGTGGATTCTCATGGATATGAAGGATAGCTCATCATCCTCGTCTGAGTCATCATCTTCAGATTGTTCGTCTGATGATGCTTTAGCTTGCATGGCTTTGGACGATGATGCTTTCTTTTGGCTACTGGACGCTAAGTGCCAGAGACTTGCTTTTCTTGCCATCACCATCTTGTTGTAGTTCCAGCTCATGCACCTTAAGGATTCCCACAAGCTCTTCTAAGGACATGTCATCCAGTCCTTTGGTTGCTCTCAAGGCTGTAACCTGTGGTCTCCATTGCCTAGGCAAACTCCTCAGAATTTTGTCAATATGTTCATAGTTATTGTAATCTTTACCATGTGCTCTAAGTTCATTTAGTATGGTTTGAAATTGTCCAAACATACTTTGTATGTCCTCGTTTCCTTCCATTCTAAACAATTCATATTGACGAGTAAGAAGGCTAAGTTTGTTATGTTTTACCTAGGTGGAACCCTCATACATTAACGCAAGAGTGTCCCACATTTGTTTTGCGCTTTTGAAACTGTGCACTTTATTGTATTCTTGTTCAGATAGTGCACACATGATGATATTTCTGGCTCTGGAGTTGAGATGAAATCTTTGTTTCTGCTCCTCCGTCCATCTAGCCTTTGGGATCTCATTGAGACTCTCATCAATTGGAATGTAGTCGCCCATCTCCACAACATCCCACATATCAATATCACAGGATTCAAAGAATTCTATCATTCTTTGCTTCCAATAATCATATTTGACACCCTTGAAGAGTGGTGGTCTGTTCACAGCTTGTCCCTCATTTTCCATCTTTCTTAGAATCTGGTTTCCTCTGTACTGCCAAGTACTCAACCCGAGAGGCCGAGCTCTGATGCCAACTGAAATGTAGAGATTCACACTAGAAGGGGGATTGAATAGTGTGTAAGTTATATTATTAAAAAAAACTTTTCGCAAAGATGGAGATAAAATATCTTAGGTTTCACAAGGGGCTTGTAAAACACACGATCACAGGTATCGTCTAATAGTTAAAATGACAATTTAGTGAAATTGAGTTTTCTTGTTAATCGTCCAGGCGTAGATAAGAGATTTTCGTAAGTAGAATATAAAGAACCTTGTGTGCAAAGTGTGAAGAAATAACTTAAGAGAATAGCAAGTAAGCTTGAAAGCGATAGAGTAAAAACACTTGGTTTATACTGGTTCACTCAACCTGAGCTACGTCCAGTTCTCCTTCAAAAACTTTGAAGGGTTCCACTAATCAAGTTCTGATAACAAACAAGTATTATATACCCTGCCACTCGTGGCTACAAGTATTCTCTAGGCCACTTCTGGAACACCTTTAATCTCCCCCTGAGATTAAAGAACACCTAAGTATTCTTTGTCACTAAGCCACTCCTGGCTTTCAAAACAGAAACTGTTTGAGTACAAGTTAAATAAACAGCTCTCACAAAGAGGATATTACAATAAAAACTCAATTACATAGAATAACTTAGCAAAGCTAAGTAGATTGCTCTTTTCGCACAAGTGTAGGTCGTCCAATCGATTTGGCAAAGTTACAGCTCTTCTAAAAACATGAAAAATTCTCTCTTCAAAACATGAGCTTGTTCCTCTATTTATAGGGAGCTTGGTGAAGATATCCGTTGTGGGATCTGTGCCTTTGCCAATAACCGTTCTCTCACAATCATATGACCGTTGATACGTGTCAGCTTGGGGTGGGGAGATGGAGGAGACAACAGTACATGCAGTGCCTCCACTACTTGTACGGTTTCTACAGAGAGAGGCTTTTCTACCCCCTGTGGTACACTTTTCGGCCCATTGTGCAATTTTCATGCGAAAATAAGACTTTTGGGTTTTGGAGCCCCGTGATCCCTGGTGCACTCTTATGAATAAAAAACCATAATGCTTGGAGCACTTTTCAATTTTGAGGTCTGTGGTGCCCCGTGGTCCAATTTTGGTGCCGGTGGTGCATTTTCGGCCATTTGTGCAATTTTCGTGCGAAAATAAGACTTTTGGGTTTTGGTGCCCTGTGAACCCTGCTGCTTTCTTATGCATAAAAAACAATAATGCTCATAGCAATTTCAGTTTTGAGGTCTGAGGTGCCTCGTGGTCCAATTTTGGTGCCCGTGGTGCATTTTCGGCCATTTGTGCAATTTTTGTGCGAAAATAATACTTTTGTGTTTTGGTGCCCCTTGATGCTTCGTGCATTCTTATGCATAAAAAACCATCATGCTTAGAACATTTTCAGTCTTGAGGTTCGTGGTGCCCCGTGGTCCAATTTTGGTGCCGGGGGTTCATTTTCGGCGATTTGTGCAATTTTCGTGCGAAAATAAGACTTTTGGGTTTTTGTGCCCCATGATACCTGGTGCATTCTTATGCATAAAAACCATAATCCTCGAACACTTTTCAGTTTTGAGGTCTGAGGTGCCCCATGGTCCAATATTGGTGCCCGTGGTGCATTTTCGACCTATTGTGCAATTTTCATACGACAATAAGACTTTTGGGCTTTAGTGCCCTGTCATCCCTGGTGCATTCTTATGCATAAAAACCCATAATGCTCAGAACACTTTTAAGTTTTCATGTCCGTGATTCCTCGTGGTCCAATTTTGGTGCTGGTGGTGCATTTTCGGCAATTTGTGCAATTTTCATGCGAAAATAAGACTTTTGGGTGTTGGTGGCCCGTCATCCTTGGTGCATTCTTATGCATAAAAAACCATAATGCTTGGAGCACTTTTCAGTTTTGAGGTTTGTGGTGCCCCGTGGTCCAATTTTGGTGCCGGTAATGCATTTTCGGCCATTTGTGCAATTTTCGTGCGAAAAATAAGGCTTTTGGGTTTTGGTACCCTGTGATCCCTGGTGCATTCTTATGCATAAAATACCATAAAGCTCGGAGCACTTTTAAGTTTTGAGGTCCGACATTCCCCGTGGTCCAATTTTGGTGCCCGTGGTGCATTTTCGGCCCATTCAATTTTTGTACGAAAATAAGAATTTTTGGATTTGGGGCCCCGTGATCCCTAGTGCATTCTTATGCATAAAAAACCATAACGCTCAGAGCACTTATAAGTTTTGAGGTCCCAGGTGCCCCGTGGTCCAATTTTGGTACCCATGGTGCATTTTCGTCCCATTGTGCAATTTTTTTGCGAAAATAAGACTTCTGGGTTTTGGTGCCCCGTGATCCTTGGTGCATTCTCATCCATAAAATACCATAATGCTTGGAACACCTTTATGTCTTGAGGTTCGTGGTGCCCCGTGGTCCCATTTTGGTGCGGGGGCTGCATTTTCGGCCTTTTGTGCAATTTTCGTGCGAAAATAAGACTTTTGGGTTTTGGTGCCCAATGATCCCTGGTGCATTCTTATGCATAAAAAACCATAATGCTTCAAGCACTTTTCAGTTTTGAGGTCCGTGGTGCCCCGTGGTCCGAATTTGGTGCCGGTGGTGCACTGTCGTCCATTTGTGCAATTTTCGTGCGGAAATATGACTTTTTGGTTTTGGTGCCCTATGAACCCTGGTGCATTCTTATCCATAAAAAACCATAATCCTCAAGGCACTTTTCAGTTTTGAGGTCCGAGGTGCCCCGTGGTCCAATTTTGGTGCCCGTGGTGCATTTGCGGCCCTTTGTGCAATTTTCGTTCGAAAATAAGACTTCTGGGTTTTGGTGCCCCAAGATCCTTGGTGCATTCTTATGCATAAAAAACCATAATGCTTGGAACACTTTTCAGTCTTGAGGTTCGTGGTGCCCCATGGTCCAATTTTGGTGCCGGGGGTGCATTCTCGGTGATTTGTGCAATTTTCGTGCGAAAGACTTTTGGGTTTTGGTGCCCCGTGATCCCTGGTGCATTCTTATGCAAAAAACACCATAATGCTCGGAACACTTTTCAGTTTTGAGGTTCATTGTGCACCGTGGTCCAATTTTGGTTTTGGTGGTGCATTTTCGGCCATTTGTGAAATTTTCGTGCGAAAATAAGACCTTTGGGTTTTGATGTCCAGTGATCCTTGGTGCATTCTAATGCATAAAAAACCATAATGCTCAGAGAACTTTTAAGTTTTGAGGTCCGAGGTGCCCCGTTGTCCAATGTTGGTGCCCGTGGTGCATTTTCGGCCCATTGTGCAATTTTCGTGCGAAAATAAGACTTTTGGGTTTTGGTGCCCCATGATCCTTGGCGCATTCTTATCAATAAAAAAAACCATAATGCTTGGAGTACTTTCAGTTTTGAGGTTTGTGGTGCCCCCTAGTACAATTTTGGTGTCGGTGGTGCATTTTTGGCAATTTGTGCAATTTTCGTGCAAAAATAAGACTTTTGGGTTTTGGTGCCCCGTGATCCCTGGTGCATTCTTATCCATAAAAATCCATAATGCTTGGAATACTTTTCAGTTTTCAGGTTCGTGGTGCCCTGTGGTCCAATTTTGGTGTCGGTGGTGCATTTTTGGCCATTTGTGAAATTTTCGTGCAAAAATAGACTTTTGGGTTTTGGTGTCCTGTGATCCCTGGAGCATTCTAATACATAAAAAACCATAATGCTCAGAGAAATTTTAAGTTTTGAGGTCCGAGGTGCCCCGTGATCCAATTTTGGTGCCCGTGGTGCATTTTCGGCCCATTGTGCAATTTTTGTGCGAAAATAAGACTTTTGGGTTTTGGTGCCCCGTGATCCCTGATGCATTCTTATCCATAAAAAACCATAATGCTTGGAGCACTTTTCAGTTTTGAGGTTCGTGGTGCCCTGTGGTCCAATTTTGGTGTCGGTGGTGCATTTTTGGCCATTTGTGAAATTTTCGTGCAAAAATAAGACTTTTGGGTTTTGGTGTCCCATGATTCCTGGTGCTTTCTAATGCATAAAAAACCATAATGCTCCGAGAACTTTTAAGTTTTGAGGTCCGAGGTGCCTCGTGGTCCAATTTTGGTGCTCGTGGTGCATTTTCGGCCCATTGTGCAATTTTTGTGCGAAAATAACAATTTGTGGGTCTTGGTGCCCCATGATTCCTAGTGCATTCTTATGCAGAAAAAACCATAATGCTCGGAACACTTTTTAGTTTTGAGGTCCGTGGTGCCACTTGGTCCAATTTTGGTGCCGGTAGTCCATTTTCAGCCATTTGTACAATTTTCGTGCTGAAATAAGACTTTTGGGTTTTGGTGCCCCGTCATCGCTGGTGCATTCTTATGCAGAAAAAACCATAATGCTCGGAACACTTTTCAGTTTTGAGGTCCGTGGTGCCACTTGGTCCAATTTTGGTGCATGTAGTCCATTTTAAGCCATTTGTACAATTTTCGTGCGAAAATAAGACTTTTGGGTTTTGGTGCCCCGTGATCCCTGGTCCATCCTTATGTAGAAAAAAAATAATGCTCGGAAAACTTTTCAGTTTTGAGATTCGTGGAGCCCGGTGGTCCAATTTTGGTGCCGGTGGTGCATTTTCGACCATTTGTGCAATTTTCCTGCAAAAATAAGACTTTTGGGTTTTGGTGCCCCGTGATCCCTGGCCCATTCTTATGAAGAAAAAAAATAATGCTCGGAACACTTTTCAGTTTTGAGGTTCGTGGAGCCTCGTGGTCCAATTTTGGAGCCGGTGCTGCATTTTCGACCATTTGTGCAATTTTCCTGCGAAAATAAGACTTTTGGGTTTTGGTGCCCCGTGATCCCTGGCGCATTCTGATCCATAAAAAACCATAATGCTCGGAACACTTTTCAGTTTTGAGGTTTGTGGTGCCCCGGGGTCCAATTTTGGTGCCGGTGGTGTATTTTTGGCCATTTGTGAAATTTTCGTGCAAAAATAACACTTTTGGATTTTGGTGTCCCGGGATTCCTAGTGCTTTCTAATGCATAAAAAACCATAATGCTTAGAGAACTTTTAAGTTTTAAGGTCCGAGGTGCCTCCTGGTCCAATTTTAGTGCTCGTGGTGCATTTTCTGCTCATTGTGCAATTTTTGTGCGAAAATAACACTTTTGGGTCTTGGTGCCCCGTGATTCCTGATGCATTCTTATGCAAAAAAAAAAACCATAATGCTCGGAAAACTTTTCAGTTTTGAGGTCCGTGGTGCCACTTGGTCCAACTTTGGTGCCGGTAGTCCATTTTCAGCCATTTGTACAATTTTCGTGCGAAAATAAGACTTTTGGGTTTTGGTGCCCCATCATCACTAGTGCATTCTTATGCCGAAAAAACCATAATGCTCGGAACACTTTTCAGTTTTGAGGTCCGTGGTGCCACTTGGTCCAACTTTGGTGCATGTAGTCCATTTTCAGCCATTTGTACAATTTTCGTGCGAAAATAAGACTTTTGGGTTTTGGTGCCCCGTGATCCCTGCTGCATTCTTATGCATAAAAAACCATAATGCTCGAAACAATTTTCAGTTTTGATGTTTGTGGAGCCCTGTGGTCCAATTTTGGTGACGGTGGTGCATTTTCGACCATTTGTGCAATTTCGTGCGAAAATAAGACTTTTGGGTTTTGGTTCCCCATGATCCCTGGTCCATTCTTATGTAGAAAAAAAATAATGCTCGGAACACTTTTCGGTTTTGAGGTTCGTGGAGCCCCGTGGTCCAATTTTGGTGCCGGTGGTGCATTTTCGGCCCATTATGCAATTTTCCTGCGAAAATAAGACTTTTGGGTTTTGGTGCCCCGTGATCCCTGGCGCATTCTTATCCATAAAAATCCATAATGCTCGGAGCACTTTCAGTTTTGAGGTTCGTGGTGCCCCGTTGTCCAATTTTGGTGTCGGTGGTGCATTTTTGGCCATTTGTGAAATTTTCGTGCAAAAATAAGACTTTTGGGTTTTGGTCCGTGATCCCTGGAGAATTCTAATATATAAAAAACCATAATGCTAGGAGAACTTTTAAGTTTTGAGGTCCGAGGTGCCACGTGATCCAATTGTGGTGCCCGTGGTGCATTTTCGGCCCATTGTGCAATTTTCGTGCGAAAATAAGACTTTTGGGTTTTGGTGTCCCGTCATCGATGGTGCATTTTTATGCAGAAAAAACCATAATGCTCGGAACACTATTCATTTTTGAGGTTTGTGGTGCCGCGTGGTCCAATTTTCGTGCCAATGGTGCATTTTCGGCCATTAGTGCATTTTTCGTACGAAAATATGACTTTCCGGTTTTGGTGCCCCGTGATCCCTGTGCATTCTTATGCAGAAAAAACCATAATGCTCGGAACACTTTTCAGTTTTGAGGTTCGTGATGCCCCGTGGTCCATTTTTGGTACCGGTGGTGCATTTTTGCCCATTTGTGCAATTTTCCTGTGAAAATAAGACTTTTGGGTTTTGGTGTCCCATGATCCCTGGTCCATACTTATCCATAAAAAACCATAATGCTTGGAGCACTTTTCAGTTTTGAGGTCCGTGGTGCCCCGTGGTCCAATTTTGGTGCCGGTGGTGCATTTTTGGCCATTTGTGAAATTTTCGTGTGAAAATAAGACTTTTGGGTTTGAGTGTCTCGTGATCCCTGGAGAATTCTAATACATAAAAAACCATAATGCTCAGAGAACTTTTAAGTTTTGAGGTCTGAGATGCCCCATGATCCAATTTTGGTGCCCGTGGTGCATTTTCGGCCCATTGTGCAATTTTCATGCGAAAATAAGACTTTTGGGTTTTGGTGTCCCGTCATCGATGGTGCATTTTTATGCAGAAAAAACCATAATGCTCAGAACACTATTCAGTTTTGAGATTTGTGGTGCCGCGTGGTCCAATTTTCGTGCCAGTGGTGCATTTTCGGCCATTAGTGCATTTTTGGTGCGAAAATAAGACTTTTCGATTTTGGTTCCCCGTGATCCCTGTGCATTCTTATGCAGGAAAAACCATAATGCTTAGAACACTTTTCAGTTTTGAGGTTCGTGGTGCCCCGTGGTCCAATTTTGGTGCCGGTGGTGCACTTTTGCCCATTTATGCAATTTTCCTGTGAAATTAAGACTTTTGAGTTTTGGTGTCCTGTGATCCCTGGTCCATACTTATCCTTAAAAAACCATAATGCTTGGATCACTTTTCAGTTTTGAGGTCCGTGGTGCCCCGTGGTCCAATTTTGGAGCCGGTGGTGCATTTTGGGCCATTTGTTAAATTTTCGTGCGCAAATAAGACTTTTGGGTTTTAGTGTCCCGTGATCCCTGGAGCATTGTAATGCGTTAAAAAACCATAATGCTCGGAGAACTTTTAAGTTTTGAGGTCCGAGGTACCCCGTGATCCAATTTTGGTGCCCGTGGTGCATTTTCGGCCCATTGTGCAATTTTCGTGCGAAAATAAGACTTTTGGGTTTTGGTGTCCCGTCATCAATGGTGCATTTTTATGTAGAAAAAACCATAATGCTCGGAACACTATTTAGTTTTGAGGTTTCTGGTGCCACGTGGTCCAATTTTCGTGCCAGTAGTCCATTTTCAGCCATTTGTACAATTTTCGTGCGGAAATAAGACTTTTGGGTTTTGGTGCCCCGTCATCGCTGGTGCATTCTTATGCAGAAAAAACCATAATGCTCGGAACACTTTTCAGTTTTGAGGTCCGTGGTGCCACTTGGTCCAATTTTGGTGCATGTAGTCCATTTTAAGCCATTTGTACAATTTTCGTGCTAAAATAAGACTTTTGGGTTTTGGTGCCCCGTGATCCCTGCTGCATTCTTATGCATAAAAAACCATAATGCTCGAAACAATTTTCAGTTTTGATGTTTGTCGAGCCCTGTGGTCCAATTTTGGTGACGGTGGTGCATTTTCGACCATTTGTGCAATTTCGTGCGAAAATAAGACTTTTGGGTTTTGGTGCCCCGTGATCCCTGTGCATTCTTATGCAGAAAAAACCATAATGCTCAGAACACTTTTCAGTTTTGAGGTTCGTGATGCCCCGTGGTCCATTTTTGGTACCGGTGGTGCATTTTTGCCCATTTGTGCAATTTTCCTGTGAAAATAAGACTTTTGGGTTTTGGTGTCCCATGATCCCTGGTCCATACTTATCCATAAAAATCCATAATGCTCGGAGCACTTTCAGTTTTGAGGTCCGTGGTGCCCCGTTGTCCAATTTTGGTGTCGATGGTGCATTTTTGGCCATTTGTGAAATTTTCGTGCAAAAATAAGACTTTTGGGTTTTGGTGTTCCGTGATCCCTGGAGAATTCTAATATATAAAAAACCATAATGCTAGGAGAACTTTTAAGTTTTGAGGTCCGAGGTGCCACGTGATCCAATTGTGGTGCCCGTGGTGCATTTTCGGCCCATTGTGCAATTTTCGTGCGAAAATAAGACTTTTGGGTTTTGGTGTCCCGTCATCGATGGTGCATTTTTATGCAGAAAAAACCATAATGCTCAGAACACTATTCAGTTTTGAGGTTTGTGGTGCCGCGTGGTCCAATTTTCGTGCCAGTGGTGCATTTTCGGCCATTAGTGCATTTTTCGTACGAAAATAAGACTTTTCGGTTTTGGTGCCCCGTGATCCCTGTGCATTCTTATGTAGAAAAAACCATAATGCTCAGAACACTTTTCAGTTTTGAGGTTCGTGATGCCCCGTGGTCCATTTTTGGTACCGGTGGTGCATTTTTGCCCATTTGTGCAATTTTCCTGTGAAAATAAGACTTTTGGGTTTTGGTGTCCCATGATCCCTGGTCCATACTTATCCATAAAAAACCATAATGCTTGGAGCACTTTTCAGTTTTGAGGTCCGTGGTGCCCCGTGGTCCAATTTTGGTGCCGGTGGTGCATTTTTGGCCATTTGTGAAATTTTCGTGTGAAAATAAGACTTTTGGGTTTGAGTGTCTCGTGATCCCTGGAGAATTCTAATACATAAAAAACCATAATGCTCAGAGAACTTTTAAGTTTTGAGGTCTGAGGTGCCCCATGATCCAATTTTGGTGCCCGTGGTGCATTTTCGGCCCATTGTGCAATTTTCATGCGAAAATAAGACTTTTGGGTTTTGGTGTCCCGTCATCGATGGTGCATTTTTATGCAGAAAAAACCATAATGCTCAGAACACTATTCAGTTTTGAGATTTGTGGTGCCGCGTGGTCCAATTTTCGTGCCAGTGGTGCATTTTCGGCCATTAGTGCATTTTTCGTGCGAAAATAAGACTTTTCGATTTTGGTTCCCCGTGATCCCTGTGCATTCTTATGCAGGAAAAACCATAATGCTTGGAACACTTTTCAGTTTTGAGGTTCGTGGTGCCCCGTGGTCCAATTTTGGTGCCGGTGGTGCATTTTCGCCCATTTGTGCAATTTTCCTGTGAAAATAAGACTTTTGAGTTTTGGTGTCCTGTGATCCCTGGTCCATACTTATGCTTAAAAAACCATAATGCTTGGATCACTTTTCAGTTTTGAGGTCCGTGGTGCCCCGTGGTCCAATTTTGGAGCCGATGGTGCATTTTGGGCCATTTGTTAAATTTTCGTGCGCAAATAAGACTTTTGGGTTTTAGTGTCCCATGATCCCTGGAGCATTGTAATGCGTTAAAAAACCATAATGCTCGGAGAACTTTTAAGTTTTGAGGTCCGAGGTACCCCGTGATCCAATTTTGGTGCCCGTGGTGCATTTTCGGCCCATTGTGCAATTTTCGTGCGAAAATAAGACTTTTGGGTTTTGTTATCCCGTCATCAATGGTGCATTTTTATGTAGAAAAAACCATAATGCTCGGAACACTATTTAGTTTTGAGGTTTCTGGTGCCACGTGGTCCAATTTTCGTGCCAGTAGTCCATTTTCAGCCATTTGTACAATTTTCGTGCGGAAATAAGACTTTTGGGTTTTGGTGCCCCGTCATCGCTGGTGCATTCTTATGCAGAAAAAACCATAATGCTCGGAACACTTTTCAGTTTTGAGGTCCGTGGTGCCACTTGGTCCAATTTTGGTGCATGTAGTCCATTTTAAGCCATTTGTACAATTTTCGTGCGAAAATAAGACTTTTGGATTTTGGTGCCCCGTGATCCCTGGTCCATTCTTATGCAGAAAAAAAATAATGCTCGGAAAACTTTTCAGTTTTGAGATTCGTGGAGCCCCGTGGTCCAATTTTGGTGCCGGTGGTGCATTTTCGACCATTTGTGCAATTTTCCTGCGAAAATAAGACTTTTGGGTTTTGGTGCCCCGTGATCCCTGGTCCATTCTTATGCAGAAAAAAAATAATGCTCGGAACACTTTTCAGTTTTGAGGTTCGTGGAGCCTCGTGGTCCAATTTTGGTGCCGGTGCTGCATTTTCGACCATTTGTGCAATTTTCCTGCGAAAATAAGACTTTTGGGTTTTGGTGCCCCGTGATCCCTGGCGCATTCTGATCCATAAAAAACCATAATGCTCGGAACACTTTTCAGTTTTGAGGTTTGTGGTGCCCCGGGGTCCAATTTTGGTGTCGGTGGTGTATTTTTGGCCATTTGTGAAATTTTCGTGCAAAAATAACACTTTTGGATTTTGGTGTCCCGGGATTCCTGGTGCTTTCTAATGCATAAGAAAACCATAATGCTTAGAGAACTTTTAAGTTTTAAGGTTCGAGGTGCCTCCTGGTCCAATTTTAGTGCTCGTGGTGCATTTTCCGCTCATTGTGCAATTTTTGTGCGAAAATAACACTTTTGGTTCTTGGTGCCCCGTGATTCCTGATGCATTCTTATGCAAAAAAAAAAAAAACCATAATGCTCGGAAAACTTTTCAGTTTTGAGGTCCGTGGTGCCACTTGGTCCAATTTTGGTGCATGTAGTCCATTTTCAGCCATTTGTACAATTTTCGTGCGAAAATAAGACTTTTAGGTTTTGGTGCCCCGTGATCCCTGCTGCATTCTTATGCATAAAAAACCATAATGCTCGAAACAATTTTCAGTTTTGATGTTTGTGGAGCCCTGTGGTCCAATTTTGGTGACGGTGGTGCATTTTCGAGCATTTGTGCAATTTCGTGCGAAAATAAGACTTTTGGGTTTTGGTTCCCCGTGATCCCTGGTCCATTCTTATGGAGAAAAAAAATAATGCTCGGAACACTTTTCAGTTTTGAGGTTCGTGGAGCCCCGTGGTCCAATTTTGGTGCCGGTGGTGCATTTTCGGCCCATTGTGCAATTTTCCTGCGAAAATAAGACTTTTGGGTTTTGGTGCCCCGTGATCCCTGGCGCATTCTTATCCATAAAAATCCATAATGCTCGGAGCACTTTCAGTTTTGAGGTCCGTGGTGCCCCGTTGTCCAATTTTGGTGTCGGTGGTGCATTTTTGGCCATTTGTGAAATTTTCGTGCAAAAATAAGACTTTTGGGTTTTGGTGTTCCGTGATCCCTGGAGAATTCTAATATATAAAAAACCATAATGCTAGGAGAACTTTTAAGTTTTGAGGTCCGAGGTGCCACGTGATCCAATTGTGGTGCCCGTGGTGCATTTTCGGCCCATTGTGCAATTTTCGTGCGAAAATAAGACTTTTGGGTTTTGGTGTCCCGTCATCGATGGTGCATTTTTATGCAGAAAAAACCATAATGCTCAGAACACTATTCAGTTTTGAGGTTTGTGGTGCCGCGTGGTCCAATTTTCGTGCCAGTGGTGCATTTTCGGCCATTAGTGCATTTTTCGTACGAAAATAAGACTTTTCGGTTTTGGTGCCCCGTGATCCCTATGCATTCTTATGCAGAAAAAACCATAATGCTCAGAACACTTTTCAGTTTTGAGGTTCGTGATGCCCCGTGGTCCATTTTTGGTACCGGTGGTGCATTTTTGCCCATTTGTGCAATTTTCCTGTGAAAATAAGACTTTTGGGTTTTGGTGTCCCATGATCCCTGGTCCATACTTATCCATAAAAAACCATAATGCTTGGAGCACTTTTCAGTTTTGAGGTCCGTGGTGCCCCGTGGTCCAATTTTGGTGCCGGTGGTGCATTTTTGGCCATTTGTGAAATTTTCGTGTGAAAATAAGACTTTTGGGTTTGAGTGTCTCGTGATCCCTGGAGAATTCTAATACATAAAAAACCATAATGCTCAAAGAACTTTTAAGTTTTGAGGTCTGAGGTGCCCCATGATCCAATTTTGGTGCCCGTGGTGCATTTTCGGCCCATTGTGCAATTTTCATGCGAAAATAAGACTTTTGGGTTTTGGTGTCCCGTCATCGATGGTGCATTTTTATGCAGAAAAAACCATAATGCTCAGAACACTATTTAGTTTTGAGATTTGTGGTGCCGCGTGGTCCAATTTTCGTGCCAGTGGTGCATTTTCGGCCATTAGTGCATTTTTCGTGCGAAAATAAGACTTTTCGATTTTGGTTCCCCGTGATCCCTGTGCATTCTTATGCAGGAAAAACCATAATGCTTGGAACACTTTTCAGTTTTGAGGTTCGTGGTGCCCCGTGGTCCAATTTTGGTGCCGATGGTGCATTTTCGCCCATTTGTGCAATTTTCCTGTGAAAATAAGACTTTTGAGTTTTGGTGTCCTGTGATCCCTGGTCCATACTTATCCTTAAAAAACCATAATGCTTGGATCACTTTTCAGTTTTGAGGTCCGTGGTGCCCCGTGGTCCAATTTTGGAGCCGGTGGTGCATTTTGGGCCATTTGTTAAATTTTCGTGCGCAAATAAGACTTTTGGGTTTTAGTGTCCCGTGATCCCTGGAGCATTGTAATGCGTTAAAAAACCATAATGCTCGGAGAACTTTTAAGTTTTGAGGTCCGAGGTACCCCGTGATCCAATTTTGGTGCCCGTGGTGCATTTTCGGCCCATTGTGCAATTTTCGTGCGAAAATAAGACTTTTGGGTTTTGGTGTCCCGTCATCAATGGTGCATTTTTATGTAGAAAAAACCATAATGCTCGGAACACTATTTAGTTTTGAGGTTTGTGGTGCCACGTGGTCCAATTTTCGTGCCGGTGGTGCATTTTCGGCCATTAGTGCATTTTTCGTGCGAAAATAAGACTTTTCGATTTTGGTGCCCTGTGATCCCTATGCATTCTTATGCAGAAAAAACCATAATGGTCGGAACACTTTTCAGTTTTGAGGTTCGTGGTGCCCCCGTGGACCAATTTTGGTGCCGGTGGTGCATTTTCGCCCATTTGTGCAATTTTCCTGTGAAAATAAGACTTTTGGGTTTTGGTGTCCCGTGATCCTTGATCCATACTTATCCCTAAAAAACCATAATGCTTGGAGCACTTTTCAGTTTTGAGGTCCGTGGTGCCCCGTGGTCCAATTTTGGTGCCGGTGGTGCATTTTTGGCCATTTGTGAAATTTTCGTGCGAAAATAAGACTTTTGGGTTTTACTGTCTCGTGATCCCTGGAGAATTCTAATACATAAAAAACCATAATGCTCAGAGAACTTTTAAGTTTTGAGGTCCGAGGTGCCCCGTGATCCAATTTTGGTGCCCGTGGTGCATTTTCGACCCATTGTGCAATTTTCATGCCAAAATAAGACTTTTGGGTGTTAGTGCCCCATCATCCCTGGTGCACCCTTATGCATTAAAAACCATAATGCACTAAGAAATTTACAGTTTTGAGGTCTGTGGTGCCCCGTGGTGCATTTTCAGCGCACTGTACAATTTTCGTGCGAAAATAAGACCTTTGGGTTTTGGTGCCCCGTGATCCCTGGTTCATTCTTATGCATAAAAAACCATAATGCTCGGACCACTTTTCAGTTTTGAAGTCTGTGGTGCCTCGGGGTCAAAGTTTGGTGCCCCATGGTGCAATTCGTCCCAAAATAAGACTTTTGGGTTTTGGTTCCCTGTGATCCTTGGGGTATTTTTATGCACAAAAAACCATAAGGCTTCGAGCACTATTCAATTTTGAGGTCCGTGGTTCCCCGTGGTCCAATTTTGGTCCCCGTAGTGCATTTTCGGCCAATTGTGCAATTTTCGTGCGAAAATAAGACTTTTGGGTTTTGGTGCCCCATGATCCCTGGTGCATTCATATGCATAAAAAACCATAATACTCGGAGCACTTTTCAGTTTTGAGGTTTGTGCTGCCCCGTAGTCCAATTTTGGTGCCGGTGGTGCATTTTCGGCCCATTGTGCAATTTTCGTGCCAAAATAAGAATTTTGGGTTTTGGTGCCCCATGATCCCTGGGGCATTCTTATACATAACAAACCGTAATGCTTGGAGCACTTTTCAGTTTGGAGGTCCGTGGTATCCAGTGGTCAAATTTTGTTGCTCGTGGTACATTTTCGGCACATGGAGCAATTTTCATGCCAAAATAAGACTTTTGGGTGGTGGTGCCCCGTGATCCCTAGTGTACCCTTATGCATAAAAAACCATAATGCTCTGAGAACTATTCAGTTTTGAGGTTCGTGGTGCCCCGTGGTCCAATTTCGGTGTCGGTGGTTCATTTTCGGCCATTTGTGCAATTTTCATGCGAAAATAAGACTTTTGGGTTTTGGTGCTCGTGATCCTTGGTGCATTTTTATGCATAAAAAACCATAATGCTTAGAGAACTTTTCAGTTTTGAGGTCTGTGGTGTCCAGTCTCCAATTTTGAGACCCCGCGGTGCAATTTGTCCCATGGTGCAATTTTCGCGCCAAAATAAGACTTTTGGGTTTTGGTGCCCCATGATCCTTGGGTATTCTTATGCATAAAAACCCATAATTCTCAGAGCACTTTTCAATTTGGTGGTCCGTGGTGCCCCGTGGTCCAATTTTAGTGCCTGTGGTACATTTTCCGCCCATTGTGCAATTTTGGTGCCAAAATAAGAATTTTGGGCTTTGGTGCCCCGTGATCCCTGGGGCATTCTGATACATAAAAAACCTTAATGCTCGGAGCACTTTTCAGTTTTGAGGTCCGTGGTATCCAGTGTTTAAATTTTGTTGCCCATGGTGCATTTTCGGAACATGGAGCAATTTTCATGCCAAAATAAGACTTTTGGGTGTTGGTGCCTCGTGATCCTTGGTGCATTCTTATGCATAAAAAACCATAATGTTCGAAGGACTTTTCAATTTTGAGGTCCACAGTGCCCCGTGGTCCAATTTTGGTGCCGGTGGTTCATTTTCGGCCATTTGTGCAATTTTCGTGCGAAAATAAGACATTTGGGTTTTGGTGCCCCGTGATCCCTGGTGCATTTTTATGCATAAAAAACCATAATGCTTAGAGAACTTTTCAGTTTTGAGGTACGTGGTGTCCAGTGTCCAATTTTGGTGCCCCATGGTGCAATTTTGTCCCATGGTGCAATTTCCGTGCCAAAATAAGACTTTTGGATTTTAATGCCCCGTGATCCTTGGTGCATTCGTAAGCAAAAAAAAGCATAATGCTAAATGCACTTTTCAGTTTTGAGGTCCGTGGTGCCCCGTGGTCCAATTTTGGTGCTCGTGGTACATTTTCGTCCCGTTGTGCAATTTTGGTGCCAAAATAAGAATTTTGGGTTTTGGTGCCCCGTGATCCCTGGGGCATTCTGATACATAAAAAACCATAATGCTCGGAGCACTTTTTGGTTTTGAGGTCCGTGGTATCCAGTGGTCAAATTTTGTTGCCTGTGGTGCATTTTCGGCACATGGAGCAATTTTCATGCCAAAATAAGACTTTTGGGAGTTGGTGCCCCATGATCCCTGGTGAACCCTTATGCATAAAAAACCATAATGCTCTGAGAACTTTTCAGTTTTGAGGTCCATGGTGCCCCGTGGTCCAATTTTGGTGCTCGTGGTGCATCTTCAGCCCAATAAGCAATTTTCGTGCAAAAATAAGACCTTTGGGTTTTGGTGCCTCGTGATCCCTGGTTCATTCTTACGCATAAAAAACCATAATGCTTGAAGCACTTTTCAGTTTTGAGGTTCGTGGTGCCCCGTAGTACAATCTTGGTGTCGGTGGTGCATTTTCGGCCATTTGTGCAATTTTTGTGCGAAAATAAGACTTTTGGGTTTTAGTGCCCCATGACCCCTAGTGCATTCTTATGCATAAAAAACCATAATGCTCGGAGCACTTTTCAGTTTTACGGTCTGTGGTGCCCCGTGGTCCAATTTTGGTGCCGGTGGTGCATTTTCGGCCATTTGTGCAATTTTCGTGCGAAAATAAGACATTTGGGTTTTGGTGTCCCGTGATCCCTGGTGCATTCTTATGCATAAAAAACCATAATGCTCGAAGCACTTTTCATAATTGAGGTCCGAGGTACACCGTGGTCTAATTTTGGTGCCCGTGGTGCATTTTCGGCCCATTGTGCAATTTTTGAGCGAAAATAACACTTTTTGGGTTTTGGTTCCCCGCGATCCCTAGTGCAATCTTATGCATAAAAAACCATAATGCTTGGAGCACTTTTCAGTTTTGAGGTCCGTGGTCAGATTTTTGTGTCGGTGGTGCATTTTCAGGCATTTGACCAATTTTCGTGCAAAAATGAGACTTCTGGGTTTTGGTGCCCCGTGATCCCTGGTGCATTCTTTTGCATAAAAAACCATAATGCTCGGTGAACTTTTAAGTTTTGAGGTTTGTGGTGCCCCGTGGTCCAATTTTGGTGCCGGTGGTGCATTTCCGGCTATTTGTCCAATTTTCGTGCGAAAATAAGACTTTTGGGTTTTGGTGCCCCGTGATCCTTGGTGCATTCCTATGCATGAAAAACCATAATGCTCGGAACAGTTTTCAGTCTTGAGATTCTTGGTGCCCGATGGTCCAAATTTGGTGCCGGGGGTGCATTCTCATCCATTAGTGCAATTTTCGTGCGAAAATAAGACTTTTGGGTTTTGGTGCCCTTTGAACCCTGGTCCATACTTATGCATAAAAAACCATAATGCTCAGAGCACTTTTCAGTTTTGAGGTCCGAGGTGCCCCGTGGTCCAATTTTGGTGCACGTCATGCATTTTCGGCCCATCGTGCAATTTTCGTGCGATAATTAAACTTTTTGGTTTTTGTGCCCAGTGATCCTTGGTACATTGTTATGCATAAAAAACCATAATGCTCGGAACACTGTTTAGTTTTGAGGTTCGTGGTGCCCCGTGGTCCAATTTTGGTGCCGGTGGTGCATATTTGGCCATTTGTGCAACTTTGTGCGAAAATAAGACTTTTGGATTTTGGTGCCCCGTGATCCCTGGTGCATTCTTATACATAAAAAACCATAATGCGTGGAGGACTTTTCAGGTTTGAGGTCGGCGGTGCCCAATGGTCCAATTTTGGTGCCTGTGGTGCATTTTCGGACATTTGTGAAATTTTCGTGCGAAAATAAGACTTTTGGGTTTTGGTGCCCCATGATCCCTGGTGCATTCCTATGCATAAAAAACAATAATGCTCAGAACACTTTTCAGTTTTGAGGTCCAAGGTGCCCCGTGGTCCAATTTTGGTGCCCGTGGTGCATTTGCGGCCCTTTGTGCAATTTTCGTACGAAAATAAGACTTCTGGGTTTTGGTGCCCCAAGATCCTTGGTGCATTCTTATGCATAAAAAACCATAATGCTTGGAACACTTTTCAGTCTTGAGGTTCGTGGTGCCCCATGGTCCAATTTTGGTGCCGGGGGTGCATTTTCGGTGACTTGTGCAATTTTCGTGCGAAAGACTTTTGGGTTTTGGTGCCCCGTGATCCCTGGTGCATTCTTATGCAAAAAACACCATAATGCTCGGAACACTTTTCAGTTTTGAGGTTCATTGTGCACCGTGGTCCAATTTTGGTGTTGGTGGTGCATTTTCGGCCATTTGTGAAATTTTCGTGCGAAAATAAGACCTTTGGGTTTTGATGTCCAGTGATCCTTGGTGCATTCTAATGCATAAAAAACCATAATGCTCAGAGAACTTTTAAGTTTTGAGGTCCGAGGTGCCCCGTTGTCCAATGTTGGTGCCCGTGGTGCATTTTCGTCCCATTGTGCAATTTTCGTGCAAAAATAAGACTTCTGGGTTTTGGTGCCCCATTATCCTTTGTGCATTCTTATGCATAAAAAACCATAATACTTGGAGCACTTTTCAGTTTTGAAGTCCGTTGTGCCCCGTGGTCCAGTTTTAGTGCCCGTGGTGCATTTTCGGCACATTGTGCAATTTTCGTGCGAAAATAAGACTTTTGGGTTTTGGTGACCCGTGATCCCTGCTGCATTCTTGTGCATAAAAAACCATAATGCTTGGAACCATTTTCAGTTTAGAGGTTTGTGGTGCCCCGTGGTCCAATTTGGTGCCGATAGTGCATTTTCGGCCATTTGTGCAATTTTCGTGGGAAAATAATACTTTTTGGTTTTGGTACCCCGTGATCCCTAGTGCATTCTTATGCTTAAAAAACAATAATGCTCGGAACACTTTTCAGTTTTGAGGTCCGTGGTGCCCCATGGTATAATTTTGGTGCCGATGCTGCATTTTCGGCCATTTGTGAAATTTGCATTCGAAAATAAGACTTTTGGGTTTTGGTGCCCCGTGATCGTTGGTATATTCTTATGCATAAAAAACCATAATGCGTGGAACACTTTTCAGTTTTGAGGTCCGGGGTGCCCCGTGGTCCAATTTTGGTGCCCATGGTGCATTTTCGGACCATTATGTAATATTCGTGTGAAAAAAACACTTTTGGGTTTTGGTGCCCCGTGATCCCTGGTGCATTCTTATGCATTAAAATCGATAATGCTCGGAAAACTTTTCAGTTTTGAGGTCCTGGCTGCCCCGTGGTCCAATTTTGGTGCCGGTGGTGCATTTTCAGCCATTTGTGTAATTTTGATGCGAAAATAAGACTTTTAGGTTTTGGTGCCGCTTGATACTTGGTGCATTCTTATACATAAAAAAGCATAATGCTCGAAGAACTGTTAAGTTTTGAGGTTCGGGGTGCCCCGGGGTCTAATTTTGGTGCTCGTGGTGCATTTTCGGCGCATTGTGCAATTTTCGTGCGAAAATAAGACTTTTGGATTTTGGTGCCCCGTGATCCCTGGTGCATTCTTATACATAAAAAACCATAATGCTTGGAACACTTTTCAATTTACAGGTCCGTGGTGCCTCGTGGTCCAATTTTGGTGCCGGTGGTGCATGTTCGACCATTTGTGCAATTTTCGTGCGAAAATTTGACTTTTGGGTTTTGGTGCCCCGTGATCCCTGGTGCATTCTAATACATAAAAAACCATAATGCTTGGAGGAGTTTTCAGTTTTGAGGTCCGTGGTGTACCGTGGTCCAATTTTTGTGCCTGTGGTGCATTTTTGGCCATTTGTGAAATTTTCATGCGAAAATAAGACTTTTGGGTTTTGGTACCCCGTGATCCCTGGTGCATTCTTACGCATAAAAAACCTTAATGCTTAGTGAACTTTTAAGTTTTGAGGTCCGAGGTGCCTCGTGGTCAAATTTTGGTGCCCGTGGTGCATTTTCGGCCCATTGTACAATTTTCGGGTGAAAATAAGGCTTTTGGGTTTTGGTGCCCCGTGATCCCTGGTGCATTCTTATGCATTAAAAACCGTAATTCTTGGAACACTTTTCAGTTTAGAGGTCCGTGGTGCCCCGTGGTCCAATTTTGGTGCCGGTGGTGCATTTTCGACCATTTGTCCAATTTTCGTGCGGAAATAAGACTTTTGGGTTTTGGTGCCCCATGATCCTTGGTGTATTCTTATGCATAAAAAACCATAATTCTCGGAGCACTTTTCAGTTTTGAGGTCCGTGGTGCCCCGTGGTCCAATTTTGGTGCCGGTGGTGCATTTCCGGCCATTTGTGCAATTTTCGTGCGAAAATTAGACTTTTGGGTTTTGGTGCCCCATGATCCTTGGTGCATTCCTATGCATAAAAAACCATAATGCTCGGAATAGTTTTCAGTCTTGAGATTCGTGGTGCCCGGTGGTCCAATTTTTGTTCCGAGGGTGCATTGTCGGCCATTTGTGCAATTTTCGTGCGAAAATAAGACTTTTGAGGGATACCAGAATCCCAACCCGAATAACAACAACAACAACTTAGAGTGCTATAGGTGTGGAGGACCACATCTTGCAAGGAACTGTAACCAGTCACAAGTTGTTATCTGTAACAACTACTGGAAAATGGGGCACACAACCAAGAACTGTTGGGCTGCTCCGAGGATCACCAGAAGTGCCAAAAATGCGGTGAAGGACAATCAAGAGAGACTAAGGGTAGTTGTGAAGGTATTTGCTATGAGTGGCTCTGAGGTCACTGCATCTGATGACCTAATCCACAGTTAGTAAATTTTGGGGACGAAATTTCTAAAAGGGTGGGAGAGTTGTAACACCCTGAAAATTTCAACTCAGTTATATAAGTATATACGAATATATATTTATAAATATGTATATATTTATATAATTCTCTGTAAGTAACTCTCTGGAATTAATTTTCTACAATTAATTCTCTGTAGTTACTTTCTTGTGTTTTTGTTTGTAAGTTGCTTTAAAATTCTGTGTGATTGAATTGTTTATGTTGTGTATTTATTTATTTAATTATGCAGTGTAATATGTACTTAATGATCAAGTACGTATGGCTCGAAAGTGGACTGTCCTGTTTTGGTGTTTCACTAGAACAGGGCTCGGTTTTTGTTAAAATTCTCCCTGTGTACTTAATATTTTATAAGTGGGATACCTTTCTGGAAACTAGATTTCAAGAGCTTCAATTTCATATAAAAAAATTTCAATTCCCAGGTTATTTGCTACAATCAGTGAGAGCTCACATTCAGTATTGCCAAAGAGAAATATGCCTTTTTAGTCAATTGTGTTACCATATGTGTGTTATTTTGAATTGTGGCAATTATAATTATTAATTGTGATTTTGTAAGGCAGTGGATATGTAATATCCATTGACCTATTATGTTTTGGGTTTAAGTCCCAGAAATGTGAATCTTGGGTACTTAATCTTTGAAAGTATGGTTTTGTGTGCTTTTATGATACAGTCCTTTGGACTGTAGGTTGAACTTTGTGATAAAATTATTTGTTTGTGTGATGTGTTCACAAGACTCGGGCACGAGTACTTGTGAGGACTAGAACTATGTTCTAGTGTTTTTGGCTAGACTGCCATGTAATAGATAAATGAAACTTGAATAGTGAGCACAATTAATTAGACTAAAAGATTTATTTTATTTTTATTAAATAGAAATTAATTAACAAACTCTTTATTTTATACATTGGACATAGAAAGAATTTAGGACCTTGGCGTGGATGAATCAATGGTAAGTTATTAATTATTAAAAATTATAGAACTTAACAAGATTTTGTTACGTGTTATGAATCATGTTGATTTCTGAGAGTCGTGCAATGGAACTGTGTGTGCGCGGTGATTCGTGGGAACTGCAAGATGAAAAGAGAGTCACGTGGAGTGTTCCAGCTGTGAGAATAACAAAGAGAGGGGGGAGTTCGAAAGACGTGTCACGATGTAATGTGACGGTCACCCATAGAAAGGTGATGGAGGCAAATGTCCTCATACATATGATTTTTTAGCAGAGACAGGGTCTCAGGCTCAGCGTCTATTCGACTGTCCTGTACCATGTGCAGCAGAACCCCACTGTGACGAGGAAGAATAATCCTTGTGAGGAGAGTTGTGGAGGAGTCAGTCCTTCGAATATTGGATGATCACAGTTGGTACCTGGGAGATGATCGTAAGGAAAATTGACCTTGGAGGGTAAGGCACTGAGTTGTGATGATAGATCACATAGATGACTCGGCCACCCTGACAAAAATACGAGACATCATCGGTTGGTGAGAGCCCACCATAGTACCATGGTGAGAGGTGTACTCCCAACAGTCATCCAACTCAATTGTGTAAGACCACTAAGTTCTGGGAGTTCCAGTGGCAGCTGGCCAGTAAGAAAGGATTTACAGAATTAGTGAAAGGAAACGATTAGGATTACGAGTGTGAACATTAGACAACCACATGGTGATGGTGGACAGGATTTTGTTTGTGACTTGTAAAGTCGTTGTTTATGTGCTGCTTGATGAAGCAGAGAGTTCACCCTTCTGTTTATTTTCTTTTAGGGGCAGATGGCAGCGAAGGACTCAACCCTCCATTGGAGGATTGAGAGCATATTTGGGAGAGGGATAACAGTTGTGGTCCAGGGCGTAGATCACATCTTGGGCTACATCCGGTTCGCACGAATGCCCACGTATGACCCTTGGGGCTTAGGATCTCTGCATAGGGTGGGAGTTAGAAGATGACTACTCTGAGTCCTAGGACTTTCTTTTCTTTGTCATGTATCTAGTTGGGGTAGACATAGGCACTCAGATTTCTTTTGTTATGTGTATATGTCAGTCATCATGTCATATGACTATGTTCTCGTTTTCCCTTACTTTGCCTTTCTACGTGTTTACTGTTATGCTCCGGGGGTACATTATGTTAAACACTTTCAGATATGCATATGTTATATTTTAGCCAAAATTATCAATTGTATTTACATATTTCTACTCCTTCGAAAACTTAAAATTGTTCCTTTACAATAAAAATAACGCCAAAACCTTTTCTGCCAAATTATATTAAAGCATTATAAGTATTAAAACGAAGCGCAACTTTCGAAATTAAAATTGAGGAAAAAGTTTGTTTTAAAAAAAAAATTCCATAAAATCCCAATTAAGTTTTCTTAATTTCACTAGATTTTCGTTAGTAAATTAATAAAAATGTGTTATGAAATAATTAATTGAATTAAACCTCGCATATTTCCATAATAGAAATTAGGGTGTTACACATAGCACTTTTAAGTATTGTGGTCTGAGGTGCCCCATGGTCCAATTTTGGTGCCCGTGGTGCATTTTCGGCCCATTGTGCAATTTTCGTGCGAAAATAAGACTTTTGGGTTTTGGTGCACCATGATCCCTGGTGCATTCTTATGCATAAAAAAACCATAATGCTCAGAGCACTTTTCAGTTTTGAGGTATGTGGTGCCTCGTGGTCCAATTTTGGTGCCGGTGGTGCATATTCGACCATTTGTGAAATTTTAATGCGAAAATAAGACTTTTGGGATTTGGTGCCCCGTGATCCCTGGTTTATTCTTATGCATAAAAAACCATAATGCTCGGAGAACTTTTAAGTTTTGAGGTCTAAGGTGTCCCGTGGTCCAATTTTGGTGCACGTGGTGCATTTTCAGCCCATTGTGCAATTTTTGTGCAAAAATAAGACTTTTTGGTTTTAGTGCCCTGTAAACCCTGGTGCATTCTTATGCATAAAAAACCATAATGCTCGGAGCACTTTTCGGTTTTGAGGTCCGTGGTGCCCCGTGGTCCAAATTTGGTGCCTGTGGTGTATTTTCGGCCCATTGTTCAATTTTGGTGCGAAAATAAGACATCTGGGTTTTGGTGCCCCGTGATCCTTTGTGCATTCTTATGCATAAAAAATCATATTTCTTGGAGCACTTTTCAGTTTTGAGGTTCGTGGTGCCCAGTGGTCCAATTTTGGTGCCGGTAATGCATTTTCGGCAATTTGTGCAATTTTCGAGCAAAAACAAGACTTTTGGGTTTTGGTGCCCTGTGATCCCTGGTGCATTCTTATGCATGAAAATCCAAAATGCTCACAGCACTTTTCAGTTTTGAGGTCCGTGGTGCCCCGCGGTCCAATTTTGGTGCCGGTGGTGCATTTTCGGCAAATTGTGCAATTTTCGAGCGAAAACAGAATTTTGGGTTTTGGTGCCCTGTGATCCCTGGTGTATTCTTATGCATAAAAAGCCATAATGCTCAGAGCACTTTTCGGTTTTGAGGTCCGTGGTGCCCCGTGGTCCAAATTTGGTGCCCGTGGTGCATTTTCGGCCCATTGTTCAATTTTTGTGGGAAAATTAGAATTTTTGGTTTTGGTGCCCCGTGATCCTTGGTGCATTCTTATGCATTTAAAACCATAATGCATAGAGCACTTTTAAGTTTTGAGGTCCCAAGTGCCCCGTAGTCCAATTTTGGTACTCGTGGTGCATTTTCGTCCCATTGTACAATTTTCGTGCGAAAATAAGACTTCTGGGTTTTGGTGCATCGTAATCCTTTGTGCATTCTTATGCATCAGATACCATAATGCTCAGAACACTTTTCAGTTTTGAGGTCCGTGGTGCCTCGTGGACCAATGTTGGTGCCGGTGGTGCATTTTCGGCCATTTGTGCAATTTTCGTGCTAAAATAAGACTTCTGGGTTTTGGTGCCCCGTGATCTTTGGTGCATTCTTATGCATAAAAAACCATATTTCTTGGACCACTTTTCAGTTTTGAGGTTCGTGGTGCCCAGTGGTCCAATTTGGTGCCGGTAATGCATTTTCGGCAATTTATGCAATTTTCGAGCGAAAACAAGACTTTTGGGTTTTGGTGCCCTGTGATCCCTGGTGCATTCTTATGCATAAAAATACATAATGCTCGGAGCACTTTTCAGTTTTGAGGTCCGAGGTGCCTTGTGGTCCAAATTTGGTGCCTGTGGTGCATTTTCGGCCCATTGTACAATTTTAGTGCGAAAATAAGAATTTTGGGTTTTGGTGCCCTGTGATCCCTGGTGCATTCTTATGCATAAAAAACCATAATGCTTACAGCACTTTTAAGTTTTGAGGTCCCAAGTGCCCCCTAGTCCAATTTTGGTACCTATGGTGCATTTCGTCCCATTGTGCAATTTTCGTGCGAAAATAAGACTTCTGGGTTTTGGTGCCCCGTGATCCTTACTGCATTCTTATGCATAAAATACCATAATGCTTGGAACACTTTTCAGTCTTGAGGTTTGTGGTGCCCTGTGGTCCCATTTTGGTGTCGGGGGTGCATTTTCGGTCATTTCTGCAATTTTCGTGCAAAAATAAGACTTCTGGGTTTTGGTGCCCCATGATCCTTTGTGCATTCTTATGCATAAAAAACCATAATACTTGGAGCACTTTTCAGTTTTGAAGTCCGTTGTGCCCCGTGGTCCAGTTTTAGTGCCCGTGGTGCATTATCGGCCCATTGTGCCATTTTTGTTCGAAAATAAGACTTTTGGATTTTGGTGCCCCGTGATCCCTGGTGCATTCTTATGGATAAAAAACCATAATGCTCGGAACACTTTTTAGTTTTGAGGTTCGTGGTGCCCCGAGGTCCAATTTTGGTGCCAGTGGTTCATTTTTAGCCATTTGTGGAATTTTTGTGCGAAAATAAGACTTTTGGGTTTGGGAACCCCGTGATCCCTGGCGCATTCTTATCCATAAAAAACCATAATGCTTCGAGCACTTTTCAGTTTTGAGGTCCGTGGTGCCCCGTGGTCCAATTTTGGTGCCGGTGGTGCATTTTCTGCCATTTGTGAAATTTTCATTCGAAAATAAGACTTTTGGGTTTTGGTGTCCCGTGATCCCTAGAGCATTCTAATGCATAAAAAACCATAAGGCTCAGAGAACTTTTAGGTTTTGAGGTCCGAGGTGCCTCGTGGTCCAATTTTGGTTCCCGTGGTGCATTTTCTACCCATTGTGCAATTTTCGTGCGAAAATAAGACTTTTGGGTTTTGGTGCCCTATGATCCCTAGTGCATTCTTATGCAGAAAAAACTATAATGCTCGGAACACTTTTCAGTTTTGAGGTCTGTGGTGCCCCGTGGTCCAATTTTGGTGCCGGTGGTGCATTTTCGGCCATTTGTGCAATTTTTGTGCGAAAATAAGACTTTTGGGTTTTGGTGCCCCGTGATCCCTGGTGCATTCTTATACATAACAAACCATAATGCTCTAAGCACTTTTCAGTTTTGAGGTCTGAGGTGCCCAGTTGTCTAATTTTGGTGCCCGTGGTGCTTTTTCGGCCATGTGCAATTTTCGTGCGAAAATATGACTTTTGGGTTTTTGTGTCCCGTGATCCCTGGTGCATTCTTATGCATAAAAAACCATAATGCTCGGAACACTTTTCAGTTTTGAGGTCTGTGGTGCCCCGTGGTCCAATTTTGGTCCCCACGGCACAATGCAATTTTCGTGCAAAAATAAGACTTTTGGTTTTTGGAGCACCACGATCCTTGGTGCATCCTAATGCATAAAAAGCCATAATGCTCGGAGCACTTTTCAGTTTTGAGGTCCGTGGTACCCCATGGTCTAATTTTGGTGCCCGTGGTGCATTTTTTGCCCATTATGCAATTTTCGTGCCAAAATAAGACTTTTGGGTTTTGGTGCCCCGTGATCCTTGGTGGATTCTTATGCATAAAAAACGATAATGCACAAAGCAATTTTCAGTCTTTAGGTCTGTCGTGCCTCGTGGTCCAATTTTGCGGCACGTGGTGAATTTTCGGCACATGTTGCAATTTTCGTGCCAAAATAAGACTTTTAGGTTTTTGTGCCCCGTGATCCTTGGTGCACCCTTATGCATAAAAAACCATAATGCTCTGAGCACTTTTCAGTTTTGAGGTACATGGAGCCCCGTGGTCCAATTTTGGTGTTGGGGGTGCATTTTCAGCCATTTGTGCAATTCTCGTGCGAAAATAAGACTTTTGGGTTTTGGTGCCCCGTGATCCCTGGTGCATTCTTATGCATAAAAAACCATAATGCTCGGAGCACTTTTCAGTTTTGAGGTCCTAGGTACCCCGTGGTCCAATTTTTGTGCCCATGGTGCATTTTCGGCCCATTGTGCAATTTTCGTGTGAAAACAAGACTTTTGGGTTTTGGTGCCCCGTGATCCCTAGTGCATTCTTATGCATAAAAAACCATAATACTCGGAGCACTTTTCAGTTTTGAGGTCCGAGGTGCCCCCATGGTCCAATTTTGGTGCCCATGGTGCAATTTTCGTACGAAAATAAGACTTTTGGGTTTTGGTGCCCTGCGATCCCTGGTGCATTCTTATGTATAAAAAACAATAATGCTCAAAACACCTTTCAGTTTAGAGGTTCGTGGTGCCCCGTGGTCCAATTTTGGTGCACGTGGTGCATTTTTGGCCATTTGTGCAATTTTCGTGCGAATAAATACTTTTGGGTTTTGGTGCCCCGTGGTCCCTGGTGCATTCTTATGTATTAAAAACCATAATGCTCAGAGCACTTTTCTGTTTTGAGGTTCGAGGTACCCTGTGGTCCAATTTTGGTGCCCATGGTGCATTTTCGGCCCATTGCGCAATTTTCGTGCGAAAATAAGACTTTTGGGTTTTAGTGCCCTCTGATCCCTAGTGCATTCTTATGCATAAAAAACCATAATGCTCGGACCACTTTTAAGTATTGAGGTCGAGGTGCCCCGTGGTCCAATTTTCGTGCGAAAGTAAGACTTTTGGATTTTAATGCCCCGTGATCCCTGGTGCATTCTTATTCATAAAAAACTATAATGCTCAGAGAACTTTTCTGTTTTGAGGTCCGAGGTACCCCGTGGTACAATTTTCGTGCCCATGGTGCATTTTCGGCCCATTGCGCAATTTTCGTTCGAAAATAATACTTTTGGGTTTTGGTGCCCTGTGATCCCTAATGCATTCTTATGCATAAAAAACCATAATGCTCGGAACACTTTTCAGTTTTGAGGTCCGTGGTGCCCCGTGGTCCAATTTTGGTGCCGATGGTGCATTCTTATGCATAAAAAAACATAATACTCGGAACACTTTTCAGTTTTGAGGTTCGTGGTGCCCCATGGTACAATTTTGGTGCCGATGGTGCATTTTTGTCCATTTGTGCAATTTTCGTGCAAAAATAAGACTTTTGGGTTTTCATGCCCTATGATCCCTGGTGCATTCTTATGCATAAAAAACAATAATGTTTGGGGCACTTTTCAGTTTTGAGGTCCGTGGTGCCTCGTGGTCCAATTTTGGTGCCGGTGGTGCATTTTCGGCCATTTGTGAAATGTTCGTGCGAAAATAAGACTTTTGGGTTTTGGTACCCTGTAATCCCTGGTGCATTCTTATGCATAAAAACCATAATGCTCGGACATCTTTTAAGTTTTGAGGTTCGAGGTGCCCCGTGGTCCAATTTCGGTGCCCATGGTGCATTTTTGGTCATTTGTGCGATTTTCATGGGAAAATAAGACTTTTGGGTTTTGGTGCCCCGTGATCCCTAGTGCATTCTTATGCATAAAAAACCATACTGCTCGGAACAATTTTCAGTTTTGAGGTTCGTGGTGCCCTGTGGTCCAATTTTGGTGCCGATGGTGCATTTTCGTCCATTTGTGCAATATTCGTGCGAAATTAAGACATTTAGGTTTTGGTGCCCCGTGATCCTTGGTGAGTTCTTAAGCATAAAAAACCATAATGCTCGGAGCACTTTTAAGTATTGAGGTCCGAGGTGCCCCGTGGTCCAATTTTGGTGCCGGTGGTGCATTTTCAGCCATTTGTTCAATTTTCATGCGAAAATCAGACTTTTGGGTTTTGGTGCCCCGTGATCCCTCGTGCATTCTTATGCATATAAAACTATAATTCTCGGAGCATTTTTAAGTTTTTAGATCCGAGGTGCCCCGTAGTCCAATTTTTGTGCCCGTGGTGCATTTTCGGTCCATTGTGCAATTTTCGTGCGAAAATAAGAATTTTGGGTTTTGGTGCCCCATGATCCCTCGTGCATTCTTATGAGTAAAAAACCATAATGCTCGGAGCACTTTTCAGTTTTTAGGTCCGAGGTGCCTTGTAGTCCAATTTTTGTGCCCGTGGTGCATTTTGGCCCATTGTGCAATTTTCGTGTGAAAATAAGACTTTTGGGTTTTTGTTTCCCGTGATCCCTGGTGCATTCTTATGCATAAAAAACCATAATGCTCGGAGCACTTTTCAGTTTTGAGGTCTGAGGTGCACCGTGGTCCAATTTTGGTACCCATGGTGCATTTTCGGCCCATTGTGCAATTTTCATGTGAAAATAATACTTTTGGGTTTTGGTGCCCTGCGATCCCTAGTTCATTCTTATGCATAAAAAACCATAATGCTCGGAAAACTTTTCATTTTTGAGGTTCGTGGTGTCCCGTGTTCCAATTTTGGTGCCGGTGGTGCATTTTCGACCCATTGTGCAATTTTCGTGCGAAAATAAGACTTTTGGGTTTTGGTGCCCCGTGATCCATGGTGCATTCTAATGCATAAAAAACCATAATGCTTAGAGCAGTTTTAAGTATTGAGGTCCGAGTGCCCCGTGGTCCAATTTTGGTGCCCGTGGTGCATTTTCGACCCATTGTGCAATTTACGTGCGAAAATAAGACTTTTGGGTTTTTGTGCCCCGTGATCCCTGGTGCATTCTTATGCATAAAAAACCATAATGCTCGGAACACTTTTCAGTTTTGAGGTTCGTTGTAACACCCTAAGTTCTATAGTGATGAATATGCAATATTTGATTCAATTAATTATTTTATAAAATGCCCTAATTAATTTACTTAAGAAAACACGTGAAAGGTGAAAGAAACATAATCAGAATTTAGTGAAAATTTTAAAACTTTTTAATTCAATTTTAATTGCGAAAGTTATATTTTTCTTTAGCAGTTATAACACGTTATTTAAGTCAACAAAAAGTTCAAGCGTAGTTTCAATCGTAAAAGATTGAATTAAATTTTTGTATATGTGGAAATAAAACAATGGAAGATGTGTAGGACTAGAAATGTAAACATGTATATACATATATGTAACCAAAAGACATAACGTACACCCGGAGCATAAGTACAGAAAGATACTACATGGTCCACATGATGACTGAATATGTACAATAAAATATCTGAGATGCTTAAATCTACCCGACCAAATACATGATAAAGCAAAATAAGATCCTAGCTCCCATAGCAGTTGTAACCCCCTTCTAATTAATTAATTTACATCTAATATTAAAAAAAAATCTAAATATAATAAATACAATACATTAAAGTTCAAGATGTATCTTTATAATTTACATTATTAAAATTTACAGAAATACTATTCCAAAATAATTCTAATTAATACAAATATTATATATATAACCAAAAGTACCCAGTCCTATAGCTCTGGAAAATATTTGCATCTTTAACTTCTACTTAATCTTCAAAGTACCTGCAGTCACACTCCCCTAGAATCTAGGGACAAAATTACCGGATCAGGCATTTAATTTCTCATACAATTAAAACAATTTCAAACATATACCTATCATAACAAATTAATTAGTCACACACATAATTAAATGCAGCATGATTTATGCAATTGCAGTTTTTGACTCAAATTCATTTTGACCCTGCTCCATGGAGACTTCCCCTTTGAGTGTTTAGTAAAGACAGGCCTACCATTACGTTCTGCAATTCAGCTAACAGTCCCCACTAAACGCGAATAAGCTAAACAGAATTAGAAGATCAGGATACCCGGAAGGCCACCACGATCGAATCTCAGTCCAGATTCCGGCCACATATGGAATTGTCAATATCCTTCACCCCACAGACTATATAATCACAGACTAGATAGTCCTGTTTAACAAATTCTACTCACCCCAAAAATCATTTCTCAAATCATATTCATTTCACATGACTACCGCAGTCCCGGTTAGTCAACATAATTCTTTCTCATTTGAAACTTTTATAAATCCCCCAAAAAGACTCATGCAAATGAATTATGTTCATGATCGCAATTAAATAAATAATTTGTACACATTAACATACAAGAATACAAAAATTAAGCAATTTATCTTATCACATTAGTATTTTAGTAAATTATCAATTAAATCACTATTAGGTAAAATTACTAAAATAACCTTAATCTTTTTCCAAAATACCCAATGTGTCCCTACATGTAAAATGACCATTTTGCCCTTGGTTTTTCAAAAATTTCCACATAGTATCCCTTGTATTTTTAGCTTGGCCGCATGGTATACACACCATTTCCAACATGTTTTCCAAAGCAACAACTTCCAATTCCAACAAAAAATCAACCAAATCACAATTCAATCAAAATTCAGCAAACCACATTTCAACCATCACAACACATCACAAATTCAATCAAACATCATTCCAATCCATAATTTCCAATTACTAGCATCAAAAACACAAAACCCCTAAATCAATTTCAACTTTTCATGATTCTAGGTCACATATTGAATCTAACCCTACAACATGTTTTCTTCTAATTCCAAGGGTTCTAATTTGAAATTAAATGCCTAGATCCTTACCCTGATCTCTTAATTGAAGAAAAATCCTTGAATTTCTTTCTCCCTCACTCCTTGATCCTCTTGAGATTTTTGAGATTTCCTCCAATTTCTTTCTCTACTAGCCGAAATAGCTTAGGGTTTTGGAAGTTTGGATGGTTTGGTTTCTTAATTTAAGTTGAGAAGATGAAGATAAGATGAAATAAAAAAAATGAAACTGCAGCTGCTGTGTTTAAAACTCACGGTTCTATTTTGCAGGAAAACTAGCTTTGGTGACTTTTCTTTTGTGTTAAGTTTTTAAGGCTTCATTTAACAAGTTATTAACCAAAATGAAGTTTCCCTTCAGGTCCAGCAGTCCCTGCACGTCCAGCAGCCCCAATTGGCCAAGGGAGATCAAGTCACCAAGCCTCTTGGACAGCCAAAGGAGCTTGCTTGGGTGACTTGCCTTCCAAAAGGTCAAAAGTCAACATTTGTAGGTAATTTAATGGAATTTTCTAGAATAATTTAGGGCTGTTAATTATCTTACAAACTAATTAGAATTTGAAGAAAATAACACCACCATTGGATTCCTCACTATCAAAAACCTTGGGGTAGTGTCGTACTTATCTCTTAATCCAAGCCTAATTAGCTTAATTTAGTGACATTAGAAACTTTGAGTTGTCACACTTTGATTGGTTAAGGTTCTAAATTAAATTTTTCTTGTTTAAACATTTTTTATAATTATTCTAAGTATATTACTATTATTAGATAATTCTATAGATGTCCTACGAATTTTCTCTAAATTTTCTGCCTTAGAATTTTACCGTAAAAATTTCTCAAAGTTCTAACTTTCAGAAAATCCTAACAATTCGGAATAAGCATTTTAATTCTTTATCTGTATATATTTTTAATCTATATTCAATTACCTTTCTATTAAGTTATAAATGAGTTCAAAATTTTACACTTGAAAATCTATCCTGGACAGCTGTCTGACATAGCAGTCCAATCAACAATCAATTTTGGCAAAAACAAAGACATTTAAAGATTCACAAAATTCTTCTGAGTAGAACTGTATTAATTTCATTAAGAAAATACATACATAAAGTTTCTATAAAATACAGTACATAAGTGTTCATAATATACATATATAAATGCGTACAAATAGTAAAATGAGGATGTTACAGCAGTCATCGTCTACACCTACCCTGTGAAAGACTCAACCCAAAAGCCTAGGTGGGTCGCTAGTCAATGTGGTCCTAACAATGAGACTCATGAGAAGAAACCTCAAATGAATCCCCAAGAGACTCTCTCTCTGAGTCCTCCTCGGGATCCTCCTCCGGATCCTCCTTTGTGTCAGACTCCACCAACCAAACTGCTCCACCGGCTGGAGCCTCCACGACCAACTGTGCTGCTGCTGCGGCTGCTACTGGCATCACCTGATTCCCCTTAGTAGGAATCTCGTCCATGTCCACAGGTGTAACATCCTCATTTTATTAATTATACGCATTTATATATGTATATTATTAACATTTATGCACTGTATTTTACAGAAACCTTATGTACATATTCTCTTAATGAAATTAATACAGTTCTACTCAGAAGAATTTTCTGAATTTCCAAATGTCTTTATTTTTGCCGAAATTGATAGTTGACTGGACTGCTATGTCAGACAGCTGTCCAGGATAAATTTTCAAGTATAGAATTTTGAACTCATTTATAACTTAAAAGAAAGGTAATAGAATATAGATTAAAAATATATACAGATAAAGAATTAAAATGCTTATTCAGAATTGTTAGGATTTTCTGAAAGTTAGAACTTTGAGGAATTATTACGGTAAAATTCTAAGACAGAAAATTTAGAGAAAATTCATAGGATATCTATAGAATTATCTAATAATTGTAATATACTTAGAATAATTATTAAAAATGTTTAACCAAGAAAATTTTAATTTAGAACCTTAACCAATCAAAAAGTGACAACTTAGGCTTTTCTAATGTCACTAAATTAAGCTATTTAGGCTTGGATTAAGAGATAAGTAAGACACTACCCCAAGGTTTTTGATAGTGAGGAATCCATTGGTGATGTTATTTTCTTCAAATTCTAATCACATTGTAAAATAATTAGCAGCCCTAATTACCTTCTAGAATTTTCTACAAAGTGCTTGAAATGTTGACTTTTGGGGTAGGCAAGTGACTTGGAACTCCTTGGCTGTCCAAGTGGGCTGGAAAGGCTTGGCAAGTGGATTTCCCTTGGTCCAAATGAGCTGCTGGACGTGCAGGGCAGCAGCTGGACTTGAAGGCAAAGTCCAATTTAGTTAATAATTTGTTTTAAGAAGCATTTAACTTAAGTAAAAGGAGAAAAAGTCACAAAAAGCTATTTCTCTCAAAACTGAACCTTGAGCTCTCCCAAAACAGCAGCTGCAGTTCCAATTTTCTTTTCATCTTAACTTCATCCTTTCATCCCAAATTAAGAAACCAAACCATCCAAACTTCCAAAACCCTAAGCTAATTCGGCTAGTAGAGAAAGAATTGGAAGAAATCTCAAAAATTCCTACAAGACCAAGGAGTGAGGGAGAAAGGAATTCAAGGCTTTTTCTTCAATTAAAGAGTTTAAGGTAAGGATCTAGGCATTTAATTTCAATTAGAACCCTTGGAATTAGAAGAAAACATGTTGTAGGGTTAAATTCAATTTTTGACCTAAAATCATGAAAACTTGAAATTGATTTAGGGGTTTTGTGTTTTTGATGCTTGTGATTGAAATTCATGGATTGGAATGATGTTTGATTGAATTTTTAAGGTGTTGTAATGGTTGAAATTTGGTTTGTTGAATTTTGATTGAATTTGTGATTTGATTGAATTTTGGTTGGAATTGGAGTTTGTTACTTTGGAAAATATGTTGAGAATGGTAGTGAGACCATTCGGCCAGCCCTAAATGCAAGGGATATTATGTGGAAATTTTTGTAAAATCAAGGGCAAAATGGTCATTTTACATGTAGGGACAAAATGGGAATTTTTGAAAAAGAGCAAGGGTAATTTGGTCATTTCAAAATTTAGGACATAGATGGAATTCTAGAAAAGATTAAGGGTATTTTAGTAACTTTACCTAATAGTGAATTTTTATAATTTTTATGTGATTGCTTAATATTAATTATTTGTTTATTAGCATCATTGTCATATTGCATAAGCTTGAGTTCTTAGAAAATACAAAGATTTCAAATGAGAAATGAGTGTTTACGGGGGAATTGATTTC
The DNA here is from genome assembly GCA_026413185.1 of Pueraria montana var. lobata. Classification (NCBI taxonomy): domain Eukaryota; kingdom Viridiplantae; phylum Streptophyta; class Magnoliopsida; order Fabales; family Fabaceae; genus Pueraria; species Pueraria montana. Next base: position 8,409,853 of record CM048649.1, read on the forward strand.
CAGGACTGTGTTGACTGACCGGACTGCGGTAGTCATGTATTTGAAAATATGATTGAGATTATGAACAGAGAACTGTGTTGACTGACCGGACTGCGGTAGTCATGTATTTGAAAAGATGATTGAGATTATGAACAGAGAATATGATAGTCCTGAGAAATGGGTGAGCAGAGTAAGTTAGACAGGACTGTATAGTCTGTGATTATATAGTCTGTGGGGTGAGGGATATTGGCAATTCCACATGTGGCTGTAATCTGGACAGAGATGCTGCCGTGGTGGCCTTCCGGGTATCCTGACCTCCTAATTCTGTTTAGTTTATTCGCGTTTAGTAGGGGCTGATAGCTGAATTGCAGTACGTAATGGTAGGCCAGTTACTTACTAAACACTCAAAGGGGAAGTCTCCATGGAGCAGGGTCAAAATGAATTTGAGTCAAAAACTGCATTGCATAAATCATACTGCATTTAATTATGTGTGTAACTAATTAATTTGTTATGATATGTATTTGTTTGAAATTGTTTTAATTCTATGAGAAATTAAATGCCTGATCCGGTAATGCTGTCCCCAGATTTTAGGGGAGTGTGATTGCAGGTATTTGGAAGATTAATTAGAAGTTACAGATGCAGACATGGTCCAGAGCTATAGGATGGGGACTATTTTGGGTAGACAATAATGTTGTAGTAGTTAGAATTATTTTGTAGCAGTGTTTATATAAATTTTAATGATGTAAATTACAGAACATATTTTGGATTGTAATAGAACGTATTAGAACTTTGAAATAAATATATAAAATAAATTAAATAGTTAAATTATGTTTTATATGAAAGGGGGGGTTACATTAGTGGTATCAGAGCTCTGGTTATGCATCTCTAGGACTTGCGAGTAGTGGGTCTATTAGGTGTTTTGCTGTGTTACCCTGATTAGAATTGTTTGTTTGTTAAGAATATTATGGGAAAAAGGGTAGTAACTAGATCTGAAATTTTAAGACATGTAGAAATGAGAAGAGGAAGGCTAGTTATAAATCCTAGAGTTGAAACCAATAGTATAGCTAAGATGGCAGAAAGGAAGAAAGAAAATCTTGATAAAGTTGTGAGGGTGCACACTCAGGACTCAGTCGAGATGACTTTCTCTCCTAATGCTTAAAATTTTATTATTATTAGTATTGTTCAAGTTGGGTTATTTTCCATGTTACTTATATTGTGAATTTAAGACTTATAATCTTGAGTTAGTTGAGAAAGGAGATCTAAAGACCTGAGTTCGTAGATCAAGGTTGAGAATAGAGGTCCAAATATTTGAGTTTATAGGATAATAGTTGAGTTTGACAAAAGAAAGAAAACAAAGTTTTGAAGGTACCTTGATGTTTGGAATATGATGAGATGTTGAAAGTATGGTTATTGCCATATTGTTCTAATGGATGTTTTCATGTGTTTTGAAGGCTGAAACAGTGTATCGTAGTATAAATTTGTCACAGGATTGATATCTTAACTATTAGGACTTGAAATTTTGTGTTTTGGACATGATTTAGAACCAAAATAGTGCATTTTTCTGGTGCAGTAAAATAGCCTGCGGGTGTAACACTGTTAAATTACATTTCCATGGTGTAAGTGGTGATTTAAGGCTTGTATAATTGAGGTTATTAATGATCCATGTTATAGGACTTAGTGGGTAGGTATAAGTGAGGGTTCTTGATGGTTAAACCTTGATTAAGAGAGTAGAATAGGACCCAAATGCTAAGTTAGTAGTAGTTGTCCTAAAAAAAAAAAATAATAATAATAAAAAAAAAAAAATTGAAAGAGTATGTGATTGGAAGACCTAAGGGTGTGTGTCTTGATGTTGGAAATTCAAGTAACAATTAAATTGGTAGTAGTGAATTGGAGTAATTTGAGGTATTTTGAAAGTCTTTCTAATAGTGATTTGTTGGAATTAGGGTTCTAAAGTACAGCTGTAAGTTGAGGATGTTAATCATGTTTAAAATCCTAACCTCTAAAATACGTTTGAATTGTGTGATAACTATCCGAGATAGACAATTTGTTGTGAACTTGATTTGTTCGCCTTTGATTGACCTTGATGTGATATTAGGAATGGATTGGTTAGCAGCCAACCGTATTCTAATAGATTGTGTTTCTAAAACTTTAATTTTTCCTAAACTTGATGTTTATAGACTTAACCCTATCCAACCAAAGGAAATATCATTTAAAAGTGAAATTCAAAAATACATGTTATCATCTCTTGGAACTAAAGAAGATAAAATTGAAATTGAATCTGTGCTAGTTGTAAATGAGTATCTTGAAGTTTTTCCTGAGGATGTTTCTAGTTTACCTCCTGAGAGAGAGATAGAATTTAGCATTGACTTGATGCCTGGTACTAGACCAATCTCTATGCAACCATATATAATGTCATTATTGAAATTAATTGAGTTAAAGAAACAATTGGAAGAATTATTAGAAAAACAGTTTGTAAGGCCTAGTGTGTCCCTATGGTGAGCCCCAGTATTATTAGTTAAAAAGAAAGATGGAGGATCTAGGTTATATGTAGATTATAGACAATTAAATAAAGTAATTATAAAGAATAAATATCTTTTACCTAGAATAGATGATTTAATGGATCAACTTAAAGCAGTAACAATTTTATCTAAAATAGATTTAAGGAATGGGTATCATCAAATTAGAGTTAGAAAGAAGGATATACCCAAGATTACTTTTAGGACTAGGTATGGGCATTATGAATATCAAGTGATGCCATTTGGAGTGACTAATGCCCCAGCAGTATTTATGAATTAGATGGATAATGTGTTTAGACCATACTTAGATCATTTTGTAGTAGTATTTATAGATGATATATTAATATATTCTAAAAATAAAGAGGAACATGAAAATCATCTTAGAATAACATTGCAAACTTTGAAAGATAGAAAATTATATGCTAAATTGTCTAAGTGTGAATTTTGGTTGGAGGAAGTGAAAATTTTAGGACATTTAATTTCTAAAGATGGACTAAGTGTAGATTTTTCTAAGGTAGAAGCAGTTTTAGAATGGGAAAGGCCTAAGACAGTAACTAAGATTAGTAGTTCTTAGGATTTGATGGATATTATAGAAGATTGATTGAAGGATTTTCTAAGATAGCTAGACCCTTAATAGAATTTTATTTGGAGTGAGAGTTGTGAGAAAATTTTCCAAGAATTGAGACATAAATTGACTACCTCACTAGTTTTAGTTTTACCCGACCCAAATGAATCCTATGAGGTATACTGTGATGTTTCATCTCTAAGGTTAAGATGTGTGTTGATATAAAATAAGAAAGTGGTAGCTTATGCATCTAGGCGGTTGAAATCACATGAGAGAAATTATCCTACTCATGATTTGGAGTTAGCAGCTATAGTTTTTGCTTTGAAGATTTGGAGACATTATTTATATGGATCAATATTTGATGTATATAGTGATCATAAGAGTTTAAATTATTTGTTTAAAAAAAAAAAATTGGAAAGGAGAAAAAGAAGATGGATGGAGTTTATTAAAGATTATGATTTTTCAATTAAGGTATCATCCAAGAGAGGCTAATGTAGTAGAAGATGCTTTAAGTAGGAAAATTGTGCATATGTCAACTATGAGGATTAAAGAATTAGAGTTAATAGAATAATTTAGAGATTTAAATCTATGTACAGTTAGGAAAAAGGATAAAATTCCATTTGGAATTATTACCATCACTAATGAATTTTTGGAAGAAATTAGGAAGAAACAAGATGCAGATGAATGTATTCCAGAAAAGAAAGGATTAATGGGATCAGGTAAGGAAAAAGAATTTAATTTAGGAATGGATATAATTATTAGGTTTAAAATAGAATTTGTGTACCTAATGATCAAGAATTTAAGGAATTAATTTTGGAGGAAGGGCACAAAAGTAAACTTAGTATTCATCCTAGAACAACAAAAATATATAAAGATTTAAAGGGAATGTTTTGGTGGTCCAGGATGAAGAGAGATGTAGCAGAATATGTGGCTAGATGTTTAACATGTTAGAAAGCAAAGATTGAATATCAGAAACCCTTTGATCTGTTACATCCTTTAGAGAATACCTACATGGAAACGGAATAGTATATCAATGGATTTTGTGGTAAGATTACCTAGAACACATAGGAATTTTGATACCATTTGAGTAATTGTAGATAGATTAACTAAATTAGTACATTTTGCTTTCAATAAATATTCAGTATTCTTTAGAAAGATTAGCTTAATTTAGAAAAATTAGCTTAATTGTACTTAAAGGAAATAGTTAGATTATCTGGAGTACCTACTAGTATAAAGTCTAATAAAGACCCTAGCTTTGTTTTTAAATTTTTGGAAAGATTTTCAGAAAGCTTTAAGAAGTAAAATTATATCTTAGTTTAGTATAACACCCTAAGATTGATGGTCAAACAGAAAGGACTATTCGAACATTAGAAGATCTCTTAAGAGCCTGTACATTAGAAGAGAAAGGAAAACCTAACATTTGAAACAAAGCCTGTTAAGATTGAGGACAGAAGGATTAAGTACCTGAGAGGTAAAGAAATTTCTCTAGTTAAGGTTATTTGGGATGATATCAGAGGTGATGCTACATGGGAGTTAGAGGAAAAAAATGAAAGAAACATATCCTCATTTATTTGTATAGTTATTTGGTTGTATAGTTGTATGGTTGTATATTTGTATTAGAAATTTCGAGGATGAAATTTTTATTAGTAGGGGAGAATTGTAACATCCTCATTTTATTAATTGTACGCATTTATATATGTATATTATTAACATTTATGCACTGTATTTTACAGAAACCTTATGTACATATTCTCTTAATGAAATTAATGCAGTTCTACTCAGAAGAATTTTCTGAATTTCCAAATGTCTTTATTTTTGCCGAAATTGATAGTTGACTGGACTGCTATGTCAGACAGCTGTCCAGGATAAATTTTCAAGTATAGAATTTTGAACTCATTTATAACTTAAAAGAAAGGTAATAGAATATAGATTAAAAATATATACAGATAAAGAATTAAAATGCTTATTCAGAATTGTTAGGATTTTCTGAAAGTTAGAACTTTGAGGAATTATTACGGTAAAATTCTAAGACAGAAAATTTAGAGAAAATTCATAGGATATCTATAGAATTATCTAATAATTGTAATATACTTAGAATAATTATTAAAAATGTTTAACCAAGAAAATTTTAATTTAGAACCTTAACCAATCAAAAAGTGACAACTTAGGCTTTTCTAATGTCACTAAATTAAGCTATTTAGGCTTGGATTAAGAGATAAGTAAGACACTACCCCAAGGTTTTTGATAGTGAGGAATCCATTGGTGATTTTATTTTCTTCAAATTCTAATCACATTGTAAAATAATTAGCAGCCCTAATTACCTTCTAGAATTTTCTACAAAGTGCTTGAAATGTTGACTTTTGGGGTAGGCAAGTGACTTGGAACTCCTTGGCTGTCCAAGTGGGCTGGAAAGGCTTGGCAAGTGGATTTCCCTTGGTCCAAATGAGCTGCTGGACGTGCAGGGCAGCAGCTGGACTTGAAGGCAAAGTCCAATTTAGTTAATAATTTGTTTTAAGAAGCATTTAACTTAAGTAAAAGGAGAAAAAGTCACAAAAAGCTATTTCTCTCAAAACTGAACCTTGAGCTCTCCCAAAACAGCAGCTGCAGTTCCAATTTTCTTTTCATCTTAACTTCATCCTTTCATCCCAAATTAAGAAACCAAACCATCCAAACTTCCAAAACCCTAAGCTAATTCGGCTAGTAGAGAAAGAATTGGAAGAAATCTCAAAAATTCCTACAAGACCAAGGAGTGAGGGAGAAAGGAATTCAAGGCTTTTTCTTCAATTAAAGAGTTTAAGGTAAGGATCTAGGCATTTAATTTCAATTAGAACCCTTGGAATTAGAAGAAAACATGTTGTAGGGTTAAATTCAATTTTTGACCTAAAATCATGAAAACTTGAAATTGATTTAGGGGTTTTGTGTTTTTGATGCTTGTGATTGAAATTCATGGATTGGAATGATGTTTGATTGAATTTTTAAGGTGTTGTAATGGTTGAAATTTGGTTTGTTGAATTTTGATTGAATTTGTGATTTGATTGAATTTTGGTTGGAATTGGAGTTTGTTACTTTGGAAAATATGTTGAGAATGGTAGTGAGACCATTCGGCCAGCCCTAAATGCAAGGGATATTATGTGGAAATTTTTGTAAAATCAAGGGCAAAATGGTCATTTTACATGTAGGGACAAAATGGGAATTTTTGAAAAAGAGCAAGGGTAATTTGGTCATTTCAAAATTTAGGACATAGATGGAATTCTAGAAAAGATTAAGGGTATTTTAGTAACTTTACCTAATAGTGAATTTTTATAATTTTTATGTGATTGCTTAATATTAATTATTTGTTTATTAGCATCATTGTCATATTGCATAAGCTTGAGTTCTTAGAAAATACAAAGATTTCAAATGAGAAATGAGTGTTTACGGGGGAATTGATTTCCAGGACTGTGTTGACTGACCGGACTGCGGTAGTCATGTATTTGAAAATATGATTGAGATTATGAACAGAGAACTGTGTTGACTGACCGGACTGCGGTAGTCATGTATTTGAAAAGATGATTGAGATTATGAACAGAGAATATGATAGTCCTGAGAAATGGGTGAGCAGAGTAAGTTAGACAGGACTGTATAGTCTGTGATTATATAGTCTGTTGGGTGAGGGATATTGGCAATTCCACATGTGGCTGTAATCTGGACAGAGATGCTGCCGTGGTGGCCTTCCGGGTATCCTGACCTCCTAATTCTGTTTAGTTTATTCGCGTTTAGTAGGGGCTGATAGCTGAATTGCAGTACGTAATGGTAGGCCAGTTACTTACTAAACACTCAAAGGGGAAGTCTCCATGGAGCAGGGTCAAAATGAATTTGAGTCAAAAACTGCATTGCATAAATCATACTGCATTTAATTATGTGTGTAACTAATTAATTTGTTATGATATGTATTTGTTTGAAATTGTTTTAATTCTATGAGAAATTAAATGCCTGATCCGGTAATGCTGTCCCCAGATTTTAGGGGAGTGTGATTGCAGGTATTTGGAAGATTAATTAGAAGTTACAGATGCAGACATGGTCCAGAGCTATAGGATGGGGACTATTTTGGATAGACAATAATGTTGTAGTAGTTAGAATTATTTTGTAGCAGTGTTTATATAAATTTTAATGATGTAAATTACAGAACATATTTTGGATTGTAATAGAACGTATTAGAACTTTGAAATAAATATATAAAATAAATTAAATAGTTAAATTATGTTTTATATGAAAGGGGGGTTACAACAGGTATTTCCACCTCTGCAGGAGCCATCTCCCAACGCTCAGGGTCACTGTGCTCCCCCAACTGTAACTCCAACTGTAAGGAATAAGATGCAGTGGGGGTGCGCTCTGAGTCAGTCGGGTGTGGTCCTGGCCCTCTAGATGACGTAGCGGCTGAAGAGACGTAGATGACCTCCACAGGTTCGGCTTGCTGGTAATAAGGCGGCGTAAGTTGTATCCACCACGCTAAATACTTGTATATAATAGGATAAACTCCGGGCTCGTACTCCGACGTGTGAACCAAACGGATGTAGCCCGTAAAATGATCTACATGCCTAACCAAATTGGGCTCCCACCTCCCGTAGATGCACTCAACTTCCCAAAAATATTGAGGGTCCGGGACCGCCATCTGATCCTAAAAAAAAACAACAACAAGAGGGTAACTCTCTGCTTCGTCAAGCAGTACACATAAAATGACTTGAGAAGTCACAAACATCTACGATCAACCACTTCGATGTGGTTATCTACCGATCACTCTCGGCACCTAATCGTTTTCATTACCAAAACCATTGACTCATTTTTCACTAGCCAGCTGCCACTGGAACTCCCAGAACTTAGTGGTCTTACATAAATTTAAGCTAGATGACATATTGGGAGTACACCCATTCTCCACGGTACAATGGCAGGGCTCTCACCAATCGATGATGACTCGTAATTTCTGTCGGGATTGCCAAGTCGGCTATGTGACTAGCGTCACAACTCGGTGCCATATATCCCCCAAGGACTGCCTCCTTACGATCATCTCCCAGGTACCAACTGTGGTCATCTAATGCTCTGAGGACTGACTCCTCAACACTCTTATCACCAAGTTTATTTTCTTTCTTCGTCGCCTGTGGGTTTCCCGCTGCACATGGTACAGGTGCGGACGAATTGACGCTGAGCTAAAGGTACCACCTCTATGCTCACATATGCATATATAAATAAGGACTTTGCCTTTATCACTACATCGTAACAATCTCATCACCCCAGGTGATGCGTCATTCACAATCCGACCTTGGTTCATAGATAACTCGCAGCCAAAATATCCCACGCAACTTTCTTACATTCTTGAAGTTCTAGAGATCCGACGTACTCTCGTATCTTCATAGTACGGCTCTCAACTCACATAAGTCACAGCGTGTCATATATTTTATTACGTTTTATATATTCCTTACCCTCTCAAGTGTCTTATGATTTTTAAGAAAAATATTTATACTCACCATTATTCCTCCACGCAAAGGTCCTAAATCCTTTTCTATGTCCAATGCATAAAAGAAAGAGTTCATTTATTAATTTATATTTAATAAACTAAATGAAAATAAAATAAATAAATAAATCTCTTAGATCATTTAAATGTGCTCACTATACAAGTTATATTTATCTTTGAATAGCAATTTTGCTATTGACACTAGAAATCAATTATAGTTACTACAAGTACTCGCGTCGAATCTTGTAGACACATCACACCAACAAACAATTTTACCACCAGATTCAAACTACGGTCGAGAGACCCGTATCACCAAAACAGAGAAAACCACACTTTCAATATCAAATGCTCAAGGTTTTCCTCCCTGAGACTTAAATAAATCAATCAAAATAATGGTTATATTATATCCATTATCTCACATAATCAAAATATTAGTTAATGGTAAAATGACAAAAGTACACGTATTAATAATCACATTTGACTATTGAGTCAAATTTTCATTGGCGGTACTGAATTTGAGCTCTCACTTAAACAAGCAAATGACCTCGGAATTTAAAGATTTTTGTATCAAATCGAAGCTCTGGAAATCTACTTTATAGAAAGGTGTCTCACTTATAAAAAAATTTCTAAGTCAGCAACTCCAGATTTTTAGTGCCCACTGAACATAGCTCAAAGAAATGTGAATTTCTCCCACTTCCCAAAACTAAATTAACTGAAAATTTCTAAAGTTTAAAGCTAACCCCTTGATCTTTCCAAAACGGTATTTTTTGCTTCCAAATTCATTTTCTATTGTTCCCAGTAAAAATATTACTAACAGCTTACAATTTTGACATCAAAACAGGGTCCTAAACCATTGGTTTGTTTCTTTTGAAAAAATAATTTATAAATTATGCTTGGAAATTTTTGTAATATACATGGTTAAAAATATTATTTTGTCTAGTTTTTAAAGGTTTAATTAGCTTTCAGAAACATTAAGTACACAGGGAGAATTTTAACAAAAACCGAGCCTTGTTCCAGTGAAACCCCAAAACAGCACAGTCCACTTCCGAGCCATAGATTAACCCCAAGATGAAATTATTTTTCAAAGATGTCAACATAAAAGTTGTTGAATTTTATGTCTATTTTCATTCAAAACAAATTTGACAAAAAACCAACGGTTATATCTTTCAAAAATGGCAAAACAGTGAGGGCTGTTCCATGCTAAACGAAAGGACAGCCACTGCCAACGAATTTTTAGTTAACAATTTTCAAAGAAAACTTGATCAAAACCATTTTTGAGAAAAAGGTACATGATCTCACTTGTTTCCAGAGCCATTTTCATTCCAATTACAAGATGAAAATGAACTTACTCCTTACATGCAAAGGCTCACAACTACTGCCAAAGAGAATTCAACACCACCCATCCACTTTCAACTCAACAAACAATTCAAACACATCTCAATTCTCAGCAATGGAGGCATGCATGTATGCTATGGTTAAGGCCCCCAGACCTTAACCATATTCTCAACAAGAAAAGAAAACAAAGAGTCCACAAGAGAGTTCCCTCACCTTGGTTCTTAGTTCCAGCCGAGAGAAAGGAAGAAGAGATGAAGGGCATACTAGGTAGAGAGGATGAGGGCTGTCAATGGCTTACATGCAAAGCTTCAAGCTCCAAAAATGGCTCCCCCTTCTCTTGTTGGTGTCTCGGCCAAGGAAGGAAAAGAGGTGAGAGAAGAGAGAATTTTGTGTGTGTAAATTTTGCTTGTTAGGAGGATTAGTGAGTGAGTGATGCGTAAAAATGCGTTCGCAAAGGGCAAGCGTACCCTACGCAGTAGTAACAGTGGACTCTAGGAGTCTGGATATCGAACCCAAAGGACCAGTCGCGTTCCCAAATAATCAATCTCGCAAATAACTAAGCAATCCAGAATATAAAAATCAAATTGAGAAGAATGTTGGTCAATTATTCTTTTCAAAAGAAAGAGAATCGGAGCAGAAAGATTACTGTGAGAACAATTATGATAAAGAAGCCTAGGATTGTGATTTCACATGTACCCCTTTTTCCCCCAATTCTAATCTTAATAAAATTCCTAAATGTGTTACTTGCCAGCGACCTCTTAAATTCGTTAATTAACAATTGATCATAGTTAATAACACTATTTCCCCTAATTTAATTCCAAATTGATCATAGGTGAGTTAATTTAGAGCAAATGATAATTCTCAGAGAGGTTGATTAACAGGTTAATCTACTGGAAATTCATACAATAAGTTTGATCATGCAAATTGTACAAATCCAATCACTTCACAGTTCAGTTAATCGCAAGCAATTGATCATAGACAAGAGATTAACTTATGTTTAGACTGATCGGTCCTAAAAGCAATAAAAGTAGTGAAGAGATACAAATAACTGAATAACATCGAGGTTTTATTAAAATTAGAACCGGGGTACAAGGGTACAACTACATCACAATCCGGGGCTAAGAGAAACTAGCCACTCATGTTCATGATTAAGCCAGAAAACTCAAAAGAAGACATAAAGATTACAAAAGGGAAGAAACTTTACAGTGATGATCCCCAATGGTGTTCTCTACGTCCTCCCGCAGCTCAGAGTCTCTCACAGGACCTCTTTCTCACCCACAACCCTCAGTTTTCGAAATAGAACAAAAGATAAAGATAAAAGGGTTTCCTATCCTATTTATAATAATTCAACATTTAAATGGCTGACAGCGCAACTTACCACGGCCGTGGTAAAATGACCACGGCCGTGGTCCTTGCATAAAAGTCCAATTCTACTACGCAACCAGCATGGCCATGGTTAAATTTACCATGGCCATGGTAATTTACCATGGCCATGGTCCTTGCGTTACTTCAATTCTGGCCTTTTTTCTTGGTCCTCTAGACAGTGGCATTTTTGCTCCAAAAAGTGCAATTTTCAACTCTTTTCCTCATGAAGCCTCTTGAGTACCTGTCTTGCACCAACTAACACCAAACAGTGAGTTTTGCCAATAAAATATATTCAAAATGTATGAAAATGGCATCTAAACTCACATCAAAATACAATCAAAGTCCGGTTTATCAGTGAGTGTGTGAGCTTAGGGGTGTGGCAGTGGGTTTTGGGGTGGTTAGATGTTGAGTTTAGGCTAGGTGTCAAGCCCTTGTGGCTTGCATGTAGGTTAGTTGTCATGCAATTGAGTATAGAGAGTTTAGTTACTCAGTTTAGTTTACACAGTGTAATTTTACACTGTGTAATCGTAAAGAGATGGCTTTTAAAATTTTAAAACTTAATTCCAAACATGTAATTAATTTTATAAAACTTCTAGTAAAAAAACTTTTCTAGTATCTCAAATAAAATTTCCTCTGTAAAGAAGTTATTTACAGATAAATTTTATAAGAGTTAACTTGGTGTGCAAGTTACTATAATTTAATATAATTAAAATACTTAAAACCAATTTGCAAACAATAAATTAATTAGTGCACAACAATAGATATTATAAATAATCACTACTAGTAATTAATCTCAGCTCAATTAATTACTAGCAGACATATCAGATAGTCACTCATATTCAAATTTTGAGTACTTGAATATTAAGTACGCATCACGCTGCACATGACTAAAAGAAATAAAATAACACAGAAAATTTAATTACACAAAATTCTATAGGCAGCTTACAGGCAAAAACACAAGAAAGTAACTAAGAGAATTAATTGTAGGAAATTAATTCCAAAGAGTTACTTACAGAGAAATATATATAAATATATACATATTTATAAATATATATACATATATACTTATATAACTAAGTTGAAATTTTCAGGGTAGTAATTGATCGTAGGTAATTTAATTACTAATAATAATCTTAGGAATTTAATTACATACACGTTAAGATTTTAAATCCAAATACACACACATGAAATTTAATAATTACATAAAACTCTATAAACAAACTTACAGACAATTCATACAGAAAAGTAACTACAGAGAATTAATTACAAAGAGTTACTCACAGAGAAACTTTTATTACAAGCAATTACTTTTCAAGAAATTATCACATAGAAATTGATTACAGAGAACATTATATATATATATATCATTTTATAAATTTTTCCTATATGACTATTATAACGACTTACGCATGTTGTTTATTTACTCAACACATTTTTTTTCTTATGTAAAACAAAAAATAAATTTCCATTAATTTCTAATTAAGTTACTCATGTTCCTACTTACTGGGTTGTAATTTTCGGGGTGTTACATTCGTGGTGCCCCGTGGTCCAATTTTGGTGCCGGTGGTGCATTTTCAGCCATTTGTGTAATTTTTGTGCGAAAATAAGACTTTTGGGTTTTGGTGCCCTGTGATCCCTGGAGCATGCTTCTGCATAAAAAATCATAATGCTTGGAGCACTTTTAAGCTTGGAAGTCCGAGGTGCCCCGTGGTCATATTTTGGTGCCCGTGGTGCATTTTCGACCCATTTTGCAATTTTCCTGCGAAAATAAGACTTTTGGGTTTTGGTGCCCCATAATCCCTGGTACATTCTTATGCATAAAAAATCATAATGCTCGGAGAACTCTTAAGTATTTAGGTCCGAGGTGCCCCGTGGTCCAATTTTGGTGCACGTGGTGCACTTTCGGCCCATTGTGAAATTTTCGTGCGAAAATAAGACTTTTGGGTTTTGGTGCCCCGTGATACTTGGTGCATTCTTATGCATAAAAAACCATAATGCTCAGAACAGTTTTCAGTCTTGCGATTCGTGGTGCCCGATGGTCCAATTTTGGTGTCGGGGGTGCATTTTCGTCCATTTGTGCAATTTTCGTGCGAAAATAAGACTTTTGGGTTTTTGTGCCTTGTGAACCCTGGTGCATTCTTATGCATAAAAAACCAAAATGCTCATACCACTTTTCAGTTTTGAGGTCCGAGGTGTCCAGTGGACCAATTTTGGTGCCCGTGGTGCATTTTCGACCCATTGTGCAATTTTTGTGCGAATATAAGACTTTTGGGTTTTGGTGCCCCGTGATCCATGGTTCATTCTTATGCATAAAAAACTATAATTCTCGGAACAGTTTTCAGTCTTGAGGTTTGCGGTGCCCCGTGGTCCAATTTTAGTGCAGTGAGTGCATTTTCAGCCATTTGTGCAATTTTCGTGCGAAAATAAGACTTTTGGGTTTTGGTGCCCCATGATCCCTAGTGCATTCTTATGCATAAAAACCCATAATGCTCGAAGCACTTTTCAGTTTTGAGGTTCGAGTTGCCCCGAGGTCCAATTTTTGTTCCCGTCGTGCATTTTCAGCCCATTATGCAATTTTCTTGCGAAAATAAGACTTTTGGGTTTTGGTGCCCCGTGATCCCTGGTGCATTCTTATGCATAAAAAACCATAATTCTCGAAGCACTTTTCAGTTTTTAGGTCCGAGGTGCCCCGTGGTCCAATTTTGGTGCCTGTGGTGCATTTTCGGCCCATTGTGCAATTTTTGTGCGAAAATAAGACTTTTGGGTATTGGTGCCCTGTGATCCCTGGTGCATTCTTATGCATAAAAAACCATAATGCTCGAAGCACATTTCAGTTTTGAGGTCCGACGTTCCCCGTGGTCCAATTTTGGTGCCTGTGGTGCATTTTCGGCCCATTGTGCAATTTTTGTGCGAAAATAAGACTTTTGGGTTTTGGAGCCCCGTGATCCCTGATGCATTCTTATGCATAAAAAACCATAATGCTCGGAACAATTTTCAGTCTTGAGATTCGTGGTGACTGGTGGTCCAATTTTGGTGCCGGGGGTGCATTTTCGGCCGTTTGAGTAATTTTCGTGCGAAAATTAGACTTTTGGGTTTTGGTGGCCCGTGATCCCTAGTGCATTCTTATGCATAAAATACCATAAATCTCGAAGCACTTTTTAGATTTGAGGTCCGAGGTCCCGTGGTCCAATTTTGCTGCCTATGGTGCATTTTCATCCATTTGTGAAATTTTCGTGCGAAAATAAGACTTTTGGGTTTTGGGGCCCCGTCATCCCTGGTGCATTCTTATGTATAAAAAACCATAATGGTCAGAACACTTTTTAGTTTTGAGGTTCGTGGTGCCCTTTGGTCCAATTTTGGTGCCAGTGGTGCATTTTCGGCCATTTGTGCAATTTTCGTGCGAAAATAAGGCTTTTGGGTTTTGGTGCCTTGTGATCCCTAGTGTATTCTTATGCATAAAAAATCATAATGCTTGGAATACTTTTCAGTTTTGAGGTCAGTGGTGCCCCGTGGTCGAATTTTGGTGCCGGTGATGCATTTTCGGCCATTTGTGAAATTTTCGTGCGAAAATAACACTTTTGGCTTTTCGTGCCCTGTGGTCCCTGGTGCATTCTTATGCAAAAAACACCATAATGCTCGAAGAACTTTTAAGTTTTGATGTCCGAGGTGCCCCGTGGTCCAATTTTGGTGCCCCTGGTGCATTTTTGGCCCATTGTGCAATTTTCGTGCGAAAATAAGAGTATTGGGCTTGGTGCCTCGTGATCCTTGGTGCATTCTTATGCATAAAAAACCATCATGCTCGGAACAATTTTCAGTCTTGAGATTCGTGGTGCCCGGTGGTCCAATTTTCATGCCAGGGGTGCATTATCGGCATTTGTGCAATTTTTGTGTGAAAATAAGACTTTTGGGTTTTGGTGCCAAATGATCCCTGGTGGATTCTGATGCATAAAAAACCATAATTCTGGAAAACTTTTCAGTTTTGAGGTTCGTGGTGCCCTGTGGTCCAATTTTGGTACCGGTGGTGCATTTTCGGCCATTTGTGCAATTTTTGTGCAAAAATAAGGCTTTTGGGAATTGGTGCCCTGTGACCCCTGGTGTATTCTTATGCATAAAAAATAATAATGCTTGGAGCACTTTTCAAATTTGAGGTCCGTGGTGCTCCATAGTCCAATTTTGGTGCTAGTAATGCATTTTCGAACATTTGTGAAATTTTCGTGTGAAAATTAGACTTTTGGGTTTTGGTGCCTCATGACCCCTGGTGCATTCTTATGCATAAAAACCATAATGCTCGGAGAACTTTTAAGTTTTGAGGTCTGTGGTGCCCCGTGGTCCAATTTTGATGCCGGTGGTGCATTTTCGGCCATTTGTGCAATTTTCATGCGAAAATAAGACTTTTGGGTTTTCGTGCCCCGTGATCCCTAGTGCATTCTTATGCAAAAAAAAAAACCATAATGCTTGGAGAACTTTTAAGTTTTGTGGTCCGAGGTGCCCCATGGTCCAATTTTGGTGCCCGTGGTGCATTTTTTGCCCATTGTGCAATTTTCGTGCGAAAATAAGACTTTTGGGCTTGGTGCCTCGTGATCCTTGGTGCATTCTTATGCATAAAAGACCATAATGCTCGGAACACTTTTCAGTTTTGAGGTTCGTGGTGCCCCATGGTTCAATTTTGGTGCCCGTGGTGTATTTTCGACCATTTTTGTGATTTTCATGCAAAAATAAGACTTTTGGATTTTGGTGCCCTGTGATCCCTGGTGCATTCTTATGCATAACAAATCATAATGCTTGGAAAACTTTTCAGTTTTGAGGTTCGTGGTGCCCCATTGTCCAATTTTGGTGCCGGTGGTGCATTTTCGTCCATTTGACAAATTTTCGTGTGAAAATAAGACTTTTGGGTTTTGGTGCCCTGTGATCCCTGGTGCATTCTTATGCAAAAAAGCCATAATGCTCGAATAACTTTTAAGTTTTAAGGTCTGAGGTTCCCCGAGGTCCAATTTTGGTGCCCGTGGTGCATTATCGTCCCATTGTTCAATTTTCGTGCGAAAATAAGACTATTGGGTTTTGGTGCCCCGTGATCCCTGGTGCATTCTTCAGCATAAAAAACCATAAAGCTCGGAGCACTTTCAAGTTTTGAGGTCCGAGGTGCCCCGTGGTCCAATTTTGGTGCCCGTACTGCATTTTCGGCCAATTGTGCAATTTTCGTGTGAAAATAATACTTTTGGGTTTTGGTACCCCGTCATCCCTGGTGCATTCTTATGCATAAAAAACCGTAATCCTCGGTGAAATTTTAAGTTTTGAGGTCTGAGTTGCCCGGTGGTCCAATTTTGGTGCCCGTGCTGCATTTTCGGCCCATTGTGCAATTTTTGTGCAAAAATAAGACTTTTGGATTTTGGTGCCCCATGATCCCTGGTGCATTCTTATGTATAAAAAACCATAATGCTCGGAACACTTTTCATTTTTGAGGTTCGTGGTGCCCCAAGGTTCAATTTTGATGCCGGTGGTGTATTTTTGACCATTTTTGCGATTTTCGTGCAAAAATAAGACTTTTGGATTTTGGTTCCCTGTGATCCCTGGTGCATTCTTATGCATAAAAAATCATAATGCTTGGAACACTTTTCAGTTTTGTGGTCCGTGGAGCACCATTGTCCAATTTTGGTGTCGGTGGTGCATTTTTGGCCATTTTATAAATTTTCGTGTGAAAATAAGACTTTTGGGTTTTGGTGCCCCGTGATCCCTGGTACATTCTTATGCATAAAAAACCATAATGCTCGGAGCACTTTTAAGTTTTGAGGTCTGAGGTGCCCCGTGGTTCAATTTTGGTGCTCGTGCTGCATTTTTGGCCAATTGTGCAATTTTCGTGCGAAAATAATACTTTTGGGTTTTGGTGCCCCTTGATCCCTGGTGCATTCTTATGCATAAAAAACTATAATTCTTGAAACACTTTCCAGTTTTGAGGTCTGTGGTGGCCCGTGGTCCAATTTTCGTGCCGGTGGTGCATTTTTTGCCATTCGAGCAATTTTCGTGCGAAAATAGGACTTTTGGGCTTCGGTGGCCTGTGATCCCTTGTGCATTCTTATGCATAATTATCCATTATGTTAGGAACACTTTTCAGTTTTGAGGTCCGAGGTGCCCCGTGGTCCAATTTTTGTGCCAGTAGTGCATTTTCGGCCCATTGTGCAATTTTTGTGCCAAAATACGACTTTCGGGTTTTGGAGCCCCATAGTCCCTGGTGCATTCTTATGCATAAGAAACCATAATGCTCATAGCACTTTTAAGTTTTGAGGTCTGAGTTGGCCGATGGTCCAATTTTAGTGCCGGTGGTGCATTTTCAGCCATTTGTGCAATTTTCGTACGAAAATAAGACTTTTGGGATTTGGTGCCCTGTGAACCCTGGTGCATTGTTATGCATAAAACACCATAATTCCAGGAGCACTTTTAAGTTTTGAGGTCCGAGGTGCCCCGTGGTCCCATTTTGGTGCTCGCGGTGCATTTTCGGCCCTTTGTGCAATTTTCGTACGAAAATAAAACTTTTGGGTTTTGGTGCCCCGTCATTCTTTGTGCATTCTTATGCATAAAAACTACCATAATGCTCGGAACACTTTTTAGTCTTGAGGTTCGTGGTGCCCGTTTGTCCAATTTTGGCGCCGGGGGTGCATTCTCGGCCATTTGTGCAATTTTCATACGAAAATAAAACTTTTGGGTTTCAGTGCCCCGTGATTTCGTGGTGCATTCTTATGCATAAAAACCCATAATGCTCAGAGCACTTTTAAGTTTTGAGCTCCAAGGTGCCCCGTGGTCCAATTTTGGTGCCCGTGATGCATTTTTGGCCCATTGTGCAATTTTAATACCAAAATAAGACTTTTGGGTTTTGGTGCCCCATGATCCCTGGTACATTCTTATGCATAAAAAACCATAATGCTTAGAGCACTTTTAACTTTTGATGTCCAAGGTGCCTCGTGGTCTAATTTTTGTGCCCGTGATGCATTTTCGGCCCATTGTGCAATTTTCGTGCGAAAATAAGACTTTTGGGTTTTGGTGCCCCGTGATCCCTGGTGCATTGTTATGCATAAAACACCATAATTCCAGGAGCACTTTTCGGTTTTGAGGTCCGAGGTGCCCCGTGGTCCAATTTTGCTGTACAGGGTGCATTTTAGGCCCATTGTGCAATTTTCGTGCGAAAATAAGACTTTTGGGTTTTGGTGCCCCGTGATCCCTGGTGCATTCTTATGCATACAAAACCATAATGCTTGCAACACTTTTCAATTTAGAGGTCCGTGGTACCCCGTGGTCCAATTTTGGGGCCGGAGGGGCATTTTCGGCCATTTGAGCAATTTTTGGGCGAAAATAAGACTTTTGGGTTTTGGTGCCCCGTGATCCTTAGTGCATTTTTATGCATAAAAAACCAACAGTTTTCAGTCTTGAGATTTGTGGTGCCCAGTGGTCCAATTTTAGTGTCGGGGGTGCATTTTCTGCCATTTGTGCAGTTTTCGTGCGAAAATAACTCTTTTGGGTTTTGGTGCCCTGTGGACCCTGGTGCATTCAGTTTTGAGGTTCGAGGTGCCCCGTAATACAGTTATGGTGCACGTGGTGCATTTTCGGCCCATTGTGCAATTTTCGTGCGAAAATAAGACTTTGGGTTTTGGTGCCCCGTGATCCCTGGTGCATTCTTATCCATTAAAAACCATAATGCTCGGAGCACTTTTAAGTATTGAGGTCCGAGGTGCCCCGTGGTCCAATTTTGGTGCCCGTGGTGTATTCTCGGCCCATTGTGCAATTTTCGTGCGAAAATAACACTTTTGGGTTTTGGTGCCCTGTGATTCCTGGTGCATTCTTATGCATAAAAAACAATAATGCTCGGAGCACTTTTCAGTTTTGAGGACCGTGGTTCCCCGTGGTGTAATTTTGGTGTCGGTGATGTATTTCCGGCCATTTGTGCAATTTTTGTGCGAAAATAAGACTTTTGGGTTTTGGTGCCCCGTGGTCCTTGGTGCATATAATGCTCGGAACAGTTTTCAGTCTTGAGATTCGTGGTGCCCGGTGGTCCAATTTTGGTGCCAGGGGTGCATTCTCTACCATTTGTGCAATTTTTGTACGAAAAAAAGACTTTTGGGTTTTGGTGACCTGTGAACGCTGGTGCATTCTTATGCATAAAAAACCATAATCCTTGGAGCACTTTTCAGTTTTGAGGTCCGAGGTGCCCCATGGTCCAATTTTGGTGAACGTGGTGCATTTTCGGCGCATTGTGCAATTTTCGTGCGAAAATAAGACTTTTGGGTTTTGGTGCCCCGTAATCCTTGGTGCATTCTTATGCATAATAGACCATAATGCACGGAACAATTTTCAGTCTTGAGATTCGTGGTGCCCGGTGGTCCAATTTTGGTGCCAGGGGTGTATTCTCTACCATTTGTGCAATTTTTGTGCGAAAAAAAGGCTTTTGTGTTTTGCTGCCCTGTGAACCTTGGTGCATTCTGTTGCATAAAAAACCATAATGCTTGGAGCAGTTTTCAGTTTTGAGGTCCGAGGTGCCCCATGGTCCAATTTTGGTGCACGTGGTGCATTTTCGGTGCATTGTGCAATTTTCGGGCGAAAATAAGACTTTATGGTTTTGGTGCCCCGTGATCCTTGGTGCATTCTTATGCTTAAAAACCCATAATGCTCGGATCAGTTTTCAGTCTTGAGGTTCGTGGTGTCCCGTGGTCCAATTTTGGTGCCGGGGGTGCATTTTTGGCCATTTGTGCTATTTTCAAGCGAAAATAAGACTTTTGGGTTTCAGTACCCCGTGATCCCTGGTGCATTCTTATGCATAAAAAACTATAATGCTCAGAGCACTTTTCAGTTTTGAGGTCTGAGGTGCCCCGTGGTCCAATTTTGGTGCCCGTGGTGCATTTTAGGCCCATTGTGCAATTTTCGTGGGAAAATAAGACTTTTGGGTTTTTGTGCCCCGTTATCCTTGGTGCATTCTTATGCATATAAAACCATAATGCTCGGAACACTTTTCAGTTTTGAGGTCTGTGGTGCCACGTGGTCCAATTTTGGTCTCGGCGGTGCATATTCGACCATTTGTGAAATTTTCGTGCGAAAATAAGACTTTTGGATTTTTGTGCCCCGTTATCCCTAGTGCATTCTTGAGCATAAAAAACCATAATGCTCGGAACACTTTTCAATTTTGAGATCCGTGGTGCCTCGTGGTC
Source organism: Pueraria montana var. lobata (assembly GCA_026413185.1). Taxonomy (NCBI): domain Eukaryota; kingdom Viridiplantae; phylum Streptophyta; class Magnoliopsida; order Fabales; family Fabaceae; genus Pueraria; species Pueraria montana. The sequence goes on from CM048649.1 coordinate 8,430,289, forward strand.
CAATTTTGGTGCCAGTGGTGCATATTAGACCATTGGTGAAATTTTCGTGGGAAAATAAGGCTTTTGGGTTTTGGTGTCCCGTGATGCCTGGTGCATTCTTATGCATAAAAACCATAATGCTCGGAGCACTTTTAAGTTTTGAGCTCCAAGGTGCCCCGTGGTCCAATTTTGGTGCCCGTGATGCATTTTTGGCCCATTGTGCAATTTTAATACCAAAATAAGACTTTTGGGTTTTGGTGCCCCATGATCCCTGGTACATTCTTATGCATAAAAAACCATAATGCTTAGAGCACTTTTAAGTTTTGATGTCCAAGGTGCCTCGTGGTCTAATTTTGGTGCCCGTGATGCATTTTCGTACCAGTGTGCAATTTTCGTGCGAAAATAAGACTTTTGGTTTTTGGTGCCCCGTGATCCCTGGTGCATTCTTATGCATAAAAAACCATAATGCTTGGAGCACTTTTCAGTTTTGAGGTCCGTGGTGCCTCGTGGCCCAATTTTGGTGCCGGTGATGTATTTTCGGCCATTTATGCAATTTTGATGCGAAAATAACACTTTTGGGTTTTAGTGCCCCGTGATCCCTGGTGCATTCTTATGCATAAAAAATCATGATGCTTGGAGCACCTTTGAGTTTTGAGGTCCGTGGTGCCCCATGGTCAAATTTTGGTGCTGATGGTGCATTTTCGGCCATTTGTGAAGTTTTTGTGTGAAAATAAGACTTTTGGGTGTTGGTGCCCCGTGATCCCTGGTGCATTCTTATGCATAAAAAACCATAATGCTCTGAGCACTTTTAAGTATTGAGGTTTGAGATGCCCCGTGGTCCAATTTTGCTGCCATGGTGCACTTTCGGGCCATCGTGCAATTTTCGTGAGAAAATAAGACTTTTGGGTTTTGGTGCCCCGTGATCCCTGGTGCATTCGTATGCATAAAAAATGATAATTCTTGGAGAACTTTTCAGTTTTGAGGTCCGTGGTGCACCGTGGTAGAATTTTGGCGCCGGTGGTGCATTTCGGCCATTTCTGCAATTTTTGTGAGAAAATAAAACTTTTCGGTTTTGGTGCCCCATGATCCTTGGTGCATTCTTATGCATAAAAAACCATACTGCTCGGAGCACTTTTCCGTTTTGAGGTATGTGGTGCCCTGTGGTCCAATTTTTGTGCCGGTAATGCATTTTCGGCCATTTGTGCAATTTTCGTGCGAAAATAAGACTTTTGGGTTTTGGTGCGCCGTGATCCCTGGTGCATGCTTATGCATAAAAAACCATAATGCTTGGACCACTTTTCAATTTTAAGGTCCGTGGTGCCTCGTGGTCCAATTTTGGTGCCGGTGGTGCATTTCTGACCATTTATGCAATTTTCATGCAAAAATAAGACTTTTGGGTTTTGGTGCCTTGTGAACCCTGGTGCATTCTTATGCATAAAAAACAATAATGCTTATAGCACTTTTCAGTTTTGAGGTCCAAGGTGCCCCGTGGTCCAATTTTGGTGCCTGTCGTGCATTTTCTGCCCATTGTGAAATTTTCGTACGAAAATAAGACTTTTGGGTTTTGGTGTCCCGTGATGCCTGGTGCATTCTTATGCATAAAAACCATAATGCTCAGAGCACTTTTAAGTATTGCGGTTCGAGGTGCCCCGTGGTACAATTTTGGTGCCCATGGTGCATTTTTGGCCCATTGTGCAATTTTTGTGCGAAAATAAGACTTTTGGGTTTTGGTGCCCCGTGATCCTTGGTGCATTCTTATGCATAAGAAACCATAATGCCCGGAGAAGTTTTATGTTTTGAGGTCCGAGGTGCCCCGTGGTCCAATTTTTGTGCCCGTGATGCATTTTCTGCCCATTGTACAATTTTCGTGCGAAAATAAGACTTTTGGGTTTTGGTGCCCTATAATCCCTGGTGCATTGTTATGCATAAAAAACCATAATGCTCAGAGAATTTTTACGTTTTGAGGTCCGAGGTGCCCCGTGGTCCAATTTTGGTGCCCGTGGTGCATTTTCGGCCCGTTATGCAATTTTTGTGCAAAATTAAGACTTTTGGGTTTTGGTGCCCCGTGATCCTTGGTGCATTCTTATGAATAAAAAACCATAATGCTCGGAACACTTTTAAGTTTGGAGGTTCGAGGTGCCGCGTGGTCCAATTTTGGTGCCCGTGATGCATTTTCGTCCTATTGTATAATTTTCGTGCGAAAATAAGACTTTTGGGTTGTCGTGCACCGGGATCCTTGGTGTATTCTTATGCATAAAAACTACCATAATGCTTGGAGCACTTTTAAGTTTTGAAGTCCGAGGTGCCCCGTGGTCCAATTTTGGTGCCCGTGATGCATTTTCGTCCCATTGTAAAATTTTCGTGCTAAAATAAGACTTTTGGGTTTTGGTACCCCATATCCCTATTGCATTCTTATGCATATAAAACCATAATGCTCGGAGCACTTTTAAGTTTTGAGGTCCGAGGTGACCGGTGGTCCAATTTTGGTGCCCGTGGTGCATTTTCGGCCCATTGTGCAATTTTCGTGCGAAAATAAGACATTTGGGTTTGGGTGCCTCGTGATCCCTGTTGTATTCTTTGCATGAAAAACCATAATGCTTGAAACACTTTTAAGTTTTGAGGTCCGTGGTGCCTCGTGGTCCAATTTTGGTGTCGGTGGTTCATTTTCGGCCCTTTGTGCAATTTTCATGCGAAAATAAGAGCTTTGGGATTTGGTGCCCCGTGATCCCTGGTGCATTCTTATGCATAAAAAACCATAATGCTCATAGCATTTTTCAGTCTTGAGGTTCATCGTTCCCCGTTGTCCAATTTTGGTGCCAATGTTGCATTTTCAGGCCCTTGTGCAATTTTCGTGCGAAAATAAGACTTTTGGGTTTTGGTGCCCCGTGATCACTGGTGCATTCCTATGCATAAAAAACCATAATGCTTGGAGAACTTTTAAGTTTTTAGGTCTGTGGTTCCCCGGGGCCCAATTTTGGTGCCTGTGGTGCATTTTTGACCATTTGTTAAATTTTAGTGCGAAAATAGGACTTTTGGGTTTTGGTGCCTCATGATCCTTGGTGCATTCTTATGCATAAAAAACCATAATGCTCAGAGCACTTTTTAGTTTTGAGGTCCGAGGTGCCCCGTGGTCGAATTGTTGTGCCCGTGGTGCATTTTCGGCCCATTGTGCAATTTTCGTGCGAAAATAAGATTTTTGGGTTTTGGTGGCCCGTGATCCCTGGTGCATTCTTATGCATGAAAAACCATAATGCTCGAAACACTCTTCAGTTTTGAGGTCCGTGGTGCCCCGTGGTTCAATTTTGGTGCCGGTGGTGCATTTTCGGCCATTTGTGCAATTTTCGTCCGAAAATAAGACTTTTGGGTTTTGGTGCCCCGTGATCCCTGGTGCATTCTTATGCTTAAATAACCATAATGATTGGATCACTTTTAAGTATTGATGTCCGAGGTACCCCGTGGTCCAATTTTGGTGCCCGTGGTGCATTTTCGGCCCATTGTGCAATTTTCGTGCGAAAATAAGACTTTTGGGTTTTGGTGTCCCGTGATCCCTGGTGCATTCTTATGCACAAAAAACCATAATGCTGACAGCACTTTTAAGTATTGAGGTCCGTGGTGCACCGTGGTCCAATTTTGATACCCATGGTGCATTTTCGGCCCTTTGTGCAATTTTCGTGCTAAAATAAGACTTTTGGGTTTGGGTGCCCCGTTATCCCTAGTGCATTCTTATGCATAAAAAACCATAATGCTTGGAGCACTTTTCATTTTTGAGGTCTGTGGTGCCCCGTGGTCCAATTTTGGTGCCGGTGTTTCATTTTTGGCCCATTGTGCAATTTTCGTTCGAAAATAAGACTTTGGGGTTTTGGTGCCCCGTGATTGTTGGTGCATTCTTATGCATAAAAAACCATAATGCATGGAACGCTTTTCAGTCTTGAGGTTCGTCATGCGCCGTTGTCCAATGTTGGTGTCGGTGTTGCATTTTCGGCCCATTGTGCAATTTTCGTGCGAAAATAACACTTTTGGGTTTTGGTGGCCCGTGATCACTGGTGCATTCCTATGCATAAAAAACCATAATGCTGGGAGAACTTTTAAGTTTTGAGGTATGTGGTGCCCCGTGGTCCAATTTTGGTGCCGGTGTTTCATTTTTGGCCCATTGTGCAATTTTCGTTAGAAAATAAGACTTTGGGGTTTTGGTGCCCCGTGATTGTTGGTGCATTCTTATGCATAAAAAACCATAATGCATGGAACGCTTTTCAGTCTTGAGGTTCATCATGCGCCGTTGTCCAATTTTGGTGCCAGTGTTGCATTTTCGGCCCATTGTGCAATTTTCATGCGAAAATAAGACTTTTGGGTTTTGATGGCCCGTGATCACTGGTGCATTCCTATGCATAAAAAACCATAATGGTCGGAGAACTTTTAAGTTTTGAGGTCTGTGGTGCCCCGTGGCCCAATTTTGGTGCCGGTGGTGCATTTTCGGCCATTTGGTAATTTTTTGTGCGAAATTAGGACTTTTGGGTTTTGGTGCCCCGTTATCCCTGGTGCATTCTTATGCATAAAAAACCATAATGCTCAGAGCACTTTTCAGTGTTGAGGTCCAGGGTGCCCCGTGGTCCAATTTTCTTGGCTTTGGTGCCGGTAATGCATTTTCGGCCGTGTGTGCAATTTTCTTGCGAAAATAAGATTTTTTGGCTTTGGTGCCCCCTGATCCCTGGTGCATTCTTATGCATAAAAAACCATAATACTCACAGCACTTTTCAGTTTTAAGGTCCGAGGTGCCCCATGGTGAAATTTTTGTGACCGTGGTGCATTTTTGGCCTATTGTACAATTTTCGTGTGAACATAAGACTTTTGGGTCTTCGTACCCCGTGATCCTTGGTGGATTCTTATGCATAAAAAACCATAATGCTCATAGCACTTTTCAGTTTTGAGGTCCGAGGTGCCCCATGGTCGAATTGTTGTGCCCGTGGTGCATTTTCGGCCCATTGTGCAATTTTCGTGCGAAAATAAGATTTTTGGGTTTTGGTGCCCCGTGATCCCTGGTGCATTCTTATGCATAAAAAACCATAATGCTTGGAACACTTTTCTGTTTTGAGGTTCGGGTTGCCCCGTGGTCCAATTTTGGTGCCCGTGCTGCATTTTTGGCCATTTGTGAAATTTTCGTGCGAAAATAAGACTTTTGGGTTTTAGTGCCCTGTGAACCCTAGTGCATTCTTATGCATAAAAAAGCATAATGCTTGGAGCACTTTTCGGTTTTGAGGTTCGAGGTGCACCGTGGTCCAATTTTCGTGCTCGTGGTGCAATTTTCGTGCGAAAATAAGACTTTTGGGTTTTGGTGCCCCGTGATCCTTGGTGCATTCTTATGCATAAAAAACTATAATGCTCGGAACACTTTTTAGTTTTGAGGTCCGAGGTGCACCGTGCTCCAATTTTGGTGCCCGTGGTGCATTTTCGGCCTATTCGTCGTAATTTTCGGGCGAAAACAAGACTTTTGGGTTTTGGGGCCCCGTGATCCCTGGTGCATTCTTATGCATTAAAAACAAAAATTCTTGGAGCATTTTTCAATTTTGAAGTCTGAGGTGCACCGTGGTTAAATTTTGGTGCCTGTGGTGCATTTTCGGCCCATTGTCCAATTTTCGTGCGAAAATAAGACTTTTGGGTGTTGGTGCCCCATGATCCCAGGTAAATTCTTATGCAACAAAAACCGTAATGCTCGGAGCACTTTTCAATTTTGAGGTCTGAGGAGCACCGTGGTCCAATTTTGGTGCCTGTAGGGCATTTTCGACCCATTGTGCAATTTCCGTGCGAAAATAAGACTTTTGGATTTTGGTGCCCCGTGATCCCTAGGGAATTTTTATACATAAAAAACCGTAATGCTCGGAACACTTTTCAGTTTTGAGGTCCGTGGTGCCCCGTGGTCCAATTTTGGTGCCGGTGGTGCATTTTCGGCCCATTGTTCAATTTTCGTACGAAAATAAGACTTTTGGGTTTTCATGCCCCCTGATCCCTTGTGCATTCTTATGCATAACAATCCATAATGCTCATAGGTGCATCGTTGTCCAATTTTGGTGCCCGTGGTGCACTTTAGGTCCATTGTGCAATTTTCGTGCGAAAATAAGACTTTTGGGTTTTGGTGCCCCTTGATCCGTGGTGCATTCTTATGCATAAATACCCATAATGCTTGGAATAGTTTTCAGTCTTGAGATTCGTGGTGCCTGGTGGTCCAATTTTGGTACCGGGGGTGCATTTTCCGCCATTTGTGCAATATTCGTGCAAAAATAAGACTTCTGGGTTTTGGTGCCCTGTGAGCCCTGGTGCATACTTATGCATAAAAAACCATAATGCTTGGAGCACTATTCAGTTTTGATGTCCGAGGTGTCCCGTGGTCCAATTTTGGTGGCCGTGGTGCATTGTCGGCTCATTGTGCAATTTTCGTACGAAAATAAGTCTTTTGGGTTTTGGTGCCTCGTGATCCCTGTGGCATTCTTCTGCATAAAAAACCATAATGCTCGGAACACTTTTCAGTTTTCAGGTCCGTGGTGCCCCGTGGTCCAATTTTAGTGCCCGTGGTGCATTTTCAGCCCGTTGTTAAATTTTCGTGCGAAAATAAGACTTTTGGGTTTTGGTGCCCCGTAGTCCCTGGTGCATTCTTATGCATAAAAACACCATAATGCTCGGAGCACTTTTCAGTTTTGAGGTCCGAGATGCCCCATGGTCTAATTTTGGTGCCCGTGGTGCATTTTCGGCCCATTGTGCAATTTTCGTGCGAAAATAAGACTTTTGGGTTTTGGTGCCCCGTGATCCCTGTGGCATTCTTATGCATAAAAAATGATAACGCTCGGAACACTTTACAGTTTTGATGTCCGTGGTGCCCCGTGGTCCAATTTTGGTGCCCGTGGTGCATTTTCAACCCGTGGTTCAATTTTCGTGCGAAAATAAGACTTTTGGGTTTTGGTGCCCCGAAATCCCTGGTGCATTCTTATGCATAAAAACACCAAAATTCTTGGAACACTTTTCAGTCTTGAGGTTCGTGGTTCCCCGTAGTCCAATTTTGGTGCCAGTGGTGCATTTTCGGCCCATTGTGCAATTTTCGTGTGAAAATAAGACTTTTGGGTTTTGGTGCCCCGTGATCCCTGGTGCATTCTTACGCATAAAAAACCATAATTCTCGAAGAGCTTTTCAGTTTTGAGGTCCGAGGTGCCCCGTGGTCCAACTTTGGTGCCCGTGGTGCATTTTCGGCCCATTGTGCAATTTCCGTGCAAAAATAAGACTTTTGGATTTTGGTGCCCCGTGATCCCTGGGGCATTTTTATGCATAAAAAACCGTAATGCTCGGAACACTTTTCAGTTTTGAGGTCCGTGGTCCAATTTTTGTGCCGGTGGTGCATTTTCGGCCATTTGTGCAATTTTCGTACGAAAATAAGACTTTTGAGTTTTGGTGCCCTGTCATCCTTGGTGCATGCTTAGGCATAAAAAACCATAATGATCGGACCACTTTGAAGTTTTGAGGTCCGAGGTGTCCTGTGATCCAATTTTGATGCCCGTAGTGCATTTTCGGCCCATTGTACAATTTTCGTGCGAAAATAAGACTTTTGGGTTTTGGTGCCCCGTGATCCCTGGTGCATTATTATGCATAAAAAGCATAATACTCGGAACTTTTCAGTTTTAAGGTCCGTGGTGCCCGTGGTCGATTGTTGGTGCTGGGGGTGCATTTTCGGCTATTTGTGCAATTTTCATGCGAAAATAAGACTTTTGGGTTTTGGTGCACCGTGATCCCTGGAGCATTCTTATGCATAAAAAACCATAATGCTCGGAGAACTTTTCAGTTTCGAGGTCCGAGGTGCCCTGTGGTCCAATTTTAGTGCCCGTCGTGCATTTTGGGCCCATTGTGCAATTTTCATGCGAAAATAAGACTTTTGGGTTTTGGTGCACCGTGATCCCTGGTGCATTCATATGTATAAAAAACCATAATGCTCAGAACTCTTTTCAGTTTTGAGGTCCCTGATGCCCCGTGGTCCAATATTGGTGCCGGTGGTGCATTTTCGGTAATTTGTGCAATTTTCATGCGAAAATAAGACTTTTGGGTTTTGGTGCCCCGTGATACCTGGTGCATTCTTACGCATAAAAAACCATTATGGTTGGAGCACTTTTATGTTTTGAGGTCCGAGGGTCCCCATTGTCCAATTTTGGTGCCCGGGGTGCATTTTCGGCCTATTTGTGCAGTTTTCATGCGAAAATAAGACTTTTGGGTTTTGGTGCCCTGTGATCCCTAGTGCATTCTAATGCATAAGAAACCACAATGCTCGGAGAACTTTTCAGTTTTGAGGTCCGAGGTGCCCCATGGTCCAATTTTGGGGCTAGTGGTGCATTTTCGGCCCATTGTGCAATTTTTGTGCAAAAATAAGACTTTTGGGTTTTGGTGACCCCATGATCCTTGGTGCATTCTTATGCTTAAATAACCATAATGCTCGGAGCACTTTTAAGTTTTGAGGTCTGAGGGCCCCCGTTGTCCAATTTTTGTGCCCGGGGTGCATTTTCGGCCCATTGTGCAAATTTCGTGCGAAAATAAGACTTTTGGGTTTTTGTGCCCGGTGATCCCCGGTGCATTCTAATGCATAAAAAACCAGAATGCTCGGACAGCTTTTTAGTTTTGAGGTCCGAGGTGCTCCGTGGTCCAATTTTGGTGCCCATGGTGCATTTTCGGCCCATTGTGCAATTTCCTTGCAAAAATAACACTTTCGGCTTTTGGTGCCCCGTGATCCCTGGTGCATTCTTATGCATGAAAAACCATAATGCTTGGAACTCTTTTCAATTTTGAGGTCCCTGGTGCCCCCATCGTCCAATGTTGGTGCCGATGGTGCATTTTTGGCCATTTGTGCAATTTTCAAGCGAAAATAATACTTTTGAGTTTTGGTGCCCCGTGATCCCTGGTGAATTCTTATGCATAAATAACCATAATGCTCGGAACTCTTTTCAGTGTTGAGGTCCCTGGTGCCCCGTGGTCCAATGTTGGTGCCGGTGGTGCATTTTCGGCCATTTGTGCAATTTTCATGCGAAAAAAAGACTTTTGGGTTTTGGTGGCCCGTGATCCCTGGTGCATTCATCTGCATAAAAAACCATAATGCTCGGAACACTTTTCAGTTTTGAGGTCCCTGGTACCCCGTGGTAGAATGTTGGTGCCGGTGGTGCATTTTCGGCCATTTGTGCAATTTTCATGCGAAAATAAGACTTTTGAGTTTTGGTGCCCCATGATCCCTGGTGCATTCTTCAGCATAAAAAACGATAATTCTTGGAACTCTTTTCAGTTTTGAGGTCCTTGGTGCCCCGTGGTCCAGTGTTGGAGCGGGTGGTGCATTTTCGGCAATTTGTGCAATTTTCATGCGAAAATAAGACTTTTGGGTTTTGGTGCCCCGTGATCCCTGGTATATTCTTATGCATAAAAAACCATAATGCTCGGAGCACTTTTAAGTTTTGAGGTCCGAGGGGCCCCGTTGTGCAATTTTGGTGCCCGGGATACATTTTCGGCCCATTGTGCAATTTTCGTGCAAAAATAAGACTTTTGAGTTTTGGTGCCCCGTGATCCCTAGTGCATTTTTATGCATAAAAAACCATAATGCTTGGAGCACTTTTCATTTTTGAGGTCCGAGGTGCGCCGTTGTCCAATTTTCGTGCCTGTGGTGCATTTTCGGCCCTTTGTGCAATTTTCGTGTGAAAATAAGACTTTTGGGTTTTGGTGATCCCTGGTGCATTCTAATGCATAAAAAACCATAATGCTCGAAGAACTTTTCAGTTTTGAGGTCCGAGGTGCCCCGTGGTCCAATTTTGGTGCCGGTGGTGCATTTTCGGCAATTTGTGCAATTTTCATGCGAAAAGAAGACTTTTGGGTTTTGGTGCCCCGTGATCCCTGGTACATTCTTATGCATAAAAATCCATAATGCTCGGATCACTTTTAAGTTTTGAGGTCCGAGCTGCCCCGTTGTCCAATTTTGGTGCCCGTGGTGTATTTTCGGCCCATTGTGCAATTTTCGGGCGAAAATAAGGCTTTTGGGTTTTGGTGGCCCGTGATCCCTGGTGCATTCATCTGGATAAAAAACCATAATGCTCGGAACACTTTTCAATTTTGAGGTCCCTGGTGCCCCGTGGTCCAATGTTGGTGTCGGTGGTGCATTTTCGGCCATTTGTGCAATTTTCATGCGAAAATAAGACTTTTGAGTTTTGGTGCCCCATGATCCCTGGTGCATTCTTATGCATAAAAAAGCATAATGCTTGGAGCACTTTTCATTTTTGAGGTCCGAGGTCCGCCGTTGTCCAATTTTCGTGCCCGTGGTGCATTTTCGGCCCATTGTGCAATTTTCTTGTGAAAATAAGACTTTTGGGTTTTGGTGTCCCGTGATCCCTGGTGCATTCTAATGCATAAAAAACCATAATTCTCGAAGAACTTTTCAGTTTTGAGGTCCGAGGTGCCCTGTGGTCCAATTTTGGTGCCCCTGGTGCATTTTCGGCCCATTGTGCAATTTTCGTGCGAAAATAAGACTTTTGGGTTTTGGTGGCCCGTGATCCCTAGTGCATTCATCTGCATAAAAAACCATAATGCTCGGAACTCTTTTCAGTTTTGAGGTCCCTGGTGCCCCGTGGTCCAATCTTGATGCCGGTGGTGCATTTTCGGCCATTTGTGCAATTTTCATGCGAAAATAAGACTGTTGGGTTTTTGTGCCACGTGATCCCTGGTGCATTCTTATGCATAAAAAACAATAATGATCAGACCACTTTTAGGTTTTGAGGGCCGAGGTGTAACCCCCCTTCTAATTAATTAATTTCCATCTATTCTCCATAAAAAAAAAAATTTACAAATAAAATAAATACACTCCATTAAAATTTAAAGTTTGTCATTATAATTTACATTATTAAAATTTACATAAATACTACTACAAAATAATTCTAATTATTACAAGCATTAAAATACCCCAAAAAGTCCCCATCCTATAGCTCTGGAAGTTGCTACATCTTTTCCATCTAACTATTCTTTAAACACCTGCAAATCAAACTTCCCTAGAATCTAGGGACAGCATTACCGGATCAGGCATTTAATTTCTCATACAATTAAAACAATTTCAAACATATACATATCCGATACAAATTAACCGTTCTCACACATAATTAAATGCAATATGATTTATGCAAATGCAGTTTTGACTCAAAATCATTTTTGACCCTGCTCCATGGAGACTTCCCCTTTGAGTGTTTAGTAAGTAACTGGCCTACCATTACCTCATGTAATTCAGCTATCAGCCCCTACTAAATGCGAATAAACTAAACAGAATTAGGAGGTCAGGATACCTGGAAGGCCACCACGACAGTATCTGCGCTCCAGATTACGGTCCTTTGTGGAATTGCCAATATCCTTCACCCCACAGGTTATATAATCACAGACTATACAACCCTGCTTAACTTATTCTGCTCACCCAAATATTCATTTCTCATCTGTCAAATCATTTCTCATCTATCAATTCATTTCTCATCTGTCAAATCATTTCTCATCTGTCAAATCATTTCTCATGACTACCTTTGTCCCGGTTAGTCAACATAATTCTTCCTCATTTGAAACATTTATAATTCTCCCAAAAAGACTCATGCAATGAATTATGTTCATGATCACATTTAAATAAATAATTTGTACACATTAACATACAAGAATACAAAAATTTAAGCAATTTACCTTATAACATTAGTATTTTAGTAAATTATCAATTAAATCACTATTAGGTAAAGTTACTAAAATACCCTTAATCTTTTCTAAAATTCCACCTATGTCCTAAATTTTGAAATGACCAAATTACCCTTACTCTTTTTCAAAAATTCCCATTTTGTCCCTACATGTAAAATGACCATTTTGCCCTTGATTTTACAAAAATTTCCACATAATATCCCTTGCATTTAGGGCTGGCCGAATGATCTCACTACCATTCCCAACATATTTTCCAAAGCAACAAACTCCAATTCCAACCAAAATTCAACCAAATCTCAATTCAATTAAAAATCAAGCAACTCAATTTTCAACCATCACAACACATTAAAAATTCAATCACACCTCATTCCAATCCATGAATTACAATCACAAGCATCAAAAACACAAAACCCCTAAATCAATTTCAAGTTTTCATGATTCTAGGTCACAAATTGAATCTAACCCTACAACATGTTTTCTTCTAATTCCAAGGGTTCTAATTGAAATTAAATGCCTAGATCCTTACCTTAAACTCTTTAATTGAAGAAAAATCTTTGAATTCCTTTCTCCCTCACTCCTTGGTCTTGTAGGAATTTTTGGGATTTCCTCCAATTTCTTTTCCTTTTTGCCGATTAGCTTAGGGTTTAGGAAGTTTGGATGGTTTGGTTTCTTAATTTGAGTTGAAATGGTGAAGTTAAGATGAAATGAAAAATGAAACTGTAGCTGCTGGGTTTTAGAACTCACGGTTCTGTTTTGGAGAAATAGTAGCTTTTGTGACTTTTTGCCTTTTACTTAAGTTATTTGCTTCATTAAACAAAGAATTAACCAAATTGGACTTTGCCTTCAAGTCCAGCTGACCCTTGCACGTCCAGCAGCCTTCATTGGCCAAGGAAAATAAGTCACCAAAGGCACTTGGACAGCCAAGGAGTTCCAAGTCTCTTGCCTACCTCAAAAGTCAACATTTCAAGAACTTTGTAGAAAATTCTAGAAGGTAATTAGGGCTGCTGATTATCTTACAATGTGATTAGAATTTGAAGAAAATAACATCACCATTGGATTCCTCACTATCAAAAACCTTAGGGTAGTGTCTTACTTATCTCTTAATCCAATCCTAATTAGCTTAATTTAATGACATTAGAAAAGCCTAAGTTGTCACTTTTTGATTGGTTAAGGTTCTAAATTAAAATTTTTCTTGATTAAACATTTTTAATAATTATTCTAAGTATATTACAATTAGTAGATAATTCTATAGATGCCCTACAAATTTTCGCTTAATTTTCTGTCTTAGAATTTTACCGTAATAATTTCTCAAAGTTCTAACTTTTAGAAAATCCTAACAATTCGGAATAAGCATTTTAATTCTTTATCTGTATATATTTTTAATCTATATTCAATTACCTTTCTATTGAGTTATAAATGAGTCCAAAATTCCACACTTGAAATTCTATCCTGGACAGCTGTCTGACATAGCAGTCCAGTCAACAATCAATTTCGGCAAAAACAAAGACATTTAAAGATTCAGAATATTCTTCTGAGTATAACTATATTAATCTCATTAAGAAAATATGTACATAAAGTTTCTATAAAATACAGTACATAAGTGTTCATAATATACATATATAAATGCGTACAAATAGTAAAATGAGGATGTTACACGAGGTGCCCCGTGGTCCAATGTTAGTGCCAGTGGTGCATTTTCGCCCATTTGTGTAATTTTCATGTGAAAATAGGACTTTTGGGTTTTGGTGCCCTGTGATCCCTGGTGCATTCTTATGCATAAAAAACCTTAATGCTCGGAACTTTTTTCAATTTTGAGGTCTGTGGTGCCCTGTGGTCCAATGTTGGTGCCGGTCTGCGTTTTCGACAATTTGTGCAATTTTCATGCGAAAATAAGACTTTTGTGTTTTGGTGCCCCGTGATCCCTTATACATTCTTATGCATAAAAAACCATAATGCTCGGAACTCTTTTCAGTTTTGACGTCCATGGTGCCCCGTGGTCCAATGTTTTTGCCGGTGGTTCATTTTTTGCAATTTGTGCAATTTTCATGCGAAAATAAGACTTTTGGGTTTTGGTGCCCCATGATCCCTGGTACACTCTCATGCATAAAAAATCATAATGCTCAGAGCACTTTTAAATTTTGATGTCTGAGCTGCACCGTTGTCCAATTTTGGTGCCCGTGGTGCATTTTCTGCCGATTGTGCAATTTTCATGTGAAAATAAGACTTTTGGGTTTTGGTGCCCCGTGATCCCTTGTACATTCTTATGCATAAAAAACCATAATGCTCGAAACTCTTTTCAGTTTTGACGTCCCTGGTGCCCCGTGGTCAAATGTTGGTGCCGGTGGTGCATTTTCGGCAATTTGTGCAATTTTCATGCGAAAATAAGACTTTTGGGTTTTGGTGCCCCATGATCCCTGGTACATTCTTATGCATAAAAAACCATAATGCTCGGAGCACTTTTAAGTGTTAAGGTCTAAGCTGCCCCGTTGTTCAATTTTGGTGCCCGTGGTTCATTTTCGGCCCATTATGCAATTTTTGTGCGAAAATAAGACTTTTGGGTTTTGGTGCCCAGTGATCCCTTGTGCATTCTTATTCATAAAAAAACCATAATGCTTGGAGCACTTTCCAATTTTGAGGTCCGTGGTGCCCCGTGGTAGAATTTTGGTGTCGGTGGTGCACTTTCGGCCATTTGTGCAATTTTCGTGCGTAAATAAGACTTTTGGGTTTTGGTGCTCGATGAACCCTGGTGCATTCTTATGCATAATAAACCATAATGCTGCTAGCACTTTTCAGTTTTGAGGTCCGAGGTACCCCGTGGTCCAATTTTGGTGTCTGTGGCGCATTTTCGGCCCATCGTGCAATTTTCTTGTGAAAATAAAACTTTTGGGTTTTGGTGCCCCGTGATCCCTAGTGCATTCTTATGCACATAAAACCATAATTCTCGGAACACTTTTCAGTTTTGAGGTCCGTGGTGCCCCGAGGTCCAATTTTGGTGCACGTGGTGCTTTTTCGGCCCATTGTGCAATTTTCGTGCCAAAATAAGACTTCTTGGTTTTGGTGCCCGGTGATCGCTGGTGCATTCTTATGCATAAAAAATCATAATGCTCATAGCACTTTCAAGTTTTGAGGTCCGTGGTGCCCCGTGGTCCAATTTTGTTGCTGGTAGTGCATTTTCGGCCATTTGTGCAATTTTCGTGTGAAAATAAAACTTTTGGGTTTTGGTGCCCTGTGATCCCTGGTGCATTCTTATGCATAAAAAATCATAATGCTCGGAGAACTTTTCAGTTTTGAGGTCTTTGGGTTTTGGTGCCCCATGATCCCTAGTGCATTCTTATGCAAAAAAAACCATAATGCTCCTAACACTTTTCAATTTTGAGGTCTGTTGTGCCCCGTTGTACAATTTTGGTGCCGGTAATGCATTGTTGGCCATTTGTGCAATTTTCATGGGAAAATAAGACTTTTGGGTTTTGGTGCCCCGTGATCCCTGGTGCATTCTTATGAATAAAAAACCGTAATGCTTGGAACACTTTTCAGTTTTGAGGTCTGTGGTGCCCCGTGGTCCAATTTTTGTGCCGGTGGTGCATTTGCGGCCATTTGTGAAATTTTTGTGCCCCGTGATCCCTGGTGCATTCTTATGCATAAAAAACATTAATGCTCGGAGCACTTTTTGAAATGTAGAGATGCACACTAGAAGGGGGTTGAATAGTGTGTAAGTTATATTATTAAAAAAAAAACTATTCGCAAAGATGGAGATAAAATATCTTAGGTTTCACAAGGGACTTGTAAAACACAAGATCACAGGTATCGTCCAATAGTTAAAATGACAGTTTAGTGAAACTGCATTTTCTTGTTAATCGTCCAGGCGTAAATAAGAGATTTTCGTAAATAGGATATAAAGAACCTTGTGCGCAAAGTGTGAAGAAATAACTTAAGAGAATAGCAAGTAAGCTTGAAAGTGATAGAGTAAAAAGACTTGGTTTATATTGGTTCACTCAACCTGAACTACGTCCAGTTCTCCTTCAAAAACTTTGAAGGGTTCCACTAATCAAGTTTTGATTACAAACAAGTATTATATACCCTGCACTCCTAGCTACAAGTATTCTCTAGGCCACTTCTGGCACACCTTTAATTTCCCCCTGAGATTAAAGAACACCCAAGTATTCTTTGTCACTAACCCACTCCTGGCTTTCAAAACAGAAATTGTTTGAGTACAAGTTAAATAAACAGCTCTCACAGAGAGGATATTACAATAAAAACTCAATTACACAGAATAACTTAGCAAAGCTAAGTAGATTGCTCTTTTCAGACAAGTGTAGGTTTTCCAATCGATTTGGTAGAGTTACAGCTCTTCTAAAAACTTGAAAAATTCTCTCTTCAAAACGTGAGCTTGTTCCTCTATTTATAGGCAGGTTGGTGAAGATATCCGTTGTGGGATTTGTGCCTTTGCCAATAACCGTTCTCTCAATCATATGACCGTTGCTACTTGTCAGCTTGGGGTGGAGAGATGGAGGAGACAACAGTACATGCAGTGCCTCCACTACTTGTACGGTTTCTGTAGAGAGAGGCTTTTATGCCCCCCGTGGTACACTTTTCGAATATTAAATGAAATGTCACATTAGAAAAGAGAGGGAATAATAGAACATTTCAGAGAATCATCATCGAAAACCATAAGTGTACTTCTACTCAGTTATGGACGCATTATATAACTGTTTGCTAGATAGGGATGATGTAAGTTATATATGCGTTGGACGCTTCCTTGAATGGACGCAGTGTTTACACACTGGTTTTCTTAATGCATTTGGACGCATGTTTTATAATCAGTGTATTGTACGCTGAATTTTACACTTAACAAAAATAGTTGCTCATTGGACGTACTGTACACATAGAAACATAATGATTGAGTTTAAGAAATACAATACCATTGAGGCATTCGACGGCGTAGAACCTATAAAACTCAAACATAGATCATTAGATACTTCAAAATTTAACTTTATTTGTTATCATCAAAACCGAAGTTTGAGGGGTTGGACATCGTCCAAAGTCTTAGATTCTAAGAATCTCCCCCTTTTTGATGATGACAAATAATACGAAATTTTGATGTGTGCAAATATATAATCATATTAAAGAATATCAGAGCAGATGATTGAATGATTATTTTATGCCAGTGTATGTTGACAGGGTGAGAAAGGTATGGAATGAAGTACTCCCCCTGAGTTCAATATTTCTCATGTATTTAATAAAGCAATATATATCAGATAACACTGCATGATAAGAATGTATCAGAGACGATAGTTATCAGAGTGAAAAGCATATCATAGATATGGATGCGGAAGTTATGATAAAAAACACCTCATATGTATTCAATGAACAGCCACAGCGGTTTCACAGAGTAGTGTAACAACAAAAAAATACTTTATGACAGCAAAAATTCCAATTTCTCCCCCTTTGTCATCAACAAAATAAAAAAAAGGTTTGAAAGATGGAAAAATGATTTGACCATCATGGTCACCTAGGGCTATTGAGGTGGATCTTGTGGTGGTGGTGGTGGTTGTTCTGGTGGTGCTTAAGGAGGTGGTGCAGGGTGGTTAACAGGTGGTTGTTGTTGAGGTATGGGTTGAACAGGAGGAACCTGATGAATAACAGTGCTAATGAGGTTAGCAGTAGTGGATTGAATTTGATTTACCAACATCTGTGAGAGGTGCATGAACTGATCAGTAATAGCATTCTGCAACATTAATCGGTGTTGTGCAGCTTCTGCTTGTTGCCTTTCCTGAAAGGCACGAAGAGTAGCTTCGGTTTCTAGTTGTTGTTGTCTTAGAGCCTGTTGAACAATCTCGTTCACTCTGTCCTCAGAGACTCCTTGAGGTTCGACAAAGTGCAAGGGAATAATAGCCCTTGGACTTGAAGACCCTGTAGGAATCATTTGTCTGGTTCCAGAGTGTGCTTCATTGGACGCACAAATAATTGGTTGGCTTGTGGCAACCTCTGGAGCAGGCTTTTCAGCAGTGGACTCCTTTGGTTGTGGCGCTTCAGTCTTAGCCATATGTTGCAAAGCTTCATCTTTGGACGTGCCAGATTGGACTGTTTGTTCCTCATGAGAGGTGACAAAGTGTTCCACGTCACCTTGTACCTCAGACTGTAAGTCCAAATGAATGAGCATGTTAGTGACTTTTGTAGAGGCTTCATCCAATACTGCTTGTGTGATTGTTGGTTTGGAAATCGGCTCAGCTTTTTCTTTAGTAGCAATTCCAGCTTTCTCATTTTCAATTTCCACCAGGTGAGCTTGCTCAGCTTGCACTGCTTGTTCATGTTCCAAGCGAGCTTGTTCAGCTCGTTCTCTTTCAGCTTGCTCTTGTAAAGCTCTTTCTTCTTCAGCCTTTTGAAGATCATGAAGCCTTTGAACTTCGTGTACAAATTCAGAGCGGTCAAGACTTCTAAGGTCATATACTTTGTTGCTTCTGATGATTGGCAGTGTCCTTAAAACTTCTAGAAAATCATCATTATTAGTCAGAAAGTACGCAAAGGTATCAAAGAAATGACATGTCTTGACTGGACGCAGGACTTCAAGTCCTTCTGGAGGATGAAAGAAGGAATCCTTGGACCATTCAGAGGTTGAGGCTTCCTGAGTGTCTGCCCACACAATTTGACGCCAGAAGATCATGGTGTCAAAAGTGCCTAGGGGCCTTGTTAGCTTTCCAGTCTTATCAAAAGGTGATTCCAGGTATGTGAGGAAGATGAGAGTTGAACCTTTTCATCTCTACTAGGCATCTCTGTGCCATAGTACTTAAACCCTTTCTTCTTTCCAGCATCATATAGAGGTAGTCTAGGATATACCTTATCAAGTACAAACTTGATATTCGTGGAACGTCTGATGTGGAGGCTGGGTGGATAAGCAACAACTTGGTCTTGAATGTACATTTGCTGGAGCAGTTTGCCAAGATCGTCATAATCACTGGGCTGAAAGTTGAGCACTGGAGTTCCAGGTGGTAGTGGAATAAATTTTGTGATGGGAGTCCAGATGTGAACATCTTTGACCCATTGCACCTCTGGACGCTGGTTTGCCTTGGATGGGTCCAGACTTTCTTTAATGGCTAATTGCAGTTCAGCATCCAATTCATCAAGATTGCTGGGAGATGACTTCTTTGTTGTTGGCTTCCTCTTCCTTTGAGTCTTGCCCTTTTGTTCAGCCACAGTTTTAGCAAGATTTGATGCAATTTCAACCTCTGGCTCAGGAGGTACATCTTCAGCTGGACGCACCCTTTGTTGAGTATCAGTTGGACATATATAAGGTCGTTCCATCCGATCCAGGTTTGGATAAGATTCTCTCATCCAAGTTGGTGGAGGATTGCTGAATGGTTCCTTCTGGTAATAAAGCAAATTCAGTAGATTGAGGATGAACATAGTCATACCTCGTCTATTCAGGTGCAGATACTGAAGTTAGACTCCTCTCCAGTGGTTCTTGTCGATTTCTCCAAATAACATCACTTTTCTTACAATAGTTCTGTTCATTCCTTTTAAGGAATGAAACAGGAAACCTTTCCTTGTCTTCTTCTTCTTTTGTCTTCCCCTTTGGTGGAATCGTCCATTGAGGCCATGCATCTCTCCAAGCATCCCTTGGACGCACAAATCTTAATAAGTTTAATTTGAGAGTTGGACGCTGTGCTGATGTGACTGTTGAAGCAACTGTTGGAGCAGGTTGTGGAGCACTTGTAGATTCACTCTCAGTGTCTTGAGAGGTGGGGAGTTGAATCAGAACTTTCCTTGGCCTTGCTACCTGAGTTTTTACTCATCTGGGTACTTTAGTAGGAAAGACTGTGGCACCAGTTTTGGGTGCATCAGATACCTTTTGTTTCTTCTGCTGTGCAGACTCCATCTCTTGAGCTTTTCTTTTAATCTGGCAAATGGGCATTTGATCCTCGTCATCGGAGTTGTCAAGCATTTTCAGTTTGCAAACTCTAGATTTTTCTGATGCAAGCTTCATTGGAGCAGTCTTTGGACGCAGCTCATCCTGTTTTGGTTTGGACGGAGCAGTCCTTGGACACTTCTCAGCAGGTGGACTGGACGGAGCAGGATCAACATGTCTTTTCTTGGTCCTTCTTTCTTTTTCTGCATCTTCTTCATGATGTTGCGACATGTGTCTTGTTACTTTCATGCTTCCTTGTTCCTTCATCAACCGTTTGATCTTTCTTCCAAGACCAAGAAGATCAATTTCTTCTTCATCATCATTTGAAATGAGTCTGCTTTGTTCATGACGTTTCTTATTTATACTGTCCTCGTCCAAATCCCTTAGGACCTTTGCTGTGAGCTTTATCTTCATTGGCTTGATGTTTGATTCACCAAATTTCTGATGTGTTGCAACTATTTCTCCTTTCTTCACAATGTTTTCATGATCATCTTCGTCCAACTCATCAAAGAAACATTGGTATACTTTCTAATCCCAAAGGATCTTATTTAGTAGTGCGGCATAGAAGATGTCATCATTTCCACCAATAGTTTTCATCAACGAACGAAAATTGCACAATGGGCCGAAAATGCACCACGGGCACCAAAATTGGACCACGGGGCAACTCGGACCTCAAAACTAAAAAGTGCTTCGAGCATTATGGTTTTTTATACATAAGAATGCAGCAGGGATCACGGGATACCAAAACACAAAAGTCTAATTTTGGCACGAAAATTTCACAAATGGCCGAAAATGCACCACCGGCCCCAAAATTGGACCACGGGGCACCACGGACCTCAAAACTGAAAACTGCTCCAAGCATTATGGTTTTTTATGCATAAGAATACACCATGGATCACGGGGCACAAAAACCCAAAAGTCTTACTTTCGGACGAAAATTGCTCTTTTTCTGAAAATGCACCACGGGCACCAAAATTGGACCACGGGGCACCTCAGACCTCAAAACTGAAAATTGCTTCGGGCATTATGGTTTTTATGCATAACAATGCACCAGGGATCACGGGGCACCAAAACCCATTATTTTCGCACGAAAATTTGAAAAATGCCCGAAAATGCACCCCCGGCACCAAAATTGGACCACGGGGCATCTCAGACCTGAAAACTTAAAAGAGCTCCGAGCATTAAGGTTTTTTATGCATAACAATGCACCAGGGATCACGGGGCACCAAAACCCAAAAGTCTTATTTTCGCACGAAAAATTCACAAATGGCCGAAAATGCAACACCAGCACCAAAATTGGACCACGGGGCACCTCGGTCCTCAAAACTGAAATGTACTCCAAGCATTATGGTTTTTTATGCATAAGAATGCACCAGGGTTCACAGGGTACCAACACCCAAAAGTCTTATTTTCGCACGAAAATTGCACTAATGGCCGAAAATGCAACATCGGCACCAAAATTGGACAGCGTGGCACCACGAACCTCAAAACTGAAAAGTGCTCCAAGCATTATGGTTTTTTATGCAAAAGAATGCACCACGGATCACGGGGCACCAACACCCAAAAGTCTTATTTTCGCACGAAAATTGCACAATAAGCCGAAAATTGCACAATTCTTATGCATAATAATGCACCAGGGATCACGGGGCACAAAAATCCAAAAGTCTTATATTCGCACAAAAATTTCACAAATGGCCGAAAATGCATCACGGGCACCAAAATTGGACCACGTGGAACCACGAATGTCAAAACTGAAAAGTGCTCCAAGCATTATGGTTTTTTATGCATAAGAATGCACTAGGGTTCACAGAGCACCAAAACCCAAAGGTCTTATTTTCGCATGAAAATTGCACAATGGGCCGAAAATGCACCAAGGGGACAAAAATTTGACCACGGGCCACCTCGGACCTCAAAACTGAAAAGTACTCCGAACTTTATGGTTTTTTATGCATAAGAATGCACCAGGGATCACAGGGCACCAAAACCCAAGAGTCTTATTTTCGCACGAAAATTGCTCAAAGGGCTGAAAATGTACCACGGGGCACCTCGGACCTCAATACTAAAAAGTTGTCCGAGCATTATGGTTTTTAATGCATAAGAATGCGCCATGGATCACGGGGCACCAAAACCCAAAAGTGTTATTTTCGCACGAAAATTGCACAATGGCCCGAAAATGCACCACGGGCACCAAAATTGGACCACGGGGCACCTCGGACAACAAAACTGAAAAGTGCTCGGAACATTATGGTTTTTTATGCATAAGAATGCACCAGGGATCATGGGGCACCAAAACCCAAAAGTCTTATTTTCGCACTAAAATTGCACAAATTGCCGAAAATGCACCACCGGAACCAAAAATGGAACACAGCGCACCACGGACCTCAAAACTGAAAAGTGTTCCGAGCATTATGGTTTTTTATGCATAAGAATGCACTAGGGATCACGGGGTACCAAAACCCAAAAGTCTTTTTTTCACACGAAAATTGCACAATGGGCCAAAAATGCACCATGGGAACCAAAATTGGACCACGGTGCACCTCGGACCTCAAAACTGAAAAGTGTTCCTAGCATTATGGCTTTTTATGCATAAGAATGCACCAGGGATCACGGGGCACCAAAACCCAAAAGTCTTATTTTCGCACGAAAATTACACAATGGGCCGAAAATGCACCACGGGAACCAAAATTTGACCACGGGGCACCTCGGACTTCAATACTTAAAAGTGGTCCGAGCACTATAGTTTTTTATGCATAAGAATGCTCTAGGGATCACGGGGCACCAAAACCCAAAAGTCTTTTTTCACATGAAAATTGCACATTGGGCCGAAAATGCACCATGTGCACCAAAATTGGACCAGGGGCACCTCGGACCTCAAAACTGAAAAGTGCTCCAAGCATTATGGTTTTTTATGCATAAGAATGCACTAGGGATCATGGGGCACCGAAACCCAAAAGTCTTATTTTCGCACGAAAATTGCACAAATGGCCGAAAATGCACCACCGGCACCAAAATTGGACCACGGGGCACCATGGACCTTAAAGCTAAAAATTGTTCCAAGCATTGTGGTTTTTTATGCATAAGAATGCACCATGGATCACAGGGCACCAAAACCCAAAAGTCTTATTTTCGCACGAAAATTGCAAAATGGGCTGAATATGCACCACATGCACCAAAATTGGACCACGGGGCACCTCGGACATCAAAGATGAAAAGTGCTACTAGCATTACGGTTTTTTATGCTTAAGAATGCACCAGGGATCATGGGGCACCAAAACCCAAAAGTCTTATTTCCGCACGAAAATTGCACAATGGGCCAAAAATGCACCACTGTGGTGCATTCTTAGGCATAAAAAACTATAATGCTAAGAGCACTTTTCAGTTTTAAGGTCCGTGGTGCCTCGTGGACAAATTTTGGTGCCGGTGGTGCATTGTTGGCCATTTGTGTAATTTTCGTGCGAAAATAAGACTTTTGGGTTTTGGTGCCCCGTGATCCCTGGTGCATTCTTATGCATTAAAAACCTTATTGCTCAGAGCAATTTTAAGTTTTGAGGTCCGAGGTGTCCCGTGGTCCAATTTTGGTGCCCGTGATGCATTTTCGGCCCATTGTGCAATTTTCGTGAGAAAATAAGAATTTTGGGTTTTGGTGCCCTGTGAACCCTGGTGCATTCTTATGCATAAAAAACATAATTCTTGGAACTGTTTTCAGTATTGAGGTTCGTCGTGCGCCGTGGTCCAATTTTGGTGTCGGGGGTGCATTTTCGGCCATTTGTGCAATTTTCGTGAGAAAATAAGAATTTTGGGTTTTGGTGCCCTGTGAACCCTGGTGCATTCTTATGAATAAAAAACCATAATACTCGGAACACTTTTCAGTTTTGAGGACCGTGGTGGCCCGTGGTCCAATTTTGGTGCTGGTGGTGCATTTCCGGCCATTTGTGCAATTTTCATGTGAAAATAAGACTTTTGGGATTTGGTACCCCGTGATCCCTGGTGCATTCTTATGTACAAAACCCCATAATGCTTGGAACACTTTTCAGTTTTGATGTCCATCGTGACTCGTGGTCCAATTTTGGTGCTAGTGGTGCATTTTCAGCGATTTGTGCAATTTTCGTGCAAAAATGAGACTGTTGGGTTTTGGTACCCCATTATCCTTGGTGCATTCTTATGCATAAAAAACCATAATTCTCATAACACTTTTCAGTTTTGAGGACCGTGGTGCCCCGTGGTCCAATTATGGTGCCAGTGGTGCATTTCCGGCCATTTGTGTAATTTTCGTGCGAAAATAAGACTTTTAGGTTTTGGTTCCCCGTGATCCTTGGTGCATTCCTATGCATAAAAAACCATAATGCTCGGAACACTTTTTAGTTTTAAGGTCCGAGGACTCCCGTGGTCCAATTTTGGTGCACGTGGTGCATTTTCGGCCCATTGTGGAATTTTCGTGCAAAAATAAGACTTTTTGGTTTTGGTGCCCCGTGATCCTTGGTGCATTCCTATGCATAAAAAACCATAATGCTCGGAACATTTTTAAGTCTTGAGATTCGTGGTGCCCAGTGGTCTAATTTTGGTGCCGGGGGTGCATTCTCGGCCATTTGTGCAATTTTCGTCAGAAAATAAGAATTTTAGGTTTTGGTGCCCTGTGAACCCTGGTGCATTCTTATGCATAAAAAACCATAATGCTTGGAACAGTTTTCAGTCTTGAGGTTCGTGGTGCCCAGTGGTCCAATTTTGGTGTCGGGGGTGCATTTTCGACCATTTGTGCAATTTTTGTGCGAAAATAAGACTTTTGGGTTTTGGTACCCCATGATCCCTGGTGCATTCTTATCCACAAAACCCCATAATTCTTGGAACACTTTTCAGTTTTGATGTCCATGGTGACTCGTGGTCCAATTTTGGTGTCGGTGGTGCATTTTCGGCCATTTGTGCAATTTTCGTGCGAAATTAAGACTTTTGGGTTTTGGTGCCCCATGATCCTTGGTGCATTCTTATGCATAAAAAACCATAATGATCGGAACACTTTTCAGTTTTGAGGATCGCGGTGCCCCGTGGTTCAATTTTGGTGCCGATGGTGCATTTCCGGCCATATGTACAATTTTCGTGCGAAAATAAGACTTTTGGGTTTTGGTGCCCCGTGATCCTTGGTGCATTCCTATGCATAAAAAAACATAATGCTCGGAACATTTTTCAGTCTTGAGATTCGTTGTGCCCGGTGGTCCAATTTTGGTGCAGGGGGGTGCATTCTCGGCCATTTGTGCAATTTTCTTGCGAAAATAAGACTTTTGGGTTTTAGTGCCCTGTGAACCCAGGTGCATTCTTATGCATAAAAAACCATAATGCTTGGAGCACTTTTTAGTTTTGAGGTCCGAGGTGCCCCGTGGTCCAATTTTGGTCCACGTGGTGCATTTTTTGCCCATTGTGCAATTTTCGTGAGAAAATAAGACTTTTGGATTTGGGTGCCCCGTGATCCTTGGTGCATTCTTATGCATAAAAAACCATAATGCTCGGAACAGTTTTCAGTCTTGAGGTTCGTGGTGCCCCGTGGTCCAATTTTGGTGCTTGGGGTGCATTTTTGGCCATTTGCGCAATTTTCGTGCGAAAATAAGACTTTTGGGTTTTTGTGCCCTGTGATCCCTGGTGGATTCTTATGCATAAAAAACCATAATGCTCATAACACTTTTCAGTTTTGAGGTCCGCGATGCCCTGTGGTCCCATTTTAGTGCCGGTACAACATTTTCGGCCATTTGTGAAATTTTCGTGAAAAAATAAGAGTTTTGGGTTTTGGTGACCCGTGATCCTTGGTGAATTCTTATGCATAAAAAAACCATAATGCTTGGAGCACTTTTCAGTTTTGAGGTCCGTGGTGCCCCGTGGTCCAATTTTGGTGCCGGTGGTGCATTTTCGACCATTTGTGGAATTTTCGTGCGAAAACAAGACTTTTGGGTTTTGGGGCCCCGTGACCCCTGCTGCATTCTTATGCATAAAAAACCATAATGCTTGGAGCACTTTTCATTGTTGAGGCCCGAGGTGCCCCGTGGTCCAATTTTGGTGCCCATGGTGCATTTTCGGCCAATTGTGCAATTTCGTGCGAAAATAAGACTTTTGGGTTTTTGTACCCCGTGATCCTTGGTGCATTATTATGCATAAAAAAATATCACGCTCAGAACAGTTTTTAGTCTTGAGGTTCGTGGTGCCCCGTGGTCCAATTTTGGTGCCGGGGGTGCATTTTCTGCCATTTGTGCAATTTTCGTGCCAAAATAAAACTTTTTGGTTTTGGTGCATCGTGATCCCTGGTGCATTCTTATGCACAAAAAATGATCATGCTTAAAGCAGTTTTCAGTTTTGAGGCCCGAGGTGCCCCATGGTCCAATTTTGGTGCCCGTGGTGCATTTTCGGCCAATTGTGTAATTTTGTGCGAAAATAAGACTTTTGGGTTTTGGCGCCCCGTGATCCTTGGTGTATTCTTATGTATAAAAAAAAACCATAATGCTCAAAACAGTTTTCAGTCTTGAGATTCATGGTTCCCGGTGGTCCAATTTTGGTGCCGGAGGTACATTTTCGGTCATTTGAGCAATTTTTGTGCGAAAATTAGACTTTTGGGTTTTGGTGGCCTATGATCCTTGGTGCATTCATATGCATAAAAAAATCAAAATGCTCAGAGCACTTTTCAGTTTTGAGGTCCGAGGTGCCCTGTGGTCCAATTTTGGTGCCTGTGGTGCATTTTTGGCCCATTGTGCAATTTTCGTGCGAAAATAAGACTTTTGGGTTATGGTTCCTCGTGATCCCTGGTACATTCTTATGCAGAAAAAACCATAATGATAGGAACAATTTTTCAGTTTTGAGGTCCGTGGTGCCTCCTGGTCCAATTTTGGTGCCTGTGGTGCATTTTCGTCCAATTGTGCGATTTTCATGCGAAAAAAAGACTTCTGGGTTTTGGCGCCCCGTGATCCTTTGTGCATTCTTATGCATAAAATACCATAATGCTCGGAACATGTTTCAGTCTTGAGGATCGTGGTGCCCCGTGGTCCAATTTTGGTGCCTGTGGTGCATTTTCGGCCCATTGTGCAATTTTCGTGTGAAAATAAGACTTTTGGGTTTTGGTGCCCAGTGATCCCTTTTGGTGCCCAGTGATCCCTGGTGCATTATAATGCATAAAAAACCATAATGTTCGGAGCACTTTTCAGTTTTAAGGTCCGAGCTGCACCGTGGTCCAATTTTGGTGCCCATGGTGCATTTTCGGCCCATTGTGCAATTTTCGTGCGAAAAAAAGACTTTTGGGTTTTCGTGCCCCGTGATCCCTGGTGCATTCTTATGCATAAAAAACCATAGTGCTCGGAACTCTTTTCTTTTGTGAGGTCCGTAGTGCCCCGTGGTTCAATGTTGGTGCCGGTTGGGAATTTTCGGCCATTTGTGCAATTTTCATTCTAAAATAAGACTTTTGGGTTTTGGTGCCCTGTGAACCTTGGTGCATTCTTATGCATAAAAAACCATAATGCTCATAGCACTTTTCTGTTTTGAGGTCCGAGGTGCCCCGTGGCCCAATTTTGGTGCCCGTGGTGCATGTTCGGCCCATTGGGAAATTTTCGTGCGAAAATAAGACTTTTGGGTTTTGGTAGCCCGTGATCCTTGGTGCATTCTTATGCATAAAAAACCGTAATGCTCGGAATAGTTTTCAGTTTTGAGGTTCCTGGTTCCCCATGGTCCAATTTTGGTGTCCGGGGTGCATTTTCAGCCATTTGTGCAATTTTTGTGCGAATATAAGACTTTTGGGTTTTGGTGCCCCGTGATCTCTGGAGCATTCTTATGCATAAAAAACCATAATGCTCGAAGCACTTTTCAGTTTTGAAGTCCTAGGTGCCCCGTGGTCCAATTTTGGTGCACGTGGTGCATTTTCGGCCCTTTGGGAAATTTTCGTGCGAAATTAAGACTTTTGCGTTTTGGTTATCCGTGATCCTTGGTGCATTCTTATGCATAAAAAACCATAATGCTTGGAGCACTTGTCAATTTTGAGGTCCGTGGTACCCCGTGGTCCAATTTAGGTGCCGGTGGTGCATTTTCGACCATTTGTGCAATTTTCGTGTGAAAACAAGACTTTTGTTTTTGGGGCCCTGTGATCCCTGCTGCATTCTTATGCATAAAAAACCATAATGCTTGGACAACTTTTAAGTTTTGAGGTCCGAGGTGCCCCGTGGTCCAATTTTGGTTTCGGTGGTGCATTTTCGGCCATTTGTGCAATTTTCGTGCGAAAATAAGGCTTTTGGGTTTTTGTGCCCTGTGATCCCTGGTGTATTCTTATGCATAAAAAATCATAATGCTTGCAGCACTTTTCAGTTCTGAGGTCAGTGGTGCACCATGTGCAATTTTGGTGCCGGTGATGCACTTTCGGCTTTTAGTGAAATTTTCGTGTGAAAATAAGACTTTTGGTTTTTCGTGCCCCGTGATCCCTGGGGCATTCTTATGCATAAAAAACCATAATGCTCGGAGAACTTTTAAGTTTTGAGGTCCGAGGTGCACCGTGGTCCAATTTTGATGCCTGTGGTGCATTTTCGGCCCATTACGCAATTTTCGTGCAAAAATAAGACTTTTGGGTTTTGGTGCCACGTGATCCCTGGAGCATTCTTTTGCATAAAAACCATAATGCTCGAAGCACTTTTGTGTAGGTCCGAGGTGCCCCACGGTCCAATTTTGGTGCCCGTGGTGCATTTTCGGCCAATTGTGCAATTTTCGTGCGAAAAGAAGACTTTTGGGTTTTCATGCCCTGTGATCCTTGGTGCATTCTTATGCTTAAAAAACCATAATGCTAAGAACAGTTTTCAGTCTTGAGATTCGTGGTGCCCGGTGGTCCAATTTTAGTGCCGGGGGTGCATTTTCGGCCATTTGTGAAATTTTCGTCAGAAAATAAGACTTTTGGTAACTCGTGATCCCTGGTGCATTCTTATGCATAAAAAACCGTAATGCTCGGAGCACTTTTAAGTTTTGAGGTCCGAGGTGCCCCGTGGTCCCATTTTGATGCCGGGTGTGCATTTTCGGCCACTTGTGCAATTGTCGTGCGAAAATACGACTTTTAGGTTTTGGTGCACCGTGATCCCTGGTGCATTCTTATGCAGAAAAAACCAAAATGCTGGGAACACTTTTCAGTTTTGAGGTTCGTGGTGCCCCGTGGTCCAATTTTGGTGCCGGTGGTGCATTTTTGGCAATTCGTGCAATGTCGTGCGAAAATAAGAATTTTGGGTTTTGGTGCCCTGTGAACCCTGCTGCTTTCTTATGCATAAAAAACAATAATGCTCATAGCAATTTTCAGTTTTGAGGACCCAGGTGCCCCGTGGTCCAATTTTGGTGCCCGTGGTGCATTTTCGGCCATTTGTGCAATTTTCGTGCGAACGTGCGAAAATAAGACTTTTGGATTTTGGTGCCCTGTGATCCTTGGTGCATTCTTATGCATAAAATACCATAATTCTAGGAACACTTTTTTAGTTTTGAGGTCCGTGGTGCCCCGTGGTCCAATTTTGGTGCCTGTGGTGCATTTTCGGCCCATTGTTCAATTTTCGTGCGAAAATAAGACTTTTGGATTTTGGTACCCCGTAATCCCTGGTGCATTCTTATGCAGAAAAAACCATAATGCTAGGATCACTTTTCATTTTTGAGGTTCGTGGTGCCCCGTGGTCGAATTTTGGTGCCGATGGTGCATTTTCGGCTAATGTGCAATTGTCGTGCGAAAATAAGACTTTTGGGTTTTGGTGCACCGTGATCCCTGGTACATTCTTATGGATAAAAAACCATAATGCTTGGAGCATTTTTCAGTTTGGAGGTCCTAGGTGCCCCGTGGTCCAATTTTGGTACCCGTGGTGCATTTTCGGCAATTGTCCAATTTTCGTGTGAAAATAAAATTTTGGGTTTTGGTGCCCCAAGATCCTTGGTGCATT
Source organism: Pueraria montana var. lobata (assembly GCA_026413185.1). Classification (NCBI taxonomy): domain Eukaryota; kingdom Viridiplantae; phylum Streptophyta; class Magnoliopsida; order Fabales; family Fabaceae; genus Pueraria; species Pueraria montana. The sequence goes on from CM048649.1 coordinate 8,459,803, forward strand.
CTTATGCATAAAAAAACATAATGCTCGGAACACTTTTTAGTCTTGAGGTTCGTGGTGGCCCGTGGTCCCATTTTGGTGTCGGGGGTGCATTTCCAGCCATTTATGCAATTTTTGTGCGTAATAAGACTTTTGTGTTTTGGTACCCTGTGATCCCTGGAGCATTCTTATGCATAAAAAACCATAATGCTCAAAGCACTTTTAGGTTTTGAGGTCCCAGGTGCCCTGTGGTCCAATTTTGGTACCCGTGGTAAATTTTCGTCCCATTGTGCAATTTTCGTGCGAAAATAAGACTTTTGGGTTTTGGTGCCCCGTGATCCTTGGTGCATTCTTATGCATAAAATAGTATAATGCTCATAACACTTTTCAGTCTTGACGTTCGTGGTGCCCCGTGGTCCCATTTTGGTGGCAGGGGTGCATTTTCGGCCATTTGTGCAATTTTCGTGCGAAAATAAGACTTTTGGGTTTTGGTGCCCCGTGATCCCTGGTGCATTCTTATGCATAAAAAAACCATAATGCTTGAAGCACTTTTAAGCTTTGAGGTCCGAGGTGCCCCATGGTCCAATTTTGGTACCCGTGGTGCATTTTCGGCCCATTGTTCAATTTTCATGCCAAAATAAGAATTTTGGGTTTTGGTGCCCCGTGATCCTTGGTGCATTCTTATGCATTAAAAAGCATAATGCTCATACCACCTTTCAGTTTTGAGGTCTGACGTGCCCCATGGTCCAATTTTTGTGCCCATGGTGCATTTTCGGCCCATTGTGCAATTTTCGTGCGAAAATAAGAGTTTTGAGTTTTGGTGCCCCGTATACCTGGTGCATTCTTATGCATAAAAAACCATAATGCTTGGAACACTTTTCAGTTTAGAGGTCCGTGGTGCCCCGTGGTCCAATTTTGGTGCCGGTGGTGCATTTTCGACCATTTGTGCAATTTTCGTTCGAAAATAAGACTTTTGGGTTTTGGCTCCCCATCATCCTTGGTGCATTCTTATGCATAAAAAACCATAATGCTCGGATCACTTTTATGTTTTGAGGTCCGTGGTGCCCCGTAGTCCAATTTTGGTGCCGGTGCTGCATTTTCGATCATTTGTGAAATTTTCGTGCGAAAATAACACTTTATGGTTTTGGTGCCCCGTGATGCTTAGTCCATTCTTAAGCATAAAAAATAACAATGCTCGGAATAGTTTTCAGTCTTGAGGTTGGTGGTGCCCCGTGGTCGAATTTTGGTGTCTGGTGTGCATTTTCGGCCATTTGTGCAATTTTCGTCCGAAAATAAGACTTTTGGATTTTGGTGCCCCGTGATCCTTGGTGTATTCTTATGCATAAAAAACCATAATGCTCGGAGGACTTTTCAGTTTTGAGGTCCGTGGTGCCCTGTGGTCCAATTTTGGTGCCTGTTGTGCATTTTCGGCAATTTGTGCAATTTTCGTGCGAAAATAAGACTTTTGGATTTTGGTGCCCCGTGATCCCTGGTGCATTCTTATGTATAAAAAACCATAATGCTTGGAACACTTTTCAATTTTGAGATCCGGGGTGCCCCGTGGTCCAATTTTGGTGCCTGTTGTGCATTTCCGGCAATTTGTGCAATTTTCGTGCGAAAATAAGACTTTTTGGTTTTGGTGCCCCGTGATCCTTGGTCCATTCTTCTGCATAAAAAATCACAATGCTCGGAACAATTTTCAGTCTTGAAGTTTGTGGTGCCCCGTGGTCCAATTTTGGTGCCTGGTGTGCATTTTTGGTCATTTGTGCAATTTTCGTGCGAAAATAAGACTTTTGGATTTTGGTGCCCCGTGATCCTTGGTGCATTCTTATGCATAAAAAACCATAATGCTCTGAACACTTTTCAGTTTTGAGGTTCGGGGTGCCCCGTGGTCCAATTTTGGTGCCGGTGGTGCATTTTCAGCCATTTGTGCAATTTTCGTGCGAAAATAAGACTTTTGGGTTTTGGTGCCCCGTGATCCATGCTGCATTCCTATGCATAAAAAACCATAATGCTCAGAGCACTTTTAAGTTTTGAGGTCCGAGGTGCCCCATGGTCCAATTTTGGTGCACGTGGTGCATTTTCGGCCCTTTGTGCAATATTCGTGCGAAAATAAGAATTTTGGATTTTGGTGCCCAGTGATCAGTGTTGCATTCTTATGCATAAAAAACCATAATGCTCTGAACACTTTTCAGTTTTGAGGTTCGGGGTGCCCCGTGGTCCAATTTTGGTGTCCGTGGTGCATTTTCGACCATTTGTGCAATTTTTGTGGGAAAATAAGACTTTTGGGTTTTGCGGCCCCATGATCCTTGGTTCATTCTTATGCATAAAAAACCATAATGCTCGGAGGAATTTTCAGTTTTGAGGTTCGTGGTGCCCCGTGGTCCAATTTTGGTGCCTATTGTGCATTTCCGACAATTTGTGCAATTTTCGTGCGAAAATAAGACTTTTGGATTTTGGTGCCCCGGGATCCTTGGTCCATTCTTATGCATAAAAAATCACAATGCTCGGAACAGTTTTCAGTCTTGAGGTTCGTGGTGCCTCGTGGTCCAATTTTGGTGCCTGGTCTACATTTTCGGCCATTTGTGCAATTTTCGTGCGAAAATAAGACTTTTGGATTTTGGTGCCCCGTGATCCTTGGTGCATTCTTATGCATAAAAAACCATAATGCTCCGAACAATTTTCAGTTTTGAGGTTCGGGGTGCCCCGTGGTCCAATTTTGGTGCTGGTGCTGCATTTTCGGCCTTTTGTGTAATTTTCGTGCGAAAATAAGACTTTTAGGTTTTGGTGACGCGTGATCCTTGGTGCATTCTTATACATAAAAAACCATAATGCTCGGAGAACTTGCAAGTTTTGAGGTCCGAGGTGCCCTATGGTCATATTTTAGTTCCTGTGGTGCATTTTCGACCCATTGTGCAATTTTCGTGCGAAAATAAGACTTTTGGGTGTTGGTGCCCCGTGATCACTGGTGCATTCTTATGCATTAAAAAGCATAATGCTCATACCACCTTTCAGTTTTGAGGTCTGACGTGCCCCATGGTCCAATTTTGGTGCCCATGGTGCATTTTCGGCCCATTGTGCAATTTTCGTGCGAAAATAATAGTTTTGAGTTTTGGTGCCCCGTATACCTGGTGCATTCTTATGCATAAAAAACCATAATGCTTGGAACACTTTTCAGTTTAGAGGTCCGTGGTGCCCCGTGGTCCAATTTTGGTGCCGGTGGTGCATTTTCGGCCATTTGTGCAATTTTCGTTCGAAAATAAGACTTTTGGGTTTTGGCTCCCCATCATCCTTGGTGCATTCTTATGCATAAAAAACCATAATGCTCGGATCACTTTTATGTTTTGAGGTCCGTGGTGCCCCGTAGTCCAATTTTGGTGCCGATGCTGCATTTTCGATCATTTGTGAAATTTTCGTGCGAAAATAACACTTTATGGTTTTGGTGCCCCGTGATGCTTAGTCCATTCTTAAGCATAAAAAATAACAATGCTCGGAATAGTTTTCAGTCTTGAGGTTGGTCGTGCCCCGTGGTCGAATTTTGGTGTCTGGTGTGCATTTTCGGCCATTTGTGCAATTTTCGTCCGAAAATAAGACTTTTGGATTTTGGGTGTCCCGTGATCCTTGGTGTATTCTTAAGCATAAAAAACCATAATGCTCGGAGGACTTTTCAGTTTTGAGGTCCGTGGTGCCCTGTGGTCCAATTTTGGTGCCTGTTGTGCATTTTCGGCAATTTGTGCAATTTTCGTGCGAAAATAAGACTTTTGGATTTTGGTGCCCCGTGATCCCTGGTGCATTCTTATGTATAAAAAACCATAATGCTTGGAACACTTTTCAATTTTGAGATCTGGGGTGGCCCGTGGTCCAATTTTGGTGCCTGTTGTACATTTCCGGCAATTTGTGCAATTTTCGTGCGAAAATAAGACTTTTTGGTTTTGGGACCCCGTGATCCTTGGTCCATTCTTCTGCATAAAAAATCACAATGCTCGGAACAATTTTCAGTCTTGAAGTTTGTGGTGCCCCGTGGTCCAATTTTGGTGCCTGGTGTGCATTTTTGGCCATTTGTGCAATTTTCGTGCGAAAATAAGACTTTTGGATTTCGGTGCCCCGTGATCCTTGGTGCATTCTTATGCATAAAAAACCATAATGCTCAGAACACTTTTCAGTTTTGAGGTTCGGGGTGCCCCGTGGTCCAATTTTGGTGCCGGTGGTGCATTTTCGACCATTTGTGCAATTTTCGTGCGAAAATAAGACTTTTGGGTTTTGGTGCCCCGGGATCCTTGGTCCATTCTTATGCACAAAAAATCACAATGCTCGGAACAGTTTTCAGTCTTGAGGTTCGTGGTGCCTCGTGGTCCAATTTTGGTGCCTGGTTTGCATTTTCGGCCATTTGTGCAATTTTCGTGCGAAAATAAGACTTTTGGATTTTGGTACCCCGTGATCCTTGGTGCATTCTTATGCATAAAAAACCATAATGCTCTAAACACTTTTCAGTTTTGAGGTTCGGGGTGCCCCGTGGTCCAATTTTGGTGCCCGTGGTGCATTTTCGACCATTTGTGCAATTTTTGTGGGAAAATAAGACTTTTGGGTTTTGCGGCCCCATGATCCTTGGTTCATTCTTATGCATAAAAAACCATAATGCTCGGAGGACTTTTCAGTTTTGAGGTTCGTGGTGCCCCGTGGTCCAATTTTGGTGCCTTTTGTGCATTTCCGACAATTTGTGCAATTTTCGTGCGAAAATAAGACTTTTGGATTTTGGTGCCCCGGGATCCTTGGTCCATTCTTATGCATAAAAAATCACAATGCTCGGAACAGTTTTCAGTCTTGAGGTTCGTGGTGCCTCGTGGTCCAATTTTGGTGCCTGGTCTGCATTTTCGGCCATTTGTGCAATTTTCGTACGAAAATAAGACTTTTGGATTTTGGTGCCCCGTGATCCTTGGTGCATTCTTATGCATAAAAAACCATAATGCTCTGAACAATTTTCAGTTTTGAGGTTCGGGGTGCCCCGTGGTCCAATTTTGGTGCTGGTGCTGCATTTTCGGCCTTTTGTGTAATTTTCGTGCGAAAATAAGACTTTTAGGTTTTGGTGCCGCGTGATCCTTGGTGCATTCTTATACATAAAAAACCATAATGCTCGGAGAACTTGCAAGTTTTGAGGTCCGAGGTCCCCTATGGTCATATTTTAGTTCCTGTGGTGCATTTTCGACCCATTGTGCAATTTTCATGCGAAAATAAGACTTTTGGGTGTTGGTGCCCCGTGATCACTGGTGCATTCTTATGCATTAAAAAGCATAATGCTCATACCACCTTTCAGTTTTGAGGTCTGACGTGCCCCATGGTCCAATTTTGGTGCCCATGGTGCATTTTCGGCCCATTGTGCAATTTTCGTGCGAAAATAAGAGTTTTGAGTTTTGGTGCCCCGTATACCTGGTGCATTCTTATGCATAAAAAACCATAATGCTTGGAACACTTTTCAGTTTAGAGGTCCGTGGTGCCCCGTGGTCCAATTTTGGTGCCGGTGGTGCATTTTCGGCCATTTGTGCAATTTTCGTTCGAAAATAAGACTTTTGGGTTTTGGCTCCCCATCATCCTTGGTGCATTCTTATGCATAAAAAACCATAATGCTCGGATCACTTTTATGTTTTGAGGTCCGTGGTGCCCCGTAGTCCAATTTTGGTGCCGGTGCTGCATTTTCGATCATTTGTGAAATTTTCGTGCGAAAATAACACTTTATGGTTTTGGTGCCCCGTGATGCTTAGTCCATTCTTAAGCATAAAAAATAACAATGCTCGGAATAGTTTTCAGTCTTGAGGTTGGTGGTGCCCCGTGGTCGAATTTTGGTGTCTGGTGTGCATTTTCGGCCATTTGTGCAATTTTCGTCCGAAAATAAGACTTTTGGATTTTGGTGCCCCGTGATCCTTGGTGTATTCTTATGCATAAAAAACCATAATGCTCGGAGGACTTTTCAGTTTTGAGGTCCGTGGTGCCCTGTGGTCCAATTTTGGTGCCTGTTGTGCATTTTCGGCAATTTGTGCAATTTTCGTGCGAAAATAAGACTTTTGGATTTTGGTGCCCCGTGATCCCTGGTGCATTCTTATGTATAAAAAACCATAATGCTTGGAACACTTTTCAATTTTGAGATCCGGGGTGCCCCGTGGTCCAATTTTGGTGCCGGTTGTGCATTTTCGGCAATTTGTGCAATTTTCGTGCGAAAATAAGACTTTTTGGTTTTGGTGCCCCGTGATCCTTGGTCCATTCTTCTGCATAAAAAATCACAATGCTCGGAACAATTTTCAGTCTTGAAGTTTGTGGTGCCCCGTGGTCCAATTTTGGTGCCTGGTGTGCATTTTTGGTCATTTGTGCAATTTTCGTGCGAAAATAAGACTTTTGGATTTTGGTGCCCCGTGATCCTTGGTGCATTCTTATGCATAAAAAACCATAATGCTCTGAACACTTTTCAGTTTTGAGGTTCGGGGTGCCCCGTGGTCCAATTTTGGTGCCGGTGGTGCATTTTCAGCCATTTGTGCAATTTTCGTGCGAAAATAAGACTTTTGGGTTTTGGTGCCCCGTGATCCATGCTGCATTCCTATGCATAAAAAACCATAATGCTCAGAGCACTTTTAAGTTTTGAGGTCCGAGGTGCCCCATGGTCCAATTTTGGTGCACGTGGTGCATTTTCGGCCCTTTGTGCAATATTCGTGCGAAAATAAGAATTTTGGATTTTGGTGCCCAGTGATCAGTGTTGCATTCTTATGCATAAAAAACCATAATGCTCTGAACACTTTTCAGTTTTGAGGTTCGGGGTGCCCCGTGGTCCAATTTTGGTGTCCGTGGTGCATTTTCGACCATTTGTGCAATTTTTGTGGGAAAATAAGACTTTTGGGTTTTGCGGCCCCATGATCCTTGGTTCATTCTTATGCATAAAAAACCATAATGCTCGGAGGAATTTTCAGTTTTGAGGTTCGTGGTGCCCCGTGGTCCAATTTTGGTGCCTATTGTGCATTTCCGACAATTTGTGCAATTTTCGTGCGAAAATAAGACTTTTGGATTTTGGTGCCCCGGGATCCTTGGTCCATTCTTATGCATAAAAAATCACAATGCTCGGAACAGTTTTCAGTCTTGAGGTTCGTGGTGCCTCGTGGTCCAATTTTGGTGCCTGGTCTACATTTTCGGCCATTTGTGCAATTTTCGTGCGAAAAAAAGACTTTTGGATTTTGGTGCCCCGTGATCCTTGGTGCATTCTTATGCATAAAAAACCATAATGCTCCGAACAATTTTCAGTTTTGAGGTTCGGGGTGCCCCGTGGTCCAATTTTGGTGCTGGTGCTGCATTTTCGGCCTTTTGTGTAATTTTCGTGCGAAAATAAGACTTTTAGGTTTTGGTGACGCGTGATCCTTGGTGCATTCTTATACATAAAAAACCATAATGCTCGGAGAACTTGCAAGTTTTGAGGTCCGAGGTGCCCTATGGTCATATTTTAGTTCCTGTGGTGCATTTTCGACCCATTGTGCAATTTTCGTGCGAAAATAAGACTTTTGGGTGTTGGTGCCCCGTGATCACTGGTGCATTCTTATGCATTAAAAAGCATAATGCTCATACCACCTTTCAGTTTTGAGGTCTGACGTGCCCCATGGTCCAATTTTGGTGCCCATGGTGCATTTTCGGCCCATTGTGCAATTTTCGTGCGAAAATAAGAGTTTTGAGTTTTGGTGCCCCGTATACCTGGTGCATTCTTATGCATAAAAAACCATAATGCTTGGAACACTTTTCAGTTTAGAGGTCCGTGGTGCCCCGTGGTCCAATTTTGGTGCCGGTGGTGCATTTTCGGCCATTTGTGCAATTTTCGTTCGAAAATAAGACTTTTGGGTTTTGGCTCCCCATCATCCTTGGTGCATTCTTATGCATAAAAAACCATAATGCTCGGATCACTTTTATGTTTTGAGGTCCGTGGTGCCCCGTAGTCCAATTTTGGTGCCGGTGCTGCATTTTCGATCATTTGTGAAATTTTCGTGCGAAAATAACACTTTATGGTTTTGGTGCCCCGTGATGCTTAGTCCATTCTTAAGCATAAAAAATAACAATGCTCGGAATAGTTTTCAGTCTTGAGGTTGGTGGTGCCCCGTGGTCGAATTTTGGTGTCTGGTGTGCATTTTCGGCCATTTGTGCAATTTTCGTCCGAAAATAAGACTTTTGGATTTTGGTGCCCCATGATCCTTGGTGTATTCTTATGCATAAAAAACCATAATGCTCGGAGGACTTTTCAGTTTTGAGGTCCGTGGTGCCCTGTGGTCCAATTTTGGTGCCTGTTGTGCATTTTCGGCAATTTGTGCAATTTTCGTGCGAAAATAAGACTTTTGGATTTTGGTGCCCCGTGATCCCTGGTGCATTCTTATGTATAAAAAACCATAATGCTTGGAACACTTTTCAATTTTGAGATCCGGGGTGCCCCGTGGTCCAATTTTGGTGCCTGTTGTGCATTTCCGGCAATTTGTGCAATTTTCGTGCGAAAATAAGACTTTTTGGTTTTGGTGCCCCGTGATCCTTGGTCCATTCTTCTGCATAAAAAATCACAATGCTCGGAACAATTTTCAGTCTTGAAGTTTGTGGTGCCCCGTGGTCCAATTTTGGTGCCTGGTGTGCATTTTTGGCCATTTGTGCAATTTTCGTGCGAAAATAAGACTTTTGGATTTTGGTGCCCCGTGATCCTTGGTGCATTCTTATGCACAAAAAACCATAATGCTCTGAACACTTTTCAGTTTTGAGGTTCGGGGTGCCCCGTGGTCCAATTTTGGTGCCGGTGGTGCATTTTCAGCCATTTGTGCAATTTTCGTGCGAAAATAAGACTTTTGGGTTTTGGTGCCCCGTGATCCATGTTGCATTCCTATGCATAAAAAACCATAATGCTCGAAGCACTTTTAAGTTTTGAGGTCCGAGGTGCCCCATGGTCCAATTTTGGTGCACGTGGTGCATTTTCGGCCCTTTGCGCAATATTCGTGCGAAAATAAGAATTTTGGATTTTGGGGCCCAGTGATCAGTGTTGCATTCCTATGCATAAAAAACCATAATGCTCGAAACACTTTTCAGTTTTGAGGTCCGTGGCCCTTCGGGGTCCAATTTTGGTGGCGGTGATGCATTTTCGGCCATTTGTGAATTTTCGTGCGAAAATAAGACTTTTGGGTTTTGGTGCCTCGTGATCCCTGATGCATTCTTATGCATAAAAAACCATAATGCTCGGTACACTTTTGAATTTTGATTTCTGTGGTGCCTCGTGGTCCAATTTTGGTGCCGGTAATGCATTTTCGGCCATTTGTGCAATTTTCGTGCGAAAATAAGACTTTTGGGTTTTGGTGCCCCGTGATCCCTGGTGTGCTCTTCTGCTTAAAAAACCATAATGCTCGGAGCACTTTTCAATTTTGAGGTCCGTGGTGCCCTATGGTCCAATTTTGGTGTTGGTGGTGCATTTGAGGCCATTTGTAAAATTTTCGTGCGAAAATAAGAATTTTAGGTTTTGGTGCCCCGTGATCCTGGTGCATTATTATGCATAGAAAACCATAATGCTTGGAACACTTTTAAGTTTTCAGGTCCGAGGTGCCCCGTGGTCCAATTCTGGTGCCCGTGATGCATTTTTGGCCCATTGTGCAATTTTCTTGTGAAAATAAGACTTTTGGGTTTTGGTGCCCCGTGATCCCTTATTCATTCTTATACATGAAAAGCCATAATGCTTGGAGCAGTTTTCAGTTTTAAGGTCTGTGGTGCCCCGTGGTCCAATTTTGGTGCCGGTGGTTCTTTTTCGGCCATTTGTGCAATTTTCGTGCGAAAATAAGACTTTTTGGTTTTGGTGACCTGTGAACCCTGGTGCATTCTTATGCATTAAAAACCGTAATGCTGATAGCACTTTTCAGTTTTGATGTCCGAGGTGCCTCGTGGTCCAATTTTGGTGCCCGTGTTGCATTTTCAGCCCATTGTGGAATTTTCCTGCGAAAATAAGACTTTTGAGTTTTGGTGCCCCGTGATCCTTGGTGCATTCTTATGCATAAAAAACCATAATGCTCGGAACACTTTTCAGTTTTCAGGTTTAGGGTGCCCAGTGGTCCAATTTTGGTGCTGGTGGTGCATTTTGGCCCATTTGTGCAATTTTAAGGCGAAAATAAGACTTTTGCGTTTTGGTGCCCTGTGAACCTTGGTGCATCCATATGCATAAAAAACCATAATGCTCATAGCACTTTTCAGTTTTGAGGTCCGAGGTGCCCCGTGGTCCAATTTTGGTGTCGGTGGTGCATTTTCGGCCATTTGTGCAATTTTCGTGCGACAATAAGACTTTTGGGTTTTGGTGCCCCGTGATCCTTTGTGCATTCTTAAGCATAAAAAACCATAATGCTTGGAACACTTTTAAGTGTTGAGGTTCGTGGTGCCCCGTGGTCCAATTTTAGTGCCGGTGGTGCATTTTCGGACATTTGTGCAATTTTCGTGCGAAAATAAGACTTTTGGGTTTTGGTGCCCCGTGATCCTTGGTGCATTCTTATGCATAAAAAACCATAATGCTCAGAACAGTTTTCATTTTTGAGGTCCGTGGTGCCCCGTCGTCCAATTTTAGTGCCGGTGGAGCATTTTCGGCCATTTGTGCAATTTTCGTGCGAAAATAAGACTTTTGGGTTTTGGTGCCTCGTGATCCCTAGTGCATTCTTATGCATAAAAAATAATAATGCTCAGAACACTTGTCAGTTTTGAGGTCCGTGGTGCCCCGTCGTCCAATTTTAGTGGCGGTGGTGCATTGTCGACCATTTGTGCAATTTTCGTGCGAAAATTAGACTGTTGGGTTTTGGTGGCCCGTGATCCTTGGTGCATTTTTATGCATAAAAAACCTTAATGCTCGGAGCACTTTTAAGTATTAAGGTCCGAGGTGCCCCGTGGTCCAACTTTGTTGTCGATGGTGCATTTTCGGCCCATTGTACAATTTTCGTGAGAAAATAAGACTTTTGGGTTTTGGTGCCCCATGATCCCTGGTGCATTCTTATGCATAAAAAATCATAATGCTTGAAGCACTTTCAGTTTTGAGGTATGTGCTTCTCCGTGGTCCAATTTTGGGGCCGGTGGTGCATTTTCTACCATTTGTGAAATTTTCGTGCGAAAATAAGACTTTTGGGTTTTGGTGCCCTGTGATCCCCGGTTCATTCCTATGCATAAAAAACCATAATACTCGGAAAACTTTGCAGTTTTGAGGTGTGTGGTGCCCCTTGGTCCAATTTTGGTGCCGGTGTTGCATTTTCAGCCCATTGTCCAATTTTCGTGCGAAAATAAAACTTTTGGGTTTTGCTGCCCCGTGATCCCTGGTGCATTCTTATGCATAAAAAAATCGTTCCATTGCACGACTCTCAGAAATCAACATGATTCACAACACGTAACAAAATCTTGTTAAGTTTTATTTGTGCCTCACCCTCTCATTAATTTCTATAATTTTTAATAATTAATAACTTACCATTGATTCATCCACGCCAAGGTCCTAAATTCTTTTTATGTCCAATGTATAAAATAAAGAGTTCGTTAATTAATTTCTATTTAATAAAAATAAAATAAATCTTTTAGTCTAATTAAATGTGCTCACTGTTCAAGTTTCATTTATCGGTTACCTAGCAGTCTAGCCAAAAATACTAGAACATAGTTCTAGTCCTCACAAGTACTCGCGCCCGAGTCTTGTGAACACATCACACAGACAAACAATTTTATCACAAAGTTCAACCTACAGTCCAAAGGACTGTATCATTAAAGCACACAAAACCACACTTTCAAAGATTAAGTACCCAAGATTCACATTTCTGGGACTTAAACCCAAAACAGAATAGGTCAATGGATATTACATATCCACTGCCTTACAAAATCACAATTAATAATTATAATTGCCACAATTCAAAATAACACACATATGGTAACACAATTGACTAAAAAGGCAGATTTCTCTTTGGCAATACTGAATGTGAGCTCTCACTGATTGTAGCAAATGACCTCGGAATTGAAATTTTTTATATGAAATCGAAGCTCTTGAAATCTAGTTTACAGAAAGGTATCCCACTTATAAAATAAACATCTATAAAATTTTATAAAAAATTTTCTAAGTCAGCAGCCCTGGATTTTGAGTGCTCACTGAACATAGCTCATAGAAATGTAAATTTCTCCCACTTGCCAAAGCTAAATTGAATGCCACTTTTTACAGTTTAAATCTAACATCTTGATCTTTCGAAAAAGGTATTTCTTGCTTCCAAATTCATTTCCTATTGTTCCCAGTAAAAATATTCCCATCAGCCTACAATTTTTGACTCAAAACAGGGTCCTAAACCCTTGTTCTGTTTCATTTTGAAAAATTAATTTGTAAATTGTGCTTGGTAATTTTTGTAATAACATGGTTAAAAATATTATTGTGTCTAGTTTTTAAAGGTTTAATTACATTTCAAAAACATTAAGTACAGAGGGAGAATTTTAACAAAAACAGAGCCCTGTTCCAGTGAAACCCCAAAACAGGACAGTCCACTTTCGAGCCATGGATGAACCCGAAGATGAAATTATTTTTCAAAGGTATCAACAAAAAAGTTGTTTCATTTTGTGTCTATTTTGATTCAAAACAAATTTCACAAAAAAATAACGGTTATATCTTTCAAAAATGGCAAAACAGTGAGGGCTGTTCCACACTAAACTAAAATACAGCCACTGCCAACGAATTTTAGTTAACATTTTAAAGAAAACTTGATCAAACCATTTTGAGAAAATGGTACATGACCTCACTTGTTTCCAGGGCCGTTTTCATTCCAATTACAAGGTGAAAAATGAATTTACTCCCCACATGCAAAGGCTCACAACTACTGCCAAAGTTAATTCAACACTACCCATCCAATTTCAATTCAACAAACAATTCAAACACATTACAATTCTTATCAATGGAGGCATGCATGGATGCTATAGTTTAGGCCCCCAGCCCTTAACCATATTCTCAACAGAAAAAGAAAACAAAGAATCCACAAGAGAGTTCCCCTTACCTAGTGTTGAAATTCAACCGAAAAGGAGAAGAGGTGAAAGTGGAAATGAGAACTAGAGGATGTGTTGGTGATGATCCAAGCTTTGCATGCAACCACCAAGCTCTTCAATGGCCTCCCTTACCTTCCTCTAGCTCTTGGCCAAGAGAAGAAAAGAGAGAGATGAGAGGATTTTTTTTTCTTGTTCAAAACTTGGAGATTAAGTTTGGTGTTTAGGTGAGTGAGAGAAAGTGAGATTAGTGTTGTGTTGTTGGGTTTGGCCGTGGGGTTTTGGGTAGCTAGGTGTCAAGCTTAGGTTAAGTGCATGGGATTAGGTGTTGTCTTAGTGATGCTTAGGTGTTGATCATAGATGACATGCATGTATGCATTAGCTTAGGTATCATTAGTTTAGGCTTTGCATGTAATGTTGTGTCATTAGCTTAGGATTAGGGACTTTGGTTACTCAATTTAATTTACACAGTGTAATTTTATACTGTGTAATCGTAAAGAGGTGTGTTTTAAAATTTTAAAACTTAATTTCAAACATCTAATTAATTTTATAAAACTTCAAGTAATAAAAACTTTTCTAGTAGCTCAAATAAAATTTCCTCTTTTAAGAAATTATTTACCGATAAACTTTATAAGAGGTAACTTGGTTTATAAGAGGTAACTTGGTGTGCAAGTTACTAGAATTTAATATAATTAAAATACTTAAAACCAATCTGCAAACAATAGATTAATTAGTGCATAACAATAGATATTATAAATATTTTACTACTAGTAATTACTCTCAGCTCAATTAATTACTAGCAGGTATAACAGATAAGCATACACAGACAATATACGTACTTGATCATTAAGTACATATTACACTGCACAATTAAATAAATAAATACACAACATAGACAATTCAATCACGAGAATTTTATAGCAACTTACAAACAAAAACACAGGAAAGTAACTACAGAGAATTAATTGTAGAAAATTAATTCCAAAGAGTTACTTACAGAGAATTATATAAATATATACATATTTATAAAATATATATATATATATATATATATATATATATATATATACGTATATACTTATATAACTGAGTTGAAATTTTCAGGGTGTTACAACTCTCCCACCCTTTTAGAAATTTCATCCTCGAAATTTACTAACCTTGGATTAGGTCATCAGATGCAGTGACCTCGGAGCCACTCATAGCAAATACCTTCGCAGCTACCCATGGTCTCCCTTGATTGTCCTTCACCGCATTTTCGGCACCTCTGGTGATCCTCAGAGCAGCCCAACAGTTCTTGGTTGCGTGCCCCATTTTCCCGCAGTTGTTATAGATAACAACTTGTGACTGGTTGCAGTTCCTTGCTAGATGTGGTCCTCCACACCTATAGCACTCTAAGTTGTTGTTGTTGTTTTCTGGGTTGGGATTCTGGTATCCCCTAAAAGTCTTATTCTCGCACGAAAATTGCACAAATGGCCGAGAATGCACCCCCGACACAAAAATTGGACCACCGGGCACCACGAATCTCAAGACTGAAAACTGTTCTGAGCATTATGGTTTTTTATGCATAGGAATGCATCAAGGATAACGGGGCATCAAAACCCAAAAGTCTTATTTTCGCACGAAAATTGCACAAATGGCCGAAAATGCACCACCAGCACCAAAATTGGACCACGGGGCACCTCGGACCTCAAAACTAAAAAGTGCTCCGAGCATTATGGTTTTTTATGCATAAGAATGCACCAAGGATCATAGGGCACCAAAACCCAAAAGTCTTATTTTCGCACGAAAATTGCACAAATGGCCGAAAATGCACCACGGGCACCAAAATTGGACCACGGGGCACCACGGACCTCTAAACTAAAAAGTGTTCAAAGCATTATGGTTTTTTATGCATAAGAATGCACCAGGAATCACGGGGCACCAAAACCCAAAAGTCTTATTTTCGCACGAAAATTGCACAATGGGCCAAAAATGCACCACGGGCACCAAAAGTTGACCACGGGGCACCTCGGACCTCAATGCAACACCCTAATTTGCTATTAAGGATCTCCTTATTATTTTTGAAATTTGCGGAAATGATTTTGAATCTTTATTGTAAAGTAACCGTCAAAATACGAGGAAATTTATTCCCTTTTTAACTTTCAAAACTTATTAATTTTAACTCTAGAAGAAGAATTATCCTTGTTAACTTATCGTAAATTTAAAAATGCTCTTTTTGTGAAATGAAATTTTTTAATAAACTAAACTCGAATTATCAAAACATCATAACCATGGTAAACCATTAAAACGTAATAGAACTTCTTTTAAACATCCTCAATTTCATCATTTGATAATTCTATTACACAAAACTGAATACACTTTTACATCCTTAAGAATGAATACATCTTTTTCAAATGAGTCACATGAAGGAAAATGATACATCATAATACTAAATCAAAGTCTACACTCATTTATACAAGAAAAGGACCAAGACTCAGAGCAGTGACTCAATGAAAATTAAAACCCAAAATACCCATGAGGGATCCTCTTCTTCCTTGAACATATCCATTTGCATCACCGACACTTGGCGTAGTATCCCCACTCTGTCCACATCATTCACATAGGGCCAACGAACCTTCTCTGAAAAATAAAAACATGGGAGTGAATTCTCTACCTCCTTGGTCGCCACAAACAAATGGACTTTCAGTCCCAAACAACCTATACGACCACTGCGTGTGGAACTCTAGGGATGACACTCACGATAATCCTATTACGAATATCTATCTCACAACATCTATTCCTGTGGGCCCCACTGCCATTAAACCTCCTAGGTTATAATGGTCTTACGCAACTTCGTGGATGACGATTGGGAGCACTCGACTCATGTCCGGTACATAGTGACACGTCAATCTCACCAATCATGGATATAGCCTCGTCTTCGTCGAGAATGCCAAGCCGGTTACGTGAGTCCCCCGTACTAACCCTTAGTCGGGTTATCACAACCTGGAACCATTTCCCCAAGCCTCCTTTGAGACAACGAACTATCCCCCGGTGTACCCGCCGTAGTCATCCACTTCTCAAAACGTTTCCTCACACATTCTCCAAGCCACGAGATGTATTCCACATGGTGAAACGGTTCCAATGGTACTGACAAAAGGATGTTTTTGGGGACCCTCCCCACCGAGCATGGAGTCAAGCCCCATCTCCAATCAAAGACCCCGTCTTTCTACATCCATCCCGTCTTTGTCACCAACGCCCACTTTACATCATCCGCTTCCCCAAAGCGCACGTCGTCCCATGTAGGGTGAATAACACGAACATCCACCGTTCTTCTTCATACCACAAGAGGGGAAGGATCCCATCCCTCCTAACCTCTCAGCATCATGAACAAAATAACCTTTCAAAGTGGATATATCCACTTGCACACACATGGGTGCCTCGGGCACTCCAACTTATCTATCCTACTAATGCACAAGCAAAACCAACATGCATTGCCGAGGGACAACGCCCCTCGAACTCAGATCACAACAAGCAATATATCCCCAAGAAATATCCAACAATTCATATCAACGCCGGAGGTCACATTCTCTCGGTCTTAACAATAATTGGTCACGCGCATTTACAACATACTATTACATATATAATTCAACAACCAAGTGCCGAAGGTCACGCCCTCTCGGTCTTTGCTAATAATTTCACAACGAGAATACATTCACACACTTGTACAATTTAAATTCATCACACTTTACAAACTTTTGGGTCAAACCCGCAGCCACCACAACATCCCAATTTTCAAGTATAATAACTTTTTATTTTGGGTTCCAAATGTCCACAATTTAAGTCATAACCCCTATGTACATGTTAACTATCATATTCCACCACAAAATACTTATTTTGGGTTTTTAAAGCTCAAATTTTAGACGGTTAAACACCCAACCCGAAATTAGTTCAAAAACTCAAGAAAAAGGGTTTAAACTTCAAAATTTCATTCCCAATGATGTAGAAATCGGATTTTGATGAACCAAATATGAAACCCTAGGTCTTAGGATGTAAGGAACCCGTTTCTCTGGTCCAAAAGAGTAAATTCCAGTTCTAAAAATTATTAATTTCAAAACAGTGGCAAAATCCAACGAAAACGGCACAAAACTTAAATTTCCCATTGCTATAGAAGTCGGTTTTCGACGAAGTTTATATACAACCCTAGGTTTTAAAGTATGAGAAAGCTAATTTTGAGGTCCATTACAGCCAATTCCAGCTCCATAATTACAGATTTTCGAAACAGATGCAGAACAATGTAAAAAGGGCTTTAAAATTAAAAATAAATTTCCCGTTGCTATAGAAATTGGTTTTCAATGAAATTTATATGCAAACCTAGGTTTTAAAGTATGAGAAAGCTAATTTTGAGGTCCATTACAGCCAATTCCAGCTCCATAATTACAGATTTTCGAAACAGAGGAACAGTGCCCAAAAATCCACAATTTTACCAAACAAATTTTTTTTCTAAAGATTCACAATCCATTTCCAAACATCCCACATATACACTTCCATATTTTAGAGCATAGAAAGACCATTTTTAGTGTCAAAAACAGCTCAGCACAACCACAACATTTATTTTCCCAAAACAGAACAACAATTTTCATAAATAGCTCAAAACTTAAGAAATTCATAATAAATAGCTCAAGTATTCAAAATTAACATACTTTATATGTAACCCTAGGTTTTTGGACCCAAGGAACTCATTTTTGAGGTCAAAAACATCAAAAAGTACGCCCATTTTTCCAGACCACAAAACAGTAGCGAAAAATCACACTTTACATAAATGGCACAAGTTCAAACTCACATATTTTGCAATCAAACTTGGCCCATCATAAATAGGGTCCAACACAAACAATTTTAGGCTCAAAGAGAATAGAAAATCCCTCCCATACCTTGGTTTCCTAAGCTCAAGGGTTCAAAACGAAATTTCCAACCACCCAAAGCTAGAGCTTGGTGAGCTCTACAACATATCCAAAATGCAAGGAAAAAGGAAAAGGATTAGTGGGAGAAATGTTAGAGAGAAGAAGAGGAAATTATAGAGAGAAGGAGGAGCTCTCACCAAACAAGAGAGATTGAATCTCTCTCTCCCTCCTCTGCCAAAAACTGGTGGCTGCACACTTGTGGGGGAAGGGGTCCCTCTTAGCTTATATAGGGGACCCCAAAACCCTAAGGGTAGGTCCCACAAAATAAAAATAAAAAGATTTTTCTAAACCTAATTGTGTTTAAGTGGTTAGCTGATCTGGGTGTCAATTTTTTTTAGCTCTAAAATATTCTTAAAATGTAGCATTTAATTTTCCAAAGATAATGCCTTTGGAATCACTCAATTTGGACTTAAAATGAATTTTCTAGGTCCAAAATACTAAATAATTTGCTAAAATTAATAATTAATTCATTTTAATTATTTTTTCTGAACTTAGATCATTTTAATGCTTATTTATAATCATTAGAATTTTATCTAAGTCCAAAATAATTTTTCAAGCTCAAAAACACATAATTACGAAAACGCCATTAATGAGAATATTCCTTTCTTTGACCAGATTTGACTTTTGGTCAAATCATGGTTAAAACTTAATTTTATTAATTATTTTAACTTCATTAATAAAGATTTGATGTCTCACATTCATTTAGTTGTTAACTAGTGCTTTTTAGGCTTTAATAAAACAAATTGCACTTTGTTTTAATTAAACAAATTGCACTCTATTTTGTTTAATTACCTTAGTTAAATTTCTAAATCACCAATTACTTTAGAACAATTAATTTTACTAATTAAAGTTATTCTAGACCCATTAGTAAATTAATTATGCTCTTAAAAGTCTAATTTTAGATTCTAGACACAAGTTCCACGTAATTACAACAATGCTATTAATGAGTTGACCAAATCCCTTCCCATTGACTTTGGCTAAAGTAAGTCTATCTTTGACTTTCCAAATTTTGAATTTTCATCCACTAATCATGTAATGTCTCTACTTAATCCATATTGAGTAATGCTTATTTTAATTATTTCCCTTATTTTTCTTAATTAATCAATTAATCACTAATTAAGAGGTTAATTTCTTATTTAATCCTAAGCTCCAAAATTTGGGGTGTTACACTCAAAACTTAAAAGTTCACCGAGCATTATGGTTTTTTATGCATAAGAATGCACCAAGGATCACGGGGCACGAAAACCAAAAAGTGTTATTTTCGCACGAAAATTGCACAATGGGCCGAAATTGCACCACGTGTACCAAAATTGGACCACGGGGCACCTCGGACCTCAAAATTGAAAAGTCCTCCAAGCATTATGGTTTTTATACATTAGAATCCACCAGGGATCACGGGGCACCACAACACAAAAGTCATATTTTCGCACGAAAATTGCACAAATGGCCGAATATGCACCACCGGCACCAAAATTGGACCACGGGGCATCACGGACCTCTAAATTGAAAATTGTTCTAAGCATTATGGTTTTTTATGCAAAAGAATGCACCAGGGATCATGGGGCACCAAAACCCAAAAGTCTTATTTTCGCATGAAAATTGCACAATGGGCCAAAAATGCACCACCTGCACCAAAATTGGACCACGGGGCACCCCGGACCTCAAAACTGAAAAGTGTTCCGAGCATTATGATTTTTTATCCATAAGAATGCACCAAGGATCACGGGGCACCAAAACCCAAAAGTCTTATTTTCGCACAAAAATTTCACAAATGGCCAAAAATGCAGCACCGACACCAAAATTGGACCACGGGGCACCACGGACGTCAAAACTGAAAAGTGCTCTGAGCATTATTGTTTTTTATGTATAAGAATGCACCAAGGATCACGCAGCACCAAAACCTAAAAGTCTTATTTTCGTACGAAAATTACACAAATGGTCGAAAATGCACCACCGACACCAAAATTGGACCACGGGGCACCCCGGACCTCAAAACTGAAAAGTGTTCAAAGCATTATGGTTTTTTTGCATAAGAATGCACCGAGGATCACGAGGCACCAAAACCCAAAAGTCTTCTTTTCGCACGAAAATTTCACAAATGGTTGAAAATGCAGCATCAGCACCAAAATGGGACCACGGGGCACCACGGACCTCAAAACTGAAAAGTGTTCCGAGCATTATGGTTTTTTATGCATAAGAATGCACCAGGGATCACGGGGCACCAAAATCCAAAAGTCTTATTTTCGCACGAAAATCGTACAATGGGCCGAAAATGCACCACGGGCACCAAAATTGGACCACGGGGCATCTTGGACCTCAATACTTAAAAGTGCTTTGAGCATTATGGTTTTTATGCATAAGAATGCACCAGGGAACATGGGGCACCAAAATCCAAAAGTCTTATTTTCGCTCGAAAATTGCACAAATGGCCGAAAAGGCATCCCCGGCACCAAAATTGGACCATTGGGCACCAAGAACCTCAAGACTGAAAACTGTTCCAAGCATTATGGTTTTTTAAGCATAAGAATGCACCAAGGATCACGGGGCACGAATGGGCCAAAATTGCACCACGTGCACCAAAATTGGACCACGGGGCACCTCGGACCTCAAAATTGAAAAGTCCTCCAAGCATTATGGTTTTTATGTATTAGAATGCACCAGGGATCACGGGGCACCACAACACAGAAGTCATATTTTCGCATGACAATTGCACAAATGGTCGAATATGCACCACCGGCACCAAAATTGGACCACGGGGCACCACGGACCTCTAAATTGAAAATTGTTCTAAGCATTATGGTTTTTTATGCAAAAGAATGTACCAGGGATCATGGGGCACCAAGACCTAAAAGTCTTATTTTCGCATGAAAATTGCACAATGGGCCGAAAATGCACCACGGGCACCAAAATTGGACCACGGGGCACCTCGAACATCAAAACTTAAAAGTTCTCCGAGCATTATGGTTTTTTATGTAAAAGAATGCACTAAGTACCACGCGGCACCAAAACCTAAAAGTCTTATTTTCGCACGAAAATTATACAAATGGCCGAAAATGCACCACCAGCACCAAAATTGGACCAAGGGGCACCCCGGACCTCAAAACTGAAAAGTGTTCCGAGCATTATGATTTTTTATCCATAAGAATGCACCAAGGATCACGGGGCACCAAAACCCAAAAGTCTTATTTTCGCACAAAAATTTCACAAATGGCCAAAAATGCAGCACCGACACCAAAATTGGACCACGGGGCACCACGGACCTCAAAACTGAAAAGTGCTATGAGCATTATTGTTTTTCATGTATAAGAATGCACCAAGGATCACACGGCACCAAAACCTAAAAGTCTTATTTTTGTACGAAAATTACACAAATGGCCGAAAGTGCACCACCGACACCAATTTTGAGGTCCGAGGTGCCCCGTTGTCCAATTTTGGGGCGCGGTGGTGCATTTTCAGCCCATTGTGCAATTTTCTTGCGAAAATAAGACTTTTTGGGTTTTGGTGCCCCGTGATCCCTGGTGCATTCTTATGCATACAAAACCATAATGCTTGGAGCACTTTTCAGTTTTGAAGTCCGTGGTGCCCTGTGGGCCAATTTTGGTGTCGGTGGTGCATTTTCGGCCATTTATAAAATTTTCGTGCGAAAATACGACTTTTGGATTTTGGTGCCCCGTGATCCATGGTGTATTCTTATGAATAAAAAAACCATAATGCTACGAACACTTTTCAGTTTTTAGGTCCGTGGTGCCCCGTGGTCCAATTTTGGTGTTGGTGGTGCATTTTCGGCCATTTGTGAAATTTTCGTGCGAAAATAAGACTTTTAGATTTTGGTGCCCCATGATACCTGGTGCATTCTTATGCATAAAAAACCATGATGCTTGGAGCACTTTTCAGTTTTGAGGTCCGTGGTGCCCTGTGCGCCAATTTTGGTGCTGGTGGTGCATTTCCGACCCATTTTGTAATTTTCCTGCGAAAATAAGACTTTTGGGTTTTGGTACCCTGTGATCCCTGGTGCATTCTTATCCATAAAAATGATAATTCTCAAAGCACTTTTAAGTTTTGAGGTTCGAGGTGCCCCGTGGTCCAATTTTGGTGCTCGTGATGCATTTCGGCCAATTGTACAATTTTCGTGCGAAAATAAGACTTTTGGGTTTTGGTGCCCTGTGATCCTTGGTGCATTCTTATGCATAAAAAACTATAATGCTTGGAACACTTTTCAGTCTTGAGGTTCGTGGTGCCCCGTGGTCCAATTTTGGTACAGAGGGAGCATTTTCGGCTATTTGTGCAATTTTCGTGCGAAAATAAGACTTTTAGGTTTTCGTGCCCCATGATCCCTAGTGCATTCTTATGCATAAAACACCATAATGCTTAGAACACTTTTCAGTTTTGAGGTCCGTGGTGCATCGTAGTCCAATTTTAGGGCTGGTGGTGCATTTTCGGCCATTTGTACAATTGTCGTGCAAAAGTAAGACTTTTGGGTTTTGGTGCCCCGTGATCCCTGGTGCTTTCTTATGCATAAAAAACCATAATTCTTGGAGCACTTTTCAGGTTTGAGGTCCGTGGTACCCTGTGTTCCCATTTTGGTGCCAGTAATGCATTTTTGGTTGTTTATGCAATTTTCGTGCGAAAATAAGAGTTTTGGGTTTTTGTTCCCCGTGATCCCTGGTGCATTCTTATGCATAAAAAAGGATAATTCTCAGAGCCATTTTAAGTTTTGAGGTCCGAGGTGCCCCGGGGTCCAATTTTGGTGCCCGTGGTGCATTTTCGGCCATTTTTGCAATTTTCGTGCGAAAATAAGACTTTTGGGTTTTGGTGCCCCGTGATCCCTGGTTCATTCTTATGCATAAAAAACCATAATGCTCGGAGGACTTTTTAGTATTGAGGTCCGAGGTGCCCCGTGGTGCATTTTCGACCGACTGTGCAATTTTCGTGCGAAAATAAGACTTGTGGGTTTTGATGCCCTGTGATCCATGGTGTATTTTTATGCATAAAAAACCATAATGCTCGGAGAACTTTTAATTTTTGACGTCCGAGGTGCCACGTGGTCTAATTTTGGTGCCCGTGGTGCATTTTCGGTCAATTGTGCAATTTTCGGTCAATTGTGCAATTTTCGTACGAAAATAAGACTTTTGGGTTTTGGTGCCCCGTGATCCCTGGTGCATTCTTATGCATAAAAACCATAATGCTTGTAGCACTTTTTAGTTTTGAGGTCTGTGGTTCCCTGTGGGCCAATTTTGGAGCTGGTGGTGCATTTTCGGCCATTTGTGAAATTTTCGTGCAAAAATAAGACTTTTCGGTTTTGGTGCCCCGTGATCCCTGGTGCATTCTTATCCATAAAGAAAGCATAATGCTCGGAACACTTATCAATTTTTCTATCCGCGGTGCCCCGGGGTCCAATTTTGGTGCTCATCATGCATTTCGGCCCATTGTGAAATTTTCGTGCGAAAATAAGAGTTTTGGGTTTTGGTGCCCCGTGATCCTTGGTGCATTCTTATGCATAAAAATCGTAATGCTCGGAACATTTCAGTCTTGAAGTTCATGCTGCCCCGTGGTCAAATTTTGGTGCCGAGGGTGCATTTTCGGCCATTTGTGCAATTTTCGTGCAAAAATAAGAGTTTTGTGTTTTGGTACCCTATGATCCCTGATGCATTCTTATGCATAAAAAATGATAATTCTCAAAGCACTTTTAAGTTTTGAGGTCCGAGGTGCACCGTTGTCCAATTTTGGGGTGCGGTGGTGCATTTTCAGCCCATTGTGCAATTTTCTTGCGAAGATAAGACTTTTGGGTTTTGCTGCCCCGTGATCCCTGGTGCATTCTTATGCATACAAAACCATAATGCTTGGAGCAGTTTTCAGTTTTGAAGTCCGTGGTGCCCTGTGGGCCAATTTTGGTGTCGGTGGTGCATTTTCGGCCATTTGTGAAATTTTCGTGCGAAAATATGACTTTTGGATTTTGGTGCCCCGTGATCCATGGTGTATTCTTATGCATAAAAAACCATAATGCTATGAACACTTTTCAGTTTTTAGGTCCGTGGTGCCCCGCGGTCCAATTTTGGTGTTGGTGGTGCATTTTCGGCCATTTGTGAAATTTTCGTGCGAAAATAAGACTTTTAGGTTTTGCTGCCCCGTGATCCCTGGTTCATTCTTATGCATAAAAAACCATGATTCTTGGAGCACTTTTCAGTTTTGAGATCTGTGGTGCCCTGTGCGCCAATTTTGGCGTCGGTGGTGCATTTCCGGCCAATTTTGTAATTTTCCTGCGAAAATAAGACTTTTGGGTTTTGGTGCCCTGTGATCCCTGGTGCATTCTTATCCATAAAAAATGATAATTCTCAAAACACTCTTAAGTTTTGAGGTTCGAGGTGCCCCGTGGTCCAATTTTGGTGCTCGTGATGCATTTCGGCCAATTGTACAATTTTCGTGCGAAAATAAGACTTTTGGGTTTTGGTGCCCCGTGATCCCTGGTGCTTTCTTATGCATAAAAAACCATAATTCTTGGAGCACTTTTCAGGTTTGAAGCCTGTGGTGCCCCGTGTTCCCATTTTGGTACCGGTAATGCATTTTTGGTCGTTTATGCAATTTTCTTGCAAAAATAAGAGTTTTGGGTTTTTGTTCCTCGTGATCCCTGGTGCATTCTTATGCATACAAAAGGATAATTCTCAAAGCCATTTTAAGTTTTGAGGTCCGAGGTGCCCCGCGGTCCAATTTTGGTGCGCGTGGTGCATTTTCGGCCTATTGTGCAATTTTTGTGCGAAAATAAGACTTTTGGGTTTTGGTGCCCCGTGATCCCTGGTGCATTCTTATGCATAAAAACCATAATGCTTGTAGCACTTTTTAGTTTTGAGGTCCGTGGTGCCCCGTGGTCCATTTTTGGTGCATGTGGTGCATTTTTGACCCATTGTGCAATTTTCGTACGAAAATAAGACTTTTGGGTTTTGGTTCCCTGTGATCCCTGGTTCATTCTGATGCATAAAAAACCATAATGCTCGGAGAACTTTTAATTTTTGAGGTCCTATGTGCCCCGTGGTCCAATTTTGGTTCCCGTGGTGCATTTTCAGCCATTGTGTAATTTTCTTGCGAAAATAAGACTTTTAGGTTTTGGTGCCCCGTGATCCCTGGTGCATTCTTATGCATAAAAAACTATAATTCTCGGAATACTTTTCCGTTTTTAGGTCCATGATGCCCCGTGATCCAATTTTGGTGCCGGTAATGCATTTTCGGCCTTTTGTGAAATTTTCGTGCGAAAATAAGAATTTTGGGTTTTGGTGTCCTGTGATCCCTGGTGCATTCTTATGCATAACAAACCATAATGCTCGAAGCACTTTTAAGTTTTGAGGTCCGAGGTGTCCCGTGGTCCAATTTTGGTGCCGGTGGTGCATTTTCGGCCTTTTGTGAAATTTTCGTGCGAAAATAAGACTTTTGGGTTTTGGCACCCCGTGATCCCTAGTTCATTCTTTTGCCTTAAAAACCATAATGCTCGGAGAACTTTTAAATTTTGAGGTCCGAGGTGCTCCGTGGTCCAATTTTTGTGCCCGTGGTGCTTTTTTGGCCCGTTGTGCAATTTTCATGCGAAAATAAGACCTTTGGATTTTTGTGCACTGTGATCCCTGGTGCATTCTTATGGATAAAAAACTATAATGCTTGGAACACTTTTCAGTTTTGAGGTCCGAGGTGCCCCGTGCTCCAATTTTGGTGCCTATGGTGCATTTTCGGCCCATTGTGCAATTTTCGTGCGAAAATAAAATTACTTGGTTTTGGTGCCCATTAATCCCTGGTGCATTCTTATGCATAAAAAACCAGAATGCTTGGAACACTTTTAAGTCTTGAGATTCGTGGTGGGGGTGCATTTTCGGCCATTTGTGCAATTTTCGAGCAAAAATAAGACTTTTGGGTTTTGGTGCCCCGTGATCCCTGGTGCATTCTTATGCATAAAAAACCATAATGCTTTGAGCACTTTTCAGTTTTGAGGTCCGAGGTGTCCCGTGGTCCAATTTTGCTGTCGGTGGCGCATTTTCGGCCATTTGTGAAATTTTCGGGCGAAAATAAGACTTTTGGGTTTTAGTGCCTCGTGATCCCTGGTGCATTCTTAAGCATAAAAAACTATAATTCTCGAAGAACTTTTCAGTTTTGAGGTCAGAGGTTCCCCAGGGTCCAATTTTGGTGCCCATGCTGCATTTTCGGCCCATTGTGCAATTTTCGTGCGAAAATAAGACTTTTGGGTTTTGGTGCCCCGTGATCCCTAGTGCATTCTTTTGTATAAAAAAACAAGAATGCTCTAAACACTTTTCAGTTTTTAGGTCCATGGTGCCTCGTGGTCAAATTTTGGTGTCGGTAATGCATTTTCGGCCATTTGTCCAATTTTCGTGCGAAAATAAGACTTTTGGGTTTTGGTGCCAGTGATCCCTGGTGCATTCTTATGCACAAAAAATGATAATACTTGGAGCACTTTTCAGTTTTGAGGTCCAAGGTGCCCCGTGGTCCAATTTTGGTGCCGGTAAAGCATTTTCGGCCATTTGTACAATTTTCATGCCAAAATAAGACTTTTGGGTTTTGGTGCCCCGTGATCCCTGCTACATTCTTATGCATAAAAAACCATAATGCTTGGAGCACTTTTCAGTTTTGAGGTCCGAGGTGCACCGTGGTCCAATTTTGGTGACCTTGATGCATTTTCGACCCTTTCTGCAATTTTCGTGCGAAAATAAGACTTTTGGGTTTTGGTGTCCCATGATCCCTGGTGCATTCTTATGTATAAAAAACAATAATTCTCTAAACACTTTTCAGTTTTTAGGTCCGTGGCGCCCCGTGGTCCAATTTTGGTGCCTATAATGCAGTTTCGGCCATTTGTGCAATTTCGTGCGAAAATAAGACTTTTGGGTTTTGGTGCCCAGTGATCCCTAGTGTATTCTAATGCATAAAAAACCACAATGCTCGGATCACATTTCAGTTTTGAGGTCCGTGGTGCCTCGTGGTCCAATTTTGGTGCCGGTGGTGCATTTTCGGCCATTTGTGCAATTTTCGTGCAAAAATAAGACTTTTGGGTTTTGGTGCCCCGTGATCCCTGCTACATTCTTATGCATAAAAAACCATAATGCTTGGAGCACTTTTCAGTTTTGAGGTCCGAGGTGCACCGTGGTCCAATTTTGGTGACCTTGATGCATTTTCGACCCATTGTGCAATTTTCGAGCGAAAATAAGACTTTTGGGTTTTGGTGTCCCATGATCCCTGGTGCATTCTTATGTATAAAAAACAATAATGCTCTAAACACTTTTCAGTTTTTAGGTCCGTGGTGCCCCGTGGTCCAATTTTGGTGCCTGTAATGCATTTTCGGCCATTCGTGCAATTTCGTGCTAAAATAAGACTTTTGGGTTTTGGTGCCCAGTGATCCCTAGTGTATTCTAATGCATAAAAAACCATAATGCTTGGAGAACTTTTCAGTTTTGAGGTCCGCGGGGCCGCGTGGTCCAATTTTGTTGCCGGTGGTGCATTTTCGGCCATTTGTGAAACTTTCATGCGAAAATAAGACCTTTGGGTTTTTGTGCCCTATGATCCCTGGTGCGTTCTTATGCATAAAAAACCCATAATGCTCGGAGCACTTTTAGGTTTTGAGGTCCGACGTGCCCCGTGGTCCAATTTTGGTGCCAATTGTGTAATTTTCGTGCGAAAATAACACTTTTGGGTTTTGGTGCCCTGTGCTCCCTGGGGGATTCTTATGCATAAAAAACCATAATGCTTGGAGCACTTTTCAATTTTGAGGTCCTTGGTGCCCCGCGGTCCAATTTTGGTGCCGGTGGTGTATTTTCGGCCATTTGTGCAATTTTCGTGCGAAAATAAGGGTTTTGGGTTTTGGTGCCGTCTGAACCCTCGTGCATTCTTATGGATAAAAAACCATAATTCTCATACCACTTTTCAGTTTTGAGGTCCTAGGTGCCCCGTGGTCCAATTTTGGTGCCCATGGTGCATTTTCGGCCCTGTGTGCAATTTTCGTGCGAAAATAAGACTTTTGGGTTTTGGTGCCCCGTGATCCTTGGTGCATTCTTATGCATAAAAAACCATAATGCTCGGAACACCTTTCAGTCTTGAGGTTGGTGGTGCCCTGTGGTCCAATTTTGGTGCCGGGGGTGCATTTTTGGCCAATTGTGCAATTTTCGTGCGAAAATAAGACTTTTGGGTTTTGGTGCCCCATGATCCCTGGTGCATTCTTATGCATAAAAAACCATAATCCTACTAGCACTTTTTAGTTTTGAGGTCAGTGGTGCCCCGTGGTCCATTTTTGGTGCATGTGGTGCATTTTTGACCCATTGCGCAATTTTCGTACGAAAATAAGACTTTTGGGTTTTGGTTCCCCATGATCCCTGGTGCATTCTCATTCATAAAAAACCATACAACTCAGCACTTTTCAGTTTTGATGTCCGAGGTGCCACATGGTCCAATTTTGGTGCCGTGGTTCATTTTCGGCCCTCTGTGCAATTTTGGTGCGAAAATAAGACTTTTGGGTTTTGGTGCCCTGTGATCCTTTGTGCATTCTTATGCATAAAAGCTACCATAATTCTCGTAACACTTTTTAGTCTTGAGGTCCGTGGTACCCCGTGGTTCAATTTTGGTGCCAGGGATGCATTTTCGCCCAATTGTGCAATTTTCATGCGAAAATAAGACTTTTGGGTTATAGCGCCCCATAATCCCTGGAGCATTCTTATGCATAAAAAACCATAATGCTCGAAGCACTTTTTAGTTTTGAGGTTCGAGGTGCCCCGTGGTCCAATGTTTGTGCCTGTGGTGCATTTTCGGCCATTTTTGCTATTTTCGTGCGAAAATAAGCCTTTTGGGTTTTTGTGCCCCGTGATCACTAGTGCATTCTTATTCATAAAAAACCATTAACTCTTCGAGCACATTTTAGTTTTGAGGTCCATGGTGCCCCGTGGTCCAGTTTTGGTGCCGGTGGTGCATTTTCGGCCCATTGTGCAATTTTCGTGCGAAAATAAGACTTTTGGGTTTTGGTGCCCCGTGATCCCTGGTGCATTCTTATGCATAAAAAACCATAATGCTCAGAGAAATTTTCAGTTTTGAGGTCCGTGGTGCCCCGTGGTCCAATTTTGGTGCCGGTGGTGCATTTTCGGCCATTTGTGCAATTTTCGTGCCGAAATATGACTTTTTGGTTTTGGTGCCCTGTGAACCTTGGTGCATTCTTATGCATAAAAAAACCATAATGCTCATAGCACTTTTCAGTTTTGAGCTCCGAGGTGCCCCGTGGTCCAATTTTGGTGCCCGTGGTGCATTTTCGGCCCTTTGTGCAATTGTCGTGCGAAAATAAGACTTTTGGGTTTTGGTTCCCCGTGATCCCTGGTGCATTCTTATGCATAAAAAACCATATTGCTTGGAACACTTTTCAGTTTTGAGGTCCGTGGTGCCCCGCGGTCCAATTTTGGTGCCGGTGGTGCATTTTCGGCCATTTGTGCAATTTTCGTGCGAAAATAAGACTTTTGGATTTTTGTGCCGTCTGAACCCTGGTGCATTCTTATTCGTAAAAAACCATAATGCTCATACCACTTTTCAATTTTGAGGTCCTAGGTGCCCCGTGGTCCAATTTTGGTGCCCATGGTGCATTTTCGGCCCTGTGTGCAATTTTCGTGCAAAAATAACACTTTTGGGTTTTGGTGCCCCATGATCCTTGGTGCATTCTTATGCATTAAAAACCATAATGCTCGAAACACCTTTCAGTCTTGAGGTTGGTGGTGCCCCGTGGTCCAACTTTGGTGCCCGTGGTGCATTTTCGACACGTCCAATTTTCGTGCGAAAATAAGACTTTTGGGTTTTGGTACCCCGTGATCCCTGGTGCATTCTCATTCATAAAAAACCATAATGCTCATAATGGTTTTTTATGCATAAGAATGCACCAGGGATCACGGGGCACCAAAACCCAAAAGTCTTATTTTCACAAAAAAATTGAACAATGGGCCGAAAATGCATGACGGGCACAAAAATTGGACCACAGGTCACCTCAGACCTCAAAACTTAAAAGTGCTCCGAGCATTATGGTTTTTTATGCATAAGGGATCACGGGGCACCAAAACCCAAAAGTGACATTTTCGGACGAAAATTTCACAACTGGCCGAAAATGCACCAACGACACCAAAATTGGACCACGGGGCACGACGAACCTCAAAACTAAAAAGTGTTCCA
This sequence comes from Pueraria montana var. lobata, assembly GCA_026413185.1. Taxonomy (NCBI): domain Eukaryota; kingdom Viridiplantae; phylum Streptophyta; class Magnoliopsida; order Fabales; family Fabaceae; genus Pueraria; species Pueraria montana. The sequence continues at coordinate 8,489,901 of CM048649.1, forward strand.
AGCATTATGGTTTTTTATGCATAAGAATGCACCAGGGATCAAGGGACACCAAAACCCAAAAGTCATATTTTCGCAATATTGCATAAATGGCCGACAATGCACCACCGGCACCAAAATTGTACCACGGGGCGCCATGAACCTCAAAATTGAAAAGTGTTTTGAGCATTATGGTTTTTTATGCATAAGAATGCACCAGGGATCCCAGGGCACCAAAATCCAAAACTCTTATTTTCGCACAAAAATTGAACAATGGGTCGAAAATTCACCACGGGCACCAAAATTGGACCACGGGGCACCTCGGACATCAAAAGTGAAAAGTGCTCCGAGCTTTACGATTTTTTATGCATAAGAATGCACCAGGGATCACAGGGCACCAAAACCCAATAGCTTTATTTTCACACGAAAATTGCACAAATGGCCGAAAATGAATTACCGGCACCAATATTGGACCACAGGGCACGACAAAAGTCAAAACTGAAAAGTGCTCCAAGCATTATGGTTTTTTATGCATAAGAATGCACCCAGGATCACGGGGCACCACCATCGAAAATTCTTATTTTCGCACGAAAATTGCACAAATGGTCGAAAATGCACCACCAGTACCAAAATTGGACCACGAGGAACCACGGGCCTCAAAATTTAAAAGTGCTATGAGCATTATGGTTTTTTATGCATAAGAATGCACCAGGGATCACGGGGCACCAAAACCAATTTTTTTTATTTTCGCACGAAAATTGAACAATGGCCGACAATGCACCACGGGCACCCGAAATTGGACCACGGGGCACCACGGAACTCAAAATTGAAAAGTGCTCCAAGAATTATGGTTTTTTATGCATAAGAATGCACCAGGGATCACGGGGCACCAAAACCTAAAAGTCTTATTGTTGCACGAAAATTGCACAAAAGGCCGAAAATGCACCCCTGGGACCAAGGGTACCACGAACCTCAAGACTGAAAAGTGTTATGAGCATTATGGTATTTTATGCATAAGAATGCACCAAGGATCACGGGGCATGAAAACCCAGAAGTTTTATTTTCGCACGAAAAATTGCACAGTGGGACGAAAATGCAGCACGAGTACCAAAATTGGACCACAGGGTACCTGGGACCTCAAAACTTAAAAGTGCTCTGAGCATTATGGTTTCTTATGCATAAGAATGCACTAGGGATCACGAGGCACCAAAACCAAAAATTCTTATTTTCGCACGAAAATTGAACTATGGGCCGAAAATGCACCACGGTCACCAAAATTGGACCACGGGCAACTTGGACCTCAAAATTGAAAATTGCTATGAGCATTATTGTTTTTTATGCATAAGAAAGCAGCAGGGTTGATCGGGCACGAAAACCCAAAAGTCTTATTTTCGCACGAAAATTGCACAAATGGCCGAAAATGCACCACCGGCACCAAAACTGGACCATGGGGCACCACGGACCTCAAAACTGAAAAGTGCTCCAAGCATTATGGTTTTTATGCATAAGAATGCTCCAGGGATCACGGGGCTCCAAAACCCAAAAGTCTTATTTTCGCATGAAAATTGCACAATGGGCAGAAAATGCATCACGGGCACCAAAATTGGACCACGGGGCACCTCGGACCTCAAAACTGAAAAGTGTTAGAATCTTAGACTTTGGACGATGTCCAACCCCTCAAACTTCGGTTTTGATGAGAACAAATAAAGTTATATTTTGAAGTATTCAATGATCTATGTTTGAGTTTTATAGGTTCTACGCCGTCCAATGCCTCAATGGTATTGTATTTCTTAAACTCAATCATTATGTTTCTATGTGTACAGTACGTCCAATGAGCAACTATTTTTGTTAAGTGTAAAATTCAGCGTCCAATACACTGATTATAAAACATGCGCCCAAATGCATTGAGAAAACCAGTGTGTAAACACTGTGTCCATTCAAGGAAGCGTCCAACACATATATAACTTACATCATCCCTCTCTAGCAAACAGTTATATAATGCGTCCATAATTGAGTAGAAGTACACTTATGCTTTTTGATGATGATTCTCTGAAATGTTCTATTATTCCTTCTCTTTTCTAATGTGACATTTATTTGAATATTCGAAAAGTGTACCACAGGGGGCAGAAAAGCCTCTCTATGCAAAAATCGTTCAAGTAGTGGAGGCACTGCATGTACTGTTGTCTTCTCCATCTCTCCACCCCAAGCTGACACGTAACAACGGTCATATGATTATGAGAGAACGGTTATTGGCAAAGGCATAGATCCCACAACGGATATCTTCACCAAGCTGTCTATGAATAGAGGAACAAGCTCATGTTTTGAAGAGAGAATTTTTCAAGTTTTTAGAAGAGCTGTAACTCTGCCAAATCGATTAGACGACCTACACTTGTGCGAAAAGAGCAATCTACTTAGCTTTGCTAAGTTATTCTGTGTAATTGAGTTTTTATTGTAATATCCTCTCTGTGAGAGCTGTTTATTTAACTTGTACTCAAACAGTTTTTGTTTGGAAAGCTAGGAGTGGCTTAGTGACAAAGAATACTTGGGTATTCTTTAATTTCAGGGGGAGATTAAAGGTGTGCCAATAGTGGCCTAGAGAATACTTGTAGCCAGGAGTGGTAGGATATTTAATACTTGTTTGTAATCAGAACTTGAATAGTGGAACCCTTCAAAGTTTTTGAAGGAGAACTGAACATAGCTTAGGTTGAGTGAACCAGTATAAACCAAGTGTTTTTACTCTATCGTTTTCAAGCTTACTTGCTATTCTCTTAAGTTATTTCTTCACACTTTGCGCACAAGGTTCGTTATATCCTATTTACGAAAATCTCTTATTTACGCCTGGACGGTTAACAAGAAAATGCAGTTTCACTAAACTGTCATTTTAACTATTGGACGATACCTGTGATCTTGTGTTTTACAAGTCCCTTGTGAAACCTAAGATATTTTATCTCCATCTTTGTGAAAAGTTTTTTTTTAATAATATAACTTACACACTATTCAACCCCCCCTTCTAGTGTGAATCTCTACATTTCAGTTGGCATCAGAGCTCGGCCTCTCGGGTTGAGTATTGGCAGTATAGAGGAAACCAGATTCTAAGAAAGATGGAAAATGAGGGAGAAGCTGTGAACAGACCACCACTCTTCAAGGGTGTCAAATATGATTATTGGAAGCAAATAATGATAGCATTCTTTGAATCCTGTCATATTGATATGTGGGACGTTGTGGAGATGGGCGACTACATTCCAGTTGATGAGAGTCTCAATGAGATCCCAAAGGCTAGATGGACGGAGGAGCAGAAACAAAGATTTCATCTCAACTCCAGAGCCAGAAATATCATCATGTGTGCACTATATGAACAAGAATACCACAAAGTGCACAGTTTCGAAAGTGCAAAACAAATGTGGGACACTCTTGCGTTAACGTATGAGGGTTCCACCCAAGTAAAATGTAACAAACTTAGCCTTCTTACTCGTCAATATGAATTGTTTAGTATGGAAGGAAACGAGGACATACAAAGTATGTTTGGACGGTTTCAAACCATACTAAATGAACTTAGAGCACATGGTAAAGATTATAATAACTATGAACATATTGACAAAATTCTGAGGAGTTTGCCTAGGCAATGGAGACCACAGGTTATAGGCTTGAGAGCAACCAAAGGACTGGATGGCATGTCCTTAGAAGAGCTTGTGGGAATCCTTAAGGTGCATGAGCTGGAACTGCAACAAGATGGTGATGGCAAGAAAAGCAAGTCTCTGGCACTCAGCATCCAGAAGCTAAAGAAAGCATCATCGTCCAAAGCCATGCAAGCTGAAGCATCATCAGACGAACAATCTGAAGATGATGACTCAAATGAGGATGATGAGCTATCCTTCATATCCAAGAGAATCCACTCTATGTGGAAGAAGAAAGGTGGATCCAGATGGAGAAACCCGAACAAGAAAGGTCTCAAAGAAAAGAAGGAGAAGAGTCCAATCGTATGCTACGAATGAAAAAAGCCCGGACACTTCAAATCAGAATGCCCAGATCTTGACAAGAGCAAGGATAAGAAGAAGAAAAGCTTCAACAAAAAGAAGGACAAAAAGGTTCTGATGTCCACATGGGAACATCTGGACGACGACTCATCATCAGACGATGAAGAGGAAGAGGAAGCACACATATGTTTGATGGTAGACACTACATCAGATTCTTCAGAACCAGAAGAAGAAGATGAGGTAAACTTTAATGATCTAAATTCACTTCAAGAACCTTATCATGATTTGCTTTCAAACTCTTCTATTCTGTCAAAGGCCTACAAAACCTTGAAAAAATCATCCAAGTCACTTTCAAAAGAAAAAGAAGTTTTAGAAAATAGTCTCAAACAACTTGAAAGTGAAAAGAAAGATTTACAGAAAAAGTTAACAGAGCTCTCAAAAGAACATGAAGCCTTACATGAGGATAGATGAACTCTCTGGAATGATACTGCTCGAGCCTATAAATCCTATGAGGATTCAAGGACTAGATAAATGAATCTTTCCATAGAGATTCGAACTCTCAAAGCAGAAAACAAAAGGTTAGTTGAGAAGCTTCTAAAAGTTGATGCAGATACTTCCTTAAGAGGTCAACCACATGATGTTGTAAAACTTCATGAAGAGATTGACAGCCTAAAGAAGGATCGATCCAACTTTGTCCAGGGATCTGACAACCTTAAGATGCTTTTAAAATATGAAGGTTGTAGGAGACCAAATGACAGGTTAGGGCATGGATATAAGGGAAAGAAATATATTCATGACGAAGATGCAGATGTGTGTTACTTCTGTGGGAAACCTGGACATATAACGTCCAAATGCAGACACCTGCCTAAGAGGGGAGAGTCCAGTGCCCTTCAAACTAACAATAAAGGACCCAAGTCAATCTGGGTACCTAAGGATAAAATTGTTCCTGTTGCAGACATGCTTAACAGCAGGAAAGAAACTCCAGTCATGTTACCTGGACAGTGGGTGCTCGTATCACATGATAGGAGAAAGGTGTATGTTCCAAAGCCTCCAACCCAAGACTGGTGGGACAGTCACTTTCGGAGGGAATCAGAAAGGGATGATAGCTGGCGTGGGTAAGATTGGTATACCACCCTATCCCTGTATTGATAATGTTCTTTATGTTAAAGGTCTCAAGCACAATCTACTTAGCATAAGTCAATTATGTGATAGTGGATATGATGTTGCCTTTAACAAATGTGAATGTATAGTCAAGAACTCTGATGGATCCCTCTCTTTACTGCAAAGAGGCAAGGTAATCTCTACAAGATTAAACTTGGGGAACTATCAAGTCAAAATGTTTCATGCTTAGTTTCAGTTAAAGAAAATCATTGGCTATGGCATAAAAGACTTGGGCATGCCAGCTTGAGAGTAATCTCAAAGCTTAATAGGCACAAACTCGTGAGAGGATTACCATGTATGTCATATAAAGATGATCTTCTTAGTGAAGCCTGTCAGAAAGGGAAACAAGTAAAAAAATCTTTTCAAAGTAAAAACATTGTTTCCACTTCTAGACCTCTTGAGTTGTTACATATTGACCTGTTTGGACCCACAAGAACAGCCTCTGTAGGTGGTAAGAGGTACGGATTAGTTGTAGTGGATAACTATACTAGATGGACATGGGTCATGTTCCTATCTCACAAAGATGAGTCTTTTAAGGCCTTCTATAAGTTCTACAAAAGAATTCAAAATGAAAAAGGAGTATGCATTATTTCGATCCGAAGTGATCATGGGGGAGAATTCGAAAACGAAAGTTTTCAAAGGTTCTGTGAAGAAAATGGTATCCTTCACAACTTCTCAACACCCAGAACACCACAACAGAATGGTGTTGTTGAGAGAACAGGTCACTCCAAGAGATGGCCAGAACCATGTTGAATGATAATTCAACCCCAAAATACTTTTGGGCTGAAGCAGTGAATACTGCCTGTTATTTACAGAACAGAATCTATACCAGGCCAATCTTTAAAAAGACTCCATATGAATTTTGGAATGGGAGAAGACCCAACATATCCTACTTCCATCCATTTTGATGTCAATGCTTCATTCTGAACACTAAGGATAACTTGGGAAAATTTGATTCTAAGTGTGATGAAGTAATATTGCTTGGATATTCTGAAACTTCAAAGGCGTATAGAGTTTATAATTCTAGAACCTTAGTTGTTGAAGAAGCTATCCATGTGAAGTTCAATGACACTAAGCTTGATAAGAAATTATCAGAGCTAGATGAATCATTTGTAGAACTCAGGCTGGACGATGCAAGGAAATCATCAGACACGTCCAATAGTGATGTCACAGTTGAAGAGTCCAATGTTCCCCTGGACGGTCCAACAGAAGAACAAAGGGAACCAACTGGACGCAACTGGAAAATGAAGAAGCATCATCCAGAAGACCAAATCATTGGTGATCCAAAGGATAGAGTCAGAACCAGATCCTCACTTCAACAACAAGGTCACACAACACTCATATCACAGATAAAACCTAAGATTGTGGACGATGCTTTGGAAGATGAAAGCTGGGTCAAAGCAATGCAAGATGAACTTGACCAATTTCAAAAGAACGATGTCTGGAAACTTGTAGAACTCCCTAATAACAAAGAAGTCGTAGGAGCTAAATGGGTGTTCAGAAACAAATTGGATGAAACAGGTAATGTTGTGAGAAACAAAGCCAGACTGGTAGCCAAAGGTTACTCACAACAAGAAGGTATAGATTATACTGAAACTTATGCACCTATTGCACGTCTAGAGGCAATTCGATTTTACTATCATTTACAGCTCATAGAAATATAAAGCTATATCAAATGGACGTAAAAAGTGCATTCCTCAATGGACTAATAAAAGAAGAAGTCTACGTGGAGCAACCCCCAGGGTTTGAGAGTGATGTTTTTCCTAATCATGTTTTCAAACTTAACAAAGCATTATATGGACTAAAACAAGCACTGAGAGCTTGCTATGAAAAACTCAGCTCATTTCTTTTAGAAAATGGTTTCTCAAGAGGAAAAGTAGACATTACACTATTTCGCAAAGATTATTCTTATAATTTCATTATTGCTCAAGTATATGTTGATGATATCATATTTGGTGCTACTAACGAATCTCTTTGTGAAGAATTTGCTAAGTTAATGTAAACAGAATTTGAGATGAGCATGATGGGAGAACTAAAATTCTTCCTTGGATTGCAAATCAAGCAAACTGATAAAGGCATATACATACATCAGACCAAGTATGTTTAGGAGCTTCTCAAGAAGTTCAAAATGGACGATGCAAAGCCAATGAAAACTCCTATGCACCCAACAACAGTACTTGGACTGGATAATGGTTCAAAGAAGGTGGACAACACCCTATACCGAGGAATGATAGGATCACTCCTATACCTCACAGCGTCCAGACCTGACATCATGTTCAGCGTATGCTTATGTGGCAGATTCCAATTTGACCCAAGGGAAGTTCAATTAACTGCTGTTAAAAGAATCTTTTGATATCTTGTTGGAACAACTAATCTTGGTCTACATTTCAAAAGGCAGAAGGATTTCAGATTAGTTGGATACTGTGATGCTGACTATGCTGGAGACAAAATTGAAAGAAAAAGCACTAGTGGAGTATGTCACTTCATTGGTGGAAACTTAGTCTCCTGGATATGCAAGAAGCAAGGAACAATTGCACTATCCACCGTTGAAGCAGAGTATATTTCAGCTGCAAAGTGCTGCTCTCAAATCCTATGGATCAAGCATCAACTTGAGGACTACAACATATATGAGAGTAACATTCCTATCTTCTGTGATAGCAAAGCTGCAATTGATCTTTCTAAAAACCCAATATTGCATTCATGGGCAAAACATATAGAAATTAAACATCACTTTATAAGAGATCATGTTCAGAAGGGTACTGTGGAATTACATTTTGTAACCACAGATAATCAGCTAGCTGATATATTTACAAAACCCCTTACTGAAGACAAGCTAGTTGTCCTTCTGAGGAATAGACTTGGCATGGGTCTTATAAAAGAATGACTAAAATCCATATGTAGCGTCCAATGTGACAAATAGCGTCCAATGGACATGTCGTCCAAAGGTAACTTTGACATGCACGTGCACTGCATATGCTACACTTAAGTCCAATGACTGGACGGTATTTTTTTTCCATTTAACATTGTTTTAATAGCCAAAACGGTTTCATTTTGTGTAATTGCGAATTAATGCCCTATGCTGAGTCACCTAGTTGTTAATAACAGTACACAGTTACCCATATCCTCAACACGTCTCATCATGGTGGGTCTTATGGCATAACCTCCATTTCAAATATTCACAAAAGCCCAAAACCGTTTCGTGTTCTCCAAACAGAGCCTATACTTAAACTGACAAATTCACTCAGAAAATTACTTTACCAAATTTCCCTTCTCCGAAATTATCTTCTACCTCCAGCATTCTCCTTCTCTCTCTCTCAGAAAACCTAAACACTATCTGCAAAACCTAAAAATCAAAACTTTATCATCATGACGAACTCTGCTAACTCAAGCAACTTCGAACTTGATGTTCATACCTACCCTGAAACCACTATAGTGTCTCAAGGTGCTGCCACTGTTCACGTTGAGCACTTCTTCGACATTGGAAAACTAGAAAAGTTGGGTCTGAATCTTGATGAAAGTCTTCTAAAATGCACAATCAGAGAATACTTCAATGAAAGCCAGAAGATATTTCCAGAACTGATCAGAATGTTCTGGAGGAACGCAAGATTCCAGAACTCAAGGGAACTCGTGTCCACTATGCTTGGACGAGAAGTGATTTTGTCTACTAAATCTATAGCCAAAGTCACTAGCTGTATCAGGGAACAAAATCAGTACAAGTCAGAATGGGCGAAGTAATATGGAAACTACGTTGGCAAGGTACTGTGCAAGAACAAGTCTATAGATTCATCCAAGATTGAGTACAAGAATCTATGTGCAGAAGCAAAGATATGGTAGCAAGTGTGCAACAAGAGCATTTTGCACAAAGCTGGGTCTAAGGACTCAGTCACAGACTTACACAAGTTCGTTATATTTCATCTAATGGAAGGTATCCCATTCAACCTACCTAACACCATTTACATCAATATTCTACGAATGATGAAAACTATTGGTGGAAATGATGACATCTTCTATGCCGCACTGCTAAATAAGATCCTCTGGGATCAGAAAGTATACCAATGTTTCTTTGATGAGTTGGACGAAGATGATCATGAAAACATTGTGAAGAAAGGAGAAATAGTTGCAACACAGCAGAAATTTGGTGAATCAAACATCAAGCCAATGAAGATAAAGCTCACAGCAAAGGTCCTAAGGGATTTGGACGAGGATAGTATAAATAAGAAACGTCATGAACAAAGCAAACTCATTTCAAATGATGATGAAGAAGAAATTGATCTTCTTGGTCTTGGAAGAAAGATCAAACGGTTGATGAAGGAACAAGGAAGCAGGAAAGTAACAAGACACATGTTGCAACAGCATGAAGAAGATGCAGAAAAAGAAAGAAGGACCAAGAAAAGGCATGTTGATCCTGCTCTGTCCAGTCCACCTGCTGAGAAGCGTCCAAGGACTGCTCCGTCCAAACCAAAACAGGATGAGCTGTGTCTAAAGACTGCTCCAGTGAAGCTTGCATCAGAAAAATCTAGAGTTCATAAATTGAAAATGCTTGACAACTCCGATGACGAGGATCAAATGCCCATTTGCCAGATTAAAAGAAAACCTCAAGAGATGGAGTCTACACAGCAGAAGAAACAAAAGGTATCTGATGCACCCAAAACTGGTGCCATAGTATTTCCTACTAAAGTACCTAAACGAGTAAAAACTCAGGCAGCAAGGCCAAGGAAAGTTCCGATTAAACTCCCCACCTCTCAAGACACTGAGAACGAATCTACAAGTGCTCCACAACCTGCTCCAATAGTTGCTTCAACAGTCATATCAGCACAGCGTCCAACTCTCAAATTAAACTTATCAAGATTTGTGCGTCCAAGGGATGCTTGGAGAGATGCATGGCCTCAATGGACGATTCCACCAAAGGGGAAGACAAAAGAAGAAGAAGACAAGGAAAGGTTTCCTGTTGCATTCCTTACAAGGAATGAACAGAACTATTGCAAGAAAAGTGATGTTATTTGGAGAGCTCGACAGGAACCACTGGAGAGGAGTCTGACTTCAGTATCTACACCTGAATGGACGAGGTATGACTATGTTCATCCTCAATCTACTGAATTTGCTTTATTACCAGAAGGAACCATTATCAGCAATCCTCCTCCAACTTGGACGAGAGAATCTTATCCAAACCTGGTTCGGATGGAACAGCCTTATACATGTCCAACTGGTACTCAACAAAAGGTGCGTCCAGCTGAAGATGTACCTCCTGAGCCAGACGTTGAAATTGCATCAAATATTGCTAAAACTGTGGCTGAACAAAAGGGCAAGACTCAAAGGAAGAGGAAGCCAGCAACAAAGAAGTCATCTCCCAGCAATCTTGATGAATTGGATGCTGAACTGCAATTAGCCATTAAAGAAAGTCTGAACCCATCCAAGGCAAACCATCGTCCAGAGGTGCAATGGGTCAAAGATATTCACATCTGGACTCCCATCACAAAATTTCTTCCACTACCACCTGGAACTCCAGTGCTCAACTTTCAGCCCAGTGATTATGACGATCTTGGCAAACTGCTCCAGCAAATGTACATTCAAGACCAGGTTGTTGCTTATCCACCCAACCTCTGCATCAGACGTTCCACGAATATCAAGTTTGTACTTGATAAGGTATGTCCTAGACTACCTCTATATGATGCTGGAATGAAGAAAGGGTTTAAGTACTATGGCACAGAGATGCCTAGTAGAGATGAAAAGGTTCAACTCTCATCTTCTTCACATACCTGGAATCACCTTTTTGATAAAACTGGAAAGCTAACAAGGCCCCTAGGCACTTTTGACACCATGATCTTCTGGCGTCAAATTGTGTGGGCAGACACTCAGGAAGCCTCAACCTCTGGATGCTCCAAGGATTCCTTCTTTCATCCTCCACAAAGGAGTTGAAGTCCTGCGTCCAGTCAAGACATGTCATTTCTCTGATACCTTTGCATGCTTTCTGACTAATACTGATGATTTTCTAGAAGTTTTAAGGACACTGCCAATCATCAGAAGCAACAAAGTATATGACCTTAGAAGTCTTGACCGCTCTGAATTTGTACACGAAGTTCAAAGGCTTCATGATCTTCAAAAGGCTAAAGAAGAAAGAGCTTTACAAGAGCAAGCTGAAAGAGAACGAGCTGAACAAGCTCGCTTGGAACATGAACGAGCAGTACAAGCTCGCTTGGAACATGAACGAGCAGTACAAGCTGAGCAAGCTCACCTAGTGGAAATTGAAAATGAGCAAGCTGGAATTGCTACTAAAGAAAAAGCTGAGCCGATTGCTAAACCAACAATCACACAAGCGAAATTGGATGAAGCCTCTGCAAAAGTCACTAATATGCTCATTCATTTGGACTTACAGTCTGAGGTACAAGTGGACGTGGAACACTTTATCACCTCTCATGAGGAACAAACAATCGAATCTGGCACGTCCAAAGATGAAGCTTTGCAACATATGGCTGAGACTGAAGTGCCACAACCAAAGGAGTCCACTATTGAAAAGCCTACTCCAGAGGTTGCCACAAGCCAACCAATTATTTGTGCGTCCAATGAAGCACACTCTGGAACCAGACAAATGATTCCTACAGGGTCTTCAAGTCCAAGGGCTATTATTTCCTTGCACTTTGTCAAACCTCAAGGAGTCTCTGAGGATAGAGTGAACGAGATTGTTCAACAGGCTCTAAGACAACAACAACTGGAAACCAAAGCTACTCTTCGTGCCTTTCAGGAAAGACAACAAGCAGAAGCCGCACAACACCGATTAATGTTGCAGAATGCTATTACTGATCAGTTCATGCACCTCTCACAGATGTTGGTAAATCAAATTCAATCCACTGCTGCTAACCTCATTGGCACTGTTATTCATCAGGTTCCTCCTGTTCAACCCATACCTCAACAACAACCACCTGTTAACCACCCTGCACCACCTACTCAAGCACTACCAGAACAACCACCACCACCACCACCACAAGATCCACCTCAACAGCCCTAGGTGACCATGATGGTCAAATCATTTTTCCATCTTTCAAACCTTTTTTTATTTTGTTGATGACAAAGGGGGAGAAATTGGAATTTTTGATGTCATAGAGTATTTGTTTTGTTGTTACACTACTCTGTGAAACCGCTGTGGCTGTTCTTTGAATACATATGAGGTGTTTTTTATCATAATTTCTGCATCCATATCTATGATATGCTTTTCACTATGATAACTATCGTCTCTGATACATTCTTATCATGCAGTGTTATCTGATATATATTGCTTTATTAAATACATGAGAAATGTTGAACTCAGGGGGAGTACATCATTCCATACCTTTCTCACCCTGTCAACATACACTGGCATAAAATAATCATTCAATCATCTGCTTTGATATTCTTTAATATGATTATATATTTGCACACATCAAAATTTAGTATTATTTGTCATCATCAAAAAGGGGGAGATTGTTAGAATCTAAGACTTTGGACAATGTCCAACCCCTCAAACTTCGATTTTGATGATAACAAATAAAGTTAAATTTTAAAGCATCTAATGATCTATGTTTGAGTTTTATAGGTTCTACGTCGTCCAATGCCTCAATGGTATTGTATTTCTTAAACTCAATCATTACGTTTCTATGTGTACAGTACGTCCAATGAGCAACTATTTTTGTTAAGTGTAAAATTCAGCGTCCAATACACTGATTATAAAACATGTGCCCAAATGCATTGAGAAAATCAGTGTGTAAACACTGCGTCCATTCAAGGAAGCGTCCAATGCATATATAACTTATATCATCCCTCTCTAGCAAACAGTTATATAATGCGTCCATAATTGAGTAGAAGTACACTTATGCTTTTCGATGATGATTCTCTGAAATGTTCTACTATTCCCTCTCTTTTCTAATGTGACATTTCATTTGAATATTCGAAAAGTGTACCACAAGGGGCTGAAAAGCCTCTCTCTGCAGAAACCGTACAAGTAGTGGAGGCACTGCATGTACTGTTGTCTCCTCCATCTCTCCACCCCAAGCTGACATGTAGCAATGGTCATATGATTGTGAGAGAACGGTTATTGGCAAAGGCACAGATCCCACAACGGATATCTTCACCAAGCTACCTATAAATAGAGGAACAAGCTCACATTTTGAAGAGAGAATTTTTCAAGTTTTTAGAAGAGCTGTAACTCTGCCAAATCGATTGGACGACCTACACTTGCGCGAAAAGAGCAATCTACTTAGCTTTGCTAAGTTATTCTGTGTAATTGAGTTTTTATTGTAATATCCTCTCTGTGAGAGCTGTTTATTTAACTTGTACTCAAACAGTTTCTGTTTTGAAAGCCATGAGTGGCTTAGTGACAAAGAATACTTGGGTGTTCTTTAATCTCAGGGGGAGATTAATGGTGTGCCAGAAGTGGCCTAGAGAATACTTGTAGCCAGCAGTGGCAGGGTATATAATACTTGTTTGTAATCAGAACTTGATTAGTGGAACCCTTCAAGCTTGAGTGAACTAGTATAAACCAAGTGTTTTTACTCTATCGCTTTCAAGCTTACTTGCTATTCTCTTAAGTTATTTCTTCACACTTTGCGCACAAGGTTCTTTATATCCTATTTACAAAAATCTCTTCTTTACGCCTGGACGATTAACAAGAAAATGCAGTTTCACTAAACTATCATTTTAACTATTGGACGATACCTGTGATCTTGTGTTTTACAAGTCCCTTGTGAAACCTAAGATATTTTATCTCCATCTTTGCGATTTTTTTTTTTAAATATAACTTACACACTATTCAACCCCCCTTCTAGTGTGAATCTCTACATTTCAAAAAGTGCTCCGAGAATTAATATTTTTTATGCATAAGAATTCACCAGGGATCATGGAGCACCAAGAGTCTTGTTTTTGCATGAAAGTTTCACAAACGGCCGAAAATGCACCACCGGCACCAAAATTGGACCACGGGGCACCACGGACCTCAAAACTGAAAAGTGTTCCAAGCATTATGGTTTCTTATCCATAAGAATGCACCAGGGATCACGGGGGTACCAAAACCCAAAAGTCTTATTTTCGCACGAAAATTGCACAATGGGTCAAAAATGCACCACGGGCACCAAAGTTGGACCACGGGCCACCACGGACCTCAAAACTGAAAAGTGCTCCAAGAATTATGGTTTTTTATGCATAAGAATGCACCAGGGATCACGGGGAACCAAAACCCAAAAGTCTTATTTTCGCACGAAAATTGCACAAATAGCGGAAAATGCACCCCCGGCACCAAAATCGGACCACGGGGCACCGCGGACCTCAAAACTGAAAAGTGTTCCGAGCATTAGGGTTTTTTATGCATAAGAATGCACCAGGGATCACGGGGCACAAAAACCCAAAAGTCTTATTTACGCACGAAAATTGCACAATGGGCCGAAAATGCACCACGGGCACCAAAATTGGACCACGGAGTAACTCGGACCTCAAAACTTAAAAGTTCTCTGAGCATTATGGTTTTCTATGCATAAGAAAGCACCAGGGATCACGGGGCACCAACCCAAAAGTCTTATTTTTCGCATGAAAATTGCACAAATGGCGGAAAATGCACATTTGGCACCAAAATTGGACCACGAGGCACCACGAACCTCAAGACTGAAAAGTTTTCCAAGCGTTATGGTTTTTTATGCATAAGAATGCACCAGGGATCATGGGGCACCAAAACCCAAAAGTCTTATTTTCGCACGAAAATTGCGCAAAGGGCCGAAAATGCACCACGGACACCAAAATTGGAACACGGGGCACCTCGGACCTCAAAACTGAAAAGTGCTATGAGCATTATGGTTTTTTATGCATAAGAATGCACCAGCGATCATAGGGTACCAAAACCCAAAAGTTGGAACACGGGGCCCCACGGACCTCAAAACTGAAAAGTGTTCGAAGCATTATGGTTTTTTATGCATAAGAATGCACCATGGATCGCGGGGCACCAAAACCCAAAACTGTTATTTTCGCATGAAAATTGCACAAAGGGTCGAAAATCCACCACGGGCACCAAAATTGGAACACGGGGCATATAACCCCCTTCTAATAAAACATTTTATTTAAATATATAATTTATATGATACATAAAAGTTCTAATTTATAAAATTTTCTTATATAATCTATTAAAATTAAAGTATTTCAAAATTTACATCACTAAAATTTATATCAACACTGCTACAAAATAATTATAAGTACTACAAATATTGTCTACCCAAATATTTCCCATCCTACAGCTCTGGTGATCTCTGCATCTTTTCTTTTCACTATTCTTCATTCACCTGCATTTACACTTCCCTAGAATCTATGTTCATTCACTATTCTTCATTCGGGCATTTAATTTCTTATACAATTAAAACAATATCAACCATGTTCATTTCATATAATAATTAATCATTCATATACATAAGCAAATGCAGTATGATTTATGCAAATGCAGTTTTGACTCAAAATCATTTTGACCCTGCTCCATGGAGACTTCCCCTTTGAGTGTTTAGTAAGTAACTGGCCTACCATTACGCACTGCAATTCAGCAATCAGCCCCTACTAAACGCGAATAAGCTAGCAGAATTAGGTGATCAGGATACCCAGGAAGGCCACCACGGCAGCATATCTGTCCAGATTACAGCCACATGTGGAATTGCCAATATCCTTCACCCCACAGACTACATGATCACAAACCATACAGTCCTGTCTAACTTACTCTGCTCACCCCAAAGATTCAATTCTCATGACTACCGCATTCCCGGTTAGTCAACATTTATTCTTTCTTTTCTTGAATTTTCTTTTCTTTCTTTCTTTTCTTTTCTTTTCTTTCTTTTCTTTTCTTTTCCTTTCTATTCATGGCTACCACAGTCCCCGTTAGCCAATATCAATCATTTTTCACTTGAATCTTTGTAAAACCCCAAAAAATACTCATGCATACTTTTATGCCATGTGATAATGATCATAAGTAAATAATTAACATTAAACAATCAAATAAGGAAATATAAACAATCAACAATTAACATTAGTGTTTTACTGAAATATCAATTAGGTCACTATTATAAAAATTTACTAAACTACCCTTGCTCTTTTTCTAAAATTCCAATTTTGCCCTCAAGTGTAAAATTACCAAATTACCCTTACTCTTTTCTATTATTTCCAATTTTGCCCTTGATCTTTTCTCATAATTCCAAAATTATCCCTAAACTATCTAGAATATGTGAAATTACTATTTTTCCTTTATATTTTTCTATTAATTCCGAATTTGCCCTTGATCTTTTTTATGAAATTCCCATTTTACCCCTAAACTTTCTAGAACCTATAAAATTACCATTTTACCCCTTAATATTTTTATAATTTACAATTTCGCCCTTAAAATTTTTATCAAATTCCAAGATTACCCCTAAACTTTCTAGAACCTATGAAATTACTATTTTACCCTTGTACTTTTCTTGTATTTCCGAAATTGCCCTTAAACTTTTTCTAAAATTCCAATTATGTCCTTACATGTGAAATGACTATTTTACCCTTGGTCATTTGAAAAATTTCCACCTAGCACCCTTTCAATTCCTTCATGGCCGTGAATGATTTTTTTCTCAAAATTTGCAACATCTCAAAATCAACCAAGCAATTTCAATCACAAACAAACCAATCAAAGTTCAATTCAATCATAACACATCATCAATATAAATCAAACATTCCATCAAACACCAATTTCACACTTCTAACACCAAATTTATATAAGCCCCAAATTCAATTTCATGGCTCTTGATCAATTCTTGAATTTAAACATCAAGACATGTTTTTCCTACTTCCAAGTTGTCTAAATTGAAATTAAATGCCAAGATCCTTACCTTGGATCCTTAATTTGAAAAAGAAATTCTTGAATCCTCTTCTCCCCTTTTCCTTTGGCTTCTTGAAATCTTAAGGTTTTTCTTCTAAATCCTTCTCTTTGGCCTAAGACATATTGAAATTTGGGAGGTTTTGGTTGGTTTAATTCTTGATTTTAGAAGAAAGGATGAAGGTTTCATGGAGGGGCTGCAGCTGCCCAAAACCCACGGTTTTGAGTTTTGGAGAAACTAGGTTTTGTGACCTTTTCTTTTTCTTGGTTTCTCACCTTTTAAATAAATTTTTTCTTCACCCAATTTGATTGATTATTCACGTCCAGCTGCTGTCCAAGGGCAGCCAATTTGATGAAATTTCCCAGCCCATTTGGACGGCCAAAATTGGTTCCTTAAGGGACTTGCCAATTGCTTGGTCAAAAAGTCAAAAATTGTAGAAAATTTTGGAATTTTCTAGAATATTTTAGGGCTTTTAATTATCTTACAAACTAATTAGCATTTTACTTTCGCAACTGTATATATTTTAAATCTATATTCAATTATCTATTTATTAGATTACAGTTTACTCCAAAATTTTACACTGGAAAATTTATCCTGGACAGTTGTCTGACACAACGGTCCAGTCAATAAGTAATTCATTTCTCAACTGTATATATTTTAAATCTACATTAAATTCTTTATTTATTAGAGTACAGTTTAATCCAAAATGTTATACTAGAAAATTTTATCCTGGACAGCTGTCTGACACAACTGTCCAGTCAACAAGAATGTTAGACAGAAACAAAAGTATTAAAAGACTCAGAAAATTTTACTGAATAGAACTATATTAATTTTATTATGAAAATATGTACAGAAAGTTTCTATAAAATACAGTACATAATTTCTCATAATATTTAAATAAATAAAATATATACAAGTAGTAAAATAAAATTGAGGGTGTTACAATTCTCCCCCACTAATAAAAATTTCGTCCTCAAAATTTCTAATGTAACTGTATGAACAATTTAGAATGTTCTTCTCTCATTTTCTCTAATTTCTAATGTTACCTCTGATATTATCCCAAATAACTTTAACCAGAGGAATATTTTTACCTCTCAAGTACTTGATCCTTTTGTCCTCAATTTTAACATACCTTATTTTTATAGTTAGGTTTTCCTTTACCAGTTATTGATGTTACTTTTAAAAATACCTGATCACCTTCTTGAAATTTTAAAGGTTTTCTTATTTTATATGCATAACTTTTCTGTCTGCCTTGTGCAGTTTTCATTTCTCCTGAATAAATTTTACTTTTACAGTTGTTTGCTGGATGATGTCTGGCCTGATTAATAGATTTTCACCATCCTGATACCATACTAATGGTGTCCTACATTTTCTACCATACAAAGCTTCATAGGAAGCCATACCTATACTAGAATGGTAACTATTATTATATATAAATTTTACTAAAGGTAATATATCTTCCCAGTTTCCTTTCTCTTCTAATGTACAGGCTCTTAAGAGATCTTCTAATGATTGAATAGTCCTTTCTGTTTGACCACCAGTCTGAGGGTGGTATACTGAACTAAGATGTAATTTGCTTCCTAAGGCTTTCTGAAATTCTCTCCAAAATTTAAAAACAATTCTAGGGTCCCTATCAAATACTATACCAGTAGGTACTCCATGTAATCTAACTATTTCCTTAATGTACATTTGAGCTAATCTTTCTAAAGAATACTTAATATAAAAAAAAAACGTGTTGATTTAGTTAATCTATCTACAATTACCCAAATAATATCAAAGTTGGACCACGGGGCGCCACAGACCTCAAAACTGAAAAGCATTCCAAGAATTATGGTTTTTTATCCATAAGAATGCACCAGGGATCACGTGGCACCAAAACCCAAAAGTCTTATTTTCGCACAAAAATTGCACAATAGGCCGAAAATGCACCACGAGCACCAAAATTGGACCACGGGACACCTTGGACCTCAAAACTGAAAAGTTCTATGAGCATTATGGTTTTTTATGCATAAGAATGCACCAGGTTTCACAGGGCACCAAAACCAAAAAGTCATATTTTCGCACGAAAATTGCACAAATTGCTGAAAATGCACCACCGGCACCAAAATTGGAGCATGGGGCACCACGGACCTCAAAACTGACAAGAGCTCGAAGCATTATGGTTTTCATGCATAAGAATGCACCAGGGATCACGGGGCACCAAAACCAAAAAGTCTTATTGTCGCACGAAAATTGCACAATGGGTCGAAAATGCATCACGAGCACCAAAATTGGACCACGGGGCACCTCAGACCTGAAAACCTAAAAGTACTCCGACATTATGGGTTTTAATGCATAAGAATGCACCAGGGATCATGGGACACCAAACCCCAAAAGTCTTATTTTCGCACGAAAATTGCACAAAGGGTCGAAAATGCACCACGGGCACCAAAATTGGACCACAGGCACCTCAAACCTCAATACTTAAAAGTGCTCCAAGCATTATGGTTTTTTATGCATAAGAATGCTCCAGGGATCACAGGACACCAAAACCGAATATCTTATTATCCCAGGAAAATTTCACAAATGGCTGAAAATGCGCCCCGACCCCAAAATTGGACCACGGGGCACCACGGACCTCAAAACTGAAAAGTGTTCCAAGCGATATGGTTTTTTATGCATAAGAATGCACCAGGGATCACGGGGCACCAAAATCCAAAAGTCTTATTTTCGCACGAAAATTGCACAATGGGCCAAAAATGCACCATGGGCACCAAAATTGGACCACGGGGCACCTCGGACCTCAAAACTGAAAAGTTCTCCGAGCATTATGGTTTTTTATGCATAAGAATGCACTAGGGATCATAGGGCTCCAAAACCCAAAAGTCTTTTTTTCGTACGAAAATTGCACAATGGGCCGAAAATGCACCACAGACACCCAAATTGGACCACGGGGCACCTCAGACGTCAAAACTGAAAAGTTCTCCGAGCATTATGGTTTTTTATGCATAAGAATGCACTAGGAATCACCGGGCTCCAAAACCCAAAAGTCTTTTTTTCGTACGAAAATTGCACAATGGGCCGAAAATGCACCACGGGCACCAAAATTGGACCACGGGGCACCTCGGACGTCAAAACTGAAAAGTTCTCCGAGCATTATGGTTTTTTATGCATAAGAATGCACCAGGGATCACGGGGTACAAAAACCCAAAAGTCGTATTTTCGCACGTAAATTGCAGAATGGGACGAAAATGCACCACGGGCACCAAAGTTGGACCACGGGTCACCACGGACCTCAAAACTCAAAAGTGCTATGAGCATTATTGTTTTTTATGCATAAAGATGCATCAGGGTTCACAGGGCACCACAACCCAAAAGTCTTATTTTCGTACGAAAATTACACAAATCGCCGAAAATGCACCATCGGCACTAAAATTGGACCACGGGGCACCTCGGACGTCAAAACTGAATAGTTCTCCGAGCATTATGGTTTTTATGCATAAGAATGCACTAGGGATCACAGGGCACCAAAACCCAAAAGTCTTATTTTCGTACGAAAATTGTACAATGGGCCGAAAATGCAGCACGGGCACCAAAATTGGAACTCAGGGCACCTCGGACCTCAAAACTGAAAAGTTCTCCGAGCATTATGGTTTTTTATGCATAAGAATGCACTAGGGATCAAAGGGCACCAAAACCCAAAAGTCTTATTTTCGTACAAAAATTGCACAATGGGTCGAAAATGCACCACGGGCACCAAAATTGGACCACGGGGCACCTCGGTCCTCAAAACTGAAAAGTTCTCCGAGCATTATGGTTTTTTATGCATAAGAATGCACCAGGGATCACGGGGTACAAAAACCCAAAAGTCTTATTTTCGCACGTAAATTGCAGAATGGGTCGAAAATGCACCACGGGCACCAAAGTTGGACCACGGTTCACCACGGACCTCAAAACTCAAAAGTGCTATGAGCATTATTGTTACTTATGCATAAGAATGCACCAGGGTTCACAGGGCACCAAAATCCAAATGTCTTATTTTCGCACGAAAATTACACAAATCGCCGAAAATGCACCACCGGCACCAAAATTGGACCACGGGACACCACGAACCTCAAAACTGAAAAGTACTCCAAGCATTATGGTTTCTTATGCATAAGAAAGCACCAGGGATCACAGTGCACCAAAACCCAAATGTCTTATTTTCGCACAAAAATTGCACAAATGGCTGAAAATGCGCCCCCGACACCTAAATTGGAACACGGGGCACCATGGACCTCAAAACTGAAAAGTGTTCCAAGCGTTATGGTTTTTTATGCATAAGAATGCACCAGGGATCGCGGGGCACCAAAACCCAAAAGTCTTATTTTTGCTCGAAAATTGCACAATGGGGCGAAAATGCACCACGGGCACCAAAATTGGACCACGGGGCACCTCGGACCTCAAAACTGAAATGTGCTTTGAGAATTATGGTTTTTGATGCATAAGAATGCACCATGGATCACGATGCACAAAAACCCAAAAGTCTTATTTTCGCACAAAAATTACACAAAAGGCTGAAAATGCACCCACAGCACCAAAATTGGACCACGGGGAACCACGAACCTCAAGACTTAAAACTATTCTGGGCATTATGGTTTTTTATGCATAAGAATGCGCCACGGATCACGGGGCAACAAAACCCAAAAGTCTTTTTTTCGCACGAAAATTGCACAATGGGCCGAAAATGCACCACGTGCACCAAAATTGGACCACGGGGCACCTCGGACCTCAAAACTGAAAAGTGGTTCGAGCATTATGGTTTTTTATGCATAAGAATGCACCAGGAATCACAGGGCACCAAAACCCAAAAGTCTTATTTTCGCACGAAAATTGCTCAAATGGACGAAAATGCACCACGGGCACCAAAATTGGACCACGGGGCACCACGGACCTCAAAACTGAAAACTGTTTCGAGCATTACGAATTTTTATGCATAAGAATGCATCAGGGATCACGGGGCACAAAAACCCAAAAGTCTTATTTTCGCACGAAATTCACAATGGGCCGAAAATGCACCACGGGCACCAAAATTGGACCACGGGGCACGTCGAACCTCAAAACTGAAAAGTGCTTCGAGCATTATGATTTTTTATGCATAAGAATGCTCAGGGGATCATGGGGTACCAAAACCCAATAGTCATATTTTCGCACGAAAATTGCACAATGGGGCGAAAATGCACCACGGGGCACCTCGGACCTCAAAACTGAAAAGTGCTTCTAGCATTATGGTTTTTTATGCATAAGAATGCACTAGGGATCACGATGCACCAAAATCCAAAAGTCTTATTTTCGCACGAAAATTGCACAAAAGGCCAAAAATGCACCCCAGAACGAACATTGGACCACGGGGCACCACGAACCTCAAAATTGAAAAGTGTTCCGAGCATTATGGTTTTTTATGCATAAGAATGCACTGGGGATCATGGGGCACCAAAACCCAAAAGTCTTATTTTCGAAAGAAAATTGCACAATGGGCCGAAAATGCACCACGGGACACCTCGGACCTCAAAAACTTAAAAGTGATCCGATCATTATGCTTTTTTATGGATAAGAATGCACCAGGGATCACAGGGCACCAAAACCCAAAAGTCTTATTTATGCACGAAAATTGCTTAAATGCAAGAAAATGCACCACCGACACTAAAATTGGAGCACGGGGCACCACGAACCTCAAAACCCAAAAGTGTTTCGAGCATTACGATTTTTTATGCATAAGAATCCACCAGGGATCACGGGGCACCAAAACCCAAAAGTCTTATTTTCGCACGAAATTGCACAATGGGTCGAAAATGCACCACGGGCACAAAAATTGGACCACGGGGCACGGCGGACCTCAAAACTGAAAAGTGCTTCGAGCATTATGGTTTTTATGCATAAGAATGCTCAAGGCATCACGAGGTACCAAAACCCAATAGTCTAATTTTCGCACGAAAATTGCACAATGGGGCGAAAATGCACCACGGGGCACCTCGGACCTCAAAACTGAAAAGTGCTTCTAGCATTATGGTTTTTTATGCATAAGAATGCACTAGGGATCACGATGCACCAAAATCCAAAAGTCTTATTTTCGCACGAAAATTGCACAAAAGGCCAAAAATGCACCCCAGAACGAACATTGGACCACGGGGCACCACGAACCTCAAAATTGAAAAGTGTTCTGAGCATTATGGTTTTTTATGCATAAGAATGCACTGGGGATCACGGGGCACCAAAACCCAAAAGTCTTATTTTCGAACGAAAATTGCACAATGGGCCGAAAATGCACCACGGGACACCTCGGACCTCAAAAACTTAAAAGTGATCTGATCATTACGCTTTTTTATGGATAAGAATGCACCAGGGATCACAGGGCACCAAAACCCAAAAGTCTTATTTATGCACGGAAATTGCTTAAATGCAAGAAAATGCACCACCGGCACTAAAATTGGAGCATGGGGCACCACAGACCTCAAAACCCAAAAGTGTTTCGAGCATTACGATTTTTTATGCATAAGAATCCACCAGGGATCACGGGGCACCAAAACCCAAAAGTCTTATTTTCGCACGAAATTGCACCATGGGCCGAAAATGCACCACGGGCACCAAAATTGGACCACGGGGCACGGCGGACCTTAAAACTGAAAAGTGCTTCGAGCATTATGGTTTTTATGCATAAGAATGCTCAAGGCATCACGAGGTACCAAAACCCAATAGTCTAATTTTCGCACGAAAATTGCACAATGGGGCGAAAATGCACCACGGGGCACCTCGGACCTCAAAACTGAAAAGTGCTTCTAGCATTATGGTTTTTTATGCATAAGAATGCACTAGGGATCACGATGCACCAAAATCTAAAAGTCTTATTTTCGCACGAAAATTGTACAAAAGGCCAAAAATGCACCCCAGAACGAACATTGGACCACGGGGCACCACGAACCTCAAAATTGAAAAGTGTTCCGAGCATTATGGTTTTTTACGCATAAGAATGCACTGGGGATCACGGGGAACCAAAACCCAAAAGTCTTATTTTCGAACGAAAATGCACCACGGGACACCTCGGACCACAAAAACTTAAAAGTGATCCGATCATTATGCTTTTTTATGGATAAGAATGCACCAGGGATCACGGGGCACCAAAACCCAAAAGTCTTATTTTCGCACGAAAATTGCTCAAATGGACGAAAATGCACCACCGGCACTAAAAGTGGAGCACGGGACACCACGGACCTCAAAACTGAAAAGTGTTTCGAGCATTACAGTTTTTTATGCACAAGAATGCACCAGGGATTACGGGGCACCAAAACCCAAAAGTCTTATTTTCGCACGAAATTGCACAATGGGCCAAAAATGCACTACGGGCACCAAAATTGGACCACGGGGCACGTCGGACCTCAAAACTGAAAAGTGCTTCGAGCATTATGGTTTTTTATGCATAAGAATGCTTAAGGGATCACGGGGTACAAAAACTCAAAAGTCTTATTTTCGCACGAAAATTGCATAATGGGCCGAAAAAGCACCACGGACACCAAAATTGGACCACGGGGAACGGCGGACCTCAAAACAGAAAAGTGCCTCGAGCATTATGGTTTTTTATGCATAAGAATGCTCAAGGGATCACGAGGTACCAAAACCCAATAGTCTTATTTTCGCACGAAAATTGCACAATGGGGCGAAAATGCACCACGGGCACCAAAATTCGAACACGGGGCACCTCAGACCTCAAAAATGAAAAGTGCTCCTAGCATTATGGCTTTTTATGCATAAGAATGCACCAGGGATCACGATGCACCAAAATCCAAAAGTCTTATTTTCGCACGAAAATTGAACAAAAGGCCGAAAATGCACCCCCGGAACCAAAATTGGACCACGGGGCACCACGAAACTCAAAATTGAAAAGTGTTCCGAGCATTATGGTTTTTTATGCATAAGAATGCACTAGGGATCACGGGGCACCAAAACCCAAAAGTCTTATTTTAGAACGAAAATTGCACAATGGGCCGAAAATGCACCACGGGACACCTCGGACCTCAAAAACTTAAAAGTGATCCGATCATTATGCTTTTTTATGGATAAGAATGCACCAGGGATCACGGGGCACCAAAACCCAAAAGTCTTATTTTCGCACGAAAATTGCTCAAATGGACGAAAATGCACCACCGGCACTAAAATTGGAGCACGGGACACCACGGACCTCAAAACTGAAAAGTGTTTCGAGCATTACAGTTTTTTATGCATAAGAATGCACCAGGGATCACGATGCACCAAAATCCAAAAGTCTTATTTTCGCACGAAAATTGAACAAAAGGCCGAAAATGCACCATCGGAACCAAAATTGGACCACGGGGCACCACGAAACTCAAAATTGAAAAGTGTTCCGAGCATTATGGTTTTTTATGCATAAGAATGCACTAGGGATCACGGGGCACCAAAACCCAAAAGTCTTATTTTCGAACGAAAATTGCACAATGGGCCGAAAATGCACCACGGGACACCTCGGACCTCAAAAACTTAAAAGTGATTCGATCGTTATGCTTTTTTTATGGATAAGAATGCACCAGGGATAATGGGGCACCAAAACCCAAAAGTCTTATTTTCGTACGAAAATTGCTCAAATGGACGAAAATGCACCACCGGCACTAAAATTGGAGCACGGGACACCACGGACCTCAAAACTGAAAAGTGTTTCGAGCATTACAGTTTTTTATGCATAAGAATGCACCAGGGATTACGGGGCACCAAAACCCAAAAGTCTTATTTTCGCTCGAAATTGCACAATGGGCCGAAAATGCACCACGGGCACCAAAATTGGAGCACGGGGCACGTCGGACCTCAAAACTGAAAAGTGCTTTGAGCATTATGGTTTTTTATGCATAAGAATGCTCAAGGGATCACGGGGTACAAAAACTCAAAAGTCTTATTTTCGCACGAAAATTGCACAATGGGCCGAAAATGCACCACGGGCAGCAAAATTGGACCACGGGGCACGGTGGACCTCAAAACTAAAAATTGCCTCGAGCATTATGGTTTTTTATGCATAAGAATGCTCAAGGGATCACGAGGTACCAAAACCCAATAGTCTTATTTTCGCACGAAAATTGCACAATGGGGCGAAAATGCACCACGGGCACCAAAATTTGAACACGGGGCACCTCAGAACTCAAAAATGAAAAGTGCTCCTAGCATTATGGCTTTTTATGCATAAGAATGCACCAGGGATCACGATGCACCAAAATCCAAAAGTCTTATTTTCGCACGAAAATTGAACAAAAGGCCGAAAATGCACCCCCGGAACCAAAATAGGACCACGGGGCACCACGAAACTCAAAATTGAAAAGTGTTCCGAGCATTATGGTTTTTTATGCATAAGAATGCACTAGGGATCACGGGGCACCAAAACCCAAAAGTCTCATTTTCGAACGAAAATTGCACAATGGGCCGAAAATGCACCACGGGACACCTCGGACCTCAAAAACTTAAAAGTGATCCGATCATTATGCTTTTTTATGGATAAGAATGCACCAGGGATCACGGGGCACAAAAACCCAAAAGTCTTATTTTCGCACGAAAATTGCTCAAATGGACAAAAATGCACCACCGGCACTAAAATTGGAGCACGGGACACCACGGACCTCAAAACTGAAAAGTGTTTCGAGCATTACAGTTTTTTATGCATAAGAATGCACCAGGGATTACGGGGCACCAAAACCCAAAAGTCTTATTTTCGCTCGAAATTGCACAATGGGCCGAAAATGCACCACGGGCACCAAAATTGGAGCACGGGGCACGTCGGACCTCAAAACTGAAAAGTGCTTCGAGCAGTATTGTTTTTTATGCATAAGAATGCTCAAGGGATCACGGGGTACAAAAACTCAAAAGTCTTATTTTCGCACGAAAATTGCACAATGGGCCGAAAATGCACCACGGGCAGCAAAATTGGACCACGGGGCACGGTGGACCTCAAAACTGAAAAGTGCCTCGAGCATTATGGTTTTTTATGCATAAGAATGCTCAAGGGATCACGAGGTACCAAAACCCAATAGTCTTATTTTCGCACGAAAATTGCACAATGGGGCGAAAATGCACCACGGGGCACCTCAGAACTCAAAAATGAACAGTGCTCCTAGCATTATGGCTTTTTATGCATAAGAATGCACCAGGGATCACGATGCACCAAAATCCAAAAGTCTTATTTTCGCACGAAAATTGAACAAAAGGCCGAAAATGCACCCCCGGAACCAAAATTGGACCACGGGGCACCACGAAACTCAAAATTGAAAAGTGTTCTGAGCATTATGGTTTTTTATGCATAAGAATGCACTAGGGATCACGGGGCACCAAAACCCAAAAGTCTTATTTTCGAACGAAAATTGCACAATGGGCCGAAAATGCACCACGGGACACCTCGGACCTCAAAAACTTAAAAGTGATCCGATCATTATGCTTTTTTATGGATAAGAATGCACCAGGGATCACGGGGCACCAAAACCCAAAAGTCTTATTTTCGCACGAAAATTGCTCAAATGGACGAAAATGCATCACCGGCACTAAAATTGGAGCACGGGACACCACGGACCTCAAAACTGAAAAGTGTTTCGAGCATTACAGTTTTTTATGCATAAGAATGCACCAGGGATTACGGGGCACCAAAACCCAAAAGTCTTATTTTCGCTCGAAATTGCACAATGGGCCGAAAATGCACCACGGGCACCAAAATTGGAGCACGGGGCACGTCGGACCTCAAAACTGAAAAGTGCTTCGAGCAGTATGGTTTTTTATGCATAAGAATACTCAAGGGATCACGGGGTACAAAAACTCAAAAGTCTTATTTTCGCACGAAAATTGCACAATGGGCCAAAAATGCACCACGGGCAGCAAAATTGGACCACGGGACACGGTGGACCTCCAAACTGAAAAGTGCCTCGAGCATTATGGTTTTTTATGCATAAGAATGCTCAAGGGATCACGAGGTACCAAAACCCAATAGTCTTATTTTCGCACGAAAATTGCACAATGGGGCGAAAATGCACCACGGGGCACCTCAGAACTCAAAAATGAAAAGTGCTCCTAGCATTATGGCTTTTTATGCATAAGAATGCACCAGGGATCACGATGCACCAAAATCCAAAAGTCTTATTTTCGCACGAAAATTGAACAAAAGGCCGAAAATGCACCCCCGGAACCAAAATTGGACCACGGGGCACCACGAAACTCAAAATTGAAAAGTGTTCCGAGCATTATGGTTTTTTATGCATAAGAATGCACTAGGGATCACGGGGCACCAAAACCCAAAAGTCTTATTTTAGAACGAAAATTGCACAATGGGCCGAAAATGCACCACGGGACACCTCGGACCTCAAAAACTTAAAAGTGATCCGATCATTATGCTTTTTTATGGATAAGAATGCACCAGGGATCACGGGGCACCAAAACCCAAAAGTCTTATTTTCGCACGAAAATTGCTCAAATGGACGAAAATGCACCACCGGCACTAAAATTGGAGCACGGGACACCACAGACCTCAAAACTGAAAAGTGTTTCGAGCATTACAGTTTTGTATGCATAAGAATGCACCAGGGATTACGGGGACCCAAAACCCAAAAGTCTTATTTTCGCACGAAAATTGCACAATGGGCCGAAAATGCACCACAGGCACCAAAATTGGACAACGGGGCACGGCGGAGCTCAAAACTGAAAAGTGACTCGAGCATTATGGTTTTTTATGCATAAGAATACTCAAGGGATCACGAGGTACCAAAACCCAATAGTCTTATTTTCGCACGAAAATTAAACAATGGGGCGAAAATGCACCACGGGCACCAAAATTGGAACACGGGGCACCTCAGACCTCAAAAATGAAAAGTGCTCCTAGCATTATGGCTTTTTATGTATAACAATGCACCAGGGATCACGATGCAACAAAATCCAAAAGTCTTATTTTCGCACGAAAATTGCACAAAAGGCCGAAAATGCAACCCCGGAACCAAAATTGGACCACGGGGAACCACGAAACTCAAAATTGAAAAGTGTTCCGAGCATTATGGTTTTTTATGCATAAGAATGCACTAGGGATCACGGGGCACCAAAACCCAAAAGTCTTATTTTCGAACGAAAATTGCTCAAATGGATGAAAATGCACCACCGGCACTAAAATTGGAGCACGGGACACCACGGACCTCAAAACTGAAAAGTGTTTCGAGCATTACAGTTTTTTATGCATAAGAATGCACCAGGGATTACGGGGACCCAAAACCCAAAAGTCTTATTTTCGCACGAAAATTGCACAATGGGCCGAAAATGCACCACGGGCACCAAAATTGGACCACGGGGCACGGCGGAGCTCAAAACTGAAAAGTGCCTCGAGCATTATGGTTTTTTATGCATAAGAATGCTCAAGGGATCACGAGGTACCAAAACCCAATAGTCTTATTTTCGCACGAAAATTGCACAATGGGGCGAAAATGCACCACGGGCACCCAAATTTGAACACGGGGCACCTCAGACCTCAAAAATGAAAAGTGCTCCTAGCATTATGGCTTTTTATGCATAAGAATGCACTAGGGATCACGATGCACCAAAATCCAAAAGTCTCCTTTTCGCACGAAAATTGCACAAAAGGCCGAAAATGCAACCCCGGAACCAAAATTGGACCACGGGGCACCACGAAACTCAAAATTGAAAAGTGTTCCGAGCATTATGGTTTTTTATGCATAAGAATGCACTAGGGATCACGGGGCACCAAAACCCAAAAGTCTTATTTTCGAACGAAAATTGCACAATGGGCCGAAAATGCACCACGGTATACCTCGGACCTCAAAAACTTAAAAGTGATCCGATCATTATGCTTTTTTATGGATAAGAATGCACCAGGGATAATGGGGCACCAAAACTCAAAAGTCTTATTTTCGCACGAAAATTGCTCAAATGGACGAAAATGCACCACCGGCACTAAAATTGGAGCACGGGACACCACGGACCTCAAAACTGAAAACTGTTTCAAGTATTACAGTTTTTTATTCATAAGAATGCACCAGGGATTACGGGGCACCAAAACACAAAAGTCTTATTTTCGCTCGAAATTGCACAATGGGCCGAAAATGCACCACGGGCACCAAAATTGGACCATGGGGCACGTCGGACCTCAAAACTGAAAAGTGCTTCGAGCATTATGATTTTTTATGCATAAGAATGCTCAAGGGAACACGGGGTACAAAAACTCAAAAGTCTTATTTTCGCACGAAAATTGCACAATTGGCCGAAAATGCACCACGGGCAGCAAAATTGGACCACGGGGCACGGCGGACCTCAAAACTGAAAAGTGCCTCGAGCATTATGGTTTTTTATGCATAAGAATGCTCAAGGGATCACGAGGTACCAAAATCCAATAGTCTTATTTTCGCACGAAAATTGCACAATGGGGCGAAAATGCACCACGGGCACCCAAATTTGAACACGGGGCACCTCAGACCTCAAAAATGAAAAGTGCTCCTAGCATTATGGCTTTTTATGCATAAGAATGCACTAGGGATCACGATGCACCAAAATCCAAAAGTCTTATTTTCGCACGAAAATTGCACAAAAGGCCGAAAATGCAACCCCGGAACCAAAATTGGACCACGGGGCACCACGAAACTCAAAATTGAAAAGTGTTCCGAGCATTATGGTTTTTTATGCATAAGAATGCACTAGGGATCACGGGGCACCAAAACCCAAAAGTCTTATTTTCGAACGAAAATTGCACAATGGGCCGAAAATGCACCACGGGACACCTCGGACCTCAAAAACTTAAAAGTGATCCGATCATTATGCTTTTTTTATGGATAAGAATGCACCAGGGATCACGGGGCACCAAAACCCAAAAGTCTTATTTTCGCACGAAAATTGCTCAAATGGACGAAAATGCACCACCGGCACTAAAATTGGAGCACGGGACACCACGGACCTCAAAACTGAAAAGTGTTTCGAGTATTACAGTTTTTTATGCATGAGAATGCACCAGGGATTACGGGGCACCAAAACCCAAAAGTCTTATTTTCGCTCGAAATTGCACAATGGGCCGAAAATGCATCACGGGCACCAAAATTGGACCACGGGGCACGTCGGACCTCAAAACTGAAAAGTGCTTCGAGCATTATGATTTTTTATGCATAAGAATGCTCAAGGGAACACGGGGTACAAAAACTCAAAAGTCTTATTTTCGCACGAAAATTGCACAATGGGCCGAAAATGCACCACGGGAAGCAAAATTGGACCACGGGGCACGGCGGACCTCAAAACTGAAAAGTGCCTCGAGCATTATGGTTTTTTATGCATAAGAATGCTCAAGGGATCATGAGGTACCAAAACCCAATAGTCTTATTTTCGCACGAAAATTGCACAATGGGGCGAAAATGCACCACGGGCACCAAAATTTGAACATGGGGAACCTCAGACCTCAAAAATGAAAAGTGCTCCTAGCATTATGGCTTTTTATGCATAAGAATGCACCAGGGATCACGATGCACCAAAATCCAAAAGTCTTATTTTCGCACGAAAATTGAACAAAAGGCCGAAAATGCACCCCCGGAACCAAAATTGGACCACGGGGCACCACGAAACTCAAAATTGAAAAGTGTTCCGAGCATTATGGTTTTTTATGCATAAGAATACACTAGGGATCACGGGGCACCAAAACCCAAAAGTCTTATTTTCGAACGAAAATTGCACAATGGGCCGAAAATGCACCACGGTATACCTCGGACCTCAAAAACTTAAAAGTGATCCGATCATTATGCTTTTTTATGGATAAGAATGCACCAGGGATCACGGGGCACCAAAACCCAAAAGTCTTATTTTCGCACGAAAATTGCTCAAATGGACGAAAATGCACCACCGGCACTGAAATTGGAGCACGGGACACCACGGACCTCAAAACTGAAAAGTGTTTCGAGCATTACAGTTTTTTATGCATAAGAATGCACCAGGGATTACGGGGCACCAAAACCCAAAAGTCTTATTTTCGCTCGAAATTGCACAATGGGCCGAAAATGCACCACGGGCACCAAAATTGGAGCACGGGGCACGTCGGACCTCAAAACTGAAAAGTGCTTCGAGCATTATGGTTTTTTATGCATAAGAATGCTCAAGGGATCACGGGGTACAAAAACTCAAAAGTCTTATTTTCGCACGAAAATTGCACAATGGGCCGAAAATGCACCACGGGCAGCAAAATTGGACCACGGGGCACGGTGGACCTCAAAACTGAAAAGTGCCTCGAGCATTATGGTTTTTTATGCATAAGAATGCTCAAGGGATCACGAGGTACCAAAACCCAATAGTCTTATTTTCGCACGAAAATTGCACAATGGGGCGAAAATGCACCACGGGCACCAAAATTTGAACACGGGGCACCTCAGAACTCAAAAATGAAAAGTGCTCCTAGCATTATGGCTTTTTATGCATAAGAATGCACCAGGGATCACGATGCACCAAAATCCAAAAGTCTTATTTTCGCACGAAAATTGAACAAAAGGCCGAAAATGCACCCCCGGAACCAAAATTGGACCACGGGGCACCACGAAACTCAAAATTGAAAAGTGTTCCGAGCATTATCGTTTTTTATGCATAAGAATGCACTAGGGATCACGGGGCACCAAAACCCAAAAGTCTTATTTTCGAACGAAAATTGCACAATGGGCCGAAAATGCACCACGGGACACCTCGGACCTCAAAAACTTAAAAGTGATCCGATCATTATGCTTTTTTATGGATAAGAATGCACCAGGGATCACGGGGCACCAAAACCCAAAAGTCTTATTTTCGCACGAAAATTGCTCAAATGGACGAAAATGCACCACCGGCACTAAAATTGGAGCACGGGACACCACGGACCTCAAAACTGAAAAGTGTTTCGAGCATTACAGTTTTGTATGCATAAGAATGCACAAGGGATTATGGGGCACCAACACCCAAAAGTCTTTTTTTCGCACGAAATTGCACAATGGGCCGAAAATGCACCACGGGCACCAAAATTTGACCACGGGGCACGTCGGACCTCAAAACTGAAAATTGCTTCGAGCATTATGGTTTTTTATGCATAAGAATGCTCAAGGGATCACGGGGTACAAAAACTCAAAAGTCTTATTTTCGCAAGAAAATTGCACAATGGGCCGAAAATGCACCACGGGCACCAAAATTGGACCACGGGGCACCACGGACCTCAAAACTGAAAAGTGCCTCGAGCATTATGGTTTTTTATGCATAACAATGCTTAAGGGATCATGAGGTACCAAAACCCAATAGTCTTATTTTCGCACGAAAATTGCACAAAGGGTAGAAAATGCACCACCAGCACCAACATTGGACCACAGGGCACCTCGAACCTCAAAAATTAAAAGTGTTCCAAGAATTATGTTTTTTTATGCATCAGAATGCACCAGGGATTACGGGGCACCAAAACCCAAAAGTCTTATTTACGCACAAAAATTGGACAAATGGGCGAAAATGCACCACCGGCACCAAAATTGGACCACGGGGCTCCTCGGACCTCAAAACTTAAAAGTGCTCCAAGAATTATGGGTTTTTATGCATAATAATGTACCAGGGATCATGGGTGACCAAAACCCAAAAGTCTTATTTTCGCACGAAAATTGCACAATGTGCCGAAAATGCATCACGGGCACCAAAATTGGACCATGGGGCACTTTGGACCTCAAAACCGAAAAGTGCTATGAGCATTATGGTTTTTTATGCATAAGAATGAACCAGGGTTCATAGGGCACCAAAACCCAAAGTCTTATTTTTGCACTAAAATTACACAAATGGCCGAAAGTGCATTACCGGCACCAAAATTGGACCAAGGGGCATCACAGACCTCAAAACTGAAAAGTGTTCCGAGTATTATGGTTTTTTATGCATAAGAATGCACCAGGGATCACGGGGCACCAAAACCCAAAAGTCTTATTTTCGCACGAAAAATGCACAATGGGCCGAAAATGCACCACGCGCACCAAAATTGGACCACGGGGCACCTCGGACCTCAAAACTGAAAAGCGCTATGAGCATTATGCTTTTTTATGCATAAGAATGCACCAGGGTTCGCAGGGCACCAAACCCCAAAAGTCTTATTTTCCAATGAAAATTGCACAAAGGGCCGTAAATGCACCATGGGCACCAAAATTGGACCATGGAGCACCACGGATCTCAACACTGAAAAGCGCTCCATGCGTTATGGTTTTTTATGCAGAAGAATACACCAGGGATCACGGGGCGCCAAAACCCATAAGTCTTATTTTCGCACAAAAATTGCACTAATTGCCGAAAATGCACCACTGACACCAAAATTGGACAACGGGGCACCACAGACCTCAAAACTGAAAAGTGCTCCAAGCATTATGGTATTTTATGCATAAGAATGGACCAAGGATCATGGGGCACCAAAACCCAAACGTCTTATTTTCGCACGAAAATTGCACAATGGGCCAAAAATGCACCACGGACACGAAAATTGGACCACGGGGCACCTCGGACCTCAAAACTGAAAAGTGCTATGAGCATTAT
This sequence comes from Pueraria montana var. lobata, assembly GCA_026413185.1. Taxonomy (NCBI): domain Eukaryota; kingdom Viridiplantae; phylum Streptophyta; class Magnoliopsida; order Fabales; family Fabaceae; genus Pueraria; species Pueraria montana. The sequence continues at coordinate 8,524,384 of CM048649.1, forward strand.
ACTTTTTTTTGCATAAGAATGCACCAGGTTTCACAGGCACCAAAATCCAAAAGTCTTATTTTTGCACGACAATTGCACAAATGGCCGAAAATGGACCACCGGCACCAAAATTGGACAACGGGGTACCACGGACCTCAAAACTGAAACGTGCTCCAAGCATTATGGTATTTTATACATAAGAATGCACCAGGCATCATGGGGTACCAAAACCCAAAAGTCTTATTTTCGCACGAAAATTGCACAAATGGCCGAAAATGCACCACAAGCACCAAAATTGGACCACGGGGCACCACGGACCTCAAAACATAAAAGTGCTCCAAGCATTATGGTATTTTATGCATAAGAATGCATCAGGGATCATGGGAAACCAAAACCGAAAAGTCTTGTTTTCGCATGAAAATTGCACAATGGGCCGAAAATGCACCGCGGTCACCAAAATTGGACCACGGGGTACCACGGACCTGAAAATTTAAAAGTGCTCCGAGCATTATGGTTTTTTATGTATAAAATGCACCAGGAATCACGGGCCCCAAAACCAAAATTGGACCACGGGGCACCACGAACCTCTAGACTGAAAACTGTTTTGAGCATTATGGTTTTTTATGCATAAGAATGCACCAGGGATCACGGGGCACAAAAACCCAAAAGTCTTATTTTCGCACGAAAAATGCACAATGGGACGAAAATGCACCACGGGCACAAAAATTGGACCACGGGGCACCTCGGACCTTAATACTTAAAAGTGGTGTGAGCATTTATGGTTTTTTATGCATAAGAATGCACCAGGAGTCACGGGGCACCAAAACCCAAAAGTGTTATGTTATTTTCGCACGAAAATTGCACAATGGGCCGAAAATGCACTACCAGCATCAACATTGGACCACGGGGCAACATGGACCTCAAAATTGAAAAGTGTTCCTAGCATTAAGGTTTTTATGCATAAGAATGCACTAGGGATCACGGGGCACCAAAAGCCAAATGTCTTATTTTCGCACGAAAATTGCATAATGGGCCAAAAATGCACTATGGTCACCAAAATTGGACCTCGGGGCACCACGAACCTCAAGACTTAAAGGTGTTCTGAGCGTTATGGTTTTTTATGCATAAGAATGCACCAGGGATCATGGGGCACCAAAACCAAAAAGTCTTTTTTCGCACGAAAATTACAGAATTGGCCGAAAATGCACCACAGGCACCAAAATTGGACCACGGGGCACCACGGACCTCAAAATTGAAAAGTGCTCCAAGCATTATGGTATTTTATGCATAAGAATGCACCAGGAATCACGGGGAACCAAAACCCAAAAGTCTTATTTTCGCACGAAAATTGCACCATTGGCCGAAAATGCACCACGAGCACCAAAATTGGACCACGTGGCACCTTCGACCTCAAAAATTAAAAGTTCTCCAAGCATATAGTTTATATCCATAAGAATGCACCAGGGATCACGGGGCACCAAAAACCAAAAGTCTTATTTTCGCACGAAAATTGCACTGTGGGCATAAATGCATCACGAGCACCAAAATTGGACAACGGGGCACCTCGGACCTCAAAACTTAAAAGTGCTCCAAGCATTATGGTTTTTTATACATAAGAATGCACCAGGGATCATGGGGCACAAAAACCAAAAAGTCTTATTTTCGCATGAAAATTGCACAATGGACCGAAAATGCACCACGTGCACCAAAATTGGACCACGGGGCACCTCGGACCTCAAAACCTAAAAGCGCTCTGAGCAATATTGTATTTTATGCATAAGAATGCACCAGGGATCACGGGGCACCAAAACCCAAAAGTCTTATTCTCGCACAAAAATTGCACAATGGGCCGAAAATGCAACACGGGCACCAAAATTGGTCCACGGGGCACCTCGGACCTCAAAACTTAATAGTGCTCCGAGCATTATGGTTTTTTATGCATAAGAATGCACCAGGGATCACGAAGAACCAAAACCCAAAAGTCTTATTTTCGCACGAATATTGCACAATGTGCCGAAAATGCACCACGCTCACCAAAATCGGACCACGGGGCACCTCGGACCTCAAAACCTAAAAGTGCTCTGAGCAATATTGCTTTTTATGCATAAGAATGCACCAGGGATCATGGGGCACCAAAACCCAAAAGTCTTATTTTCGCAGGAAATTGCACAATGGGCCGAAAATGCACCACGGGCACCAAAATTGGACCACGAGGCACGTCGGACCTCAAAACTGAAAAGTGCTTCGAGCATTATGATTTTTTATGCATAAGAATGCACCAGGGATCACGGGGCACCAAAACCCAAAAGTCTTATTTTCGCACGAAAATTGCACAAATGGGCCGAAAATGCACCACCGGCACCAAAATTCGACCACGGGGCACTAAGGACCTCAACACTAAAAAGTGCTTCGAGCATTATGATTTTTTATGCATAAGAATGCACCAGGGATCACGGGGCACCAAAACCCAAAAGTCTTATTTTCGCACGAAAATTGCACAAATGGGCCGAAAATGCACCACCGGCACCAAAATTCGACCACGGGGCACTAAGGACCTTAAAACTGAAATGTCTTCCAAGCATTATGGTTTTTTATGCATAAGAATGCACCAGGGATCACGGGGCACCAAAACCCAAAACTCTTATTTTCGCACGAAAATTGCACAAATGGGCCGAAAATGCACCACGGGCACCAAAATTGGACCACGGGGCACCTCGAACCTAAATACTTAAAATTGGTCCGAGCATTATAGTTTTTTTCTTCATAAGAATGCACCATGAATCCCTAGTGAATTCTTATGCATAAAGAACCAAAATGCTTGCAACACATTTCATTTTTGAGGTCCGTGGTGCCCCGTGGTCCAATTTTGGTGTCGGTGGTGCATTTTCGGCCATTTGTGCAATTTTTGTAAGAAAATAAGACATTTGGGTTTCGGTGCGCCGTGATCCCTAGTTTATTCTTATGCATAAAAAACTATAATGCTTGGACCACTTTTAAGTATTGAGGTCCGAGGTGCCCGATGGTCCAATTTGGTGCTGGTGGTGCATTTTCGGCCTATTTTGCAAATTTCGTGCATCAATAAGACTTTTGGGTTTTGGTGCCCCCTGATCCCTAGATCATTCTTTTGCGTAAAAAACCATAATGCACAGAGCACTTTCCAGTTTTGGGGTCCGAGGTGCCCTGTTGTCTAATTTTGGCGCCTGTCTTGCATTTTCGGCCCATTGTGCAATTTTCGTGCGAAAATAAGACTTTTGGGTTTTGGTGCCACATAACCACTGGTGCATTCCTATGCATAAAAACCATAATGCTCGGAACACTTTTCAGTTTTAAGGTTCGTGGTGCCCTATGGTCCAATTTTGGTGTCGGTGGTGCATTTTCGGCCATTTGTGCAATTTTCATGCGAAAATAAGACTACTGGGTTTTGGTGCCTCGTGATCCCTGGTGCATTCTTATGCATAAAAAACCATAATGCTCAGAGAACTTTTAAGTTTTGAAGTCTGAGGTGCCCCGTGGTCCAATTTTGGTGCCCGTGGTGCATTTTCGACCCATTGTGCAATATTCGTGAGAAAATATGACTTTTGAGTTTTGGCGCTCCGTGATCCTTGGTGCATTCTTATGCATAAAAAACCATAATGCTTGGAACACTTTTAAGTTTAGATGTCTGTGGTGCCCCGTGGCCCAATTTTGGTGTCGGTGGTGCATATTCGGCCATTTGTGCAATTTTCGTGCGAAAATAAGACTTTTGGGTTTTGGTACCCCATGATCCCTGGTGCATTCTTATACATAAAAAACCATAATGCTTGGAGCACTTTTCAGTTTTGAGGTCCGTGGTGCCCCGTGGTCGAATTTCGATGCCAGTGGTACATTTTCAGCCCATTGTGCAATTCTCGTGTGAAAATAAGACTTTTGGGTTTTGGTGCCCTGTGATCCCTGGTGCATTCTTATGCATAGAAAACCATAATGCACGGAACACTTTTCAGTCTTCAGGTTCGTGGTGCCCCCGTGGTCCAATTTTGGTGTTGGGGGTGCATTTTCGGCCATTTGTGCAATTTTCGTGCGAAAATAAGACTTTTGGGTTTTGGTGCCCCGTCATCCCTAGTGGATTCTTATGCATAAAAAACCATAATGCTTGGAACACTTTTCAGTTTTTAGGTCCCTGGTACCCCGTGATCCAATTTTGGTGCCGGTGGTGCATTTTCGGCCATTCTTGCAATTTTCGGGCAAAAATAAGACTTTTGGGTTTTGGTGCCCGTAATCCCTAGTGCATTCTTATGCATAAAAAAAACCATAATGCTCAGAGGACTTTTAAGTATTGAGGTCCGAGGTGTCCCGTGGTCCAATTTTGGTGCTCATGGTGCATTTTCGGCACAATGTGCAATTTTTGTGCGAAAATAAGAGACTTTTGGGTTTTGTTGTCCTGCGATCCCTGGTGCGTTCTTATGCATAAAAAACCATAATGCTTGGAATACTTTTCAATTTTGAGGTCCGTGGTGCCCCGTGGTTCAATTTTGGTGCCCGTGTTTCATTTTCAGCCCATTATGCAATTTTCGTGCGAAAATAAGACTTTTGGGTTTTGGTGCCCCGTCATCCCTGGTGCATTCTTATGCATAAAAAACCATAATGCTCATAGTACTTTTCAGTTTTGAGGTCCAAGGTGCCCCGTGTTCCAATTTTGGTGCCTGTGGTGCATTTTCAGCCCACTGTACAATTTTCGTGCGAAAATAAGACTTTTGGATTTTGGTGCCCCCGTGATCCCTGGTGCATTCTTATGCAAACAAAACCATAATGCTTGGAGGACTTTTAAGCATTATGGTCCGAGGTCCCCCGTGGTCCAAGTTTGGTGCCCATGGTGCATTTTCAGCCCATTGTGCAATTTTCGTGCAAAAATAAATCTTTTGGGTTTTGGTGCCCCGTGATCCCTGGTGCATTGTTATGCATAAAAAACCATAATGCTTGGAACACTTTTCAATTTAGAGGTCCCTGGTGCCCCGCGGTCCAATTTTGGTGCCAGTGGTGCATTTAAGGCCCATTGTGCAATTTTCGTGCGAAAATAAGACTTTTGGGTTTTTATGCCCCGTGATCCCTGGTGCATTCTTATGCATAAAAAACCATAATGCTCGGAGGACATTTAAGCATTGTGGTCGGAGGTGCCCCGTGGTCCAATTTTGGTGCACGTGGTGAATTTTCGGCCCATTGTGCAATTTTGTGTGAAAATAAGACTTTTTTGGTTTTGGTGCCCCGTGATCCCTGGTGCATTCTTTTGCATAAAAAACCATAATGCTTGGAACACTTTTCAGTTTAGAGGTCCGTGGTGCCCCGCTGTCCAATTTTGGTTATGGTGGTGCATATTCGGCCGTTTATGCAATTTCGTGCGAAAATATGAGTTTTGGGTTTTGGTGTCCCGTGATCCCTGGTGCATTCTAATACATTAAAAACCATAATGCTTGGAGGACTTTTTAGTTTTGAGGTTCGTGGTGTCCCGTGGTCCAATTTTGGTGCCTGTGGTGCATTTTCAACCATTTGTGAAATTTTCGTGCGAAAATAAGACTTTTGGATTTTGGTGCCCCGTGATCCCTGGTGCATTCTTATGCATAAAAAACCATAATGCTTGGAACACTTTTCATTTTTGAGGTCCGCGGTGCACTTTCGACCATTTGTGCAATTTTTGTGCGAAAATAAGACTTTTGGGTTTTGGTACCCCGTGATCCCTGGTGCATTCTTATACATAAAAAACCATAATGCTTGGAGGACTTTTCAGTTTTGAGGTCCGTGGTGCCCCTGGTCCAATTTTGGTGCCTGTGGTGCATTTTCGGCCATTTGTGAAATTTTCGTGCGAAAATAAGACTTTTGGGTTTTTGTGCCCCATGATCCTTGGTGCATTGTTATGCATAAAAACTAGACACAATAAGCTTTTTAACCATGTATATTACAAAAATTATCAAGCACAATTTACAAATTAAATTTTCAAAAAGAAATCGAACAAGGGTTTAGGACCCTGTTTTGAGTCAAAAATTGTAGGCTGTTAGGAATATTTTTACTGGGAACAATAGAAATTGAATTTGGAAGCAAGAAATACCTTTTTGGAAAGATCAAGATGTTAGCTTTAAACTGTAAAAAGTTTCATTTAATTTAGCTTTGGGAATTGGGAGAAATTTACATTTCTTTGAGCTATGTTCAGTGAGCACTCAAAATCCAGGGCTACTGACTTAGAAAATTTTTATAAAATTTTATAGATGTTTATTTTATAAGTGGGATACCTTTCTGTAAATTAGATTTCAAGAGCTTCGATTTCATATAAAAAATTTTCAATTCCGAGGTCATTTGCTACAATCAATGAGAGCTCACATTCAGTATTGCCAAAGAGAAATCTGCCTTTTTAGTCAATTGTGTTACCATATGTGTGTTATTTTGAATTGTGGCAATTATAATTATTAATTGTGATTTTGTAAGGCAGTGGATATGTAATATCCATTGACCTATTCTGTTTTGGGTTTAAGTCCCAGAAATGTGAATCTTGGGTACTTAATCTTTGAAAGTGTGGTTTTGTGTGCTTTAATGATACAGTCCTTTGGACTGTAAGTTGAACTTTGTGATAAAATTGTTTGTCTGTGTGATGTGTTCACAAGACTCGGGCGCGAGTACTTGTGAGGAATACAACTATGTTCTAGTGTTTTGGCTAGACTGCTATGTAATAGATAAATGAAACTTGAACAGTGAGCACAATTAATTAGACTAAAAGATTTATTTTATTTTTATTAAATAGAAATTAATTAACGAACTCTTTATTTTATACATTGGACATAGAAAGAATTTAGGACCTTGGCGTGGATGAATCAATGGTAAGTTATTAATTATTAAAATTATAGAAATTAATGAGAGGGTTAGGCACAAATAAAACTTAACAAGATTTTGTTACGTGTTGTGATTCATGTTGATTTCTGAGAGTCGTGCAATGGAGCTGCGTGTGCACTACGATTCGTGGGAACTGCAAGATGAAAAGAGAGTCACGTGGAGTGTTCCAGCTGTGAGAATAACAAAGAGAGGGGGGTAGTTCGAAAGACGTGGCACGACATAATGTGACGGTCACCCATAGAAAGGTGATGGAGGCAAATGTCCTCATACATATGATTTTTGAGCAGAGACGGGGTCTCAGGCTCGCCGTCTATTCGACCGTCGAGTACCATGTGCAGCGGAACCCCACTGTGACGAGGAAGAATAATCCTTGTGAGGAGAGTTGTGGAGGAGTCAGCCCTCTCAGTATTGGATGATCACAGTTGGTACCTGGGAGATGATCGTAAGGCAAATTGACCTTGGAGGGTAAGGCACTGAGTTGTGACGATAGATCACATAGCTGACTCGGCCACCCTGACAAAAATACGAGACATCATCAGTTGGTGAGAGCCCACCATAGTACCACGGTGAGAGGTGTACTCCCAACAGTCATCCAACTCAATTGTGTAAGACCACTGAGTTCTGGTAGTTCCAATGGCAGCTGGCCAGTAAGAAAGGATTTACAGAATTAGTGAAAGGAAACGATTATGATTACGAGTGTGAACGTTAGACAACCACATGGCGATAGTGGATAGGATTTTGTTTGTGACTTGTAAAGTCGTTGTCTGTGTGCTGCTTGATGAAGCAGAGAGTTCACCCTTCTGTTTATTTTCTTTTAGGGGCAGATGGCAGCGGAGGACTCAACCCTCCATTGGAGGATTGAGAGCATATTCGGGAGATGGATAACAATTGTGGTCCAGGGGGTAGATCACATCTTGGGCTACATCCGGTTCGCACGAATGCCCACGTATGACCCTTGGGGTTTAGGATCTCTGCATAGGGTGGGAGTTAGAAGATGACTACTCTGAGTCCTAGGATTTTCTTTTCTTTGTCATGTATCTAGTTGGGGTAGACATAGGCACTCGGATTTCTTTTGTTATGTTTATATGTCAGTCATCATGTCATATGATTATGTTCTAGTTTTCCCGTACTTTGCCTTTCTACGTGTTTACTGTTATGCTCCGGGGGTACATTATGTTAAACACTTTCAGATATGCATATGTTATATTTCAGTCAAAATTATCAATTCTATTTACATATTTCTACTCCTTCAAAAACTTAAAACCGTTCCTTTACAACCAAAATAACGCCACAACCTTTTCTGCCAAATTATATTAATGCATTATAAGTATTAAAACGAAGCGCAACTTTCGAAATTAAAATTGAGGAAAAAGTTTGTTTTAAAAAAAACAAGACTTTTGGGTTTTGGTGCCCCGTGATCCCTGGTGCATTCTTATGCATAAAAAAACATAATGCTTGGAATACTTTTCAGTTTAGAGGTTTGTGGTGCCCCGTGGTTCCATTTTGGTGCCGGTGGTGCATTTTCGGCCATTTGTGCAATTTTCGTGCGAAAATAAGACTTTTGGGTTTTGGCGCCCCATGATCCTTGGTGCATTCTTATGCATAAAAAACCATAATGCTCAAAGCACTTTTAAGTTTTGAGGTCTGAGGTGCCCCGTGGTCCAATTTTGGTGCACGTGGTGCATTTTCGACCCATTGTGCAATTTTCGTGCGAAAATAAGACTTTTTAGTTTTCGTGTTCCGTAATCCTTGGTGCATTCTTATGCATAAAAAAACATAATGGTCAGAACAGTTTACAGTCTTGAGGTTCGTGGTGCCCCGTGGTCCAATTTTGGTGTCAGGGGTTCATTTTCGGTCAATGGTGCAATTTTCGAGCGAAAATAAGGCTTCTGGGTTTAGGTGGTCTGTGATCCCTGGTGCATTCTTATGCATAAAAAACCATAATGCTCGAAGCACTTTTAAGTATTGAGGTCCAAGGTGCCCCGTGGTCCAATTTTGGTGCCCATCGTGCATTTTCGGTCATTTGTTAAATTTTTGTGCGAAAATAAAACTTTTGGTTTTTGGTGCCCTGTGATCCTTGGTGCATTCTTATACACAAAAAACCATAATGCTCTGAGAACTTTTAAGTTTTGAGGTCTGAGGTGCCCTGTGGTCCAATTTTGGTGCCGTCGTGCATTTTCGTACACCGTGATCCCTGGTGCATTCTTATGCATAAAAAATAAGACTTTTGGGTTTTGGTACACCATGATCCCTGGTGCATTCTTATGCATAAAAAACCATAATGCTTGGTGCACTTTTATGTATTGAGGTCTGAGGTGCCCGTGTTCCAATTTTGGTGCCCGTGGTGCATTTTCAGCACATTGTGCAATTTTTGTGCGAAAATAAGACTATTGGGTTATGGTGCCCAGTGATCCTTGGGGCATTCTTATGCATAAAAAACCATAATGCTTGGAGCACTTTTCAGTTTTGAGGTCTGAGGTGCCCCGTGGTCCAGTTTTGGTGCCGGTGGTGCATTTTCGGCCATTTGTGAAATTTTCGTGCGAAAATAAGACTTTTGGGTTTTGGTGCCCCGTGATCCCTGCTGCATTCTTATGCCTAAAAACCATAATGCTCGGAGCACTTTTCAGTTTTGAGGTCCGATGTGCGCCATTGTCCAATTTGGGTGCCCGGGGATCATTTTCGGCCCATTGTGTAATTTTCTAACAAAAATAACACTTTTGGGTTTTGGTGCCTCGTGATCCCTGGTGCATTCTTATGCATAAAAAAGCATAATGCTCGGAATACTTTTTAGTTTTGAGGTCCGTGGTGCCTCGTCGTTCAAATTTGGTCTCGGTGATGCATATTCGGCCATTTGTGTAATTTTCGTGCGAAAATAAGACTTTTGGGTTTTGGTGCCTGGTGATCCTTGGTGCAATCTTATGCATAAAAAACCATAATGCTTGGAACAGTTTTCTATCTTGAGATTCGTGGTGCCCGATGGTCCAATTTTTGTGCCGGTGGTGCATTTTCGGCCATTTGTGCAATTTTCGTGCGACAATAAGGCTTTTGGGTTTTGGTACCCCGTGATCCCTGGTGCATTCTTATGCATAAAAAACCATAATGCTTGGAACTCTTTTCAGTTTAGAGGTTTGTGGTGCCCCGTGGTCCCATTTTGGTGTCGATGGTGCATTTTCGGCCATTTGTGCAATTTTTTGTGCGAAAATAAGACTTTTGGGTTTTGGTGCCCCGTGATCCGTGCTGCATTCTTATGCCTAAAAAAGCATAATGCTTGAAGCACTTTTCAGTTTTGATGTCCGTGATTCCCCGTGGTCCAATTTTGGTGCCCGTGGAGCATTTTCGGTCCATTGTGTAATTTTCGTACGAAAATAACACTTTTGGGTTTTGGTACCCCGTGATCCCTGGTTCATTCTTATGCATAAATAACTATAATGCTCAGAATACTTTTTAGTTTTGAGGTCTGTGGTGCCTCTTCATTCAATTTTGGTGTCGGTGGTGCATATTCGGCCATTTGTGTAATTTTCGTGCGAAAATAAGACTTTTGGGTTTTGGTGCCCGGTGATCCTTGGTGCAATCTTATGCATAAAAAACCATAATGCTTGCAACAGTTTTCTATCTTGAGATTCGTGGTGCCCAGTGGTCCAATTTTTGTGCCGGGTGTGCATTTTCGGCCATTTGTGCAATTTTCGAGCAAAAATAAGACTTTTGGGTTTTGGTGCCCCGTGATCCCTAGTGCATTCTTATGCATAAGAAACCATAATGCTCGAAGCACTTTTAAGTATTGTGGTCCGAGGTGTCCCGTGGTCCAATTTTGGTGCACGTGGTGCATTTTCGGCCCATTGTGCAATTTTCGTGCGGAAATAAGTCTTTTGGGTTTTGGTGCCCCGTGATCCCGGGTGCATTCTTACGCATAAAAAACCATAATACTCATAGCAGTTTTCAGTTTTCAGCTCCGAGGTGCCCCGTAGTCCAATTTTGGGGCACGTGGTGCATTTTCGGCCCATTGTACAATTTTCGTGCGAAAATAAGACTTTTGGGTTTTGGTGCCCCGTGATCCCTGGTGCATTCTTATGCATAAAAAACCATAATGCTTGGAACACTTTTCAGTTTAGAGGTTTGTGGTGCCCCGTGGTCCCATTTTGGTGGCGGTGGTGCATTTTCGGCCATTTGTGCAATTTTCGTGCGAAAATAAGACTTTTGGGTTTTGGTGCCCCATGATCCGTGCTGCATTCTTATGCCTAAAAAAGCATCATGCTCAAAGCACTTTTCAGTTTTGATGTCCGTGGTTCCCCGTGGTCCCATTTTGGTGCATGTTGTGCATTTTCAGCCATTTGTGAAATTTTCGTGCGAAAATTAGACTTTTGGGTTTTCGTACCCCGTGATCCCTGGTGCATTGTTATGCATAAAAAACCATAATGCTTGGTGCACTTTTATGTTTTGAGGTATGAGGTGCCCCGTGGTCCAATTTTGGTGCCTGTAGTGCATTTTCAGCCCATTGTGCAATTTTCGTGCGAAAATAAGACTATTGGGTTTTGGTGCCTAGTGATGCCTGGGGCATTCTTATGCATAAAAAACCATAATGCTTCCAGCACTTTTCAGGTTTGAGGTTCGAGGTGCCCCGTGGTCCAGTTTTGGTGCCGGTGGTGCAATTTCGGCCATTTGTGAAATTTTCGTACGAAAATAAGACTTTTGGGTTTTGGTGCCCCATGATCCCTGCTACATTCTTATGCCTAAAAAACCACAATGCTCAGAGCACTTTTTAGTTTTGAGGTCCGATATGCGCTGTGGTCCAATTTTTGTGCCCGGGGAGCATTTTCGGCCCATTATGTAATTTTCGTACGAAAACAACACTTTTGGGTTTTGGTGCCCCGTGATCCCTGGTGCATTCTTATGCATAAAAAAGCATAATGCTCGGAATACTTTTTAGTTTTGAGGTCCGTGGTGCCTCGTCTTTCAATTTTGGTGTCGATGGTGCATATTTTGCCATTTGTGTAATTTTCGTGCGAAAATAAGACTTTTGGGTTTTGGTGCCCGGTGATCCTTGGTGCAATCTTATGCATAAAAAACTATAATGCTTGGAACAGTTTTCTATCTTGAGATTCGTGGTGCCCGGTGGTCCAATTATTGTGCCAGGGGTGCATTTTCGGCCATTTGTGCAATTTTTGTGCGAAAATAAGACTTTTGGGTTTTGGTGCCCCATGATCCCTGGTGCACTCTTATGCATAAAAGACCATAATGCTCAGAGCACTTTTCAGTTTTGAGGTCCGAGGTGCACCGTGGTCCAATTTTTGTGCCCGTGGTGCATTTTCGGCCGTTTGAGCAATTTTCATGCGAAAATAAGACTTTTGGGTTTTGGTGCCCCGTGATCCTTGGTGCAATCTAATGCATAAAAAACCATAATTCTTCAAACAGTTTTCTATCTTGAGATTTGTGGTGCCCGGTGGTCCAATTATTGTGCCAGGGGTGCATTTTCGGCCATTTGTGCAATTTTCGTGCAAAAATAAGACTTTTGGGTTTTGGTGCCCCGTGATCCCTGTTGCATTGTTATGCATAAAAGACCATAATGCTCGAAGCACTTTTCAGTTTTGAGGTCCGAGGTGCACCGTGGTCCAATTTTTGTGCCTGTGGTACATTTTCGGCCGTTTGTACAATTTTCGTGCGTAAGTAAGACTTTTGGGTTTTGGTGCCCCGTGATCCTTGGTGTAATCTAATGGATAAAAAACAATAATGCTTGGAACAATTTTCTATCTTGAGATTCATGGTGCCCGGTGGTCCAATTTTTGTGCCGGGGGTGCACTTTCTGCCATTTGTGCAATTTTCGTGCGAAAATAAGACTTTTGGGTTTTGGTGCCCCGTGATTCGTTCTGCATTCTTATGCCTAAAAAAGAACAATGCTCGAAGCACTTTTCAGTTTTGATGTTCGTGGTTCCCCGCGGTCCAATTTTGGTGCCCGTGGTGCATTTTCAGCCCATTGTGCAATTTTTGTGCGAAAATAAGACTATTGGGTTTTGGTGCCCAGTGATGCCTGGGGCATTCTTATGCATAAAAAACCATAATGCTTCTAGCACTTTTCGGTATTGAGGTCCGATGTGCGCCTTGGTCATATTTTGGTGCCCAGGGAACATTTTCGGCTAATTGTGTAATTTTCGTACGAAAATAACACTTTTGGGTTTTGGTGCCCCGTGATCCCTGGTGCATTCTTATGAATAAAAAACCAGAATGCTCGGAATACGTTTTAGTTTTGAGGTCCGTGGTGCCTCGTGGTTCAATTTTGGTGTCGGTGGTGCATATTCGGCCATTTGTGTAATTTTCGTGCGAAAATAAGACATTTGGGTTTTGGTGCCCCGTAATCTCTGGTGGATTCTTATGCATAAAATCCATAATGCTTGGAGAACTTTTAAGTGTTGAAGTCCGTGGTGCCTCGTGGTCCAAATTTGGTGCCGGGGGTGCATACTCGGCCATTTGTGCAATTTTCGTGCGAAAATAAGACTTTTGGGTGTTGATGCCCCGTGAACCCTGGTGCATTCTTATGCATAAAAAACCATAATGCTTGGAGCACTTTTCAGTTTTGAGGTCCGTGGTGCCTCGTGGTCCAATTTTGGTGCCTGTAGTGCATTTTCGACCATTTGTGAAACTTTCGTGTGAAAATAAGACTTTTGGGTTTTCGTGCCCCGTGATCCCTGATGTATTCTTATGCATAAAAAGCCATAGTGCTCGGAGCACTTTTCAGTTTTGAGGTCCGACGTACCCCATGGTCCAATTTTAGTGCCCGTGGTTCATTTTCGGCCCAATGCGCAATTTTCGTACGAAAATAACACTTTTGGGTTTTGGTGCCTCGTGATCCCTGGGGTATTCTAATGCATAAAAAACCATCATGCTTAGAGCACTTTTCAGTTTTGAGGACCGTGGTGCCCCGCGGTCCAATTTTGGTGCCGGTGGTGCATTTTCGGCTATTTGTGCAATTTTCGTGCGAAAATAAGACTTTTGGGTTTTGGTGCCCCGTGATCCCTGGTGCATCCATATGCGTAAAAAACCATAATGCTTGGAGCGCTTTTCAATTTTGAGGTCTGAGGTGCCTCGTGGTCCAATTTTGGTGCCGGTGGTGCATTTTCGGCTATTTGTGCAATTTTCGTGCGAAAATAAGACTTTTGGGTTTTGGTGCCCTGTTATCCCTAGTGCATCCATATGCGTAAAAAACCATAATGCTTGGAGAACTTTTCAATTTTGAGGTCTGAGGTGCCTCGTGGTCCAATTTTGGTGCCGGTGGTGCATTTTCGGCTATTTGTGCAATTTTCGTGCGAAAATAAGAATTTTGGGTTTTGGTGCCCCATGATCCCTGGTGCATTCTTATCCGTAAAAAAACCATAATGGTTGGAGCGCTTTTCAATTTTGAGGTCCGTGGTGCCCCGTGGTCCAATTTTGGTTCTGGTGGTGCATTTTCGGCCATTTGTGAAATTTTCGTGCGAAAATAAGACTTCTGGGTTTATTTGCCCTGTTATCCCTGCTGCATTCTTATGCATAAAAAACCATAATGCTTAGAGTACTTTTCAGTTTTGAGGTTCGAGGCACCCCATGGTCCAATTTTGGTGCAAGTGGTGCATTTTCGTCCCATTATGCAATTTTCGTTCGAAAGTAAGACCTTTGGGTTTTGGTGCCCTGTGATCCCTGGTGCATTCTTATGCAAACAAAACCATAATGCTTGGAGCACTTTAAAGTTTTGAAGTCCATGGTGTCCCGTGGTCCAATTTTGGTGCCGGTGGTGCATTTTCGGCACATTGTGCAATTTTCGTGCGAAAATAAGACGTTTGGGTTTCAGTGCCCCGTGATCCCTGGTCCATTCTTATGCATAAAAAACCATAATTCTCATAATACTTTTCAGTTTTGAGGTCCATGGTGCCTCGTGGTTCAATTTTGGTGCCGGTGGTGCATTTTCGACCATTTGTGCAATTTTCGTGCAAAAATAAGACTTTTTGGTTATGGTGCTCCGTCATCCCTACTGTATTCTTATGGATAAAAAACCATAATGCTTAGAGCACTTTTTCAGTTTTGAGGTCCGAGGTGCCCCGTGATCCAATTTTAGGGCCCGTGGTTCATTTTCGACCCAATGTGCAATTTTCGTACGAAAATAACACTTTTGGGTTTTGGTGCCCCGTGATCCCTGCTGCATTCTTATGCATGAAAAACCATAATGCTCGGAGCACTTTTCAGTTTTGAGCTCCGACGTGCCCCGTGGTCCAATTCTCGGGCCCGTGCTTCATCTTCGGCCCAATGTACAATTTTCGTACGAAAATAACACTTTTGGGTTTTGGTGCCCCGGGATCCCTGGTGTATTCTTATGCATAAAAAACCATAATGCTTAGAGTACTTTTCAGTTTTGAGGTCCGCGGTGCCCCGTGGTCCAATTTTGGTGCAAGTGGTGCATTTCCGGCCCATTGTGTAATTTTCGTGCGAAGATAAGACTTTTGGGTTTTGGTGCCCTGTGATCCCTGGTGCATTCTTATGCAAACAAAACCATAATGCTTGGAGAACTTTACAGTTTTCAAGTCTGTGGTGCCCCATGGTTCAATTTTGGTGCCGGTGGTGCATTTTCGGCCATTTGCGCAATTTTCGTGCAAAAATAAGACTTTTGGGTTTTGTTGCCCCTTGATCCATGCTGCATTCTTATGCATGAAAAACCATAATGCTCGGAGCACTTTTCAGTTTTGAGGATCCGACGTGCCCCGTGGTCCAATTTTTGTGTCTGTGGTGCATTTTCGGCACATTGTGTAATTTTCGTGCGAAAAAAAGACTTTTTGGTTTCGGTCCCCCGTGATCCCTGGTCCATTCTTATGCATAAAATACCATAATGCTCAGAATACTTTTCAGTTTTGAGGTTCGTGGTGCCTCGTGGTTAAATTTTGGTGCCGGTGGTGCATATTCGGCCATTGGTGAAATTTTCGTACAAAAATAAGACTTTTGGGTTTTCGTGCCCAGTGATCATTGTTGCATTCTTATGCATAAAAAACCATAATGCTCGGAGTACTTTTCATTTTTGAGGTCCGATGTGCCCCGTGGTCCAATTTTGGTGCCCGGGTGCATTTTCGGCCCATTGTGCAATTTTCGTGCAAAAATAAGACTTTTGGATTTTTGTGCCCTGTGATCCCTGGTGCATTCTTATGCATAAAAAACCATAATGCTTGGAACACTATTCAGTTTTGAGGTCCGTGGTGCCCCGTGGTTCAATTTTGGTGCCGTTGGTCCATTTTCGGCCATTTGCACAATTTTCGTGCGAAATAAGTCTTTTGGGTTTTGGTGCCTCGTGATCCCTGTTGCATTCCTATGCATAAAAAACCATATTGCTCGGAACACTATTCAGTTTTGAGGTCCGTGGTGCCCTGAGGTCCAATTTTGGTGCCTGAGGTGCATTTTCGGCCATTTGTGAAATTTTCTTACGAAAATAAGACTTTTGGGTTTTGGTACCTCGTGATCCCTGGTGCATTCTTATGCATAAAAAACCATAATGCTCTTAGCACTTTTCAGTGTTGAGGTCCGTGGTGCCCCGTGGTCCAATTTTGGTGCCTGTGGTGCATGTTCGGCTATTTCTGAAATTTTCGTGCGAAAATAAGACTTTTGGGTTTTGGTGCCCTGTGATCCTTGGTGCATTCTTATGCATAAAAAACCGTAATGCTCGAAGCAATTTTCTATTTTGAGGTCCGAGGTGCCCGGTGGTCCAATTTTGGTGCCCGTGGTGCATTTTCGGCCCATTGGGCAATTTTCATGCGAAAATAAGACTATTGGGTTTTGGTGCCCCGTGATCCCTGTTGCATTCCTATGCATTGAAAACCATAATGCTCATAACACTTTTTAGTTTTAGGTCCATGGTGCCCCGTGGGCCAATTTTGATGCCGTTAATGCATATTCGGCCATTTGTACAATTTTTGTGCGAAAATAAGACTTTTGGGTTTTGGTGCCCCGTGATCCCTGGTCCATTCTTATGGATAAAAAACCATAATGCTTGGAGAAATTTTAAGTTTTGTGGTCCGAGGTGCCCCGTGGTCCAACTTTGGTGTCGGTGGTGCATTTTCGGCCCATTATGCAATTTTTGTGCAAAAATAAGACTATTGGGTTTTGGTGCCCAGTGATCCCTGGGGCATTCTTATGCATAAAAAACCATAATGCTTGGAGCAATTTGCCGTTTTGAGGTCCGTGGTGCCCCGCGATCCAATTTTGTTGCCGGTGTTGCATATTCGACCATTTGTGAATTTTTGTGCGAAATAAGACTTTTGGGGTTTTGGTGCCTCATGATCCCTGGTTTATTCTTATGGATAAAAAACCATAATGCTCGGAGCACTTTTCAGTTTTGAGGTCCGTGGTGCCTCGTGGTCCAATTTTGGTGTCGGTGGTGCATTTTCGACCATTTGTGCAATTTTTGTGCAAAAATAAGACTTTTAGGTTTTGGTGCCCCGTGATGTCTGTTGTATTCCTATGCATAGAAAACCATAATGCTCAGAACACTTTTCAGTTTTGAGGTCCGTGGTCCCTCATGGTACAATTTTGGTGCCGGTTTCGCATTTTCGACCATTTGTGCAATTTTCGTGCGAAAATAAGACTTTTGGGTTTTGGTGCCCCGTGATCCCTGCTGCATTCTTATGCATAAAAAACCATAATGCATGGAGCACTTTTTAGTTTTGAGGTCTGATGTGCCTCGTGGTCCAATTTTTGTGCCCGGGGTGCATTTTCGGCCCATTGTGTAATTTTCGTGCGAAAATAAGACTATTGGATTTTCGTGCCCAGTGATCTCTGGGGCATTCTTATGCATAAAAAACCATAATGCTTGGAGCAATTAGCAGTTTTGAGGGCCGTGGTGCCCCGTGGTCCAATTTGGGTGTCGGTGTTGCATTTTCGGCCATCTTTGAAATTTTCGTGCGAAATAAGACTTTTGGGTTTTAGTGCCCCGTGATCCCTGGTTTATTCTTATGCATAAAAAACCATAATGCTCGGAGCACTTTTCAGTTTTGAGGTCCGTGGTGCCCCGTGGTCCGATCTTGGTGTCAATGCTGCATTTTCGGCCATTTGTGCAATTTTCGTGCAAAAATAAGACTTTTGGGTTTTGGTGACCCGTGATCCTTGTTGCATTCCTATGCATTGAAAACCATAATGCTTAGAACAGTTTTTAGTTTTTAGGTCCATGGTGCCCCGTTGTCGAATTTTGGTGCCGTTAATGCATATTCGGCCATTTGTACAATTTTCGTGCGAAAATAAGACTTTTGGATTTTGGTGCCCCGTGATCCCTGGTGCATTCTTATGCATAAAAAACCATAATGCTCGGAGAACTTTTAAGTTTTGAGGTCCGAGGTGCCCCGTGGTCCAATTTCGGTGCCGGGGGGCGCATTTTCGGCCATTTAAGCAATTTTCGTGCGAAAATAACGCTTTTGGGTTTTGGTGCGCCGTCATCCCTGTTGCATTCATATGCATAAAAAACCATAATGCTCGGAACACTTTTCAATTTTGAAGTCCCTGGTGCCTCATGGTCCAATTTTGGTGCCGGTGGTGTATTTTCTGCCCATTGTGCAATTTTCATGCGAAAATAAGACTTTTGGGTTTTGCTGCCCTGTGAACGCTGGTGCATTCTTATGCATAAAAAACCATAATGCTTGAAGAACTTTTCAGTTTTGAGTTCCGAGGTGCCCCGTGGTCCAATTCTGGTGTCGGTAGTGCATCTCCGGCCATCTGTGCAACTTTCGTGCGAAAATAAGACTTTTGAGTTTTGGTTCCCCACGGACCAATTTTGGTGTTGGTGTTGCATTTTCGGCCATTTGTGCAATTTTTGTGCGCAAATAAGACTTTTGGGTTTTGCTGCCCTGTGAACGCTGGTGCATTCTTATGCATAAAAAACCATATTGCTCATAGCACTTTTCAGTTTTGAGGTTCGAGGTGCCCCATGGTCCAATTTTGGTGCCGGTAGTGTATTTTCGGCCATTTGTGCAACTTTCTTACGAAAATAAGACTTTTTAGTTTTGGTGCCCTGTGATCCTTGGTGCATTCTTATGCATAGAAAAGCATAATGCTCGGAACACTTTTCAGTCTTGAGGTTCGTGGTGCCCCGTGGTCCAATTTTAGTGCCAGGGGGGCATTTTCGGCCATTTGAGAAATTTTCGTACGAAAATAAGACTTTTTGGTTTTGGTGCCCCATGATCCCTGGTGCATTCTTATGCATAAAAAACCATGATTCTTGGAGCACTTTTAAGTTTTGAGGTCCGACGTGTCTCGTGGTCCAAGTTTGGTGGCCATAGTACATTTTCGGCCATTTGTGAAATTTTCGTGCGAAAATAAGACTTTTGGGTTTAGGTGCCCCGTGGTCCAATTTTGGTGCCCATGGTGCATTTTTGGCCCATTATGCAATTTTCGTGCGAAAATAAGACTTTTGGGTTTTGGTGCCCCGTGATCCCTGGTGCATTCTTATGAATAAAAAACCACAATGCTCGGAACTCTTTTCAGTTTTGAGGTCCGTGATGTCCCGTGGTCCAATGTTGGTGTCGGTGGTGCATTTTCGGCCATTTGTGCAATTTTCATGCGAAAATAAGACTTTTGGGTTTTTGTGCCCTGTGATCATTGGTGCATTCTGATACATAAAAAACCATAATGCTTGAAACAGTTTTCTATCTTGAGATTCGTGGTGCCCAGTGGTCCAATTATTATGCCAGGGGTGCATTTTCGGCCATTTGTGCAATTTTCGTACGAAAATAAGACTTTTGGGTTTTGGTGCCCCGTGATCCCTGTTGTATTCTTATGCATAAAAAACCATAATGCTTGGAACACTTTTCAGTTTTGAGGTCCGTGGTGCCCCGTGGTCCAATTTTGGTGCCGGTGGTTCATTTTCGGCCATTTGTGCAATTTTCGTGCGAAAATAAGACTTTTGGGTTTTGGTGCCCCGTGATCTCTGCTGCATTCTTATGCATAAAAAACCATAATGATCGTATGACTTTTAAGTTTTGAGGTCCGTGGTGCCCCGTGGTCCAATTTTGGTGCCGGTGGTTCATTTTCGGCCATTTGTGCAATTTTCGTGCGAAAATAAGACTTTTGGGTTTTGCTGCCCAGTGATCCCTGGGGCATTCTTATGCATAAAAAACCATAATGCTTGGAGCAATTTGCAGTGTGGAGGTCCGTGGTGCCCCGTGGTCCAATTTTGGTGCCCGTGCTGCATTTACGGACCTTTGTGCAATTTTTGTGCGAAAATAAGTCTATTTTGTTTTGGTGCCCAGTAATCCCTGGGGTATTCTTATGCATAAAAAAGCATAATGATTGGAGCAATTTGCAGGTTTGAGGTCCGTGGTGCCCCGCGGTCCAATTTTGGTGTCGGTGTTGCATTTTCGGCCATTTGTGCAATTTTCGTGCAAAGATAAGACTTTTGGGTTTTGGTGCCCTGTGAACCCTGGTGCATTCTTATGCGTAAAAAACCATAATGCTCATAGCACTTTTCAGTTTTGAGGTCCGAGGTGCCCCGTGGTCCAATTTTTGTGCCCGTGGTGCATTTTCGACCCTTCGTGCAATTTTCGTGCGAAAATAAGACTTTTGGGTTTTGGTGCCCCGTGATCCCTGTCGCATTCCTATGCATTAAAAACCATAATGCTCGGAACATTTTTCAGTTTTGAGGTTTGTGGTGCGTAGAGGTCCAATTTTGGTGCCGTTGGTGCATTTTCAGCCATTTGTGCAATTTTCGTGTGAAAACAAGACTTTTGGGTTTTGGTGCCCCGTGATCTCTGCTGCGTTCTTATGCATAAAAAACCAAAATGCATCGAGCACTTTTCAGTTTTGAGGTCCGTGGTGCCCCGTGGTCTAATTTTGGTGTCGGTGGTGCATTTTCGGCCATTTGTGAAGTTTTCGTGCGAAATAAGACTTTTTGGGTTTTGGTGCCTCGTGATCCCTAGTTTTTTCTTATGCTTAAAAAACCATAATTCTCATAGCACTTTTAGGTTTTGAGGTCCGAGGTGCCCCGTGGTCCAATTTTGGTGCCGGTGGTGCATTTTCGGCCATTTGTGAAATTTTCGTGCGAAAATAAGACATTTGGGTTTTGGTGCCCCGTGATCCCTGGTGCATTCTTATGTATCAAAAACCATAATGCTCGAAACACTTTTAAGTTTTGAGGTCCGTGGTGCCTCGTGGTCCCATTTTGGAGCCGGTGGTGCATATTCTCCCATTTCTGCAATTTTCGTGCGAAAGTAAGACTTTTATGTTTTGGTGCCCAGTGATCCCTGGTGCATTCTTATGCATAACAAACCATAATGCTCGGAACAGTTTTCAGTCTTGATATTCGTGGTGCCCGGTAGTCCAATTTTTGTGCCAGGGGTGCATTTACGGCCATTTGTGCAAGTTTCGTGCGAAAATAAGACTTTTGGATTTTGGTGCCCTGTGAACCTTGCTGCATTCTTATGCATAAAAAACCATAATGCTTGGAGCATTTTTCGGTTTTGAGGTCCGAGGAGCCCCATGGTCGAATTTTGTTACATGTGGTGCATTTTCAGCCCATTGTGCAACTTTTGTGCGAAAATAAGAATTTTGGGTTTTTCTGCCCCGTGATCCCTGGTGCATTCTTACGCATAAAAAAGCATAATGCTTAGAGCACTTTTCAGTTTTGAGGTCCGAGGTGCACCGTGGTCAAATTGTGGTCCCCGTGGTGCATTTTCTGTCCATTGTGCAACTATCGTGCGAAAATAAGACTTTTGGGTTTTGGTATTCCGTTATCCTTAGTGCATTTTTATGCATAAAAAACCATAATGCTCAGAACACTTTTCAGTTTTGAGGTCCGTGGGGCCTCGTTGTTCAATTTTGGTGCCGGTGGTGCATATTCGGCCATTTGTGCAATTTTCGTGGGAAAATAAGGATTTTGGGTTTTGGTGCCCCGTGATCCCTGGTGCATTCTTATGCATAAAAAACCATAATGCTTAGGGCACTTTTTAGTTTTGAGGTCCGTGGTGCCCTGTGGTTTAATTTTGGTGCCGATGGTGCATTTCCAGCCATTTGTGCAATTTTCGTGCGAAAATAAGACTTTTGGGTTATGGTGCCCCGTGATCCTTGTTGCATTCTTATGCATAAAAAACCAAAATTCTAGGAACATTATTCAGTTTTGAGGTTTGTGGTGCCCCGTGGTCCAATTTTGGTTCCGGTAATGCATTTTCTGCCATTTGTACAATTTTCGTGCGAAAGTAAGACTTTTGGGTTTCTGTACCCCGTGATCCCTGGTGCATTCTTATGCATAAAGAACCATAATGCTCAGAGCAATTTTCAGTTTTGAGGTCCGTGGTGCCCCGTGGTCCAATTTTGGTGCTCGTGGTGCATTTCCGGCCCAATGTTGAATTTTCGTGCGAAAATAAGACTATTGCACTTTTCAGTTTTCGTGGAGCACTTTCCAGTTTTGGTGCCCCATGATCCCTGGGCAATCTAATGCATAAATAACCATAATGCTTGGAGTACTGGTCAGTTTTGAGGTCCGTGGTGCCCCGTGGTCCAATTTTGGTGCCGATGGTGGATTGTCGACCATTTGTGCAATTTTTGTGCGAAAATAAGACTTTTGGGTTTTGGTGGCCCAGGATCCATGGTGCATTCTTATGAATAAAAAACCATAATGCTCAGAGCACTTTTCAGTTTTGAGGTCCGAGGTGCCCCGTGGTCCAATTTTTGTGCCCGTGGTGAATTTTCGACCCATTGTGCAATTTTCGTGCGAAAATAAGACTTTTGGGTTTTGGTGGCCTGTGATCCCTGGTGCATTCTTATGCATAAAAAACCATAATGCTCAGAGCACTTTTCAGTTTTGAGGTCCGAGGTGCCCCGTGGTCCAATTTTGCTGCAAGTGGTGCATTTTCGGCCCATTGTGCAATTTTCGTGCGAAAATAACACTTTTGGGTTTTGGTGCCCCGTAATCCCTGGTGCATTCTTATGCATAAAAAACCATAATGCTCGGAGCACTTTTCAGTTTTGATGTCCGAGGTGCCCCGTCGTCCAATGTTAGTGCAGGTGGGGAATGTTTGGCCACTTGTGCAATTTTCATGCGAAAATAAGACTTTTGGGTTTTGGTGCCTTGTGAACCCTGGTGTATTCTTATGCATAAAAAACTACAATGCTCGGAGCACTTTTCAGTTTTAATGTCCGAGGTGCCCCGTGGTCCAATTTTGGTGCACGTGGTGCATTTTCGGCCCATTGTTCAATTTTCGTGCGAAAATAAGACTATTGGGTTTTGGTGCCGCATGATCCCTGGTGCATTCCTATGCACAAAAAACCATAATGCTCAGATTAGATTTCAGTCTTAAGGTTCATGGTGCACCGTGGTCCAATTTTGGTGTCAGGGGTGCATTTTCGACCATTTATGCAATTTTCGTGCGAAAATATGACTTTTGGGTTTTGGTGCCCCATGATCCCTGGTGCATTCTTATCCATAATGCTTGGAACACTTTTCAGTTTTGAGGTCCATGGTGCCCCGTGGTCTAATTTTTCGTGCCGGTGCTGTATTTTTGGTCATTTGTGCGTTTTCGTGCGAAAATAAAAACCATAATTCTTGGAGAACTTTTAAGTATTGAGGTCCGATGTGCCCCGTGGTCCAATTTTGGTGCCCGTGGTGCATTTTCGGCCTATTGTGCAATTTTCGTGCGAACATAAAACTTTTGGATTTTGGTGCCCCGTGATTCCTGGGGGATTTATATGTATAAAAAACCACAATGCTTGGAGCACTTTTTAGTTTTGACGTCCGTGGTGCCCCGTGGTCCAATTTTGGTGCTGGGGGTGCATTTTCGGCCATTTGTGCAATTTTCGTGCAAAAATAAGACTTTTGGGTTTTGGTGCGCCGTGATCCCTGTGCATTCTTATGCATATAAAACCATAACGCTCGGAACACTTCTCAATTTTGAGGTCCGTTGTGCCCCGTGGTCGAATTTTGGTGCCGATAATGCATTTTCTGCCATTTGTGCAATTTTCGTGCGAAAATAAGACTTGCGACTTTGGTGCCCCGTGATCCCTGGTGCATTCTTATGCATAAAAAACCACAATGCTTGGAGCACTTTTCAGTTTTGAGTTCCGTGGTGCCCTGTGGTCCAACTTTGGTGCTGGGGGTGCATTTTCGCCTATTTGTGCAATTTTCGTGCGAAAATAAGACTTTTGGGTTTTGGTGCACCGTGATCCCTGGTGCATTCTTATGCATAAAAAACTATAATGCTTGGAGAACTTTTCAGTTTTGGGGTTCGTGGTGCTCCGTGGTCCAATTTTGGTGCCGGTGGTGCATTTTCGGCCATTTGTGTAATTTTCGTGCGAAAATAACACTTTTGGATTTTGGTGCCCCATGATCCTTGGAGCATTCTTATCCATAATGCTTGGAACATTTTTCAATTTTGAGGTCCGGGATGCCCCGGTGGTGTATTTTTGGCCATTTGTGCATTTTCGTGCGAAAATAAGACTTTTGGGTTTTGGTGCCCTGTGATCGCTGGTGCATTCTTATGCATAAAAACCATAATGCTCAGAGAACTTTTAAGTATTGAGGACTGAGGTGCGCCGTGGTACAATTTTGGTGTCCGTGGTGCATTTTCGGCCCATTGTGCAATTTTCGTTCGAAAATAAAACTTTTGGGTGTTGGTGCCCTGTGATTCCTGGTTCTTTCATAGGTATAAAAAACTACAATGCTTGGAGCACTTTTCAGTTTTGAAATCCATGGTGCCCCGAGGTCCAATTTTGGTGTCGGGGGTGCATTTTCGGCCCATTGTGCAATTTTTGTGCAAAAATAAGACTTTTGGGTTTTGGTGCCCCGTGATCCCTGGTGCATTCTTCTTGGAACACTTTTCAGTTTTGAGGTCCGTGGTGCCCCGTGGTCTAATTTTTGGTGCCGGTGCTGCATTTTTGGCCATTTGTGCGTTTTCGTGCGAAAATAAGACTTTTGGGTTTTGGTGCCCTATGATCCTCGGTGCATTCTTATGCATAAAAACCATAATGCTCGGAGAACTTTTAAGTATTGAGGTCCGAGGTGCCCCGTGGTCTAATTTTGGTGCCCGTGGTGCATTTTCGGCCTATTGTGCAATTTTCGTGCGATCATAAAACTGTTGGGTTTTGGTGCCCCGTGATTCCTGGGTGATTTATATGTATAAAAAACCACAATGCTTGGAGCACTTTTTAATTTTGACGTCCGTGGTGGCCCGTGGTCCAATTTTGGTGATGGGGGTTCATTTTCGGCCATTTGTGCAATTTTCGTGCAAAAATAAGACTTTTGATTTTTGGTGCCCCATGATCCCTGTCGCATTCCTATGCATTAAAAACCATAATGCTCGGAACACTTTTCACTTTTGAGGTTCGTGGTGCCTAGTGGTCCAATTTTGGTGCCGGTGGTGCATTTTCAGCCATTTGTGCAATTTTTGTGCGAAAATAAGACTTTTGGGTTTTGGTGCATCGTGATTCCTGGTGCATTCTTATGCATATAAAACCATAATGCTTGGAGAACTTTTCAGTTTTGAGATTCATGGTGCCCCATGGTCCAATTTTGGTGTCAGTGGTGCATATTCGGCCATTTGTGTAATTCTCTTGCGAAAATAAGACTTCTGGGTTTTGGTGCCCTGTGAACCTTGGTGCATTCTTATGCATAAAAAACCATAATGCTCATAGCACTTTTCAGTTTTGAGGTCCTAGGTGCCCCGTGGTCCAATTTTGGTGCCCGTGGTGCATTTTCGGTCCATTGTGCAATTTTGGTGCACTTTTGGATTTTGGTGCCCCGTGATCCCTGGTGCATTTTCGGCCCATTGCAATTTTCGTGCCAAAATAATACTTTTGGGTTTTGGTGCCCCGTAATCCTGGTGGATTCTTATGCATAAAAAACCATAATGCTCGGAGCACTTTTTAGTTTTGATGTCCGAGGTGCCCCGTGGTCCAATGTTAGTCCCGATGGGGAATTTTTGGCCACCTGTGCAATTTTCATGCGAAAATAAGACTTTTGGGTTTTGGTGCCCTGTGAACCCTGGTGTATTCTTATGCATAAAATACTATAATGCTCGGAGCACTTTTCAGTTTTAAGGTCCGAGGTGCCCCGTGGTCCAATTTTGGTTCCCGTGGTGCATTTTCGCCCATTGTGCAATTTTTGTTCGAAAATAAGACTTCTGGGTTTTGGTGCCCCATGATCCCTGGTGGATTGTTATGCATAAAAAGCCATAATTCTCATAACACTTTTCAGTCTTGAGGTTCGTGGTGCCCCGTGGTCCAATTTTGGTGCCGGGGGTGAATTTTCGGCCATTTGTATAATTTTCGTGGGAAAATAAGACTTTTGGGTTTTGGTGCCCCGTGATCCCTGGTGCATTCTTATGCATAAAAAACCATAATGCTCGGAGCAGTTTTAAGTGTTGAGGTCCGAGGTGCCCTGTGGTCCAATTTTGCTGCCCGTGCTGCATTTTCGGCCCATTGCACAATTTTCGTTCGTAAATATGACTTCTGGGATTTGGTGCCCCATGATCCCTTGTGGATTGTTATGCATAAAAAACCATAATGCTCAGAACATTTTTCAGTCTTGAGGTTCGTGGTTCCCCGTGGTCCAGTTTTGGTGCCGGGGTGAATTTTCGGCCATTTGTATAATTTTCGTGTGAAAATAAGACTTTTGGGTTTTGGTGCCCCGTGATCCCTGGTGCATTCTTATCCATAAAAAACCATTATGCTTGCAGCACTTTTCCATTTTGAAGTTTGTGGTGCCCCGTGGTCCAATTTTTGTGTCGGTGCTGCATTTTTTGCCTTTTGTGCAATTTTCGTGCGAAAATAAGACTTTTGGGTTTTGGTGCCTCGTGATCCCTAGTTCATTCTTATGCAAAAATAACCATAATGCTCAGAACACTTTTCAGTTTTGAGGTTCGTGGTGCCCCGTGGTCCAATTTTGGTGTCATTGGTGCATTTTCGGCCATTTGTGAAATTTTCGTGCAAAAATAAGACTTTTGGGTTTTGGTGTCCAGTCCTCCCTGGTGCATGCTAATGCATAAAAAACCATAATGCTCAGAGAACTTTTAAGTTTTGAGGTCCGAGGTGCCCCGTGGTCCAATTTTGGTGCCCGTGGTGCATTTTCAGCCTATTGTGCAATTTTCGTGCGAAAATAAGACTTTTGGGTTTTGGTGCCCCGTGATCCCGGGTGCATTCTTATGCAGAAAAAACCATAATGCTAGGAACACTTTTCAGTTTTGAGGTTTGTGGTGCCCCGTGGTCCAATTTTGGTGTCGGTGGTTCATTTTCGGCCATATGTGCAATTTTCGTGCGAAAATAAGGCTTTTGGGTTTTGGTGTCCCGTGATTCCTGGTGCATTCTAATGCATAAAAAACCATAATGCTTAGAGAACTTTTATGTTTTGAGGTCCGAGGTATCTCGTGGCCCAATTTTGGTGCCCGTGGTGCATTTTTGGCCCATTGTGCAATTTTTGTGTGAAAATAAGACTTTTGGGTTTTGGTGCCCCGTGATCCCTAGTGCATTCTTATGCAGGAAGAACGATAATGCTTAGAGAACTTTTCAGTTTTGAGGTCCGAGGTCCCTCGTGGCCCATTTTTGGTGCCTGTGGTGCATTTTCGGCCCATTGTGCAAATTTTGTGTGAAAATAAGACTTTTGGGTTTTGGTGCCCCATGATCCCTGGTGCATTCTTATGCAGAAAAAACCATAATGCTCGGAACACTTTTTAGTTTCGAGGTTTGTGGTGCCCCGTGGTCCAATTTTGGTGCACGTGGTGCATTTTCTGCCATTTGTGCAATTTTCCTGCGAAAATAAGACTTTTGGGCTTTGGTGCCCCGTAATCCCTAGTGCATTCTTATGCATAAAAAACCATAATGCTCGGAGAACTTTTAAGTATTGAGGTCCTAGGTGCCCCGTGGTCCAATTTTGGTGCCGGTGGCGCACTTTGGGCCATTTGTGCAATTTTCGTGCGAAAATAAGACTTTTGGGTTTTGGTGCACCGTGATCCCTGGTGCATTCTTATGAATAAAAAACCATAACG
The DNA here is from genome assembly GCA_026413185.1 of Pueraria montana var. lobata. NCBI lineage: Eukaryota > Viridiplantae > Streptophyta > Magnoliopsida > Fabales > Fabaceae > Pueraria > Pueraria montana. Next base: position 8,552,172 of record CM048649.1, read on the forward strand.
CTTGGAACACTTTTCAGTTTAGAGGTCCGTGGTGCCCCGTTGTCCAATTTTGGTGCCAGTGGTGCATATTCGGCCATTTGTGCAATATTTGTGCGAAAATAAGACTTTTGGGTTTTGGTGCCTCGTAATCCCTAGTGCATTCTTATGCATAAAAAACCATAATGCTCGGAGAACTTTTAAGTATTGAGGTCCGACGTGCCCCGTGGTCCAATTTTGGTGCTCGTGGTGCATTTTCGACCCATTATGCAATTTTTGTGCGAAAATAAGACTTTTGAGTTTTGGTGCCCCGTGATCTCTGTTGCATTCTTATGCATAAAAAACCATAAAGTTCCTAACACTTTTCAGTTTTGAGGTCCATGGTGCCCCGTGGTCCAATTTTGGTGCCGGTGGTGCATTTTCGGCCATTTGTGCAATTTTCGTGCGAAAATAAGACTTTTGGGTTTTGGTTCCCTGTTATCCATGGTGCATTCTAATGCATAAAAAACCATAATTCTCGGACCACTTTTAAGTATTGGATCCAAGGTGCCCCGTCGTCCAAATTTCGTGTTCGTGGTGCATTTTCGGCCTATTGTGTAACTTTCGTGCGAAAATAAGACTTTTGGGTTTTGGTGTCCCGTGATTGATGGTGCATTCTTATGCATAAAAAAGCATATTGCTCGAAACAGTTTTCAGTCTTGAGGTTTGTGGTGCCTCGTGGTCCAATTTTGGTGCTCGAGTTGCATTTTCGGCCATTTGTGCAATTTTCGTGCGAAAATAATACTTTTGGGTATTGGTGCCTCGTGATCCCTAGTGCATTCTTATGCATAAAAAACCATAATGCTCGAAGCACTTTTCAGTTTTGAGGTCCGAGGTTCCCCGTGGTCCAATTTTGGTTCCTGTGGTGCATTTTCGGCCCATTATAAAATTTTCGTGCGAAAATAAGACTTTTGGGTATTGGTGCCCCGTGATCCTTGGTGCATTCTTATGCATAAAAATCCATAATGCTCGAAGCACTTTTCAGTTTTGAGGTCCGAGGTTCCCTGTGGTCCAATTTTGGTGCCGGTGGTGCATTTTCGGCCATTTGTGCAATTTTCGTGCGAAAATAAGACTTTTGGGTTTTGGTGCCCCGTAATCCCTAGTGCATTCTTCTGCATAAAAACCATAATGCTCGGAGAACTTTTAAGTATTGAGGTCCTAGGTGCCCCGTGGTCCAATTTTGGTGCCGGTGGCGCACTTTGGGCCGTTTGTGCAATTTTCGTGCTAAAATAAGACTTCTGGGTTTTGGTGCACCGTGATCCCTGGTGCATTCTTATGAATAAAAAACCATAACGCTTGGAACACTTTTCAGTTTAGAGGTCCGTGGTGCCCCGTTGTCTAATTTTGGTGCCAGTGGTGCATATTCGGCCATTTGTGCAATATTCGTGCGAAAATAAGACTTTTGGGTTTTGGTGCACCGTGATCCCTGGTGCATTCTTATGAATAAAAAACCATAACGCTTGGAACACTTTTCAGTTTAGAGGTCCGTGGTGCCCCGTTGTCCAATTTTGGTGCCAGTGGTGCATATTCGGCCATTTGTGCAATATTCGTGCGAAAATAAGACTTTTGGGTTTTGGTGCACCGTGATCCCTGGTGCATTCTTATGAATAAAAAACCATAACGCTTGGAACACTTTTCAGTTTAGAGGTCCGTGGTGCCCCGTTGTCCAATTTTGGTGCCAGTGGTGCATATTCGGCCATTTGTGCAATATTCGTGCGAAAATAAGACTTTTGGGTTTTGGTGCCTCGTAATCCCTAGTGCATTCTTATGCATAAAAAACCATAATGCTCGGAGAACTTTTAAGTATTGAGGTCCGACGTGCCCCGTGGTCCAATTTTGGTGCTCGTGGTGCATTTTCGACCCATTATGCAATTTTTGTGCGAAAATAAGACTTTTGAGTTTTGGTGCCCCGTGATCCCTGTTGCATTCTTATGCATAAAAACCATAAAGTTCCAAACACTTTTCAGTTTTGAGGTCCATGGTGCCCCGTGGTCCAATTTTGGTGCTCGTGGTGCTTTTTCGGCCATTTGTGCAATTTTCGTGCGAAAATAAGACTTTTGGGTTTTGGTTCCCTGTGATCCATGGTGCATTCTAATGCATAAAAAACCATAATTCTCGGACCACTTTTAAGTATTGGATCCAAGGTGCCCCGTTGTCGAAATTTCGTGTTCGTGGTGCATTTTCGGCCTATTGTGCAACTTTCTTGCGAAAATAAGACTTTTGGGTTTTGGTGTCCCGTGATCAATGGTGCATTTTTATGCATAAAAAAGCATATTGCTCGAAACAGTTTTCAGTCTTGAGGTTTGTGGTGCCTCGTGGTCCAATTTTGGTGCTCGAGTTGCATTTTCGGCCATTTGTGCAATTTTCGTGCGAAAATAATACTTTTGGGTATTGGTGCCTCGTGATCCCTGGTGCATTCTTATGCATAAAAAACCATAATGCTCGAAGCATTTTTCAGTTTTGAGGTCCGAGGTTCCCCGTGGTCCAATTTTGGTTCCTGTGGTGCATTTTCGGCCCATTATGAAATTTTCGTGCGAAAATAAGACTTTTTGGTATTGGTGCCCCGTGATCCCTGGTGCATTCTTATGCATAAAAATCCATAATGCTCGAAGCACTTTTCAGTTTTGAGGTCCGAGGTTCCCCGTGGTCCAATTTTGGTGCCGGTGGTGCATTTTCGGCCATTTGTGCAATTTTCGAGCGAAAATAAGACTTTTGGGTTTTGGTGCCCCGTCATCCCTAGTTCATTCTTATGCATAAAAAACCATAATGCTCGGAGAACTTTTAAGTATTGAGGTCCTAGGTGCCCCGTGGTCCAATTTTGGTGCCGGTGGCGCACTTTGGGCCGTTTGTGCAATTTTCGTGCGAAAATAAGACTTTTGGGTTTTGGTGCACCGTGATCCCTGGTGCATTCTTATGAATAAAAAACCATAACGCTTGGAACACTTTTCAGTTTAGAGGTCCGTGCTGCCCCGTTGTCCAATTTTGGTGCCAGTGGTGCATATTCGGCCATTTGTGCAATATTCGTGCGAAAATAAGACTTTTGGGTTTTGGGGCCTCGTAATCCCTAGTGCATTCTTATTCATAAAAAACCATAATGCTCGGAGAACTTTTAAGTATTGAGGTCCGACGTGCCCCGTGGTCCAATTTTGGTGCTCGTGGTGCATTTTCGACCCATTGTGCAATTTTTGTGCGAAAATAAGACTTTTGAGTTTTGGTGCCCCGTGATCCCTGTTGCATTCTTATGCATAAAAAACCATAAAGTTCCGAACACTTTTCAGTTTTGAGGTCCATGGTGCCCCGTGGTCAAATTTTGGTGCCGGTGGTGCATTTTCGGCCATTTGTGCAATTTTCGTGCGAAAATAAGACTTTTGGGTTTTGGTGCCCTGTGATCCATGGTGCATTCTAATGCATAAAAAACCATAATTCTCGGACCACTTTTAAGTATTGGATCCAAGGTGCCCCGTGGTCCAATTTTCGTGTCTGTGATGCATTTCCGGCCTATTGTGCAACTTTCGTGCGAAAATAAGACTTTTGGATTTTGGTGTCCCATGATCGATGCTGCATTCTTACGCATAAAAAACCATATTGCTCGAAACAGTTTTCAGTCTTGAGGTTTGTGGTGCCTCGTGGTCCAATTTTGGTGCTCGAGGTGCATTTTCGGCCATTTGTGCAATTTTCGTGCGAAAATAATACTTTTTGGTATTGGTGCCTCGTGATCCCTGTAACATCCCCATTTTACTATTTGTACGCATTTATATATGTACATTATGAACACTTATGCACTGTATTTTATAGAAACTTTATGAACATATTTTCTTAATGAAATTAATACAGTTCTATTCAGAAGAATTTTCTGAGTTTCCAAATGTCTTTGTTTTTGCCGAAATTGATAGTTGACTGGACTGCTATGTCAGACAGCTGTCCAGAATAAATTTTCAAGTATAGAATTTTGAACTCATTCATAACTTAAAAGAAAGGTAATAGAATATAGATTAAAAATATATACAGATAAAGAATTAAAATGCTTATTCAGAATTGTTAGGATTTTCTGAAAGTTAGAACTTTGAGAAATTATTACGGTAAAATTTTAAGACAGAAAATTTAGAGAAAATTCATAGGATATCTATAGAATTATCTAATAATTGTAATATACTTAGAATAATTATTAAAAATGTTTAACCAAGAAAATTTTAATTTAGAACCTTAACCAATCAAAAAGTGACAACTTAGGCTTTTCTAATGTCACTAAATTAAACTAATTAGGCTTGGATTAAGAGATAAGTAAGACACTACCCCAAGGTTTTTGATAGTGAGGAATCCAATGGTGGTGTTATTTTCTTCAAATTCTAATTAGTTTGTAAGATAATTAACAGCCCTAAATTATTCTAGAAAATTATATTAAATTACCTACAAATGTTGACTTTTGACCTTTTGGAAGGCAAGTCACTTTCTGCACTCCTTTGGCTGTCCAAGTGGATGGGGAAGCTTGGAGAACTGATCTCCCTTGGCCAATAGAGGCTGCTGGACGTGCAGGGCAGTGGACTTGAAGAAAAAATTCAATTTGGTGAATTAAGTGTAAAATAAAGCATTAAAACTTAAGCTAAAAGGAAAAAGCACCAAGGCTAGCTTCCCATAAAACAGAACCGTGAACCTGGACAGCAGCTGCAGTCTCCATTTTCTCTTCATCTTAGCTTCATATTTTCTTCTCAAATTAAGAAACCCAACCATCCAAACTTCACCCTACCTCACATAATTCGGCTAGTAGAGAAAGAAATTGAAGGAAATCTCAAAAATTCCTACAAGACCAAGGAGTGAGGGAGAAAGGAATTCAAGGCTTTTTCTTCAATTAAAGAGTTTAAGGTAAGGATCTAGGCATTTAATTTCAATTAGAACCCTTGGAATTAGAAGAAAACATGTTGTAGGCTTAGATTAAAATTTTGACCTAGAATCATGAAAACTTGAAATTGATTTAGGGGTTTTGTTTTTTTGATGCTTGTGATTGTAATTCATGGATTGGAATGATGTTTGATTGAATTTTTGATGTGTTGTGATGGTTGAAATTTGGTTTGTTGAATTTTGATTGAATTTGTGATTTGGTTGATTTTTGGTTGGAATTGGAGTTTGTTGCTTTGGAAAATATGTTGAGAATGGTAGTGAGACCATTCGGCCAGCCCTAAATGCAAGGGATATTATGTGGAAATTTTTGTAAAATCAAGGGCAAAATGGTCATTTTACATGTAGGGACAAAATGGGAATTTTTGAAAAAGAGTAAGGGTAATTTTGTCATTTTAAAATTTAGGACATAGATGGAATTTTAGAAAAGATTAAGGGTATTTTAGTAACTTTACCTAATAGTGATTTAATTGATAATTTACTAAAATACTAATGTTATAAGGTAAATTGCTTAATTTTTGTATTCTTGTATGTTAATGTGTACAAATTATTTATTTAATTGTGATCATGAACATAATTCATTGCATGAGTCTTTTTGGGGGACTTATAAAGATTCAAGTGAAAAATAATTGATGTTGGCTAACCTGGATTGCGGTAGCCATGAAAAGAAAGAAAAGAAAAGAAAAGAAAGAAAAGAAAAGAAAAGAAAAGAAAAGAAAGAAAAGAAAGAAAAGAAAGAATAAATGTTGACTAACCGAGACTGCGGTAGTCATGAGAAACAAGTTGATATATGAGAAATGATTTTGTTGACTAACCGGGACTGCGGTAGTCATGTGAAACGAGTTGATATATGAGAAATGATTTTTGTTGACTAACCGAGACTACGGTAGTCATGTGAAATGAATATGATTTGAGAATTGAATCTTTGGGGTGAGCAGAATAAGTTAGACAGGGCTGTATAGTCTGTGATTATATAGTCTGTGGGGTGAGGGATATTGGCAATTCCACATGTGACCGTAATCCGGAACGGGATTGCTGTCGTGGTGGCCTTCCTGGATATCCTGATCTCCTAATTCTGTTTAGTTTATTCGCGTTTAGTAGGGGCTGATAGCTGAATTGCAGTGCGTAATGGTAGGCCAGTTACTTACTAAATACTCAAAGGGGAAGTCTCCATGGAGCAGGGTCAAAATGAATTTGAGTCAAAAACTGCATTGCATAAATCATACTGCATTTAATTATGTGTGTAACTAATTAAATTGTTATGATATGTATTTGTTTGAAATTGTTTTAATTCTATGAGAAATTAAATGCCTGATCCGGTAATGCTGTCCCCAGATTCTAGGGGGAGTGTGAATTGAAGGTGCTTGAAGATATAGTTAAATGATGAAGATGTAGAAATTCCAGAGCATATAGGATGGGACTATTTTGGGTAGACAATAATTTGTAGTAGTTAGAATTATTTTGTAGCAGTGTTTATATAAATTTTAATGATGTAAATTACATAACATATTTTGGATTGTAAGAGATCGTATCAGAACTTTGAAATAAATATATAAAATGAATTAAATAGTTAAATTATGTTTTATAAAAAAAAAGGGGGTTACAATCCCTGGTGCATTCTTATGCATAAAAAACCATAATGCTTGAAGCACTTTTCAGTTTTGAGGTCCGAGGTTCCCCGTGGTCCAATTTTGGTTCCTGTGGTGCATTTTCGGCCCATTATGAAATTTTCGTGCGAAAATAAGACTTTTGGGTATTGGTGCCCCGTGATCCCTGGTGCATTCTTATGCATAAAAAACCATAATGCTCGAAGCACTTTTCAGTTTTGAGGTCCGAGGTTCCCCGTGGTCCAATTTTGGTGTCGGTGGTGCATTTTCGGCCATTTGTGCAATTTTCGTGCGAAAATAAGACTTTTGCGTTTTGGTGCCCCGTAATCCCTAGCGCATTCTTATGCATAAAAAACCATAAAGCTCGGAGAACTTTTAAGTATTGAGGTCATAGGTGCCCTGTGGCCCAATTTTGGTGCACGTGGTGCATTTTCGGCCCATTGTGCAATTTTTGTGCGAAAATAAGACTTTTGAGTTTTGGTGCCCCGTGTTACCTGGTGCATTCTTATGCATAAAAAACCATAATCCTTGGAAAAATTTTCAGTTTTGAGTTCCATGGTGCCTCGTTGTCCAATTTTGGTGCCGGTGGTGCATATTCGGCCATTTGTGCAAGTTTCGTGCGAAAATAAGACTTTTGGGTTTTGGTGCCCTGTAATCCCTAGTGCATTCTTATGCATAAAAAACCATAATGCTCATAGAACCTTTAAGTATTGTGGTCCGAGGTACCCCGTCGCCCAATTTTGGTGCTCGTGGTGCATTTTCGGCCCATTGTGCAATTTTTGTGTGAAAATAAGACTTTTGAGTTTTGGTGCCCCGTGATCCCTGGTGCATTCTTATGCATAAAAAACCATAATGCTCGGAACAATTTTCCGTTTTGAGGTCCGTGGTCCATTTTTAGTGTCGGTGATGCTTTTTCGGCCATTTCTACAATTTTTGTGCCAAAATAAGACTTTTGGGTTTTGGTGCCCTGTGATCCATGGTGCATTCTAATGCATAAAAAACCATAATGCTCGAAACAGTTTTCAGTCTTGATATTCGTGGTGCCTTGTGGTCCCTGGTGCATCCTTATGCATAAAAAACCATGATGCTTGGAGAACTTTTAAGTTTTGAGGTCCGAGGTGCCATGTGGTCCAATTTTGGTGCCTGTGGTGCATTTTCGGCCATTTGTTCAATTTTCGTTCGAAAACAAGACTTTTGGGTTTTGGTGTCCCGTAATCCCTAGTGCATTCTTATGCATAAAAAACCATAATGCTCAGAGAACTCTTAAGTATTGAGGTCCGACGTGCCCCGTGGCCCAATTTTGGTGCTCGTGGTGCATTTTCGGCCCATTGTGCAATTTTTGTGCGAAAATAAGACTTTTGAGTTTTGGTGCCCCGTGATCCCTGGTGCATTCTTATTCTTAAAAAACCATAATGCTCAAAACACTTTTCAGTTTTGAGGTCCGTGGTGCCCCGTTGTCCATTTTTAGTGCCGGTGGTGCATTTTCGGCCATTTGTGCAATTTTCGTGCGAAAATAAGACTTTTGGGTTTTGGTGCCCTGTGATTCATGGTGCATTTTAATGCATAAAAAACCATAATTGTCGGACCACTTTTAAGTATTGGATCCGAGGTGCCCCGTGGTCCAATTTTGGTGTCCGTGGCGCATTTTCGGCCATCTGTGCAATTTTCGTGCGAAAATAAGACTTTTGGGTTTTGATGCCCTGTGAACCCTAGTGCATTCTTATGCATAAAAAACCATAATGCTTGGACCACTTTTCAGTTTTGAGGTCCGAGGTGCCCCGTGGTCGAACTTTGGTGCACGTCGTGCATTTTCGGCCTTTTGTGTAACTTTCGTATGAAAATAAGACTTTTCGGTTTTGGTGCCCCATTATCCATGGTGCATTTTTATGCATAAAAACCATAATGCTCGGAACAGTTTTCAGTCTTGAGGTTCGTGGTGCCCCATGGTCCAATTTTGGTGCCGGGGGTGCATTTTCGACCATTTGTACAATTTTTGTGCGAAAATAAGACTTTTGGGTATTGGTGCCCCGTAATCCCTAGTGCATTCTTATGCATAAAAAACCATAATGCTCAAAACACTTTTCAGTTTTGAGGTCCAGGTTGCCCCTTGGTCCAATTTTGGTGCCGCTGCTGCATTTCCAGCTATTTGTGCAATTTTTGTGCAAAAATAAAACTTTTGGGTTTGGGTGCCCCGTGATCCTTGGTGCATTCCTATGCATACAAAACAATAATTCTCGGAACAGTTTTCAGTCTTGAGATTCATGGTGCCTAGTGGTCCAATTTTGGTGCGGGGGTGCATTCTCATCCATTAGTGCAATTTTCGTGTGAAAATAAGACTTTTGGGTTTTGGTGCCCTTTGAACCCTGGCGCATTCTAATGCATTAGAAACCATAATGCTCGGAGTACTTTTTAGTTTTGATGTCCGAGGTGCCCCGTGGTCCAATTTTGGTGCACGTTGTGTAATTTTCGGGCAACAATAAGACTCTTTGGTTTTGGTCCCCCGTGATCCTTGGTGCATTGTTATGCATAAAAAACCATAATGCTCGGAACACTTTTTTGTTTTGAGGTCCAAGGTGCCCCGTGGTCCAATTTTGGTGCACGTGGTGCATTTTTGGCCCATTGTGCAACTTTCGTCCGAAAATAAGAATTTTGGGTTTTGGTTCCCCGTGATCCCTGGTGCATTCTTATGCATAAAAAATTTTAAATGCTCGAAGCACTTTTATCTTTTGAGGTCCGAGGTGGCCCGTTGTCCAATTTTGGTGTCCGTGGTGCATTTTCGACCCATTGTGCAATTTTCGTGCGAAAATAAGACTTTTGGGTTTTGGTGCCCCGTGATCCCTGGTGGATTCTTATGCATAAAAAACCATAATGCTCGGAAGGCTTATCAGTTTTGAGGTCCGTGGTGCCCCATGGTCTAATTTTGGTGCTGGTGATGCATTTTCGGCCATTTGTGCAATTTTCGTGCGAAAATAAGACTTTTGGGTTATGGTGCCCCGTGATCCCTGGTGCATTCTTATGCATAAAAAACCATAATGCTTGGAACACTTTTCAGTTTACAGGCCCGTGGTACCCCGTTCTCCAATTTGGTGCCGGTGGAGCATATTCGGCCATTTGTGCAATTTTCGTGCGAAAATAACACTTTTGGGTTTTGGTGCCCCGTGATCCCTGGTGCATTCTTATGCATAAAAAACCATAATGCTCGAGGAAATTTTAAGTATTGAGGTCCGAGGTGCCCCGTGGTCCAATTTTGGTGCACGTGGTGCATTTTCGGCCCATTGTGCACTTTTCGTGCGAAAATAAGACTTTATGGTTTTCTTGCCCCGTGATCCTTGGTGCATTCTTATGCATAAAAAACCATAATGCTCGGAACAGTTTACAGTCTTGAGGTTCGTGGTGCCTCGTGGTCCAATTTTGTTGCCGCGGGTGCATTTTGAGCCATTTGTGCAATTTTCGTGCGAAAATAAGACTTTTTGGTTATGGTGCCCCGTGATCCCTGGTGCATTCTTATGCATAAAAAACCATGATGCTAAAAACACTTTTAAATATTGAGGTCCGAGGTGCCCCGTGGTCCAATTTTGGTGCCCGTGGTGCATTTTCTGCCCATTGTGCAATTTTCGTGCGAAAATAAGACTTTTGGGTTTTGGTGCCCCGTGATCCCTAGTGCATTCTTATGCATAAAAAACCGTAATTCTCGAAACAGTTTTCAGTTTTGAGGTTCGTGGTGCCCCGTGCTCCAATTTTGGTGCCGAGGGTGCATTTTCGGCCATTTGTGAAATTTTCGTGCGAAAATAAGACTTTTTAGTTTTGGTGCCCCGTGATCCTTGGTGCATTCTTATGCATAAAAAACCATAATGCTCCGAACACTTTTCATTTTTAAGGTCTGGGGTGCCCCGTTGTCCAATTTTGGTGCCGGTGGTGCATTTTCGGCCATTTGTCTAATTTTCGTGCGAAAATTAAACTTTTAGGTTTTGGTGCCGCGTGATCCTTGGTGCATTCTTATACATAAAAAACCAAAATCCTCGGAGAACTTTAAAGTTTTGAAGTTCGAGGTGCCCTGTGGTCCAATTTTGGTGCCCGTGGTGCATTTTTTGCCCATTGTGCAATTTTCGGGCGAAAATAAGACTTTTGGGTTTTGGTGCCCCGTGATCCCTGGTGCATTCTTATGCATAAAAAACCATAATGCTCAGAGCAATTTTCAGTTTTGAGGTCCGAGGTGCCCCGTGGTCCAATTTTGGTGCCCGGGTGCATTTTCGACCCATTGTGCAATTTTCATGCGAAAATATGGTTTTGGTGCCCCTTTATCCCTGGTGCATTCTTATGCATAAAAACCATAATGCTCAGAGCACTTTTCAGTTTTGAGGTCCGTGGTGCCTCGTGGTCCAATTTTGGTGCCCGTGGTGCATTTTCGGCCCATTGTGCAATTTTCGTGCGAAAATAAGACTTTATGGTTTTGGTGCCCCGTGATCCTTCGTGCATTCTTATGCATAAAAAACCATAATGCTCAGAACAGTTTTCAGTCATGAAGTTCGTGGTGCCCCCTGGTCCATTTTTGGTGCCGGGGGTTTGTTTTCAGTCATTTGTGCTATTTTCGAGCGAAAATAAGACTTTTGGGTTTTGGAGCCCCGTGATCCTTGGTGTATTCTTATGCAAAAAAAACCATAATTCTCGGAACAATTTTCAGTCTTGAGATTCGTGGTGCCCGGTGGTCCAATTTTGGTGTCCTGGGTACATCTCGGCCATTTGTTCAATTTTCATGCGAAAGTAAGACTTTTGGGTTTTGGTGCCCTGTGATCCCTGGTGCATTCTTATGCATAAAAAACCAAAATTCTCGGACCACTTTTAAGTATTGGATCCGAGGTGCCCCGTGGTCCAATTTTGGCGCACGTGGTGCATTTTCGTCCCATTGTGCAATTTTCATGCAAAAATAAGACTTTTTCATTTTCGTGCCCCGTGATTCTTGGTGCATTGTTATGCATAAAAAATCACAATGCTTGGAACAGTGTTCAGTCTTAAGGTTCGTGGTGCCCCATGGTCCAATTTTGGTGCCGGGTGTGCATTTCCGGCCATTTTTGCAATTTTCGAGCGAAAATAAGACTTTTGGATTTTTGTGCCCCATTATCCTTGGTGCATTTGTATGCATAAAAAACCGTAATGCTCGAAGCACTTTTAAGTATTGTGGTGTGAGGTGCCCCGTGGTCCAATTTTGGTGCTCGTGGTGCATTTTCGGCCCATTGTGCAATTTTCGTGCGAAAAAAAGACTATTGGGTTTTGGTGCCCCATGATCCTTGGTGAATTCTTATGCATAAAAAACAATAATGCTCTGAACACTTTTCAGTTTTGAGGTCTGGGGTGCCCCAAGGTCCAATTTTGGTGTCGGTGGTGCATTTTCGGCCATTTGTGTAATTTTCGTGCGAAAATAAGACTTTTAGGTTTTGGTGCCGCGTGATCCTTGTTGCATTCTTATACATAAAAAACCATAATGGTCGGAGCAATTTTTAGTTTTGAGGTCCGAGGTGCCCCGTGGTCCAATTTTGGTGCCCGGGTGCATTTTCGGCCCGTTGTGCAATTTTCGTGCGAAAATATGGTTTTGGTGCCCCGTGATCCCTAGTGCATTCTTATGCATAAAAAACCATAATGCTCAGAGCACTTTTCCGTTTTGAGGTCCGAGGTGCCCCGTGGTCCAATTTTGGTGCCCGTGGTGCATTTTCGGCCCATTGTGCAATTTTCGTGCGTAAATAAGACTTTTGGGTTTTGGTGCCCCGTGATCCCTGGTGCATTCATATGAATAAAATCCCATGATGCTTGGAACACTTTTCAGTTTAGAGGTTTATGGTGCCCCGTGGTCCAATTTTGGTGCCGATAGTGCATTTTTGGCCATTTGTGCAATTTTCGTGCGAAAATAAGACTTTTGGGTTTTGGGGCCCCATGATCCTTGGTGCATTCTTATGCATAAAAAACCAGAATGCTCAAAGCACTTTTAAGTTTTGAGGTCCGAGGTGCCCCAGGGTCCAATTATGGTGCACGTGGTGCATTTTCGGCCCGTTGTGCAATTTTCCTGTGAAAATAAGACTTTTTGGTTTCCGTGCACGTGATCCTTGGTTGATTCTTATGCATAAAAAACCAGAATGCTCGGAACAGTTTACAGTCTTGAGGTTCGTGGTGCCCGTGGTCCAATTTTGGTGGCGGGGGTGCATTTTCGGCCATTTGTGCAATTTTCGTGCGAAAATAAGACTTTTGGGTTTCGGTGCCCCGTGATCCCTGGTGCATTCTTATGCATAAAAAACCATAATGCTCGAAGTAATTTTAAGTATTGAGGTCCGAGGTGCCCTGTGGACCAATTTTGGTGCTCGTGGTGCATTTTCGACCCATTGTGCAATTTTCGTGCGAAAATAAGACTTTTAGGTTTTGGTACCCCGTGATCCCTGGTGCATTCTTATGCATAAAAAACAATAATGCTCAGAAAACTTTTCAGTTTTGAGGTCCGTGGTGCCCCGTGGTCCAATTTTGGTGTCGGTGCTGCATTTTCGGCCATTTGTGAAATTTGCGTGCGAAAATAAGACTTTTGGGTTTTGGTGCCCCGTGATCGTTGGTGCATTCTTATGCATAAAAAACCATAATGCTCGGAATACTTTTCAGTTTTGAGGTCCGGGGTTCCCCGTGGTCCAATTTTGGTGCCCATGGTGCATTTTCAGACCATTATGGAATATTCTTGTGAAAAAAAGACTTTTTGGTTTTGGTGCCCCGTGATCCCTGGTGCATTCTTATGCATAAAAAACGATAATGCTCAGAAAACTTTTCAATTTTGAGGTCCGGGGTGCCACGTGGTCCAATTTTGGTGCCAGTGGTGCATTTTCGGCTATTTGTGTAATTTTCGTGCGAAAATGAGACTTTTAGGTTTTGGTGCCGCATAATACTTGGTGCATTCTTTTACATAAAAAACCATAATTCTCGGGGAACTTTTAAGTTTTGAGGTCCGAGGTACCCCGTGGTCCAATTTTGGTGCCCGTGGTGCATTTTCGGCGCATTGTACAATTTTCGTCCAAAAATATGACTTTTGGGTTTTGGCGCCCCGTGATCCCTGGTGCATTCTTATGCATAAAAACCCAAAATGCTTGGAACACTTTTCAATTTACAGGTCCGTGATGCCCCGTTGTCCAATTTTGGTGCCGGTGGTGCATTTTCGGCCATTTGTGCAATTTTCGAGCGAAAATAAGACTTTTGGGTTTCGGTGCCCCGTGATCCATGGTGCATTCTTATGCATAAAAAACCATAATGCTCGAAGTAATTTTAAGTATTGAGGTCCGAGGTGCCCCGTGGACCAATTTTGATGCCCGTGGTGCATTTTCGGCCCATTTTGCAATTTTCGTGCGAAAATAAGACTTTTGGGTTTTGGTACCCCGTGATCCCTGGTGCATTCTTATGCATAAAAAACAATAATGCTCAGAAAACTTTTCAGTTTTGAGGTCCGTGGTGCCCCGTGGTCCAATTTTGGTGTCGGTGCTGCATTTTCGGCCATTTGTGAAATTTGGGTGCGAAAATAAGACTTTTGGGTTTTCGTGCCCCGTTATCCTTGGTGCATTCTTATGCATAAAAAACCGTAATGCTCGAAGCACTTTTAAGTATTGTGGTGTGAGGTGCCCCGTGGTCCAATTTTGGTGCTCGTGGTGCATTTTCGGCCCATTGTGCAATTTTCGTGCGAAAATAAGGCTTTTGGGTTTTGGTGCCCCGTTATCCCTGGTGCATTCTTATGCATAAAAAACCATAATGCTTGGAACACTTTTCAGTTTAGAGGTCTGCGGTACCCCGTGGTCCAATTTTGGTGCCAGTGGTGCATTTTCGGCCATTTGTACAATTTTCGTGCGAAAATAAGGCTTTTGGGTTTTGGTGCCCCATGAGCCTTGGTGCATTCTTATGCATAAAAAACCATAATGCTCGGAGCACTTTTTAGTTTTGAGGTCCGTCGTGCCCCGTCGTCCAATTTTGGTGTCGGTGGTGCATTTCAGGCCATTTGTGCAATTTTCCTGCGAAAATTAGACTTTTGGGTTTTGGTGCCCCGTGATCCTTGGTGCAATCCTATGCATAAAAAACTATAATGCTCGGATCAGTTTTCAGTCTTGAGATTCGTGGTGCCCGGTGATCCAATTTTTGTGCCGGGGGTGCATTGTCGGCCATTTGTGCAATTTTCGTGCGAAATAAGACTTTTGAGGGATACCAGAATCCCAACCCGAACAGCAACAACAACAACAACTTAGAGTGCTATAGGTGTGGAGGACCAGATCTAGCAAGGAACTGCAACCAGTCACAAGTTGTTATCTGTAACAACTGCGGGAAAAAGGGGCATGCAGCCAAGAACTGTTGGGCTGCTCCAAGGATCACCAGAGGTGTCGAAAATGCGATGAAGGACAATCAAGGGAGATAAAGGGTAGTTGCGAAGGTATTTGCTATGAGTGGCTCTGAAGTCACTGCATCTGATGACCTAATCCAAGGTTAGTAAATTTTGGGGACAAAATTTCTAAAAGGGTGGGAGAGTTGTAACACCCTGAAAATTTCAACTCAGTTATATAAGTATATACATATATATATTTATAAATATGTATATATTTATATAATTCTCTGTAAGTAACTCTCTGTAATTAGCTTTCTACAATTAATTCTCTGTAGTTACTTCCTATGTTTTTGTTTGTAAGTTGCTATAAAATTCTGTGATTGAATTGTTTATGTTGTGTATTTATTTATTTAATTGTGCAGTGTAATATGTACTTAATGATCAAGTACGTATATTGTCTGTGTATGCTTATCTGTTATACCTGCTAGTAATTAATTGAGTTGAGATTAATTACTAGTAGTAAAATATTTATAATATCTGTTGCTATGCACTAATTAATCTATTGTTTGCAAATTGGTTTTAAGTATTTTAATTATATTAAATTCTAGTAACTTGCACACTAAGTTACCTCTTATAAAGTTTATCAGTAAATAATTTCTTTACAGAGGAAATTTTATTTGAGCTACTAGAAAAGTTTTTATTACTAGAAGTTTTATAAAATTAATTAGATGTTTGAAATTAAGTTTTAAAATTTTAAAACACACCTCTTTACGATTACACAGTATAAAATTACACTGTGTAAATTAAATTGAGTAACCAAAGTCCCTAATCCTAAGCTAATGACACAACATTACATGCAAAGCCTAAACTAATGACACCTAAGCTAATGCATACATGCATGTCATCTATGATCAACACCTAAGCATCACTAAGACAACACCTAATCCCATGCACTTAACCTAAGCTTGACACCTAGCTACCCAAAACCCCACGGCCAAACCCAACAACACAACACTAATCTCACTTTCTCTCACTCACCTAAACACCAAACTTAATCTCCAAGTTTTGAACAAGAAAAAAAATCCTCTCATCTCTCTCTTTTCTTCTCTTGGCCGAGAGCTAGAGGAAGGCAAGGGAGGCCATTGAAGAGCTTGGTGGTTGCATGCAAAGCTTGGATCATCACCAACACATCCTCTAGTTCTCATTTCCACTTTCACCTCTTCTCCTTTTCGGTTGAATTTCAACACTAGGTAAGGGGAACTCTCTTGTGGATTCTTTGTTTTCTTTTTCTGTTGAGAATATGGTTAAGGGCTGGGGGCCTTAACTATAGCATCCATGCATGCCTCCATTGATAAGAATTATGATGTGTTTGAATTCTTTGTTGAATTGAAATTGGATGGGTAGTGTTGAATTCTCTTTGGCAGTAGTTGTGAGACTTTGCATGTGGGGAGTAAATTCATTTTTCACCTTGTAATTGGAATGAAAATGGCCCTGGAAACAAGTGAGGTCATGTACCATTTTCTCAAAATGGTTTGATCAAGTTTTCTTTAAAAATGTTAACTAAAATTCGTTGGCAGTGGCTGTATTTTCGTTTACTGTGGAACAGCCCTCACTGTTTTTCCATTTTTGAAAGATATAACCGTTATTTTTTGTGAAATTTGTTTTGAATCAAAATAGACACAAAATGAAACAACTTTTGTGTTGATACCTTTGAAAAATAATTTCATCTTGGGGTTCATCCATGGCTCGAAAGTGGACTGTCCTGTTTTGGGGTTTCACTGGAACAGGGCTCGGTTTTTGTTAAAATTCTCCCTGTGTACTTAATCTTTTTGAAATTTAATTAAACCTTTAAAAACTAGACACAATAAGCTTTTTAACCATGTATATTACAAAAATTACCAAGCACAATCTACACATTAATTTTTCAAAAAGAAACAGAACAAGGGTTTAGGACTCTGTTTTGAGTCAAAAATTGTAGGCTGCTAGGAATATTTTTACTGGGAGTAATAGAAAATTAATTTGGAAGCAAGAAATACCTTTTTGGAAAGATCAAGGTGTTAGCTTTAAACTGTAAAAAGTTTCATTTAATTTAGCATTGGGAAGTGGGAGAAATTTACATTTCTTTGAGCTATGTTCAGTGAGCACTCAAAATCCAGGGCTGCTGACTTAGAAATTTTTTTATAAAATTTTATAGATGTTTATTTTATAAGTGGGATACCTTTCTGTGAACTAGATTTCAAGAGCTTCAATTTCATATAAAAAAATTTCAATTCCAAGGTCATTTGCTACAATCAGTGAGAGCTCACATTCAGTATTGCCAAAGAGAAATATGCCTTTTTAGTCAATTGTGTTACCATATGTGTGTTATTTTGAATTGTGGAAATTATAATTATTAATTGTGATTTTGTAAGGCAGTGGATATGTAATATCCATTGACCTATTCTGTTTTGGGTTTAAGTCCCAGAAATGTGAATCTTGGGTACTTAATCTTTGAAAGTGTGATTTTGTGTGCTTTTATGATACAGTCCTTTGGACTATAGGTTAACTTTGTGATAAAATTGTTTGTCTGTGTGATGTGTTCACAAGACTCGGGCGCGAGTACTTGTGAGGACTAGAACTATGTTCTAGTGTTTTTGGCTAGACTGCCATGTAACAGATAAATGAAACTTGAACAGTGAGCACAATTAATTAGACTAAAAGATTTATTTTATTTTTATTAAATAGAAATTAATTAACGAACTCTTTATTTTATACATTGGACATAGAAAAAATTTAGGACCTTGGCGTGGATGAATCAATGGTAAGTTATTAATTATTAAAAATTATAGAAATTAATGAGAGGATGAGGCACAAATAAAGCTTAACAAGATTTTGTTACGTGTTGTGAATCATGTTGATTTCTGAGAGTCGTGCAATGGAATTGCGTGTGCGCGATGATTCGTGGGAACTGCAAGATGAAAAGAGAGTCACGTGGAGTGTTCCAGCTGTGAGAATAACAAAGAGAGGGGGGAGTTCGAAATACGTGTCACGACATAATTTGACGGTCACCCGTAGAAAGGTGATGGAGGCAAATGTCCTCATACATATGATTTTTTAGCAGAGCTGGGGTCTCAGGCTCGACATCTATTCGACCGTCCTGTACCATGTGCAGCAGAACCCCACTGTGACGAGGAAGAATAATCCTTGTGAGGAGAGTTGTGGAGGAGTCGGTCCTCTGAGTATTGGATGATCACAGTTGGTACCTGGGAGATGATCGTAAGGCAAATTGACCTTGAAAGGTAAGGCACTGAGTTGTGACGATAGATCACATAGCTGACTCGGCCACCCTGACAAAAATACGAGACATCATCAGTTGGTGAGAGCCCACCATAGTACCATGGTGAGAGGTGTACTCCCAACAGTCATCCAACTCAATTGTGTAAGACCACTGAGTTCTAGGAGTTCCAGTGGCAGCTGGCCAGTAAGAAAGGATTTCAGAATTAGTGAAAGGAAACGATTAGGATTACGAGTGTAACGTTAGACAACCACATGGCGATGGTGGACAGGATTTTGTTTGTGACTTGTAAAGTCATTGTTTGTGTGCTGCTTGATGAAATAGAGAGTTCACCCTTCGGTTTATTTTCTTTTAGGGGCAGATGGCAGTGGAGGACTCAACCCTCCATTGGAGGATTGAGAGCATATTTGGGAGATGGATAACATGAAATATAGAGAAATACACTAGAAGGGGGGTTGAATAGTGTATTTATAATTTCTTTGAAAAACTTTAACTAATGTGAAGATAGTATATCTTAAGTTTTACAAGAACTTAGTAAAACAGAAGATTATGCTATCGTCCAGCAGTTCAAAAGCAACAGTCCAATGAAACTGCTTTTTCTTGCTTTTCGTTAGAACACACGTAAAAGATAATCGTAGATAAAACGTGTAAAGAAACACTTTCGTAGTATGTTGAAGAGATAGTTTAATAGATATGCAAATAAGCTAGAAAGCGAGAGAATAGAACACTTAGTTTTATACTGGTTCACTCAACTGAGCTACGTCCAGTTCTCCTTCAAAAACTTTTGAAGGGTTCTACTAATCAAGATCTGATTACTCTCAAGTATTCTAACCTTGCCACTTCTGGCTACAAGTATTCTCTAGGCCACTCCTGACACACCTTTAATCTCCCCTTGAGATTAAACACAAACCCAAGTATTCTTTAACACTAAGCCACTCCTGGCTTTCCAAACAGAATTGTTTGAGTATAGAAAGTAAGACTAACTCTCACAGAGAGGATATTACAGTAAACATGAATATACAGAATCGCTTAGCAAAGCTAAGAAGAAAGCTCGTTTTGCTTAAGTATTGATCGTCCAGTCGTTTTGACAGAGATTCAGCTCTTTATAAATTTTTTGTCAGTCTGATACATGAGCTCATTCCTCTATTTATAGGCAGCTTGTTGAAAGGTATCCGTTGTGGGATCTGTTCCTTTGCCAAGAGCGGTTCTCTCCAAAGCATGTGACCGTTGTCACGTTTTGACTTAGGGTGGAGAGATAGAGGAGACAACCGTACATATAACGCCTCTCCTACTTGTACTTTTTCTGCAAAGAGAAGGTTCTTCTTTTCCTGTTCAATACTATTCGAAAAATCAAATAGAATGACATATTAAAATGTGAGAGAATAATCGTTGCATTATATAGAATCAACATTGAAAACGTATTTCCTTATAATATTATTTTAAGATAGAAACTACAGAGTGGGTTATATAGTCATTGGACGCTTGCTCTCACAGGAGCATTGGACACTGCCTGTAGAATTCTTACAAAACACATTTGGACGCTTTTCTTATTAAAACATAAAGTCGAGGTTTGAGAGATACAATACCATTGCGGAATTGGACGACGTAAATCCTATAACACTCAAACTGGATCATTAGATACTTCAAAATTTATCCTTTAGTTGTTATCATCAAAACCAAAATTCGAGGGGTTGGACATCGTCTAAGGTCTTAGAACCTAACAATCTCCCCCTTTTTGATGATGACAAATAATGGTAAATTTTGATGTTAACATTCACATAATCATATATGAATACAATGAATCAAGTCAGAGATGATTATGTTATGCCAGTGTATAAATGTGAAATGAAGTACTCCCCCTGAGTTCAACATTTCTTATGCATATGATAACAGAGAAATATAAAAAAGCAAGAATATATCAGGTATAACAGATATCAGAGTGTAAAACATATCAAGGATATGGATGCGGAATTTATGAAATAAACACCTCATGTTTTGATAAAGATGCCAACATTTTTATATACAGAGTGTTTAGCTATTTACTTCTATGACATCAAAATTCCAATTTCTCCCCCTTTGTCATTAACAAAAAAAGGTTTGAAAGATGGAAAAATGATTGGACCATCATGGTCACCTTATGGCTGTGGAGGTGGTTCTTGTGGTGGTGGTGGTTGTTGTTCTGGTGGCGCTTGTATAGGTGGTGCTGGTTGAGGAGGTTGTGGTTGGACGGGTGGAACTGCATGAGCAACTTGTCCAAGCAAGGTGGCTGCTGTATTTTGAATCTGGTTCACAAGCGTCTGGGAGAGACTCATGAACTGTTCAGTGATGGCATTCTGCAGCATCAGACGATGTTGAGCAGCCTCAGCCTGTTGCCTTTGCTGAAAAGCTTGAAGAGCTGCTTCGGTTTCCAGCTGTTGTTGCCTCAGAGCCTGTTGCACTATCTCGTGAACACGATCTTCTGAGACTCCTTGAGGTTCAGCAAATCGCAAGGGATGGATGCCCCTTGGACTTGAAGATCCGGTGGGAACCAGTTGTCGTGTGCCCGAATGTGCTTCAGTAGATGCATCAACAATGGGGAAGCTGGTGATATCTTCAGCAGTAGGCTTTGTTGCAGTTGCTTCCATTGGCTTGGATGCTTCAACAACGAGCTCTCTATCATCCTTGGACTTTCCAGATTGGACGGTAGGTTCTTCATGTGACGTGACAAAGTGTTCCACGTCCACTGGTACAGATGAGTCCAGGTCAAGATGAGCTAGCACCTTTGTTACTTTGGCAGATGCTTCATCCAGCTCTGCCTGTGTAGCTTTCGACTTAGCAACCTTATCTTCCTTTTCTATGGTTGCGGTCTCAGCTTCCTCAAGAGCCAGCTGCTCTAGACGAGCTTGTTCTGCTATTGTGGCTTCTTCTGCTTTGTACTCCTCATGCAGAGTTTGGAGTTCCTCCACAAACTCTGTGCGATCCAGTGTTCGAAGATCAAACACTTTATTGCTTCTGATTTTTGGCAATGTCTTCATTAACTCTAGATAATCATCTGAATCTTTCAGAAAGCAGGCAAAGGTGTCTGAGAAGTGGTGAGTCTTTACTGGACGCAGCACCTCAATACCATGAGGGGGGTGAACAAAGTCATCCTTGGAGCTGCCTGAGGAGGAGGCTTTCTGGGAATCGTTCCATAAGATCTGGCGCCAAAGATAATGGAATCAAAGGTTCCGAGTGAACGCGTAAGCTTACCAGTCTTGTCAAACAGATGACCCCAGGTATGAGAGGATTTTTGCAGGGTTTCAACTTTCTCTTCCCTGCTTGGCATCTCAATGTCGTAGAACTTGTAGCCTTTCTTGCGACCAGCATCATATAAAGGTAGTCTAGGACATACCCTGTCTGGTACAAACTTTATTTCTGTGGCGCGGCTTATGTGAAGGTTTGGTGGGTAGGCGATGGCTTGGTTTGGTATATACATTTTTTGCAGAAGTTTTCCAAGTTCATCATAGTCGCCTGGCTGGAAGTTTAGCACTGGAGTTCCAGCTGGTAGAGGCAGGAACTTTGTGATTGGAGTCCAGATTCGAACATCCTTGACCCACCCTACATCTGGACGCTGCTTCGTTATGGAAGGGTCCAGACTTTCTTTAATGGCCAACTGCAACTCTGCAGCCAGTTCAATATCCTTGTTAACAGGGGACTTCTTGGACGGTGCCTTCATTTTTCTTGGAGCCTTCCCTTTCTGCTCCGCAACCGTCTTTGTGAATCGAGAGGCAACCTCCACTTCTGGTTTATGCAGATCTTCTGCTGCTGGATGCACTCTTTGCTGAGTCCCAGTTGGACAGGAGTAAAGATGAGGCATGCGGATCAAGTGTGGGTACACTTCTCTCGTCCAATTGGGCAGAGGGTTGCTGATGATCGCTCCTTCTGGCATAGCAGAATAAACAGCTGAAGAAACATGAGCGTAATCATACCTCGTCCACTCTGGTGCTGAGACAGTAGTGAAATGCCGCTTCAAAGGCTCTTGTAGAGGCCTCCAGATCACATCACTTTTCTTACAGTAATTCTGGTCATTTCGTGTAAGAAATGCAACCGAAAAATGTTCTCTGTCTTTTTCTTCTTTGGTTTTCTACTTGGGGGGTATAGTCCATGGGGACCAGGTATCCCTCCATGCATCCCTTGGACGCACAAACTTGGACAGGTCCAAGCGAAGATGTGGATGCTGGGTTGTTGATGTGGATGGAGCACTGGGTGTTGTTGGTAGTAGGGTGCTGGTGGATATGTTGTCGGTGTCTTGAGAGGAAGTTGGTAGAACTGCAATTCTCCTTGGCCTTGCTGCCTGAGTCTTTACTCGTCGTGGCACGTTAGAAGGAAAGGAAATTGGTTTAGCAGGATGTACCTTCTGCTTCTTTTGCTGAGGACCCTCCGTCTCCTCTGCCTTCTTCATGATTTGACCAATTGGGATCTGGTCATCATCATCAAAGTCGTCCAGTAGTTGAAGCTTCCGAACCTTTTGCTTTTCTGGAGCAAGCTTTACTGGTGCTGCCTTTGGACGCTGCTCAGCTTGAGTAGGTTTGGACGCATCAGTCCTTGGACGCTTCTCTGCTGGGAACTGAGCAGTGGATGTGTCAGCATGTCTTTTCTTGGTTCTTCTCTCCTTTTCAGCATCTTCCTCATGCTTCTGAGACATTTGTCGTGTGATCTTTCTGCCCTCCTGTTCCTCCATCAGCCTTTTGATCTTTTTGCCAATACCAAGAAGATCAATCTCTTCTTCATCATTATTGGAGATGATCTTGCTCTGTTCATGTCGTTGCTTGTTGATGGTGTCCTCGTCCAGGTCCCTTAAGACATTGGCTGTTAGCTTGATCTGCATAGGTTTTATGTTGGACTCACCAAACAGTTGTTGTGTTGCTACCATTGGCCCTTTCTTCACAATAGCTTCGTAAACATCTTCTTCCAGTTCATCAAAGAAGCGTTGATAGACCTTTTGGTCCCAGAAGATCTTGTTCATCAGGGCGGCGTAGAAAATGTCATCATTGCCACCCACAGACTTCATCATTCTCACGATATTGACGTAAATGGTGTGAGGGAGATTGAAGGGAATACCTTCCATAATATGGAATATCACAAACTTGTGTAAGTCCGTGACTGAGTCCTTAGACCCAGCTTTGTGCAGGATACTCTTGTTGCACACCTGCTGCCAGATTTTTGCTTCCTCACACAGGTTCCTGTACTCAATCTTTATTGAATCGGTGGATTTGGTCTTGCAAAGCACGGTCACAACATAATTGCCGTACTGCTTGGCCCAGTCTGTTCTGTACTGGTTCTGCTCCCTAATGCAACCAGTTACCTTTGCGATGGTCTCGGTGGACAGTGTCACCTCTCATCCAAGAACCGTGGCCACGAGCTCCCTTGAGCTCTGGAACTTGGCATTTCTCCAGAACATTCTGATCAACTCAGGGAATATTTTCTGGTTTTCATTGAAGTAGCCTCTGATTCCACACTTCAGAAGGCTCTCGTTCAGGTTCAGTCCCAGCTTCTCAAGCTTTTCGATGTCGAAGAAGTGCTCAATGTGCACTGTAGCAGCTCCTTGGCACACAACTATGGTTTCAGGGTAAGTGAGGACGTCGAGTTCCGAGTTGCTTGAGTTTGCAGAGTTTGACATGGTAGAAAAGTTTGGATTTTTAGGTTTTCTGAGAGGGTTTTGGGTTTCTGAGAGAGAGTGTGTGTGTGTGTGTGTGCGCTTAGGGTGATGATAATCTCAGAGAAGATGGATACGGTGGTGTTTTTCTGTGATGAATTGATAAGTGTATATTTGGGCTTTGTTTGGAGGATATGAAATGGTTTTGGGCTTTTTGAATATTTGAAATGTAAATGACGCCATAAAAGCCGCCATGATGAGACGTGTGAAGAATGTGGGTAACTGTGTACGGTTACTAACATTTTGGTGACTCAGCATAGAGTATTAGCTCATACTTACTCTTAAAACGATCCGTTTTGATTATTTGAACAAAACAAGAAAAACTAAGATAAAAAAAACATCGTCCACATATTGGACTTAAGTGAAATATATGTAATGCATGTGCATGACTCTAGTGTTCCTTGGATGACATGTCCTTTGGACGCTATGGTTTTATTGGACGCATCATGTAGATGTTAATCATTCCTTTACAGAGTCCATGCCAAGTTTGTTCCTCAGAAGGATTAACTTGTCTTCAGTGAGGGGTTCGGTGAATATATCAGCAAGCTGATTATCTGTGGTTACAAAGTGTAATTCCACAGTACCCTTTTGAACATGGTCTCTTATAAAGTGATGTTTGATCTCTATATGTTTGGCCCTTGAATGCAATATGGGATTTTTAGAAAGATCTATGGCAGCTTTACTATCACAGAAGATAGGAATGTTACTCTCATATATGTTGTAGTCCTCAAGTTGATGTTTGATCCACAAGATTTGAGAACAGCATTTTGCAGCTGAAATATACTCTGCTTCAGCAGTGGACAGAGCAATGGTTCCTTGCTTCTTGCATGTCCAGGAGACTAGATTACCACCGATGAAGTGACACCCTCCACTGGTGCTTTTTCTTTCAATTCGATCTCCAGCATAATCAGTATCACAGTATCCTATTAGCCTGAAATCTTTCTGCCTTTTGAAATATAACCCAAGGTTAGTGGTTCCAGCAAGATATCGAAAGATTCTTTTAACAGCAGTTAAGTGAACTTCCCTTGGGTCAGATTGAAATCTGCCACATAAGCATACGCTGAACATGGTGTCAGGTCTGGACGCTGCGAGGTATAGGAGTGATCCTATCATACCTCTGTATAGAGTATTATCTACTTTCTTTGAGTTGTCGTCCAGTCCAAGTACTGTTGTTGGATGCATAGGAGTTTTCATTGGTTTTGCATCGTCCAACTTGTACTTCTTTAGCAGCTCTTTGACATACTTAGTCTGATGTATATATATTCCCTTTTCAGTTTGTTTGATTTGAAGTCCAAGGAAGAATTTCAGCTCACCCATCGTGCTCATCTCGAACTCTGTTTGCATTAATTTGGCAAAATCTTCACAGAGAGACTCATTAGTGGCACCAAATATGATATCATCAACATATATTTGTGCAATAATAAAATCAGAAGAGTAGTCTTTGCGAAATAATGTAGTGTCTACTTTTCCTCTTGAAAAACCATTTTCTGACAGAAATGAGCTGAGTTTTTCATACCAAGCTCTAGGGGCTTGTTTCAACCCATATAAGGCTTTGTTAAGTTTAAAAACATGGTTTGGAAAATCATCACTTTCAAATCCTGGGGGTTGTTCCACATAGACTTCTTCCTTTATGAGTCCATTGAGGAATGCACTTTTTACGTCCATTTGATATAGCTTCATATTGCTATGAGCTGCAAATGACAGTAGAATGCGGATTGCCTCCAGACGTGCAACAGGAGCATAAGTTTCAGTATAATCTATACCTTCTTGTTGTGAGTAACCTTTTGCTACCAACCTTGCTTTGTTTCTCACAACATTACCTGCTTCGTCCAGCTTGTTTCTGAACACCCACTTTGCTCCTACAGCTTCTTTGTCGTTGGGGAGTTCTACTAGCTTCCAGACATTGTTCTTTTGAAATTGGTCAAGTTCTTCTTGCATTGCTTTGACCCAGCCTTCATCTTCTAAGGCATCGTCCACAGTCTTAGGTTCTATTTGAGATATGAATGCTGTGTGACCTTGCTGTCGTTGAAGTGAAGATCTGGTTTTGACTCTATCTTTTGGATCTCCAATGATTTGCTCCTGTGGATGATGTTTCTTCATTTGCCAGTTGCGTCCATTTGGTTCTCTTTGTTCTGCGACTGGACCGTCCAGTGGTGCATTTGACTCTTCAACTGAGACATCATGGTTGGACGAATCTGATGACTTACTTGCATCATCCAATCTGAGATCTGCAAATGATTTGTCCAGCTCTGATAATTCCTTATCAGGCTTGTTGTCATTAAACTTCACATGGATAGCTTCTTCAACAACTAAGGTTCTAGAGTTATAAACTCTGTATACCTTTGAAGTTTCAGAATATCCAAGCAGTATTCCTTCATCACACTTAGAATCAAATTTTCCCAGGTTATCCTTAGTGTTCAGAATGAAACATTGACATACAAATGGATGGAAGTAGGATATGTTGGGTCTTCTACCCTTCCACAATTCATATGGAGTCTTTTTCAATATCGGTCTTATATAGATTTTGTTTTGTAAATAGCAGGCAGTATTCACTGCTTCAGCCCAGAAGTGTTTAGGGGTTGAATTATCATTCAACATGGTTCTGGCCATCTCCTGGAGCGACCTATTTTTCCTCTCAACTACACCATTCTGTTGTGGTGTTCTAGGTGTTGAGAAGTTGTGAAGGATACCATTATCCTCACAGAACATTTGAAAACTTTCGTTTTCGAATTCTCCCCCGTGATCACTTCTGATAGAAGTAATGCATACTCCTTTTTCATTTTGAACTCTTTTGCAGAGGTTATAAAAGGCCTTAAAGGACTCATCTTTGTGGGATAGGAATAAGACCCATGTCCATCTAGTATAGTCGTCCACTATAACCAATCCATATCTTTTACCACTTACCGAGGCTGTTCTTGTGGGTCCAAACAGATCAATATGTAATAGCTCAAGAGGTCTAGAAGTGGAAACAATGTTTTTACTTTGAAAAGAACTTTTCACTTGTTTCCCTTTCTGACAAGCTTCACAAAGAAGATCATCTTTATATGACATACTTGGTAGTCCTCTTACGAGGTTGTGCCTGTTCAGCTTTGAGATTAACCTCAAGCTTGCATGACCAAGTCTTTTATGCCATAACCAATGATTTTCTTGTACAGAAACTAGGCATGATACATTTTGACTTGATAGTTCCCCAAGTTTAATCTTATACAGATTGCCTTGCCTCTTTGTGGTAAAGAGAAGGGATCCATCAGAGTTTTTGACTGTACATTCACCTTTGTTAAAGGCAACATCATATCCACTGTCACATAATTGGCATATGCTAAGTAGATTATGTTTAAGACCTTTAACATAAAGAACTTTATCAATACAAGGATAGGGTGGTATACCAATCTTACCTACGCCAGCTATCATCCCTTTCTGATTCCCTCCAAAAGTGACTGTCCCACCAGTCTTGGGTAGGAGGCTTTGGAACATACACCTTTCTCCTGTCATGTGATGTGAGCACCCACTGCCCAGGTACCATGATTGGAGTTTCTTTCCTGCTGTTAAGCATGTCTACAGCAGGAACAATTTTATCCTTAGGTACCCAGATTGACTTGGGTCATTTTTTGTTAGCTCGAAGGGCATTGAATGCTCCCTTCTTAGGCAGGTGTCTGCATTTGGACGTTATATGTCTAGGTTTCCCACAGAAGTAGCAAACATCTATTTCCTCATCATGAATGTATTTCTTTCCCTTATATCCATGTCCTGACCTGTCATTTGGTCTCTTACAACCTTCATATTTTAAAAGATTTTTGAGGTTGTCAGAGCCCTTGACAAAGTTTGACAGATCCTTCTTTAGGCTGTCAATTTCTTCATGAAGTTTTACAACATCATGTGGTTGACCTCTTAAGGAAGTATCTGCTTCAACTTTCAGAAGCTTCTCAACTAGCCTTTTGTTTTCTGCGTTGAGATTTCGAATCTCTATGGAAAGATTTCTTTCTCTAGTCCTTGAATCCTCACAGGATTTATGGGCTCGAGCAGCATCATTCCAGAGAGTTCGCCTCTCCATATTTGTAATTTCATTTTGCCTTGAGAGCTCTGTAAACTTTTTCTGTAAATCCTCCTTTTCACTTTCCAGTTGTCTAACACTTTTTTCTAAAGCTTCTTTTTCTTTTGAAAGTGATTTGGATGATTTCTTTAAAGTTCTATAGGCCTTTGACAGAATAGAAGAGTTTGAAAGTAGTTCATGATAAGCTTCTTGAATTGAATCTATGTCATTAAAATCTACCTCATCTTCTTCTTCTGGTTCAGAAGAGTCAGTTAAGGTGTCTGCCATCAGACATATGCGTGCTTCCTCTTCTTCTCCATCGTCCGATGATGAGTCATCGTCCAGGTCTTCCCATGTGGACATCAGAACTTTCTTACCCTTTCCTTTGCTGAAGAATTTCTTCTTCTTGTCCTTGCTTTTGTCGAGATCTGGGCATTCTGATTTGAAGTGTCCTGGCTTTTTGCATTCGTAGCATACAATTGGACTCTTCTCCTTCTTTTCTTTGAAGCCTTTCCTGTTTGGGTTTCTCCATCTGGATCCACCTTTCTTCTTCCATATAGCATGTATCCTTTTGGATATAAAGGATAGTTCATCATTCTCGTTTGAGTCATCATCTTCATATTGTTCGTCTGATGATGTTTCAGCTTGCATGGCTTTGGACGATGATGTTTTCCTTGGCTTCTGGACGCTGAGCGCCAGAGACTTATTTTTTTTACCATCACTATCTTGATGCAGTTCTAGTTCTTGCACCTTGAGAGTTCCCATGAGTTCTTCTAGGGACATATCGTCCAGTTCCATTTTTGTTCTCAAGGCTGTAACCTGTGGTCTCCATTTCCTAGGCAAACTTCTTAGAATTTTGTCAATATGTTCATAGTTATTGTAATCTTTACCATGTGCTCTAAGTTCATTTAGTATGGTTTGAAACCGTCCAAACATACTTTGTATGTCCTTGTTTTCTTCCATACTAAACAACTCATATTGACGAGTAAGGAGACTGAGTTATTTACGTTTTACCTGAGTGGAACCCTCATACGTTAACGCAAGAGTGTCCCACATTTGTTTTGCGCTTTTGAGACTGTGCACCTTGTTGTATTCTTGTTCGCTCAGTGCACACATGATGATGTTTCTGGCTCTGGAGTTGAGATAAAATCATTGTTTTTGCTCTTCCATCCATCTATCCTTTGGGATTTTGTTGAGGCTCGCATCAAGTGGAATATAGTCGCCCATCTCCACAACTTCCCACATGTCAATATGGCTAGATTCAAAGAATGCTATCATTCTTTGTTTCCAGTAATCATATTTGACACCCTTGAAGAGTGGTGGTCTGTTCACAGCTTGTCCTTCATTTTCCATCTTTCTTAGGATCTTTCCTCTGTACTGCTAAGTACTCAACCCAAGAGGTTGAGCTATGATGCCAACTGAAATATAGAGAAATACACTAGAAGGGGGGTTGAATAGTGTATTTATAATTTCTTTGAAAAACTTTAACTAATGTGAAGATAGTATATCTTAAGTTTTACAAGAACTTAGTAAAATAGAAGATTATGCTATCGTCCAGCAGTTCAAAAGCAACAGTCCAATGAAACTGCTTTTTCTTGCTTTTCGTTAGAACACACGTAAAAGATAATCGTAGATAAAATGTGTAAAGAAACACTTTCGTAGTATGTTGAAGAGATAGTTTAATAGATATGCAAATAAGCTAGAAAGCGAGAGAATAGAACACTTAGTTTTATACTGGTTCACTCAACTGAGCTACGTCCAGTTCTCCTTCAAAAACTTTTGAAGGGTTCTACTAATCAAGATCTGATTACTCTCAAGTATTCTAACCTTGCCACTTCTGGCTACAAGTATTCTCTAGGCCACTCCTGACACACCTTTAATCTCCCCTTGAGATTAAACATAAACCCAAGTATTCTTTAACACTAAGCCACTCCTGGCTTTCCAAATAGAATTGTTTGAGTATAGAAAGTAAGACTAACTCTCACAGAGAGGATATTACAGTAAACACAAATATACAGAATCGCTTAGCAAAGCTAAGAAGAAAGCTCGTTTTGCTTAAGTATTGATCGTCCAGTCGTTTTGACAGAGATTCAGCTCTTTATAAATTTTTTGTCAGTCTGATACATGAGCTCATTCCTCTATTTATAGGCAGCTTGTTGAAAGGTATCCGTTGTGGGATCTGTTCCTTTGCCAAGAGCAGTTCTCCAAAGCATGTGACCGTTGTCACGTTTTGACTTAGGGTGGAGAGATAGAGGAGACAGCCGTACATATAGCGCCTCTCCTACTTGTACTTTTTCTGCAGAGAGAAGCCTCTTCTTTTCCTGTTCAATACTATTCGAAAAATCAAATAGAATGACATATTAAAATGTGAGAGAATAATCGTTGCATTATATAGAATCAACATTGAAAACGTATTTCCTTATAATATTATTTTAAGATAGAAACTACAGAGTGGGTTATATAGTCATTGGACGCTTGCTCTCACAGGAGCATTGGACGCTGCCTGTAGAATTCTTACAAAACACATTTGGACGCTTTTCTTATTAAAACATAAAGTCGAGGTTTGAGAGATACAATACCATTGCGGAATTGGACGACGTAAATCCTATAACACTCAAACTGGATCATTAGATACTTCAAAATTTATCCTTTAGTTGTTATCATCAAAACCGAAATTCGAGGGGTTGGACATCGTCCAAGGTCTTAGAACCTAACATAACAGTTGTGGTCCAGGGCGTAGATCACATCTTGGGCTACATCCGGTTCGCACGAATGCCCACATATGACCCTTGGGGCTTAGGATCTCTGCATAGGGTGGGAGTTAGAAGATGACTACTCTGAGTCCTAGGACTTTCTTTTCTTTGTCATGTATCTAGTTGGGGTAGACATAGGCACTTAGATTTCTTTTGTTATGTGTATATGTCAGTCATCATGTCATATGACTATGTTCTAGTTTTCCCTTACTTTGCCTTTCTACGTGTTTACTGTTATGCTCCGACGGTACATTATGTTAAACACTTTCAGATATGCATATGTTATATTTTAGTCAAAATTATCAATTGTATTTACATATTTCTACTCCTTCGAAAACTTAAAACTGTTCCTTTACAATAAAAATAACGCCACAACCTTTTCTGCCAAATTATATTAATGCATTATAAGTATTAAAACGAAACACAACATTCGAAATTAAAATTGAGGAAAAAGTTTGTTTTAAAAAAAAAATCCATAAAATCCCAATTAAGTTTTCTTAATTTCACTAGATTTTCGTAAGTAAATTAATAAAAATGTGTTATGAAATAATTAATTGAATTAAACCTTTCATATTTCCATAATAGAAATTAGGATGTTACACAGAGCACTTTTAAGTTTTGTGGTATGAGGTGCCCCGTGGTCCAATTTTGGTGCCCGTGGTGCATTTTTGGCCCATTGTGCAATTTTCGTGCAAAATAAGACTTTTGGGTTTCGTGCACCATGATCCCTGGTGCATTCTTATGCATAAAAACCATAATGCTCGGAACACTTTTCAGTTTCGAGGTCCAAGGTGCCCTCTGGTCCAATTTTGGTACCCGTGGTGCCTTTTCGGCCCATTGTGC
This sequence comes from Pueraria montana var. lobata, assembly GCA_026413185.1. Lineage (NCBI taxonomy): Eukaryota > Viridiplantae > Streptophyta > Magnoliopsida > Fabales > Fabaceae > Pueraria > Pueraria montana. The sequence continues at coordinate 8,583,587 of CM048649.1, forward strand.
AATTTTCGTGCGAAAATAAGACTTTTGGGTTTGGTAACAGTGATTTCTGGTGCATTCTTATGCATAAGAAACCATAATGCTCGGAACACTTTTCAATTTTGAGGTCCGGGGTGCCCCGTGGTCCAACTTTGGTGCCTGTGGTGCATTTTCGTCCCATTGTGCAATTTTCGTGCGAAAATAAGACTTTTGGGTTTTGGTACCCCGTGATCCTTGGTTCATTCTTATGCATAAAACCCCATAATGCTTGGAACACTTTTCAGTTTTGATGCCCGTGATGACTCGTGGTCCAATTTTGGTGCCGGTGGTGCATTTTCGGCCATTTGTGCAATTTTTGTGCGAAAATAAGACTTTTGAGTTTTGGTACCCCATGATCCTTGGTGCATTCTTATGCATAAAAAACCATAATTCTCATAACACTTTTCAATTTTGAGGACCGTGGTTCCCCGTGGTCCAATTTTGGTGCCGGTGGTGCATTTCCGGCCATTTGTGCAATTTTCGTGCGAAAATAAGACTTTTGGGTTTTGGTGCCCCGAGATCCGTGGTGCATTCCTATGCATAAAAACCAATAATGCTCAGAACATTTTTCAGTCTTGATATTCGTGGTGCCCGGTGGTCCAATTTTGGTGCCGGGGGTGCATTCTCGGCCATTTGTGCAATTTTCATGCGAAAATAAGACTTTTGGGTTTTGGTGCCCTGTGAACCCTGGTGCATTCTTATGCATAAAAAACCATAATGCAAGGACCACTTTTCAGTTTTGATGTCCATGGTGCCCCGTGGTCCAATTTTGGTGCCGGGGGTGCATTTTCGGCCATTAGTGCAATTTTCGAGCGAAAATAAGACTTTTGGGTTTTGGTGCCCTGTGAACCCTGGTCCATTCTTATGCATAAAAAACCATAATGCTTGGAGCACTTTTCAATTTTGAGGTTTGAGGTGTCCCATGGTCCAATTTTGGTGCACGTGGTGCATTTTCGGCCCATTGTGGAGTTTTCGTGAGAAAATAAGACTTTTGGATTTTGGTGCCCCATGATCCTTGGTGCATTCTTATGCATAAAAAACCGTAATGCTCGAAACAATTTTCAGTCTTGAGGTTCGTGGTGCCCCGTGGTCCAATTTTGGTGCTAGGGGTGCATTTTTGGCAATTTGTGCAATTTTCGTGCGAAAATAAGACTTTTGGGTTTTGGTGCCCCGTGATCCCTGGTGGATTCTTATGCATAAAAAACTATAATGCTCAGAACACTTTTCAGTTTTGAGGTCTGTGGTGCCCTGTGGTCCCATTTTTGTGCCGGTACTGCATTTTCGGCCATTTGTGAAATTTTCGTGCGAAAATAAGACTTTTGGGTTTTGGTGCCCCGTGATCCTTGGTGCATTTTTATGCATAAAAAACTATAATGCTCGAAACACTTTTCGATTTTTAGGTCCGGGGTGCCCCGTGGTACAATTTTGGTGCACGTGGTGCATTTTCAGCCCATTGGGAAATTTTCGTGCGAAAATAAGACTTTTGCTTTTTGGTGACCCGTGATCCTTGGTGCATTCTTATGCATAAAAAATCATAATGCTCGGAACAGTTTTCAGTCTTCAGGTTCGTGGTGCCCCGTGGTCCAATTTTGGTGTCGGTGGCGCATTTTCGGCCATTTGTGCAATTTTCGTGTGAAAATAAAACTTTTGGGTTTTGGTGCCCTGTGATACCTGGTGCATTCTTATGCATAAAAAACCATAATGCTCGGAGCACTTTTCAGTTTTGAGGCCCGAGGTGCCCCGTGGTGCATTTTCGGCACATTATTGAATTTTCGTTCGAAAATAAAACTATTGGGTTTTGGTGCCCAGTGATCCGTGGGGCATTCTTATGCATAAAAACCCATAATCCTTGGAGCACTTTTTAGTTTTGAGGTTCGCGGTGCCCCGCGGTCCAATTTTGGTGCCGGTGTTATATTTTCGGCCATTGGTGAAATTTTCGTGCGAAATAAGACTTTGGGGTATTGGTGCCCCGTGATCCCTGGTTTATTCTTATGCATCAAAAACCATAATGCTCGGAGGACTTTTAAGTTTTGAGGTCCGAGGTGCCCCGTGGTCCAGTTTTGGTGCCGGTGGTGCATTTCCGGCCATTTGAGCAATTTTCGTGCAAAAATAAGACTTTTGGGTTTTGGTGCCCTTTGAACCCTGGTGCATTCTTATGCATAAAAAACTATAATGCTCATAGCACTTTTTAGTTTTGACGTCCGAGGTGCCCCGTGGTCCAATTTTTGTGCCTGTGGTGCATTTTCGGGCCTTTGTGCAATTTTCGTACGAAAATAAGACTTTAGGGTTTTGGTGCCTCGGGATCCTTGGTGCATTCTTATGCATAAAAACTACCATAATGCTTGGCGCACTTTTAAGTATTAAGGTCCGAGGTGCCCCGTGGTCCAATTTTGGTGTCCGTGATGCATTTTCTTCCCATTGTACAATTTTTGTGCGAAAATAAAGACTTTTGAGTTTTGGTACCCCATATCCCTGGTGCATCTTATGCCATAAAAAACCATAATGCTTGGAGCACTTTTAAGTTTTGTGGTCCGAGGTGCCCCGTGGTCCAATTTTGGTGCCCGTGGTGCATTTTCGTCCCATTGTACAATTTTCGTGCGAAAATAAAGACTTTTGAGTTTTGGTACCCCATATCCCTAGTGCATCTTATGCCATAAAAAACCATAATGCTTGGAGCACTTTTAAGTTTTATGGTCCGAGGTGCCCCGTGGTCCAATTTTGGTGTCCGTGATGCATTTTCGTCCCATTGTACAATTTTCGTGCAAAAATAAAGACTTTTGAGTTTTGGTACCCCATATCCCTGGTCCATCTTATGCCATAGAAAACCATAATGCTTGGAGCACTTTTAAGTTTTGTGGTCCGAGGTGCCCCGTGGTCCAATTTTGGTGCCCGTGGTGCATTTTCGGCCCATTGTAGAATTTTCGTGCGAAAATAAGACTTTTGGGTTTTGGTGCCCCGTGATCCCTGGTGCATTCCTATGCATAAAAAACCATAATGCTCGGAACGGTTTTCAGTCTTGAGTTCGTGGTTCCCGGTGGTCCAATATTTTGCCGAGGGTGCATTCTCGGCCATTTGTGCATTTTTCGTGCGAAAATAAGACTTTTGGGTTTTGGTTCCCCGTGATCCCTGGTACATTCTTATGCATAAAAAACCGTAATGCTCGGAGCACTTTTATGTATTGAGGTCCGAGGTGCCCCGTGGTCCAATTTTGGTGCACATGGTGCATTTTCGGCCCATTGTGCAATTTTTGTGTGAAAATAAGACATTTGGGTTTTGGTGCCCCGTGATCCCTGGTGCATTCCTATGCATAAAAAACCATAATGCTCAGAACAGTTTTCAATCTTGAGTTCATGGTTCCCAGTGGTCCAATTTTTTTGCCGGGGGTGCATTCTCGGCCATTTGTGCAATTTTCTTGCGAAAATAAGACTTTTGGGTTTTGGTTCCCCGTGATCCCTGGTGAATTCTTATGCATATAAAGCCGTAATGCTTGAAGCACTTTTATGTATTGAGGTCCGAGGTGCCCCATGGTCCAATTTTGGTGCCCGTGGTGCATTTTCGGCCCATTGTGCAATTTTCGTGTGAAAATAAGTATTTTGGGTTTCGGTGCCCCGTGATCCCTGGAGCATTCCTATGCATAAAAAACCATAATGCTCGGAACAGTTTTCAGTCTTGAGATTCGTGGTTCCCGGTGGTCCAATTTTTGTACCGTGGGTGCATTTTCGGCCATTTGTGCAATTTTCGTGCGAAAATAAGACTTTTGGGTTTTGGTGCCCCGTGATCCCTGGTGCATTCTTATGCATAAAAAACCATAATGCTCGAAGAACTTTTATCTATTGAGGTCCGAGGTGCCCCATGGTCCAATTTTGGTGCTCGTGGTGCATTTTCGGCCCATTGTGCAATTTTCGTGCGAAAATAAGACTTTTGGGTTTTGGTGCCCCGTGATCCTTGGGGCATTCTTATGCATACAAAACAATAATTCTCAGAACAGTTTTCAGTGTTGAGATTCCTGGTGCCCGGTGGTCTAATTTTGGTGCCAGGGGTGCATTTTCGGCCATTCGTGCAATTTTTGTACGAAAATAAGACTTTTGGATTTTGGTGCCTTTTGAACCCTGGTGCATTCTTATGCAAAAAAAAAAAAACCATAATGCTTCGAGCAGTTTTCAGTTTTGAGGTCCGACGTGTCCCGTGGTCCAACTTTGGTGCACGTGGTGCATTTTCGGCCCATTGTGCAATTTTTGTGCGAAAATAATACTTTTGGGTTTTGTTGGCACGCGATCCTTGGTGCATTGTTACGAATAAAAAACCATAATGCACGAAACAGTTTTCAGTCTTGAGGTTCATGGTGCCCCGTGGTGCAATTTTGGTGCCGGGGGTACATTTTCAACCATTTGTGCAATTTTCGTGCGAAAATAAGACTTTTGGGTTTTGGTGCCCCGTGATCCCTGGTGCAATCTTATGCATAAAAAACCATAATGCTCGGAACACACTTCAGTTTTGAGGTCCGTGGTGCCCCGTGGTCCAATTTTGGTGCCGGTGGTGCATTTTCGGCCATTTGAGCAATTTTCGTGGGAAAATAGGACTTTTGGGTTTTGGTGCCCTGTGATTGCTGGTGCATTCTTATGCATAAAAAACCATAATGCCAGGAGCACTTTTCAGTTTTGAGGTCTGAGGTGCCCTGTGGTCCAATTTTGGTGCCAGTGGTGCATTTTAAACGCGTTGTTCAATTTTCATGCGAAAATAAGACTTTTGGGTTTTGGTTCCCCGTAACCCCTTGTGCATTCTTATGCATAAAAAGCCATAATGTTTGGAAAACTTTTTAGTTTTGTGGTCCGTGGTTCCCCGTGGTCCAATTTTATTGCCGGTGGTGCATTTTCGGCCATTTGTGCACTGTTCATGCGAAAATAAGACTTTTGGGTTTTGGTGCCTATGAACCTTGGTGATTTCTTATGCATAAAAAATCATAATGATCAGAGCACTTTTCAGTTTTGAGGTCCGAGGTGCCCCGTGGTCCAATTTTTGTGCAAGTGGTGCATTTTCGGCCCATTTTGCAATTTTCGTGCGAAAATAAGACGTTTGGGATTTGGTGCCCTGTGATCTTTGGTAGATTCTTATGCATAAAAAACCTTAATGCTTGGGCCACTTTTATGTTTTGAGGTCCATGGTGCCCCGTGGTCCAATTTTGGTAATTGTGATGAATTTTCGGCACATGGTGCAATTTTCAAGCCAAAGTAAGACTTTTGGGTGTTGGTACCCCGTGATCCCTGGTGCACCCTTATGCATAAAAAACCATAATGCACTAAGAACTTTATAGTTTTGAGGTCTGTGGTTCCCCGTGGTGCATTTTCAGCCCATTGTGCAATTTTCGTGCGAAAATAAGACCTTTGGGTTTTGGTGCCCCGTGATCCCTGGTTCATTCTTAGTTTTGAGGTCCGTGGCGCCCCGGGGTCCGATTTTACTGCCCCATGGTGCATTTTTCGTCCATGGTGCAATTCGTCCCAAAATAAGACTTTTGGGTTTTGGTTCCCCGTGATCCTTGGGGCATTTTTATGCATAAAAAACCATAAGGCTTCGAGCACTTTTCAGTTTTGAAGTCCGTGGTGCCCTATGGTCCAATTTTGGTGCCCGTGGTGCATTTTCGGCCAATTGTGCAATTTTCGTGCGAAAATCAGACTTTTGGGTTTTGGTGCCCCATGATTCCTGGTGCATTCTTATGCATAAAAAAACATAATACTCAGAGCACTTTTCAGTTTTGAGGTATGTGGTGCCTCGTGGTCCAATTTTGGTGCCGGTGGTGCATTTTTGGCCATTTGTGCATTTTTGGTGCGAAAATAAGACTTTTGGGTTTTGGTGCCCCGTGATACCTGGTGCATTTTTATTCATAAAAAACAAAAATGCTAAGAACACTTTTCAGTTTTGAGGTCTGTGGTGTCCAGTGGTCCAATTTTGGGGCCCCGTGAGGCAATTTTGTGCCACAGTGGAATTTCCGTGCCAAAATAAGACTTTTGGGTTTTGGTGCCCCGTGATCCTTGGGTATTCTTATGCATAAAAAACCATAATTCTCAAAGAACTTTTGAGTTTGGAGGTCCGTGGTTCCCGTGGTCCAGTTTTAGTGCCCGTGGTACATTTTCCACCCATTGTGCAATTTTCGAGCGAAAATAAGACTTTTGGGTTTTAGTACCCCGTGATCCTTGGTGCTTTTGTATGCATAAAAAATCATAATGCTCGGAGCACTTTTCAGTTTTGAGGTCCCTGGTGCCCCGTGGTCCAATTTTGGTGCTGGTGGTTCATTTTCGGCCATTTGTGCAATTTTCTTGCGAAAATAAGACTTTTGGGTTTTGGTGCCCCATGATCCCTGGTGCATTTTTATGCATAAAAAAGCATTATGCTTAGATAACTTTTCAGTTTTAGGTACGTGGTGTCCAATGTCCAATTTTGGGGCCCCGTGGTGCAATTTTCTGTGCCAAAATAAGACTTTTGGATTTTAATGCCCCGTGATCCTTGGTGCATTCGTATGCATAAAAAATCATAATGCTCAGAGCACTTTTCAGCTTTGAGGTCCGTGGTGCCCCGTGGTCCAATTTTGGTGCTCGTGGTGCATTTTCGGCCCGTTGTGCAATTTTGGTGCCAAAATAAGAATTTTGGGTTTAGGTGCCCCGTGATCCCTGGGGCATTCTGATACATAAAAAACCATAATGCTCGGAGCACTTTTCAGTTTTGAGGTCCATGGTATCCAGTGGTCAAATTTTGTTGCCCGTAGTGCATTTTCGGCACATGGAGCAATTTTCATGCCAAAATAAGACTTTTGGGTGTTGGTGCCCCGTGATCCCTGGTGCACCCTTATGCATAAAAAACCATAATGCTCTGAGAACTTTTCAGTTTTGAGGTCCATGGTGCCCCGTGGTCCAATTTTGGTGCCCGTGGTGCATCTTCAACCCAATGTGCAATTTTCGTGCGAAAATAAGACCTTTGGGTTTTCGTGGCTCGTGATCCCTGGTTCATTCTTACGCATAAAAAACCAAAATGCTCGGCGCACTTTTTAGTTCTCGGGTTCGTGGTGCCCCGTAGTATAATGTTGGTGTCGGCGGTGCATTTTCGGCCATTTGTGCAATTTTCTTGCGAAAATACGACTTTTGGGCTTTGGTGCCCCGTGATCCCTGGTGCATTCCTATGCATAAAAAACCATAATGCTCGAAGCACTTTTCAGTTTTGATTTACGAGGTGCATCGTGCTCCAATTTTGGTGCCCGTGGTAAATTTTAGGCCCATGGTTCAATTTTCGTGCGAAAATAAGACATTGGTGTTTTGGTGCCCCGTGATCCTTGGTGCATTCTTATGCATAAAAAACCATAATGCTCAGAACACTTTTCAGTCTTGAGGTTCGTCGTGCCCCGTGGTCCAATTTTGGTGTCGGGGTGCATTTTCGGCCATTTGTGCAATTTTCGTGCGAAAATACGACTTTTGGGTTTTGGTGCCCCGTGATCCCTGGTGCATTCCTATGCATAAAAAACCATAATGGTCGGAGCACTTTTCAGTTTTGAGGTTCGAGGTGCACCATGCTCCAATTTTGGTGGCCGTAGTGAATTTTCGGCCCATTGTGCAATTTTCGTGTGAAAATAAGTCTTTTGGGTTTTGGTGTCCCGTGATCCCTGGTGCATTCTTATGCATAGAAAACCATAATGCTTGGAACACTTTTCATTTTAGAGGTCCATGGTGCATCGTGGTCCAATTTTGGTGCCGGTGGTGCATTTTCGGCCATTTATGCAATTTTCGTGCGAAAAGAAAACTTTTGGGTTTTTGTGCCCTGTGATCACCGGTGCATTCTTATGCATAAAAAACCATAATTCTTGGAGCACTTTTAAGTGTTGAGGTTTGAGGTGCCCCGTGGTCCTATTTTGGTGCCAGTGGCGCATTTTTGGCCCATTGTGCAATTTTCGTGCGAAAATAAGACTTTTGGGTTTTGGTGCCCCGTGATCCCTGGTGCATTCTTATGCATACAAAACCATAATGCTTGGAGCACTTTACAGTTTTGAATTCCGTGGTGGCTCGTGGTCCAATTTTGGTGCCGGTAGTGCATTTTCAGCCATTTGTGAAATTTTCATGCGAAAATAAGACTTTTGGGTTTTGGTGCCCCGTGATCCCTGGTGCATTCTTTTGCATAAAAAAGCATAATGCTCGGCGTACTTTTAAGTTTTGAGGTCCGAGGTGCACCGTGGTCCAATTTTGGTGCCCGTGGTGCATTTTCGGTCCATTGTGCAATTTTCGTGCGATAATAAGACTTTTGGGTTTTGGTGCCCCATGATGCTTGGTGCATTCTTATGCATAAAAAAACATAATGCTCGAAGCACCTTTCATTTTTGAGGTCCGAGGTGCCCCGTGATCCAATTTTGGTGCCCGTGGTGCATTTTCGGTCCATTGTGCAATTTTCGTGAGATAATAAGACTTTTGCATTTTGGAGCCCCGTGATCCTTGGTGCATTCTTACACATAAAAAAACATAATGCTCGAAGCACTTTTCATTTTTGAGGTCCGAGGTGCCCCGTGGTCCAATTTTGCTGCCGGTGCTGTATTTTCGGCCATTTGTGAAATTTTCGTGCGAAAATAAGACATTGGGGTTTTGGTGCCCCGCTATCCTTGGTGCATTCTTATGCATAAAAACTCTAATGCTCAGAACATTTTTCAGTCTTGAGGTTCGTCGTGCCCCGTGGTCCAATTTTGATGTCGGGGGTGCATTTTCGTCCATTTGTGCAATTTTCATGTGAAAATACGACGTTTGGGTTTTGGTGCCCCGTGATCCCTGGAGCATTGCTATGCATAAAAAACCATAATGCTCATAGCACTTTTCAGTATTGAGGTCTGAGGTACACCGTGGTCCAATTTTGGTGCCCGTGGTGCATTTTTGGCCCATTGTGCAATTTTCGAGCGAAAATAAGACTTTTTGGGTTTTGGTGTCCCGTGATCCCTGGTGCGTTCATATGCATAAGAAACCACAATGCTCGGAGCACTTTTCAGTATTGAGGCCCGAGATGCACCGTGGTCCAATTTTGGTGCCCGTGGGGCATTTTCGGTCCATTGTGCAATTTTCGAGCGAAAATAAGACTTTGGGGTTTTGGTGCCGCGTGATCTTTGGTGTATTCTTATGCATAAAAAACCATAATGCTCGGAACACTTTTCAATCTTGACGTTCGTCGTGCCCCGTGGTCCAATTTTGGTGTCGGGGGTGCATTTTCTGCCATTAGTGCAATTTTCGTGCGAAAATATGACTTTTTGGATTTGGTGCCCCGTGATCCCGGGTGCATTCCTATGCATAAAAAACCACAATGCTCGGAGCACTTTTCAGTGTTGATTTCCGAGGTGCACCGTGCTCCAATTTTGGTGCCCTTAGTGCATTGTCGGCCCATTGTGCGATTTTCGTGTGAAAATACGACTTTTGGGTTTTGGTGCCCCGTGATCCCTGGTGCATTTTTATGCATAAGAAACCATAATGCTTGGAGCACTTTTCAGTATTGAGGTCCGAGATGCACCGTGGTCCAATTTTGGTGCCCGTGGTGCATTTTCGGCTTATTGTGCAATTTTCGAGCGAAAATAAGACTTTTGGGTTTTGGTTCCCCGTGATCCCAGGTGCAATCTTATGCATAAAAAACCATAATGCTTGAGGCACTTTTCAGTTTGGAGGTCCGTGGTTCCCCGTGGTCAGATTTTTGTGCAGGTGGTGCATTTTCGGCCATTTGTGCAATTTTCGTGCGAAAATGAGTCTTTTGGGTTTTGGTGCCCTGGGATCCCTGGTGCATTCTTATGCATAAAAAAACATTATGCTCGAAGCACTTTTCATTTTTGAGGTCCGAGGTGCCCCGTGGTCCAATTTTGGTGCCCGCGGTAAATTTTCGGCCCATGGTTCAATTTTTGTGCGTAAATAACACATTGGGGTTTTGGTGCCCCGTGATCCTTGGTGCATTTTTATGCATAAAAAACCATAATGCTCGGAACACTTTTCAGTCTTGAGGTTCGTCGTGCCCCGTGGTCCAATTTTGGTGTTGGGGGTGCATTTTAGACCATTTACGCAATTTTCGTGCGAAAATATGACTTTTGGGTTTTGGTGCCCCGTGATCCCTGGTGCATTCCTATGCATAAAAAACCATAATGCTCGGGCCACTTTTCAGTTTTGAGGTCCGACGTGCAGCGTGCTCCAATTTTGGTGCCCGTAGTGAATTTTCGGCTCATTGTGCGATTTTCGTGTGAAAATAAGTCTTTTGGGTTTTGGTGCCCCGTGATCCCTGGTGCATTCTTATGCATAAAAAACCAAAATGCTCGGAACACTTTTCAGTTTTGAGGTCCAAGGTGCCCCGTGGTCCAACTTTGCTGCCCGTGGTGCATTTTCGGCCTATTGTGCAATTTTCATGCCAAAATAAGAATTTTAGGGTTTGGTGCCCCGTGATCCCTAGTGCATTCTCATGCATAAAAAACCATAATGCTTGGAAAACTTTTCAGTTTACAGGTCCGTGGTGCCCCGTTGTCCAATTGTGGTGCCAGTGGTGCATTTTCGGCCATTTGTGAAATTTTCATGCGAAAATAAGACTTTTGGGTTTTGGAGCCCTATGAACCTTGGTGCATTCTTATGCATAAAAAACCATAATGCTTGGAGCACTTTTCAGTTTTGAGGTCCGAAGTGCCCTGTGGTCCAATTTTGGTGCACGTGGTGCATTTTCGGCCCATTGTGCAACCTTCGTGCGAAAATAAGACTTTTGGGTTTTGGTGCCCCATGATCCCTGGTGCATTCTTTTGCATAAAAAAGCATAATTCTCAGAGTACTTTTTAGTTTTGAGGTCCGAGGTGCACCGTGGTCTAATTTTGGTGCCCGTGGTGCATTTTCGGCCCATTGTGCAATTTTCGTGCGAAAATAAGACTTTTGAATTTGGGTGCCCCGTGATCCCTGGTGCATTCTTTTGCATAAAAAAGCCTAATGCTCGAAGTACTTTTCAGTTTTGAGGTCCGAGGTTCGCCGTGGTCTAATTTTGGTGCCCGTGGTGCATTTTCGGTCCATTGTGCAATTTTCGTGCGAAAATAAGACCTTTGGATTTGGTGCCCCATGATCCCTGGTGCATTCTTATGCATAAAAAACAATAATGCTCGGTGAACTTTTAAGTTTTGAGGTCCAAGGTGCCCCGTGGTCGAACTTTGGTGCCCGTCGTGCATTTTCGGCCCATTGTGCAATTTTCGTGCCAAAATAAGACTTTTAGGTTTTGGTGCCCCTTGATCCCTGGTGCATTGTTATGCATAAAAAACCATAATGCTCGGTGAACTTTTAAGTTTTGAGGTCCGAGGTGCCCCATGGTCAAACTTTCGTGCCCGTGGTGCATTTTCGGTCCATTGTGCAATTTTTGTGCCAAAATAAGACTTTTATGTTTTGGTGCCCCGTGATCCCTGGTGCATTCTTATGCATAAAAAACCATAATGCTTGGAACACTTTTCAGTTTACAGGTCCGTGGTGCCCCGTTGTCCAATTTTGGTGCCGGTGAAGCATATTTGGCCATTTGTGCAATTTTCGTGCGAAAATAAGACTTTGGGGTTTTGGTGCCCCGTGATCCTTGGTGCATCCTTATGCATAAAAAACCATAATTCTTGGATGACTTTTCAGTTTTGAGTTCTGTGGTGCCCCATGGTCCAATTTGGGTGCATGTGGTGCATTTTCGGCCATTTGTGCAATTTTCGTGCGAAAATAAAACTTTTGGGTTTTGGTGCCCCATGATCCCTGGAGCATTCTTATGCATAAAAAACCATAATGCTCGGTGAACTTTTAAGTTTTGAGGTCCAAGGTGCCCCGCGGTCGAACTTTGGTGCCCGTCGTGCATTTTCGGCCCATTGTGCAATTTTCGTGCCAAAATAAGACTTTTAGGTTTTGGTGCCCCTTGATCCCTGGTGCATTGTTATGCATAAAAAACCATAATGCTCGGTGAACTTTTAAGTTTTGAGGTCCGAGGTGCCCCATGGTCAAACTTTCGTGCCCGTGGTGCATTTTCGGTCCATTGTGCAATTTTTGTGCCAAAATAAGACTTTTATGTTTTGGTGCCCCGTGATCCCTGGTGCATTCTTATGCATAAAAAACCATAATGCTTGGAACACTTTTCAGTTTACAGGTCCGTGGTGCCCCGTTGTCCAATTTTGGTGCCGGTGAAGCATATTTGGCCATTTGTGCAATTTTCGTGCGAAAATAAGACTTTGGGGTTTTGGTGCCCCGTGATCCTTGGTGCATCCTTATGCATAAAAAACCATAATTCTTGGATGACTTTTCAGTTTTGAGTTCTGTGGTGCCCCATGGTCCAATTTGGGTGCATGTGGTGCATTTTCGGCCATTTGTGCAATTTTCGTGCGAAAATAAAACTTTTGGGTTTTGGTGCCCCATGATCCCTGGAGCATTCTTATGCATAAAAAACCATAATGCTCGGTGAACTTTTAAGTTTTGAGGTCCAAGGTGCCCCGCGGTCCAATTTTGGCCCCTATGGTGCATTTTCGGCCCGTTGTGCAATTTTCGTGCGAAAATACGACTTTTGGGTTTTGGTGCCCTATGATCCCTGGTGCATTCTTATGCATAAAATATAATAAAGCTTGGAACACTTTTCAGTTTTGATGTCCGGGTTACCCGTGGTCCAACTTTGGTGCCGGTGCTGTATTTTCGGCCATTTGTCAAATTTACGTGCGAAAATAAGACTTTTAGGTTTTGGTACCCCGTGATCCTCGAAGCATTCTTATACATAAAAAACCATTATGCTCGGAGAACATTTATGTTTTGAGCTCTGAGGTGCAACGTGGTCCAATTTTGGTGCTCGTGGTGCATTTTCTGGCCATTATGCAATTTTCGTGCAAAAATCAGACTTTTGGGTTTTGGTGCCTCGTGATCCCTGGTGCATTCTTATGCATAACAAACCATAATTCTTGGAACACTTTTCAGTTTAGAGGTCCGTGGTGCACCGTGGTCCAATTTTTGTTCTGGTGGTGCATTTTCGGCCATTTGTGCAATTTTCGTGCGAAAATAAGACTTTTGGGTTTTGGTGCCTTGTGATCACTGGTGCATTCTTATGCATAAAAAACCATAATGCTTGGAGCACTTTTAAGTGTTGAGGTCTGAGGTGCCCCGTGGTCCTATTTTGGTGCGAGTGGTTGCAATATCGGCCCATTGTGCAATTTTCATGCGAAAATATGACTTTTGGGTTTTGGTGTCCTGTTAACCTTGGTGCATTCTTATGCATAAAAAACCATAATGCTTGGAGCAGTTTTCAGTTTTGAGGTCCGAAGTGCCCCGTGGTCCAATTTTGGTGCACGAGGTGCATTTTCGGCCCATTGTGCAACCTTCGTGCAAAAATAAGACTTTTAGGTTTTGGTGCCCCGTGATCCCTAGTGCATTCTTATGCATAAAAAACCATAATGCTTGGAACACTTTTCAGTTTACAGGTCCGTAGTGCCCCGTTGTCCAATTTTGGTGCCGGTGCTGCATTTTCGGCCATTTGTGAAATTTTCATGCGAAAATAAGACTTTTGGGTTTTGGTGCCCTGTGAACCTTGGTGCATTCTTATGCATAAAAAACCATAATGCTTGGAGCACTTTTCAGTTTTGAGGTCCGAAGTGCCCCGTGGTCCAATTTTGGTGCACGTGGTGCATTTTCGGCCCATTGTGCAACCTTCGTGCGAAAATAAGACTTTTGGGTTTTGGTGCCCCGTGATCCCTGGTGCATTCTTTTGCATAAAAAAGCATAATGCTCGGAGTACTTTTCAGTTTTGAGGTCCGAGGTGCACCGTGGTCTAATTTTGGTGCCCGTGGTGCACTTTCGGCCCATTGTGCAATTTTCGTTCGAAAATAAGACTTTTGGATTTGGGTGCCCCGTGATCCCTGGTGCATTCTTATGCATAAAAAACTAAAATTCTCGGAACACTTTTCAGTTTTGAGGTTCGTGGTGCCCCGTGGTCCAATTTTGGTGCCGGCGGTGCATTTTCTGCCATTTGTGCAATTTTCGTGCAAAAATAACACTTTTGGGTTTTGGTGCCCCGTGATCCCTAGTGCATTCTTATGCATAAAAAACCATAATGCTTGGAACACTTTTCAGTTTACAGGTCCGTGGTGCCCCGTTGTCCAATTTTGGTGTCGGTGGTGTATTTTCGGCCATTTGTGAAATTTTCATGCGAAAATAAGACTTTTGGGTTTTGGTGCCCTGTGAACCTTGGTGCATTCTTATGCATAAAAAACCATAATTCTCAGAGAAGTTTCAGTTTTGAGGTCCGAGGTGCCCCGTGGTCCAATTATAGTGCCCGTGGTGCATTTTCGGCCATTTGTGCAATTTTCATGCGAAAATAAGATTTTTGGGTTTCGGTGCCCTGTGATCCCTAGTGCATTCTTAAACATAGAAAACCATAATGCTTGGGGCACTTTTCAGTTTTGAGGTCCGAAGTGCCCCGTGGTCCAATTTTGGTGCACATGGTGCATTTTCGGCCCATTGTGCAACCTTCGTGTGAAAATAAGACTTTTGGGTTTTGGTGTCCCGTGATCCTTGGTGCATTCTTATCCATAAAAAACCATAATGCTCGGAACACTTTTCAGTTTTGAGGTCCGTGGTGCCTCGTGGTCCAATTTTGGTGCCGGTGGTGCATATTCGGCCATTTGTGAAATATTCGTGCGAAAATAACTCTTTTGGGTTTTGGTGCCCCGTGATCCCTTGTGCATTCTTATGCATAAAAAACCATAATGCTCGGAACCCTTTTCAGTTTTGAGGTCCGTGGTGCCGGTGGTGCATATTTAGCCATTTGTGAAATATTTGTGCGAAAATAACACTTTTGGGTTTTGGTGCCCCGTGATACCTGGTGCATTCTTATGCATAAAAAACCATAATGCTCGGAACACTTTTCAATTGTGGTGCCAGTGTTGCATATTCGGCCATTTGTGCAATTTTCGTGGGAAAATAAAACTTTTGGGTTTTGGTGCTCCGTGATCCCTGGTGCATTCTTATGCATAAAAAACTATAATGCTTGGAGTACTTTTAAGTTTTGAGGTCTGACGTGCCCCTTGGCCCAATTTTGGTGCCGGTGGTGCATTATCAACCATTTGTGAAATTTTCGTACGAAAATAAGACTTTTGGGTTTTGTTGCCCCGTGATCCTTGCTGCACTCTTATGCATGAAAAACCATAATGCTCATAGCACTTTTTAGTCTTGGGGTCCGACGTGCCCGGTGGTCCAGTTTTAGTGCCCGTGGTGCATTTTCGGCCGATTGTGCAATTTTCGTACAAAAATAAAACTTTTGGGTTCTGGTACCCGCGATCCCTGGTGCATTCTTATGCATAAAAAACCATAATGCTTGGAGTACTTTTTAGTTTTGAGGTCCGTGGTGCCCCATGGTCCAATTTTGGTGCCGGTGGAGCATTTTCGGCCCATTGTGCAACCTTCGTGCGAAAATAAGACTTTTGGGTTTTGGTGCCCCGTGAACCTTGGTGCATTCTCATGCATAAAAAACCATAATGCTCGGAACACTTTTCAGTTTTGAGGTCCGTGGTGCCCCGTGGTCCAATTTTGGTGCAGGTAATGCATTTTCGGCCATTTGTGCAATTTTCGTGCGAAAATAAGACTTTTGGGTTTTGGTGCCCTGTGAACCTTGGTGCATTCTTATGCATAAAAAACCATAATGCTTGGAGCACTTTTCAGTTTTGAGGTCCGAAGTGCCCCGTGGTCCAATTTTGGTGCACGTGGTGCATTTTCGGCCCATTGTGCAACCTTCGTGCGAAAATAAGACTTTTGGGTTTTGGTGCCCCGTGATCCCTGGTGCATTCTTTTGCATAAAAAAGCATAATGCTCGGAGTACTTTTCAGTTTTGAGGTCCGAGGTGCACCGTGGTCTAATTTTGGTGCCCGTGGTGCACTTTCGGCCCATTGTGCAATTTTCGTTCGAAAATAAGACTTTTGGATTTGGGTGCCCCATGATCCCTGGTGCATTCTTATGCATAAAAAACTAAAATTCTCGGAACACTTTTCAGTTTTGAGGTTCGTGGTGCCCCGTGGTCCAATTTTGGTGCCGGCGGTGCATTTTCGGCCATTTGTGCAATTTTCGTGCAAAAATAACACTTTTGGGTTTTGGTGCTCCGTGATCCCTAGTGCATTCTTATGCATAAAAAACCATAATGCTTGGAACACTTTTCAGTTTACAGGTCCGTGGTGCCCCGTTGTCCAATTTTGGTGCCGGTGGTGTATTTTCGGCCATTTGTAAAATTTTCATGCGAAAATAAGACTTTTGGGTTTTGGTGCCCTGTGAACCTTGGTGCATTCTTATGCATAAAAAACCATAATTCTCAGAGAAGTTTCAGTTTTGAGGTCCGAGGTGCCCCGTGGTCCAATTATAGTGTCCGTGGTGCATTTTCGGCCATTTGTGCAATTTTCATGCGAAAATAAGATTTTTGGGTTTCGGTCCCCTGTGATCCCTAGTGCATTCTTAAACATAGAAAACCATAATGCTTGGGGCACTTTTCAGTTTTGAGGTCCGAAGTGCCCCGTGGTCCAATTTTGGTGCACATGGTGCATTTTCGGCCCATTGTGCAACCTTCGTGCGAAAATAAGACTTTTGGGTTTTGGTGTCCCGTGATCCTTGGTGCATTCTTATCCATAAAAAACCATAATGCTCGGAACACTTTTCAGTTTTGAGGTTCGTGGTGCCTCGTGGTCCAATTTTGGTGCCGGTGGTGCATATTCGGCCATTTGTGAAATATTCGTGCGAAAATAACTCTTTTGGGTTTTGGTGCCCCGTGATCCCTTGTGCATTCTTATGCATAAAAAACCATAATGCTCGGAACCCTTTTCAGTTTTGAGGTCCGTGGTGCCGGTGGTGCATATTCAGCCATTTGTGAAATATTTGTGCGAAAATAACACTTTTGGGTTTTGGTGCCCCGTGATACCTGGTGCATTCTTATGCATAAAAAACCATAATGCTCGGAACACTTTTCAATTTTGGTGCCAGTGTTGCATATTCGGCCATTTGTGCAATTTTCGTGGGAAAATAAAACTTTTGGGTTTTGGTGCTCCGTGATCCCTGGTGCATTCTTATGCATAAAAAACTATAATGCTTGGAGTACTTTTAAGTTTTGAGGTCTGACGTGCCCCTTGGCCCAATTTTGGTGCCGGTGGTGCATTATCGACCATTTGTGAAATTTTCGTACGAAAATAAGACTTTTGGGTTTTGTTGCCCCGTGATCCTTGCTGCACTCTTATGCATGAAAAACCATAATGCTCAAAGCACTTTTCAGTCTTGGGGTCCGACGTGCCCGGTGGTCCAGTTTTAGTGCCCGTGGTGCATTTTCGGCCTATTGTGCAATTTTCGTACAAAAATAAAACTTTTGGGTTCTGGTACCCGCGATCCCTGGTGCATTCTTGTGCATAAAAAACCATAATGCTTGGAGTACTTTTTAGTTTTGAGGTCCGTGGTGCCCCATGGTCCAATTTTGGTGCCGGTGGAGCATTTTCGGCCATTTGTGAAATATTCGTGCGAAAATAAGACTTTTGGGTTTTGGTGCCCCGTGAACCCTGGTGCATTCTCATGCATAAAAAACCATAATGCTCGGAAAACTTTTCAGTTTTGAGGTCCGTGGTGCCCCGTGGTCCAATTTTGGTGCAGGTAATGCATTTTCGGCCATTTGTGCAATTTTCGTGCGAAAATAAGACTTTTCGGTCTTGGTGCCCTGTGATCCCTGATGCATTCCTATGCATAAAAAACCTTAATGCTCGAAGCACTTTTAACTTTTGAGGTCCGTGGTGCTTCGTGGTCGAATTTTGGTGCTGGTAGTGCAGTTTCGGCCATTTGTGCAGTATTTGTGCGAAAATAAAACTTGTGGGTTTTGGTGCCCCATGATCCCTGGCGCATTCTTATGCATAAAAACCATAATGCCTAGAGCACTTTTAAGTATTAAGGTCTGTGGTGCTTCGTGGTCCAATTTTGGTGCTGGTGGTGTAGTTTCGGCCACTTGTGCAATTTTCGTGCGAAAATAAAACTTGTGGGTTTTGGTGCCCCATGATCCCTGGCGCATTCTTATGCATAACAAACCATAATTTTTGGAACACTGTTCAGTTTAGAGGTCCGTCGTGCATCGTGGTCCAATTTTGGTGCTGGTGGTGTAGTTTCGGCCACTTGTGCAATTTTCGTGCGAAAATAAGACTTTTGGGTTTTGGTGCCCCGTGATCCCTGGTCCATTCTTATGCATAAAGAACCATAATGCTCAAAGCACTTTTAAGTTTTGAGGTCCGTGGTGCCACGTGGTACAATTTTTGTGCTGCTGTAGAATTTCGGCCATTTGTGCAATTTTCGTGCGAAAATAAAACTTTTGGATTTTGGTGCCCCGTGATCCCCGGTGCATTCTTATGCATAAAACACCATAATTCTCAGAGAACTTTTTAGTTTTGAGGTCCGAGGTGCCCTATGGTCTAATTTTGGTGCCTGTGGTGCATTTTCGGCCATTTGTGCAATTTTCGTGCGAAAATAAGACTTTTGGGTTTTGGTGCCCAGGGATCCCTGGTGCTTTCTTATGCATAAAAAACCACAATCCTCATAGCACTTTTCAGTTTTGAGGTCCGAGGTGCCCCGTGGTCCAATTTTGGTGCCCGTGGTGCATTTTCGTCCCATTGTGCAATTTTCGTGCGAAAATAAGACTTTTGGGTTTTGGTGCCTCGTGATCCCTGGTGGATTATTATGCATAAAAAACCATAATGCTCGGAACTCTTTTCAGTTTTGAGGCCTGTGGTGCAACGTGGTCCAATGTTGGTGCCGGTGGTGCATTTTCGGCAATTTGTGCAATTTTCATGCGAAAATAAGACTTTTGGGTTTTGGTGCCCCGTGATCCCTGGTACATTCTTATGCATAAAAAACCATAATGCTCGGAGCACATTTAAGTTTTCAGGTTCGTGGTGCCCCGTGGTGCTATTTTGGTGTCGGTGGTGCATTTCCGGCCCTTTGTGCAATTTTCGTGTGTAAATAAGACTTTTGGATTTTGGTGCCCTGTGATCCCTGGTGCATTCTTATACATAAAAAACCGTAATGCTCGGAGCACTTTTAAGTTTTGAGGTCCGTGGTGCCCGGTGGTCCTATTTTGGTGCTGGTGGTGCATTTCCGGCCATTGGTGCAATTTTCGTGCGTAAATAAGACTTTTGGGTTTTGGTGCCCTCTGATCCCTGGTGCATTCTTATGCATAAAAAACCATAATACTCGGAGAACTTTTTTGTTTTGAGGTCCGTGGTGCCCCATGGTCCAATTTTGGTGCCGGTGGTGCATTTTCAGCCATATGTGCAATTTTCGTGCGAAAATAAAACTTTTGGGATTTGGTGCCCCGTGATCCCTGGTGTATTCTCATGCTTAAAAAACCATAATTCTCGGAGAACTTTTCAGTTTTGAGGTCTGAGGTGCCCTGTGGTCCAATTTTGGTGCCCGTGGTGCATTTTCGGCCATTTGTGTAAATTTCGTGCGAAAATAAGACTTTTGGGTTTTGGTGCCCAGGGATCCCTGGTGCATTCTTATGCATAAAAAACCACAATCCTCATAGCACTTTTTAGTTTTGAGGTCCGAGGTGCCCCGTGGTCCAATTTTGGTGCCCGTGGTGCATTTTCGTCCCATTGTGCAATTTTCGTGCGAAAATAAGACTTTTGGGTTTTGGTGCCTCGTGATCCCTGGTGGATTATTATGCATAAAAAACCATAATGCTCGGAACTCTTTTCAGTTTTGAGGCCTGTGGTGCAACGTGGTCCAATGTTGGTGCCGGTGGTGCATTTTCGGCAATTTGTGCAATTTTCATGCGAAAATAAGACTTTTGGGTTTTGGTGCCCCGTGATCCCTGGTACATTCTTATGCATAAAAAACCATAATGCTCGGAGCACATTTAAGTTTTCAGGTTCGTGGTGCCCCGTGGTGCTATTTTGGTGCCGGTGGTGCATTTTCGGCCATTTGTGCAATTTTCGTGCGTAAATAAGACTTTTGGGTTTTTGTGCCCTCTGATCCCTGGTGCATTCTTATGCATAAAAAACCATAATACTCGGAGAACTTTTATGTTTTGAGGTCCGTGGTGCCCCATGGTCCAATTTTGGTGCCGGTGGTGCATTTTCAGCCATATGTGCAATTTTCGTGCGAAAATAAAACTTTTGGGATTTGGTGCCCCGTGATCCCTGGTGTATTCTCATGCTTAAAAAACCATAATTCTCGGAGAACTTTTCAGTTTTGAGGTCTGAGGTGCCCTGTGGTCCAATTTTGGTGCCCGTGGTGCATTTTCGGCCATTTGTGTAAATTTCGTGCGAAAATAAGACTTTTGGGTTTTGGTGCCCAGGGATCCCTGGTGCATTCTTATGCATAAAAAACCACAATCCTCATAGCACTTTTTAGTTTTGGGGTCCGAGGTGCCCCGTGGTCCAATTTTGGTGCCCGTGGTGCATTTTCGTCCCATTGTGCAATTTTCGTGCGAAAATAAGACTTTTGGGTTTTGGTGCCTCGTGATCCCTGGTGGATTATTATGCATAAAAAACCATAATGCTCGGAACTCTTTTCAGTTTTGAGGCCTGTGGTGCAACGTGGTCCAATGTTGGTGCCGGTGGTGCATTTTCGGCAATTTGTGCAATTTTCATGCGAAAATAAGACTTTTGGTTTTTGGTGCCCCGTGATCCCTGGTACATTCTTATGCATAAAAAACCATAATGCTCAGAGCACATTTAAGTTTTCAGGTTCGTGGTGCCCCGTGGTGCTATTTTGGTGCCGGTGGTGCATTTCCGGCCCTTTGTGCAATTTTCGTGTGTAAATAAGACTTTTGGGTTTTGGTGCCCTGTGATCCCTGGTGCATTCTTATACATAAACAACCGTAATGCTTGGAGCACTTTTAAGTTTTGAGGTCCGTGGTGCCCTGTGGTCCTATTTTGGTGCTGGTGGTGCATTTCCGGCCATTTGTGCAATTTTCGTGCGTAAATAAGACTTTTGGGTTTTTGTGCCCTCTGATCCCTGGTGCATTCTTATGCATAAAAAACCATAATACTCGGAGAACTTTTATGTTTTGAGGTCCGTGGTGCCCCATGGTCCAATTTTGGTGCCGGTGGTGCATTTTCAGCCATATGTGCAATTTTCGTGCGAAAATAAAACTTTTGGGATTTGGTGCCCCGTGATCCCTGGTGTATTCTCATGCTTAAAAAACCATAATTCTCGGAGAACTTTTCAGTTTTGAGGTCTGAGGTGCCCTGTGGTCCAATTTTGGTGCCCGTGGTGCATTTTCGGCCATTTGTGTAAATTTCGTGCGAAAATAAGACTTTTGGGTTTTGGTGCCCAGGGATCCCTGGTGCATTCTTATGCATAAAAAACCACAATCCTCATAGCACTTTTTAGTTTTGGGGTCCGAGGTGCCCCGTGGTCCAATTTTGGTGCCCGTGGTGCATTTTCGTCCCATTGTGCAATTTTCGTGCGAAAATAAGACTTTTGGGTTTTGGTGCCTCGTGATCCCTGGTGGATTATTATGCATAAAAAACCATAATGCTCGGAACTCTTTTCAGTTTTGAGGCCTGTGGTGCAACGTGGTCCAATGTTGGTGCCGGTGGTGCATTTTCGGCAATTTGTGCAATTTTCATGCGAAAATAAGACTTTTGGTTTTTGGTGCCCCGTGATCCCTGGTACATTCTTATGCATAAAAAACCATAATGCTCAGAGCACATTTAAGTTTTCAGGTTCGTGGTGCCCCGTGGTGCTATTTTGGTGCCGGTGGTGCATTTCCGGCCCTTTGTGCAATTTTCGTGTGTAAATAAGACTTTTGGGTTTTGGTGCCCTGTGATCCCTGGTGCATTCTTATACATAAACAACCGTAATGCTTGGAGCACTTTTAAGTTTTGAGGTCCGTGGTGCCCTGTGGTCCTATTTTGGTGCTGGTGGTGCATTTCCGGCCATTTGTGCAATTTTCGTGCGTAAATAAGACTTTTGGGTTTTTGTGCCCTCTGATCCCTGGTGCATTCTTATGCATAAAAAACCATAATACTCGGAGAACTTTTATGTTTTGAGGTCCGTGGTGCCCCATGGTCCAATTTTGGTGCCGGTGGTGCATTTTCAGCCATATGTGCAATTTTCGTGCGAAAATAAAACTTTTGGGATTTGGTGCCCCGTGATCCCTGGTGTATTCTCATGCTTAAAAAACCATAATTCTCGGAGAACTTTTCAGTTTTGAGGTCTGAGGTGCCCTGTGGTCCAATTTTGGTGCCCGTGGTGCATTTTCGGCCATTTGTGTAAATTTCGTGCGAAAATAAGACTTTTGGGTTTTGGTGCCCAGGGATCCCTGGTGCATTCTTATGCATAAAAAACCACAATCCTCATAGCACTTTTTAGTTTTGAGGTCCGAGGTGCCCCGTGGTCCAATTTTGGTGCCCGTGGTGCATTTTCGTCCCATTGTGCAATTTTCGTGCGAAAATAAGACTTTTGGGTTTTGGTGCCTCGTGATCCCTGGTGGATTATTATGCATAAAAAACCATAATGCTCGGAACTCTTTTCAGTTTTGAGGCCTGTGGTGCAACGTGGTCCAATGTTGGTGCCGGTGGTGCATTTTCGGCAATTTGTGCAATTTTCATGCGAAAATAAGACTTTTGGGTTTTGGTGCCCCGTGATCCCTGGTACATTCTTATGCATAAAAAACCATAATGCTCGGAGCACATTTAAGTTTTCAGGTTCGTGGTGCCCCGTGGTGCTATTTTGGTGCCGGTGGTGCATTTCCGGCCCTTTGTGCAATTTTCGTGTGTAAATAAGACTTTTGGGTTTTGGTGCCCTGTGATCCCTGGTGCATTCTTATACATAAACAACCGTAATGCTCAGAGAACTTTTAAGTTTTGAGGTCCGTGGTGCCCCGTGGTCCTATTTTGGTGCTGGTGGTGCATTTCCGGCCATTTGTGCAATTTTCGTGCGTAAATAAGACTTTTGGGTTTTGGTGCCCTCTGATCCCTAATGCATTCTTATGCATAAAAAACCATAATACTCGGAGAACTTTTATGTTTTGAGGTCCGTCGTGCCCCATGGTCCAATTTTGGTGCCGGTGGTGCATTTTCAGCCATATGTGCAATTTTCGTGCGAAAATAAAACTTTTGGGATTTGGTGCCCCGTGATCCCTGGTGTATTCTCATGCTTAAAAAACCATAATGCTTGGAGCAGTTTTCAGTTTTGAGGTCCGAAGTGCCCCGTGGTCCAATTTTGGTGCACGTGGTGCATTTTCGGCCCATTGTGCAACCTTCGTGCAAAAATAAGACTTTTAGGTTTTGGTGCCCCGTGATCCCTAGTGCATTCTTATGCATAAAAAACCATAATGCTTGGAACACTTTTCAGTTTACAGGTCCGTAGTGCCCCGTTGTCCAATTTTGGTGTCGGTGCTGCATTTTCGGCCATTTGTGAAATTTTCATGCGAAAATAAGACTTTTGGGTTTTGGTGCCCTATGAACCTTGGTGCATTCTTATGCATAAAAAACCATAATGCTTGGAGCACTTTTCAGTTTTGAGGTCCGAAGTGCCCCGTGGTCCAATTTTGGTGCACGTGGTGCATTTTCGGCCCATTGTGCAACCTTCGTGCGAAAATAAGACTTTTGGGTTTTGGTGCCCCGTGATCCCTGGTGCATTCTTTTGCATAAAAAAGCATAATGCTCGGAGTACTTTTCAGTTTTGAGGTCCGAGGTGCACCGTGGTCTAATTTTGGTGCCCGTGGTGCACTTTCGGCCCATTGTGCAATTTTCGTTCGAAAATAAGACTTTTGGATTTGGGTGCTCCGTGATCCCGGGTGCATTCTTATGCATAAAAAAACTAAAATTCTCGGAACACTTTTCAGTTTTGAGGTTCGTGGTTCCCCGTGGTCCAATTTTGGTGCCGGCGGTGCATTTTCGGCCATTTGTGCAATTTTCGTGCGAAAATAACACTTTTGGGTTTTGGTGCCCTGTGATCCCTAGTGCATTCTTATGCATAAAAAACCATAATGCTTGGAACACTTTTCAGTTTACAGGTCCGTGGTGCCCCGTTGTCCAATTTTGGTGCCGGTGGTGTATTTTCGGCCATTTGTGAAATTTTCATGCGAAAATAAGACTTTTGGGTTTTGGTGCCCTGTGAACCTTGGTGCATTCTTATGCATAAAAAACCATAATTCTCAGAGAAGTTTCAGTTTTGAGGTCCGAGGTGCCCCGTGGTCCAATTTTAGTGCCCGTGGTGCATTTTCGGCAATTTGTGCAATTTTCATGCGAAAATAAGATTTTTGGGTTTCGGTGCCCTGTGATCCCTAGTGCATTCTTAAACATAGAAAACCATAATGCTTGGGGCACTTTTCAGTTTTGAGGTCCGAAGTGCCCCGTGGTCCAATTTTGGTGCACATGGTGCATTTTCGGCCCATTGTGCAACCTTCATGCGAAAATAAGACTTTTGGGTTTTGGTGTCCCGTGATCCTTGGTGCATTCTTATCCATAAAAAACCATAATGCTCGGAACACTTTTCAGTTTTGAGGTCCGTGGTGCCTCGTGGTCCAATTTTGGTGCCGGTAGTGCATATTCGGCCATTTGTGAAATATTCGTGCGAAAATAACTCTTTTGGGTTTTGGTGCCCCGTGATCCCTTGTGCATTCTTATGCATAAAAAACCATAATGCTCGGAACCCTTTTCAGTTTTGAGGTCCGTGGTGCCGGTGGTGCATATTCAGCCATTTGTGAAATATTTGTGCGAAAATAACACTTTTGGGTTTTGGTGCCCCGTGATACCTGGTGCATTCTTATGCATAAAAAACCATAATGCTCGGAACACTTTTCAATTTTGGTGCCAGTGTTGCATATTCGGCCATTTGTGCAATTTTCGTGGGAAAATAAAACTTTTGGGTTTTGGTGCTCCGTGATCCCTGGTGCATTCTTATGCATAAAAAACTATAATGCTTGGAGTACTTTTAAGTTTTGAGGTCTGACGTGCCCCTTGGCCCAATTTTGGTGCCGGTGGTGCATTATCGACCATTTGTGAAATTTTCGTACGAAAATAAGACTTTTGGGTTTTGTTGCCCCGTGATCCTTGCTGCACTCTTATGCATGAAAAACCATAATGCTCAAAGCACTTTTCAGTCTTGGGGTCCGACGTGCCCGATGGTCCAGTTTTAGTGCCCGTGGTGCATTTTCGGCCTATTGTGCAATTTTCGTACAAAAATAAAACTTTTGGGTTCTGGTACCCCGCGATCCCTGGTGCATTCTTATGCATAAAAAACCATAATGCTTGGAGTACTTTTCAGTTTTGAGGTCCGTGGTGCCCCATGGTCCAATTTTGGTGCCGGTGGAGCATTTTCGGCCATTTGTGAAATATTCGTGCGAAAATAAGACTTTTGGGTTTTGGTGCCCCGTGAACCCTGGTGCATTCTCATGCATAAAAAACCATAATGCTCGGAAAACTTTTCAGTTTTGAGGTCCGTGGTGCCCCGTGGTCCAATTTTGGTGCAGGTAATGCATTTTCGGCCATTTGTGCAATTTTTGTGCGAAAATAAGACTTTTCGGTCTTGGTGCCCTGTGATCCCGGATGCATTCCTATGCATAAAAAACCTTAATGCTCGAAGCACTTTTAACTTTTGAGGTCCGTGGTGCTTCGTGGTCGAATTTTGGTGCTGGTAGTGCAGTTTCGGCCATTTGTGCAGTATTTGTGCGAAAATAAAACTTGTGGCTTTTGGTGCCCCATGATCCCTGGCGCATTCTTATGCATAAAAAACCATAATTCCCAGAGCACTTTTAAGTATTAAGGTCTGTGGTGCTTCGTGGTCCAATTTTGGTGCTGGTGGTGCAGTTTCGGCCACTTGTGCAATTTTCGTGGGAAAATAAAACTTTTGGGTTTTGGTGCCCCGTCATCCCTGGCGCATTCTTATGCATAACAAACCATAATTTTTGGAACACTTTTCAGTTTAGAGGTCCGTGGTGCATCGTGGTCCAATTTTAGTGCTAGTGGTGTAGTTTCGGCCACTTGTGCAATTTTCGTGCGAAAATAAGACTTTTGGGTTTTGGTGCCCCGTGATCCCTGGTCCATTCTTATGCATAAAGAACCATAATGCTCGGAGCACTTTTAAGTTTTGAGGTCCGTGGTGCCACGTGGTACAATTTTGGTGCTGCTGTACAATTTCGGCCATTTGTGCAATTTTCGTGCGAAAATAAAACTTTTGGATTTTGGTGCCCCGTGATCCCTGGTGCATTCTTATGCATAAAAAACCATAATTCTCATAGAACTTTTCAGTTTTGAGGTCCGAGGTGCCCTATGGTCTAATTTTGGTGCCTATGGTGCATTTTCGGCTATTTGTGCAACTTTCGTGCGAAAAAAAGACTTTTGGCTTTTGGTGCCCAGGGATCCCTGGTGCATTCTTATGCATAAAAAACCACAATCCTCATAGCACTTTTCAGTTTTGAGGTCCGAGGTGCCCCGTGGTCCAATTTTGGTGCCCGTGGTGCATTTTCGTCCCATTGTGCAATTTTCGTGCGAAAATAAGACTTTTGGGTTTTGGTGCCTCATGATCCCTGGTGGATTATTATGCATAAAAAACCATAATGCTCGGAACTCTTTTCAGTTTTGAGGCCTGTGGTGCCCCGTGGTCCAATGTTGGTGCCGGTGGTGCATTTTCGGCAATTTGTGCAATTTTCATGCGAAAATAAGACTTTTGGGTTTTGGTGCCCCGTGATCCCTGGTACATTCTTATGCATAAAAAACCATAATGCTCGGAGCACATTTAAGTTTTCAGGTTCGTGGTGCCCCGTGGTGCTATTTTGGTGCCGGTGGTGCATTTCCGGCCCTTTGTGCAATTTTCGTGTGTAAATAAGACTTTTGGGTTTTGGTGCCCTGTGATCCCTGGTGCATTCTTATACATAAACAACCGTAATGCTTGGAGAACTTTTAAGTTTTGAGGTCCGTGGTGCCCTGTGGTCCTATTTTGGTGCTGGTGGGGCATTTCCGGCCATTTGTGCAATTTTCGTGCGTAAATAAGACTTTTGGGTTTTGGTGCCCTCTGATCCCTGGTGCATTCTTATGCATAAAAAACCATAATACTCGGAGAACTTTTATGTTTTGAGGTCCGTGGTGCCCCATGGTCCAATTTTGGTGCCGGTGGTGCATTTTCAGCCATATGTTCAATTTTCGTGCGAAAATAAAACTTTTGGGATTTGGTGCCCCGTGATCCCTGGTGTATTCTCATGCTTAAAAAACCATAATTCTCGGAGAACTTTTCAGTTTTGAGGTCTGAGGTGCCCTGTGGTCCAATTTTGGTGCCCGTGGTGCATTTTCGGCCATTTGTGCAAATTTCGTGCGAAAATAAGACTTTTGGGTTTTGGTGCCCAGGGATCCCTGGTGCATTCTTATGCATAAAAAACCACAATCCTCATAGCACTTTTCATTTTTGAGGTCCGAGGTGCCCCGTGGTCCAATTTTGGTGCCCATGGTGCATTTTCGTCCCATTGTGCAATTTTCGTGCGAAAATAAAACTTTTGGGTTTTGGTGCCCCGTGATCCCTGGTGCATTCTTATGCATAAAGAACCATAATGCTCATAGCACTTTTAAGTTTTGAGGTCCGTGGTGCCCCGTGGTCCAATTTTGGTGCTGGTGGTGCAATTTCGGCCATTTGTGGAATTTTCGTGCGAAAATAAAACTTTTGGGTTTTGGTGCCCCGTGATCCCTGGTGCATTATTATGCATAAAAAACCATAATGCTCGGAACTCTTTTCAGTTTTGAGGTCCGTGGTGCCCCGTGGTCCAATGTTGGTGCCGGTGGTGCATTTTCGGCCATTTGTGCAATTTTCGTGCGAAAATAAGACTTTTCGATTTTGGTGCCCCGTGATCCCTGGTGGATTCTTATGCATAAAAAATAATAATGCTCGGAGCACTTTGAAGTTTTGAGGTCCGAGGTGCCCTGTTGTCCAATTTTGGCACTCGTGATGCATTTTCGGCCATTTGTGTAATTTTCGTGCAAAAATAAGATTTTTGGGTTTTTGTGCCCGGTGAACCCTGGGGCATTATTATGCATAAAAAACCACAATGCTTGGAGCACTTTTCAGTTTTGACGTCTGTGGTGCCACGTTGTCCAATTTTGGTGCCGGGGGTGCATTTTCGGCCATTTGTGCAATTTTTGTGCAAAAATAAGACTTTTGGGTTTTGGTGCCACATGATCCCTAGTGCATTCTTATGCATAAAAATCCATAAAGCTCGGAACACTTTTCAGCTTTGATGTCCGTGGTGCCCCGTGGTCCAATGTTGGTGTCGATAATGCATTTTCTGCCATTTGTGCAATTTTCGTGCGAAAAAAAGACGTTCGAGTTTATGTGCCCCGTGATCCCTGTGCATTTTTATGCATAAAAAACGACAATGGTTGGAGCACTTTTCAGTTTTGAGGTCCGTGGTGCCCCGTGGCCCAATATTGGTGCCGGAGGTGTATTTTCAGCCATTTGTGCAATTTTCGTGCGAAAATAAGACTTTTGGGTTTTGGTGCCCCATGATCCTTGGTGCATTCTTATGCATAAAAAAACCATAATGCGTGGACCACTTTTCAGTTTTGAGGTCCGTGGTGCTCCGTGGTCCAACTTGGGTGCCCGTGGTGCATTTTTAACCCATTGTGCAATTTTCGTGCGCGTATAAAACTTTTGGGTTTTGGTGCCCCGTGATCCCTGGTGCATTCTTATGCATAAAAAACCATATTCCTCATAGCACTTTTCAGTTTTAAGTTCCGAGGTGCCCAGTGGTCCAATTGTGGTGCCCGTGGTGCATTTCCGGCCTTGGTGCAATTTTCGTGCGAAAATAAGACATTTGGGTTTTGGTGCCCCGTGACCCCTGGTGCATTCTTATGCATAAAAACTACGATAATGCTCGGAACACTTTTCAGTCTTGAGGTTCGTGGTGCCCCGTGGTCCAATTTTGGTGCCAGGGGTGCATTTTCCGCCCTTTGTGCAATTTTCATGCGAAAATAACGCTTTGTGGTTTTGGTGCCCCGTGATCCCTGGTGCATTCTTATGGATAGAAAAGCATAATGCTTGGAGAACTTCTAAGTTTTGAGGTTCGAGTTGCTATGTGGTCCAATTTTGGTGACGTGGTGCATTTTTCGCCAATTGTGCAATTTTCATGCGTAAATAAGACTTTTTGGTTTTGGTGCCCCGTGATCCCTGGTGCATTCTTATCCGTAAAAAACCCTAATGCTCGAAACACTTTTCAGTTTTGAGGTTCGTGGTGCCCCGTGGTCCAACTTTGGTGCCCGTGGTGCATTTTCGACCCATTGTGCAATTTTCGTGCGAATATAAGACTTTTGGGTTTTGGTACCCCAAGATCCCTGGTGCATTCTGATGCATAAAAATCCATAAGGCTCATAGCACTTTTCAGTTTTGAGGTCCGAGGTGCCCCGTGGTCCAACTTTCGTGCTCGTGGTGCATTTTTGGCCCATTGTGCAATTTTCGTGCGAAAATAAGACTTTTGGGTTTTGGTGCCCCGTGATCCCTGGTGCAATCTTATGCATACAAAACCATAATGCCTGGAACACTTTTCAGTTTTGAGGTTCGTGGTGCCCCGTGGTCCAACTTTGGTGCCCATGGTGCATTTTCGACCCATTGTGCAATTTTCGTGCGAAAATAAGACTTTTGGGTTTTGGTACCCTGTGATCCCTGGTGCATTCTTATGCATAAAAAATGATAATGCTTTGAACGCTTTTCAGTTTTGAGGCCCGTGGTGCCCCGTGGTCCAATTTCGGTGCCGGGGGTGCATTTTCAGCCAGTTGTGCAATTTTCATGCGAAAATAAGACTTTTGGGTTTTGGTGCCCCGTTATCCCTGGTGCATTCATATGCATAAAAAACCATAATCCTCGGAGTACTTTTAAGTTTTGAGGTCTGAGGTGCCCCGTGGTCCAATTTTGGTACCCGTGGTGCATTTTCGGCCCATTATGCAATTTTCGTACGAAAATAAGACTTTTGAGCTTTGGCTCCCCGTGATCCCTGGTGCATTCTTATGCATAAAAAACCATAATGCTCGGAGCACTTTTCAGTTTTGAGGTCCAAGGTGCCCTGTGGTCCAACTTTGGTGCCCATGGTGCATTTTCGGCCCGTTGTTCAATTTTTGTGCGAAAGTAAAAATTTTGGGATTTCGTGCCCCGTGATCCCTAGTGCATTCTTATGCATAAAAAACCATAATGCTCAGAGCACTTTTAAGTTTTGAGGTCCCAGGTGCCCCGTGGTCCAACTTTGGTGCTGGTGGTGCATTTTCGGCCATTTGTGATATTTTCATGGAAAAATAAGAGTTTTGGGTTTTGGTGCCCCGTGATCCCAGGTGCATTCTTATGCATAAATAACCTTGATGCTAAGAGCACTTTTAAGTTTTGAGGTCCGAGGTGCCACGTGGTCCAGTTTTGGTGTCGGTAATGCATTTTCGGCCATTTGTGCAATTTTCGTGCGAAAATAAGACTTTTGGGTTTTGGTGCCCCATGATCCCTAGTGCATTCTTATGTAGAAAAAACCATAATGCTCCTAACACTTTTCAATTTTGAGGTCTGTGGTGCCCCGTGGTCCAATTTTGGTGCCGGTAATGCATTTTCGGCCTTTTGTGCAATTTTCGTGGGAAAATAAGACTGTTGGTGCCCCGTGATCCCTGGTGCATTCTTATGCATAAAAAACATTAATGCTCGGAGCACTTTTTGAAATGTAGAGATTCGCACTAGAAGGGGGGTTGAATAGTGTGTAAGTTATATTATTAAAATAAAATCTTTTCCCAAAGATGGAGATAAAGTATCTTAGGTTTCACAAGGGACTTGTAAAACACAAGATCACATGTATCGTCCAATAGTTAAAATGACAGTTTAGTGAAACTGCGTTTTCTTGTTAATCGTCCAGGCATAAATAAGAGATTTTCGTAAATAGGATATAAAGAACCTTAGGCGCAAAGTGTGAAGAAATAACTTAAGAGAATAGCAAGTAAGCTTGAAGGCGATAGAGTAAAAAGACTTGGTTTATACTGGTTCACTCAACCTGAACTACGTCCAGTTCTCCTTCAAAAACTTTGAAGGGTTTCACTAATCAAGTTCTGATTACAAACAAATATTATATACCCTGCCACTCCTGGCTACAAGTATTCTCTAGGCCACTTCTGGCACACCTTTAATCTCCCCCTGAGATTAAAGCACACCCAAGTATTCTTTGTCACTAAGCCACTCCTAGCTTTCAAAATAGAAACTGTCACATTAGAAAAGAGAGGGAATAATAGAACATTTCAGAGAATCATCATCGAAAAGCATAAGTGTACTTCTACTCAATTATGGATGCATTATATAACTGTTTGCTAGAGAGGGATGATGTAAGTTATATATGCATTGGACGCTTCCTTGAATGGACGCAGTGTTTACAAACTGGTTTTCTCAATGCATTTGGACGCATGTTTTATAATCAGTGTATTGGACGCTGAATTTTACACTTAACAAAAATAGTTGCTCATTGGACGTACTGTACACATAGAAACATAATGATTGAGTTTAAGAAATACAATACCATTGAGGCATTGGACGGCGTAGAACCTATAAAACTCAAACATAGATTATTAGATACTTCAAAATTTAACTTTATTTGTTGTCATCAACATCGAAGTTTGAGGGGTTTGACATCGTCCAAAGTCTTAGATTCTAACAATCTCCCCCTTTTTGATGATGACAAATAATACTAAATTTTGATGTGTGCAAATATATAATCATATTAAAGAATATCATAGCAGATGATTGAATGATTATTTTATGCCAGTGTATGTTGACAGGGTGAGAAAGGTATGGAATGAAGTACTCCCCCTGAGTTCAACATTTCTCATGTATTTAATAAAGCAATATATATCAAATAACACTGCATGATAAGAATGTCTCAGAGACGATAGTTATCAAAGTGAAAAGCATATGATAGATATGGATGCGGAAATTATGATCAAAAACACCTCATATGTATTCAATGAACAGCCACAGCGGTTTCACAGAGTAGTGTAACGACAAAAAAATACTCTATGACATCAAAAATTCCAATTTCTCCCCCTTTGTCATCAACAAAATAAAAAAAGGTTTGAAAGATGGAAAAATGATTTGACCATCATGGTCACCTAGGGCTGTTGAGGTGGATCTTGTGGTGGTGGTGGTGGTGGTTGTTCTGGTGGTGCTTAAGGAGGTGGTGCAGGGTGGTTAACAGGTGGTTGTTGTTGAGGTATGGGTTGAACAGGAGGAACCTGATGAATAACAGTTCCAATGAGGTTAGCAGCAGTGGATTGAATTTGATTTACCAACATTTGTGAGAGGTGCATGAACTGATCAGTAATAGCATTCTGCAACATTAATCGGTGTTGTGCGACTTTTGCTTGTTGTCTTTCCTGAAAGGCACGAAGAGTAGCTTTGGTTTCTAGTTGTTGTTGTCTTAGAGCCCGTTGAACAATCTCGTTCACTCTGTCCTCAGAGACTCCTTGAGGTTCGACAAAGTGCAAGGGAATAATAGCCCTTGGACTTGAAGACCCTGTAGGAATCATTTGTCTGGTTCCAGAGTGTGCTTCATTGGACGCACAAATAATTGGTTGGCTTGTGGCAACCTCTGGAGTAGGCTTTTCAGTAGTGGACTCCTTTGGTCATGGCGCTTCAGTCTCAGCCATATGTTGCAAAGCTTCATCTTTGGACGTGCCAGATTGGACTGTTTGTTCCTCATGAAAGGTGACAAAGTGTTCCATGTCCAATTGTACCTCAGACTCTAAGTCCAAATGAATGAGCATATTAGTGACTTTTGCATAGGCTTCATCCAATTATGCTTGTGTGATTGTTGGTTTGGCAATCGGCTCAGCTTTTTCTTTAGTAGCAATTCCAGCTTGCTCATTTTCAATTTCCACCAGGTGAGCTTGCTCAGCTTGTACTGCTCGTTCATGTTCCTAGCGAGCTTGTTCAGCTCGTTCTCTTTCAGCTTGCTCTTGTAAAGCTCTTTCTTCTTCAACCTTTTGAAGATCATGAAGCCTTTGAACTTCATGTACAAATTCAGAGCAGTCAAGACTTCTAAAGTCATATACTTTGTTGCTTCTGATGATTGGCAGTGTCCTTAAAACTTATAGAAAATCATCATTATTAGTCAGAAAGCACGCAAAGGTATCAGAGAAATGACATGTCTTGACTGGACGCAGGACTTCAAGTTCTTCTAGAGGATGAAAGAAGGAATCCTTGGAGCATCCAGAGGTTGAGGCTTCCTGAGTGTCTGCCCATACAATTTGACGCCAGAAGATCATGGTGTCAAAAGAGCCTAGGGGCCTTGTTAGCTTTCTAGTCTTATCAAAAAGGTGATTCCAGGTATGTGAGGAAGATGAGAGTTGAACCTTTTCATCTCTATTAAGCATCTCTGTGCCATAATACTTACCTTATCATATAGAGGTAGTCTAGGACATACCTTATCAAGTACAAACTTGATATCCGTGGAACGTCTGATGTGGAGGTTGGGTGGATAAGCAACAACCTGGTCTTGAATGTACATTTGTTGGAGCAGTTTGCCAAGATCGTCATAATCACTGGGCTGAAAGTTAAGCACTGGAGTTCCAGGTGGTAGTGGAAGAAATTTTGTGATGGGAGTCCAGATGTGAACATCTTTGACCCATTGCACCTCTGGACGCTGGTTTGCCTTGGATGGGTCTAGACTTTCTTTAATGGCTAATTGCAGTTCAGCATCCAATTCATCAAGATAGCTGGGAGATGACTTCTTTGTTGCTGGCTTCCTCTTCCTTTGAGTCTTGCCCTTTTGTTCAGCCACAGTTTTAGCAAGATTTGATGAAATTTCAACCTCTGGCTCAGGAGGTACATCTTCAGCTGGACGCACCCTTTGTTGAGTACCAGTTGGACATGTATAAGGTCGTTCCATCCGAACCAGGTTTGGATAAGATTCTCTCGTCCAAGTTGGTGGAGGATTGCTGATAATGGTTCCTTCTGGTAATAAAGTAAATTCAGTAGATTGAGGATGAACATAGTCATACCTCGTCCATTCAGGTGCAGATACTGAAGTCAGACTCCTCTCTAGTGGTTCCTGTCGAGCTCTCCAAATAACATCACTTTTCTTACAATAGTTCTGTTCATTCCTTGTAACGAATGCAACAGGAAACCTTTCCTTGTATTCTTCTTCTTTTGTCTTCCCCTTTGGTGGAATCGTCCATTGAGGCCATGCATCTCTCCAAGCATCCCTTAGACGCACAAATCTTGATAAGTTTAATTTGAGAGTTGGACGCTGTGCTGATGTGACTGTTGGAGCAGGTTGTGGAGCACTTGTAGATTCGCTCTCAGTGTCTTGATAGGTGGGGAGTTTAATCAAAAATTTCCTTGGCCTTACTGCCTGAGTTTTTACTCGTCTAGGTACTTTAGTAGGAAAGACTGTGGCAAATGGGCATTTGATACTCGTCATCGGAGTTGTCAAGCATTTTCAGTTTGCGAACTCTAGATTTTTCTGATGCAAGCTTCACTGGAGCAGTCTTTGGACGCAGCTCATCCTGTTTTGGTTTGGACGGACTAGTCCTTGGACGCTTCTCAGCAGGTGGACTGGATGGAGCAGGATCAGCATGTCTTTTCTTGGTCCTCTTTCTTTTTCTGCATCTTCTTCATGCTGTTGCGACATGTGTCTTGTTACTTTCCTGCTTCCTTGTTCCTTCATCAACCGTTTGATCTTTCTTCCAAGACCAAGAAGATCAATTTCTTCTGCATCATCATTTGAAATGAGTCTGCTTTGTTCATGACGTTTCTTATTTATACTGTCCTCGTCCAAATCCCTTAGGACCTTTGCTGTGAGCTTTATCTTCATTGGCTTGATGTTTGATTCACCAAATTTCTGCAATGTTGCAACTATTTCTCCTTTCTTCAAAATGTTTTCATGATCATCTTCGTCCAACTCATCAAAGAAACATTGGTATACTTTCTGATCCCAGAGGATCTTATTTAGCAGTGCGGCATAGAAGATGTCATCATTTCCACCAATAGTTTTCATCATTCATAGAATATTGATGTAAATGGTGTGAGGTAGGTTGAATGGGATGCCTTCCATTAGATGAAATATCACGAACTTGTGTAAGTCTGTGACTGAGTCCTTAGACCCAGCTTTGTGCAAAATGCTCTTGTTGCACACTTGCTGCCATATCTTTGCTTCTTCACATAGATTCTTGTACTCAATCTTGGACGAATATGTAGACTTGTTCTTGCACAGTACCTTTCCAACGTAGTTTCCATATTGCTTCGCCCACTTTGACTTGTACTGATTTTGTTCCCTGATATAGCCAGTGACTTTGGCTATAGATTCAGTAGACAAAATCACTTCTCGTCCAAGCATAGTGGACACGAGTTCCCTTGAGTTCTGGAATCTTGCGTTCCTCTAGGACATTCTGATCAATTCTGGAAATATCTTCTGGTTTTCGTTGAAGTATTCTCTGATTCCGCATTTTAGAAGACTTTCATCGAGATTCAGACCCAACTTTTCTAGTTTTCCAATGTCGAAGAAGTGCTCAACGTGAACAGTGGTAGCACCTTAAGACACTATAATGGTTTCAGGGTAGGTATGAACATCAAGTTTGGAGTTGCTTGAGTTAGTAGAGTTCGTCATGATGATAAAGGTTTGATTTTTAGGTTTTGCAGATAGTGTTTAGGTTTTCTGAGAGAGAGAGAAGGAGAATGCTGGAGGTAGAAGATAATTTCGGAGAAGGGAAATTTGGTAAAGTAATTTTTTGAGTGAATTTGTCAGTTTAAGTATAGGCTCTGTGTGGAGAACACGAAACGGTTTTGGGCTTTTGTGAATATTTGAAATGGAGGTTATGCCATAAGACCCGCCATGATGAGACGTGCTGAGGATATGGGTAACTGTGTACGGTTATTAACAATTGGGTGACTCAGCATAGGGCATTAATTTGCAATTACACAAAATGAAACCGTTTTGGCTATTAAAACAATGTTAAATAGGAAAAAAAATATTGTCCAGTCATTGGACTTAAGTGTAGCATATGCAGTGCACGTGTATGTCAAAGTTACCTTTAGACGACATGTCCATTAGACACTGTTTGTCACATTGGACGCTACATATGGATTTTAATCATTCTTTTACAAGACCCATGCCAAGTCTATTCCTCAGAAGGACTAGATTGTCTTCAGTAAGGGGTTTTGTAAATATATCAGCTAGCTGATTATCTGTGGTTACAAAATGTAATTCCACAGTACCCTTCTGAACATGATCTCTTATAAAGTGATGTTTAATTTCTATACATTTTGCCCTTGAATGCAATATTGGGTTTTTAGGAAGATCAATTGCAGCTTTGCTATCACAGAAGATAGGAATGTTACTCTCATATATGTTGTAGTCCTCAAGTTGATGCTTGATCCATAGGATTTGAGAGCAGCACTTTGCAGCTGAAATACACTCTGCTTCAACGGTGGATAGTGCAATTGTTCCTTGCTTCTTGCATATCCAGGAGACTAAGATTCCACCAATGAAGTGACATCCTCCACTAGTGCTTTTTCTTTCAATTATGTCTTCAGCATAGTCAGCATCACAGTATCCAACTAATCTGAAATCCTTCTGCCTTTTGAAATGTAGACCAAGATTAGTTGTTCCAACAAGATATCGAAAGATTCTTTTAACAGCAGTTAAGTGAACTTCCCTTGGGTCAAATTGGAATCTGCCACATAAGCATACGCTGAACATGATGTCAGGTCTGGATGCTGTGAGGTATAGGAGTGATCCTATCATTCCTCTGTATAGGGTGTTGTCCACCTTCTTTGAACCATCATCCAGTCCAAGTACTGTTGTTGGGTGCATAAGAGTTTTCATGGGCTTTGCATCGTCCATTTTGAACTTCTTAAGAAGCTCCTTAACATACTTGGTCTGATGTATGTATATGCCTTTATCAGTTTGCTTGATTTGCAATCCAAGGAAGAATTTTAGTTTTCCCATCATGCTCATCTCGAATTCTGTTTGCATTAACTTAGCAAATTCTTCACAAAGAGATTCGTTAGTAGCACCAAATATGATATCATCAACATATACTTGAGCAATAATGAAATTAAAAGAATAATCTTTGCGAAATAGTGTAGTGTCTACTTTTCCTCTTTAGAAACCATTTTCTAAAAGAAATGAGCTGAGTTTTTCATACCAAGCTCTCGGTGCTTGTTTTAGTCCATATAATGCTTTGTTAAGTTTTAAAACATGATTAGGAAAAGCATCACTCTCAAACCCTGGGGGTTGCTCCACATAGACTTCTTCTTTTATCAGTCCATTAAGGAATGCTCTTTTTACGTCCATTTGGTATAGCTTCATATTGTTATGAGCTGCAAATGATAGTAAAATGCGAATTGCCTCTAGACGTGCAACAGGTGCATAAGTTTTAGTATAATCTATACCTTCTTGTTGTGAGTAACCTTTGGCTACCAGTCTGGCTTTGTTTCTCAGAACATTACCTGTTTCGTCCAATTTGTTTCTGAACACCCATTTAGCTCCTACGGCTTCTTTGTTATTAGGGAGTTCTACAAGTTTCCAGACATCGTTCTTTTGAAATTAGTCAAGTTCATCTTGCATTGCTTTGACCCAGCTTCCATCTTCCAAAGCATCGTCCACAGTCTTAGGTTCTATCTGTTATGTGAGTGTTATGTGACCTTGTTGTTGAAGTGAAGATCTGGTTCTGACTCTATCCTTTGGATCACCAATGATTTGGTCTTCTGGATGATGCTTCTTCATTTGCCAGTTACGTCCAGTTGGTTCCCTTTGTTCTTCTGTTGGACCGTCCAGGGGAACATTGGACTCTTTAAATGTGACATCACTGTTGGACGTGTCTGATGATTTCCTTGCATCGTCCAGCCTGAGTTCTGCAAATGATTCATCTAGCTCTGATAATTTCTTATCAGGCTTAGTTTCATTGAACTTCACATGGATAGCTTCTTCAACAACTAAGGTTCTAGAATTATAAACTCTATATGCCTTTGAAGTTTCAGAATATCCAAGCAATATTCCTTCATCACACTTAGAATCAAAATTTCCCAAGTTATCCTTAGTGTTCAGAATGAAGCATTGACATCCAAATGGATGGAAGTAGGATATGTTGGGTCTTCTCCCTTTCCACAATTCATATGGAGTCTTTTTAGAGATTGGCCTGGTATAGATTCTGTTATGTAAATAACAGGCAGTATTCACTGCTTCAGCCCAAAAGTGTTTTGGGGTTGAATTATCATTCATCATGGTTCTGGCCATCTCTTGGAGTGACCTGTTCTTCCTCTCAACAACACCATTCTGTTGTGGTGTTCTGGGTGTTGAGAAGTTGTGAAGGATCGAAATAATGCATACTCCTTTTTCATTTTGAATTCTTTTGCAGAAGTTATAGAAGGCCTTAAAAGACTCATCTTTGTGAGATAGGAACATGACCCATGTCCATCTAGTATAGTCGTCCACTACAACTAATCCGTACCTCTTACCACCTACAGAGGTTGTTCTTGTGGGTCCAAACAGGTCAATATCTAACAGCTCAAGAAGTCTGGAAGTGGAAACAATGTTTTTACTTTGAAAAGAATTTTTTAGTTGTTTCCCTTTCTGAGAGGCTTCACAAAGAAGATCATCTTTATATGACATACTTGGTAATCCTCTCACGAGGTTGTGCCTATTAAGCTTTGAGATTAATCTCAAGCTGGCATGCCCAAGTCTTTTATGCCATAGCCAATGATTTTCTTTAACTGAAACTAAGCATGAAACATTTTGACTTGATAGTTCCCCAAGTTTAATCTTGTAGAGATTACCTTGCCTCTTTACAGTAAAGAGAAGCGATCCATTAGAGTTTTTGACTATACATTCACCTTTGTTAAAGGCAACATCATATCCACTATCACATAATTGACTTATGCTAAGTAGATTGTGCTTGAGACCTTTAACATAAAGAACATTATCAATACAGGGATAGGGTGGTATACCAATCTTACCCACGCCAGCTATCATCCCTTTCTGATTCCCTCAGAAAGTGACTGTCCCACCAGTCTTGGGTTGGAGGCTTTGGAACATACACCTTTCTCCTGTCATGTGATGCGAGCACCCACTGTCCAGGTACCATGACTGGAGTTTCTTTCCCGCTGTTAAGCATGTCTGCAACAAGAATAATTTTATCCTTAGGTACCCAGATTGACTTGGGTCCTTTCTTGTTAGTTTGAAGGGCACTGGACGCTCCCCTCTTAGGCAGGTGTCTGCATTTGGACGTTATATGTCCAGGTTTCCCACAGAAGTAACACACATCTGCATCTTCGTCATGAATATATTTCTTTCCCTTATATCCATGCCCTGACCTGTCATTTGGTCTCCTACAACCTTCATATTTTAAAAGCATGTTAAGGTTGTCAGATCCCTTGACAAAGTTGGACAGATCCTTCTTTAGGTTGTCAATCTCTTCATGAAGTTTTACAACATCATGTGGTTGACCTCTTAAGGAAGTATCTGCATCAACTTTCAGAAGCTTCTCAACTAGCCTTTTGTTTTCTGCTTTGAGAGTTCGAATCTCTATGGAAAGATTCATTTGTCTAGTCCTTGAATCCTCATAGGATTTATAGGCTCGAGCAGTATCATTCCAGAGAGTTCGTCTATCCTCATTTAAGGCTTCATGTTCTTTTGAGAGCTCTGTTAACTTTTTCTGTAAATCTTTCTTTTCACTTTCAAGTTGTTTGAGACTATTTTCTAAAACTTCTTTTTCTTTTGAAAGTGACTTGGACAATTTTTTCAAGGTTTTGTAGGCCTTTGACAGAATAGAAGAGTTTGAAAGCAAATCATGATAAGCTTCTTGAAGTGAATTTAGATTATTAAAGTTTACCTCATCTTCTTCTTCTAGTTCGGAAGAATCTGATGTAGTGTCTGCCATCAGACATATGTGTGCTTCCTCTTCCTCTTCATCGTCCGATGATGAGTCATCGTCCAGATCTTCCCATGTGGACATCAGAACCTTTTTGCCCTTCTTTTTGTTGAAGCTTTTCTTCTTCTTATCCTTGTTCTTGTCAAGATCTGGGCATTATGATTTGAAGTGTCTGGGCTTTTTGCATTTGTAGCATACGATTAGACTTTTCTCCTTCTTTTCTTTGAGACCTTTCTTGTTCGGGTTTCTCCATTTGGATCCACCTTTCTTCTTCCACATAGAGTGGATTCTCTTGGATATGAAGGATAGCTCATCATCCTCGTCTGAGTCATCATCTTCAGATTGTTCGTCTAATGATGCTTCAGCTTGCATGGCTTTGGACGATGTTGCTTTCTTTGGCTTCTGGACGCTGAGTGCCAGAGACTTTCTTTTCTTGCCATCACCATCTTGTTGCAGTTCCAGCTCATGCACCTTAAGGATTCCCACAAGCTCTTCTAAGGACATGCCATCCAGTCCTTTGGTTGCTCTCAAGGCTGTAACCTGTGGTCTCCATTGCCTAGGCAAACTCCTCAGAATTTTGTCAATATGTTCATAGTTATTGTAATCTTTACCATGTGCTCTAAGTTCATTTAGTATGGTTTGAAACCATCCAAACATACTTTGTATGTCCTCATTTCCTTCCATACTAAACAATTCATATTGACGAGTAAGAAGGCTAAGTTTGTTACGTTTTACCTGGGTGTAACCCTCATACGTTAACGCAAGAGTGTCCCACATTTGTTTTGCGCTTTTGAAACTGTGCACTTTATTGTATTCTTGTTCAGATAGTGCACACATGATGATATTTCTGGCTCTGGAGTTGAGATGAAATCTTTGTTTCTGCTCCTCCGTCCATCTAGCCTTTGGGATCTCATTGAGACTCTCATCAACTGGAATGTAGTCGCCCATCTCCACAACGTCCCACATATCGATATGACAGGATTCAAAGAGTGCTATCATTCTTTGCTTCCAATAATCATATTTGACACCCTTGAAGAGTGGTGGTCTGTTCACAGCTTGTCCCTCATTTTCCATCTTTCTCAGAATCTGGTTTCCTCTGTACTGCCAAGTACTCAACCCGAGAGGCCGAGCTCTGATGCCAACTGAAATGTAGAGATTCACACTAGAAGGGGGGTTGAATAGTGTGTAAGTTATATTATTAAAAAAAACTTTTCGCAAAGATGGAGATAAAATATCTTAGGTTTCACAAGGGACTTGTAAAACACAAGATCACAGGTATCGTCCAATAGTTAAAATGACAGTTTAGTGAAACTGCGTTTTCTTGTTAATCGTCCAGGCGTAAATAAGAGATTTTCGTAAATAGGATATAAAGAACCTTGTGCGCAAAGTGTGAAGAAATAACTTAAGAGAATAGCAAGTAAGCTTGAAAGCGATAGAGTAAAAACACTTGGTTTATACTGGTTCACTCAACCTGAGCTACGTCCAGTTCTCCTTCAAAAACTTTGAAGGGTTCCACTAATCAAGTTCTGATTACAAACAAGTATTATATACCCTGCCACTCCTGGCTACAAGTATTCTCTAGGCCACTTCTGGCACACCTTTAATCTCCCCCTGAGATTAAAGAACACCCAAGTATTCTTTGTCACTAAGCCACTCCTGGCTTTCCAAAGAGAAACTGTTTAAGTACAAGTTAAATAAACAGCTCTGACAGAGAGGATACTACAATAAAAACTCAATTACACAGAATAACTTAGCAAAGCTAAGTATATTGCTCTTTTCGCACAAGTGTAGGTCATCCAATCGATTTGGCAGAGTTACAGCTCTTCTAAAAACTTGAAAAATTCTCTCTTCAAAACATGAGCTTGTTCCTCTATTTATAGGAAGCGTAGTGAAGATATCCGTTGTGGGATATGTGCCTTTGCTAATAACCGTTCTCTCACAATCATATGACCATTGCTACGTGTAAGCTTGGGGGTGGAGAGATGGAGGAGACAACAGTACATGCAGTGCCTCCACTACTTGAATGATTTCTGCAGAGAGAGGCTTTCTGCCCCCTGTGGTACACTTTTCGAATATTCAAATGAAATGTCACATTAGAAAAGAGAGGAAATAATAGAACATTTTAGAGAATCATCATCGACAAGCATAAGTGTACTTCTACTCATTTATGGACACATTATATAACTGTTTGCTAGAGAGGGATGATGTAAGTTATATATGCGTTGGACGCTTCCTTGAATGGACGCAGTGTTTACACACTGGTTTGCTCAATGCATTTGGACGCATGTTTATAATCAGTGTACGGCGTAGAACCTATAAAACTCAAACATAGATCATTAAATACTTCAAAATTTAAAATTGTTCTCATCAAAATCGAAGTTTGAGGGGTTGGACATCGTCCAAAGTCTTAGATTCTAACACTTTTAAGTTTTGAGGTCTGGGGTGCCTCGTGGTCCAATTTTGGTGCCCGTGATGCATTTTCGGCCAATTGTACAATTTTCATGCAAAAATAAGAATTTTGGGTTTTGGAACTCCGTGATCCCTGGTGCATTCTTATGCATAAAAAACCATAATGCTTGCAGCACTTTTCAGTTTTGAGGTCTGTGGTGCCCCGTGGTCCAATTTTGGTGCCGGTGGTGCATTTTCGATCATTTGTGCAATTCTCGTGCAAAAATAAGACTCTTAGGTTTTGGTGCCCTGTGAACCCTGCTGCTTTCTTATGCATAAAAAAAATGTTCATAGCAATTTTCAGTTTTGAGGTCCGAGGTGCCCCGTGGTCCAATTTTGGTGCCCATCGTGCATTTTCGGCCATTCGTGCAATTTTTATGCGAAAATAATACTTTTGGGTTTTGGTGCCCCTTGATCCTTGGTGCATTCTTATGCATAAAAAACCATAATGCTCGAAACACTTTTCAGTCTTGAGGTTCATGGTGTGTCGTGGTCCAATTTTGGTGCCAAGGGTTCATTTTCGGCGATTTGTTCAATTTTCGTGCGAAAATAAGACTTTTGGGTTTTGGTGCCCCGTCATCCCTGGTGCATTCTTATGCATAAAAAACCATAATCCTCAAACACTTTTCAGTTTTGAGGTCCGAGGTGCCCCGTGGTCCAATTTTGGTGTTCGTGGTGCATTTTCGGCCCATTGTGCAATTTTCGTGCGGAAATAAGACTTTTGGGTTTTGGTGCCCCGTGATCCCTGGTGCATTCTTATGCATAAAAACCCATAATGCTCAGAAAACTTTTAAGTTTTGAGGTCAGTGGTTCCTCGTGGTCCAATTTTGGTGTTGGTGGTGCATTTTCGGCAATTTGTGCAATTTTCGTGCGAAAATAAGACTTTTGGGTGTTGGTGCCCCGTTATCCTTGGTGCATTCTTATGCATAAAAAACCATAATGCTTGGATCACTTTTCAGTTTTGAGGATTGGAGTGCCCCGTGGTCCAATTTTGGTGCCGGTAATGCATTTTCGGCCATTTGTGCAATTTTCGTGCGAAAATAAGGCTTTTGGGTTTTCGTGCCCTATGGTCCCTGGTGCATTCTTATGCATAAAAAACCATAACGCTCGGAGCACTTTTCAGTTTTGAGGTCCGAGGTGCCCCGTGGTCCAATTTTGATGTCCGTGGTGCATTTTCGGCCTATTGTTCAATTTTTGTGCGAAAATAAGAATTTTTGGTTTTGGTGCCCCATGATCCCTGGTGCTTTCTTATGCATAAAAAACCATAATGCTCAGAGGACTTTTAAGTTTTGAGGTCCCAGGTGCCCCGTGGTCCAGTTTTGGTGCGAGTAATGCATTTTCGGCAATTTATGCAATTTTCGTGCGAAAATAAGACTTTTGGGTTTTGGTGCCCTGTGATCCTTGGTGCATTCTTATGCATAAAAATCCATAATGCTCAGAGAACTTTTATGTTTTGAGGTCCCAAGTGCCCGTGGTCCAGTTTTGGTACCTGTGGTGCATTTTCATCCCATTGTGCAATTTTCGTGTGAAAATAAGACTTCTAGGTTTTGGTGCCCCGTGATCCTTGGTGCATTCTTATGCATAAAATACCATAATGCTCGGAACACTTTTCAATCTTGAGGTTCGTGGTGTCCCGTGGTCCCATTTTGGTGCCAGGGGTGCATTTTCAGCCTTTTGTGCAATTTTCGTACGAAAATAAGACTTTTGGATTTTCCTGCCCCGTGATCCCTAGTGTATTCTTATGCATAAAAAACCATAATTCTTGGAGCACTTTTCAGTGTTGAGGTTCGTGGTGTCCCGTGGTCTAATTTTGGTGCGGGTAATGCATTTTCGGCCATTTGTGCAATTTTCGTGCGAAAATAAGTCTTTTGGGTTTTGGTGCCCTGTGATCCCTAGTGCATTCTTATGCATAAAAATCCATAATTCTCGGAGCACTTTTCAGTTTTGAGGTCCGAGGTGCCCCGTGGTCAAATTTTGGTGCCCGTGGTGCATTTTTGACCCATTTTTCAATTTTCGTACGAAAATAAGAATTTTGGGTTTTGGTGCCCCGTGATCCTTGGTGCATTCTTATGCATAAAAAACCATAATGCTCAGAGCACTTTTAAGTTTTGAACTCCCAGGTGCCCGTGGTCCAATTTTGGTAACTGTGGTGCATTTTCATCCCATCGTGCAATTTTCGTGTGAAAATAAGACTTCTGAGTTTTGGTGCCCCATGATCCTTGGTGCATTCT
Source organism: Pueraria montana var. lobata (assembly GCA_026413185.1). Taxonomy (NCBI): domain Eukaryota; kingdom Viridiplantae; phylum Streptophyta; class Magnoliopsida; order Fabales; family Fabaceae; genus Pueraria; species Pueraria montana. The sequence goes on from CM048649.1 coordinate 8,628,125, forward strand.
TATGCATAAAACATCATGGGAACCAAAATTGGACCACTGGGTGCCGCGGACCTCAATACTTAAAAGTGCTCTGAGCATTATGGTTTTTTAGGCCTAAGAATGCACCAGGGATCATGGGGCACCAAAACCCAAAAGTCTTATTTTCAAACGAAAATTGCACAAATGGCCGAAAATGCACCACCGGCACCAAAATTGGACCACGGGGCACCACGGACCTCAAAAATGAAAGGTGTTCCAAGCATTATGGTTTTTTATGCATAAGAATGCACCAGGGATCACGGGGCACCAAAGCCTAAAAGTCTTATTTTCGCACGAAAATTGCACAAAAAATTGCACAAATAGCCGAAAATGCACCACCGGCACCAAAATTGGACCACGGGGCACCACGGACCTCAAAACTGAAAAGTGTTCCAAGCTTTTTGGATTTTTATGCATAAGAGTGCACCAAGGATCATGGGGCACCAAAACCCAAAAGTCTTATTGTCGCACGAATATTGCACAATGGGCCGAAAATGCACCACAGGCACAAAAATTGGACCACGGGGCACCTCGAACCTCAAACCTGAAAAGTGCTTCGAGCATTATGGTTTTTTATGCATAAGAATGCACCAGGGATCACGGGGCACTCAAACCCAAAAGTCTTATTTTCGAATGAAAATTGCACAAATTGTCGAAAATGCACCCCCGGCACCAATATTGGACCACGAGGCGCCACGGACCTCAAAACTGAAAAGTGTTCCGAGCATTTTGGTTGTTTATGCTTAAGAATGCATCAGGGATCATGGGACAGCCAAACCCAAAAGTCTTATCTTCGCACAAAAATTGCACAATGCCTTGAAAATGCACCACGAGCACCAAAATTGGACCACGAGGCACCTCGGACCTCAATACTTAAAAGTGCTCCGAGCATTATGGATTTTTATGCATAAGAATGCACCAGGGATTACGGGGCACCAAAACCCAAAAGTCTTATTTTCGCACGAAAGTTACGCAAATGGCCGAAAATGCATTACCGGCACCAAAATTGGACCACGAGGCACCACGAATCTCAAAACTAAAAAGAGTGATGAGCATTATGGTTTTTTATGCATAACAATGCATCAGGGATCACGGGGAACCAATATCCAAAAGTCTTATTTTCGCACGAAAGTTGCACAATGGGACGAAAATGCACCACAGGCACCAAAATTAGACCACGGGGCACCTCATACCTCCAAACTGAAAATTGCTCCAAGCATTATGGTTTTTTTATGCATAAGAATGCACCAGGGATCACGGGGCACCAAAACCCAAAAGTCTTATTTTCGCACGACAATTGAACAATGGGCCCATAAATGCACGATGGTCACCAAAATTGGACCACAGGGCACCACGGACCTCAAAACTGAAAAGTGCCATGAGCATTATGGCTTTTATGCATAAGAATGCACCAGGGTTCACAGGGTACGAAAACCCAAAAGTCTTATTTTCGCACGAAAATTGCACAAATGGCCGAAAATGCATCACCGACACCAAAATTGGACCACGGGTACCACGGACCTCAAAACTGAAAAGTGCTCCAAGGATTATGGTTTTTTATGCATAAGAATGCACCAGGGATCATGGGGCACTAAAACCCAAAGGTCTTATTTTGGCACGAAAATTGCACAAATGGCCGAAAATGCACCACCGGCACCAAAATTGGACCACGAGGCACCACGGACCTTAAAACTAAAAAGTGTTATGAGCATTATGGTTTTTTTGCATAGAAATGCAACAGGGATCACGTGGCCCCAAAACCCAAAAGTCTTATTTTCGCACGAAAATTGCAAAAATGGCCGAAAATGCATTACTGGCACCAAAATTGGACCATGGGGAACCTCGGACCTCAAAACTAAAAAGTGTTCAGAGCATTATTGTCTTTTATACATAAGAATGCACATGGATCACGAGGCACCAAAACCCAAACATCTTATTTTCGCACGAAAATTGCACAATTGGCCGGAAATGCATTACTGGCACCAAAATTGGACCACTGGGCTCCTCGGACCTCAAAACTGAAAATTGCTCTATGCATTATGGTTTTTTATGCATAAGAATGCAGCAGGGATCATGGGGCACGAAAACCCAAAAGTCTTATTTTTGCACGAAAATTGCACAAATGGCCGAAAATGCACCACCAGCACCAAAATTATACCACGAGGCACCACAGAACTAAAACCTGAAGGTGATATGAGCATTATGGTTTTTTATGCATAGGAATGCAACAGGGATCACGGGGCACCAAAACCCAAAAGTCTTATTTTCGCACAGAAATTGCACAAAAGGCCCGTAAATGCACGATGGTCACCAAAATTGGACCACGGGGCACCTCGGACCTCAAAACTGAAAATTGCTTTGAGCATTATGGGTTTTATGCATAGGAATGCACCAGGGTTCATAGGGCACCAAAACCCAAAAGTCTTATTTTCGCATGAAAATTGCACAAATGGCCGAAAATGCAACACCGGCACCAAAATTGGACAGCGGGGCACCACGAACCTCAAAACTGAAAAGTGCACCAAGCATTATGGTTTTTAAGGCATAAGAATGCACCAGGGATCATGGGGCACCAAAACCCAAAAGTCTTATTTTCGCACGAAAATTTGCACAAATGGTGAAAAATGCATCACCGACACCAAAATTGGACCACGGGGTACCACGGACCTCAAAACTGAAAAGTTCTCCAAGGATTATGGTTTTTTATGCATAAGAATGTACCAGGGATCACGGGGCACCAAAATCCAAAAGTCTTATTTTCGCACGAAAATTGCACAAATGGCCGACAATACATTATCGGCACCAAAATTGGACCACGGGGCACCTCAGACCTCAAAACTAGAAAGTGTTTAGAGCATTATTGTTTTTAATACATCAGAATGCACCATGGATCACGAGGCACCAAAACCCAAACGTCTTATTTTCGCACGAACATTGCACAATGGGCCGAAAATGCATTTCCGGCACCAAAATTGGACCACGGGGCACCTCGGACCTCAAAACTGAAAAGTGCTCTAGGCATTATGGTTTTTTATGCATAAGAATGCAGCAGGGATGACGGGGCACCAAAACCCAAAAGTCTTATTTTCGCACAAAAATTGCACAATGGGCCGAAAATGCACCACCGGCACCAAAATTTGACGATGAGGCACCACGGAACTCAAAACTAAAAAGTAATCCGATCATTATGGTTTTTTATGCATAGGAATGCAACAGGGATCACGCAACCCAAAAGTCTTATTTTCACACGAAAATTGCACAAAGGGCCGAAAATGCACACCCACACCAAAATTGGACCAAGGGTACCGTGAACCTCAAGACTGAAAAGTGTTTTGAGCATTATGATTTTTTATGCGTAAGAATGCACCAAGGATCACGGGGCACCAAAACCCAAAAGTCTTATTTTCGCATGAAAATTGCACAAAGGGCCCGAAAATGCACGATGGTCACCAAAACTGGACCACGGGGTACCTCGGACCTCAAAACTGAAAAGTGCTATGAGCATTATGGTTTTTATACATAATAATGCACCAGGGTTCACAGGGCACCAAAACCCAAAAGTCTTATTTTCGCACAAAAATTGTACAAATGGCGGAAAATGCAACATCGGCACCAAAATTGGACAGTGGGGCACCACGAACCTCAAAATTGAAAAGTGCTCCAAGCATTATGGTTTTTTAGGCACAAGAATGCACCAGGGATCATGGGGCACCAAAACCCAATAGTCTTACTTTTGCACGAAAATTGCACAAATGACGGAAAATGCATCACCAACACCAAAATTGGACCACGGGGTACCGCAGACCTCAAAATTGAAAAGTGATCCAAGGATTATGGGGCACCAGGGATCACGGGGCACCAAAACCCAAAAGTCTTATTTTCGCACGAAAATTGCACAACTGGCCGAAAATGTACCACCGACACCAAAATTGGACCACGAGGCACCACGAACCTTAAAAATGAAAAGATCTCCGAGCATTATGGTTTTTTATGCATAGAAATCCAACAGGGATCACGTCGCACTAAAACCCAAAAGTAGATTCTTATTTTCGCACGAAAATTGCACAAATGGCCGAAAATGCAATGCCGGCACCAAAATTGGACCACGGGGCACCTCGGACCTCAAAACTGAAAAGTGTTCAGAGCATTATTGTTTTTTATACATAAGAATGTACCATGGATCACGAGGCACAAAAACCAAAAAGTCTTATTTTCGCACAAAAATTGCACAATGGGCCGAAAATGCATCACCGACACCAAAATTAGACCACGGGGCACCACGAACCTCAAGACTGAAAATTATTTCGAGCATTATGGTTTTTTATGCATTAGAATGCACCAAGGATCACGGGGCACCAAAACCCAAAGGTCTTATTTTCTCACGAAAGTTGCACAATTGGCCGAAAATGCACCACGTGCACCAAAATTGGACCACGGGGCACCACGAGCATTATGGTTTTTTATGCATGAAAAAGCACCAGGGATCACGTGGCACCAAAACCCAAAAGTCTTATTTTCGCACGAAAATTGCACAAATGGGCGAAAATGCACCCACAACACCAAAATTAGACAACGGGGCACCACGAACCTCAAGACTGAAAATTATTTTGAGCATTATGGTTTTTTATGCATTAGAATGCACCAAGGATCACGGGACACCAAAACCCAAAGGTCTTATTTTCTCACGAAAGTTGCACAATTGGCCGAAAATGCACCACGTGCACCAAAATTGGACCACGGGGCACCACGAACCTCAAATCTGAAAAGTGTTCCGAGCATTATGGTTTTTTATGCATGAAAAAGCACCAGGGATCACGGGGCACCAAAACCCAAAAGACTTGTTTTCGCACGAAAATTGCACAATGGGCCGAAAATGCACCACGGGGACCAAAATTGGACCACCGGGGCACCACGGACCTCAAAACTAAAAATTGCTTCGAGCATTATGGTTTTTTATGCACAAGAATACACCATGGATCACGGGGCACCAAAACCCATAAGTCTTATTTTCGAACGAAAATTGCATAAATGGCCGAAAATGCACCACCGGCACCAAAATTGGACAACAAGGCACCATGAATCTCAGGACTGAAAACTGTTCTGAGCATTAGGGTTTTTTATGCATAAGAATGCACCAAGGATCCCGGGGCACCAACACCCAAAAGTCTTATTTTCGCACGAAAATTGCACCAATGCCGAAAATGCACCCCCGACACCAAAATTGGACCACCGGGCACCACGAATCTCAAGACTGAAAATTGTTCTGAGCATTATGATTTTTTATGCATAAGAATGCACCAAGGATCACGGGGCACCAAAACTCAAAAGTCTTATTTTTCGCACGAAAATTGCACAAATGGCCGAAAATGCATCACCGACACCAAAATTGGACCACGGGGTACCACGGACCTCAAAACTGAAAAGTGCTCCAAGGATTATGGTTTTTTATGCATAAGAATGCACCAGGGATCACGGGGCACCAAAACCCAAGGTCTTATTTTCGCACGAAAATTGCACAATTGGCCGAAAATGCATTACGAGCACAAAAATTGGACCACGGGGCACCTCAGACCTCAAAACTAAAAAGTGTTCAGAGCATTATTGTTTTTTATACATAAGAATGCACCATGGATCACGAGGCACCAAAGCCCAAATGTCTTATTTTCGCACGAAAATTGCACAATGGGCCGGAAATGCATTACCAGCACCAAAATTGGACCACGGGGCACCTCGGACCTCAAAGCTGAAAAGTGCTCGAGGAATTATGGTTTACTATGCATAAGAATGCAGCAGGGACCACGGGGCACCAAAACGCAATAGTCTTATTTTCGAACGAAAATTGCACAGTGGGTCAAAAATGCACCACGGGCACCAAAATTGGACCACGGGGCACCTCAGACCTCAAAATTGAAAAGTGCTCTGAGCATTATGGTTTTTTATGCATAAGAATGCACCAGGGATCACGGGGCACCAAAACCCATAAGTCTTATTTTCGAACGAAAATTGCACAAATGGCGGAAAATGCACCCCCGACACCAAAATTGGACAACAAGGCACCACGAACCTCAAGACTGAAAACTATTCCAAGCATTATGGTTTTTTATGGATAAGAATGCACCTAGGATCACGGGGCACCAAAACCCAAAAGTCATATTTTCGCACGAAAATTGCACAATGGGCAGAAAATGCACCACGTGCACCAAAATTTGACCACGGGGCACCTCGGACCTCAAAACTGAAATGTGCTCTGAGCATTATGGTTTTTTATGCATAAGAAGGCTCCAGGGCTCACAGGGCACCAAAACCCAAAAGTCTTATTGTCGCACGAAAATTGCACCAATGCCGAAAATGCAACCTCGACACCAAAATTGGACAACCGGGCACCACGAATCTTAAGACTGAAACTATTCTCAGCATTATGGTTTTTTATGCATAAGAATGCACCAAGGATCACGGGGCACCCAAACCCAAAGGTCTTATTTTCGCACGAAAATTGTACAAATGGCCGAAAATGTATTACCGGCACCAAAATTGGACGACGGGGTACCTCGGACCTCAAAATTAAAAAGTGTTTAGAGCATTATTGTTTTTTTATACATAAGAATGCACCATGGATAATGAGGCACCAAAATCCAAACGTCTTATTTTCGCACGAAGATTGCACAATGGGCCGAAAATGCATTATCGGCACCCAAATTGGACCACGGGGCACCTCGGACCTCAAAACCAAAAAGTGCTCCAGGCATTATGGTTTTTTATGCATAAGAATGCAGTAAGGATCACGGGGCACCAAAATCCAAAAGTCTTATTTTCGCACGAAAATGGCACAAAAGGCCCGAAAATGCACGATGGTCACCAAAATTGTACCACGTGGCACCTCGGATCTCAAAATTGAAAAGTGCTATGAGCATTATGGATTTTATGCATAAGAATGCACCAGGGTTCACAAGGCACCAAAACCAAAAAGTCTTATTTTCGCACGAAAATTGCACAAATGGCCGAAAATGCAACACCGACACCAAAATTGGACAGCGGGGCACCATGAACCTGAAAACTGAAAAGTGCTCTAAGCATTATGGGTTTTTAGGCATAAGAATGCACTAGGGATAATGGGGCACCAAAACCCAAAAGTCTTATTTTCGCATGAAAATTGCACAAATGGCGAAAAATGCATCACCGACACCAAAATTGGACAATGGGGTACCACGGACCTCAAAACTAAAAAGTGCTCCTAGCATTATGGTTTTTTAGGCATAAGAATGCGCCAGGGATCATGGGGCACCAAAACCCAAAAGTCTTATTTTCGCACGAAAATTGCACAAGTGGCAAAAAATGCATCACCGACACCAAAATTGGACCACGGGGTACCACGGACCTCAAAACTGAATAGTGCTCCAAGAGTTATGGTTTTTTATGCATAAGAATGCACCAGGGATCATGGGGCACCAAAACCCAAAAGTCTTATTTTCGCACGAAAATTGTACAACTGGCAGAAAATGCACCACCGACACCAAAATTGGACCACGAGGCACCACGGACCCTAAAACTGAAAAGTGATCCGAGCATTATCATTTTTGATACATAGAAATGCAACAGGGATCACGGGGCACCAAAACCCAAAAGTCTTATTTTCGCACGAAAATTGTACAATTGGCCGAAAATGCAACACAGGCACCAAAAATAAACAACGGGGCACCTCGGAAAACCATAATACATTCTTATGCATAAAAAACCATAATGCTTGGAAAACTTTTTAGTTTTGAGGTCCGAGGTTCCCCGTGGTCCAATTTTGGTGCCCGTGGTGCATTTTCGGCCCATTGTGCAAATTTCGTGCGTCAATAAGACTTTTGGGTTTTGGTGCCCCTGATCCCTGGTGCATTCTTTTGCATAAAAAACCATAATGCATGGAGCACTTTTCAGTTTTGAGGTCTGAGGTGCCCCGTTGTCTAATTTTGGTACCGGTGTTGCATTTTCAGCCCATTGTGTAATTTTCGTGCGAAAATAAGACTTTTGGGTTTTGGAGCCCCATAATCCCTGGTGCACTCCTATGCATAAAAAACCATAATGCTTGGAACACTTTTCATTTTTGAAGTTTGTGGTGCCCCGTGGTCCAATTTTGGTGCCGGTGATGCATTTTCGGCCATTTGTGCAATTTTCGTGCGAAAATAAGACTATTGGGTTTTACTTCCACGTGATCCCTGGTGCATTCTTATGCATAAAAAATCATATTGCTCAGAGAAGTTTTAAGTTTTGAAGTCCGAGGTGCCCCGTGGTCCAATTTTTGTGCCTGTGGTGCATTTTCGGCCCATTGTGCAATTTTCGTGCGAAAATAAGACTTTTGGGTTTTGGTGCCCCATGATCCCTGGTACATTCTTATGCATAAAAAACCATAATGCTTGGAACACTTTTTCAGTTTTGAGGTCCGAGGTTCCCCGTGGTCCAATTTTGGTGTCCGTGGTGCATTTTCGACCCATTGTGCAAATTTCGTGCGTCAATAAGACTTTTGGGTTTTGGTGCCCCCTAATCCCTATTGCATTCTTTTGCATAAAAACCATTAATGCACAGAGAACTTTTCAGTTTTGAGGTCCGAGGTGCCCCGTTGTCTAATTTTTGTGCCTGTGTTACATTTTCGGCCCATTGTGCAATTTTCGTGCGAAAATAAGACTTTTGGGTTTTGGTGCCCCATAATCCCTGGTCCATTCCTATGCATAAAAAACCATAATGCTCGGAACACTTTTCATTTTTGAGGTTCGTGGTGCCCCGTGGTCCAATTTTGGTGTCGAGGGTGCATTTTCGGCCATTTGTGCAATTTTCGTGCGAAAATAAGACTACTGGGTTTTGGTGCCCCGTGATCCATGGTGCATTCTTATGCATAAAAAACCATACTTCTCAGAGAACTTTTAAGTTTTGAAGTCCGAGGTGCCCCGTGGTCCAATTTTTGTGCCCGTGGTGCATTTTCGGCCCATTGTCCAATTTTCGTGCGAAAATAAGACTTTTGGATTTTGGTGCCCCATGATCCCTGGTGCATTCTTATGCATAAAAAACCATAATGCTTGGAACAATTTTCAGTTTTGAGGTCCGAGGTTTCCCGTGGTCCAATTTTGGTGCCCGTGGTGCATTTTCGGCCCATTGTGCAAATTTCGTGCGTAAATAAGACTTTTGGGTTTTGGTGCCCCCTGATCCCTGGTGCATTCTTTTGCATAAAAAACCATAATGCACGGAGCACTTTTCAGTTTTGAGGTCCGAGGTGCCCCGTTGTCTAATTTTGGTGCCTGTGTTGCATTTTCGGCCCATTGTGCAATTTTCGTGCGAAAATAAGACTTTTGGGTTTTGGTGCCCCATAATCCCTGGTGCATTCCTATGCATCAAAAATAATAATGCTCGGAACACTTTTCAGTTTTAAGGGTCGTGGTGCCCCGTGGTCCAGTTTTGGTGCCAGTGGTGCATTTTCGGCCATTTGTGCAATTTTCGTGTGAAAATAAGACTACTGGGTTTTGGTGCCCCATGATCCCTGGTGCATTCTTATGCATAAAACACGATAATGCTTAGAGCACTTTTGAGTTTTGAGGTCCGAGGTGCCCCGTGGTCCAATTTTGGTGCCCGTGTTGCATTTTCGGCCCATTGTGCAATTTTAGTACGAAAACAAGACTTTTTGGGTTTTGGTGCCCGTGATCCCTGGTGCATTCTTAAGCATAAAAAACCATAACGCTTGGAATACTTTTCCGTTTTGAGATCCGTGGTGCCTTGCGGTCCAATTTTGGTGCCGGTGGTGCATATTCGGCCATTTGTGAATTTTTCGTGCGAAAATAAGACTTTTGGATTTTGGTGCCCTGTGATCCCTGGTGCATTCTGATGCATAAAAAACCATAATGCTCGGAGCACTATTCAGTTTTGAGGTCCGAGGTGCATCGGGGACCAATTTTGGTGCCCGTGCTGCTTTTTCGGCTCATTGTGCAATTTTCGTTCGAAAATAAGACTTTTGGGTTTTGGTGCCCCGTGATCCCTGTGCATTCTTATGCATAAAAAACCATAATGCTCAGAGCACTTTTAAGTATTGAGGTCCGAGGTGCCCCATTGTCGAATTTTGGTGCCCGTGGTGCATTTTCGGCCCGTTGTGCAATTTTCGTGCAAAAATAAGACTTTTGGGTTTTGGTGCCCCGTGAGCGCTGGTGCATTCTTATGCGTAAAAAACCATAATGCTCAGCACACTTTTCAATTTTGACGTCCGTGGTGCCCCGTGGTCCAATTTTGGTGGCGATAGTGCATTTTCGGCCATTTATGCAATTTTCTTGCGAAAATAAGACTTTTGGGTTTTGGTGCCCCATGATCACTGGTGCATTATTATGCGTAAAAAACCATAATGCTCGAAGTACTTTTCAGTTTTAAGGTCCGAGGTTCCCCGTGGTCCAATTTTGGTGCCTGTGGTGCATTTTCAGCCCATTGTGCAATTTTCGTACGAAAATAAGACTTTTGTTTTTTGGTGCCCCTTCATCCCTGGAGGATTCTTATGCATAAAAAACTATAATGCTTAGAACAGTTTTCAATTTTGAGGTCTGTCGTGCTCCGTGGTCCAATTTTGGAGCCGGTAGTGCATTTTCGGCCATTTGAGCAATTTTCATGTGAAATTTAGAATATTGGGTTTTGGTGCCCCGTGATCCCTGGTGCATTCTTATGTATAAAAAACCATAATGCTCGGAGCACTTTCAGTTTTGAGGTCCGAGGTGCCCCGTGGTCCAATTTTGGTGCCCGTGGTGCATTTTTAGCCATTTGTGCAATTTTCGTGCGAAAATAAGACTTTTGGGATTTGGTGCCCCGTGATCCTTGGTGCATTCTTATGCATAAAAAACCATAATGTTTGTAGCACTTTTCAGTTTTGAGGTCTGAGGTGCCCCGTGGTCCAATTTTGGTGCACGTGATGCATTTTCGGCCCATTGCGCAATTTTCGTGCGAAAATAAGACTTTCGGGTTTTGGTGCCCCATGATGCATGGTGCATTCTTATGCATAATAAACCACAATGCTCGGAGCACTTTTTAGTTTTGAAGTCCGAGGTACCCCGTGGTCCAATTTTGGTGCACGTGGTGGATTTTCAGCCCATTGTGCAACTTTCGTGCGAAAATAAGACTTTTGGGTTTTGGTGCCCCATGATCCTTGGTGCATTCTAATGCATAAAAAACCATAATGCTCAAAACAGTTTTCAGTCTTGAGGTTCATGGTGCCCCGTGTTCTAATTTTGGTGTCATGGGTGCATTTTCGGCCATTTGAGCAATTTTCGTGCGAAAATAAGACTTTTGGGTTTTGGTGCTCCGTGATCCCAGGTGCATTCTTATGCATAAAAAAATCATAATGCTTGGAGCACTTTTCAGTTTTGAGGTCCGAGGTGCCCCGTGGTCCAATTTTGGTGCACGTGGTGCATTTCCGGTCGATTGTGCAATTTTTGTGTGAAAATGAGACTTTTGGGTTTTGGTGCCCCGTGATCCTTGGTGCATTCATATGCATAAAAAACCATAATGCTTGGAACACTTTTCAGTTTTGAGGTCCGTAGTGCCTCGTGGTCCAATTTTGGTGCCGGTGGTGCATTTTCGGCCATTTGAGCAATTTTCGTGCGAAAATAAGACTTTTGGGTTTTGGTGCGTTGAGAACCCTGGTGCATTGTTATGCATAAAAAACCATAATGGTTGGAGCACTTTTCAGGTTTGAGGTCCGAGGGGCCCCGTGGTCCAATTTTTGTGCCTGTGGTGCATTTTCGGCTCCTTGCGCAATTTTTGTTCGAAAGTAAGACTTTTGGGTTTTGGTGCCCCGTGATCCTTGGTGCATTCTTATGCATAAAACCATAGTGCTCGAAGCACTTTTCAGTTTGGAGGTCCAAGGTGCCCCGTGGTCCAATTTTGGTGCATGTGGTGCATTTTCGGCCCATTATGCAACTTTCGTGCAAAAATAAGACTTTTGGGTTTTGGTGCCCCGTGATCCCAGGTGCATTCTTATGCATAAAAAACTATAATGCTCGGAACATTTTTCAGTTTTGAGGTTCGTGGTTCCCCGTGGTCTAATTTAGGTGTCGTGGGTGCATTTTCGGCCATTTGTGCAATTTTGGTGCAAAAATTAGACTGTTGGGTTTTGGTGCCCCGTGATCCCTAGTGCATTCTTATGCATAAAACCATAATACTTGAAGCACGTTTCAGTTTTGATGTCTGAGGTGCCCTGTGGTCCAATTTTCGTGCTTGTGGTGTATTTTCGGCCCATTGTGCAATTTTGTGCGAAAATAATAGTTTTGGGTTTTGGTGCCCCATGATTCCTGGTGCATTCTTATGCATAAATAAGCATAATGCTCGGAGCACTTTTCAGTTTTGAGGTCCGAGGTGCCCCATGGTCCAATTTTTGTACCCGTGGTGCATTTTCGACGATTTGTGCAATTTTCGTGCGAAAATAAGACTTTGGGGTTTTGGTGCCCTGTGAACCCTGGTGCATTCTTATGCATAAAAAACCATAATGCTTGGAGCACTTTTCAGTTTTGAGGTCCGTGGTGTCCCGTGGTCTAATTTTGGTGCCTGTGGTGCATTTTCGACTATTTGTGAAATTTTTGTGCGAAAATAAGACTTTTGGGTTTTTGTTCCCCGTGATCCCTGGTGCATTCTTATGCATGAAAAACCATAATGCTCGTAACACTTTTCAGTTTTGAGGTCCGAGGTGCACCGTGGTCACATTTTGGTGCCCGTGGTGCATTTTCAGACCATTTTGCAATTTTTGTGCGAAAATAAGACTTTTGGGTTTTGGTACCCCGTGATCCTTTGCGCATTCTTATGCATAAAAAACCATAATGCTTAGAAAATTTTTTAGTCTTGAGGATCGTGGTGCCCCGTGGTCCAATTTCTGTGCCTGTGGTGCATTTTCGGCCATTTGTGAATTTTTCGTGCGAAAATAAGACTTTTGGATTTTGGTGCCCCGTGACCCCTGGTGCATTCTGAGGCATAAAAAACCATAATGCTTGGAGCACTATTCAGTTTTGAGGTCCGAGGTGCACCGGGGTCCAATTTTGGTGCCCGTGCTGCTTTTTTTGCTCATTGTGCAATTTTCGTGCGAAAATAAGACTTTTGGGTTTTCGTGCCCCATGATGCCTGGTGCATTCTTATGCATAAAAAACCATAATGCTCAGAAAATTTTTTATTTTTGAGGTTCGAGATGCCCCGTGGTCCAATTCTGGTGCCGGTGGTGCATTTTCAGTTATTTGTGAAATTTTTTTGCGAAAATAAGACTTTTGGGTTTTGGTGCCCCGTGATCCCTGGTGCATTCTTACGCTTAAAAAACCATAATGCTCGTAACACTTTTTAGTCTTGAGGTTCGTGGTGCCCTGTGATCCAATTTTGGTGTCGGTAATACATTTTCGCCTATTTGTACAATTTTCGTGCCAAAATAAGACTTTTGGGTTTTGGTGCCCCATGATCCCTGGTTCATTCTTATGCATAAAAATCAATAATGCTTGGACCAATTTTAAGTATTGAGGTCCGAGGTGCCCCGTGGTCCAATTTTGGTGTCGGTGGTGCATTTTCGGCCATTTGTGAAATTTTCTTGTGAAAATAAGACTTTTGGATTTTGGTGCCCCGAGATCCCTAGTGCATTCTTATGCATAAAAAACTATAATGCTCAGAGCACTTTTCAGTTTTGAGGTCCGAGGTGCCCCGTGGTCCAATTTGGGTGCCCGTCGTGCATTTTCCGCCCATTGTGCAATTTTCTTGCGAAAATAAGACTTTTGGGTTTTGGTGCCTCGTGATCCCTGGTGCATTCCTGTGCATAAAAAACCATAATACTCGAAACACTTTTCATTTTTCAGGTCCTTGGTGCCCCATTGTCCAATTTTGGTGCATGTGGTGCATTTTCGGCCCATTGTGCAATTGTCGTGCGAGAATAAAACTTTTGGGTTTTGGTGGCCCATGATCCCTGGTGCATTCTTATGCATAAAAAACCATAATGCTCGGAACACTTTTCAATTTTAATGTCCATGGTGCTCCGCGGCCAAATTTGGTGCCGGTGGTGCATTTTCGGCCATTTGTGAAATTTTCGTGCGAAAATAAGACTTTTGGGTTTTGGGCCCCCGTCATCCCTGGTTCATTTTTATGCATAAAAAACTATAATGCTCATAACACTTTTAAGTTTTGTGGTTCGAGGTTCCCTGTGGTCCAATTTTGGTGCCCGTGGTGCATTTTCGGCCTATTGTGCAATTTTCGTACGAAAATAAGACTTTTGGGTTTTCGTTCCCCGTGATCCCTGGTGAATTCTTATGCATAAAAAACCATAATGCTCGGAAAACTTTTTAATTTTGAGGTTCGAGGTGCCCCATGGTCCAATTTTGGTGCTGGTGGAGCATTTTCATCTATTTGCGATTTTTTTTTTTGCGAAAATAAGACTTTTGGGTTTTGGTGCCACGTGATCCCTGGTGCATTCTTATGCATAAAAAACCATAATGCTCATAACACTTTTCAGTCTTGAGGTTCGTGGTGCCCCATGATCCAATTTTGGTGCCGGTAATGCATTTTCGGCCATTTGTACAATTTTCGTGCCAAAATAAGACTTTTGGGTTTTGGTGCCCCGTGATCCCTGGTTCATTCTTATGCATAAAAAACCATAATGCTAGGAACACTTTTAAGTTTTGAGGTCCGAGGTGCCCCGTGGTCCAATTTTGGTGCCTGTGGTGCATTTTCGGCCCATTGTGCAATTTTTGTGCGAAAATAAGACGTTTGGGATTTGGTGCCCCATGATCCTTGGTGCATTCTTAAGCATAAAAAACTATAATGGTCATAGCACTTTTCAGTTTTGAGGTCCGACGTGCCCCGGGGTCCAATTTTGGTGCCGGTGGTGCATTTTTGGCCATTTGTGAAATTGTCGTGCGAAAATAAGACTTTTGGGTTTTGGTGCCCTGTGATCCCTAGTGCATTATTTTGAATTAAAAATCATAATGCTCGGAACACTTTTCAGTTATGAGGTCCAAGGTGCCCCTGTGGTCCAATTTTGGTGCCCGTGGTGCATTTTCCGCCCATTATGTGTAACCCTTTTTTTTTTTATAAAACATAATTTAACTATTTAATTCATTTTATATATTTATTTCAAAGTTCTGATACGATCTCTTACAATCCAAAATATGTTCTGTAATTTACATCATTAAAATTTATATAAACACTGCTACAAAATAATTCTAACTACTACAAATTATTGTCTACCCAAAATAGTCCCATCCTATATGCTCTGGAATTTCTGCATCTTCATCATTTAACTATATCTTCAAGCACCTGCAATTCACACTCCCCTAGAATCTGGGGACAGCATTACAGGATCAGGCATTTAATTTCTCATAGAATTAAAACAATTTCAAACAAATACATATCATAACAATATAATTAGTTACACACATAATTAAATGCAGTATGATTTATGCAATGCAGTTTTTGACTCAAATTCGTTTTGACCCTGCTCCATGGAGACTTCCCCTTTGAGTGTTTAGTAAGAAACTGGCCTACCATTACGATCTGTAATTCAGCTATCAGCCCCTACTAAACGCGAATAAACTAAACAGAATTAGGAGGTCAGGATACCCGGAAGGCCACCACGGCAGCATCTCTGTCCAAATTACAGCCACATGTGGAATTGCCAATATCCCTCACCCCACAGACTATATAATCACAGACTATACAGTCCTGTCTAACTTATTCTGCTCACCCCAAAGATTCAATTCTCAAATCATATTCATTTCAGATGACTACCGCAGTCTCGGTTAGTCAACAAAATCATTTCTCATAGATCAACTCAATTCTCATGACTACCGCAGTCTCGGTTAGTCAACATAATTCTTTCTCAATCATTTTCATTTCACATGACTACCGCAGTCCCGGTTAGTCAACATAATTCTTTCTTTTCTTTCTTTTCTTTTCTTTTCTTTTCTTTCTTTTCTTTTCTTTTCTTTTCTTTCTTTTCATGGCTACCGAAATCCCGGTTAGCCAACATCAATTATCTTTCACTTGAATCTTTATAAATCCCCCAAAAAGACTCATGCAACGAATTATGTTCATGATCACAATTAAATAAATAATTTGTACACATTAATATACAAGAATACAAAAATTAAGCAATTTACCTTATAACATTAGTATTTTAATAATTTCCGAAAATGCCCTCAATCTTTTTCCAAAATACCCAATGTGTCCCTACATGTAAAATGACCATTTTGCCCTTGGTTTTACAAAAATTTCCACATAATATCCCTTGTATTTAGGGCTGGCCGAATGGTCTCACTACCATTCTCAACATATTTTCCAAAGTAACAACTTCTAATTCCAACCAAAATCAACCAAATCACAATTTCAATCAAAATTCAACAAACCAAATTTCAACCATCACAACACATCAAAAATTCAATCAAACATCATTCCACTCCATGAATTACAATCACAAGCATCAAAAACACAAAACCCCTAAATCAATTTCAAGTTTTCATGATTCTAGGTCAAAATTTTAATCTAAGCCTACAACATGTTTTCTTCTAATTCCAAGGGTTCTAATTGAAATTAAATGCCTAGATCCTTACCTTAAACTCTTTAATTGAAGAAAAAGCCTTGAATTCCTTTCTCCCTCACTCCTTGGTCTTGTATGAATTTTTGAGATTTCCTCCAATTTCTTTTCCTTTTTGCCGATTAGCTTAGGGTTTAGGAAGTTTGGATGGTTTGGTTTCTTAATTTGGGATGAGATGATGAAGTTAAGATGAAATTGAAATGAAAACTGCAGCTGCTGGGTTTGGAGAGCTCAAGGTTCTGTTTTGAGAGAAAATAGCTTTTTGTGACTTTTTCTCCTTTTACTTAAGTTAAATGCTTCTTAAAACAAATTATTAACTAAATTGGACTTTGCCTTCAAGTCCAGCTGCTGCCCTGCACGTCCAGCAGCTCATTTGGACCAAGGGAAGTCCACTTGCCAAGCCTTTCCAGCCCACTTGGACAGCCAAGGAGTTCCAAGTCACTTGCCTACCCCAAAAGTCAACATTTCAAGCACTTTGTAGAAATTTCTAGAAGGTAATTAGGGCTGCTAATTATTTTACAATGTGATTAGAATTTGAAGAAAATAACATCACCATTGGATTCCTCACTATCAAAAACCTTGGGGTAGTGTCTTACTTATCTCTTAATCCAAGCCTAATTAGCTTAATTTAGTGATCTTAGAAAAGCCTAAGTTGTCACTTTTTGATTGGTTAAGGTTCTAAATTAAAATTTTCTTGGTTAAACATTTTTAATAATTATTCTAAGTATATTACAATTATTAGATAATTCTATAGATATCCTATGAATTTTCTCTAAATTTTCTGTCTTAGAATTTTACCGTAATAATTCCTCAAAGTTCTAACTTCCAGAAAATCCTAACAATTCTGAATAAGCATTTTAATTCTTTATCTGTATATATTTTTAATCTATATTCTATTACCTTTCTTTTAAGTTATAATTGAGTTCAAAATTCTATACTTGAAAATTTATCCTGGACAGCTGTCTGACATAGCAGTCCAGTCAACTATCAATTTCGGCAAAAATAAAGACATTTGGAAATTCAGAAAATTCTTCTGAGTAGAACTGTATTAATTTCATTAAGAGAATATGTACATAAGGTTTCTATAAAATATAGTGCATAAATGTTAATAATATACATATATAAATGCGTACAATTAATAAAATGAGGATGTTACATTATGCAATTTTCATGCGAAAATAAGACTTTTGGGTTTTGGTGCCCCGAGATCCCTGTTGCATTCTTATGCATAAAAAACTATAATGCTCTGAGCACTTTTCAGTTTTGAGGTCCGAGGTACCCCGTGGTCCAATTTGGGTGCCCGTCGTGCATTTTCCACCCACTGTGCAATTTTCGTGCGAAAATAAGACTTTTGGGTTTTGGTGCCCCGTGATCCCTGGTGCATTCCTATGCATAAAAAACCATAATACTCGAAACACTTTTCAGTTTTGAGGTCCGTGGTACCCCGTTGTCCAATTTTGGTGCCTGTCATGCATTTTCGGCCCATTGTGCAATTTCCGTGCGAAAATAAAACTTTTGGCGCCCCATGATCCCTGGTGCATTCTTATGCATAAAAAACCATAATGCTCGGAACACTATTCAGTTTTAAGGTTCATGGTGCCCCGTGGTCTAAATTTGGTGTCGGTGGTGCATTTTCGTCCATTTGTGAAATTTTCGTGCAAAAATAAGACTTTTGGGTTTTGGGCCCCCGTGATCCCTGGTGCATTCTTATGCATAAAAAACTATAATGCTCATAGCACTTTTAGGTTTTGAGGTCCGAGGTTCCCCGTGGTCCAATTTTGGTGCCCGTGGTTCTTTTTCGGCCTATTGTGCAATTTTCGTGCGAAAATAAGACTTTTGGGTTTTTGTGCCCCATGATCCCTGGTGCATTATTATGCATAAAAAACCATACTGCTCGGAAAACTTTTAAATTTTGAGGTTCGAGGTGCCCTGTGGTCCAATTTTGGTGCCCGTGGTGCATTTTCAGCCACTTGTGAAATTTTTTGCGAAAATAAGACTTTTGGGTTTTGGTGCCCCGTGATCCCTTGTGCATTCTTATGCATAAAAAACCATAATGCTCGTAACACTTTTCAGTCTTGAGGTTCGTGGTGCCCCGTGATCCAATTTTGGTGCCGGTAATGCATTTTCGGCCATTTGTACAATTTTCGTGCCAAAATAAGACTTTTGGGTTTTGGTGCCCCGTGATCCCTGGTTCATTCTTATGCAAAAAAAACCATAATGCTTGGACCAGTTTTAAGTATTGAGGTCCGAGGTGCCCCGTGGTCCAATTTTGGTGTCGGTGGTGCATTTTCGGCCATTTGTGAAATTTTCTTGTGAAAATAAGAATTTTGGGTTTTGGTGCACCCTGATCCTTGGTGCATTCTTATGCATAAAATACCATAATGCTCGGAACACTTTACAGTCTTAAGGTTCGTGGTGCCCCGTGGTCCCATTTTTGTATCGGGGGTGCATTTTCGGCCATTCATAGCACTTTTAAGTTTTGAGGTCCGAGGTGCCACGTGGTCCAATTTTGGTGCCCGTGGTGCATATTCGGCCCATTATGCAATTTTGTTACAAAAATAAGACTTTTGGGTTTTGGCTCCCTATGATAGCTGGTGCATTCTTATGCATAAAAAACAATAATGCTCGGAGCACTTTTCAGTTTTGAGGTCCGAGGTGCCCCATGGTCCAATTTTGGTGCCCGTGGTGCATTTTTTGCCCATTGTTCAATTTTTGTGCGAAAATAAGAATTTTGGGTTTTGGTGCCCCGTGATCCCTCGTGGATTGTTATGCATAAAAAGCATAATGCTCAGAGCACTTTTAAGTTTTGACGTCCCAGGTGCCCCGTGGTCCAATTTTGGTACTCGTGGTGCATTTTCGTCCCATTGTGCAATTTTCGTGCGAAAATAAGACTTCTGGGTTTTGGTGCCCCGTGATCCTTGGTGCATTCTTATGCCTAAAATACCATAATGCTCAGAACACTTTTCAGTCTTGAGGTTCGTGGTGCCCCGTGTTCCTATTTTGGTGCCGGGGGTGCATTTTCGGCCATTTGTGCAATTTTTGTGGGAGAAGAAGACTTTTGGGTTTTGTTGCCCCGTGATCCCTGGTGCATTGTTATGCACAAAAAACCTTAATGCTCATAGCACTTTTAAGTTTTGAGGTCCGACGTGCCCCGTGGTTCAATTTTTGTGCCCGTGGTGCATTTTCGACCCATTATTCAATTTTCGTACGAAAATAAGACTATTGGGTTTTGGTGCCCCGTGATCCCTGTTGCATTCTTATGCATAAAAAACCATAATGCTCCTAACACTTTTCAATTTTGAGGTCTGTCGTTCCCCGTGGTCCAATTTTGATGCCGGTAATGCATTTTCGGCCATTTGTGCAATTTTCGTGGGAAAATAAAAGTTTTGGGTTTTGGTGCCCAGTGGTCCCTGGTGCATTTTTTTGAATAAAGAACCATAATGCTTAAGGTCCGTGGTACCCCGTGGTCCAATTTTGGTGCCGGTGGTGCATTTTCGGCCATTTGTGAAATTTTCGTGCGAAAATTAGACTTTTGGTGCCCCGGGATCCCTGGTGCATTCTTATGCATAAAAAACCATAATGCTCGGAGCACTTTTCAGTTTTGAGGTTCGAGGTGCCCCGTGGTCCAATTTTGGTGCCCATAGTGCATTTTTGGCCCATTGTTCAATTTTTGTGCGAAAATAAGAATTTTGGGTTTTGGTGCCCCGTAATCCCTCGTGGATTCTTATGCATAAAAACCATAATGCTCAGCGCACTTTTAAGTTTTGACGTCCCAAGTGCCCCGTGGTCCAATTTCGGTACCCATGGTACATTTTCATCCCATTGTGCAATTTTCGTGCGAAAATAAGACTTCTGGATTTTGGTGCCCGTGATCCTTGGTTCATTCTTATGCCTAAAATACCATAATGCTCGGAACACTTTTCAGTCTTGAGGATCGTGGTGCCCCGTGTTCCCATTTTGGTGCCGGGGTTGCATTTTCGGCCATTTGTGCAATTTTCGTGCGAAAATAAGACGTTTGGGTTTTGGTGCCCCGTTATCCCTAGTGCATTCTTATGCACAAAAAACCTTAATGATCAGAGCACTTTTAAGTTTTGAGGTCTGAGGTGCCCCGTGGTCCAATTTTTGTGCCAGTGGTGCATTTTCGATCCATTATTCAATTTTCGTACGAAAAGAAGACTATTGGGTTTTGGTGCCCCATGATCCCTATTGCATTCTTATGCATAAAAAACCATAATGCTCCTAACACTTTTCAATTTTGAGGACTGTGGTGCCCCGTGGTCCAATTTTGGTGCTGGTAACGCATTTTCGGCCATTTGTACAATTTTGATGCGAAAATAAGACTTTTGGGATTTGGTGCCCCTTGATCCCTGGTGCATTCTTATGCATAAAAAACCATAATGCTTGGAACACTTTTCAGTTTTGAGGTCCGTGGTGCCCCGTGGTCCAATTTTGGTGCCGGGGGTGCATTTTCGGCCATTTGTGCAATTTTCGTGCGAAAATAAGACGTTTGGGTTTTGGTGCCCCGTGATCCCTGGTGCATTCTTATGCACAAAAAACCTTAATGATCAGAGCACTTTTAAGTTTTGAGGTCTGAGGTCCCCTGTGGTCCAATTTTTGTGCCAGTGGTGCATTTTCGACCCATTATTCAATTTTCGTACGAAAAGAAGACTATTGGGTTTTGGTGCCCCGTGATCCCTGTTGCATTCTTATGCATAAAAAACCATAATGCTCCTAACATTTTTCAATTTTTAGACTGTGGTGCCCTGTGGTCCAATTTTGGTGTCGGTAACGCATTTTCGGCCATTTGCACAATTTTGATGCGAAAATAAGACTTTTGGGATTTGGTGCCCCTTGATCCCTGGTGCATTCTTATGCATAAAAAACCATAATGCTTGGAACACTTTTCAGTTTTGAGGTCCGTGGTGCCCCGTGGTCCAATTTTGGTGCCGGTGGTGCATTTTCGGCCATTTGTGAAATTTTCGTGCAAAAATAACACTTTCGGGTGTTGGTGCCCCGTGATCCCTGGTACATTCTTATGCATAAAAAACCATAATGCTCGGAGCACTTTTAAGCTTTGAGGTCCGAGGTTCCCAGTGGTCCAATTTTGGTGCCCGTGATGCATTTTCAGCCCATTGGGCAATTTTTGTGCGAAAATAAGACTTTTGGATTTTGGTGCCCCCGTGATCCCTGGTGCATTTTTATGTATAAAAACCATAATGCTTGCAGCACTTTTCAGTTTTGAGGTCCATGGTGCCCCATGGTACACATTTGGTGTCGATGGTGCATTTTCGGCCATTTATGCAATTTTCGTGCGAAAATAAGACTTTTGGGTTTTGGTTCCCTGTGAACCCTGGTGCATTCTTATGCATAAAAAACCATAATGCTCGGAGCACTTTTAAGCTTTGAGGTCCGAGGTTACCCGTGGTCCAATTTTGGTGCCCGTGATGCATTTTCAGCCCATTGCGCAATTTCTGTGCGAAAATAAGACTTTTGGGTTTTGGTGCCCCATGATCCCTGGTGCATTCTTATGTATAAAAACCATAATGCTTGCAGCACCTTTCAGTTTTGAGGTCCGTGGTGCCCCATGGTCCAAATTTGGTGTCGATGGTGCATTTTCGGCCATTTATGCAATTTTCGTGCAAAAATACGACTTTTGGGTATTGGTTCCCTGTGAACCCTGGTGCATTCTTATGCATAAAAAACCATAATGCTCTGAGCACTTTTCAGTTTTGAGGTCTGAGGTGCCCCGTGGTCCAATTTTGGTGCCCGTGGTGCATATTCGGCCCATTATGCAATTTTCTTACGAAAATAAGACTTTTGGGTTTTGGCTCCCTGTGATACCTGGTGCATTCTTATGCATAAAAAACCATAATGCTCGGAGCACTTTTCAGTTTTGAGGTCCGAGGTGCCCCGTGGTCCAATTTTGGTGCCCGTGGTGCATTTTTGGCCCATTGTTCAATTTTTTAGCGAAAATAAGAATTTTGGGTTTTGGTGCCCCGTGATCCCTCGTGGATTCTTATGCATAAAAAACCATAATGCTCAGAGCACTTTTAAGTTTTGACGTCCCAGGTGCCCCGTGGGCTAATTTTGGTACCCGTGGTGCATTTTCGTCCCATTGTACAATTTTCGTGCAAAAATAAGACTTCTGGGTTTTGGTGCCCCGTGATCCTTGGTGCATTCTTATGCCTAAAATACCATAATGCTCGGAACACTTTTCAGTCTTGAGGTTCGTGTTGCCCCGTGGTCCAATTTTGGTGCCGGGGGTGCATTTTCAGCCATTTGAGCAATTTTCGTACGAAAATAAGACTTTTGGGTATCGGTGCCCCGTGATCCCTGGTGCATTCTTATGCATAAAAAACCTTAATGCTCAGAGCACTGTTAAGTTGAGATCTGAGGTGCCCCATGGTCCAATTTTGGTGCCCGTGGTGCATATTTGGCCTATTATGCATATTTCTTACGAAAATAAGACTTTTGGGTTTTGGCTCCGTGTGATACCTGGTGCATTCTTATGCATAAAAAACAATAATGCTTAGAGCACTTTTAAGTTTTGAGGTCCGAGGTGTCCCATGGTCCAATTTTGGTGCCCGTGGTGCATTTTTGGCCCATTGTTCAATTTTTGTGCGAAAATAAGAATTTTGGGTTTTGGTGCCCCGTGATGCCTCGTGGATTCTTATGCATAAAAAACCATAATGCTCAGAGCACTTTTAAGTTTTGACGTCCCAGGTGCCCCGTGGGCTAATTTTGGTACCCGTGGTGCATTTTCGTCCCATTGTACAATTTTCGTGCAAAAATAAGACTTCTGGGTTTTGGTGCCCCGTGATCCTTGGTGCATTCTTATGCCTAAAATACCATAATGCTCATAACACTTTTCAGTCTTGAGGTTCGTGTTGTCCCGTGGTCCAATTTTGGTGCCGGGGGTGCATTTTCAGCCATTTGAGCAATTTTCGTACGAAAATAAGACTTTTGGGTTTTGGTGCCCCGTGATCCCTGGTGCATTCTTATGCATAAAAAACCTTAATGCTCAGAGCACTGTTAAGTTGAGATCTGAGGTGCCCCGTGGTCAGATTTTGGTGCCGGTGGTGCAGTTTCGGCCATTTGTGAAATTTTCGGGCGAAAATCAGACTTTTGGTGGCCCGGGATCCCTGGTGTATTCTTATGCCTAAAAAACCTTAATGCTCAGAACACTTTTCAGTCTTGAGGTTCGTGGTGCCCCGTGGTCCAATTTTGGTGCCGGGGGTGCATTTTCGGCCATTTGAGCAATTTTCGTACGAAAATAAGACTTTTGGGTTTTGGTGCCCCGTGATCCCTGGTGCATTCTTATGCATAAAAAACCTTAATGCTCAGAGCACTTTTAAGTTGAGATCTGAGGTGCCCCGTGGTCCAATTTTGGGTTTTGGTACCCCGTGATCCCTGGTGCATTCTTATGGACAAAAAACCATAATGCTCCTAACACTTTGGTGCCCCACGGTCCAATTTTGGTGCCAGTAATGCATTTTCAGCCATTTGTGCAATTTTCATGGGAAAATAAGACATTTGGGTTTTGGTGCCCCGTGATCCCTGGTGCATTATTATGAATAAAAAACCATAATACTTGGAACACTTTTCAGTTTTGAGGTCCGTGGTGCCCCATGGTCCAATTTTCGTGCCGGTGGTGCATTCTCGGCCATTTGTGAAATTTTCATGCGAAAATAATACTTTTGGTGCCGCGTGATCCGTGGTGCATTCTTATGCATAAAAAACCCTAATGCTCGGAGCACTTTTAAGTTTTGAGGTCCGAGGTGCCCTGTGGTCCAATTTTGGTGCCCGTGATGCATTTTCGGCCCATTGTGCAATTTTCGTGCGAAAATAAGACTTTTGGGTTTTGGTGCCTCGTGATTCCTGGTGCATTCTTATGCATAAAAAACCATAATGCTTGGAGAACTTTTCAGTTTTGAGGTCAATGGTGCCCCCTGGTCCAATTATGGTGCCGATGGTGCATTTTCAGCCATTTGTGCAATTTTCGTGTGAAAATAAGACTTTTGGGTTTTGGTGCCCCGTGAACCCTGCTGCTTTCTTATGCATAAAAAACAATAATGCTCATAGCAATTTTCAGTTTTGAAGTCCGAGGTGCCCCGTAGTCCAATTTTGGTGCCCGTTGTGCATTTTCGGCCATTTGTGCAATTTTTGTACGAAAATAATACTATTGGGTTTTGGTGCCCCTTGATCCTTCGTGCATTCTTATGCATAAAAAACCATATTTCTTGGAGCACTCTTCAATTTTGAGGTTTGTGGTGCCCCGTGGTCCAATTTTGGTGCCAGTAATGCATTTTCGGCCACTTTTCAGTCTTGAGGTTCGTGGTGCCTCGTTGCTAAATTTTTGTGCCGTGGGTTCATTTTCGGCGATTTGTGCAATTTTCGTGCGAAAATAAGACTTTTGGGTGTTGGTGCCCCGTGATCCTTGGTGTATTCTTATGCATAAAAAACCATAATGCTTGGTGCACTTTTCAGGTTTGAGGTTTGTGGTGGCCCGTGGACCAATTTTGGTGCCGGTGGTGCATTTTCGGCCATTTGTGCAATTTCGTGCGAATATAATACTTTTGGGTTTTGTTGCCCCGTGATCCCTGGAGAATTCTTATGCATAAAAAACCATAATGCTCGGAGCAATTTTAAGTATTGAGGTCCGAGTTGCCCCGTGGTGCATTTACGACCCATTGTGCAATTTTCGTTCAAAAATAAGACTTTTGGGTTTTGGTGCCCCGTGATCCCTGGTGCATTCTTATGCATAAAAAACCATAATGCTCGGAACAGTTTTCAGTCTTAAGGTTCGTGGTGCCCCATGGTTACATTTTGGTGTCGGTGGTGCATTTTCGACCATTTGTGCAATTTTCGTGCGAAAATAGGACTTTTGGGTTTTGGTGCCCCGTGATCCTTGGTGCATTCTCATGCATAAAAACTACCATAATACTCGGAACATTTTCAGTCTTGAGGTTTTTGGTGCCGGGGGTGCATTTTCGGCCCATTGTGCAATTTTCATGCAAAAATAAGACTTTCGGGTTTTGGTGCCTCGTGATCCCTGGTGCATTCTTTTGCATAAAAAAGCTTAATGCTCAGAGGTGCCCCGTGGTCCAATTTTGGTGCCCGTGATGCATTTTCGGCCCACTGTGCAATTTTCGTTCGAAAATAAGACTTTTGGATTTTGGTGCACCGTGATCCTTGGTGCATTCCTATGCATAAAAAACCATAATGCTCGGAGCCCTTTTAAGTATTGAGGTCCGAGGTGCCCCGTGGTCCAATTTTGGTACCCGTGGTGCATTTTCAGCCCATTGTGCAAATTTCGTTCGAAACTAAGACTTTTGGGTTTTGGTGCCCCGTGATCCTTGGTGCATTCTAATGCATAAAAAACCATAATGCTCAGAAAATTTTTAAGTTTTGAGGTCCGAGGTGCCTCGCGGTCCAATTTTCGTGCCCGTGGTGCATTTTCAGCCCATTGTACAATTTTCATGCGAAAATAAGACTTGTAGGTTTTGGTGCCCCGTGATCCTTGGTGCATTCTTATGTAGAAAAAACCATAATGCTCGGAACACTTTTCAGTTTTGAGGTTCGTGGTGCCCCGAGGTCCAATTTT
Source organism: Pueraria montana var. lobata (assembly GCA_026413185.1). Lineage (NCBI taxonomy): Eukaryota > Viridiplantae > Streptophyta > Magnoliopsida > Fabales > Fabaceae > Pueraria > Pueraria montana. The sequence continues at coordinate 8,654,302 of CM048649.1, forward strand.
GGTGTCAGTGGTGAATTTTCGGCCATTTGTGAAATTTTCGTGCGAAAATAAGACTTTTGGGTTTTGGTGTCCATTGATCCCTGGTGCATTCTAATGCATAAAAAACCATAATGCTCATAGAACTTTTAACTTTTGATGTCTGAGGTGCCCCGTGGTCCAATTTTGGTGCGCGTAGTGCATGTTCGGCCCATTGTACAATTTTCGTGCGAAAATAAGACTTTTGGGTTTTGGTGCCCCGTGATCCCTGGTGCATTCTTATGCATAAAAAATCATAATGCTTCGGGCACTTTTCAGTTTTGAGGTCTGTGGTGCCCCGTGGTCCAATTTTGGTGCCAGTGGTTTATTTTCGGCCATTTGTGCGATTTTCGTGCAAAAATAACACTTTTGGCTTTTGGTGCCCCGTGATACCTGGTGCATTCTTATGTAGAAAAAACTATAATGCACGGAACACTTTTTAGTTTTGAGGTCGGTGGTGCCCCGTGGTCCAATTTTGGTGCCGGTGGTGCATTTTCTGCCATTTGTGAAATTTTCGACCGAAAATAAGACTTTTAGGCTTTGGTGCCCGGTGATCCCTGGTGCATTCTTATGCGTAAAAAACCATCATGATGGGAGCACTTTTAAATTTTGAGATCCTAGGTGCCCCGTGGTCCAATTTTGGTGCCGGAGGTTCATTTTCGGCCATTTATGCAATTTTCGTGCGAAAATAAGACTTTTGGGTTTTGGTGCACCGTGATCCCTGGTGCATCCTTATCCATAAAAAACGATAATGCTCATAAAAGTTTTCAGTCTAGAGGTTCGTGGTGGCCCGTGGTCCAATTTTGGTGCCGGGGGTGCATTTTCGGCCATTTGTGCAATTTTTGTGCGAAAATAAGACTTTTGGGTTTTTGTGCCACGTGATCCCTGGTGCATTCTAATCGCATAAAATACCATAATTCTTGTAGCACTTTTCATTTTTGAGGTCCGTGGTGCCCCATGGTCCAATTTTGGTGCATGTGGTGCATTGTCGGCCATTTGTGAAATTTTCTTGCAAAAATAAGACTTTTGGGTTTTGGTGCCCCGTGATTCTTGGTGCATTCTAATGTATAAAAAACCATAATGCTCAAAAAAAATTTAAGTTTTGAGGTCCGAGGTGCCTCGCGGTCCAATTTTCGTGCCCGTGGTGCATTTTCAGCCCATTGTACAATTTTCATGCGAAAATAAGACTTTTAGGTTTTGGTGCCCCGTGATCCTTGGTGCATTCTTATGTAGAAAAAACCATAATGCTCGGAACACTTTTCAGTTTTGAGGTTCGTGGTGCCCCGAGGTCCAATTTTGGTGTCAGTGGTGAATTTTCGGCCATTTGTGAAATTTTCGTGCGAAAATAAGACTTTTAGGTTTTGGTGTCCATTGATCCCTGGAGCATTCTAATGCATAAAAAACCATAGTGCTCATAGAACTTTTAACTTTTGATGTCTGAGGTGCCCCGTGGTCCAATTTTGGTGCGCGTGGTGCATGTTCGGCCCATTGTACAATTTTTGTGCGAAAATAAGACTTTTAGGTTTTGGTGCCCCGTGATCCCTGGTGCATTCTTATGCATAAAAAACCATAATGCTTCGGGCACTTTTCAGTTTTGAGGTCTGTGGTGCCCCGTGGTCCAATTTTGGTGTCAGTGGTTTATTTTCGGCCATTTGTGCGATTTTCGTGCAAAAATAACACTTTTGGCTTTTGGTGCCCCGTGATACCTGGTGCATTCTTATGTAGAAAAAACTATAATGCTCGGAACACTTTTCAGTTTTGAGGTCGGTGGTGCCCCGTGGTCCAATTTTGGTGCCGGTGGTGCATTTTCTGCCATTTGTGAAATTTTCGACCGAAAATAAGACTTTTAGGCTTTGGTGCCCGGTGATCCCTGGTGCATTCTTATGCGTAAAAAACCATCGTGATGGGAGCACTTTTAAATTTTGAGATCCTAGGTGCCCCGTGGTCCAATTTTGTTGCCGGAGGTTCATTTTCGGTCATTTATGGAATTTTCGTGCGAAAATAAGACTTTTGGGTTTTGGTGCCCCGTGATCCCTGGTGCATCCTTATCCATAAAAAACGGTAATGCTCAGAATAGTTTTCAGTCATGAGGTTCGTGGTGGCCCGTGGTCCAATTTTGGTGCCGGGGGTGCATTTTCGGCCATTTGTGCAATTTTTGTGCGAAAATAAGACTTTTGGGTTTTTGTGCCACGTGATCCCTGGTGCATTCTTATGCATAAAATACCATAATTCTTGTAGCACTTTTCATTTTTGAGGTCCGTGGTGCCCCATGGTCCAATTTTGGTGCATGTGGTGCATTGTCGGCCATTTGTGAAATTTTCTTGCGAAAATAAGACTTTTGGGTTTTGGTGCCCCGTGATCCCTGGTGCATTCTTATGCATAAAAAACCGTAATGCTCGGAACACTTCAGTTTTGAGGTCCGTGGTGCCCCGTGGTCCAATTTTAGTGTCGGTGGTGCATTTTCGGCCATTTGTGCAATTTTCGTGCGAAAATAAGACTTTTGGGTTTTTGTGCCCCGTGATCCCTGGTGCATTCTTATGCATAAAAAACAATAATTCTTGGAGCAATTTTCAAATTTCAGGTCCAAGGTGCCCTGTGGTCCAATTTTGGTGCACGTGATGCATTTTCCTTCCATTGTGCAATTTTCATGCGAAAATAAGACTTTTGGGTTTTGGTGACCCGTGATCCCTGGTGCATTCTTATGCATAAAAAACCATAATGCTTTGAGCACTTTTCAGTTTTGAGGTCTGAGGTTCCCCGTGGTCCAATTTTGGTGCATGTGGTGCATTTTAGGCCATTTGTGAAATTTTCGTGTGAAAATAAGACTTTTGGATTTTGGTGCCCCATGATCCCTGCTGCATTCTTATGCATAAAAAACCATAATGCTCGGAACAGTTATTAGTCTTGAGGTTCATGGAGGCCCGTGGTCCAATTTTGGTGCCAGTGGTGCATTTTGCGGCCATTTGTGCAATTTTCTTGCGAAAATAAGACTTTTGGGTTTTGTTACCCCATGATCCCTGGTGCATTCTTATGCATAAAAAACCATAATGCTCGGAGCACTTTTATGTTTTGATGTCGGTGGTGCCCCATTGTCCAATTTTGGTGTTCGTGGTGCATTTTCGGCCTATTGTGCAATTTTCGTGCGAAAATAAGACTTTTGGGTTTTGGTGGTCCATGATTCTGGGTGCATTCTTATGCATAAAAAACCATAATGCTCGGAGCACTTTTCAGTTTTGAGATCCGTGGTGGCCCGTGGTCCAATTTTGGTGCCTGTGGTGCATTTTCGGCCATTTGTGCAATTTTCGTGCGAAAAAAGACTTTTGGGTTTTGGTGCCCCGTGATCCCTAGTGCATTCTTATACATAAAAAACCATAATGCTTGGAACACTTCTCAATTTTGAGGTCTGTGGTGTCCGATGGTCCAATGTTGGTGCCGGTGCTGCATTTTCGGCCATTTATGCAATTTTCGGGCGAAAATAAGACTTTTGGATTTTGGTGCCCCGTGATCCTTGGTACATTCTTATGCATAAAAAAACCATAATACTTGGAGCACTTTTCAGTTTTGAGGTCCGTGGTGCCCCGTGCTCCAATTTTGGTGCCGGTGGTGCATTTTCGGCAATTTGTGCCATTTTCGTGCGAAAATATGTCGTTTTGGTTTTGGTGCCCTATGAACCCTGGTGCATTCTTATGCATAAAAAATCATAATCCTGATAGAACTTTTCAGTTTTGAGGGTCGAGGTGTCCCGTGGTCCAATTTTGGTGCCCTTGGTGCATTTTCGGCCTATTGTGCAATTTTTGTGCGAAAATAAGACTTTTGGGTTTTCGTGCCACGTGATCCCTAGTGCATTCTTATCCATAAAAAACCATAATGCTTGCAACACTTTTCAGTCTTGAGGTCCGTGGGGCCCCGTGGTCCAACTTTCGTGCCGGTGGTGCATTTTCGGCCATTTGTGCAATTTTCGGGCGAAAATGAGACTTTTGGGTTTTGGTTCCCTATTAACCATGGTGCATTCTTATGCACAAAAAACCATAATGCTCTTAGCACTTTTCAGTTTTGTGGTCCGAGGTGCCCCGTGGTCCAATTTTGGTGCTGTGGTGCATTTTCGGCCCTCTATGCAATTTTCGTGCGAAAATAAGACTTTTGGATTTGGGTGCCCCGTGATCCTTAGTGCATTCTTATGCATAAAAACTACCATAATGCTTGGAACACTTTTCAATCTTGAGGTCCGTGGTGCTCCGTGGTCCAATTTTTGTGCCCGATGGTTCATTTTCGGCCCATTGTGCAATTTTCGTGCGAAAATAAGACTTTTTGGTTTTGGTGCCCCCATGATCCTTGGTGCATTCTTATGCATAAAAAACCATAATGCTTGGAGCACTTTTCAGTTTTGAGGTCTGTGGTGCCCCGTGGTCCAATTTTGGTGCCGGTAATGCAATTTCGACCATTTGTGCAATTTCGTGCGAAAATAGGACATTTGGGTTTTGGTGCCCCGTGATCCCTGGTGCATTCTTTTGCATAAAAAACCATAATGCGTGGACCACTTTTCAGTTTTAAGGTCCTTGATGCCCCGTGGTCCAATTTTGGTGCCGGTGGTGCATTTCCAACTATTTGTGCCGGTGGTGCAATATTCGCACGAAAATTGAACAATACGCCGAAAATTTACCACGGGCACCAAAATTGGACCACGGTGCACCTCGGACCTCAATACTGAAAAGTGCTCCGAGCATTATGGTTTTTTATGCATAAGAATGCACTAGGGATCACGGGGCACCAAAACCCAAATGTCTTATTTTCGCACGAAATTTACACAAATGCCCGAAAATGCACCACCGGCACAAAAATCTGACCACGGGGCACCACGAACCTCAAAACTGAAAAGTGCTCTAACCATTATGGTTTTTTATGCATAAGATTGCACAAGGGATCACGAGGCACCAAAACCCAAAAAGCCTTCTTTTCGCTCGAAAATTGCACAATGGGCCGAAAATGCACCACGGGCACCAAAATTGGACCATGGTGCACCTCGGACCTCAATACTGAAAAGTGCTCCGAGCATTATGGTTTTTATGCATAAGAATGCACTAGGGATCACTGGGCACCAAAACCCAAATGTCTTATTTTCGCACAAAAATTGCACAATTGGCCGAAAATGAACCACGGGAACCAAAATTGGACCATTGGGAACCATGGCCCTCAAACCTGAAAAGTGCTCTGAGCATTATAGTTTTTTATGCATAAGAATGAACCGGGGATCACGCGGCACCAAAACCCAAAAGTCTTATTTTCGCACGAAAATTGCACAAATGGCTGAAAATGCACCACGAGCACCAAAATTGGACCACGGGGCACCACGGACGGCAAAACTGAAAAGTGCTTCGAGCATTATGGTTTTTTATGCATAAGAATGCACTAGGGGTCATGGGGCACCAAAACCCAAAAGTCTTATTTTCGCACAAAAATTGCATAAATGGCAGAAAATGCACCACCGACACCAAGATTGTACTACTGGGCAGCACGAACCTCAAAACTGAAAAGTGCTCCGAGCATTATGGTTTTTTATGCATAAGAATGCACCAGGGATCACGGGGCACCAACAACCAAAAGTCTTATTTTGGCAGGAAAATTGCTCCATGTGCCGAAAATGCACCACGGGCAACAAAATTTGAACACTGGATACCACGGACCTCAAAACTGAAAAGTGCTCCAAGCATTATGGTTTTTTATGTATCAGAATGCCCCAGGGATCACGGGGCACCAAAGCCCAAAATTCTTATTTTGACACCAAAATTGCACAATGGGCGGAAAATGTACCCCGAGCACTAAAATTGGAGCACGGGGCACCACGGACCTACAAACTGAAAAGTGCTTTGAGAATTATGGGTTTTTATGCATAAGAATACCCAAGGATCACGTGGCACCAAAATTGGACACTGGACAGCACGGACCTCAAAACTGAAAAGTTCTCTAAGCATTATGGTTTTTTATGCATAAAAATGCACCAGGGATCACGGGGCACCAAAACCCAAATGGCTTATTTTCGCACGAAAATTGCACAAATGGCCGAAAATGAACCACCGGCCCCAAAATTGGACCACGGGGCACCACGGACCTCAAAACTGAAAAGTCCTTCGAGCATTATGGTTTTTTATGCATAAGAATGCACCAGGGATCACGGGGCACCAACACCCAAAAGTCTTATTTTGGCAGAAAATTGCTCCATGTGCCGAAAATGCACCACGGGCAACAAAATTTGACCACTGGATACCACGGACCTCCAAACTAAAAAGTGCTCCAAGCATTACGCTTTTTTATGTATAAGAACGCTCCAGGGATCACGGGGCACCAAAACCCAAAATTCTTATTTTGGCACGAAAATTTCACAAATGGCCAAAAATGCACCACCGACACCAAAATTGGACCGTGGGGCACCACGGACGTCAAAACTGAAAGTGCTCCGAGCATTATGGTTTTTTATGGACAAGAATGCGCTAGGGATCACGAGGCACCAAAACCCAAAAGTCTTATTTTTGCACGAAAATTGCACAAATGGTCGAAAATGCACCACCGGCACCAAAATTGGACCACGGGGCTCCACGAACCTCAAAACTGAAAAGTGTTCCAAGCATTATGTTTTTTTCTGCATAAGAATGGACCAGGGATCGCGGGGCACCAAAACCCAAAAGTCTTATTTTCGCACGAAAATTGTACAAATGGCTGAAAATGGACTACCGGCACCAAAATTGGACCAAGTGGCACCACGGACATCAAAACTGAAAAGTGTTCTAACCATTACGGTTTTTTCTGCATAACAATGCACCAAGAATCACGGGGCACCAAGACCCAAAAATCTTATTTTCGCACAAAAATTGCACAATGGGCACCAAAATTGGAGCACGAGACACCTCGGACCTCAAAACTTAAAAGTTCTCTAAGCATTATGGTTTTTTATGCATTAGAAAGCACCAGGAATCACAGGTTACCAAATCCCAAAGGTCTTATTTTTGCACGAAAATTTCACAAATGGCCAAAAATGCACCACTGGCACCAAAATTGGACCACAGGGCACCACGGACCTCAAAATTGAAAAGTGCTCCAAGCATTATGGTTTTTTATGGATAAGAATGCACCAGGGAACACGGGGCACCAAAACCCAAAAGTCTTATTTTCGCACGAAAATTGCACAAATGGCCGAAAATGCACCACCGGCACCCAAATTGGACCAGGGGGAACCACAAACCTCAAAACTGAAAAGTGTTCCGAGCATTATGGTTTTTTCTGCATAAGAATGCACCAGCGATCACGGGGCACCAAAAGCCAAAAGTCTTATTTTCGCACAAAATTTGCACAATGGGCCGAAAATCCACCACGGGCACCAAAATTGGATTACCGGGCACCTCGGACCTCAAAACTTAAAAGTTCTCTGAGCATTATGGGTTTTTATGTATTAGAATGCTCCAGGGATCACGGGACACCAAATCCAAAAAGTCTTATTTTTGCACGAAAATTTCACAAATGGTCAAAAATGCATCACCGACACAAAAATTGGACGACGGGGCACCACGGACCTCAAAACTGAAAGTTCTCCAAGCATTATGGTTTTTTATGGATAAGAATGCGCCAGGCATCATGGGGCACCAAAACCCAAAAGTCTTATTTTCGCACGAAAGTTGCACAAATGGTCGAAAATGCACCACCGGCACCAAAATTGGACCACGGGGCTCCACTTACCTCAAAACTGAAAACTGTTCCGAGCATTATTTTTTTCTGCATAAGAATGCAGCAGGGATCACGGGGCACCAAAACCCAAAAGTCTTATTTTCGCACGAAAATTGTACAAATGACTGAAAATGCACTACCGGCACCAAAATTCGATCACAGGGCACCACGAACCTCAAAACTGAAAGTGTTCTGAGCCTAATGGTTTTTTATGCATCAGAATGCACCATGGATCACGAGGCACCAAAATCCAAAAGTCTTATTTTCGCACGAAAATTGCGCAATGGGCCGAAAATGCACCACGGGCACCAAAATTGGACCACGGGAAACCTCGGACCTCAATACTTAAAAGTGGTATGAGCATTATAGTTTTTCATGCATAAGAATGCACCAGGGATCACGGGGCACCAAAACCCAAAAGTCTTATTTTCGCACGAAAATTGTACAAATGGCTGAAAATTCAGCACCGGCACCAAAATTGGACCACAGGGCACCACGAATCTCAAAACTGAAAAGTGTTCTGAGCATTATGGTTTTTTGTGCATAGGAATGCACCAGGGATTATGGGGCACCAAAACCCAAAAGTCTTATTTTCGCACGAAAATTGCACAAATGGCCGAAAATGCACCACTGGCTCCAAAATTTGACAACGGGGCACCTCGGACCTCAAAACTGAAAGTCCTCCATGCATTATGGTTTTTTATGCATAGGAATGCACCAAGTATCACGGGGACCAAAACCCAAAATACTTATTTTTGCATGGGCCGAAAATGCACCACGGGCACTAAAATTGGACCACGGGGCACCTCGGACATGAATACTTAAAAGTCCTCCGAGTATTATGGTTTTTAATGCATAAGAATGCACCTCACGGGGTCTTATTTTCGCACGAAAATTGCACAATTGGCCGAAAATTCAGCACCAGCACCAAAATTGGACCACGGGGCACCACGAACCTCAAAACTGAAAAGTGTTCTGAGCATTACATTTTTTTATGCATAGGAATGCCCCAGGGATTATGGGGCACCAAAAGCCAAAAGTCTTATTTTCGCACAAAAATTGCACAATGGGCCGAAAATGCATCACGGGCACCAAAGTTGGACCACGGCGCACCTCGGACCTCAATACTTAAAAGTGGTCCGAGCATTATAGTTTTTCATGCATAAGAATGCACCAGGGATCACGGGGCACCAAAACCCAAAAGTTTTATTTTCGCACGAAAATTGCACAAATGGTCGAAAATTCAGCACCGGCACCAAAATTGGACCCCAGGTCACAACGAACCTACAAAATGAAAAGTGTTCTAAGCATTATGGTTTTTATGCATAGGAATGCACCAGGGATTATGGGGCACCAAAACCCAAAAGTCTTATTTTCGCACGAAAATTGTACAAATGGCCAAAAATGCACCACCGGCGCCAAAATTTGACAACGGGGCACCTCGGACCTGAAAACTGAAAAGTGCTCCATGCATTATGGTTTTTTATTCATAGGAATGCACCAGGTATGACGGGCACCAAAACCCAAAAGTATTATTTTGGCACGAAAATTGCACAAATGGTCGAAAATGCACCACCAGCAGCAAAATTGGACCACGGGGCTCCACTTACCTCAAAACTGAAAACTGTTCCAAGTATTATTTTTTTTTCTGCATAAGAATGCAGCAGGGATCACGGGGCACCAAAACCCAAAAGTCTTATTTTCGCACAAAAATTGTACAAATGGCTGAAAATGCACTACCGACACCAAAATTCGATCACGGGGCACCACGAACCTCAAAACTAAAAGTGTTCTGAGCCTAATGGTTTTTTATGCACTAGAATGCACCATGGATCACGAGGCACGAAAACCCAAAAGTCTTATTTTCGCACGAAAATTGGGCAATGGGCCGAAAATGCACCATGGGCACCAAAATTGGTCCACGGGGCACCTCGGACCTCAATACTTAAGAGTGGTCCGAGCATTATAGTTTTTCATGCATAACAATGCATCAGGGATCATGGGGAACGAAACCTCAAAAGTCTTATTTTCGCACGAAAATTGCACAAATGGCCAAAAATTCAGCAGCGGCACCAAAATTGGACCACGGGACACCACGAACCTCAAAACCGAAAAGTGTTCTGAGCATTATGGTTTTTTATGCATAGGAATGCACCAGGGATTATGGGGCACCAAAACCCAAAAGTCTTATTTTCTCACAAAAATTGCACAAATGGCCGAAAACGCACCACCGGCACAAAAATTAGACAACGGGGCACCTCGGACTTCAAAACTGAATAGTGCTCCATGCATTCTGGTTTTTTATTCATAGGAATGCACCAGGTATCACAGGGCACCAAAACCCAAAAGTCTTATTTTTGCACGAATATTGCACAATGGGCAGAAAATGCACTACGGGCACTAAAATTGGACCACGGGGAACCTCGGACATGAATACTTAACAGTGCTCCGAGTATTATGGTTTTTTACGCATAAGAATGCACCAGGGATCACGGGGCACCAAAACCCAAAAGTCTTATTTTCGCACGAAAATTGCACAATGGGCCGAAAATGCACCACGGGCACCAAAGTTGGACCACGGGGCACCTCGGACCTCAATACTTAAAAGTGGTCTGAGCATTATAGTTTTTCATGCATAAGAATGCACCAGGGATCACAGGGCACCAAAACCCAAAAGTCTTATTTTCGCACGAAAATTGCACAAATGGCCGAAAATTCAGCACCGGCACCAAGATTGGACCCCGGGGCACAACGAACCTAAAAAATGAAAAGCGTTCTGAGCATTATGTTTTTTATGCATAGAAATGCATCAAGGATTATGGGGAACCAAAACCCAAAAGTCTTATTTTCGCACGAAAATTGCACAAATGGCCGAAAATGCACCACCGCCACCAAAATTTGACAGCGGGGCACCTCGGACCTAAAAACTGAAAAGTGCTCCATGCATTATGGTTTTTTATTCATAGGAATGCACCAGGTAGCACGGGCACCAAAATCCAAAAGTCTTATTTTCGCACGAATATTGCACAATGGGCCGAAAATGCACCACGGCCACGAAAATTGGACCACGGGGCACCTCGGACATGAATACTAAAAAGTGCTCTGAGTATTATGGTTTTTTATGCATAAGAATGCACCAGGGATCACGGGGCACCAAAACCCAAAAGTCTTATTTTCGCACGAAAATTGCACAAATGGCCGAAAATTCAGCACTGGCACCAAAATTGGACCACGGGGCACCACGAACCTCAAAACTGAAAAGTGTTCTGAGCATTATGGTTTTCTATGCATAGGAATGCCCTAGGGATTATGGGGCACCAAAACCCAAAAGTCATATTTTCGCACGAAAATTGCACAATGGGTCGAAATGCACCACGGGCACCAAAATTGGACCATGGGGTACCTCGGACCTCAATACTTAAAAGTGGTCCGAGCATTATAGTTTTTCATGCATAAGAATGCACCAGGGATCACGGTGCACCAAAACCGAAAAATCTTATTTTCGCACGAAAATTGTACAAATGGCTGAAAACGCATCACCGGCACCAAAATTAGACGACGAGGCACCTCGGACCTCAAAACTGAAAAGTGCTCCATGCATTATGGTTTTTTATTCAAAGGAATGCACCAGGTATCACGGGGCACCAAAACCCAAAAGTCTTATTTTCGCACGAATATTGCACAATGGGCCGAAAATGCACCACGGGCACCAAAATTGGACCACGGGGCACCTCGGACCTGAATACTTAAAAGTGCTCCTAGTATTATGGTTTTTTATGCATAAGAATGCACCAGGGATCACGTGGCACCAAAACCTAAAAGTCTTATTTTCGCACGAAAATTGCACAAATGGCCGAAAATTCACCACTGGCACCAAAATTGGACCACGGGGCACCACGAACCTCAAAACTGAAAAGTGTTCTGAGCATTATGGTTTTCTATGCATAGGAATGCCCTAGGGATTATGGGGCACGAAAACCCAAAAGTCATATTTTCGCACGAAAATTGCACAATGGGTCGAAATGCACCACGGGCACCAAAATTGGACCATGGGGTACCTCGGACCTCAATACTTAAAAGTGGTCCGAGCATTATAGTTTTTCATGCATAAGAATGCACCAGGGATCACGATGCACCAAAACCGAAAAGTCTTATTTTCGCACGAAAATTGTACAAATGGCTGAAAACGCACCACCGGCACCAAAATTAGACGACGAGGCACCTCGGACCTCAAAACTGAAAAGTGCTCCATGCATTATGGTTTTTTATTCAAAGGAATGCACCAGGTATCACGGGGCACCAAAACCCAAAAGTCTTATTTTCGCACGAATATTGCACAATGGGCCGAAAATGCACCACGGGCACCAAAATTGGACCACGGGGCACCTCAGACCTGAATACTTAAAAGTGCTCCTAGTATTATGGTTTTTTATGCATAAGAATGCACCATGGATCACGTGGCACCAAAACCTAAAAGTCTTATTTTCATACGAAAATTGCACAAATGGCCGAAAATTCAGCACCGGCACCAAAATTGGACCATAGGGCACCACGAACCTCAAAACTAAAAAGTGTTCTGAGCATTATGGTTTTTTATGCATAGGAATGCACCAGGGATTATGGGGCACCAAAACCCAAAAGTCTTATTTTCGCACGAAAATTGCACAAATGCCCGAAAATGCACCACCGGCACTAAAATTAGACAACGGGGCACCTCGGACCGCAAAACTGAATAGTGCTCCATGCATTATGGTTTTTTATTCATAGGAATGCACCAGGTATCACAGGGCACCAAAACCCAAAAGTCTTATTTTTGCACGAATATTGCACAACGGGCAGAAAATGCACTACGGGCACTAAAATTGGACCACGGGGAACCTCGGACATGAATACTTAAAAGTGCTCCGAGTATTATGGTTTTTTACGCATAAGAATGCACCAGGGATCACGGGGCACCAAAACCCAAAAGTCTTGTTTTCGCACGAAAATTGCACAATGGGCCGAAAATGCACCACGGGCACCAAAGTTGGACCACGGGGCACCTCGGACCTGAATACTTAAAAGTGCTCCTAGTATTATGGTTTTTTATGCATAAGAATGCACCAGGGATCACGTGGCACCAAAACCTAAAAGTCTTATTTTCATACGAAAATTGCACAAATGGCCGAATATTCAGCACCGGCACCAAAATTGGACCATAGGGCACCACGAACCTCAAACCTGAAAAGTGTTCTGAGCATTATGGTTTTTTAAGCATAGGAATGCACCAGGGATTATGGGGCACCAAAACCCAAAAGTCTTATTTTCGCACGAAAATTGCACAAATGCCCGAAAATGCACCACCGGCACTAAAATTAGACAACGGGGCACCGCGGACCGCAAAACTAAATAGTGCTCCATGCATTATGGTTTTTTATTCATAGGAATGCACCAGGTATCACAGGGCACCAAAACCCAAAAGTCTTATTTTTGCACGAATATTGCACAATGTGCAGAAAATGCACTACGGGCACTAAAATTGGACCACGGGGAACCTCGGACATGAATACTTAAAAGTGCTCCGAGTATTATGGTTTTTTACGCATAAGAATGCACCAGGGATCACGGGGCACCAAAACCCAAAAGTCTTATTTTCGCACGAAAATTGCACAATGGGCCGAAAATGCACCACGGGCACCAAAGTTGGACCACGGGGCACCTCGGACCTGAATACTTAAAAGTGCTCCTAGTATTATGGTTTTTTATGCATAAGAATGCACCAGGGATCACGTGGCACCAAAACCTAAAAGTCTTATTTTCATACGAAAATTGCACAAATGGCCGAAAATTCAGCACCGGCTCCAAAATTGGACCATAGGGCACCACGAACCTCAAAACTGAAAAGTGTTCTGAGCATTATGGTTTTTTATTCATAGGAATGCACCAGGGATTATGGGGCACCAAAACCCAAAAGTCTTATTTTCGCACGAAAATTGCACAAATGCCCGAAAATGCACCACCGGTACTAAAATTAGACAACGGGGCACCTCGGACCACAAAACTGAATAGTGCTCCTTGCATTATGGTTTTTTATTCATAGGAATGCATCAGGTATCACAGGGCACCAAAACCCAAAAGTCTTATTTTTGCACGAATATTGCACAATGGGCAGAAAATGCACTACGGGCACTAAAATTGGACCACGGGGAACCTCGGACATGAATACTTAAAAGTGCTCCGAGTATTATGGTTTTTTACGCATAAGAATGCACCAGGGATCATGGGGCACCAAAACCCAAAAGTCTTATTTTCGCACGAAAATTACACAATGGGCCGAAAATGCACCACGGGCACCAAAGTTGGACCACGGGGCACCTCGGACCTCAATACTTAAAAGTGGTCTGAGCATTATAGTTTCTCATGCATAAGAATGCACTAGGGATCACAGGGCATCAAAGCCCAAAAGTCTTATTTTCGCACGAAAATTGTACAAATGGCTGAAAACGCACCACCGGCACCAAAATTAGACAACGAGGCACCTCGGACCTCAAAACTGAAAAGTGCTCCATGCATTATGGTTTTTTATTCAAAGGAATGCACCAGGTATCACGGGGCACCAAAACCCAAAAGTCTTATTTTCGCACGAATATTGCACAATGGGCCGAAAATGCACCACTGGCACCAAAATTGGACCACGGGGCACCTCGGACCTGAATACTTAAAAGTGCTCCTAGTATTATGGTTTTTTATGCATAAGAATGCACCAGGGATCACGTGGCACCAAAACCTAAAAGTCTTATTTTCATACGAAAATTGCACAAATGGCCGAAAATTCAGCACCGGCACCAAAATTGGACCATAGGGCACCACGAACCTCAAAACTAAAAAGTGTTCTGAGCATTATGGTTTTTTATGCATAGGAATGCACCAGGGATTATGGGGCACCAAAACCCAAAAGTCTTATTTTCGCACGAAAATTGCACAAATGCCCGAAAATGCACCACCGGCACTAAAATTAGACAACGGGGCACCTCGGACCGCAAAACTGAATAGTGCTCCATGCATTATGGTTTTTTATTCATAGGAATGCACCAGGTATCACAGGGCACCAAAACCCAAAAGTCTTATTTTTGCACGAATATTGCACAATGGGTAGAAAATGCACTACGGGCACTAAAATTGGACCACGGGGAACCTTGGACATGAATACTTAAAAGTGCTCCGAGTATTATGGTTTTTTACGCATAAGAATGCACTAGGGATCACGGGGCACCAAAACCCAAAAGTCTTGTTTTCGCACGAAAATTGCACAATGGGCCGAAAATGCACCACGGGCACCAAAGTTGGACCACGGGGCACCTCGGACCTGAATACTTAAAAGTGCTCCTAGTATTATGGTTTTTTATGCATAAGAATGCACCAGGGATCACGTGGCACCAAAACCTAAAAGTCTTATTTTCATACGAAAATTGCACAAATGGCCGAATATTCAGCACCGGCACCAAAATTGGACCATAGGGCACCACGAACCTCAAACCTGAAAAGTGTTCTGAGCATTATGGTTTTTTATGCATAGGAATGCACCAGAGATTATGGGGCACCAAAACCCAAAAGTCTTATTTTCGCACGAAAATTGCACAAATGCCCGAAAATGCACCACCGGCACTAAAATTAGACAACGGGGCACCTCGGACCGCAAAACTAAATAGTGCTCCATGCATTATGGTTTTTTATTCATAGGAATGCACCAGGTATCACAGGGCACCAAAACCCAAAAGTCTTATTTTTGCACGAATATTGCACAATGTGCAGAAAATGCACTACGGGCACTAAAATTGGACCACGGGGAACCTCGGACATGAATACTTAAAAGTGCTTCGAGTATTATGGTTTTTTACGCATAAGAATGCACCAGGGATCACGGGGCACCAAAACCCAAAAGTCTTATTTTCGCACGAAAATTGCACAATGGGCCGAAAATGCACCACGGGCACCAAAGTTGGACCACGGGGCACCTCGGACCTGAATACTTAAAAGTGCTCCTAGTATTATGGTTTTTTATGCATAAGAATGCACCAGGGATCACGTGGCACCAAAACCTAAAAGTCTTATTTTCATACGAAAATTGCACAAATGGCCGAAAATTCAGCACCGGCACCAAAATTGGACCATAGGGCACCACGAACCTCAAAACTAAAAAGTGTTCTGAGCATTATGGTTTTTTATGCATAGGAATGCACCAGGGATTATGGGGCACCAAAACCCAAAAGTCTTATTTTCGCACGAAAATTGCACAAATGCCCGAAAATGCACCACCGGCACTAAAATTAGACAACGGGGCACCTCGGACCGCAAAACTGAATAGTGCTCCATGCATTATGGTTTTTTATTCATAGGAATGCACCAGGTATCACAGGGCACCAAAACCCAAAAGTCTTATTTTTGCACGAATATTGCACAATGGGTAGAAAATGCACTACGGGCACTAAAATTGGACCACGGGGAACCTCGGACATGAATACTTAAAAGTGCTCCGAGTATTATGGTTTTTTACGCATAAGAATGCACTAGGGATCACGGGGCACCAAAACCCAAAAGTCTTGTTTTCGCACGAAAATTGCACAATGGGCCGAAAATGCACCACGGGCACCAAAGTTGGACCACGGGGCACCTCGGACCTGAATACTTAAAAGTGCTCCTAGTATTATGGTTTTTTATGCATAAGAATGCACCAGGGATCACGTGGCACCAAAACCTAAAAGTCTTATTTTCATACGAAAATTGCACAAATGGCCGAATATTCAGCACCGGCACCAAAATTGGACCATAGGGCACCACGAACCTCAAACCTGAAAAGTGTTCTGAGCATTATGGTTTTTTATGCATAGGAATGCACCAGGTATCACGGGGCACCAAAACCCAAAAGTCTTATTTTCGCACGAATATTGCACAATGGGCCGAAAATGCACCACGGGCACCAAAATTGGACCACGGGGCACCTCGGACCTGAATACTTAAAAGTGCTCCTAGTATTATGGTTTTTTATGCATAAGAATGCACCAGGGATCACGTGGCACCAAAACCTAAAAGTCTTATTTTCATACGAAAATTGCACAAATGGCCGAAAATTCAGCACCGGCACCAAAATTGGACCATAGGGCACCACGAACCTCAAAACTGAAAAGTGTTATGAGCATTATGGTTTTTTATGCATAGGAATGCACCAGGAATTATGGGGCACCAAAACCCAAAAGTCTTATTTTCGCACGAAAATTGCACAATGGGCCGAAAATGCACCACGGGCACCAAAATTGGACCACGGGGCACCTCGGACCTGAATACTTAAAAGTGCTCCTAGTATTATGGTTTTTTATGCATAAGAATGCACCAGGGATCACGTGGCACCAAAACCTAAAAGTCTTATTTTCATACGAAAATTGCACAAATGGCCGAAAATTCAGCACCGGCACCAAAATTGGACCATAGGGCACCACGAACCTCAAAACTGAAAAGTGTTATGAGCATTATGGTTTTTTATGCATAGGAATGCACCAGGAATTATGGGGCACCAAAACCCAAAAGTCTTATTTTCGCACGAAAATTGCACAAATGCCCGAAAATGCACCACCGGCACTAAAATTAGACAACGGGGCACCTCGGACCGCAAAACTGAATAGTGCTCCATGCATTCTGGTTTTTTATTCATAGGAATGCACCAGGTATCACAGGGCACCAAAACCCAAAAGTCTTATTTTTGCACGAATATTGCATAATGGGCAGAAAATGCACTACGGGCACTAAAATTGGACCACGGGGAACCTCGGACATGAATACTTAAAAGTGCTCCGAGTATTATGGTTTTTTACGCATAAGAATGCACCAGGGATCATGGGGCACCAAAACCCAAAAGTCTTATTTTCGCACGAAAATTACACAATGGGCCGAAAATGCACCACGGGCACCAAAGTTGGACCACGGGGCACCTCGGACCTCAATACTTAAAAGTGGTCTGAGCATTATAATGTTTCATGCATAAGAATGCACCAGGGATCACAGGGCACCAAAGCCCAAAAGTCTTATTTTTGCACGAAAATTGCACAAATGGCCGAAAATTCAGCACCGGCACCAAGATTGGACCCCAGGGCACAATGAACCTAAAAAATGAAAAGCATTCTGAGCATTATGTTTTTTATGCATAGAAATGCATCAAGGATTATGGGGAACCAAAACCCAAAAGTCTTACTTTCGCACGAAAATTGCACAAATGGCCGAAAACGCACCACCGCCACCATAATTTGACAGCGGGGCACCTCGGACCTAAAAACTGAAAAGTGCTCCATGCATTATGGTTTTTTATTCATAGGAATGCACCAGGTAGCACGGGCACCAAAATCCAAAAGTCTTATTTTCGCACGAATATTGCACAATGGGCCGAAAATGCACCACGGCCACGAAAATTGGACCACGGGGCACCTCGGACATGAATACTAAAAAGTGCTCTGAGTATTATCGTTTTTTATGCATAAGAATGCACCAGGGATCACGGGGCACCAAAACCCAAAAGTCTTATTTTCGCACGAAAATTGCACAAATGACCGAAAATTCAGCACTGGCACCAAAATTGGACCACGGGGCACCACGAACCTCAAAACTGAAAAGTGTTCTGAGCATTATGGTTTTCTATGCATAGGAATGCCCTAGGGATTATGGGGCACCAAAACCCAAAAGTCTTATTTTCGCACGAAAATTGCACAAATGCCCGAAAATGCACCACCGGTACTAAAATTAGACAACGGGGCACCTCGGACCTCAAAACTGAAAAGTGCTCCATGCATTATGGTTTTTTATTCATAGGAATGCGCCAGGTATCACGGGGCAGCAAAACCCAAAAGTGTTATTTTCGCACGAAAATTGCACAATGGGCCGAAAATGCACCACGGGCACCAAAATTGGACCACGGGGTACCTCGGACCACAATACTTAAAAGTGGTCCAAGCATTATAGTTTTTCATGCATAAGAATGCACCAGGGATCATGGTGCACCAAAACCCAAAAGTATTATTTTCGCATGAAAATTGCACCAATGGCCGAAAATTCAGCTATCGGCACCAAAATTGGACCATAGGGCACCACAAACCTCAAAACTGAAAGTGTTCTGAGCATTATAGTTTTTTATGCATAAGAATGCACCATGGATCAAGGGGCAACAAAACCCAAAAGTCTTATTTTCGCACGAAATTTGCACAATGGGCCGAAAATGCACCATTGGCACCAAAATTGGACCACGGGGCACCTCGGACCTCAAAACTGAAAAGTGCTCCAAGCATTATGGTTTTTTATGCATAAGAATGCATCAGGAATCATGGGGTACCAAAACCCAAACGTCTTATTTTCGCACGAAAATTGCAAACTGGGCCGAAAATGCACCACGGGCACCAAAGTTGGACTACGGGGCACCTCGGACCTCAATACTTAAAAGTGGTCCGAGCATATAGTTTTTTATGCATAAGAATGCACCAGGGATCACGAGGCACCACGAACCTCAAAAATGAAAAGTGTTGCGAGCATTATTGTTTTTTATGCATAGGAATGCACCAGGGATCGTGGGGCACCAAAACCCAAAAGTGTTATTTTCGCACGAAAATTACACTATGGGCCGAAATGCACCACGGGCACCAAAATTGGACTACGGGGCACCTCGGACCTCAAAACTTAAAAGTCTTATTTTCGCACGAAAATTGTAGAAATGGCCGAATTTGCACCACCGACACCAAAATTGGACCACGAGGCACCACGGACCTCAAAACTGAAAAGTGTTCCGAGCATTATGGTTTTTTATGTATAAGAATGCACCAGGGTTCACGGGGCACCAAAACCCAAAAGTCTTATTTTCGCACGAAAATTTCACAAATGGCCGAAAATACACCACCGGCACCAAAGTTGGACCACGGGTCACCACGGACCTCAAAACTGAAAAGTGCTCCAAGCATTATGGTTTTTTATGCATAAAAATGCACAAAGGATCATGGGGCACCAAAACCCAAAAGTCTTATTTTCGCACAAAAATTGCACAATGAGCCAAAAATGCACCACGGGGCACCTAGGACCTCAAAACTTAAAAGTGCTCCCAGCATTATGGTTTTTTATGCATAAGAATGCACCAGGGATCACGGGACACCATAACCTAAAAGTCTGATTTTCGCACGAAAATTTCACAAATGGCCGAAAATGCACCACCGGCACAAAAATTGGACCACCGGGCACCACGAACCTCAAAACTGAAAAGTGTTTCGAGCATTATGGTTTTTTATGCATAGGAATGCACCAGGAATCACGGGGCACCAAAACCCAAAAGTCTTATTTTCGCACGAAAATTGTACAATGAGCCAAAAATGCACCACGGGGCACCTAGGACTTCAAAACTTAAATGTGCTCCAAGTATTATGGTTTTTTATGCATAAGAATGCACCAGGGATCACGGGGCACCAAAACCCAAAAGTCTTATTTTCGCACGAAAATTGCACAAATGGCCGAAAATGCACCACCGGCTCCAAAATTGGACCACGGGGCACCACGAACCTCAAAACTGAAAAGTGTTCCGAGCATGATGGTTTTTTATGCATAGGAATGAACCAGGGATCACGGGGCACCAAAACCCAAATGTCTTATTTTCGCACAAAAATTGCACAATGGGCAGAAAATCCATCACGGGCACCAAAATTGGACCACGGGGCACCTCGGACCTCAAAACTTAAAAGTGCTATGAGGATTATTGTTTTTTATGCATAAGAAAGCATCAAGGTTCACAGGGCACCAAAACCCAAAAGTCTTATTTTCGCACGAAAATTGCACAAATGGCCGAAAATGCACCACCGGCACCAAAATTGTACCACGGGGCACCACGGACCTCAAAACTGAAAAGTGCTCCAAGCATTATGGTTTTTTATGCATAAGAGTGCACCAGGGATCACGGGGCTCCAAAACGCAAAAGTCTTATTTTCGCATGAAAATTGCACAATGGGCCGAAAAGTGTACCACAGGGGGCAGAAAAGCCTCTCTCTGCAGAAACCGTACAAGTACTGGAGGCACTGCATGTACTGTTGTCTCCTCCATCTCTCCACCCCAAGTTGACATGTAGCAACGGTCATATCATTGTGAGAGAACGGTTATTGGCAAAGGCACAGATCCCACAACGGATATATTTACCAAGCTGCCTATAAATAGAGGAACAAGTTCATGTTTTGAAGAGAGAATTTTTCAAGTTTTTAGAAGAGTTGTAACTCTGCCAAATGGATTGGATGACCTACTCTTGTGCGAAAAGAGCAATCTACTTAGCTTTGCTAAGTTATTATTTGTAATTGAGTTTTTATTGTAATATCCTCTCTGTGAGAGTTGTTTATTTAACTTGTACTCAAACAGTTTCTATTTGGAAAGCCAGGAGTGGCTTAGTGACAAAGAATACTTAGGTGTTCTTTAATCTCAGGGGGAGATTAAAGGTGTGCCAGAAGTGGCTTAGAGAGTACTTGATTAGTGGAACCCTTCAAAGTTTTTGAAGGAGAACTGGACGTAGCTCAGGTTGAGTGAACCAGTATAAACCAAGTGTTTTTACTCTATCGCTTTCAAGCTTACTTGCTATTCTCTTAAGTTATTTCTTCACACTTTGCGCACAAGGTTCTTTATATCCTATTTACGAAAATCTCTTATCTACGCCTGGACGATTAACAAGAAAACGCAGTTTCACTGAACTGTCATTTTAACTATTGGACGATACCTGTGATCTTGTGTTTTACAAGCCCCTTGTGAAACCTAAGATATTTTATCTCCATCTTTGCGAAAAGTTTTTTTTTAATAATATAACTTACACACTATTCAATCCCCCTTCTAGTGTGAATCTCTACATTTCAGTTAGCATCAGAGCTCGGCCTCTCGGGTTGAGTACTTGGCAGTACAGAGGAAACCAGATTCTAAGAAAGATGGAAAACAAGGGACAAGTTATGAAGAGACCACCACTCTTCAAGGGTGTCAAATATGATTATTGGAAGCAAAGAACGATAGCATTCTTTGAATCCTGTCATATTGATATGTGGGACGTTGTGGAGATGGGCGACTACATTCCAGTTGATGAGAGTCTCAATGACATCCCAAAGGCTAGATGGACGGAGGAGTAGAAACAAAGATTTCATCTCAACTCCAGAGCCAGAAATATCATCATGTGTGCACTATCTAAACAAGAATACAACAAAGTGCACAGTTTAAAATGCGCAAAACAAATGTGGGACACTCTTGCGTTAACGTATGAGGGTTCCACCTAGGTAAAACGTAACAAACTTAGCCTTCTTACTCGTCAATATGAATTGTTTAGAATGGAAGGAAACGAGGACATACAAAGTATGTTTGGACAGTTTCAAACCATACTAAATGAACTTAGAGCACATGGTAAAGATTACAATAACTATGAACATATTGACAAAATTATGAGGAGTTTGCCTAGGCAGTGGAGACCACAGGTTACAGCCTTGAGAGCAACCAAAGGACTGGATGACATGTCCTTAGAAGAGCTTGTGGGAATCCTTAAGGTGCATGAGTTGGAACAGCAACAAGATGGTGATGGCAAGAAAAGCAAGTCTCTGGCACTCAGCATCCAGAAGCTAAAGAAAGCATCATCGTCCAAAGCCATGCAAGCTGAAGCATCATCAGACGAACAATCTGAAGATGATGACTCGGACGAGGATGATGAGCTATCCTTCATATACAAGAGAATCCACTCTATGTGGAAGAAGAAAGGTGGATCCAGATGGAGAAACCCGAACAAGAAAGGTCTTAAAGAAAAGAAGGAGAAGAGTCCAATCGTATGCTACGAATTCAAAAAGCCCAGACACTTCAAATCAGAATGCCCAGATCTTGACAAGAGCAAGGACAAGAAGAAGAAAAGCTTCAACAAAAAGAAGGGCAAAAAGGTTCTGTTGTCCACATGGGAAGATCTGGATGACGACTCATCATCGGACGATGAAGAGGAAGAGGAAGCACACATATGTCTGATGGCAGACACTACATCAGATTCTTCAAAACCAGAAGAAGAAGATGAGGTAAACTTTAATGATCTAAATTCACTTCAAGAAGCTTATCATGATTTGCTTTCAAACTCTTCTATTCTGTCAAAGGCCTACAAAACCTTGAAAAAATCGTCCAAGTCACTTTCAAAAGAAAAAGAAGTTTTAGAAAATAGTCTCAAACAACTTGAAAGTGAAAAGAAAGATTTACAGAAAAAGTTAACAGAGCTCTCAAAAGAACATGAAGCCTTAAATGAGGATAGACGAACTCTCTGGAATGATACTGCTCGAGCCTATAAATCCTATGAGGATTCAAGGACTAGAGAAATGAATCTTTCCATAGAGATTCGAACTCTAAAAGCAGAAAACAAAAGGCTAGTTGAGAAGCTTCTGAAAGTTGATGCAGATACTTCCTTAAGAGGTCAACCACATGATGTTGTAAAACTTCATGAAGAGATTGACAGCCTAAAGAAGGATCTGCCCAACTTTGTCAAGGGATCTTACAACCTTAAGATGCTTTTAAAATATGAAGGCTGTAGGAGACCAAATGACAGGTCAGGGCATGGATATAAGGGAAAGAAATATATTCATGACGAAGATGCAGATGTGTGTTACTTCTATGGGAAACCTGGACATATAACGTTCAAAAGCAGACACCTGCCTAAGAGGGGAATGTCCAGTGCCTTTCAAACTAACAAGAAAGGACCCAAGTCAATCTGGGTACCTAAGGATAAAATTGTTCCTGTTGCAGACATGCTTAACAGCAGGAAAGAAACTCTAGTCATGGTACCTGGACAATGGGTGCTCGTATCACATGACAGGAGAAAGGTGTATGTTCCAAAGCCTCCAACCCAAGACTGGTGGGACAATCACTTTTGGAGGGAATCAGAAAGGGATGATAGCTGGCGTGGGTAAGATTGGTATACCACCCTATCCCTGTATTGATAATGTTCTTTATGTTAAAGGTCTCAAGCACAATCTAGTTAGCATAAGTCAATTATGTGATAGTGGATATGATGTTGCCTTTAACAAAGGTGAATGTATAGTCAAGAACTCTAATGGATCCCTTCTCTTTACTGCAAAGAGGCAAGGTAATCTCTACAAGATTAAACTTGGGGAACTATCAAGTCAAAATGTTTCAGTTAAAGAAAATCATTGGCTATGGCATAAAAGACTTGGGCATGCTAGCTTGAGATTAATCTCAAAGCTTAATAGGCACAACCTCGTGAGAGGATTACCAAGTATGTCATATAAAGATGATCTTCTTTGTGAAGCCTATCAGAAAGGGAAACAAGTAAAAAATTCTTTTCAAAGTAAAAACATTGTTTCCACTTCTAGACCTCTTGAGCTGTTACATATTGACCTGTTTGGACCCACAAGAACAGCCTCTGTAGGTGGTAAGAGGTACAGATTAGTTGTAGTGGACGACTATACTAGATGGACATGGGTCATGTTCCTATCTCATAAAGATGAGTCTTTTAATGCCTTCTATAATTTCTGCAAAAGAATTCAAAATGAAAAAGGAGTATGCATTATTTCGATCCGAAGTGATCATGGGGGAGAATTCAAAAATGAAAGTTTTCAAAGGTTCTGTGAAGAAAATGGTATCCTTCACAACTTCTCAACACCCAGAACACCACAACAGAATGGTGTTGTTGAGAGGAAGAACAGGTCACTCCAAGAGATGGCCAGAACCATGTTGAATGATAATTCAACCCCAAAACACTTTTGGGCTGAAGCAGTGAATACTGCCTATTATTTACATAACAGAATCTATGTCAGGCCAATCTTTAAAAAGACTCCATATGAATTGTGGAAAGGGAGAAGACCCAACATATCCTACTTCCATCCATTTGGATGTCAATGATTCATTCTGAACACATAACTTGGGAAAATTTGATTCTAAGTGTGATGAAGGAATATTGCTTGGATATTCTGAAACTTCAAAGGCATATAGAGTTTATAATTCTAGAACCTTAGTTGTTGAAGAAGCTATCCATGTGAAGTTCAATGACACTAAGCCTGATAAGAAATTATCAGAGCTAGATGAATCATTTGCAGAACTCAGGCTGGACAATGCAAGGAAATCATCAGACACGTCCAACAGTGATGTCACAGTTGAAGAGTCCAATGTTCCCCTGGACGGTCCAACAGAAGAACAAAGGGAACCAACTGGACGTAACTGGCAAATGAAGAAGCATAATCCAGAAGACCAAATCATTGGTGATCCAAAGGATAGAGTCAGAACCAGATCTTCACTTCAACAACAAGGTCACACAACACTCATATCACAGATAGAACCTAAAACTGTGGACGATGCTCTGGAAGATGAAAGCTGGGTCAAAGCAATGCAAGATGAACTTGACCAATTTCAAAAGAACGATGTCTGGAAACTTGTAGAACTCCCTAATAACAAAGAAGCCGTAGGAGCTAAATGGGTGTTCAGAAAAAAATTGGAGGAAATAGGTAATGTTGTGAGAAACAAAGCCAGACTGGTAGCCAAAGGTTACTCACAACAAGAAGGTATAGATTATACTGAAACTTATGCACCTGTTGCACGTCTAGAGGCAATTCGCATTTTACTATCTTTTGCAGCTCATAGCAATATGAAGCTATATCAAATGGACGTAAAAAGTGCATTCCTCAATGGATTGATAAAAGAAGAAGTCTATGTGGAGCAACCCCCAAGGTTTGAGAGTGATGCTTTTCCTAATCATGTTTTCAAACTTAACAAAGCATTATATGGACTAAAACAAGCACCGAGAGCTTGGTATGAAAAACTCAGCTCATTTCTTTTAGAAAATGGTTTCTCAAGAGGAAAAGTAGACACTACACTATTTCGCAAAGATTATTCTTCTAATTTCATTATTGCTCAGTATATGTTGATGATATCATATTTGGTGCTACTAACGAATCTCTTTGTGAAGAATTTGCTAAGTTAATGCAAACAGAATTCGAGATGAGCATGATGGGAGAACTAAAATTCTTCCTTGGATTGCAAATCAAGCAAACTGATAAAGGCATATACATACATCAGACCAAGTATGTTAAGGAGCTTCTAAATAAGTTCAAAATGGATGATGCAAAGCCAATGAAAACTCCTATGCACCCAACAACAGTACTTGGACTGGACGATGGTTCAAAGAAGGTGGACAACACCCTATATAGAGGAATGATAGGATCACTCCTATACCTCACAGCGTCCAGACCTGACATCATGTTCAGTGTATGCTTATGTGGCAGATTCCAATCTGACCCAAGGGAAGTTCACTTAACTGTTGTTAAAAGAATCTTTCGATATCTTGTTGGAACAACTAATCTTGGTCTACATTTCAAAAGGCAGAAGGATTTCAGATTAGTTGGATACTATGATGCTGACTATGCTAGAGACAGAATTGAAATAAAAAGCACTAGTGGAGGATGTCACTTCATTGGTGGAAACTTAGTCTCCTGGATATGCAAGAAGCAAGGAACAATTGCACTATCCACCGCTGAAGCAGAGTATATTTCAGCTGCAAAGTGCTGCTCTCAAATCCTATGGATCAAGCATCAACTTAAGGACTACAGCATATATGAGAGTAACATTCCTATCTTCTGTGATAGCAAAGCTGCAATTGATCTTTCTAAAAACCCAATATTTCATTCAAGGGCAAAACATATAGAAATTAAACATCACTTTATAAGAGATCATGTTCAGAAGGGTACTGTGGAATTACATTTTGTAACCACAGATAATCAACTAGCTGATATATTTACAAAACCCCTTACTGAAGACAAGCTAGTCCTTCTGAGGAATAGACTTGGCATGAGTCTTGTAAAAGAATGATTAAAATCCATATGTAGCGTCCAATGTGACAAACAGCATCCAATGGACATGTCATCCAAAGGTAACTTTGACATGCACATGCACTGCATATGCTACACTTAAGTCCAATGACTGGACGATTTTTTTTTCTATTTAACATTGTTTTAATAGCCAAAACGGTTTCATTTTGTGTAATTGCGAATTAATGCCCTATGTTGAGTCACCTAGTTGTTAGTAACCGTACACAGTTACCCATATCCTCAGCATATCTCATCATGGCGGGTCTTATGGCATAACCTCCATTTCAAATATTCACAAAAGCCCAAAACCGTTTCGTGTTCTCCAAACAGAGCCTATACTTAAACTGGCAAATTCACTCAGAAAATTACTTTACCAAATTTCCCTTCTCCGAAATTATCTTCTACCTCCAGCATTCTCCTTCTCTCTTTCTCAGAAAACCTAAACACTATCTACAAAACCTAAAAATCAAACCTTTATCATCATGACGAACTCTGCTAACTCAAGCAACTCTGAACTTGATGTTCATACCTACCCTGAAACCACTATAGTGTCTCAAGGTGCTGCCACTGTTCACGTTGAGCACTTCTTCGACATTGGAAAACTAGAAAAGTTGGGTCTGAATCTCGATGAAAGTCTTCTAAAATGCGGAATCAAAGAATACTTCAACGAAAACCAGAAGATATTTCTAGAACTGATCAGAATGTTCTAGAGGAACGCAAGATTCCAGAACTCAAGGGAACTCGTGTCCACTATGCTTGGACGAGAAGTGATTTTGTCTACTGAATCTATAGCCAAAGTCACTGGCTGTATCAGGGAACAAAATCAGTACAAGTCAGAGTGGGTGAAGCAATATGGAAACTACGTTGGAAAGGTACTGTGCAAGAACAAGTCTACAGATTCATCCAAGATTGAGTACAAGAATCTATGTGAAGAAGCAAAGATATGGCAGCAAGTGTGCAACAAGAGCATTTTGCACAAAGCTAGGTCTAAGGACTCAGTCACAGACTTACACAAGTTCGTGATATTTCATATAATGGAAGGTATCCCATTCAACCTACCTCACACCATTTACATCAATATTCTGCGAATGATGAAAACTATTGGTGGAAATTATGACATCTTCTATGCCGCATTGCTAAATAAGATCCTCTGGGATCAGAAAGTATACCAATGTTTCTTTGATGAGTTGGACGAAGATGATCATCAAAACATTGTGAAGAAAGGAGAAATATTTGCAACACAGCAGAAATTTGGTGAATCAAACATCAAGCCAATGAAGATAAAGCTCACAGCAAAGGTCCTAAGGGATTTGGACGAGGATAGTATAAATAAGAAATGTCACGGACAAAGCAGACTCATTTTAAATGATGATGAAGAAGAAATTGATCTTCTTGGTCTTAGAAGAAAGATCAAACGGTTGATGAAGGAACAAGGAAGCAGGAAAGTAACAAGACACATGTCGCAACAGCATGAAGAAGATGCAGAAAAAGAAAGAAGGACCAAGAAAAGACATGTTGATCCTGCTCCGTCCAGTCCACCTGCTGAGAAGTGTCCAAGGACTGCTCCGTCCAAACCAAAACAGGATGAGCTACATCCAAAGACTGCCACATGAAGCTTGTATCAGAAAAATCTAGAGTTCGCAAACTGAAAATGCTTGACAACTCTGATGACGAGGATCAAATGCCCCTTTGCCAGATTAAAAGAAAAGCTCAAGAGATGGAGTCTGCACAGCAGAAGAAACAAAAGGTATCTGATGCACCCAAAACTGGTGCCACAGTCTTTCCTACTAAAGTACCTAGACGAGTAAAAACTCAGGCAGCAAGGCCAAAGACAGTTCTGATTGAACTCCCCACCTCTCAAGACACTGAGAGCGAATCTACAAGTGCTCCACAACCTACTCCAACAGTTGCTTCAACAGTCACATCAACACGGCATCCAACTCTCAAATTAAACTTATCAAGATTTGTGCGTCCAAGGGATGCTTGGAGAGATGCATGGCCTCAATGGACGATTGCACCAAAGGGGAAGACAAAAGAAGAAGAAGACAAGGAAAGGTTTCCTGTTGCATTCCTTACAAGGAATGAACAGAACTATTGTAAGAAAAGTGATGTTATTTGGAGAGCTCGACAGGAACCACTGGAGAGGAGTCTGACTTTAGTATCTTCACCTGAATGGACGAGGTATGACTATGTTCATCCTCAATCTACTGAATTTTCTTTATTACCAAAAAGTCAACAATCCTCCACCAACTTGGACGAGAGAATCTTATCCAAACCTGGTTTAGATGGAACGACCTTATACATGTCCAACTGGTACTTAACAAAGGGTGCGTCCAGTTGAAGATGTACCTCCTGAGCCAGAGGTTGAAATTGCATCAAATCTTGCTAAAATTGTGGCTAAACAAAAGGGCAAGACTCAAAGGAAGAGGAAGCCAGCAACAAAGAAGTCATCTCCCAGTAATCTTGATGAATTGGATGCTGAACTGCAATTAGCCATTAAAGAAAGTCTGGACCCATCCAAGGCAAACCAGCGTCCAGAGGTGCAATGGGTTAAAGATGTTCACATCTGGACTCCCATCACAAAATTTCTTCCACTACCACCTGGAACTCCAGTGCTCAACTTTCAGCCCAATGATTATGACGATCTTGGCAAACTGCTCCAGCAAATGTACATTCAAGACCAGGTTGTTGCTTATCCACCCAACCTCCACATCAGACGTTCCACGGATATCAAGTTTGTACTTGATAAGGTATGTCCTAGACTACCTCTATATGATGCTGGAAAGAAGAAAGGGTTTAAGTACTATGGCACAGAGATGCCTAGTAGAGATGAAAAGGTTCAACTCTCATCTTC
The DNA here is from genome assembly GCA_026413185.1 of Pueraria montana var. lobata. Classification (NCBI taxonomy): domain Eukaryota; kingdom Viridiplantae; phylum Streptophyta; class Magnoliopsida; order Fabales; family Fabaceae; genus Pueraria; species Pueraria montana. Next base: position 8,683,738 of record CM048649.1, read on the forward strand.
CTCACATACCTGGAATCACCTTTTTGATAAGACTGGAAAGCTAACAATGCCCCTAGGCACTTTTGACACCATGATCTTCTGGCATCAAATTGTGTGGGCAGACACTCAGGAAGCCTCAACCTCTGGATGCTCCAAGGATTCCTTCTTTCATCCTCCAGAAGGACTTGAAGTCCTGCGTCCATTCAAGACATGTCATTTCTCTGATACCTTTGCGTGCTTTCTGACTAATAATGATGATTTTCTAGAAGTTTTAAGGACACTGCCAATCATCAGAAGCAACAAAGTATATGACCTTAGAAGTCTTGACCACTCTGAATTTGTACACGAAGTTCAAAGGCTTCATGATCTTCAAAAGGCTGAAGAAGAAAGAGCTTTACAAGAGCAAGCTGAAAGAGAATGAGCTGAACAAGCTCGCTTGGAACATGAACGAGCAGTACAAGCTGAGCAAGCTCACCTGGTGGAAATTGAAAATGAGCAAGCTGGAATTGCTACTAAAGAAAAAGCTGAGCTGATTACCAAACCAACAATCACACAAGTAGAATTGGATGAAGCCTCTGCAAAAGTCACTAATATGCTCATTCATTTGGACTTACAGTCTAAGGTACAAGTGTCGTGGAACACTTTGTCACCTCTCCTGAGGAACAAACAGTCCAATCTGGCACGTCCAAAGATGAAGCTTTGCAACATATGGCTGAGACTGAAGCACCACAACCAAAGGAGTCCATTGCTGAAAAGCCTACTCCAGAGGTTGCCATAAGCCAACCAATTATTTGTGCGTCCAATGAAGCACACTCTGGAACCAGACAAATGATTCTTATAGGGTCTTCAAGTCCAAGGGCTATTATTCCCTTGCACTTTGTCGAACCTCAAGGAGTCTCTGAGGACAGAGTGAACAAGATTGTTCAACAGGTTCTAAGACAACAACAACTGGAAACCGAAGCTACTCTTCGTGCCTTTCAGGAAAGACAACAAGCAGAAGCCGCACAACACCGATTAATGTTGCAGAATGCTATTACTGATCAGTTCATGCACCTCTCACAGATGTTGGTAAATCAAATTCAATCCACTGCTACTAACCTCATTGGCACTGTTATTCATCAGGTTCCTCCTGTTCAACCCATACCTCAATAACAACCACCTGTTAACCACCCTGCACCACCTCCTCAAGCACCACCAGAACAACCACCACCACCACCACAAGATCCACCTCAACAACCCTAGGTGACCATGATGGTCAAATCATTTTTCCATCTTTCAAACCTTTTTTTATTTTGTTGATGACAAAGGGGGAGAAATTGGAATTTTTGATGTCATAGAGTATTTTTTTGTTGTTACACTACTCTGTTAAACCACTGTGGCTGTTCATTGAATACATATGAGGTGTTTTTTATCATAATTTTCGCATCCATATCTATGATATGCTTTTCACTCTGATAACTATCGTCTCTGATACATTCTTATCATGCAGTGTTATCTGATATATATTGCTTTATTAAATACATGAGAAATGTTGAACTCAGGGGGAGTACTTCATTCCATACCTTTCTCACCCTGTCAACATACATTGGCATAAAATAATCATTCAATCATCTGCTCTGATATTCTTTAATATGATTATATATATTTGCACACATCAAAATTTAGTATTATTTGTCATCATCAAAAAGGGGGAGATTCTTAGAATCTAAGACTTTGGACGATGTCCAACCCCTCAAACTTCGGTTTTGATGATAACAAATAAAGTTAAATTTTGAAGTATCTAATGATCTATGTTTGAGTTTTATAGGTTCTACGCCGTCGAATGCCTCAATGGTATTGTATTTCTTAAACTCAATCATTATGTTTCTATGTGTACAGTACGTCTAATGAGCAACTATTTTTGTTAAGTGTAAAATTCAGCGTCCAATACACTGATTATAAAACATGCGTCCAAATGCATTGAGAAAACCAGTGTGTAAACACTGCGTCCATTCAAGGAAGCATCCAACGCATATATAACTTACATCATCCCTCTCTAGCAAACATTTATATAATGCGTCCATAATTGAGTAGAAGTACACCTATGCTTTTCGATGATGATTCTCTGAAATGTTCTATTATTCCGTCTCTTTTCTAATGTGACATTTCATTTGAATATTCGAAAAGTGTACCACAGGGGGCAGAAAAGCCTCTCTCTGCAGAAACCGTACAAGTAGTGGAGGCACTGCATGTACTGTTGTCTCCTCCATCTCTCCACCCCAAGCTGACACGTAGCAACGGTCATATGATTGTGAGAGAACAGTTATTGGCAAAGGCACAGATCCCACAACGGATATCTTCACCAAGCTGCCTATAAATAGAGGAACAAGCTCACGTTTTGAAGAGAGAAATTTTCAAGTTTTTAGAAGAGCTGTAACTCTGCCAAATCGATTGGACGACCTACACTTGTGCGAAAAGAGCAATCTACTTAGCTTTGCTAAGTTATTCTGTGTAATTGAGTTTTTATTGTAATATCCTTTCTGTGAGAGCTGTTTATTTAACTTGTACTCAAACAGTTTCTGTTTTGAAAGCCAGGAGTGGGTTAGTGACAAACTTGGGTCTTCTTTAATCTCAGGGGGAGATTAAAGGTGTGCCAGAAGTGGCCTAGAGAATACTTGTAGCCAGGAGTGGCAGGGTATATAATACTTGTTTGTAATCAGAACTTGATTAGTGGAACCCTTCAAAGTTTTTGAAGGAGAATTGGACGTAGTTCAGGTTGAGTGAGCAGTATAAACCAAGTGTTTTTACTCTATCGCTTTCAAGCTTACTTGCTATTCTCTTAAGTTATTTCTTCACACTTTGCGCACAAGGTTCTTTATATCCTATTTACGAAAATCTCTTATTTATGCCTGGAAGATTAACAAGAAAACGCAATTTCACTAAACTGTCATTTTAAACTATTGGACGATACCTGTGATCTTGTGTTTTGCAAGTCCCTTGTGAAACCTAAGATATTTTATCTCCATCTTTGCGAAAAGTTTTTTTCTTTAATAATATAACTTACACACTATTCATCCTCCCCCTACTAGTGTGAATCTCTACATTTCAAAAACTGCTCCGAGCATTAATGTTTTTTATGCATAACAATGCACCAGGGATCACGGGGCACCAAAAGTCTTATTTTCGCACGAAAATTTCACAAATAGCCGAAAATGCACCACCAGCACCAAAATTGGATGACGGGGCACCACGGACCTCAAAACTGAAAAGTGTTCCAAGCATTACGGTTTTTTATTCATAAGAATGCACCAGGGATCATGGGGCACCAAAACCCAAAGGTCTTATTTTCCCACGAAAATTGCAGAAATGGCCGAAAATGCATTATCGGCACCAAAATTGGACCACGGGGCACAACAGACCTCAAAATTGAAAAGTGTTAGGAGCATTATGTTTTTTTTGCCTAAGAATGCACTGGGGATCATGGGGCACCAAAATCGAAAAGTCTTATTTTCCCACGAAAATTACACATTGGGCTGAAAATGCACCATGGGCACCAAAATTGGACCACGGAGCAACTCGGACCTAACTTAAAAGTTCTCCGAGCATTATGGTTTTTTATGCATAAGAATGCACCAGGGATCATGGGGAGCCAAAACCCAAAAGTCTTATTTTCGTACGAAAATTGCATAATGGGCCGAAAATGCACTACGGGCAGCAAAAATGGACCACGGGGCACCTCGGACATCAAAATTGAAAAGTGCTCCGAGAATTATGGTTTTTTATGCATAAGAATGCACCAGGGATCATGGGGCATCAAAACCCAAAAGTCTTACTTTCGCACAAGAATTGAACAATCGGCCGAAAATGGACCATGGGCACCAAAATTGGACCACGGGGCACCTAGGACATCAAAACTGAAAAGTGCTCTGAGCATTAAGGTTTTTTATGCATAAGAATGCACCAACGATCACGGGGCACCAAAACTCAAAAGTCATATTTTCGCGCGAAAATTGCACAAATGGCCGAAAAAGCACCCTCGGCACCAAAATGGGACCATGGGGTACCACGAACCTCAAGACTGAAAAGTTTTCTGAGCATTATGGTATTTTATGCATGAGAATGCACCAAGGATCATAGGGCACCAAAACCCAAAAGTCTTATTTTCACACAATAATTGCACAAAGAGCCAAACATGCACCACGGGCACCAAAATTGGACCACGGGGCACCTTGGACCTCAAAACTGAAAAGTGCTCCGAGCATTAGGGTTTTTTATGCATAAGAATGCACCAGGGATCACGGGGTACCAAAACCCAAAAGTCTTATTTTCGCACGAAAATTGCACATTGGGCTGAAAATGCACCACGGGCATCAAAATTGGACCACGGAGCAACTCGGACCTCAAAACTTAAAAGTTCTCCGAGCATTATGGTTTTTTATGCATACGAATGCACCTGGGATCATGGGGAGCCAAAACCCAAAAGTCTTATTTTCGTACGAAAATTGCATAATGGGCCGAAAATGCACTATGGGCACCAAAAATGGACCACGGGGCACGTCGGACATCAAAACTGAAAACTTCCCCGAGCATTATGGTTTTTTATGCATAAGAATGCACTAGGGATCATGGGGCACCAAAACCCAAAAGTTTTATTTTCGCACGAAAATTGAACAATGCGCCGAAAATGCACCACCGATACCAAAATTGGACCACGAGCCACCTGGGGCCTCATAACTAAAAAGTGCTCTATGCATTATGGTTTTTTATGCATAAGAATGCACTAGGGATCACGGGGCACCAAAACCTAAAATTCTTACTTTCGCACAAGAATTGAACAATGGGCCGAAAATGGACCACGGGCACCAACATTGGACCACGGGGCACCTCGGACTTCAAAACTGAAAAGTGCTCCGAGCAGTATGGGTTTTTACGCATAAGAATGCACCAGGGATCACGTGGCACCAAATCCCAAAAGTTTTATTTTCGCACGAAAATTGCACAAATGGCCAAAAATGCACCACCAGCACCAAAATTGGACCACGGGGCACCACGGACCTCAAAACTTGAATGTGCTCCGAGCATTATGGTTTTTTTATGCATAAGAATTCACCAGGGATCACGGGGCACCAAAACCCAAAAGTCTTAATTTTGCACAAAAATTGCATAACGGGCCGAAAATGCACCACAGGCACCAAAATTGGACCACGGGGCACCTCAGACCTCAAAACTGAAAAGTGCTATGAGCATTATGGTTTTTTATGCATAAGAATGCACCAGGGATCATGGGGCACCAAAACCCAAAAGTCTTAATTTTGCACGAAAATTGCGCAATGGGCAGAAAATGTATCACGGGCACCAAAATTGGACCACAGGGCACCTTGGACCTCAAAACTCAAAGGTGCTCCAAGCATTTTGGTTTTTTAAGCATAATAATGCACCAGGGATCATGGGGAACGAAAACCCAAAAGTCTTATTTTAACATGAAAATTGCACAAATGGCCGAAAATGCATCACCGGCACCAAAATTGGACCACGTAGCACCTCGGACATCAAAGTTGAAAAGTGCTCCGAGCATTATGGTGTTTTATGCATAAGAATGCAACAGGGATCACGGGGCACCAGGGATCACCGGGAGCCAAAACCCAAAAGTTTTATTTTCGCACGAAAATTGAACAATGGGCCGAAAATGCACCACCGGTACCAAAATTGGACCACGGGGCACCTGGGGCCTCAAAATTGGACCATGGTTTATTATGCATAAGAATACAGCAGGGATCACGGGGCACCAAAACCCAAAATTCTTACTTTCGCAAAAAATTGAACAATGGGCCGAAAATGCACCACGGGCACCAAAATTGGAACACGAGGCACCTCGGACATCAAAACTGAAAAGTGCTCTGAGCATTATGGTTTTTTATGCAGAAGAATGCACCAGGGATCACGGGGCACCAAACCCAAAAGTTTTATTTTCGCACGAAAATTGCACAAATGGCCGAAAATGCACCACCAGCACCAAAATTGAACCACGGGGCACCACGGAAGTCAAAACTGAAAAGTGTTCCGAGCATGATGGTTTTTCATGCATAAGAATGCACCAGGGATCACGGAGCACCAAAACCCAAAAGTCTTATTTTCGCACGAAAATTGCACAATGTGCCGAAAATGCAACACTGGGAAAAAAATTGGACATCGGGGCACGACGAACCTCAAGACTGAAAAGTGTTCCATGCATAATGGTTTTTTATGCATAAGAATGCACCAACAACCACGAGGCACCAAAACCCAAAAGTCTTATTTTCGCACGAAAATTGCACAATGGGCCGAAAATGCATCACCGGCACCAAAATTGGACCACGGGACACCAAGGACCTCAAAACTGAAAAGTGTTCCAAGCATTATGGTGTTTATGCTTAAGAATGCACCAGGGATCTTGGGGCACCAAAACCCAAAAGTCTTATTTTCGCATGAAAATTGCACATTGGACCGAAAATGCACCACGGGCACCAAAATTGGACCACGGGGACCGTCGGACCTAAAATCTTAAAAGTTCTCCGAGCATTATGGTATTTTATGCATAAGAATGCACCAGGGATCATGGGGAACCAAAACCCAAAAGTCTTATTTTCGCACGAAAATAGCTCAAATGGTCGAAAATGCACTACCGGCACCAAAATTGGACCATCGGGCACCACGGACCTCAAAACTGAAAAGTGTCCCGAGCATTATGGTTTTTTATGCATAAGAATGCACCTGGGATCATGGGGCACCAAAACCCAAAAGTCTTATTTTCGCAGAAAAATTGCACATATGGCCGAAAATGCACCACCGGCACCAAAATTGGACCACGGGACAACGCGAACCTCAAAAGTGAAAAGTGCTCCGAGCATTATGGTATTTTATGCATAAGAACGCACCAGGGATCACAGGGCACCAAAACTGAATAGTCTTATTTTTGCACAAAAATTGCTCAAATGGCCGAAAATGCTCTACCAGCACCAAAATTGGAGCACGGGGCACCACGGACCTCAAGACTGAAAACTGTTCTGAGCATTATGGTTTTTAATGCATAAGAATGCACCAGGGATCACGGGCACCAAAACCCAGAAGTCTTATTTTCGCACGAAAATTACACAATGGGCCAAAAATGCACCACGGGCACCAAAATTGGACCCCGGGGCACGTCGGACCTAAAATCTTAAGCGTTCTTCGAGCTTTATGGTTTTTTATGCCTAAGAATGCACCAGGGATCATGGTGCACCAAAATTCAAAAGTCTTACTTTCGCACGAAAATTTCACAAATGGCCGAAAATGCACCACCGGCACCAAAATTGGACCACGAGGCACAACGGACCACAAAACTGAAAAGTGTCCCGAGGATGATGGTTTTTTATGCATAAGAATGCACCAGGAATCACAAGGCACCAAAACCCAAAAGTCTTATTTTCGCACGAAAATTGCACAATGGGCCGAAAATGCACCACGGGCACCAAAATTGGACCACGGGGCACCTCGGACCTCAAAACTGAAAAGTGCTCCGATCATTATGGTTTTTTAAGCATAAGAATGCACTAGGGATCACGGGGCACCAAAGCCCGGAAGTCTTATTTTCGCACGAAAATTGCACAATAGGCCAAAAATGCACCACGGGCACCAAAATTGGACCACGGGGCACCTGGGACCTCAAAACTGAGAAGCGCATGAGCATTATGGTTTTTTATGCATAAGAATGTACCCGGGATCATGGGGCACCAAAACCCAAAAGTCTTAATTTCGTACGAAAATTGCATAACGGGCCGAAAATGCACCACGGGCACCAAAATTGGACCACGGGGCACCTCAGACTTCAAAACTGAAAAGTTCTTCGAGCATTATGGTTTTTTATGCACAAGAATGTACCAGGGATCACGGGGACCCAAAACCCAAAAGTCTTGTTTTCGCACGAAAATTGCACAATGGGCTGATAATGCACCACGGGCACCAAAATTGGACCACGAGGAACCTCGGACCTCAAAACTAAAAAGTGCTCCGATCATTATGGTTTTTTAAGCATAAGAATGCACCAGGCATCACGGGGCACCAAAATCCAATACTTTTATTTTCGCACGAAAATTGCACAAATCGCCGAAAATGCACCACCGGCACCAAAATTAGACCACGGGGAACCACAAACCTCAAGACTGAAAATTGTTCCAAGCATTATGGTTTTTTATGCATAAGAATGCACCAGGGATCACGGGGAACCAAAACCCAAAACTCTTAATTTTGCACAAAAATTGCATAACGGGCCGAAAATGCACAACGGGCACCATAATTGGACCACGGGGCACCTCGGACCTCAAAACTTACAAATTCTCTGAGCATTATGGTTTTTTATGCATAAGAATGCACCAGGGATCACAGGGCACCAAAACCAAAAAGTCATATTTTCGCACGAAAATTGTACAATGGGCAGAAAATGCATCACGGGCACCAAAATTGGACCACGGGGCACCTCGGACCTCAAAACTTAAAAGTGCTCTGAGCATTATGGTTTTTTATGCAAAAGAATGCACCAGGGATTTGGGGTACCAAAACCCGAAAGTCTTATTTTCGCACGTAAATTATACAATGGGACGAAAATGCATCACGGGCACCAAAATTGGACCACGGGGCACCTCGGACCTAAAAACTTAAAAGTGCTCCAAGCATTATGGTAGTTTTTATGCATAAGAATGCACCAAGGATCATAGGGCACCAAAACCCAAAAGTCTTATTTTTGCACGAAAATCGCACAAAGGGCCGAAAATGCACCATGGGCACAAAAATTGGACCACGGAGCACCTCTCACATCATTAAGGTTTTTTGTGCATAAGAATGCACCAGGGATCACAAGGCACCAAAACCGAAAAGTCTTATTTTCGCACGAAAATTGCACAATGGGCTAAAAATGCACCATCGGTACCAAAATTGGACCACGGGGCACCTGGGGCCTCAAAACTTAAAGGTACTCTGTGCATTATGGTTTTTTATGCATAAGAATGCACCAGGGATCACAGGGCACCAAAACCAAAAAGTCTTATTTTCGCACGAAAATTGTACAATGGGCCGAAAATGCATTACGGGCACCAAATTTGACCACGGGGCACCTCGGACCTCAAAACTTAAAAGTGCTCCAAGCATTGTGGTAGTTTTTATGCATAAGAATGCACCAAGGATCACGGGGTACCAAAACCCAAAAGTCTTATTTTTGCACGAAAATTGCACAAAGGGCCGAAAATGCACCACAGGCACCAAAATTGGACCACGGGGCACCACAGACCTCAAAACTGAAAAGTGCTCCAAGCATTAAGGTTTTTTATGCATAAGAATGCACCAGGGATCATGGAGCACCAAAACCGAAAAGTCTTATTTTCGCACGAAAATTGCACAATGGGCCGAAAATGCATTACTGGCACCAAAATTGGACCACGGGGCACCTCGGACCTCAAAACGTAAAAGTGCTCCAAGCATTATGGTTTTTGATGCATAAGAATGCACCAGGGATCACGGGGCACCAACCCCAAAAGTCTTATTTTCGCACGAAAATTGCACAATGGGCCGAAAATGCATCACGGGCACCAAAATTGGACCACGGGGCACCACGGACCTCAAAACTGAAAAGTGCTCCAAGAATTATGGTTTTTTATGCATAAGAATGCACCAGCAATCACAGGGCACCAAAACCCAAAAGTCTTATTTTCGCACGAAAATTGCACAAATGGCCGACAATGCACCACCGGCACCAAAATTGGACCACGGGACACCACGAACCTCAAAATTGACAAGTGCTTTGAGCATTATGGTTTTTATGCATATGAAGGCACTAGGGATCACGTGGCTCCAATATCCAAAAGTCTTATTTTCGCACGAAAATGCACCACGGGCTCCAAAATTGGACGACGGGAATCTCGGACAACAAAACTGACAAGTGCTCCGAGCATTATGGTTTTTTATGCATAAGAACGCAGCAGGGATCACAGGGCACCAAAACCCAAAAGTCTTATTTTCGCACAAAAATTATACAGTGGGCCGAAAATGCATCACGGGCACCAAAATTCGACCACGGGGCACGATGGACCTCAAAACTGAACGTGCCCCGAGCATTATGGTTTTTTATGCATAAGAATGCACTAGGGATCACGGGGCACCAAAACCCAAAAGTCTTATTTTCGCACAAAAATTGTACAGTGGGCCGAACATGCATCACGGGCACCAAAATTCGACCACGGGGCACCACGGATGTCAAAACTGAAAAGTGCTCAAGTATTGTGGTTTTTTATGCATAAGAATGCCGCAAGGATCCTGGGACACCAAAACCAAAAAGTCTTATTTTGGCACGAAAATGCACCACGTGGCACCAAAATTGGACCACTGGACACCACAGACCTCAAAACTGAAAAGTGGTCCAAGCATTATGGTTTTTTACGTATAAGAATGCACCATGGATCACGGGGCACCAAATCCCAAAAGTCTTATTTTCGCACGAAAATTGCACAAATGGCCGAAAATGCACCACCGACACAAAAATTGGACCACGGGGCACCTCGGACCTCAAAACTGAAAAGTGCTCCGAGCATTATGGTTTTTTATGCATAAGAATGCACTAGGGATCATCGAGCACCAAAACCCAAAAGTCTTATTTTCGCACAACAATTGTACAGTGGGCCGACAATGCACCACGAGCACCAAAATTAGACCACGGGCTACCTCGAACCTCAATACTTAAAATTGCTGCAAGAATTGTGGCTTTTTATGCATAAGAATGCATGAGGGATCACGGGGCACGAAAACCCAAAAGTCTTATTTTCGCACGAAAATTGCACAAATGGCCGAAAATGCACCACCGACACCAAAATTGGACCACGGGGCACCTCGGACCCCAAAACTAAAAAGTGCTCCGAGGATTATGATTTTTTATGCATAAGAATGCACCAGGGATCATAGGCACCGAAACCCAAAAGTCTTATTTTTGCACAAAAGTTGTACAGTGGGCCGAAAATGCATCACGGGCACCAAAATTCGACCACGGGGCACCACGGACCTCAAAACTGAAAAGTGCTCCAAGTATTGTAGTTTTTTATGCATAAGAATGCCCCAAGGATCCTGGGACACCAAAACCCAAAAGTCTTATTTTGCCAAGGAAATTGCACCATGGGCCAAAAACTTCCCACGGGGCACCAAAATTGGACCACTGGACACCACGGACCTCAAAACTGAAAATTGTTTCGAGCATTATGGATTTTTATGCATAAGAATGCACCAGGGATCACGGGGCACCAAAACCTAAAAGTCTTTTTTTCGCATAAAAATTGTACAGTGGGGTGAAAATGCATCACGGACACCAAAATTCGACCACGGGGCACCACGGACCTCAAAACTGAAAAGTGCTACAAGAATTATGGTTTTTTTATGTATAAGAATGCACCATGGATCACGGGGCACCAAAACCCAAAAGTCTTATTTTCGCACAAAAATTGTACAGTGGGCCAAAAATGCATCACAGGCACCAAAATTCGACTAAGGGGCACCACGAACCTCAAAACTGAAAAGTGCTCCGAGCATTATGGTTTTTTATGTATAAGAATGCACCAGGGATCACGGGGCACAAAAACCCAAAAGTCTTATAGTCGCAGGAAAATTGCATAAATGGCCGAAAATGCACCACCGACACCAAAATTGGACCACGGGGCACCACGGACCTCAAAATTGAAAAGTGCTTTGAGCATTATGGTTTTTATGCATATGAAGGCACTAGGGATCACGTGGCTCCAATATCCAAAAGTCTTATTTTCGCACGAAAATGCACCACGTGCTCCAAAATTGGACGACGGGAATCTCGGACCACAAAACTGAAAAGTGCTTCGAGCATTATGGTTTTTTATGCATAAGAACGCAGCAGGGATCACGGGGCACCAAAATGCAAAAGTCTTATTTTCGCACGAAAACTGCATAAATGGCCGAAAATGCACCACCGACACCAAAATTGGACAACGGGGCACCACGGACCTGTAAACTGAAAAGCGCTATGAGCATTATGGTTTCTTATGCATAAGAATGCACCAGCGATCACAGGGAACCAAAATCCAAAAGTCTTCTTTTTCGTATGAAAATTGTACCAAGTGCTGAAAATGCACCACGGGCACGAAAAATGGACCACTGAACACCACAAACCTCAAAACTGAAAAGTGCTCTGAGCATTATTTATTTTTATGTATAAGAATGCACCAGGGATCACGGGGCACCAAAACGCAAAAGTCTTATTTTCGCATGAAAATTGCACAAATGGCCGAAAATGCACCACCGACACCAAAATTGGACAATTGGGCACCACGGACCTGTAAACTGAAAAGTGCTCTGAGCATTATGGTTTTTTATGCATAAGAATCCACCAGCAATCACGGGGCACCAAAACCCACAAGTCTTCTTTTGGTATGAAAATTGCACCATGTGCCGAAAATGCACCACAGGCACGAAAATTTGACCACTGGACACCACGAACCTTAAAAATGAAAAGTGCTCCGAGCATTATGGTTTTTTATGTATAAGAATGCACCAGGGATCATGGGGGCCCCAAAACCCAAAAGTCTTATTTTCGCACGAAAATTGCCCAATGTGCCGAAAATGCACCATGGGCACCAAAATTGGACCACGGGGCACCTCGGACCTCAAAACTGAAAAGTGCATTAGCATTATGGTTTTTTATGCATAAGAATGCACCAGGGATCACGGCGCACCAAAACCCAAAACTCTTATTTTCGCACGAAAATTGCACAAATGGCCGAAGATGCACCACAGGCACCAAAATTGGACCACGGGTCACCTCAGACATCAAAACTGAAAAGTGCTACGTGCATTATGGTGTTTTATGCATTAGAATGCCACAAGGATCACGGAGCACCAAAACCCAAAAGTCTTATTTTGGCACGGAAATTGCACCATGGACCAAAAATGCACCACGGGCACCAAAATTGGACCACGGGGCACCTCGGACCTCAAAACTGAAAAGTGCTCCAAGCATTATGGTTTTTTATACATAAGAATGCACCAGGGATTACGGGCCACCAAAACCCAAAAGTTTTATTTTTGCACGAAAATTGCACCATGTGCCGACAATGCACCACGGGCACCAAAATTTAACCACTGGACACCACGGACCTGAAAACTAACAAGTGCTCCCAGCATTACGGTTTTTTATGTATAAGAATGCCGCAGGGATCACAATGTACAAAAACCCAAAAGTCTTATATTCGCACCAAAATTGCATAAATGGCCGAAAGTGCACCACCGACACCAAAATTGGACCACGGGGCACCACGGACCTCAAAACTGAAAAGTACTCTGAGCATTATGGTTTTTATGCATAAGAAGGCACCAGGGATTACACGGCACCAAAACTCAAAAGTCTTATTTTTGTACGAAAGTTGCACAATGGGCCGAAAATGCACCACAGACACCAAAATTGGACCATGGGGCACCTCGGACCTCAAAACTGAAAAGTTCTCCAAGCATTATGGTTTTTTATGCATAAAATGCACCAGGGATCACGGGGCATCAAAACCCAAAAGTCTTATTGTCGCACGAAAAATGCACGATGGGTTGAAAATGCACCACGGGCACCAAAGTTGGACCACAGGGCACCATGGACCTCAACACTGAAAAGTGTTCCAAGCGTTATGGTTTTTTATGCATAACAATGCGCCAGGGATCAATGGGTGACCAAAACCCAAAAGTCTTATTTTCGCACGAAAATTGCAAAAATGGCCGAAAATGCACCACCGGCACAAAAATTGGACCACGAGGCACCACGGACCTCAAAACTGAAATGTGCTACATGCATTATGTTCTTTTATGCATTAGAATGCCATAAGGATCACGGAGCACCAAAACCCAAAAGTCTTATTTTGGCACGAAAATTGCACCACGGCACCAAAATTGGACCATAGGGCACCTCGGACCTCAAAACTGAAAAGTGCTCTGAGCATTATGGTTTTTTATGCATAAGAATGCAGTAGGGATCACGGGGCACCAAAACCCAAAAGTCTTATTTTCGCACGAAAATTGCACCATGGACCAAAAAAGTACCACGGGCACCAAAATTGGACCACGGGGCACCTCGGACCTCAAAACTGAAAAGTGCTCCAAGCATTATGGTTTTTTATGCATAAAACGGCACCAGGGATCACAGGGCACAAAAATCCAAAAGTTTTATCTTCGCACGAAAATTGCACCATGTGCCAAAAATGCACCACGGGCACCAAAAATTGACCAGTGGACTCCCCGGACCTCAAAACTGAAAAGTGCTCTGAGCATTATGGTTAGAATGCACCAGGGATCATGGGGCACCAAAACCCAAAAGTCTTATATTTGCGCGAAAATTGCATAAATGGCCGAAAATGCACCACCGACACCAAAATTGGACCACAGGGCACCACGGACCTGAAAAATGAAAAGTGCTCTTAGCATTATGGTTTTTTATCCATAAGAATGCACCAGGGACCACACGGCACAAAAACCCAAAAGTTTTATTTTCGCACAAAAATTGCACCATGTGCCGAAAAGGCACCACGGGCACCAATATTTGACCACGGGGCACCACGGACCCCAAAACTGAAAAGTACTCCAAGAATTATGGTTTATTATGTATAAGAATGCACCGGGGATCACGAGGCAGCAAAACCCAAAAGTCTTATTTTCGCATGAAAATTGCACAATGGGCCGAAAATGCACCACGGTCACCAAAATTGGACCACGGGGCACCTCGGACCCCAAAACTGAAAAGTGTTCTAAGCATTATGGTTTCTTATGCATAAGAATGCACCAAGGATCACGGCGCACCAAAATCTAAAAGTCTTATTTTAGCACAAAAATTGCACAAATGGCCGTAAATGCACCACCGGCACCAAAATTAGACCACGGGGTTCGACGGACCTCAAAACTGAAAAGTGCTTCGAACATTTTGGTTTTTTATGCATAAGAATGCCCCAAGGATCACGGGGCACCCAAACCCGAAAGTCTTATTTTGGCACAGAAATTGCACCATGGGCCAAAAATGCACCACGGGGCACCAAAAATGGGGCACTGGACACCACGAACCTCAAAACTGAAAAGTGCTATGAGCATTATGGTTTTTTATGTATAAGAATGCATCTGGGATCATGGGGCACCAAAATCCAAAAGTCTTACTTACGCACGAAAATTGCACAATGGGCCGAAAATGCACCACCGGCACCAAAATTGGACCACAGGGCACATCGGACCTCAAAACTGAAAAGTGCTCCAAGCATTATGGATTTTTATGCGTATGAATGCACCAGGGATCACATTGCTCCAAAACACAGAAGTCTTATTTTCGCACGAAAATTGCACAAAATGGCCGAAAATGCACCACCGCCACCAAAAATTGAGCACGGGGCACCACGGACCTCAAAACTGAAAAAGTGCTATGAGCATTATGGTTTTCTATGCATAAGAATACCCCAAGGATAATGGGGCACCAAAATCCAAAAGTCTTATTTTGGCACGAACATTGCACCATGGGCCAAAAATGCACCACGGGGCACAAAAATTTGACCACTGGACACCACGGACGTCAAAACTGAAAAATGCTCCGAACATTATGGTTTTTTATGTATAAGAATGCACTTGGGATCACGGGGCAGCAAAACCCAAAAGACTTATTTTCGCACGAAAATTGCCTAATGGGCCGAAAATGCACCACGGGCACCAAAATTGGACCACGGGGAACCTCAAACCTCAAAACTGAAAAGTGCTCCAAGCATTATGGTTTTTTATGCATAAGATTGCACCAGGGATCACGGGGCACCAAAACCCAAAAGTCTTATTTTCGCACGAAAATTACACAATGGGCCGAAAATGCACCACGGGCAACAAAATTGGCCCACAGGGCACCATGGACCTCAAAACTGAAAAGTGCTTCAAGAATTATGCTTTTTTATGCATAAGAATGCCACAAGGATCACGGGGCACGAAAACCCATAAGTCTTACTTTTGCACGAAAATTCCACCATGGACAAAAAATGCACCATGGGGCACCAAAGTTTGACCACTGGACACCACGGACCTCAAAACTGAAAAGTCCTCAGAGCATTCTGGTTTTTTATGCATAAGAATGCACCAGGGATCACGGGGCACCAAAACCCAAAAGTCTTATTTTCGCATGAAAATTGCACAATTGGCCGAAAATGCATCACGGGCACCAAAATTGGACCACGGGGCACCACGGACCTCAAAACTGAAAAGTGCTTCGAGCATTATAGTTTTTATGCATAAGAATGCACCAGCGATCACGGGGCACCAAAACAGAAGAGTCTTATTTTCGCACGAAAAATGCATAACGGGGCGAAAATGCAACACGGGCACCAAAATATGACCCCGGGCCAACAAAGACCTCAAAACTGAAAAGTGCTCCGAGCATTATGGTTTTTTATGCATAAGATTGCACCAGGGATCACGGGGCACCAAAACCCAAAAGTCTTATTTTCGCACGAAAATTACACAATGGGCCGAAAATGCACCACGGGCAACAAAATTGGCCCACAGGGCACCATGGACCTCAAAACTGAAAAGTGCTTCAAGAATTATGCTTTTTTATGCATAAGAATGCCACAAGGATCACGGGGCACGAAAACCCATAAGTCTTACTTTTGCACGAAAATTCCACCATGGACAAAAAATGCACCATGGGGCACCAAAACTGGACCACGGGGCAACTCGGACCTCAAAACTGAAAAGTGCTCCGAGCAGTATGGTTTTTTATGCATAAGAATGCACCAGGGATCATGGGGTACCAAAATCAAAAAATCTTATTTTCGCACAAAAATTGCACAAATGGCCGAAAATGCACCACCGACACCAAAATTGGACCACGGGGCACCACATACCTCAAAACTGAAAAGTTCTCTGAGCATTATGATTTTTTATGTATAAAAATGCACTAGGGATCACGGGACACCAAAACCCAAAAGTCTTATTTTCGCACAAAAATTGCACAATGGGCCGAAAATACACCACGATCACGAAAATTGGACCACGGAGCACCTCGGACCTCAAAATTGAAAAGTACTCTGAGCATTATGGTTTTTTATGTATATAAATGCACCAGGGATCACGAGACAGCAAAACCCAAAAGTCTTATTTTGGCACGGAAATGGTACCATGGGCCAAAAATGCACCACTGGCACCAAAATTGGACCATGGGGCACCACGGACCTCAAAACTAAAAAGTGCTCTAAGCATTATGATTTTTTATGCATAAGGATGCACTAGGGATCATGGGGCACCAAAACCAAAAAATCTTATTTTTGCACATAAATTGCACAAATGGCCGAAAATGCACCACCGACACCAAAATTGGACCACGGGGCACCACAGACCTCAAAACTGAAAAGTGCTCTGAGCATTATGATTTTTTATGTATAAAAATGCACTAGGGATCACGGGACACCAAAACCCAAAAGTCTTATTTTCGCACAAAAAAAGCACAATGGGCCGAAAACGCACCACGAGCACCAAAATTGGACCACGGAGCACCTCGGACCTCAAAACTGAAATGTGCCCTGAGCATTATGGTTTTTTATGTATATAAATGCACCAGGGATCACGGGACAGCAAAACCCAAAAGTCTTATTTTGGCACGGAAATTGTACCATGGGCCAAAAATGCACCATCGGCACCAAAATTGGACCATGGGGCACCACGGACCTCAAAACTAAGAAGTGCTCCGAGCATTATGGTTTTCTATGCATAAGGATGCACCAGGGATCAAGGGGAAACAGAACCCAAAAGCCTTATTTTCGCACGAAAATTGCATAATAGTCCGAAAATGCACCAGGGGCACCAAAATTGGACCACGGGGCACCGTGGACCTCAAAAGTTAAAAGTGCTCCAAGCATTATGATTTTTTATGCATAAGAATGCACTAGGGATCACGGGGAACCAAAACCCAAAAGTATTATTTTCGAACGAAAATTGCACAATGGGCCGCAAATGCACCACGGGCACCAAAATTGGACCACAGGGCTCCTCGAACCTCAAAACTTAAAAGTTCTCCGAGCATTAAGTTTTTTATGCCTATGAATGCACCAGGGATCACGGGGCACCAAAACCCAAAAGTCTTATTTTCGCACGAATCTTGCACAATCTGCCGAAAATGCACAACAGGCACAAAAATTGGAGCAGGGGGAACCTGCGACTTCAAAACTTAAAAGTGCTCCAAACATTATGGTTTTTTATGCGTTAGAATGCAGTAGAGATCAGGGGGCACCAAAACCTAAAAGTCTTATTTTCGCACGAAAATTTCACAAATGGCCGAAAATGCACCACCGGCACCAAAATTGGACCATGTGGCACCACAGACCTCAAAACTGAAAAGTGCTCCCAGCATTATGGTTTTTTATGCATAAGAATGCACCAGGGATCACGGGGCACCAAAACCCAAAAGTCTTATTTTCGCACGAAAATTTCACAAATGGTCGAAAATGCACCCCCAGCACCAAAATTGGACCTTGGGGCACCACGAACCTCAAGACTGACAAGTGTTCTGAGCATTGTGGTTTCTCATGCATAAGAATGCACCAAGGAACACGGGGCACCAACACCAAAAATTCTTATTTTCGCACGAAAATTGCACAAATGGCCGAAAATGCATTACCGGCATCAAAATTGGACCACGGGGCACCATGGACCTCAAAACTGAAAAGTGTTCTGAGCATTATGGTTTTTTATGCATACGAATGCACCAGGGATTATGGGGCACCAAAACCCAAAAGTCTTATTTTCGCACGAAAATTGCAAAATGGGCCGAAAATGCACCACGGGCACCAAAATTAGACCTCGGGGCACCTTGGACCTCAAAACTGAAAAGTGCTCCGAGCATTATGGTTTTTGATGCATAAGAATGCACCAGGGATCACGGGGCACCAAAACCCAAAAGTTTTATTTTCGCACGAAAATTGCACAATGAGCCGAAAATGCATTATCGACACCAAAAATTGGACCACAGGGCACCACGGACCTCAAAACTGAAAAGTGTTATGAGCATTATGGTTTTTTATGCATACCAATGCACCAGGGATCACGGGGCACCAAAACCCAAAAGTCTTATTTTCGCACGAAAATTGCAAAGTGGGCTGAAAATGCACCACGGGCACCAAAATTAGACCTTGGGGCACCTCAGACCTCATAACTGAAAAGTGCTCCGAGCATTATGATTTTTTATGCATAAGAATGCACCAGGGATCACGGGGCACCAAAACCCAAAAGTTTTATTTTCGCACGAAAATTGCACAATGGGCCGAAAATGCATTACCGGCACCAAAGTTGGACAACGGGGCACCACGGACCTCAAAACTAAAAAATTCTATGAGAATTATGGTTTTTTATGCATAAGAATGTACCAGGGATCACGGGGCACCAAAACCCAGAGTGTTATTTTCGCACGAAAATTTCACAAATGGCCGAAAATGAACCAACGACCCCAAAATTGGACCACGGGGAACGACGAACCTCAAAACTGAACAGTGCTCCAAGAATTATAGTTTTTTATGCATAAGAATGCACGAGGGATCATGGCACACCAAAACCCAAAAGTCTCATTTTCGCACGAAAATTGCACAAATGGTCGAAAATGCATTACCTGCACCAAAATTGGACCACAGGGCACCACGGACCTCAAAACTGAAATGTGTTCAGAGCATTATGGTTTTTTATGCATAAGAATGCACCAGGTATCACTGGGCACCAAAATCCAAAGGTCTTATTTTTGCACGAAAATTGCACAAAGGACCGAAAATGCACCACATGCACCAAAATTGGACCAAGGGGCACCTCAGACCTCAAAATGAAAAGTGCTATGATCATTATGGTTTTTTATGCATAAGAATTGTAACGCCCCTTTCAACTTAAAACATAATTTTCTAATTTAATTTATATTATATACATATACATAAATAATAATACATTGTATTAAAATTCAAAAGTATTCTCAAATTACATTACTGAAATTTATACAAAATACTACTAAAAAAATTTTCCTGCCCAAAATATCCCATCCTACAGCTCTGGAATTATCTGCATCTTCTTTCTTCTAACTGTTCTCATTCACCTGAAATTTAAACTTCCCTAGAATCTAGGGACAAAATTTATCGGATCAGGTATTTAATTTCTAATACATAGAAAAACAATCACAATCAATGACATTTCATTTCATAACTAAGAATTCACATAAATAATGCAAATGCAGCATGCTTTATGAAAATGCAAGTTTATAAAGCAGATGCAGTTTTGACTCAAAATCATTTTGACCCTGCTCCATGGAGACTTCCCCTTTGAGTGTTTAGTAAGAAACTGGCCTACCATTACGCACTGCAATTCAGCTATCAGCCCCTACTAAACGCGAATAAACTAGACAGAATTAGGAGATCAGGATACCCAGGAAGGCCACCACGACCGCAACTCAGTCCAGTTTCCAGCCACATGTGGAATTGCCAATATCCTTCACCCCACAGACTATATAATCACAGACTATACAGTCCTGTCTAACTTACTCTACTCACCCATCATTTCTCAGGACTATCATATTCTCAGTTCGAAAATCTCAAACATCTTTTTAAATACATGACCACCGCAGTCCTGGTTGGTCAACATCAATCCTTTCTTTATTTTCATGACTACCACAGTCCCGGTTAGTCATCACAGTCCTGCAAATCACTTCCCCCAAAATACTCATGCTTATGCAACATGATAATGATCATCAGTAGATAAAATTCTCGGTTAATCAATCTCAAATATTCTTTTAGATTTCATGACTACCGCAGTTCCGGTTAGTCAACAAAATCCTTTCTCATTTAAAATCTTTGTTCTTTCCCCCAAAAGACTCATGAATATGAAATATGCTAATGGTCACAAGCAAATAATTACTATTAAACAATCACATAAAGAAATATAACATTATATCATTAATATTTTTACTAAAATATCAATTAGATCTTTACTATGAAAAATTACTAAACTTTAATCTTTTTCTGAAATTCCAATTATGTCATCAAATTGTGAAATTACCTAATTACCCTTATTATTTTCTAAAATTCCCCATTTTACCCTTGATCTTTTTATAAATTTCCGAATGTGTCCCTAATTCTTCTAGAATATATGAAATTACCTAATTACCCTCAATCTTTTTATAAAATTCCAATTGTGTCCTCTAAATGTGAAATTACCTAATTACCCTCAATCTTTTTATAAATTTCCAATTGTGTCCTCAAAATGTGAAATTACCTAATTACCCTTATACTTTTTAATTATTGCCGAAAATGCCCTTAAACTTTTTCTAAAATTCCCAATGTGTCCCTACATGTGAAATGACTATTTTGCCCTTGGTTAATTGAAAATTTCCACATATTATCCCTTCTAAACCCACCATGGCCGTGAGTGACTTCAACCATTTCCAACAAATTTTCTCAAATTTCCAAAATCAAATTCAACACAACCAAGCCAATTTCAATCAAGAACAAATCAATTCAATGTTCAATCAATCACAACACATCATGATATCAACCAAAACATTCATTCAACCATAAAATTTCAACTTATTTTATCAAAGATATAAAAGCCCTAATTTAATTTCATCTTTTAATATTTCTTGATCAAATCTTGAAATTAAACCCAAGGACATGTTTCTCCTACTTCCAATTTGTTTAAATTGAAATTAAATGCCAAGATCCTTACCTAGAATCCTTACCCTTAGTTTGATGAAGAACCCCTTGGAACCCACTTCTCCCCTTCTCCCTTGTCTTCTTGAAATTTTTGAGCTTTTCTCCCAATTCTCTTTTCTTTGGCCGAAACTATATTGAAATTTGGGAGGATTTGGTTGGTTTATTTCTTGATTTTAGAAGAAAGGATGAAGTGAAAATGGAAGGCAGCAGCTGCACACACACTCACGGTTTTGGTTTTGGAAAGCTAGCTTTGTAAGTTTTTCTTTTGGCTTTTGTTTCTTATGTCTTTAAGCAAATTTCCTTCACCCAATTTAATTGTATTTACACGTCCAGCTGCAGGTCCTTGGGCAGTCCCTTTACGTGAAATTGGGCAGCCACTTGGACAGCCAAAAGAGTTTCCTTAAGCAAGTTGCTAATTGCTTTTGTTTATTAGTCAAAATTGTTGACTATTTTGGAGTTTTCTAGAATAGGTCTAGGCTTTTTAATTATCTTACAAACTAATTTGAATTTGAAGAAACTAACACCACCATTAGATTCCTCACTATCAAAAACCTTGGGGTAGTGTCTTACTTATCTCTTAATCAAAGTCTAATTAGCTTAATTTAATTAGATTAAAAGCTTTGAGTTATCAAATTTGACCACGGGGCACCACATACCTCAAAACTGAAAAGTTCTCCGAGCATTATGATTTTTTATGTATAAAAATGCACTAGGGATCACGGGACACCAAAACCCAAAAGTCTTATTTTCGCACAAAAATTGCACAATGGGCCGAAAATGCACCACGAGCACCAAAATTGGACCACGGAGCACCTCGGACCTCAAAATTGAAAAGTGCTCTGAGCATTATGGTTTTTTATGTATATAAATGCACCAGGGATCACGGGACAGCAAAACCTAAAAGTCTTATTTTGGCACGGAAATGGTACCATGGGCCAAAAATGCACCACTGGCACCAAAATTGGACCATGGGGCATCACGGACCTCAAAACTAAAAAGTGCTCCGAGCATTATGATTTTTTATTCATAAGGATGCACCAGGGATCATGGGGCACCAAAACCAAAAAATCTTATTTTCGCACATAAATTGCACAAATGGCCGAAAATGCACCACCGACACCAAAATTGGACCACGGGGCACCACAGACCTCAAAACTGAAAAGTGCTCTGAGCATTATGATTTTTTATGTATAAAAATGCACTAGGGATCACGGGACACCAAAACCCAAAAGTCTTATTTTCGCACAAAAAAAGCACAATGGGCCGAAAATGCACCACGAGCACCAAAATTGGACCACGGAGCACCTCGGACCTCAAAACTGAAAAGTGCTATGAGCATTATGGTTTTTTATGTATATAAATGCACCAGGGATCACGGGACAGCAAAACCCAAAAGTCTTATTTTGGCACGGAAATTGTACCATGGGCAAAAAATGCACCATCGGCACCAAAATTGGACCATGGGGCACCACGGACCTCAAAACTAAAAAGTGCTCCGAGGATTATTGTTTTTTATGCATAAGGATGCACCAGGGATCAAGGGGAAACAGAACCCAAAAGCCTTATTTTCGCACGAAAATTGCATAATAGTCCGAAAATGCACCACGGGCACCAAAATTGGACCACGGGGCACCGTGAACCTCAAAAATTAAAAGTGCTCCAAGCATTATGATTTTTTATGCATAAGAATGCACCAGGGATCACGGGGCACCAAAACCCAAAAGTATTATTTTCGAACGAAAATTGCACAATGGGTCGCAAATGCACCACGGGCACCAAAATTGGACCATGGGGCACCTCGGACCTCAAAACTTAAAAGTGCTCTGAGCATTAAGGTTTTTATGCATAAGAATGCACCAGGGATCACGGGGCACCAAAACCCAAAAGTCTTACTTTCGCACGAAAATTGCACAAATGGCTGAAAATGCACCACGGGCACAAAAATTCGAGCACGGGGAACCTGGGACCTCAAAACTTAAAAGTGTTCCAACCATTATGGTTTTTTATGCATAAGTAAGCAGTAGAGATCAGGGGGAACCAGAACCAAAAAGTCTTATTTTCCCACGAAAATTTCACAAATGGCCGAAAATGCACCACCGGCACCAAAACTGGACCATGGGGTACCACGGAACTCAAAACTGAAACGTGCTCCGACCATTAATTTTTTTTTATGCATAAGAATCCACGAGGGATCATGGGGCACCAACACCCAAAAGTCTTATTTTCGCACGAAAATTGCACCTATGGCCGAAAATGCGTTACCGGCACCAAAATTGGACCACGGGGCTCCATGGACCTCAAAACTGAAAAGTGTTCCGAGCATTATGGTTAGTTATGCATATGAATGCACCAGGGATCACAGGGCACCAAAAACCAAAAGTCTTATTTTCGCACGAAAATTGCAGAATGGGCCGAAAATGCACCACGGGCACCAAAATTAGACATTGGGGAACCTCGGACCTCAAAACTGAAAAGTGTTCCGAGCATTATGCTTTTTTATGCATAAGAATGCACCATGGATCACGGGGCACCAAAACCCAAAAGTCTTATTTGCGCACGAAAATTGCACAATGGGCCGAAAATGCACCACGGGCACCAAAATTGGACAATGGGGCACCTCCGACCTCAAAACTGAAAAGTGCTCCGAGCATTATGGTTTTTGATGCATAAGAATGCACCATGGATCACGGGGCACCAAAACCCAAAGTGTTATTTTCACACGAAAATTGCACAAATGGCCGAAAATGCATTACCTGCACCAAAATTGGACCACGGGGCACCACGGACCTCAAAACTGAAAAGTGTTCCAAGCATTATGGTTTTTTTTTTTGCATAAGAATGCACCAGGTATCACTGGGCACCAAAACCCAAAAGTCTAATTGTCGCACGAAAATTGCACAACGGGCCGCAAATGCACCACGGGCACCAAAATTGGACCACAGGGCACCTCGAACCTCAAAACTTAAAAGTGCTCCGAGCATTAAGGTTTTTATGCCTATGAATGCACCAGGGATCACGGGGCACCAAAACCCAAAAGTCTTATTTTCGCAAGAATCTTGCACAAATGGCCGAAAATGCACCACAGGCACAAAAATTGGAGCACGGGGAACCTGCGACTTCAAAACTTAAAAGTGCTCCAAGCATTATGGTTTTCTATGCGTAAGAATCCAGTAGAGATCAGGGGGCACCAAAACCTAAAAGTCTTATTTTCACACGAAAATTTCACAAATGGCCGAAAATGCACCACCAGCACCAAAATTGGACCATGCGGCACCACAGACCTCAAAACTGAAAAGTGCTCCCAGCATTATGGTTTTTTATGCATAAGAATGCACCAGGGATCACGGGGCACTAAAACCCAAAAGTCTTATTTTCGCACGAAAATTTCAGAAATGGTCGAAAATGCACCCCCAGCACCAAAATTGGACCTTGGGGCACCACGAACCTCAAGACTGAAAAGTGTTCTGAGCATTGTGGTTTCTTATGCATAAGAATGCACCAAGGAACACGGGGCACCAACACCAAAAATTCTTATTTTCGCACGAAAATTGCACAAATGGCCGAAAATGCATTACCGACATCAAAATTGGACCACGGGGAACCATGGACGTCAAAACTGAAAAGTGTTCTGAGCATTATGGTTTTTTATGCATACGAATGCACCAGGGATTATGGGGCACCAAAACCCAAAAGTCTTATTTTTGCACGAAAATTGCAAAATGGGCCGAAAATGCACCACGGGCACCAAAATTAGACCTTAGGGCACCTCGGACCTCAAAACTGAAAAGTGCTCCGAGCATTATGGTTTTTTATGCATAAGAATGCACGAGGGATCACGGCACACCAAAACCCAAAAGTCTCATTTTCGCACGAAAATTGCACAAATGGCCGAAAATGCATTACCTGCACCAAAATTGGACCACGGGGCACCACGGACCTCAAAACTGAAATGTGTTCAGAGCATTATGGTTTTTTATGCATAAGAATGCACCAGGTATCACTGGGCACCAAAATCCAAAAGTCTTATTTTTGCACGAAAATTGCACAAAGGACCGAAAATGCACCACAGGCACCAAAATTGGACCAAGGGGCACCTCGGACCTCAAAATGAAAAGTGCTATGATCATTATCGTTTTTTATGCATAAGAATTGTAACCCCCCTTTCAAATTAAAACATAATTTTCTAATTTAATTTATATTATATACATATACATAAATAATCATACATTGTATTAAAATTCAAAAGTATTCTCAAATTACATTACTGAAATTTATAAAAAATACTACTAAAAAAATTTTCCTCCCCAAAATATCCCATCCTACAACTCTAGAATTATCTACATCTTCTTTCTTCTAACTGTTCTCATTCACCTGAAATTTAAACTTCCCTAGAATCTAGGGACAAAATTTACCGGATCAGGTATTTAATTTCTAATACATAGAAAAACAATCACAATCAATGACATTTCATTTCATAACTAAGAATTCACATAAATAATGCAAATGCAGCATGCTTTATGGAAATGCATGTTTATAAAGCAGATGCAGTTTTGACTCAAAATCCTTTTGACTGAAAATCATTTTGACCCTGCTCCATGGAGACTTCCCCTTTGAGTGTTTAGTAAGAAACTGGCCTACCATTACGCACTGCAATTCAGCTATCAGCCCCTACTAAACACGAATAAACTAGACAGAATTAGGAGATCAGGATACCCAGGAAGGCCACCACGACCGCAACTCAGTCCAGTTTCCAGCCACATGTGGAATTGCCAATATCCTTCACCCCACAGACTATATAATCACAGACTATACAGTCCTGTCTAACTTACTCTACTCACCCATCATTTCTTAGGACTATCATATTCTCAGTTCGAAAATCTCAAACATCTTTTTAAATACATGACCACCGCAGTCCTGGTTGGTCAACATCAATCCTTTCTTTATTTTCATGACTACCGCAGTCCCGGTTAGTCATCACAGTCCTGGAAATCACTTCCCCCAAAATACTCATGCTTATGCAACATGATAATGATCATCAGTAGATAAAATTCTCGGTTAATCAATCTCAAATATTCTTTTAGATTTCATGACTACCGCAGTTCCGGTTAGTCAACAAAATCCTTTCTCATTTAAAATCTTTGTTCTTTCCCCAAAAGACTCATGAATATGAAATATGCTAATGGTCACAAGCAAATAATTACTATTAAACAATCACATAAAGAAATATAACATTATATCATTAATATTTTTACTAAAATATCAATTAGATCTTTACTATGAAAAGTTACTAAACTTTAATCTTTTTCTGAAATTCCAATTATGTCATCAAATTGTGAAATTACCTAATTACCCTTATTATTTTCTAAAATTTCCCATTTTACCCTTCATCTTTTTATAAATTTCCGAATGTGTCCCTAATTCTTCTAGAATATATGAAATTATCTAATTACCCTCAATCTTTTTATAAAATTCCAATTGTGTCCTCTAAATGTGAAATTACCTAATTACCCTCAATCTTTTTATAAATTTCCAATTGTGTCCTCAAAATGTGAAATTACCTAATTACCCTTATACTTTTTAATTATTGCCGAAAATGCCCTTAAACTTTTTCTAAAATTCCCAATGTGTCCCTACATGTGAAATGACTATTTTGCCCTTGGTTAATTGAAAATTTCCACATATTATCCCTTCTAAACCAACCATGGCCGTGAGTGACTTCAACCATTTCCAACAAATTTTCTCAAATTTCCAAAATCAAATTCAACACAACCAAGCCAATTTCAATCAAGAACAAATCAATTCAATGTTCAATCAATCACAACACATCATGATATCAACCAAAACATTCATTCAACCATAAAATTTCAACTTATTTTATCAAAGATATAAAAGCCCTAATTTAATTTCATCTTTTAATATTTCTTGATCAAATCTTGAAATTAAACCTAAGGACATGTTTCTCCTACTTCCAATTTGTTTAAATTGAAATTAAATGCCAAGATCCTTACCTAGAATCCTTACCCTTAGTTTGATGAAGAACCCCTTGGAACCCACTTCTCCCCTTCTCCCTTGTCTTCTTGAAATTTTTGAGCTTTTCTTCCAATTCTCTTTTCTTTGGCCGAAACTATATTGAAATTTGGGAGGATTTGGTTGGTTTATTTCTTGATTTTAGAAGAAAGGATGAAGTGAAAATGGAAGGCAGCAGCTGCACACACACTCACGGTTTTGCTTTTGGAAAGCTAGCTTTGTAAGTTTTTCTTTTGGTTTTAGAAAATTTTACTAAATAGAACTGTATAAATTTTATTATAAAAATATGTACAAAAAGTTGTCTATAAAATACAGTACATAATTTCTCATAATATTTATAGAAAAAAATTTACAAACAATAAAATAAAAATGAGGGTGTTACAAGAATGAACCAGGGTTCATATGGTACCAAAACCCAAAAGTCTTTTCGCACAAAATTGCACAAATGGCCGGAAATGCAACAGCGGCACCAAAATTGGACCCCGGGGCACCACGGACCTCAAAACTGAAAAGTGCTCCAAGCATTATGGTTGTTTATGCATAAGAATGCACAAGGGATCACGGGGCACCGAAACCCAAAAGCCTTATTTTCGCACGAAAATTTCACAAATGGCCGAAAATGCACCATCAGCACCAAAATTGGATCACGAGGTACCACGAACCTTAAAACTGAAAAGTGTTCTGAGCATTATGGTTTTTAATGGATAAGAATGCACTAGGGATCACGGGGCACCAAATCCCAAAAGTCTTATTTTGGCACGAAAATTACACACTGGGTCGAAAATGCATCACGGGCGCCAAAATTGGACCACAGGGCACCTCAAACCTCAAAACTGAAAAGTGCTCCAAGCATTTTGGTTTTTTATGCATAAGAATGCACCAGGGATCACGACGCACCAAAACCCAAAAGTCTTATTTTCGCATGAAAATTGTACAAATGGCCGAAAATGCACCACTGGCACCAAAATTGGACCACGGGGCACCACGAACCTCAATACTGAAAAGTGTTCTGAGCATTATGGTTTTTTATGCATAAGAATGCACCAGGGATCAACGGGCCACCAAAATCCAAAAGTCTGATTTTCGCACGAAAATTGCACAATGGGTCGAAGATGCACCACGGGCACCAAAATTGGACCACGGGGCACCTCGGACCTCAATACTTAAAAGTGGTCCAAGAATTATAGTTTTTATACAAAAGAATGCACCATGGATCACGGGGCACCAAAACCCAAAAGTCTTATTTTCGCACGAAACTTGCACACAAGGCCGAAAATGCATTACCGCCACCAAAATTTTTCCATGGGGCACCACAGACCTCAAAATTGAAAATTGTTCTGAGCAATATGGTTTTTTATGCATAAGAATACACCAGGAATCACGGGGCACAAAAACACAAAACTCTTATTTTTGCACGAAAATTGCACAATAGACCCAAAATGCACCACGGGAACCAAAGTTGGACCACGGGGCACCTCAAACCTCAAAACTTAAAAGTTCTCTGAGCATTATGGGTTTTTATGCATAAGAATGCACCAGGGATCACAGGGCACTAAAACCCAAAAGTCTTATTTTCACACGAAAATTTCACAAATGGCAGAAAATGCACCACCGACACCAAAATTGGACCACGACGCACCATGGACCTCAAAATTGAAAAGTGCTCCAAGTATTATGGTTTTTTATGCATAAGAATACACCAGGGATCATGGGGCACCAACACCCAAAAGTCTTATTTTCGCACAAAAATTGTACAATGGGTCGACAATGGGCCATGGGCACCAAAATTGGACCACGGGGCACCTCGGACCTCAAAACTGAAAAGTGCTACGAGCATTATGGTTTTTTATGCAGAAGAATGCACCAGGGATCACCGGGCACCAACACCCAAAAGTCTTATTTTCGCACGAAAATTGTACAATGGGTCGAAAATGGGCCATGGGCACCAAAGTTGCTCCACAAGGCACCACAGACCTCAAAACTGAAAACTGTTCCGAGCATTATGGTTTTTTATGCATAAGAATGCACAAGGGATCACGTGGCACCGAAACCCAAAAGTCTTATTTTCACACGAAAATTTCACAAAAGGCCGAACATGCAACCCCGACACCAAAATTGGACCACGAGGTTCCACGAACCTCAAAACTGAAAAGTGTTCTGAGCATTATGGTTTTTAATGGATAACAATGCACTAGGGATCACGGGGCACCAAATCCCAAAAGTCTTATTTTCGCACGAAAATTACACACTAGGCTGAAAATGCATCACGGGCACTAAAATTGGACCTCGGGGCACCACGGACCTCAAAACTGAAAAATGAACCAAGCATTATGGTTGTTTATGCATAAGAATGCACAAGGGATCATGTGGCACCAAAACCCAAAAGTCTTATTTTTGCATGAAAATTTCACAAAAGGCTGAACATGCAACCCCGGCACCAAAATTGGACCACGAGGTTCCACGAACCTCAAAACTGAAAAGTGTTCTGAGCATTATGGTTTTTAATGGATAAGAATGCACTAGGGATCACGGGGCACCAAATCCCAAAAGTCTTATTTTCACACGAAAATTACACACTGGGCCGAAAATGCATTACGGGCGCCAAAATTGGACCACAGGGCACCTCGGACCTCAAAACTGAAAAGTGCTCCAAGCATTTTGGTTTTTTATGCATAAGAATGCACCAGGGATCACGGGGCACCAAAACCCAAAAGTCTTATTTTCGCACGAAAATTGCACAAATGGCCGAAAATGCGCCACCGGCACCAAAATTTGACCACGGGGCACCACGAACCTCAATACTAAAAAGTTTTCTGCGCATTATGGTTTTTTATGCATAACAATGCACCAGGGATCGCGGGGCACAGAAACCCAGAAGTCTTATTTTTGTACGAAAATTGGACAATGGGCCGAAAATGCACCACGGGGACAAAAATTGGACCACGGGGCACCTCAGACCTCAAAACAGAAAAGTGCTTCTAGCGTTATGGTTTTTTATGCATAAGAATGCACCAGGGATCAGCGGGCACCAAAATCCAAAAGTTTTATTTTCGCACGAAAATTGCACAACGGGTCGAAGATGCACCACGGGCACCAAAATTGGACCACGGGGCACCTTGGACCTCAATACTTAAAAGTGCTCCGAGCATTATGGTTTTTTATGCATAAGAATGCACCAGGGATCGCGGGGCACAAACACCCAAAAGTCTTATTTTCGCACGAAAATTGGACAATGGGCCGAAAATTCACGACGGGCACAAAAATTGGACCACGGGGCACCTCAGACCTCAAAACAGAAAAATGCTTCTAGCATTATGGTTTTTTATGCATAAGAATGCACTAGGGATCATGGGGCACCAAAATCCAAAAGTCTTATTTTCGCACGAAAATTGCACAATGGGTCGAAGATTCACCACGGGCACCAAAATTGGACCACGGGGCACCTCGGACCTCAATACTTAAAAGAGGTCCAAGCATTATAAGTTTTTATGCATAAGAATGCAGCAGGGATCACGGGGAACCAAAACCCAAAAGTCTTATTTTTGCCCGAAAGTTGCACAAATGGCCGAAAATGCATTACCGCCACCAAAATTGGTCCACGGGGCACCACAGACCTCAAAACT
The DNA here is from genome assembly GCA_026413185.1 of Pueraria montana var. lobata. NCBI lineage: Eukaryota > Viridiplantae > Streptophyta > Magnoliopsida > Fabales > Fabaceae > Pueraria > Pueraria montana. The sequence continues at coordinate 8,715,095 of CM048649.1, forward strand.
GAAAATTGTTCCGAGCAATATGGTTTCTTATGCATAAGAATGCCCCAGGAATCACGGGGCACCAAAACCCAAAACTCTTATTTTCTCACGAAAATTGCACAATAGACCCAAAATGCACCACGGGAACCAAAATTTGACCACGGGAACCAAAGTTGGACCACGGGGCACCTCGGACCACAAAACTTAAAAGTTCTCTGAGTATTATGGGTTTTTATGCATAAGAATGCACCAGGGATCACAGGGCAATAAAACCCAAAAGTCTTATTTTCACACGAAAATTTCACAAAAGGCCGAAAATGTAGCACCGGCACCAAAATTGGACCACGAGGCACCATCGACCTCAAAATTGAAAAGTGCTCCAGGTATTATGGTTTTTTATGCATAAGAGTGCACCTGGGATCACGTGGCACGAAAACCCAAAAGTTTTAATTTCGCACGAAAATTGCACAATGGGCCAAAAATGCACGTCGGTCTGTGCGTTATGGTTTTTTATGCACAAGAATGCACCAGGGATCATGAGGCACCAAAATCCAAAAGTCTTATTTTCGCACGAAAATTACACAAATGGTCGAAAATGCATTATCGGCACCAAAATTGGACCACGCGGCACGACGGACCTCAAAACTGAAAAGTGTTCTAAGCATTAAGGTTTTTTTTGCAATGCACCAGGGATCACAGGGCACAAAAACCCAAAAGTCTTATTTTCGTACAAAAATTGCACACTGGGCCGAAAATGAACAACGGGCACCAAAATTGGACTACGGGACACCTCGGACCTCAAAACTGAAAAGTGCTCAGAGCATTATGGTTTTTTATGCATAAGAATGCACCAGGGATCATGGGGCACCAAAACCCAAAAGTCTTATTTTCGCACGAAAATTGGACAATGGATCGAAGATGCACCACGGGCACCAAAATTGGACCACGGGGCACCTCGGACCTCAATACTTAAAAGTGGTCCAAGCATTATAGTTTTTTATGCATAACAACACACCAGGGATCACGGGGCACCAAAACCCAAAAGTCTTATTTTCGCACGAAAATTGCATAAATGGCCGAAATTGCACCACCAGCACCAGAATTGGACCACTGGGCACCATGGACCTCAAATTTGAAACCTACTCCAAGCACTATGGTTTTTTATGCATATGAATGAACCATGGTTAACGGGGCACGAAATCCCAAAAGTCTTATTTTCGTAAGAAATTTCACAAATGGCCGAAAATGCACCACCGGCACCCAAATTGGACCACAGGGCACCACGGACCTCAAAACTGAAAAGTGCTCCAAGCATTATGGTTTTATATGCTTTATAATGCACGAAAACCCAAAAGTCTTATTTTTGAACGAAAATTGCACAATGGGCCGAAAATGCAACACGGGCACCAAAATTGGACCACGGGGCACCGAGGACCTCAAAACTGAAAAGTGATCCAAGAATTATGGTTTTTTATGCATAAGAATGCACCAGGGATCACGGGGCACCAAAACCCAAAAGTTTTAATTTTGCACGAAAATTGCACAATGGGCCGAAAATGCACCCCGGGCACCAAAATTGGACCACAGGGCACCTGGGACCTCAAAACTGAAAATTGCTCTGAGCATTATGGGTTTTTTTTGCATAAGAATGCACTAGGGATCCTGGGGCACCAAAATCGAAAAGTCTTATTTTAGCACGAAAATTGCACAACGGGCTGAAAATGCACCACGGGCACCAAAATTGGACCACGGGGCACCTCGGACTTCAATACTTAAAAGTGGTCTGAGCATTATGGTTTTTTATGCACAAGAATGCACCAGGGATCACGAGGCACGAAAACCCAAAAGTCTTATTTTCGCACGAAAATTACACAAATGCATTACCGGCACCAAAATTGGACCACGCAGCACGACGGACCTCAAAACTGAAAAGTGTTCTGAGCATTAAGGTATTTTATGCAATGCACCAGGGATCACGGGGCACCAAAACCCAAAAGTCTTATTTTCGTACTAAAATTGCACACTGGGCCGAAAATGCACCACGGGCACCGAAATTGGACGACGGGACACCTCGGACCTCAAAACTGAAAAGTGCTCGGAGCTTTGTGGTTTTTTATGCATAAGAATGCACCAGGAATCACAGGGCACCAAAACCCAAAAGTCTTATTTTCGCACGGAAATTGCACAATGGGCCGAAACGCACCACGGACACCAAAATTGGACCACGAGGCACCTCGAACCTCAAAACTTAAAAGTTCTCCGAGCATTACAGTTTTTTATGCATAAGAATGCGCCTGGCATCACGGGGCACAAAAACCCAAAACTTTTATTTTCGCAAGAAAATTGCACAAATGGCCGAAAATGCTTTACCAGCACCAAAATTCTATCACGGGGCACCACGAACCTCAAAACTGAAAAGTGTTCCGAGCATTATGATTTTTTATGCATAACAATGCACCAGGGATCCCGGGGCACAAAAAATCAAAAGTCTTATTTTCGAACGAAAATTTCACAAATCACCAACAATGCACCACCGGCACCAAAATAGGACCACGGGGCACCACGAACCTCAAAACTGAAAAGTCCAATGAGCATTATGGTTTTTTATGCATAAGAATGACCCTGGGATTACGGAGCACCAAAACCCAAAAGTCTTATTTTCGCACTAAAATTGCACAAATGGCCGAAAATGCATTACCGGCACCAAAATTGGATCACGGGGCACCACAGACCTGAAAAATGAAAAGTGTTCCGAGCTTTATGGTTTTTTATGCATAAGAATACACCAGGGATCACGGGGCACCAATACCTTAAAGTCTTATTTTCGCACGAAAATTGCACAAATGGCCGAAAATGCATTACCGGCACCAAAATTAGACCACGGGGCACCACAGACCTCAATACTTAAAAGTGGTCCAAGCATTATAGTTTTTTATGCATAAGAATGCACCAGGGATCACGGGGCACCAAAACCTAAAAGTTTTATTTTCGCACGAAAATTGCACAATGGGCCGAAAATGCACCACCGACACCAAAATTGGACCACGGGGCACCACGGACCTCAAAACTGGAAAGTGTTCCGAGCATTATGGTTTTTTATGCATAAGAATGCACCAGGAATCACGGGGTACCAAAACCCAAAGACTTATTTTCGTACGAAAATTGCGCAATGGCCGAAAATGCACCACGGGCACCAAAATTGGACCACGGGGCACCACGGACCTCAAAACTGAAAACTGTTCCGAGCATTATGGTGTTTTATGCATAAGAATGCACCAGGGATCACGGGGTACCAAAACCCAAAAGACTTATTTTCGTACGAAAATTGCACAATGGCCGAAAATGCACCACGGGCACCAAAATTGGACCACGGGGCACCACGGACCTCAAAACTGAAAAGTGTTCCGAGCATTATGGTTTTTTATGCATAATAATACACCAGGGATCACGGGGCACCAAAACCTAAAAGTCTTATTTTCGCACGAAAATTGCACAAATGGCCGAAAATGCATTACCAGCACCAAAATTGGACCACGGGGCACCTCGGACCTCAATACTTAAAAGTGGTCCAAGCATTATAGTTTTTTATGCATAAGAATGTACCAGGGATCACGGGGCACCAAAACCTAAAAGTCTTATTTTCGCACGAAAATTGCACAATGGGCCGAAAATGCACCACCGACACCAAAATTGGACCACGGGGCACCACGGACCTCAAAACTGAAAAGTGTTCCGAGCATTATGGTTTTTTATGCATAAGAATGCACCAGGGATCACAGGGCACCAAAACCCAAAAGTCTTATTTTCGCACGGAAATTGCACAATGGGCCGAAACGCACCACGGACACCAAAATTGGACCACGAGGCACCTCGAACCTCAAAACTTAAAAGTTCTTCGAGCATTACAGTTTTTTATGCATAAGAATGCGCCTGGCATCACGAGGCACAAAAACCCAAAACTTTTATTTTCGCAAGAAAATTGCACAAATGGCCGAAAATGCTTTACCGGCACCAAAATTCTATCACGGGGCACCACGAACCTCAAAACTGAAAAGTGTTCCGAGTATTATGGTTTTTTATGCATAAGAATGCACCAGGGATCACGGGGCACCAAAACCCAAAAGTCTTATTTTCGCACAAAAATTGCACAGTGGGCCGAAAATGCACCACGGGCACCAAAACTGGACCACGGGGCACCACGAACTTCAAAATTGAAAAGTGTTCCGAGCATTATGGTTTTTTATCCATAAGAATACACTAGGGATCACGGGGCACCAAAACCTAAAAGTCTTATTTTCGCACGAAAATTGCACAAATGGCCGAAAATGCATTACCGGCACCAAAATTGGACCACTGGGCACCACGGACCTCAAAACTGAAAAGTGTTCCGAGCATTATAGTTTTTTATGCATAAGAATGCACCAGGGATCACGGGGCACCAAAACCCAAAAGTCTTATTTTCGCTCGAAAATTGCACAATGGGCCGAAACGCACCACGGACACAAAAATTGAACCATGGGGCACCTCGAACCTCAAAACTTAAAAGTTCTCCGAGCATTATGATTTTTTATGCATAACAATGCACCAGGGATCCCGGGGCACAAAAAATCAAAAGTCTTATTTTCGAACGAAAATTTCACAAATCACCAACAATGCACCACCGGCACCAAAATTGGACCACGGGGCACCACGAACCTCAAAACTGAAAAGTCCAATGAGCATTATGGTTTTTTATGCATAAGAATGACCCTGGGATTACGGAGCACCAAAACCCAAAAGTCTTATTTTCGCACTAAAATTGCACAAATGGCCGAAAATGCATTACCGGCACCAAAATTGGATCACGGGGCACCACAGACCTGAAAAATGAAAAGTGCGCCGAGAATTATGGTTTTTTATGCATAAAAATGCACCAGGGATCATGGGGCACCAAAACCCAAAAGTCTTTTTTTCGCACAAAAATTGCACAATGGGCCGAAAATGCACAACGGGCACCAAAATTGGACAACGGGGCACGACGGAACTCAAAAATGAAAAGTGTTCCGAGCTTTATGGTTTTTTATCCATAAGAATACACCAGGGATCACGGGGCACCAATACCTTAAAGTCTTATTTTCGCACGAAAATTGCACAAATGGCCGAAAATGCATTACCGGCACCAAAATTAGACCACGGGGCACCACAGACCTCAATACTTAAAAGTGGTCCAAGCATTATAGTTTTTTATGCATAAGAATGCACCAGGGATCACGGGGCACCAAAACCTAAAAGTTTTATTTTCGCACGAAAATTGCACAATGGGCCGAAAATGCACCACCGACACCAAAATTGGACCACGAGGCACCACGGACCTCAAAACTGGAAAGTGTTCCGAGCATTATGTTTTTTATGCATAAGAATGCACCAGGAATCACGGGGTACCAAAACCCAAAGACTTATTTTCGTACGAAAATTGCGCAACGGCTGAAAATGCACCACGGGCACCAAAATTGGACCACGGGGCACCACGGACCTCAAAACTGAAAACTGTTCCGAGCATTATGGTGTTTTATGCATAAGAATGCACCAGGGATCACGGGGTACCAAAACCGAAAAGACTTATTTTCGTACGAAAATTGCACAATGGCCGAAAATGCACCACGGGCACCAAAATTGGACCACGGGGCACCACGGACCTCAAAACTGAAAAGTGCTCAGAGCATTATGGTTTTTTATGCATAAGAATGCACCAGGGATCACGGGGCACCAAAACCCAAAAGTCTTATTTTCGCACTAAAATTGCACAATGGGTCGAAGATGCACCACGGGCACGAAAATTGGACCACGGGGCACCTCGGACCTCAATACTTAAAAGTGGTCCAAGGATTATAGTTTTTTATGCATAATAACACACCAGGGATCACGGGGCACCAAAACCCAAAAGTCTTATTTTCGCACGAGAATTGCATAAATGGCCGAAATTGCACCACCAGCACCAGAATTGGACCACTGGGCACCATGGACCTCAAATGTGAAAACTACTCCAAGCACTATGGTTTTTTATGCATACGAATGAACCATGGTTAACGGAGCACGAAATCCCAAAAGTCTTATTTTCGTAAGAAATTTCACAAATGGCCGAAAATGCACCACCGGCACCCAAATTGGACCACGCGGCACGACGAACCTCCAAACTGAAAAGTGTTCTGAGCATTAAGGTTTTTTTTGCAATGCACCAGGGATCACAGGGCACAAAAACCCAAAAGTCTTATTTTCGTACAAAAATTGCACACTGGCCGAAAATGCACAACGGGCACCAAAATTGGACTACGGGACACCTCGGACCTCAAAACTGAAAAGTGCTCAGAGCATTATGGTTTTTTATGCATAAGAATGCACCAGGGATCACGGGGCACCAAAACCCAAAAGTCTTATTTTCGCACTAAAATTGCACAATGGGTCGAAGATGCACCACGTGCACCAAAATTGGACCACGGGGCACCTCGGACCTCAATACTTAAAAGTGGTCCAAGCATTATAGTTTTTTATGCATAACAACACACCAGGGATCACGGGGCACCAAAACCCAAAAGTCTTATTTTCGCACGAGAATTGCATAAATGGCCGAAATTGCACCACCAGCACCAGAATTGGACCACTGGGCACCATGGACCTCAAATGTGAAAACTACTCCAAGCACTATGGTTTTTTATGCATACGAATGAACCATGGTTAACGGAGCACGAAATCCCAAAAGTCTTATTTTCGTAAGAAATTTCACAAATGGCCGAAAATGCACCACCGGCACCCAAATTGGACCACGCGGCACGACGAACCTCCAAACTGAAAAGTGTTCTGAGCATTAAGGTTTTTTTTGCAATGCACCAGGGATCACAGGGCACAAAAACCCAAAAGTCTTATTTTCGTACAAAAATTGCACACTGGCCGAAAATGCACAACGGGCACCAAAATTGGACTACGGGACACCTCGGACCTCAAAACTGAAAAGTGCTCAGAGCATTATGGTTTTTTATGCATAAGAATGCACCAGGGATCACGGGGCACCAAAACCCAAAAGTCTTATTTTCGCACTAAAATTGCACAATGGGTCGAAGATGCACCACGTGCACCAAAATTGGACCACGGGGCACCTCGGACCTCAATACTTAAAAGTGGTCCAAGCATTATAGTTTTTTATGCATAACAACACACCAGGGATCACGGGGCACCAAAACCCAAAAGTCTTATTTTCGCACGAGAATTGCATAAATGGCCGAAATTGCACCACCAGCACCAGAATTGGACCACTGGGCACCATGGACCTCAAATGTGAAAACTACTCCAAGCACTATGGTTTTTTATGCATACGAATGAACCATGGTTAACGGGGCACGAAATCCCAAAAGTCTTATTTTCGTAAGAAATTTCACAAATGGCCGAAAATGCACCATCGGCACCCAAATTGGACCAAAGGGCACCACGGACCTCAAAACTGAAAAGTGTTCTGAGCATTAAGGTTTTTTTTGCAATGCACCAGGGATCACAGGGCACAAAAACCCAAAAGTCTTATTTTCGTACAAAAATTGCACACTGGGCCGAAAATGCACAACGGGCACCAAAATTGGACTACGGGACACCTCGGACCTCAAAACTGAAAAGTGCTCAGAGCATTATGGTTTTTTATGCATAAGAATGAACCAGGGATCACGGGGCACCAAAATCCAAAAGTCTTATTTTCGCACGAAAATTGCACAATGGGTCGAAGATGCACCACGGGCACCAAAATTGGACCACGGGGCACCTCGGACCTCAATACTTAAAAGTGGTCCAAGCATTATAGTTTTTTATGCATAACAACACACCAGGGATCACGGGGCACCAAAACCCAAAAGTCTTATTTTCGCACGAAAATTGCATAAATGGCCGAAATTGCACCACCAGCACCAGAATTGGACCACTGGGCACCATGGACCTCAAATGTGAAAACTACTCCAAGCACTATGGTTTTTTATGCATACGAATGAACCATGGTTAACGGGGCACGAAATCCCAAAAGTCTTATTTTCGTAAGAAATTTCCCAAATGGCCGAAAATGCACCACCGGCACCCAAATTGGACCACGCGGCACGACGAACCTCCAAACTGAAAAGTGTTCTGAGCATTAAGGTTTTTTTTGCAATGCACCAGGGATCACAGGGCACAAAAACCCAAAAGTCTTATTTTCGTACAAAAATTGCACACTGGCCGAAAATGCACAACGGGCACCAAAATTGGACTACGGGACACCTCGGACCTCAAAACTGAAAAGTGCTCAGAGCATTATGGTTTTTTATGCATAAGAATGCACCAGGGATCACGGGGCACCAAAACCCAAAAGTCTTATTTTCGCACTAAAATTGCACAATGGGTCGAAGATGCACCACGGGCACCAAAATTGGACCACGGGGCACCTCGGACCTCAATACTTAAAAGTGGTCCAACCATTATAGATTTTTATGCATAACAACACACCAGGGATCACGGGGCACCAAAACCCAAAAGTCTTATTTTCGCACGAGAATTGCATAAATGGCCGAAATTGCACCACCAGCACCAGAATTGGACCACTGGGCACCATGGACCTCAAATGTGAAAACTACTCCAAGCACTATGGTTTTTTATGCATACGAATGAACCATGGTTAACGGGGCACGAAATCCCAAAAGTCTTATTTTCGTAAGAAATTTCACAAATGGCCGAAAATGCACCATCGGCACCCAAATTGGACCAAAGGGCACCACGGACCTCAAAACTGAAAAGTGTTCTGAGCATTAAGGTTTTTTTTGCAATGCACCAGGGATCACAGGGCACAAAAACCCAAAAGTCTTATTTTCGTACAAAAATTGCACACTGGGCCGAAAATGCACAACGGGCACCAAAATTGGACTACGGGACACCTCGGACCTCAAAACTGAAAAGTGCTCAGAGCATTATGGTTTTTTATGCATAAGAATGAACCAGGGATCACGGGGCACCAAAATCCAAAAGTCTTATTTTCGCACGAAAATTGCACAATGGGTCGAAGATGCACCACGGGCACCAAAATTGGACCACGGGGCACCTCGGACCTCAATACTTAAAAGTGGTCCAAGCATTATAGTTTTTTATGCATAACAACACACCAGGGATCACGGGGCACCAAAACCCAAAAGTCTTATTTTCGCACGAAAATTGCATAAATGGCCGAAATTGCACCACCAGCACCAGAATTGGACCACTGGGCACCATGGACCTCAAATGTGAAAACTACTCCAAGCACTATGGTTTTTTATGCATACGAATGAACCATGGTTAACGGGGCACGAAATCCCAAAAGTCTTATTTTCGTAAGAAATTTCCCAAATGGCCGAAAATGCACCACCGGCACCCAAATTGGACCACGCGGCACGACGAACCTCCAAACTGAAAAGTGTTCTGAGCATTAAGGTTTTTTTTGCAATGCACCAGGGATCACAGGGCACAAAAACCCAAAAGTCTTATTTTCGTACAAAAATTGCACACTGGCCGAAAATGCACAACGGGCACCAAAATTGGACTACGGGACACCCCGGACCTCAAAACTGAAAAGTGCTCAGAGCATTATGGTTTTTTATGCATAAGAATGCACCAGGGATCACGGGGCACCAAAACCCAAAAGTCTTATTTTCGCACGAAAATTGCACAATGGGTCGAAGATGCACCACGGGCACCAAAATTGGACCACGGGGCACCTCGGACCTCAATACTTAAAAGTGGTCCAAGCATTATAGTTTTTTATGCATAACAACACACCAGGGATCACGGGGCACCAAAACCCAAAAGTCTTATTTTCGCACGAGAATTGCATAAATGGCCGAAATTGCACCACCAGCACCAGAATTGGACCACTGGGCACCATGGACCTCAAATGTGAAAACTACTCCAAGCACTATGGTTTTTTATGCATACGAATGAACCATGGTTAACGGGGCACGAAATCCCAAAAGTCTTATTTTCGTAAGAAATTTCACAAATGGCCGAAAATGCACCATCGGCACCCAAATTGGACCAAAGGGCACCACGGACCTCAAAACTGAAAAGTGTTCTGAGCATTAAGGTTTTTTTTGCAATGCACCAGGGATCACAGGGCACAAAAATCCAAAAGTCTTATTTTCGTACAAAAATTGCACACTGGGCCGAAAATGCACAACGGGCACCAAAATTGGACTACGGGACACCTCGGACCTCAAAACTGAAAAGTGCTCAGAGCATTATGGTTTTTTATGCATAAGAATGAACCAGGGATCACGGGGCACCAAAATCCAAAAGTCTTATTTTCGCACGAAAATTGCACAATGGGTCGAAGATGCACCACGGGCACCAAAATTGGACCACGGGGCACCTCGGACCTCAATACTTAAAAGTGGTCCAAGCATTATAGTTTTTTATGCATAACAACACACCAGGGATCACGGGGCACCAAAACCCAAAAGTCTTATTTTCGCACGAAAATTGCATAAATGGCCGAAATTGCAACCCCAGCACCAGAATTGGACCACTGGGCACCATGGACCTCAAATGTGAAAACTACTCCAAGCACTATGGTTTTTTATGCATACGAGTGAACCATGGTTAACGGGGCACGAAATCCCAAAAGTCTTATTTTCGTAAGAAATTTCACAAATGGCCGAAAATGCACCACCGGCACCCAAATTGGACCACGCGGCACGACGAACCTCCAAACTGAAAAGTGTTCTGAGCATTAAGGTTTTTTTTGCAATGCACCAGGGATCACAGGGCACAAAAACCCAAAAGTCTTATTTTCGTACAAAAATTGCACACTGGCCGAAAATGCACAACGGGCACCAAAATTGGACTACGGGACACCTCGGACCTCAAAACTGAAAAGTGCTCAGAGCATTATGGTTTTTTATGCATAAGAATGCACCAGGGATCACGGGGCACCAAAACCCAAAAGTCTTATTTTCGCACGAAAATTGCACAATGGGTCGAAGATGCACCACGGGCACCAAAATTGGACCACGGGGCACCTCGGACCTCAATACTTAAAAGTGGTCCAAGCATTATAGTTTTTTATGCATAACAACACACCAGGGATCACGGGGCACCAAAACCCAAAAGTCTTATTTTCGCACGAAAATTGCATAAATGGCTGAAATTGCACCACCAGCACCAGAATTGGACCACTGGGCACCATGGACCTCAAATGTGAAAACTACTCCAAGCACTATGGTTTTTTATGCATACGAATGAACCATGGTTAACGGGGCACGAAATCCCAAAAGTCTTATTTTCGTAAGAAATTTCACAAATGGCCGAAAATGCACCACCGGCACCCAAATTGGACCACAGGGCACCACGGACCTCAAAACTGAAAAGTACTCCAAGCATTATGGTTTTATATGCTTTATAATGCACGAACACCCAAAAGTCTTATTTTCGAACGAAAATTGCACAATGGGCCGAAAATGCAACCAGGCACCAAAATTGGACCACGAGGCACCGAGGACCTCAAAACTGAAAAGTGATCCAAGAATTACAGTTTTTTTTGCATAAGAATGCACCAGGGATCACGGGGCACCAAAACGCAAAAGTTTTAATTTCGCACGAAAATTGCACAATGGGCCGAAAATGCACCCCGGGAACCAAAATTGGACCACAGGGCACCTGGGACCTCAAAAATAAAAATAGCTCTGAGCATTATGGGTTTTTTTTTGCATAAGAATGCACTAGGGATCCTGGGGCACCAAAACCGGAAAGTCTTATTTTAGCACGAAAATTGCACAACGGGCTGAAAATGCACCACGGGCACCAAAATTGGACCACGGGGCACCTCGGACTTCAATACTTAAAAGTGGTCTGAGCATTATGGTTTTTTATGCACAAGAATGCACCAGGGATCACGAGGCACGAAAACCCAATAGTCTTATTTTCGCACAAAAATTACACAAATGATCGAAAATGCATTACCGGCACCAAAATTGGACCACGCAGCACGACGGACCTCAAAACTGAAAAGTGTTCTGAGCATTAAGGTTTTTTATGCAATGCACCAGGGATCACGGGGCACCAAAACCCGAAAGTCTTATTTTCGTACTAAAATTGCACACTGGGCCGAAAATGCACCACGGGCACCGGAATTGGACGACGGGACACCTCGGACCTCAAAACTGAAAAGTGCTCGGAGCTTTATGGTTTTTTATGCATAAGAATGCACCAGGAATCACAGGGCACCAAAACCAAAAAGTCTTATTTTCGCACGAAAATTGCACAATGGGTCGAAGATGCACCACGGGCACCAAAATTGGACCACAGGGCACCTCGGACCTCAATACTTAAAAGTGGTCCAAGCATTATAGTTTTTTATGCATAACAATGCACCAGGGATCACGGGCACCAAAACCCAAAAGTCTTATTTTCGCACGAAACTTGCACAAAAGGCCGAAAATGCATTACCGGCACCAAAATTGGACCACGGGGCACCATAGACCGCAAAACTGAAAAGTGTTCCGAGCATTATGGTTTTTTATGCATAAGAATGCCCTAAGGATCAAGGGACACCAAAACCCAAAAGTCTTATTTTCGCACGAAAATTGAACAAAGGGCTGAAAATGCACCACGGGCCCCAAAATTGGACCTCGGGGCACCTCATACCTCAAAACTGAAAAGTGCTATGAGCATTATGGTTTTTTCTAGATAAGAATGCACTAGGGTTCACAGGGCACCAAAACCCAAAAGACTTATTTTCGCACGAAAATTTCACAAATGGCCGAAAATGCACCACCAGCACCAAAATTGAACCACGGGGCACCACGGACCTCAAAACTGAAAAGTGCTCCAAGCATTATTGTTTTTATGCATAAGAATGCACCAGGGATCATGGGGCACCAAAACCCAAAAGTCTTATTTTCTTACGAAAATTGCACAAATGGCCGACAATGCACCACCGGCAAGAAAATTGGCCACGGGGCACCACGGACCTCAAAACTGAAAAGTGCTATGAGCATTATGGTTTTTTATGCATAATAATGCACGAGGGATCACTGAGCACCAAAACCCAAAAGTCTTATTTTCGCACGAAAATTCCACAAATAGCCGAAAATGTATTACCGGTACCAAACTTGGAACACGGGGCACCACGGACCTCAAAACTGAAAAGCAATCCGAGCATTGTGGTTTTTTATGCATAAGAATGCACCAGGGATCGCGGGGCACCAAAATCCAAAAATCTTATTTTCGCCTGAAAATTGCACAATGGGCCGAAAATGCAACACGATCACCAAAATTGAACCACGGGGCACCTTGGACCTCAAAATTTAAAAGTTCTCTGAGCATTATGCTTTTTTATGCATAAGAATGCACCAGGGATCACGGGGCACCAAAACCCAAAAGTCTTATTTTCACACGAAAATTTCACAAATGGCCGAAAATGCAGCACCGGCACCAAAATTGGACCACGGAGCACCACGGACCTGAAAACTGAAAAGTGCTCCAAGTATTATCGGTTTTTATGCATAGGAATGCACCAGGGATCACGGGGCACCAAAACCCAAAAGTCTTCTTTTCGCACGAAAATTGCCCAATGGGCCGAAAATGCACCACGGACACCAAAATTGGACCATGGGGCACCTCGGACCTCAAATCTGAAAAGTGTTGCAAGTATTATGGTTTTTTATGCATAAGAATGCACCAGGGATCATGGGGCACCAAAACCCAAAAGTCTTATTTTCGCACGAAAATTTCACAATGGGCCGAAAATGCACCACAAGCACCAAAATTGGACCACGGGCCACCTCGGACCTCCATACTTAAAAGTTCTCCGAGCATTATGGTTTTTTATGCATAAGAAAGCACCAAGGATCATGGGGCACCAAAACCCAAAAGTCTTATTGTCACACGAACATTTCACAAATAGCCGAAAATGCACCACCGACACCAAAATTGGACCACGGGGCACCACGAACCTCAAAACTGAAAAGTGCTCTAAGCATTATGGTTTTTTATGCATAAGAATGCACCAGGGATCACGGGGCACCAAAACCCAAGAGACTTATTTTCGTACGAAAATTGCAGAATGGCCGAAAATGCACCACGGGCACCAAAACTGGATGACGGGGCATTGGTGACAGCAAAACTTAAAAGTTCTCAAAGCGTTATGGTTTTTTATGCGTTAGAATGCACTAGGGATCACGGGGCACAAAAACCCAAAAGTCTGATTTTCGCACGAAAATTGCACAATGGGCCGAAACGCACCACGGACACCAAAATTGGACCATGGGGCACCTCGAACCTCAAAACTTAAAAGTTCTCTGAGCATTATGATTTTTTATGCATAACAATGCACCAGGGATCCCGAGGCACAACAAATCAAAAGTCTTATTTTCGAACGAAAATTTCACAAATCACCAACAATGCACCACCGGCACCAATATTGGACCAAGGGGCACCACGAACCTCTAAACTGAAAAGTACAATGAGCATTATGGTTTTTTATGCATAAGAATGAACCTGGGATCATGGGACACCAAAACCCAAAAGTCTTATTTTCGCGCTAAAATTGCACAAATGACCGAAAATGCATTACCGGCAACAAAATTGGATTACGGGGCACCACGGACCTCAAAACTGAAAAGTGTTTCGAGCATTATGATTTTTTATGCATAAGAATGCACCAGGGATCAAGGGGCACCAAAACCCAAAAGTCTTTTTTTCGCACAACAATTGCACAATGGGCCGAAAATGCACAACGGGCAGCAAAATTGGACAACGGGGCACGACGGAACTCAAAAATGAAAAGTGTTCCGAGCATTATGGTTTTTTATGCATAAGAATACACAGGGATCACGGGGCACCAAAACCTTAAAGTCTTATTTTCGCACGAAAATTGCACAAATGGGACGAAAATGCACCTCAGGCACCAAAATTGGACGACGGGGAACCTCAGACCTCACAACTTAAAAGTGCTCTGAGCATTATTGTTTTTTCATGGATAATAATGCACAAGGGATCCTGGGGCACCAAAACCAATAAGTGTTATTTTCGCAAGTGTGTTATGTTTTGTGAGACAAGTGTGTGGCTGCCCTTGACTGCTTGTGGCACTAAAAATGGTCTTTCTATGCCCTAAAATTTAGAAGTGTATATGTGGGATGTTTGGAAAATGGATTGTAAATCTTTAGAAAAATTTTTGTTTGGTAAAATTTTGGATTTTTGAGCACTGTTCCTCTGTTTCGAAAATCTGTAATTATGGGGCTGGAATTGGCTGTAGTGGACCTTAAAATTAGCTTTCTCATGCTTTAAAACCTAGGGTTTCATATAAATTTCGTCGAAAACCGATTTCTATAGCAACGGGAAATTTATTTTTTAGTTTAAAGCCTTTTTTTACATTGTTCTGCATCTTTTTCGAAAATCTGTAATTATGGAGCTGGAATTGGCTGTAACAGACCTTAAAATTATCTTTCTCATGCTTTAAAACCTTGGGTTTCATATAAATTTCATCGAAAACCGATTTCTATAGCAACGGGAAATTTATTTTTGAGTTTAAAGCCTTTTTTACGTTGTTCTGTACCTGTTTCGAAATTCTGTAATTAAGGGGCTGGAATTGGCTGTAATGGACCTCAAAATTATCTTTCTCATGCTTTAAAACCTAGGGTTGCATATAAATTTCGCTGAAAAATGATTTCTATAGCAACGGAAAATTTATTTTTAAGTTTTGTGCCGTTTTGTTGAATTTTGCCACTGTTTTGAAATTAATAATTTTTAGAGTTGGAATTTACTCTTTTAGACCAGAAAAATGGGTTCTTTACATCCTAAAACCTAGGAATGCATATTTGGTTCGTCAAAATCCGATTTCTACATCATTGGGAATGAAATTTTGAAGTTTAAACCCTTTTTCTTGAGTTTTTGAACTAATTTCGGGTTGGGTGTTTAACCGTCTAAAAGTTGAGCTTTAAAAACCCAAAATAAGTATTTTGTGGTGGAATATGATAGTTAACATGTACATAGGGGTTGTGACTTAAATTGTGAGCATTTGGAACCCAAAATAAAAAGTTATGATACTTGAAAATTGGGATGTTGTGGTGGCTGCGGGTTTGACCCACGTAATTGTAAAGTGTGATGAATTTAAATTATATAAGTGCATGAATGTATTCTCATTGTGAAATTATTAGTAAAGACCGAGAGGGCGTGACCTTCGGCACTTGGTTGTTGAATTATGCATGTATTAGTATGTTGTGAATATGCGTGGCCAATTATTGTTAAGACCGAGAGGATGTGACCTCCGACGTTGATGTGAATTGTTAGATATTTCCTGTGGATATATTGCTTGTTGTGATCTGAGTCCGAGGGGTGTTGTCCCTCGGCAATGCATGTTGGTGTTGCTTGTGCATGAGTAGGATAGATGAGTTGGAGTACCCGAGGCACCCATGTGTGTGCAAGTGTATATATCCACTTTGAAGGGTCATGTTGTTCATGACGCTGAGAGGCTAGGAGGGATGGGATCCTTCCCCTCTTGTGGTATGAGAAGAACGATGGACGTTCGTGCTATTCACCTTGCATGGGACGACGCGCGCTTCGGGGAAGCGGATGATGTAAAGTGGGCGTTGGTGAAAAAGATGGGATGGATGTAGAAAGACGGGGTCTTTGATTGGAGATGGGGCTTGACTCCATGCTTGATGGGGTGGGTCCCCAAAAACATCCTTCTGTCAGTACCATTGGAACCGTTTCGCCCTGTGGAATACATCTCGTGGCATGGAGAACGTGTGAGGAAACATTTTGAGAAGTGGATGACTACGACGGGTACACCGGGGGATAGTTCGTTGTCTCAAAGGAGGCTTGGGGAAATGGTGTCAGGTTGTGATAACCCGACTAAGGGTTAGTACGGGGGACTCACGTAACCGGCTTGGCATTCTCGACGAAGACGAGGCTATATCCATGATTGGTGAGATCGACATGTCACTATGTACCGGACATGTGTCGAGTGCTCCCAATCGTCATCCACGAAGTTGCGTAAGACCATTAAGGCCTGGGAGGTTTAATGGCAGTGGGGCCCATAGGAATAGATGTTGTGAGATAGATATTCGTGATAGGATTATCGTGAGTGTCATCGCTAGAGTACCACATGCAGTGGTCATATAGGTTGTTTGGGACTGAAAGTCCGTTTGTTTGTGGCGACCAAGGAGGTAGAGAATTCACTCCCATGTTTTTATTTTTTCAGAGAAAGTTCGTTGACCCTATGCGAATGATGAAAATGGAGTGGGAATACTACGCCAAGTGCTAACGACGCAAATGGATATGTTCAAGGAAGAAGAGGATTCCTCTGAGGATGCCTCATGGGTATTTTGGGTTTTAATCTTCATTGAGTCACTGCTCTGAATCTCAGTCCTTTCTTTTATAAATGAGGGTAGATTAGGATTTAGTATTATGATGTATCTTTCTCATTCATGTGACTCATTTGAAAAATGTATTCGTTCTCAAAGATGTAAAAGTATATTCAGTTTTGTGTAAAAGAATTTTTTAATGATGAAATTGAGGATGTTTAAAAGAAGTTCTATTATGCTTTAATAGTTTACTGTGGTTATGATGTTTGAAATTCGAGTTTAGTTTATTAAGAAATTTATTTCACACAAAAGAGTGTTTTTAAACGAATGATAAGTTAACAAGGATGTTACTTCTTTTGGAGTTAAAAGCAATAAGATTTGAAAGTTAAAAAGGGAACAAGTTTTCTCGAATTTTGGAAGGTTACTTTACAATCAAGAATTAAAATCATTTTCGCTAATAATGCTAATGTGTAGAAATTCCTTAATAGAAAAATAGGGTGTTACAACCAAAACCCATAAGTCTTATTTTTGCACGAAAATTGCACATTGGGTCGAAAATACACCACGGGCACCAAAATTGGACGGCGGGAAACCTCGGACCTCAAAACTAAAAGTGCTCCGAGCATTATGGTTTTTTACACATAAGAATGCACAAGGGATCATGGGGCAGCAAAACCCAAAAGTCTTATTTTCGCACAAAAATTGCATAAAAGGCCGAAAATGCACCACCGACACCACAATTGGACCACGGGGAACCATGGACCTCAAAATTGAAAAGTGCTATGAGCATTATGGTTTTTTATGCATAAGAATGCACTAGGGATCACGCGGCACCAAAACCCAAAAGTCTTATTTTCGCACGAAAATTGCACCATGTGCCGAAAATGCACCACGGGCACCAAAATTTGACCACTAGATACCATGAACCTCAAAACTGAAAAGTGCTCCAAGCATTTTGGTTTTTTATGTATAAGAATGCACTAGGGATCACGGGCACCAAAACCCAAAAGTCTTATTTTCGTAGGAAAATTGCACCGTGTGCTGAAAATGAACCACGGGCACCAAAATTTGACCACTAGATACCACGAACCTCAAAACTGAAAAGTGCTCCAAGCATTATGGTTTTTTATGCATAAGAATGCACCAGGAATCATGGGGCACCAAAACCCAAAAGTCTTATTTTAGCACGAAAACTGCATATTTGGACGAAAATGCACCTCGGGCACCAAAATTGGATGACGGGGAACCTCGGACCTCACAACTTAAAAGTGCTCTGAGCATTATGGTTTTTTATGGATAAGAATGCATAAGGTATCACGGGGCACCCAAACCAATAAGTGTTATTTTCGCACGAAAATTGCATAATCGGTCGAAAATGCACCACCTGCACCAAAATTGGACCACGGGGCACCTCGGACCTCAAAACTGAAAAGTGCTCCGAGCATTATGGTTTTTTGTGCATAAGAATGCACCAGGGATCATGGGGCACCAAAACCCAAAAGTCTTATTTTCGGACGAAAATTGCATAAAATGTCCGGAAATGCACCACTAACACCAAAATTGGACCACGGGGCACCACGGACCTCAAAACTGAAAAGTGCTCTGAGCATTATGGTTTTTTCTGGATAAGAATGCACAAGGGATCCCGAGGCACCAAAACCCATAAGTCTTATTTTTGAACGAAAATTGCACAATGGGCTGAAAATGCACAAGGGCACCAAAATTGGACGACGGGAAACCTAGGAGCTCAAAACTGAAAAGTGCTCCGAGCATTATGGTTTTTTAGGCATAAGAATGCACAAGGGATCACAGGGCACCAAAACCCAAAAGTCTTATTTTCGCACGAAAATTGCACAATGGGTCGAAGATGCACCACGGGCACCAAAATTGGACCACGGGGCACCTCGGACCTCAAAACTGAAAAGTGCTCTGAGCATTATGGTTTTTTCTGGATAAGAATGCACAAGGTATCCTGGGGCACCAAAATCCAAATGTCTTATTTTCGTACAAAAATTGCACAATGGGCCGAAAATGAACCACCGGTAGCAAAATTGGACGACGGGGAACCTCCTGCCTCAAAACTTAATAGTGCTTCGAGCATTATGGTTTTTTATGGATAAGAATGCACCAGGGATCAAGGGGCACCAAAATCCAAAAGTCTTATTTCCGCACGAAAATTGCAAAAATGGCCGAAAATGTACCACCGGCTCCAAAATTGGACCACAGGGCACCACGTACCTCAAACCTAAAAAGTGCTACAAGCATTATGGTTCTTTATGCATAAGAATGCCACAAGGATCACGGCGCACCAAAACCCAAAAGTCTTATTTTGGCACGAAAATTGCACCATGGGCCAAAAATGCACCACGGGGCACCAAAATTGAACCACGAGGCACCTCGGACCTCAAAACTGAAAAGTGCTCCGAGTTTTATGGTTTTATATGCATAAGAATGCACTAGGGATCAAGGGGCACCAAAACCCAAAAGTCTTATTTTCGTACGAAAATTGCACAATGGGCCGACAATGTACCACCAGCATCAAAATTGGACGACGGGGAACCTCGGACTTCAAAACTGAAAAGTGCTTCAAGCATTACGGTTTTTTATGCATAAGAATGCACCAGGAATCACTGGGCACCAAAACCCAAAAGTCTTATTTTCACACGAAAATTGTATAAAAGGCCGAAAATGCACCATCGACACCAAAATTGGACCACGGGGAACAACGGACCTCAAAACTGAAAAGTTCTCTGAGCATTATGGTTTTTTATGCATAAGAATGCAGTAGGGATCACGCGGCACCAAAAACCAAAATTCTTATTTTCGTAGGAAAATTGTACCATGTGCCGAAATTGCACCATGGGCACCAAAATTTGACCACTAGATACGACGAACCTCAAAACTGAAAAGTGCTCCAAGCATTATGGTTTTTTATGCATAAGAATGCACCAGGAATCACGGGGCACCAAAACCCAAAAGTCTTATTTTCGCACGAAAACTGCACAATGGGACGAAAATGCACCTCGGGCACCAAAATTGGACGACGGGGAACCTCGGACCTCTCAACTTAAAAGTGCTCTAAGCATTATTGTTTTTCATGGATAATAATGCACAAGGGATCCCGGGGCACCAAAACCAATAAGTGTTATTTTCGCGCGAAAATTGCACAATCGGTCGAAAATGCACCACGGGCACCAAAATTGGACCACGGGGAACCTCAGACCTCAAAACTGAAAAGTGCTCCGAGCATTATGGTTTTTTATGCATAAGAATGCACCAGGGATCACGGGTCCCCAAATCCCAAAAGTCTATTTTGCACGAAAATTGCACAATGGGACGAAAATGCACCACCGGTACAAAAATTGGACGACGGGAAACCTCGGACCTCAAAACTGAAAAGTGCTCCGAGCATTATGGTTTTTTATGCATAAGAATGCACCAGGGATCAAGGGGCACCAAAATCCAAAAGTCTTATTTTCGCACAAAAATTGCATAAATGGCCGAAAATGTACCACCGACACCAAAATTGGACCACAGGGCACCACGTACCTCAAAACTGAAAAGTGATATGAGCATTATGGTTTTTTATGGATAAGAATGCACAAGGGATCCCGGGGCACCAAAACCAATAAGTGTTATTTTCGCACGAAAATTGCACAATCGGTCGAAAATGCACCACGGGCACCAAAATTGGACCAAGGGGCACCTCGGACCTCAAAACTGAAAAGTGCTTCGAGCATTATGGCTTTTTTATGCATAAGAATGCACCAGGGATCACGGGGCACCAAAACCCAAAAGTCTTATTTTCGCATGAAAATTGCATAAATGTCCGAAAATGCACCCCCGATACCAAAATTGGACCACGGAGCACCACGGACCTCAAAACTGAAAAGTGCTCTGAGCATTATGGTTTTTTCTGGATAAGAATGCACAAGGTATCCTGGGGCTCCAAAATCCAAATGTCTTATTTTCGTACAAAAATTGCACAATGGGCCGAAAATGAACCACCGGTAGCAAAATTGGACGACGGGGAACCTCCTGCCTCAAAACTTAAGAGTGCTTCGAGCATTATGGTTTTTTATGGATAAGAATGCACCAGGGATCAAGGGGCACCAAAATCCAAAAGTCTTATTTCCGCACGAAAATTGCATAAATGGCCGAAAATGTACCACCGGCTCCAAAATTGGACCACAGGGCACCACGTACCTCAAACCTAAAAAGTGCTACAAGCATTATGGTTCTTTATGCATAAGAATGCCACAAGGATCACGGCGCACCAAAACCCAAAAGTCTTATTTTAGCACGAAAATTGCACCATGGGCCAAAAATACACCACGGGGCACCAAAATTGAACCACGAGGCACCTCGGACCTCAAAACTGAAAAGTGCTCCGAGTTTTATGGTTTTATATGCATAAGAATGCACTAGGGATCAAGGGGCACCAAAACCCAAAAGTCTTATTTTCGTACGAAAATTGCACAATGGGCCGACAATGTACCACCAGCATCAAAATTGGACGACGGGGAACCTCAGACTTCAAAACTGAAAAGTGCTTCAAGCATTACGGTTTTTTATGCATAAGAATGCACCAGGAATCACTGGGCACCAAAACCCAAAAGTCTTATTTTCACACGAAAATTGTATAAAAGGCCGAAAATGCACCATCGACACCAAAATTGGACCACGGGGAACAACGGACCTCAAAACTGAAAAGTTCTCTGAGCATTATGGTTTTTTATGCATAAGAATGCAGTAGGGATCACGCGGCACCAAAAACCAAAATTCTTATTTTCGTAGGAAAATTGCACCATGTGCCGAAATTGCACCATGGGCACCAAAATTTGACCACTAGATACGACGAACCTCAAAACTGAAAAGTGCTCCAAGCATTATGGTTTTCTATGCATAAGAATGCACCAGGAATCACAGGGCACCAAAACCCAAAAGTCTTATTTTCGCACGAAAACTGCACAATGGGACGAAAACGCACCTCGGGCACCAAAATTGGACGACGGGGAACCTCGGACCTCACAACTTAAAAGTGCTCTGAGCATTATTGTTTTCATGGATAATAATGCACAAGGGATCCCGGGGCACCAAAACCAATAAGTGTTATTTTCGCACGAAAATTGCACAATCGGTCGAAAATGCACCACGGGCACCAAAATTGGACCACGGGGAACCTCGGACCTCAAAACTGAAAAGTGCTCCGAGCATTATGGTTTTTTAAGCATAAGAATGCACCAGGGATCACGGGTCCCCAAATCCCAAAAGTCTATTTTGCACGAAAATTGCACAATGGGACGAAAATGCACCACCGGTAAAAAAATTTGACGACGGGAAACCTCGGACCTCAAAACTGAAAAGTGCTCCGAGCATTATGGTTTTTTATGCATAAGAATGCACCAGGGATCAAGGGGCACCAAAATCCAAAAGTCTTATTTTCGTACGAAAATTGCATAAATGGCCGAAAATGTACCACCGACACCAAAATTGGACCGCAGGGCACCACGTACCTCAAAACTGAAAAGTAACATGAGCATTATGATTTTTTATGGATAAGAATGCACAAGGGATCCCGGGGCACCAAAACCAATAAGTGTTATTTTCGCACGAAAATTGCATAATCGGTCGAAAATGCACCACGGGCACCAAAATTGGACGAAGGGGCACCTCGGACCTCAAAACTGAAAAGTGCTTCGAGCGGTATGGTTTTTTATGCATAAGAATGCACCAGGGATCACGGGGCACCAAAACCCAAAAGTCTTATTTTCGCACGAAAATTGCATAAATGTCCGGAAATGCACCACTAACACCAAAATTGGACCACGGGGCACCACGGACCTCAAAACTGAAAAATGCTCTGAGCGTTATGGTTTTTTCTAGAAAAGAATGCACAAGGGATCCTGAGGCACCAAAACCTTTAAGTCTTATTTTCGCACGAAAATTGCACAATGGGCCGAAAATGCACCACGGGCACCAAAATTGGACGACTGGACACCACGGACCTCAAAACAGAAATGTGCTCCGAGCATTATGGTTTTTTGTGTATAAGAATGCACCATGGATCACGGGGTACCAAAACCCAAAAGTCTTATTTTCGCACGAAAATTGCACAAAGGGCCGAAAATGCACCACGGGCACCAAAATTAGACGACGGGGCACATCGGAGCTCAAAACTGAAAAGTGCTCCGAGCATTATGGTTTTTTATGCTTAAGAATGCACTAGGGCTCACGGGGTACCAAAACCCAAAAGTCTTATTTTCGCACAAAAATTGTACAGTGGGCCGAAATGCATCACGGGCAACAAAATTCGACCACGGGGCACCACGGACCTCAAAACTGAAATGTGCTCCAAGTATTATGGTTTTTTATGCATAAGAATTCCCCAAGGATCCTGGGACACAAAAACCCAAAAGTCTTATTTTGGAAAGGAAATTGAACCATGGGCCAAAAATTAACCACGAGGCACCAAAATTGGACTACTGGACACCACGGACCTCAAAACTGAAAAGTGATATGAGCATTATGGTTTTTTATGGATAAGAATGCACAAGGGATCCCGGGGCACCAAAACCAATAAGTGTTATTTTCGCACGAAAATTGCACAATCGGTCGAAAATGCACCACGGACACCAAAATTGGACCAAGAGGCACCTCGGACCTCAAAACTGAAAAGTGCTTCGAGCATTATGGTTTTTTATTCATAAGAATGCACCAGGGATCATGGGGCACCAAAACCCAAAAGTCTTATTTTCGCACGAAAATTGCATAAATGTCCGGAAATGCACCACTAACACCAAAATTGGACCACAGGGCACCACGGACCTCAAAACTGAAAAGTGCTCTGAGCGTTATGGTTTTTTCTAGATAAGAATGCACAAGGGATCCCGAGGCACCAAAACCTTTAAGTCTTATTTTCGCACGAAAATTGCACAATGGGCCGAAAATGCACCGCGGGCACCAAAATTGGACGACTGGACACCACGGACCTCAAAACTGAAATGTGCTCTGAGCATTATGGTTTCTTATGTATAAGAATGCACCATGGATCACGGGGTACCAAAACCCAAAAGTCTTATTTTCGCACGAAAATTGCACAAAGGGCCGAAAATGCACCACAGGCACCAAAATTAGACGACGGGGCACATCGAAGCTCATAACTGAAAAGTGCTCCGAGCATTATGGGTTTTTATGCTTAAGAATGCACTAGGGCTCACGGGGTACCAAAACCCAAAAGTCTTATTTTCGCACAAAAATTGTACAGTGGGCTGAAATGCATCACGGGCACCAAAATTTGACCACGGGGCACCACGGACCTCAAAACTGAAATGTGCTCCAAGTATTATGGTTTTTTATGCATAAGAATGCCCCCAAGGATCCTGGGACACCAAAACCCAAAAGTCTTATTTTGGAAAGGAAATTGTACCATGGGCCAAAAATTAACCACGAGGCACCAAAATTGGACTACTGGACACCACGGACCTCAAAACTGAAAAGTGCTTCGAGCATTTTGGATTTTTATGCATAAGAATGCATTAGGGATCACGGGGCACCAAAACCCAAAAGTCTTATTTTCGCACGAAAATTGCACAATGGGCCGAAAATGCACCACGGGCACCAAAATTGGACCACGGGGCACCTCGGACCTCAAAACTGAAAAGTGCTCCGAACATTATGGTTTTTTTTTGCATAAGAATGCCCCAGGGATCACGGAGCACCAAAACCCAAAAGTCTTTTTTTCCTACGAAAATTGCACAATGGGCAGAAAATGCACCATCGGCAGCAAAATTGGATGACGGGGAACCTCGGGCCTCAAAACTTAAAAGTGCTTAGTGCATTACGGTTTTTTATGCATAAGAATGCACCAGGGATCACGGGGCAACAAAACCCAAAAGTCTTATTTTCGCACGAAAATTACATAAATGGCCGAAAATGGACCACCGACACCAAAATTGGGTCACAGGACACCACGTACCTCAAAACTGAATTGTGCTACAAGCATTATGTTTTTTTAGGCATAAGAATGCCATAAGGATCACGGCGCTCCAAAACCCAAAAGTCTTATTTTGGCACGAAAATTGCACCATGGGCCAAAAATACACCACGGGGCACCTAAATTGGACCACTGGACACCACGAACCTCAAAACTGAAAAGTACTCCGAGCATTATGGTTTTTTATGCATAAGAACGCACCAGGGATCACGGGGCACCAAAACCCAAAAGTCTTATTTTCGCACAAAAATTATACAGTGGGCCGAAAATGCATCACGGGCACCAAAATTCGACCACGGGGCACGATGGACCTCAAAACTGAACATGCCCCGAGCATTATGGTTTTTTATGCATAAGAATGCACTAGGGATCACGGGGCACCAAAACCCAAAAGTCTTATTTTCGCACAAAAATTGTACAGTGGGCCGAACATGCGTCACGGGCACCAAAATTCGACCACGGGGCACCACGGACGTCAAAACTGAAAA
Source organism: Pueraria montana var. lobata (assembly GCA_026413185.1). Taxonomy (NCBI): domain Eukaryota; kingdom Viridiplantae; phylum Streptophyta; class Magnoliopsida; order Fabales; family Fabaceae; genus Pueraria; species Pueraria montana. The sequence goes on from CM048649.1 coordinate 8,740,870, forward strand.
GTGCTCAAGTATTATGGTTTTTTATGCACAAGAATGCCCCAAGGATCCTGGGACACCAAAACCGAAAAGTCTTATTTTGGCATGAAAATTGCACCATGGGCCAAAAATGCACCACGTGGCACCAAAATTGGACCACTGGAGACCACAGACCTCAAAACTGAAAAGTGGTCCAAGCATTATGGTTTTTTACGTATAAGAATGCACCATGGATCACGGGGCACAAAATCCCAAAAGTCTTATTTTCGCACGAAAATTGCACAAATGGCCGAAAATGCACGACCGACACCAAAATTGGACCACGGGCTACCTCGAACCTCAATAGTTAAATTGCTGCAAGCATTGTGGCTTTTTATGCATAAGAATGCACGAGGGATCACGGGGCACCAAAACCCAAAAGTCTTATTTTCGCACGAAAATTGCACAAATGGCCGAAAATGCACCACCGACACCAAAATTGGACCACGGGGCACCTCGGACCCCAAAACTAAAAAGTGCTCCGAGCATTATGATTTTTTATGCATAAGAATGCACCAGGGATCATAGGCACCGAAACCCAAAAGTCTTATTTTTGCACAAGTTGTACAGTGGGCCGAAAATGCATCACGGGCACCAAAATTCGACCACGGGGCACCACGGACCTCAAAACTGAAAAGTGCTCCAAGTATTATAGTTTTTTATGCATAAGAATGCCCCAAGGATCTTGAGACACCAAAACCCAAAAGTCTTATTTTGCCAAGGAAATTGCACCATGGGCTAAAAACTTCCCACGGGGCACCAAAATTGGACCACTGGACACCACGGACCTCAAAACTGAAAATTGCTTCGAGCATTATGGATTTTTATGCATAAGAATGCACCAGGGATCATGGGGCACATAAACCTAAAAGTCTTTTTTTCGCACAAAAATTGTACAGTGGGGTGAAAATGCATCACGGGCACCAAAATTCGACCACGGGGCACCACGGACCTCAAAACTGAAAAGTGCTACAAGAATTATGGTTTTTTATCCATAAGAATGCACCAGGGACCACATGGCACAAAAACCCAAAAGTTTTATTTTCGCACAAAAATTGCACCATGTGCCGAAAAGGCACCACGGGCACCAATATTTGACCACGGGGCACCACTGACCCCAAAACTGAAAAGTACTCCAAAAATTATGGTTTATTATATATAAGAATGCACCGGGGATCACGAGGCACCAAAACCCAAAAGTCTTATTTTCGCATGAAAATTGCACAATGGGCCGAAAATGCACCACGGTCACCAAAATTGGACCACGGGGCACCTCGGACCCCAAAACTGAAAAGTGTTCTAAGCATTATGGTTTTTTATGCATAAGAATGCACCAAGGATCACGGCGCACCAAAATCTAAAAGTCTTATTTTAGCACGAAAATTGCACAAATGGCCGAAAATGCACCACCAGCACCAAAATTAGACCACGGGGTTCGACGGACCTCAAAACTGAAAAGTGCTTCGAACATTTTGGTTTTTTATGCATAAGAATGCCCCAAGGATCATGGGGCACCCAAACCCGAAAGTCTTATTTTGGCACGGAAATTGCACCATGGGCCAAAAATGCACCACGGGGCACCAAAAATGGGGCACTGGACACCACGAACCTCAAAACTGAAAAGTGCTATGAGCATTATGGTTTTTTATGTATAAGAATGCACTTGGGATCACGGGGCAGCAAAACCCAAAAGACTTATTTTCGCACGAAAATGGCCTAATGGGCCGAAAATGCACCACGGGCACCAAAATTGGACCACGGGGAACCTCGAACCTAAAAACTGAAAAGTGCTCCAAGCATTATGGTTTTTTATGCATAAGAATGTACCAGGGATCACGGGGCACCAAAACCCAAAAGTCTTATTTTCGCACGAAAATTACACAATGGGCCGAAAATGCACCACGGGCAACAAAATTGGCCCACAGGGCACCATGGACCTCAAAACTGAAAAGTGCTTCAAGAATTATGCTTTTTTATGCATAAGAATGCCACAAGGATCACGGGGCACGAAAACCCATAAGTCTTATTTTTGCACGAAAATTCCACCATGGACAAAAAATGCACCATGGGGCACCAAAGTTTGACCACTGGACACCACGGACCTCAAAACTGAAAAGTCCTCAGAGCATTCTGGTTTTTTATGCATAAGAATGCACCAGGGATCACGGGGCACCAAAACCCAAAAGTCTTATTTTCGCATGAAAATTGCACAATTGGCCGAAAATGCATCACGGGCACCAAAATTGGACCACGGGGCACCACGGACCTCAAAACTGAAAAGTGCTTCGAGCATTATAGTTTTTATGCATAAGAATGCACCAGCAATCACGGGGCACCAAAACAGAAGAGTCTTATTTTCGCACGAAAAATGCATAACGGGGCGAAAATGCAACACGGGCACCAAAATATGACCCCGGGCCAACAAAAGACCTCAAAATTGAAAAGTGCTCCGAGCAATATGGTTTTTTATGCGTAACAATGCAGCAGGGATCACGAGACACCAAAGCCCAAAAGTCTTATTTTCGCATGAAAATTGCACAATGGGCCGAAAATGCACCACGGGGCACCAAAACTGGACCACGGGGCAACTCGGACCTCAAAACTGAAAAGTGCTCCGAGCAGTATGGTTTTTTATGCATAAGAATGCACCAGGGATCATGGGGTACCAAAACCAAAAAATCTTATTTTCGCACAAAAATTGCACAAATGGTCGAAAATGCACCACCGACACCAAAATTGGACCACAGGGAACCACACACCTCAAAACTGAAAAGTTCTCTGAGCATTATGATTTTTTATGTATAAAAATGCACTAGGGATCACGGGACACCAAAACCCAAAAGTCTTATTTTCGCACAAAAATTGCACAATGGGCCGAAAATGCACCACGAGCACCAAAATTGGACCACAGAGCACCTCGGACCTCAAAATTGAAAAGTGCTCTGAGCATTATGGTTTTTTATGTATATAAATGCACCAGGGATCACGGGACAGCAAAACCCAAAAGTCTTATTGTGCCACGGAAATGGTACCATGGGCCAAAATTGCACCACTGGCATCAAAATTGGACCATGGGGCATCACGGACCTCAAAACTAAAAAGTGCTCTGAGCATTATGATTTTTTATGCATAAGGATGCACCAGGGATCATGGGGCACCAAAACCAAAAAATCTTATTTTCGCACATAAATTGCACAAATGGCCGAAAATGCACCACCGACACCAAAATTGGACCACGGGGCACCACAGACCTCGAAACTGAAAAGTGCTATGAGCATTATGATTTTTTATGTATAAAAATGCACTAGGGATCACGGGACACCAAAACCCAAAAGTCTTATTTTCGCACAAAAATTGTACCATGGGCCAAAAATGCACCATCGGCACCAAAATTGGACCATGGGGCACCACGGACCTCAAAACTAAAAAGTGCTCCGAGCATTATTGTTTTTTATGCATAAGGATGCACCAGGGATCAAGGGGAAACAGAACCCAAAAGCCTTATTTTCGCACGAAAATTGCATAATAGTCCGAAAATGCACCACGGGCACCAAAATTGGACCACGGGGCACCGTGAACCTCAAAAATTAAAAGTGCTCCAAGCATTATGATTTTTTATGCATAAGAATGCACCAGGGATCACGGGGCACCAAAACCCAAAAGTATTATTTTCGAACGAAAATTGCACAATGGGCCGCAAATGCACCACGGGCACCAAAATTGGCCCACGGGCACCTCGGACCTCAAAACTTAAAAGTGCTCCGAGCATTAAGGTTTTTATGCATAAGAATGAACCAGGGATCACGGGGCACCAAAACCCAAAAGTCTTACTTTCGCACGAAAATTGCACAAATGGCCGAAAATGCACCACGGGCACAAAAATTCGAGCACGGGGAACCTGGGACCTCAAAACTTAAAAGTGATCCAACCATTATGGTTTTTTTTGCATAAGTAAGCAGTAGAGATCAGGGGGAACCAGAACCAAAAAGTCTTATTTTTCCACGAAAATTTCACAAATGGCCGAAAATGCACCACTGGCACCAAAATTGGACCATGGGGTACCACGGAACTCAAAACTGAAACGTGCTCCGACCATTATTGTTTTTTATGCATAAGAATCCACCAGGGATCATGGGGCACCAACACCCAAAAGTCTTATTTTCGCACGAAAATTGCACCTATGGCCGAAGATGCGTTACCGGCACCAAAATTGGACCACGGGGCTCCATGGACCTCAAAACTGAAAAGTGTTCCGAGCATTATGGTTAGTTATGCGTATGAATGCACCAGGGATCACAGGGCATCAAAACCCAAAAGTCTTATTTTCGCACGAAAATTGCAGAATGGGCCGAAAATGCACCACGGGCACCAAAATTAGACGTTGGGGAACCTCGTACCTCAAAACTGAAAAGTGTTCCGAGCATTATGCTTTTTTATGCATAAGAATGCACCATGGATCACGGGGCACCAAAACCCAAGTCTTATTTGCGCACGAAAATTGCACAATGGGCCGAAAATGCACCACGGGCACCAAAATTGGACAATGGGGCACCTCCGACCTCAAAACTGAAAAGTTCTCCGAGCATTATGGTTAGTTATGCATATGGATGCACCAGGGATCACAGGGCACCAAAACCCAAAAGTCTTATTTTCGCACGAAAATTGCAGAATGGGCCGAAAATGCACCACGGACACCTAAATTAGACGTTGGGGAACCTCGGACCTCAAACCTGAAAAGTGTTCCGAGCATTATGCTTTTTTATGCATAAGAATGCACCATGGATCACGGGGCACCAAAACCCAAAAGTCTTATTTGCGCACGAAAATTGCACAATGGGCCGAAAATGCACCCCGGGCACCAAAATTGGACAATGGGGCACCTCCGACCTCAAAACTGAAAAGTGCTCCGAGCATTATGGTTAGTTATGCATATGAATGCACCAGGGATCACAGGGCACCAAAACCCAAAAGTCTTATTTTCGCACGAAAATTGCAGAATGGGCCGAAAATGCACCACGGACACCTAAATTAGACGTTGGGGAACCTCGGACCTCAAAACTGAAAAGTGTTCCGAGCATTATGCTTTTTTATGCATAAGAATGCACCATGGATCACGGGGCACCAAAACCCAAAAGTCTTATTTGCGCACGAAAATTGCACAATGGGCCGAAAATGCACCCCGGGCACCAAAATTGGACAATGGGGCACCTCCGACCTCAAAACTGAAAAGTGCTCCGAGCATTATGGTTTTTTATGCATAAGAATGCACCATGGATCACGGGGCACCAAAACCCAAAGTGTTATTTTCACACGAAAATTGCACAAATGGCCGAAAATGCATTACCTGCACCAAAATTAGACCACGGGGCACCACTGACCTCAAAACTGAAAAGTGTTCCAAGCATTATGGTTTTTTTTTTTGCATAAGAATGTGCCAGGTATCACTAGGCACCAAAACCCAAAAGTCTAATTTTCGCACGAAAATTGCACAATGGGCCGCAAATGCACCACGGGCACCAAAATTGGACCACAGGGCACCTCGAACCTCAAAACTTAAAAGTGCTCCGAGCATTAAGGTTTTTATGCCTATGAATGCACCAGGGATCACGGGGCACCAAAACCCAAAAGTCTTATTTTCGCAAGAATCTTGCACAAATGGCCGAAAATGCACCACAGGCACAAAAATTGGAGCACGGGGAACCTGCGACTTCAAAACTTAAAAGTGCTCCAAGCATTATGGTTTTCTATGCGTAAGAATGCAGTAGAGATCAGGGGGCACCAAAACCTAAAAGTCTTATTTTCGCACGAAAATTTCACAAATGGCCGAAAATGCACCACCAGCACCAAAATTGGACCATGCGGCACCACAGACCTCAAAACTGAAAAGTGCTCCCAGCATTATGGTTTTTTATGCATAAGAATGCACCAGGGATCACGGGGCACCAAAACCCAAAAGTCTTATTTTCGCACGAAAATTTCACAAATGGTCGAAAATGCACCCCCAGCACCAAAATTGGACCTTGGGGCACCACGAACCTCAAGACTGAAAAGTGTTCTGAGCATTGTGGTTTCTTATGCATAAGAATGCACCAAGGAACACGGGGCACCAACACCAAAAATTCTTACTTTCGCACGAAAATTGCACAAATGGCCGAAAATGCATTACCGACATCAAAATTGGACCACGGGGCACCATCGACCTCAAAACTGAAAAGTGTTCTGAGCATTATGGTTTTTTATGCATACGAATGCACCAGGGATTATGGGGCACCAAAACCCAAAAGTCTTATGTTCGCACGAAAATTGCAAAATGGGCCGAAAATGCACCACGGGCACCAAAATTAGACCTTAGGGCACCTCGGACCTCAAAACTGAAAAGTGCTCCGAGCATTATGGTTTTTTATGCATAAGAATGCACCAAGGATCACGGGGCACCAAAACCCAAAAGTTTTATTTTCGCACGAAAATTGCACAATGAGCCGAAAATGCATTATCGGCACCAAAATTGGACCACAGGGCACCACGGACCTCAAAACTGAAAAGTGTTCTGAGCATTATGGTTTTTTATGCATACCAATGCACCAGGGATCACGGGGCACCAAAACCAAAAGTCTTATTTTCGCACGAAAATTGCAAAGTGGGCTGAAAACGCACCACGGGAACCAAAATTAGACCTTGGGGCACCTCGGACCTCATAACTGAAAAGTGCTCCGAGCATTATGGTTTTTTATGCATAAGAATGCACCAGGGATCACGGGGCACCGAAACCCAAAAGTTTTATTTTCGCACGAAAATTGCACAATGGGCCGAAAATGCATTACTGGCACCAAAATTGGACCACGGGGCACCACGGACCTCAAAAGTAAAAAATTCTATGAGCATTATGGTTTTTTATGCATAAGAATGTACCAGGGATCACGGGGCACCAAAACCCAGAGTGTTATTTTCGCACGAAAATTTCATAAATGGCCGAAAATGAACCAACAACCCCAAAATTGGACCACGGGGAACCACGAACCTCAAAACTGAACAGTGCTCCAAGATTTATAGTTTTTTATGCATAAGAATGCGCGAGGGATCACGGCACAGCAAAACCCAAAAGTCTCATTTTCGCACGAAAATTGCACAAATGGCCGAAAATGCATTACCTGCACCAAAATTGGACCACGGGGCACCACGGACCTCAAAACTGAAATGTGTTCAGAGCATTATGGTTTTTTATGCATAAGAATGCACCAGGTATCACTGGGCACCAAAATCCAAAAGTCTTATTTTTGTACGAAAATTGTACAAAGGACCGAAAATGCACCACAGGCACCAAAATTGGACCAAGGGGCACCTCGGACCTCAAAATGAAAAGTGCTATGATCATTATGGTTTTTTATGCATAAGAATTGTAACCCCCCTTTCAAATTAAAACATAATTTTCTAATTTAATTTATATTATATACATATACATAAATAATAATACATTGTATTAAAATTCAAAAGTATTCTCAAATTACATTACTGAAATTTATAAAAAATACTACTAAAAAAATTTTCCTGCCCAAAATATCCCATCCTACAGCTCTAGAATTATCTGCATCTTCTTTCTTCTAACTGTTCTCATTCACCTGAAATTTAAACTTCCCTAGAATCTAGGGACAATATTTACCGGATCAGGTATTTAATTTCTAATACATAGAAAAACAATCACAATCAATGACATTTCATTTCATAACTAAGAATTCACATAAATAATGCAAATGCAGCATGCTTTATGAAAATGCAAGTTTATAAAGCAGATGCAGTTTTGACTCAAAATCCTTTTGACTCAAAATCATTTTGACCCTGCTCCATGGAGACTTCCCCTTTGAGTGTTTAGTAAGAAACTGGCCTACCATTACGCACTGCAATTCAGCTATCAGCCCCTACTAAACATGAATAAACTAGACAGAATTAGGAGATCAGGATACCCAGGAAGGCCACCACGACCGCAACTCAGTCCAGTTTCCAGCCACATGTGGAATTGCCAATATCCTTCACCCCACAGACTATATAATCACAGACTATACAGTCCTGTCTAACTTGCTCTACTCACCCATCATTTCTCAGGACTATCATATTCTCAGTTCGAAAATCTCAAACATCTTTTTAAATACATGACCACCGCAGTCCTGGTTGGTCAACATCAATCCTTTCTTTATTTTCATGACTACCGCAGTCCCGGTTAGTCATCACAGTCCTGGAAATCACTTCCCCCAAAATACTCATGCTTATGCAACATGATAATGATCATCAATAGATAAAATTCTCGGTTAATCAATCTCAAATATTCTTTTAGATTTCATGACTACCGCAGTTCCGGTTAGTCAACAAAATCCTTTCTCATTTAAAATCTTTGTTCTTTCCCCAAAAGACTCATGAATATGAAATATGCTAATGGTCACAAGCAAATAATTACTATTAAACAATCACATAAAGAAATATAACATTATATCATTAATATTTTTACTAAAATATCAATTAGATCTTTACTATGAAAAATTACTAAACTTTAATCTTTTTCTGAAATTCCAATTATGTCATCAAATTGTGAAATTACCTAATTACCCTTATTATTTTCTAAAATTTCCCATTTTACCCTTGATCTTTTTATAAATTTCCGAATGTGTCCCTAATTCTTCTAGAATATATGAAATTACCTAATTACCCTCAATCTTTTTATAAAATTCCAATTGTGTCCTCTAAATGTGAAATTACCTGATTACCCTCAATCTTTTTATAAATTTCCAATTGTGTCCTCAAAATGTGAAATTACCTAATTACCCTTATACTTTTTAATTATTGCCGAAAATGCCCTTAAACTTTTTCTAAAATTCCCAATGTGTCCCTACATGTGAAATGATTATTTTGTCCTTGGTTAATTGAAAATTTCCACATATTATCCCTTCTAAACCCACCATGGCCGTGAGTGACTTCAACCATTTCCAACAATTTTTCTCAAATTTCCAAAATCAAATTCAACACAACCAAGCCAATTTCAATCAAGAACAAATCAATTCAATGTTCAATCAATCACAACACATCATGATATCAACCAAAACATTCATTCAACCATAAAATTTCAACTTATTTTATCAAAGATATAAAAGCCCTAATTTAATTTCATCTTTTAATATTTCTTGATCAAATCTTGAAATTAAACCTAAGGACATGTTTCTCCTACTTCCAATTTGTTTAAATTGAAATTAAATGCCAAGATCCTTACCTAGAATCCTTACCCTTAGTTTGATGAAGAACCCCTTGGAACCCACTTCTCCCCTTCTCCCTTGTCTTCTTGAAATTTTTGAGCTTTTCTCCCAATTCTCTTTTCTTTGGCCGAAACTATATTGAAATTTGGGAGGATTCGGTTGGTTTATTTCTTGATTTTAGAAGAAAGGATGAAGTGAAAATGGAAGGCAGCAGCTGCACACACACTCACGGTTTTGGTTTTGGAAAGCTAGCTTTGTAAGTTTTTCTTTTGGCTTTTGTTTCTTATGTCTTTAAGCAAATTTCCTTCACCCAATTTAATTGTATTTACACGTCCAGCTGCAGGTCCTTGGGCAGTCCCTTTACGTGAAATTGGGCAGCCACTTGGACAGCCAAAAGAGTTTCCTTAAGCAAGTTGCTAATTGCTTTTGTTTATTAGTCAAAATTGTTGACTATTTTGGAGTTTTCTAGAATAGGTCTAGGCTTTTTAATTATCTTGCAAACTAATTTGAATTTGAAGAAACTAACACCACCGTTAGATTCCTCACTATCAAAAACCTTGGGGTAGTGCCTTACTTATCTCTTAATCAAAGTCTAATTAGCTTAATTTAATTAGATTAAAAACTTTGAGTTATCAAATTTTGATTGGCTAATACTTTTATTTTATTTTTCTTAGTTAAACAATTTTAATAATTATTCTAAATATATTATAATTAATAGAAAATTCCATATGTCTCATACAAATTTTATCTTAATTTTCTACCTTAAAATTTTATCGTAATAAATTCACAGAGTTCTAACTTTCAGAAAATCCTAATAATTCGAAATTAGCAGTGTAATTCCTTAACTGTATATATTCTTAATCTATATTCAATTATCTATTTATTTGATTACAGTTTACTACAAAATTTTACACTGGAAAGTTTATCCTGGACAGCTGTCTGACACAACGGTCCAGTCAACAAGTAATTCATTTCTCAACTGTATATATTTTAAATCTACATTCAATTGTCTATTTCTTAGGTTACAAATTTATCCAAAATGCTACACTGGAAAATTTTATCCTGGACAGCTGTCTGACACAACTGTCCGATCAACGATAAATTCAGGCCTAAACAAAAGTACTAAAAGACTTAGAAAATTTTACTAAATAGAACTGTATAAATTTTATTATAAAAATATGTACAAAAAGTTGTCTATAAAATACAGTACATAATGGTTTTTAATGGATAAGAATGCACTAGGGATCACGGGGCACCAAATCCCAAAAGTCTTATTTTGGCACGAAAATTACACACTGGGTCGAAAATGCATCACGGGCGCCAAAATTGGACCACAGGGCACCTCAAACCTCAAAACTGAAAAGTGCTCCAAGCATTTTGGTTTTTTATGCATAAGAATGCACCAGGGATCACGACGCACCAAAACCCAAAAGTCTTATTTTCGCATGAAAATTGCACAAATGGCCGAAAATGCACCACCGGCACCAAAATTGGACCACGGGGCACCACGAACCTCAATACTGAAAAGTGTTCTGAGCATTATGGTTTTTTATGCATAAGAATGCACCAGGGATCAACGGGCCACCAAAATCCAAAAGTCTGATTTTCGCACGAAAATTGCACAATGGGTCGAAGATGCACCACGGGCACCAAAATTGGACCACGGGGCACCTCGGACCTCAATACTTAAAAGTGGTCCAAGAATTATAGTTTTTATGCAAAAGAATGCACCATGGATCATGGGCACCAAAACCCAAAAGTCTATTTTCGCACGAAACTTGCACACAAGGCCGAAAATGCATTACCGCCACCAAAATTTTTCCATGGGGGCACCACAGACCTCAAATTGAAAATTGTTCTGAGCAATATGGTTTTTTATGCATAAGAATACACCAGGAATCACGGGGCACAAAAACCCAAAACTCTTATTTTCGCACGAAAATTGCACAATAGACCCAAAATGCACCACGGGAACCAAAGTTGGACCACGGGGCACCTCGGACCTCAAAACTTAAAAGTTCTCTGAGCATTATGGGTTTTTATGCATAAGAATGCACCAGGGAACACAAGGCACTAAAACCCAAAAGTCTTATTTTCACACGAAAATTTCACAAATGGTAGAAAATGCACCACCGGCACCAAAATTGGACCACGACGCACCATGGACCTCAAAATTGAAAAGTGCTCCAAGTATTTTGGTTTTTTATGCATAAGAATACACCAGGGATCATGGGGCACCAACACCAAAAGTCTTATTTTCGCACAAAAATTGTACAATGGGTCGACAATGGGCCATGGGCACCAAAATTGGACCACGGGGCACCTCGGACCTCAAAACTGAAAAGTGCTACGAGCATTATGGTTTTTTATGCAGAAGAATACACCAGGGATCACGGGGCACCAACACCCAAAAGTCTTATTTTCGCACGAAAATTGTACAATGGGTCGAAAATGGGCCATGGGCACCAAAGTTGCTCCACAAGGCACCACAGACCTCAAAACTGAAAACTGTTCTGAGCATTATGGTTTTTTATGCATAAGAATGCACAAGGGATCACGTGGCACCAAAACCCAAAAGTCTTATTTTCGCACAAAAATTTCACAAAAGGCCGAACATGCAACCCCGACACCAAAATTGGACGACGAGGTTCCACGAACCTCAAAACTGAAAAGTGTTCTGAGCATTATGGTTTTTAATGGATAAGAATGCACTAGGGATCACGGGGCACCAAATCCCAAAAGTCTTATTTTCGCACGAAAATTACACACTTGGCCGAAAATGCATCACGGGCAGTAAAATTGGACCTCGGGGCACCACGGACCTCAAAACTGAAAAATGATCCAAGCATTATGGTTGTTTATGCATAAGAATGCACAAGGGATCATGTGGCACCAAAACCCAAAAGTCTTATTTTTGCATGAAAATTTCACAAAAGGCCGAACATGTAACCCCGGCACCTAAATTGGACCACGAGGTTCCACGAACCTCAAAACTGAAAAGTGTTCTGAGCATTATGGTTTTTAATGGATAAGAATGCACTAGGGATCACGGGGCACCAAATCCCAAAAGTCTTATTTTCACACGAAAATTACACACTGGGCCGAAAATGCATTACGGTCACCAAAATTGGACTACGGGACACCTCGGACCTCAAAACTGAAAAGTGCTCAGAGCATTATGGTTTTTTATGCATAAGAATGCACCAGGGATCATGGGGCACCAAAACCCAAAAGTCTTATTTTCGCACGAAAATTGCACAATGGGTCGAAGATGCACCACGGGCACCAAAATTGGAGCACGGGGCACCTCAGACCTCAATACTTAAAAGTGGTCCAAGCATTATAGTTTTTTATGCATAACAACACACCAGGGATCACGGGGCACCAAAACCCAAAAGTCTTATTTTCGCACGAAAATTGCATAAATGGCCGAAATTGCACCACCAGCACCAGAATTGGACCACTGGGCACCATGGACCTCAAGTGTGAAAACTACTCCAAGCACTATGGTTTTTTATGCATACGAATGAACCATGGTTAACGGGGCACGAAATCCCAAAAGTCTTATTTTCGTAAGAAATTTCACAAATGGCCGAAAATGCACCACCGGCACCCAAATTGGACCACAGGGCACCACGGACCTCAAAACTGAAAAGTGCTCCAAGCATTATGGTTTTATATGCTTTATAATGCACGAAAACCCAAAAGTCTTATTTTTGAACGAAAATTGCACAATGGGCCGAAAATGCAACACGGGCACCAAAATTGGACCACTGGGCACCGAGGACCTCAAAACTGAAAAGTGATCCAAGAATTACGGTTTTTTATGCATAAGAATGCACCAGGGATCACGGGGCACCAAAACCCAAAAGTTTTAATTTCGCACGAAAATTGCACAATGGGCCGAAAATGCACCCCCGGCACCAAAATTGGACCACAGGGCACCTGGGACCTCAAAACTGAAAATTGCTCTGAGCGTTATGGGTTTTTTTTTGCATAAGAATGCACTAGGGATCCTGGGGCACCAAAACCGAAAAGTCTTATTTTAGCACGAAAATTGCACAACGGGCTGAAAATGCACCACGGGCACCAAAATTGGACCACGGGGCACCTCGGACTTCAATACTTAAAAGTGGTCTGAGCATTATGGTTTTTTATGCACAAGAATGCACCAGGGATCACAAGGCATGAAAACCCATTTGTGTAATTTTCGCACGAAAATTACACAAATGGTCGAAAATGCATTACCGGCACCAAAATTGGACCACGCAGCACGACGGACCTCAAAACTGAAAAGTGTTCTGAGCATTAAGGTTTTTTATGCAATGCACCAGGGATCACGGGGCACCAAAACCCAAAAGTCTTATTTTCGCACGAAAATTGCACAAATTGCCGAAAATGATTTACCAGCACCAAAATTGGATCACGGGGCACAACGGACCTCACAACTGAAAAGTGTTCCGAGCATTATGGTTTTTTATGCATAAGAATGCGCCTGGGATCACGGGGCACCAAAACCCAAAAGTCTTATTTTTGCACGAAAATTGCACAAATGGCCGAAAATGCTTTACCGGCACCAAAATTGGATCACGGGGCACAACGGACCTCAAAACTGAAAAGTGTTCCGAGCATTATGGTTTTTTATGCATAAGAATGCACCAGGGATCACGGGGCACCAAAACCCAAAAGTCTTATTTTCGCACGAAAATTGCAAAATGGGCCGAAAATGCACCACGGGAACCAAAATTGGACCACGTGGCACCACGGACCTCAAAACTGAAAAGTGTTCCGAGCATTATGGTTTTTTATGCATAAGAATACACCAGGGATCACGGGGCACCAAAACCTAAAACTCTTATTTTCGCACGAAAATTGCACAAATGGCCGAAAATGCATTACCGGCACCAAAATTGGACCACGAGGCACCTCGGACCTCAATAATTAAAAGTGGTCCAAGCATTATAGTTTTTATGCATAAGAATGCACCAGGGATCACGGGGCACCAAAACCCAAAATTCTTATTTTCGCACAAAAATTGCATAATGGGCCTAAAATGCACCATCGACACCAAAATTGGGCCACGGGGCACCACGGACCTCAAAACTGAAAAGTGTTCCAAGCATTATGGTTTTTTATGCATAAGAATGCACCAGGGATCACGGGGCACCAAAACCCAAAAGTCTTATTCTCGCACGAAAATTGTACAATGGGCAGAAATGCACCACAGACACCAAAATTGGACAACGGCGCACCTCAAACCTTAAAACTTAAAAGTTCTCTGAGCATTATGGTTTTTTATGCATAAGAATGCACCAGGGATTATGGGGCACCAAAACTCAAAAGTCTTATTTTCGCACGAAAATTGCACAAATCGACGAAAATGATTTACCAGCACCAAAATTGGATCACGGGGCACAACGGACCTCACAACTGAAAAGTGTTCCGAGCATTATGCTTTTTTATGCATAAGAATGCGCCTGGGATCACGGGGCACCAAAACCCAAAAGTCTTATTTTCGCACGAAAATTGCACAAGTGGCCGAAAATGCTTTACCGGCACCAAAATTGGATCACGGGGCACAACGGACCTCAAAACTGAAAAGTGTTCTGAGCATTATGGTTTTTTATGCATAAGAATGCACCAGGGATCACGGGGCACCAAAACCCAAAAGTCTTATTTTCGCACGAAAATTGCAAAATGGGCCGAAAATGCACCACGGGAACCAAAATTGGACCACGTGGCACCACGGACCTCAAAGTGAAAAGTGTTCCGAGCATTATGGTTTTTTATGCATAAGAATACACCAGGGATCACGGGGCACCAAAACCTAAAACTCTTATTTTCGCACGAAAATTGCACAAATGGCCGAAAATGCATTACCGGCACAAAAATTGGACCACGAGGCACCTCGGACCTCAATAATTAAAAGTGGTCCAAGCATTATAGTTTTTATGCATAAGAATGCACCAGGGATCACGGGGCACCAAAACCCAAAATTCTTATTTTCGCACAAAAATTGCATAATGGGCCTAAAATGCACCATCGACACCAAAATTGGGCCACGGGGCATGACGGACCTCAAAACTGAAAAGTGTTCCAAGCATTATGGTTTTTTATGCATAAGAAAGCACCAGCGATCACGGGGCACCAAAACCCAAAAGTCTTATTCTCGCACGAAAATTGAACAATGGGCAGAAATGCACCACAGACACCAAAATTGGAAAACGGCGCACCTCGAACCTTAAAACTTAAAAGTTCTCTGAGCATTATGGTTTTTTATGCATAAGAATGCACCAGGGATTATGGGGCACCAAAACTCAAAAGTCTTATTTTCGAACGAAAATTTCACAAATGACTGAAAATGCACCACCGACACCAAAATTGGACCGCGGGACACCACGAACCTCAAAATTGAAAAGTGCAATGAGCATTATGGTTTTTTATGCATAAGAATGCACCAGGGATGATGGGGCACCAAAACCCAAAAGTCTTATTTTCGTAGGAAAATTGCACAAATTGCCAAAAATGCTTTACCAGCACCAAAATTGGATCACGGGGCACAACGGACCTCACAATTGAAAAGTGTTCCGAGCATTATGGTTTTTTATGCATAAGAATGCGCTTGGGATCACGGGGCACCAAATCCCAAAAGTCTTATTTTCGCACGAAAATTGCACAAATGGCCGAAAATGCTTTACCGGCACCAAAATTGGATCACGGGGCACAACGGACCTCAAAACTGAAAAGTGTTCCGAGCATTATGGTTTTTTATGCATAAGAATGCACCAGGGATCACGGGGCACCAAAACCCAAAAGTCTTATTTTCGCACGAAAATTGCACAATGGGCCGAAAATGCACCACGGGAACCAAAATTGGACCACGTGGCACCACGAACCTCAAAACTGAAAAGTGTTCCGAGTATTATGGTTTTTTATGCATAAGAATACACCAGGGATCACGGGGCACCAAAACCCAAAATTCTTATTTTCGCACGAAAATTGCATAATGGGCCTAAAATGCACCATCGACACCAAAATTGGGCCACGGGGCACCACGGACCTCAAAACTGAAAAGTGTTCCAAGCATTATGGTTTTTTATGCATAAGAATGCACCAGGGATCACGGGGCACCAAAACACAAAAGTCTTATTCTCGCACGAAAATTGTACAATGGGCAGAAATGCACCACAGACACCAAAATTGGACAATGGCGCACCTCGAACCTTAAAACTTAAAAGTTCTCTGAGCATTATGGTTTTTTATGCATAAGAATGCACCAGGGATTATGGGGCACCAAAACTCAAAAGTCTTATTTTCGAACGAAAATTTCACAAATGACTGAAAATGCACCACCGACACCAAAATTGGACCGCGGGACACCACGAACCTCAAAATTGAAAAGTGCAATGAGCATTATGGTTTTTTATGCATTAGAATGCACCAGGGATGATGGGGCACCAAAACCCAAAAGTCTTATTTTCGTAGGAAAATTGCACAAATTGCCAAAAATGCTTTACCAGCACCAAAATTGGATCACGGGGCACAACGGACCTCACAACTGAAAAGTGTTCCGAGCATTATGCTTTTTTATGCATAAGAATGCGCCTGGGATCACGGGGCACCAAAACCCAAAAGTCTTATTTTCGCACGAAAATTGCACAAATGGCCGAAAATGCTTTACCGGCACCAAAATTGGATCACGGGGCACAACGGACCTCAAAACTGAAAAGTGTTTCGAGCATTATGGTTTTTTATGCATAAGAATGCACCAAGGATCACGGGGCACCAAAACCCAAAAGTCTTATTTTCGCACGAAAATTGCACAATGGGCCGAAAATGCACCACGGGAACCAAAATTGGACCACGTGGCACCACGAACCTCAAAACTGAAAAGTGTTCCGAGCATTATGGTTTTTTATGCATAAGAATACACCAGGGATCACGGGGCACCAAAACCTAAATTTCTTATTTTTGCACGAAAATTGCACAAATGACCGAAAATGCATTACCGGCACCAAAATTAGACCACGGGGCACCTCAGACCTCAATACTTAAAAGTGGTCCAAGCACTATAGTTTTTTATGCATAACAATGCACCAGGGATCATTGGGCACCAAAACCTAAAAGCCTTATTTTCGCTCGAAAATTGCACAATTAGCCAAAAATGCATCACCGACACCAAAATTGGACCACAGGGCACCACGGACTTCAAAACTGAAAAGTGTTCCAAGCATTATGGTTTTTTATGCATAAGAATGCACCATGGATCACGGGGCACCAAAACCCAAAAGTCTTATTCTCGCACGAAAATTGTACAATGGGCAAAAATGCACCACAGACACCAAAATTGGACAACGGGGCACCTCGAACCTTAAAACTTAAAAGTTCTCTGAGCATTATGGTTTTTTATGCATAAGAATGCACCAGGGATCATGGGGCACGAAAACTCAAAAGTCTTATTTTCGAACGAAAATTTCACAAATGACTAAAAATGCACCACCTACACCAAAATTGGACCGCGGGACACCACGAACCTCAAAATTGAAAAGTGCAATGAGCATTATGGTTTTTTATGCATAAGAATGCACCAGGGATCATGGGGCACCAAAACCCAAAAGTCTTATATTCGCATGAAAATTGCACAATGGACCGAAAATGCATCATGGGCACCAAAACTGGACGACGGGGCACCTGTGACCTCAAAACTTAAAAGTTCTCCAAGAATTATGGTTTTTTATGGATTAGAATGCACCAGGGATCACGGGGTACCAAAACCCAACAGTCTTATTTTTGCACAAAAATTGCAAAATGGCCTGAAAATGCACCACGGGCACCAAAATTGGACCACGGGGCACCTCGGACCTCAAAACTTAAAAGTGCTATGAGAATTATGGTTTTTTATGCATAAGAATGCACCAGGGATCACGGGTCACTAAAACCCAAAAGTATTATTTTCGCACCAAAATTGCACAATGGGCAGAAAATGCCCCACGGGCACCAAAATTGGACCACCGGGCACCAAGGACCTCAAAACTGAAAAGTGTTCCGAGCATTATGGTTTTTCTTTGCATAAGAATGCACTAGGCATCACGGGGCACCAAAACCCAAAAGTCTTATTTTCGCACGAAAATTGCACAATGGGCCGAAAATGCATCACTGCCACCAAATATAGACCCCGGGGCTCGACGGACCTCAACACTGAAAAGTGTTCCGAGCATTATGGTTTTTTATGCATAAGAATACACTAGGGATCACGGGGCACCAAAACCCAAAAGTCTTATTTTCGCACGAAAATTGCACAATTGGCCGAAAATGCACTATGGGCACCAAAGTTGGACCACGGGGCACGTCGGACCTCAAAACTTAAAAGTTCTCCGAGCATTATGAAATATTATGCATAAGAATGCACCAGGGTTCACAGGGCACCAAAACCTAAAAGTCTTTTTTTCGCACGAAAATTTCACAGATGGCCGAAAATCCACCACCGGAACGAAAATTGGGCCACAACGCACCACAGACCTCAAAACTGAAAAGTGTTTCGAGTATTATGGTTTTTTATGCATAAGAATGCACCAGGGATCACGGGGCACCAAAACCCAAAAGTTTTATTTTCGCACGAAAATTGAACAAAGGGCCGAAAATGCACCACGGGCACCAAAATTGGACCACGGGGCACCTCGGACCTCAAAACTGAAAAGTGCACCGAGCGTTATGGTTTTTTATGCATAAGAATGCCCCAGGGATCACGGGGCACCAAAACCCAAAAGTCTTATTTTTGCCCGAAAAATGAACTAATGTCCGAAAATGCACACCCGACACAAAAAATGGAACACGGGGCACCACGAACCTCAAGACAGAAAAGTGTTCTGAGCTTTTTTTTATGCATTAGAATGCACCAGGGATCACGGGGCACCAAAACCCAAAAGTCTTATTTTCGCACGAAAATTGCACAAATGGCCGAAAACGCACCACCAGCACCAGTATTGGACCACATGGCACCATGGACCTCAAAAGTGAAAAGTGCTCTGGGCATTATGGTTTTTTATGCATAAGAATGCACCAGGGATCACGGGGCACCAAAAACCAAAAGTCTTATTTTCACATGAAAATTGTACAAATGGCTGAAAATGTACCACGAGCATCAAAATTGGACCATGGCGCACCTCAGACCTCAAAACTGAAAGGTGCTCTGAGCATTATGGTTTTTTATGCATAAGAATGCACCAGGAATCACGGGGCAGCAAGATCCAAAAGTCTTATTTTCGCATGAAAATTGCACAATGGGACGAAAATGCACCACGGGCACAAAAATTGAAGCGCGGGGCACCACGGTCCTCAAAACTGAAAAGTGTTGTGAGCATTATAGTTTTTTATACATAAGAATACACCAGGGTTCACAGGGCACCAAAACCCAAAAGTCTTATTTTTGCACGAAAATTGCACAAATGGCCGAAAATGCACCACCGGAACGAAAATTGGACCACAGGGCACCACAGACCTAAAAACTGAAAAGTGTTCCAAGCATTATGGTTTTTTATGCATAAGAATGCACCAGGGATCACAGAGCAGCAACACTCAAATTTCTTATTTTCGCACAAAAATTGCACAAATGGCCGAAAATGCACCACCGGCACCAGAATTGGACCACGGGGCACCATGGACCTCAAAAGTGAAAAGTGCTCTGGGCGTTATGGTTTTTTATGGATAAGAATGCACCAGGGATCACGAGGCACCAAAATCCAAAAGTCTAATTTTCGCATGAAAATTGCACAAATGGCTGAAAATGTACCACGAGCACCAAAGTTGGACCACGATGCACCTCAGACCTCAAAACTGAAAGGTGCTCCGAGCATTATGGTTTTTTATGCATAAGAATGCACCAGGGATCACGGGGCACCAAGATCCAAATGTCTTATTTTCGCATGAAAATTGCCCAAATGGCTGAAAATGTACCACGGGCACCAAAATTGGACCACGGGGCACCTCGGACCTCAAAATTGAAAGGCGCTCTGAGCATTATGGTTCTTTTTGCATAAGAATGCACTAGGGATCAAGGGGCACCAAAACCCAAAAGTCTTATTTTCGGATGATAATTGCACAAATGGCCGAAAATGCACCACCGACACCAAAATTGGACCACGGGCACCTGGGACCTCAAAACTGAAAGGTGCTCCGAGCATTATGGTTTTTGATGCATAAGAATGGACCAATGATCATGGGGCACCAAGATCCAAATGTCTAATTTTCGCACGAAAATTGCACAATGGGCAGAAGATGGACCACGGGCACCAAAATTGGACCGTGGGGCACGTCGGACCTCAAAACTGAAAAGTGCTCCAAGCATTATGGTTTTTTATGCATAAGAATGCACCAGGGTTCACGGGGCACCAAAACCGAAAAGTATTATTTTCTCACGAAAATTGCACAATGGGCCGAAAATGCACCACGGTGCACCTCGGACCTCAAAACTGAAAAGTGCTCCGAGCATTATGGTTTTTTATGCATAAGAATGCACCAGGGAGCACGGGGCACCAAAACCCAAAAGTCTTCTTTTCGCATGAAAATTGCACAAATGGCCGAAAATGCACCACAGGCACCTCGGACCTCAAAACTGAAAAGTGCTCTGAGCATGATGGTTTTTTATGGATAAGAATGCACCAGGGATCACGGACACCAAAACCCAAATGTCTTATTTTCGCACGAAAATTGCACAAATGGCCGAAAATGCACCATCGGCACCAAAATTGGACCACAGGGCACCTTGGACCTCAAAACTGAAAAGTGCTCCGAGCATTATGGTTTTTCATCCATAAGATTGCACCAGGGATCACGGGGCACCAAAACCCAAAAATCTGTTTTTCGCACGGAGATTGCACAATGTATCGAAAATACACCACGGGCACAAAAATTGGACCACGGGGAACCTCGGACCTCAAAACTGAAAAGTGCTCGAAGCATTATGGTTTTTTATGCATAAGAATGCACCAGGGATCACGGGAACCAAGATCCAAAAGTCTTATTTTCGCACGAAAATTGCACAGTGGGCCGAAAATGCACCATGGGCACCAAAATTGGACCGCGGGGCACGTCGAACCTCATAACTGAAAAGTACTCCGACAATTATGGTTTTTTATGCATAAGAATGCACAAGGGATCACGGGGCACCAAAACCCAAATGTCTTCTTTTCGCAGGAAAATTGCACAAATGGCAGAAAATGCACCATCGACACCAAAATTGGACCACGGGGCACCACCGACCTCAAAAAATGAAAGGTGCTCCGAGCATTATGGGTTTTTATGAATAAGAATGCACTAGCGATCATGGGGCACCAAGATCCAAAGGTCTTATTTTCGTACGAACATTGCACAATGGGTCGAAATTGCACCACGGGCACCAAAATTCGACCGCGGGGCACGTCGGACCTCAAAACTGAAAAATGCTATGATTATTATGGTTTTTTATGCATTCGAATGCACCAGGGATCACAGGCACCAAAACCCAAAAGTCTTATTTTTGGACGAAAATTTCACAAATGGCAGAAAATGAACCACCGGCACGAAAATTGGATCACAGGGCACCACAGACCTCAAAACCAAAAAGTGCTGCAAGCATTGTGGTTTTTTATGCTTTATAATGCACCAGGGATCACGGGGCACTTAAACTTAAAAGTCTTATTTTCGAAAGAAAATTGGATAATGGGCCGAAAATGCACTACAAGCACCAAAACTGGACGACGGGGCACCTGGGACCTCAAAACTTAAAATTGGACCACCAAATCCCAAAAGTGTTATTTTCGCACTAAAATTTCACAAACGGCCGAAAATGCACCACCGGTACCAAAATTGGACCATGGGGAACCACGGACCTCAAAACTGAAAAGTGCTCCAAGCATTATGGTTTTTTATGCATAAGAAAGCACCAGGGATCACGGGAAACCAAAACCCAAAAGTCTTATTTTCGCACGAAAATTGCACACATGGCCGAAATTGCAACATCGGAACCAGAATTGGACCACGGGGCACCATGGACCTCAAAAGTGAAAAGTGCTCCGAGCATTTGGGTTTTTTATGCATAAGAATGCACCAGGGATCACGGGGCACCAAAACCCAAAAGTGTTATTTTCGCAGGAAAATTGCACAATGAGCCGAAAATGCACCACGTTCACCAAAATTGGACCATTGGGCACCTCGGACCTCAAAACTAAAAAGTGCTCCGATCATTATGGTTTTTTATGCACAAGAACGCACTAGGGATCATGGGGCACCAAAACCCAAAAGTCTTATTTTCGCACGAAAATTGCCCAAATGGCCGAAAATGCACCACCGGCACCAGATTGGACCACGAGGCACCATGGACCTCAAAAGTGAAAAGTGCTCCGAGAATTATGATTTTATGCATAAGAATGCACCAGGGATCACAGGGCATCAAAACCCAAAAGTCTTATTTTCGCACGAAAATTGCACAATGGGTGAAAAATGCACCACGGGCACACAAATTTGACCAAGGGGCACGTTGGACCTCAATACTTAAAAGTTCTCCGAGCATTATGGTTTTTTATGCATAAGAATGCACCAGGGATCATAGGGCACCAAAACCCAAAAGTCTTATTTTCGCACGAAAATTTCACAAATGGCCGACAATGCAGCACCGGCACCAAAATTGGACCACGGGGCACCATGAACCTCAAAATTGAAAAGTGTTCTGAGCATTATGGTTTTTTATGCATAAGAATGCACCAGGAATCATGGGGCACCAAAACCCAAAAGTCTTATTTTCGCACAAAAATTGCACAATGGGCCGAAAATGGACCCCGGGCACCAAAATTAGACCACAGGGCACCTCGGACCTAAAAACTGATAAGTGCTCTGAGCATTATGGTTTTTTTTTGCATAAGAATGCACCAGGGATCACGGGGCACCAAAACCCAAAAGTCTTATTTTCGCACGAAAATTGGACAATGGGCCGAAAATGCAGCACGACCACCAAAATTGGAAAACGGGGCACCACGAAACTCAAAAGTCGAAAGTGTTCCGAGCATTATGGTTTTTTATTCTTAAGAATGCACTAGGGATCACTGGGCACCAAAACGCAAAATTCATATTTTTGCACGAAATTTCACAATGGGCCTAAAATGCACCACAGGCACCAAAATTGGACAACCGGGCACCACGGACCTCAAAACTGAAGAGTGCTCCAAGAATTATGGTTTTTTATGCATAAGAATGCACCAGGGATCATGGAGCACCACAACCCAAAAGTCTTATTTTTGCACGCAAATTGTACAAATGGCCGAAAATGCACCACCGGCACCAAAATTGTACCACGGGGAACCACAGACCTCAAAACTGAAAAGTGTTCCGAGCATTATGGTTTTTTATGCCTAAGAATGCACCAAGGATCATGGGGCAGCAAAACCCAAAAGTCTTATTTTCGCACGAAAATTGAAGGGCCGAAAATGCACCACGGGAACCAAAATTGGACCACGTGGCACCTCGGACCTCAAAACTGAAAAGTGCTTTGAGCATTATGGTTTTTTATGCATAAGAATGCACCAGGGTTCACAGGGCACCAAATCCCAAAAGTCTTATTTTCGCACAAAAATTTCACAAATGGTCGAAAATGCACCACCATCACCAAAATTGGACCACGGGGCACCACGGACCTCAAAACTGAAAAGTGCTCCGAGCATTATGGTTTTTATGCATAAGAATGCACCAGGGATCACGGGGCACCAAAACCAAAAAGTCTTATTTTCGCACGAAAATTGCACAATGGGCCGAAAATGCACGATGGGCACCAAAATTGGACATAGGGGCACCTCGGACCTCAAAACTGAAAAGTGCTCCGAGCATTATGGTTTTTCATGCATAACAATGCACCAGGGATCACGGGGCACCAAAACCCAAAAGTCTTATTTTCGCATGAACATTGCACAAATGGCCAAAAATGCACCACCGGCACCAAAATTGGACCACGGGGCACGTCGGACCTCAAAACTGAAAAGTGCTTTGAGCATTATGGTTTTTTATGCATAAGAATGCACTAGGGTTCACAGGGCACCAAATCCCAAAAGTCTTATTTTCGCACGAAAATTTCACAAATGGCCGAAAATGCACCACCGACACCAAAATTGGACCACGGGGCTCCACAGACCTCAAAACTGAAAAGTGCTCCAAGTATTATGGTTTTTTATGCATAAGAATGCAGCAGGGATCATGGGGTACCAAAACCTAAAAGTCTTATTTTCGCACAAAAATTTCACAAATGGCCGAAAATGCACCACTGGCAGCAAAATTGGACCACGGGGCATGTCGGACTTCAAAACTGAAAAGTGCTCCAAGTATTATGGTTTTTTATGCATAAGAATGCACCAAGGATCATGGGGCACCAAAACCTAAAAGCCTTATTTTCGCACGAAAATTTCACAAATGGTCGAAAATGCACCACTGGTACCAAAATTGGACCACGGGGCACCACGGACCTCAAAACAGAAAAGTGCTCCAAGCATTATGGATTTTTATGCATAAGAATGCACCAGGGATCACGGGGCACCAAGACCCAAAAGTCTTATTTTCGCACGAAAATTGTACAAATGGCCGAAAATGCACCACCGGCACCAAAATTTTACCACGGGGCACCTCAAACATCAAAACTGAAAATGTTTCGAGCATTATGGTTTTTTATGCGTACGTATGCACCAAGGATCATGGGGCACCAAAACCCAAAAGTCTTATTTCCGCACGAAAATTGCACAATGGGCCGAAAATGCACCACGGGCACCAAAATTTGACCACTGGACACCACGGACCTCAAAATTGAAAAGTGCTCCGAGCATTATGGTTTTTTATGTATAAGAATGCACTAGGTATCACGGGGCACAAAAACCCAAAAGTCTTATATTTGCACGAAAATTGGATAAATGGCCGAAAATGCACCACCGACACCAAAATTGGACCTCGGGGCACCACGGACCTCAAAACTGAAAAGTGCTCTGAGCATTATGGTTTTTATGCATAAGAAGGCACCAGAGATTACACGGCACCAAAACCCAAAAGTCTTATTTTCGTACGAAAATTGCACAATGTGCCGAAAATGCACCACGGGCACCAAAATTGGACGACGGGGAACCTCGGACATCAAAACTGAAAAGTGCTCCAAGCATTATGGTTTTTTATGCATAAGAATGCACCAGGGATCACGGCGCACCAAAACCCAAAAGTCTTATTTTCGCACGAAAATTGCACAAATGGCAAAAAATGCACCACCTGCACAAAAATTGGACAATGGGGCACCACAGACCTCAAAACTGAAAAGTGCTACATGCATTATGGTGTTTTATGCATTAGAATGCCACAAGGATCACAGAGCAGCAAAACCCAAAAGTCTTATTTTGGCACAGAAATTGCACCATGGACCAAAAATGCACCACGGACACCAAAATTGGACCACAGGGCACCTCGGACCTCAAAACTGAAAAGTGCTCCAAGCATTATGGCTTTTTATGCATAAGAATGCAGCAGGGATCACGGGGAACAAAACCCCAAAAGTCTTATTTTCGCACAAAAATTGCACAATGGGCCGAAAATGCACCACGAGCAACAAAATTGGACAACGGGGCACCTCGGACCTCAGAACTGAAAAGTGTTCCAAGCATTTTGGTTTTTTATGCATAAGAATGCACTAGGGATCACAGGGCACAAAAACCCAAAAGTTTTATTTTCGCACCAAAATTGCACCATGTACCGACAATGCACCACGAGCACCAAAATTTTACCACTGGACACCACGGACCTCAAAGCTGAAAAGTGCTATGAGCATTATGGTTTTTATGTATAAGAATACACCAGGTATCACGGGGCACAAAAACCCAAAAGTCTTATTTTTGTACGAAAATTGCACAATGGGCCGAAAATGCACCACGGGCAGCAAAATTGGATGACGGGGAACCTCGGACCTCAAAACTGAAAAGTCCTCTGAGCATTATGGTTTTTTATGCATAAGAATGCACTAGGGATCACGGGGCACAAAAATGCAAAAGTCTTATTTTCGCAAGAAAATTGCATAAATGGCCGAAAATGCACCAGCGACACCAAAATTGGACAACGGGGCACCACGAACCTCTAAACTGAAAAGTGTTCTGAGCATTATGGTTTTTTATGCATAAGAATGCACCAGCCATCACGGGACACCAAAATCCAAAAGTCTTATTTTCGTATGAAAATTGCACCATTTGCGGAAAATGCACCACGGGCACAAAAATTTGACCACTGGACACCACTGGACAACAAAATTGGACCACGGGGAACCTCGGTCCTCAAAACTAAAAGTGCTCCAAGAATTATGGTTTTTAATGCATAAGAATGCACTAGGGATCACAGGGCACCAAAACCCAAAAGTCTTATTTTCGCACGAAAATAGCACAATGGGCCGAAAATGCACCACGAGCACCAAAATTAGACAACGGGGCATGTTGGACCTCAAAACTGAAAAGTGCTACAAGCATTATGGTTTTTTATGCATAAGAATGCACTAGGGTTCATAGGGCACAAAAACCCAAAAGTTTTATTTCCGCAAGAAAATTGAACCATGTGCCGAAAATGCACAACGGGCACCAAAATTCGACCACTGGACACCCCGGACCTCAAAACTGAAATGTTCTCCGACCATTATGGTTTTTTATGTATAAGAATGCACCAGGTATCACAGGGCTCCAAAACCCAAAAGTCTTATTTTCGCACGAAAATTGCACAAATGGCCGAAAATGCACCACGGGCACAAAAATTGGAGCACGGGGAACCTGGGACCTTAAAAATTAAAAGTGCTCCAAGAAATATGGTTTTTTATGCATAAGAATGCAGCAGAGATCAGGGGGGACCAAAACCCAAAAATCTTATTTTCGCACGAAAATTTCACAAATGGCCGTAAATGCACCACCGGCACCAAAATTGGGCCATGGGGCACCACGGACCTCAAAACTGAAAAGTGTTCCAAGCATTATGGTTTTTTATGCATACGAATGCACTAGGGATCACGGGGCACCAAAACCCAAAAGTCTTATTTTTGCACGAAAATTGCACAAAGGGCCGAAAATGCACCACCGGCACCAAAATTGGACCACGGGGAACCACGGACCTCAAATCTTAAAAGTGTTCCGAGCATTATGGTTTTTTATGTATTAGAATGCACCAGGGATCACGGGGCACCAAAACCCAAAAGTCTTATTTTCACACGAAAATTTCGCAAATGGCCAAAAATGCACCACCGATACAAAAATTGGAGCACGGGGCACCATGGACCTCAAAACTGAAAAGTGCTCCAAGCATTATGGTTTTTTATGCATAGTGATGCACCAGGGATCAGGGGGCACAAGAACCCAAAAGCCTTATTTTCGCACGAAAATTGCACAAATGAACGAAAATGCACCACGGGCAGCAAAATTCGACCACGGGGCACCTTGAACCTCAATACCTAAAAGTGCTCTGAGAACTATGGTTTTTAGGCATACGAATGCACCAGGGATCATGGGGTACCAAAACTCAAAAGTCTTATTTTCGCACGAAAATTGCACAAATGGTCGAAAATACACCACAAGCACCAAAATTAATCCATGGGGCACCACGAACCTCAAAACTAAAAAGTGTTCCAAGCATTATGGTTTTTTATGCATAAGAATGCATCAAGGATCACGGGGCTAAAAAACCAAAAAGTCTTATTTTCGCAAGAAAATTGCACCAAGGGCCGAAAATGCACCATGGGCACCGAAATTCGACCACGGGGCAAGTCGCACCTCAAAACTGAAAAGTGCTCCAAGCATTATGGGTTTTTATGCATAAGAATGCACCAAGGATCATGGGGCACCAAATGCAAAAGTCTTGTTTTCACACGAAAATTGAAGAAATGGTCGTACATGCACCACGGGCACCAAAATTGGACCACGAGGCACCACGAACCTCAAAACTGAAAAGTGTTCCGAGCATTATGGTTTTTTATGCATAAGAATGCACCAGGGATCAAGGGGCACCAAATCCCAAAAGACTTATTTGCGCATGAAAATTGCACAATGGGCCAAAAATGCACCACCGACACAAAAATTGGACTACGGTGCACCACGAACCTCAAAACTAAAAAGTCTTCTGATCATTATGGTTTTTTATGCATAAGAATGCACCACGGATCACGGGGCACGAAAACCCAAAAGTCTTATTTTCGCACGAAAATTTCACCAATGGCCGAAAATGCACCACCGGCACCAAAATTGGACCACGGGGACACCACGGACCTCAAAACTGAATAGTGCTCCAAGCAATATGGTTTTCTATGCGTAAGAATGCACCGGGGTTCACAGGGAACCGAACCCCAAAAGTCTTATTTTCGCACGAAAATTGCACAAATGGCCGAAAATGCACCACCGACACCACAACTGGACAACGGGGCACCATGGACCTCAAAACTGGAAAGTGTTCCGAGCATTATGGTTTTTTATGCATAAGAATGCACCAAGGATCACAGGGCACCAAAACCCAAAAGCGTAATTTTCGCACAAAAATTACACAATGGGCCGAAAATGCACCACTGGCACCAAAATTAGACCACGAGGCACCTCGGACCTGAATATTGAAAAGTGCTATGAGCATTATGGGTTTTTATGCATAAGAATGAACCAGGGATCACGGGGCACCAAAACCCAAAAGTCTTATTTTCGCACGAAAATTGCACAATGGGCCGAAATAGCACCACAGGCACCAAAATTGGACCACAGGGCACCTGGGACCTCAAAACTTAAAAGTGGTCCAAGCATTATGGTTTTTGATGCATAAGAATGCACCAGGGATCACGGGGCACCAAAACCAAAAAGTCTTACTTTTTTAGCACGAAAATTTCACAAATGGCCGAAAATGCACCACCGGCACTAAAATTTGACCACGGACCTCAAAACTGAAAAGTGCTATGAGCATTGCACCAGGGTTCTCAGGGCACCAAAATCCAAAAGTCTTATTTTGGCACGAAAATTTCACAAATGGCCGAAATTGTACCACCGGCACACAAATTGGACCACGAGGCACCACGAACCTCAAAACTGAAAAGTGCTCCAAGCATTATGGTTTTTTGTGCATAAGAATGCACCAGGGATCACGGGGCACCAAAACCCAAAAGTCTTATTTTCGCACGAAAATTTGACAAATGGCCGAAAATGCATTACCGGCACAAAAATTGGTCCCCGGTGCATCTCAGACCTCAAAACTGAAAAGTGTTCCAAGCATTATGGTTTTTTATGCTTAAGAATGCACTAGGGAACACGGGGCACCCAAACCCGAAAGTCTTATTTTCACATGAAAATTACAGGAAGGGCCGAAAATGCACCACGATCACCAAAATTGGGCCACGGGGCACCTCAGACCTCAAAACTAAAAAGTTCTATGGTCATTATGGTTTTTTATGCATAAGAATGCAACAGGGATCACGGGGCACCAAAACCCAAAACCCTTAATTTCGCACGAAAATTGCACAAATGGTCGAAAATGCACCACCGGCACCAAAATTTGACCAAGGGGCACCACGGACGTCAAAACTAAATAGTGTTCTGAGCATTATGGTTTTTTATGCTAAAGAATGCACCAAGGATCACGGGGCACCAAACCCCAAAAGTCTTATTTTCGCACGAAAATTTCACAAATGGCCGAAAATGCACCACCGACACCAAAATTGGACCACAGGCCACCACGGACCTCAAAACTGAAAAGTGCTCCAAGCTATATGGTTTTTTATGCATCAGAATGCACCAAGATTCACGGGAAACCAAAACCCAAAGGTCTTATTTTCCAACGAAAATTGAACAAAGGGCCGAAAATGCACCACTGGCACTAAAATTGGACCACGGGGCACCTCGGATGTCAAAACTGAAAAGTGCTATGAGCATTATGGTTTTTTATGCATAAGAATGCACCGGGGTTCACAGGGAACCAAACCCCAAAATTCTTATTTTCGCACGAAAATTGCATAATGGGCCGAAAAAGCACCACAGGCACAAAAATTGCACCACGGGGCACCTGGGACCTCAAAACTTAAAAGTGGTCCAAGCATTATAGTTTTTTATGCATAAGAATGCATCAGGGATCATGGGGCACCAAAACCAAAAAGTCTTATTTTCGCACGAAAATTTCACAAATGGCCGAAATTGTACCACCGGCACCAAAATTGGACCACGGGGCACCACGGACCTCAAAACTGAAAATTTCTGCAAGAATTATGGCTTTTTATGCATCAGAATGCACCAGGGATCACGGGGCACCAAAACCCAAAAGTCTTATTTTTGCACGAAAATTGCACAAATGGCCGAAAATGCACTACTGACACAAAAGTTGGACCACGGGGCACCACGAACCTCAAAACTAAAAAGTCTTCTGATCATTATGGTTTTTTATGCATAAGAATGCGCCACGGATCACGGGGCACCAAAACCCAAAAGTCTTATTTTCGCACGAAAATTTCACCAATGGCCGAAAATGCACCACCAGCACCAAAATGTGACCACGGGGCACCACGGACCTCAAAACTGAAAAGTGCTCCAAGCATTATGGTTTTTTGTGCATAAGAATGCACCAGGGATCACGGGGCACCAAAACCCAAAAGTCTTATTTTTGCCCAAAAATTGCATAATGGGCCGAAAATGCACCACGAGCATCAAAATTGGACCACGAGGCACCTCAGACCTCAAAACTAAAAAGTGCTCCAAGCATTATGGTTTTTTATGCTTAAGAATGCACCAGGGAACACGGGGCACCCAAACCCAAAAGTCTTATTTTCGCATGAAAGTTACAGGAAGGGCCGAAAATGCACCACGAGCACCAAAATTGGGCCACGGGGGACCTTAGACCTCAAAACTGAAAAGTGCTATGGTCATTATGGTTTTTTATGCATAAGAATGCACCAGGGATCACGGGGCACCAAAACCCAAAAGCCTTAATTTCGCACGAAAATTGCACAAATGGCAGAAAATGCACCCTCGGCACCACAACTGGACAACGGGGCACCACGGATCTCAAAACTGAATAGTGTTCTAATCATTATGGTTTTTTATGCATAAGAATGCACCACGGATCACGGGGCACCAAAACCTAAAAGTCTTACTTTCGCACGAATATTTCACCAATGGCCGAAAATGCACCACCGGCATCAAAATTGGACCACGGGGCACCATGGACCTCACAACTGAAAATTACTCCAAGCATTATGGTTTTTTATGCATAACAATGCACTGGGGTTCACAGGGAACCGAACCCCAAACGTCTTATTTTCGCACGAAAATTGCACAAATGGCCGAAAATGCACCACCGGCACCACAACTGACAGGTTGGAACCATGGACCTCAAAACTGAAAAGTGTTCCGAGCATTATGGTTTTTTATGCATAAGAATGCACCACGGATCACGGGGCACCAAAACCCAAAAGCCTAATTTTCGCACAAAAATTACACAATGGGCCGAAAATACACCATTGGCACCAAAATTATTTTCGCACAAAAATTGCACAAATGGCCGAAAATGCACCACCGGCACTACAATTCGACAACGGGGCACCACGGACCTCAAAACTGAAAAGTGCTCCAAGCATTATTGTTTTCTACGCATAAAAATGCACTAGGGATCACGGGGCACCAAAACCCAAAAGTCTTATTTTCACACGAAAATTGCACAAATGGACGAAAATGCACCACCGACACCCAAATTGGACCACAGGGCACCACAAACCTCAAAACTGAAAAGTGTTCCGAGCATTATGGTTTTTTATGCATAAGAATGTACCAGGGATCACGGTGCACCAAAACCCAAAAGTCTTATTTTCGCACGAAAATTGCACAATGGGCTGAAAATGCACCACGGGGCACGTCGGACCTCAAAACTGAAAAGAGCTCCGAGCATTATGGTTTTTTATGCATAAGAATGCACCAGGGATGATGGGGCACCACAACCAAAAAGTCTTATTTTCACATGAAAATTGCACAAAGGGCCATAAATGCACCACGGGCACCAAAATTTGACCACGGGGCACCTCAGAACTCAAAATTGAAAAGTTCTATGATCATTATGGTTTTTTATGCACAAATGGCCGAAGATGCACCCCCAACACCAAAATTGGACCACGGGGAACCACGAACCTCAAAACTGAAAAGTGTTTCTAGCATTATGGTTTTTTGTGCAAAAGAATGCACCAAGGATCACGGGGCACCAAAACCCAAAAGTCTTATCTTCACAAGAAAACTGCACAAAGGGCCGAAAATGCACCACGGGCACCAAAATTGGACCACGGGGCAGCTCGGACCTCAATACTTAAAAGTGCTCCAAGCATTATGGTTTTTATGCATAAGAATGCACCAGGGTTCACGGGGTACCAAACCCCAAAAGTCTTATTTTCTCACAAAAATTGCGCAAATGGCAGGAAATGCACCACCGGCACCAAAATTGGACCGCGGAACACCACGGACCTCAACACTAAAAAGTGTTCCAAGCATTATGAATTCTTATGCATAAGAATGTGCCAGGGATCACGGGGCACCAAAACCCAAAAGTCTTATTTTCACACAAAAATTGCACAATGGGCCGAAAATGCACCACGGGCACCAAATTGGACCACGAGGCACCTCGGACCTCAAAATTGAAAAGTGTTCCGAGCATTATGTTTATTTATGCATAAGAATGCACCAGGGATAACGGGGCACGAAAACCCAAAAGTCTTATTTTCGCACAAAAATTGCACAAATGGCCGAAAATGCACGACGGGCACCAAAATTCGACCACGAGTCACCTTGGACCTCAAAACTGAAAAGTGCTCCAAGCATTATGGTTTTTTATGCTTAAGAATGCACCAGGGATCACGGGGCACCCAAATCCAAAAGTCTTATTTTTGCACGAAAATTGCACAATGGGCCAAAAATGGACCACTAGCACCAAAATTGGATCATGGGGCACCACGGACCTCAAAACTGAAAAGTGCTCCATGCATTATGGTTTTTTATGCATAAGATTGCACCAGGGATCACAGGGCTCCAAAACCCAAAAGTCTTATTTTCGCCCAAAAATTGCGCAAATGGCCGAAAATGCACCATCGGCACTACAATTGGACAACGGGGCACCACGGACCTCAAAACTGAAAAGTGCTCCAACCATTATGGTTTTTTACGCATAAGAATGCACCAGGGATCACGAGGCACCAAAACCCAAAAGTCTTATTTTCACATGAAAATTGCACAAATGGACGAAAATGCACCACCGACACCAAAATTGGACCACAGGGCACCATAAACCTCAAAACTGAAAAGTGTTCCGAGCATTATGGTTTTTTATGCATAAGAATGTACCAGGGATGATGGGGCACCAAAATCCAATAGTCTTATGTTCGCACGAAAATTGCACAATGGGCCAAAAATGCATCACGGGCACCAAAATTGGACCACGCGGCAGCTCGGACCTCAATACTTAAAAGTGCTCCAAGCATTATGGTTTTTATGCATAAGAATGCACCAGGGATCTCGGAGCACCAAAACCCAAAAGTCATATTTTCGCACGAAAATTGGACAATGGGCCGAATATGCACCACGAGCACAAAAATTTCACCACGGGGCACCTCGGACCTCAATACTTAAAAGTGCTCCGAGCATTAGGGTTTTTTATGCATAAGAAAGCACCACGGCTCATGGGGTACCAAAAACCAAAAGTCTTATTTTCTCATGGCCGAAAATGCACCACCGACACCAAAATTAGACCACGGGGAACCTCGGACCTCAAAAATGAAAAGTGCTCTGAGCATTATGGTCTTTTATGCGTAAGAATGCACCAGGGTTCACGGGGCACCAAAACCTGAAAGTCTTATTTTCGCACGAAAATTGCACAATGGGCCGAAAAGCACCACGGGCACCAAAATTGGACCACGGGGCACCACGGACCTCAAAACTTAAAAGAGTTCCGAGAATTATGGTTTTTTATGCGTAAGAATGCACCAAGGATCACGGGGCACCAAAATCCAAAAGTCTTATTTTCGCACGAAAATTGCACAATGGGCCGAAAATGCATCACAGGCACCAAAATTGGACCACGGGGCACCTCGGACCTCAAAACTTAAAAGTTCTCCAAGCATTATGGTTTTTTCTGCATAAGAATGCACGAGGGATCACGGGGCACCAAAACCGAAAAGTCTTATTTTCGCACGAAAATTGCACAATGGGCCAAAAATGTACCACGGGCACTAAAAATTTGACCACGGGGATCCACGGACCTCAAAACTGAAAAGTATTCCAAGCATTATGGTTTTTTATGCATAAGAATGCACGAGGGATCACGGGGTACCAAAACCCAAAAGTCTTATTTTCGCACAAAAATTGCATAAATGGCCGAAAATGCACCACTATCACCAAAATTTGACCATTGGGCACCACGGACCTCAAACCAGAAAATTGTTCCAAGCATTATGGTTTTTTATGCATAAGAATGCACCAGGTATCACGGGGTACCAAAACCCAAAAGTCTTATTTTCGCACGAAAATTGCACAATGGGTCGAAAATGCACCATGGGCACCAAAATTTGACCATGGGGCACCTCGGACCTCAATACTTGTGCTCCGAGTATTATGGTTTTGTATGCATAAGAATGCACCAGGGATAACGGGGCACCAATACCCAAAAGTCTTATTTTCGCACGAAAATTGGACAAATGGCCGAAAATGCGCCAAGGGCTCCAAAATTTGACCACTGCACACCACGGACCTCAAAATTGAAAAGTGCTCCGAGTATTATGGTTTCTGATGTATAAGAATTCCCCAGGGATCATGGGGCACAAAACCCAAAAGTCTTATTTTCGCACGAAAATTGCACAATGGGGCTAAAATGCAGCACGGGCACAAAAGTTGGACCACGGGGCACCACGGACCTCAAAACTGAAAAGTGCTTCGAGCATTATGGTTTTTTATGCATATGAATGCACCAAGATCACAGGGCTCTAAAATGCAAAAGTCTTATTTTCGCTCGAAAATTGCAAAATGGGCCGAAAATGCACCACGGGCACTAAAATTGGACCATACGGCAGCACGGACCTCAAAACTGAAAAGTACTCCAAGAATTATGGTTTTTATGCATAAGAATACCCTAGGATAACGGGACACCAAAACCCAAAAGTCTTATTTTGGCACGGAAATTGCACCACGGGGCCCCAAAATTGGACCACGGGGCACCACGGACTTCAAAACTGAAAAGTGCTCCGAGCATTATGGTTTCTTATGTATAAGAATGCCCCAGGGATCACGGGGCACAAAACCCAAAAGTCTTATTTTCGCACGAAAATTGCACAATGGGCCTAAAATGCAGCACGGGCACAAAAGTTGGACCACGGGGCACCACGGACCTCAAAACTGAAAAGTGCTTCAAGCATTATGGTTTTTTATGCATATGAATGCACCCAGATCACGGGGCTCTAAAACGCAAAAGTCTTAGTTTCGCTCGAAAATTGCAAAATGGACCGAAAATGCACCACGGGCACTAACATTGGACCACGCGGCAGCACAAACCTCAAAACTGAAAAGTACTCTAAGAATTATATTTTTTATGCATAAGAATACCCAAGGATAACGGGGCACCAAAACCCAAAAGTCTTATTTTGGCACGGAAATTGCACCACGGGGCCCCAAAATTGGACCGCTGGATACCACAGACCTCAAAACTGAAAAGTGCTCCGAGCATTATGGTTTTTTATGCATCAAAATGCACCAGGGATTATGGGGCACCAAAACCAAAAAGTCTTATATTCGCACAAAAATTGCACAAGGGTCCGAAAATGCATCAGGGGCACCAAAATTGGACCACGAGGCACCATGGACCTCAAAACTGAAAAGTGCTCCGAGCATTATAGTTTTTTATTCATAAGAATGCACCAGGGATCATTGGGCACCAAAACCCGGAAGTCTTTTTTTGGCACAAAAATTGCACGATGTGCCAAAATTGCACCACGGAGCACCAAAATTGGCCCACTGGACACCACAAACCTCAAAACTGAAAAGTGCTCCGAGCATTACGGTTTTGTTATGTATAAGAATGCATCAGGGATCATGGGGCACCAAAACCCAAAAGTCTAATTTTGCGTACGAAAATTGCATAAATGGCCAAAAATACGCCACCGGCACCAAAATTTGACTACGAGGCACCACGGACCTCAAAACGGAAAAGTCCTCCAAGAATTATGTTTTTTATGCATAAGAATGGCCCAAGGATCACGGGGCACCAAAACCCAAAAGTATTATTTTGGCACGAAAA
This sequence comes from Pueraria montana var. lobata, assembly GCA_026413185.1. Taxonomy (NCBI): domain Eukaryota; kingdom Viridiplantae; phylum Streptophyta; class Magnoliopsida; order Fabales; family Fabaceae; genus Pueraria; species Pueraria montana. The sequence continues at coordinate 8,777,418 of CM048649.1, forward strand.
TTACACCATGGGCCAAATATGCACCACAGAGCACCAAAATTGGCCCACTAGACACCACGGACCTAAAAACTGAAAAGTTCTCCAAGCATCATGGTTTTGTTATGTATAAGAATGCACCAGGGGTCACGGGGCATCAAAACCCAAAAGTCTTATTTTCGCACGAAAATTGCATAAATGGCCGAAAATGCGCCACCGGCACCAAAATTTGACTACGAGGCACCACAGACCTCAAAACAGAAAAGTCCTCCAAGAATTATGTTTTTATGCATAAGAATGGCCCAAGGATCACGGGGCACAAAACCCAAACGTCTTATTTTAGCACGAAAATTGCACCATGGGCCAAATACGCACCACGGAGCACTAAAATTGGCCCACTGGACACCACAGACGTAAAAACTGAAAAGTGCTCCGAGGATTATGGTTTTGTTATGTATAAGAATGCACCAGGGATCACGGGGCATCAAAACCCAAAAGTCTTATTTTCGCACGAAAATTGCATAAATTGCCGAAAATGCGCAATCGGTACCAAAATTTGACTACGAGGCACCACGGACCTCAAAACGGAAAAGTCCTCCGAGCATTATGTTTTTCATGCATAAGAATGCCCCAAGGATGACGGGGCACCAAAACCCAAAAGTCTTATTTTTGCTCAAAAATTGCATCACAGGGCACCAAAATTGGCCCACTGGACACCATGGACCTTAAAACTCAAAAGTGCTCCGAGCATTATGGTTTTGTTATGTACAAGAATGCACCAGCGATCACGGGGCACCAAAACCCAACAGTCTTATTTTGGCACGACAATTGCATTATGTATCGAAAATGCACCACGGGAACCAAAATTTGACCACGGGGCACCACGGACCTCAAAACTGAAAAATGCTCCAAGCATTATGGTTTTTTATGCAAAAGAAAGCACAAGGGATCACGAGGCACCAAAACCCATAAGTCTTATTTTGGCATGGAAATTGCACAATGGGCCGAAAATGCATCACGGGCACCAAAATTGGACCACGGGGCACCACGGGCCTCAAAACTGAAAAGTGCTCCGAGCATTATGATTTTTTATGCATAAGAATGCACCAGGGATCATGGGTCACCAAAACCCAAAAGTCTTATTTTTGCACGAAAATTGCACAAATGGCCGATAATGCACCACTGGCACCAAAATTGGACCACGGGGCACCACGGACCTCAAAAATGAAAAGTGCTCCAAACATTATGGTTTTTTATGCATAAGAATGCACCAGAGATCATGGGGCACCAAAAGCCAAAAGTCTTATTTTCGCACGAAAATTGTACCATGTGCCGAAAATGCAGCACGGGCACAAAATTTCACCATCGGGCACCACGTACCTCAAAACTGAAAAGGCCTTCGAGCATTATTGTTTTTTACGTATTAGAATGCACCAGGGATCATGGGGCACTAAAACCAAAAAGTCTTATTTTGCACGACAATTGCATTATGTGCCGAAAATGCACCACGGTCACAAAAATGTCACCACGGGGCACGACGGACTTGTAAACTGAAACGTTCTTCGAGCATTATTGTTTTTTATGCATAAGAATGCACCAGGGATCATGGGGAACGAAAACCAAAATGTCTTATTTTGGCACGACAATTGCATTATGTGCCGAAAATGCACCACGGTCACCAAAATGTCACCAAGGGGCACCACGGACCTCAAAACTGAAACGTGCGCCGAGCATTATGGTTTTTTATGCATAACAATACAACAAGGATCACGGGGCACCAAAATCCAAAAGTCTTATTTTCACACAAAAATTGCACAAATGGCCAAAAATGCACCGCGAGCACCAACATTGGACCACAGGGTACCACGGACCTCAAAACTGGAAAAACGTCCAAGCATTATGGTTTTTTATGCATAAGAATGCAAAAAGGATCACAGGGCACCAAAACCAAAAGTCTTATTTTCGCACGAAAATTCCATAAATGGCCGAAAATGCACCACCGGCACCAAAATTGGACCACGGGTTACCACGGACCTCAAAACTGAAAAGTGCTCTGAGCATTATGGTTTTTTATGCATAAGAATGCACTAGGGATCACGGGGCACCAAAACCCAAAAGTCTTATTTTCGCACGAAAATTGTACAATGGGCCGAAAATGCACCACGGGCACCAAAATTGGACCACAGGGCATCTCGGACCTCAAAACTGAAAAGTGCTCTGAGCATTATGGTTTTTTATCCATAAGAATGCACCAGGGATCCCGGGGCACCAAAACCCAAAAGTTTTATTTTCGAACGAAAATTGCACCATGTGCCGAAAATGCACCACGGGCACCAAAATTTAATCACTGGACACCACGGACCTCAAAACTGAAAAGTGCTCCTACCATTATTGTTTTTTATTTATAAGAATGCACCAGGGATCAAGGGGCACCAAAACCCAAAAGTCTTATTTTGGCACGACAATTGCATTGTGTGCCGAAAATGCACCACTGGCACCAAAATTTGACCACTGGACACCACGGACCTCAAAACTGAAAAGTGCTCCGAGCATTATTGTTTTTTGTGTATAAGAATGCACAAGGGATCACGGGGCACCAAAACCCAAAAGTCTTATTTTGGCACAACAATTGCATTTTGTGCTGAAAATGCACCACGGGCACCAAAATTTGACCATGGGACACCACGGACCTCAAGGTTGAAAAGTGCTCCAAGCATTAAGGTTTTTTATGCATAAGAATGTACCAGGGATCACGGGGCACCAAAACCCAAAAGTCTTATTTTCACACGAAAATTGCAAAAATAGCCGAAAATGCACCACCGGCACCAAAATTAGAGCACGGGGCTCCACGGACTTCAAAATTGAAAAGTGCTCCGAGCATTATGGTTTGTTATGCCTAAGAATGCACCAAGGATCATGGGGCACCAAAACCCAAAAAGTCTTATTTTCGCAAGAAAGTTGCACCATGTGCCGAAAATGCACCACTGGCACCAAAATTGGACCACGGGGCACCTCGGACCTTAAACCTGAAAAGTGTTCCGAGCATTATGGTTTTTTATGCATAAGGATGCACCAAGGATCACGGGGAACCAAAACCCAAAAGTCTTATTTTGGCACGAAAATTGCACCAGGGGCCGAAAATGCACCACAGGCACTAAAATTGGACCTTGGGGCACAACGAACCTCAAAACTTAAAAGTGCTCCGAGCATTATGGATTTTTATGCATAAGGATGCCCCAGGGATCATGGGGCACCAAAACCCAAAAGTCTTATTTTGGCAAGAAAATTGCACCATAGGCCAAAAATGCACCACGAGGCACCAAAATTGGACCACTGGACACCACGTACCTCAAAATTGAAAAGTGCTTCGAGCATTATGGTTTTTTATGCATAAGAATGCACTAGGGGTCACGTGCCACCAAAACCCAAAAGTCTTATTTTGGCACAAAAATTGCACCAGTGTCAAAAATGCACCACGAGCACCAAAATTGGACCACGGGGCCCCACGGACCTCAATACTTAAAAGTTCTCCGAGCATTATGGTTTTTTATGCATAAGGATGAACCAAGGATCATAGCGCACCAAAAACCAAAAGTGTTATGTTGGTACGAAAATTTCCCCATGTGCCAAAAAGGCTCCACGGGCACCAAGATTGGACCACGAGGCATCACGGTCCTCATACATAAAAAGTGCTTCGAGCATTATGGTTTCTTTATGCATAAGGATGCCCCAAGGATCATGGGGTTCCAAAACCCAAAAGTCTTATTTTGGCACGAAAATTGCATAATGGGACAAAAATGCACCACGGGCACAAAAATTGGACCATGAGGCACCACGGACCTCAAAACTAAAAAGTGCTCTGAGCATTATGGGTTTTTATGCATAAGGATGCACCAAGGATCATGGGGTACCAAAACCCAAAAGTCTTATTTTCCCATGAAAATTGCACCAGGTGCCGAAAATGCACCACGGGCACCAAAATTGGACCACGGGGCACCACGGACCTCAAAACTAAAAAGTGCTCCGAGCACTACGGTGTTTTATGTAAAAGAATGCACCAAGGATCACGGGGCACCAAAACCAAAAGTCATATTTTGGCAAGAAAATTGGACCACGGGCCGAAAATCCACCACGGGCACCAAACTTGGACCACGGGGCACCTCGGACCTAAAACCTAAAAAGTGCTCCGAGCATTATGGTTTTTTTATGCATAAGAATGCACTAGGGATTACGGGGCACCAAAACAAAGAAGTCTTATTTTCGCACGAAAATTACACAAATGGCCGAAAATGCACCACGGGCACCGAAATTGGTCCACGGGGCACCACGAACCTCAAAACTGAAAGTGCTCCGAGCATTATGGTTTTTTATGCATAAGAATGCAAATGGGTTCACGGGGCACCAAAACCCAAAAGTCTTATTTTCGTACGAAAATTGCACAAATGGTCGAAAATGCACCACCGGCACCAAAATTGGACCACGGGACACCCCGCACCTCAAAACTGAAAAGTTCTGCAACCATTTTCGTTTTTAATGTAGAAGAATGCCCCAAGCATGCCGAGGCACCAAAGCCCAAATGTGCACCACGGGGCACCAAAATTGGACCACTGGATACCACAGACCTCAAAACTGAAAACTGCTCTGAGCATTATGGTTTTTTATGCATAAGAATGCACCAGTGATCACGGGGCACCAAAACCCAAAAGTCTTACTTTCGCACAAAAATTGCACAATGGGCCGAAAATGCACCACGAGCACCAAAATTGTACCACGGGGCACCACAGACCTCAAAACATAATAGTGCTCCCAGTATTACGGTTTTTTATGCATAAGAATGCACCAGGGATCATGGGGCACCAAAACCCAAAAGTCTTATTTTCGCACGAAAATTTTACGAATGGCCGAAAATGCACGACTAGCACCAAAATTGGACCACGGGGCACCACGGACCTCAAAACTGAAAAGTGCTCCAAGCATTATGTTTTTTTATGCATAAGAATGCCCTAGGGATCATGGGGCACCAAAACCCAAAAGTCATATTTTCGCACGACAATTGCACAATGGGCCGAAAATGCACCACGAGCACCAAAATTGGACCACGGGGCACCACGGACCTCAAATTTAAAAGTGCTCCAAGCATTATGGTTTTTTATGCATAAGAATGCACCAGGGATCACGTGGCACCAAAACGCAAAAGTCTTATTTTGGCACGAAAATTGCACCAATGTCGACAATGCACCACGAGCACCAAAATTGGACCGCGGGGCACCACGGACCTCAATACTGAAAAGTTCTCCGAGCATTATGGTTTTTTATGCATAAGGATGAACCAAGGATCACAGGGCACCAAAACCCAAAAGTCTTATGTTGGCACGAAAATTTCTCCATGTGCCAAAAAGGCACCATGGGAACCAAGATTGGACCACGGGGCATCACAGACCTCATACCTAAAAAGTGCTTCGAGCATTATGGTTTCTTTATGCATAAGGATGCCCAAAGGATCATGGGGTACAAAAACCCAAAAGTCTTATTTTCGTACGAAAATTGCATAATGGGCCAAAAATGCACCACGGGCACCAAAATTGGACCACTAGGCACCATGGACCTCAAAACTAAAAACTGCTCCGAGCATTATGGTTTTTTATGCACAAGGATGCACCAAGGATCACGGGGCACCAACACCCAAAAGTCTTATTTTGGCACGAAAAATGCACAATTGGCCGAAAATGCAGCACGGGCACCAAAATTGGACCACGGGGCACCACATACCTCAAAACTGAAAAGTGCTCCGAGCACTATGGTGTTTTATGTATAAGAATGCACCAAGGATCATGGGGTACCAAAACCCAAAAGTCTTATTTTGGCACGAAAATTGGACCACGGGCCGAAAATCCACCACGGGCACAAAAGTTGGACCACGGGGCACCTCGGGCCTCAAACCTGAAAAGTGCTCCGAGAATTATGGTTTTTTTATGCATAAGAATGCACTAGCGATCACGGGGCACCAAAACCCAAAAGTCTTATTTTTGCACGAAAATTGTGCAAATGGCCGAAAATGCACCACCGGCACCAAAATTGGACCACGGGGCTCCACGGACCTCAAAACTGAAAGTGCTCCAAGTATTATGGTTTTTTATGCATAAGAATGCACCAGGGATCACGGGGCACCAAAACCCAAAAGTCTTATTTTCGCACGAAAAATGCACAATGGGCCGAAAATGCACCACGGGCACCAAAATTGGACCACGGGGCACCTCAGACCTCAAACCTGAAAATTTCTCCGAGCATTATGGTTTTTTATGCATTAGAATGCACAAGGACTCAGGGGGAACCAAAACCAAAAAGTCTTATTTTCGTACGAAAATTGCATAAATGGCTGAAAATGCACCACCGACACAAAAATTGTACCACAGGACACCACGGACCTCAAAACTGAAAAGTTCTCCAAGCATTTTGGTTTTTAATGCATAAGAATGCCCTAAGGATGTCGGGGCTCCAAAGCCCAAAAGTCTTATTTTGGGATGCTAAAATGCTATTTTGGTCTGCCTACAATTTCTAATTAGCGATTTTGGTCCCCCTGTTTTTTTTCTTGCGATTTTGGTCCCCCTGTTTTAAAAAATTGAATCCTAAACCTAACATATTCACTTAAGAAATCATAAAAAAAAAAAAAAATTTAATTAAAATATAAAAAACAAAAGAAATAAATGTATGCAAAATTGAGGATTGGATCAAAATTACAAATTTTTTAAAACAGGGGGACCAAAATCGCAAGAAAAAAAACAGGGGGACCAAAATCGCTAATTAGAAATTATAAGGGGACCAAAATTACAATTTAGCTTATTTTGGGACGAATTGCACTATGGGCCAAATATGCACCACGGGGCACCAAAATTGGACCACTGGATACCACGGACCTCAAAACTGAAAACTACTCTGAGCATTATGGTTTTTTATGTATAAGAATGCACCAAGGATCATGGGGCACCAAAACCCAAATGTCTTATTTTCGCACAAAAATTGCACAACAGGCCGAAAATGCACCACGAGCACCAAACTTGGACCACGGGGCACCACGGACCTCAAAACATAAAAGTGCTCCCAGTATTATGGTTTTTTATGCATAAGAATGCACCAGGGATCATGGGGCACCAAAACCCAAAAGTCTTGTTTTCTCACGAAAATTTCACAAATGGTCGAAAATGCACGACTGGCACCAAAATTGGACCACGGGGCACCACGGACCTCAAAACTGAAAAGTGCTCCAAGCATTATGGTTTTTTATGCATAAGAATGCCCTAGGGATCATGGGGCACCAAAACCCAAAAGTCTTATTTTCGCACGAAAATTGCACAATGGGCCGAAAATGCACCACGGGGCACCACGAACCTCAAAACTGAAAAGTGCTCTGAGCATTATTGATTTTTATTCATAAGGATGCCCTAGGGATCATGGGGCACCAAAACCCAAAAGTCTTATTTTTGCGCGAAAATTGCACAAACGGCACGAAAATTGCACTAGTGTCGAAAATACACCACGACCACCAAAATTGGACCACGGGGCACCACATACCTCAATACTGAAAAGTTCTCTGAGCATTATAGTTTTTTATGCATAAGGATGATCGAAGGATCACAGGGCACCAAAAACCAAAAGTCTTATTTTGGCACGAAAATTTCCCCATGTGCCGAAAAGGCATCACGGGCACCAAGATTGGACCACGGGGCATCACAGACCTCATACCTAAAAAGTGCTTTGAGCATTATGCTTTCTTTATGCATAAGGATGCCCCAAGAATCATGGGGTACCAAAACCCAAAAGTCTTATTTTGGCACGAAAATTGCATAATGGGCCAAAAATTCACCACGGGCACCAAAATTGGACCACGAGGCACCATGGACCTCAAAACTAAAAAGTGCTCCGAGCATTATGGTTTTTTATGCATAAGGATGCACCAAGGATCACGGGGCACCAAAACCCAAAAGTCTTATTTTGGCACGAAAATTACACCAGCTGCCGAAAATGCACCACGGGCACCAAAATTGGACCACGGGGCACCACGGACCTCAAAACTGAAAGTGCTCCGAGAATTATGGTTTTTTATGCAGAAGAATGCACCAGGGATCACGGGTCACCAAAACCCCAAAGTCTTATTTTCGCACGAAAAATGCACAACGGGCCGAAAATGCACCACGGGCACCAAAATTGGACCACGGGGCACCTCGGACCTCAAACCTAAAAGGTTCTCCGAGCATTATGGTTTTTTATGCATAAGAATGCACCAGGGATCATGGGGCACCAAAACCCAAAAGTCTTATTTTCGCACGAAAATTGCACAATGGCCGAAAATGTACCCCGAGCACGAAAATTTGACCACGGCGCACCTCGGACCTCAAAACTGAAAAGTGCTCAGAGCATTATGGTTTTTTATGCAAAAGAATAAATCAGGGATCACGAGGCACCAAAACCCAAAAGTCTTATTTTCGAGCGAAAATTGCACAATGGCCAAAATTCACTACGGGCACCAAAATTGGACCACGAGGCACCTCGGACCGCAAAACTGAAAGGTTCTCTGAGCATTATGGTTTTCTACGCATAAGAATGCCCCAGGGATCACGTGGAACCGAAACCCAAAAGTGTTATTTTTGCACGAAAATTGCACGAAAATAAAAACTAAAAAGTGCTATGAGCATTATGGTTTTTTATGCATAAGAATGCAGCAGGGTTCACAGGGCACCAAAACCCAAAACTCTTATTTTCGCACGAAAATTGCACAAATGGCTGGAAATGCACCACCGGCACCAAAATTGGACCACGGGGCACCACGGACATCAAAACTGAAAAGTCCTTCAAGCATTATGGGGTTTTATCCATAAGAATGCACAAGGGATCACGGGGCACCAAAACCCAAAAGTCTTATTTTCGCACGAAAATTGCACAAATGACCGAAAATGCACCACCGGCACGAAAATTGGACCTCGTTGCACCACGGACCTCAAAACTAAAAAGTGTTCCGAGCATTATGGTTTTTTATGCATAAGAATGCACAAGGGATCATGGGGGACCAAAAACCCAAAAGTCTTGTTTTGGCACTAAAATTGCACAATGTGCCCAAAATGCATTACGGGCTCCAAAATTTGACCACGGGGCACCTCGGACGTCAAAACTGAAAAGTCCAACAAGCATTATGGTTTTTTATGCATAGGAATGCACCAGGGATCACGGGGCACCAAAACCCAAAAGTATTATTTTCACACGAAAATTGCACAATGGGTCGAAAATGCTCCACGGGCACCAATTTTGGACAACGGGGCACCTCGGACCTCAAAAAATGAAAAGTGCTCCGAGCATTATGGTTTTTTATGCATAAGAATGCCCCAGGGATCACGCGGCACCAAAAGCCAAAAGTGATATTTTTGCACGAAAATTGCACAAATAGCCGAAAATGCACCCCTAGCACAAAAATAGGACAACAAGGCACCACGGACCTCAAAACTGAAAAATGTTATGAGCATGATGGTTTTTTATGCATAAGAATGCACCAGGGATCACGAGGCACCAAAACCCAAAAGTCTTTTTTTCGAGCGAAAATTGCACAATGGCTGAAAATGCACCACGGGTACCAAAATTGGACCACGGGGCACCTCGGACCCAAAAACTGAAAGGTGCTCAGAGCATTATGGTTTTCTATGCATAAGAATGCAGCAGGGATCACGGGGCACCAAAACCCAAAAGTCTTAGTTTCGCACGAAGATTGCACAATGGGCAGAAAATGCACCACATGCACCAAAAATTGACCACGGGGGACCTGGGACCTCAAAACTTAAAACTGCTCCAAGCATTATGGTTTTTTATGAATAAGAATGCACTAGGGATCACGGGGCATCAAAACCCAAAAGTCTTATTTTCACATGAAAATTGCACAATGGGCCGAAAATACACCATGGGCATCAAAATTGGACGACGGGGCACGTCGGACTTCAAAACTAAAAAGTGCTATGAGCATTATGGTTTTTATGCATAAGAAAACACCAGGGTTCTCGGGGCATCAAAACCCAAAACTCTTATTTTCGCACGAAAATTGCACAAATTCCTGGAAATGCACCACCGGCACCAAAATTGGACCACGGGGCACGACGGACATCAAAAATGAAAAGTCCTTCAAGCATTATGGTTTTTTATCCATAAGAATGCACAAGGGATCACGGGGCACCAAAACCCAGAAGTCTTATTTTTGCACGAAAATTGCACAAATGGCCGAAAATGCACCACCAGCACGAAAATTTGACCTCGTTGCACCACGGACCTCAAAACTGAAAAGTGTTCCGAGCATTATGGTTTTTTATACATAAGAATGCACCAGGGATCGTGGGGGACCAAAAACCCAAAAGTCTTATTTTGGCACTAAAATTGCACAATGTGCCCAAAATGCATTACGGGCTCCAAAATTTGACCACGGGGCACCTCGGACCTCAAAACTGAAAAGTCCAACAAGCATTATGGTTTTTTATGCATAGGAATGCACCAGGGATCACGAGGCACCAAAACCCAAAAGTATTATTTTCACACGAAAATTGCACAATGGGCCTAAAATGCAACACGGGCACCAATTTTGGACAAAGGGGCACCTCAGACCTCAAAAAATGAAAAGGGCTCATAGGATTATGGTTTTTTATGCATAAGAATGCCCCAGGGATCACGCGGCACCAAAACCCAAAGGTGATATTTTTGCACGAAAATTGCACAAATAGCCGAAAATGCACCCCTAGCACAAAAATAGGACAACAAGGCACCACGGACCTCAAAACTGAAAAATGTTCTGAGCATTATGGTTTTTTATGCATAAGAATGCACCAGGGATCACGAGGCACCAAAACCCAAAAGTCTTATTTTCGAGTGAAAATTGCACAATGGCCGAAAATGCACCACAGGCACCAAAATTGGACCACGGGGCACCTCGGACCCAAAAACTGAAAGGTGCTCGGAGCATTATGGTTTTCTATGCATAAGAATGCAGCAGGGATCATGGGGGACCAAAAACCCAAAAGTCTTATTTTGGTACTAAAATTGCACAATGTGCCCAAAATGCGTTACGGGCTCCAAAATTTGACCACGGGGCACCTCGGACCTCAAAACTGAAAAGTCCAACAAGCATTATGGTTTTTTATGCATAGGAATGCACCAGGGATCACGAGGCACCAAAACCCAAAAGTATTATTTTCACACGAAAATTGCACAATGGGCCTAAAATGCACCACGGGCACCAATTTTGGACAAAGGGGCACCTCGGACCTCAAAAAATGAAAAGTGCTCATAGCATTATGTTTTTTTATGCATAAGAATGCCTAGGGATCACGTGGCACCAAAACCCAAAGGTGATATTTTTGCACGAAAATTGCACAAATAGCCGAAAATGCACCCCTAGCACAAAAATAGGGCAACAAGGCACCACGGACCTCAAACCTGAAAAATGTTCTGAGCATTATGGTTTTTTATGCATAAGAATGCACCAGGGATCACGAGGCACCAAAACCCAAAAGTCTTATTTTCGAGTGAAAATTGCACAATGGCCGAAAATGCACCACAGGCACCAAAATTGGACCACGCGGCACCTCGGACCCAAAAACTGAAAGGTGCTCGGAGCATTATGATTTTATATGCATAAGAATGCAGCAGGGATCATGGGGGACCAAAAACCCAAAAGTCTTATTTTGGCACTAAAATTGCACAATGTGCCCAAAATGCATTACGGGCTCCAAAATTTGACCACGGGGCACCTCGGATCTCAAAACTGAAAAGTCCAACAAGCATTATGGTTTTTTATGCATAGGAATGCACAGGGATCACGGGGCACCAAAACCCAAAAGTATTATTTTCACGCGAAAATTGCACAATGGGCCGAAAATGCACCACGGGCACCAAAATTGGACCACGGGGCACCACGGACATCAAAACTGAAAAGTCCTTCAAGCATTATGGTTTTTTATCCATAAGAATGCACAAGGGATCACGGGGCACCAAAACCCAAAAGTCTTATTTTCGCACAAAATTGCACAAATGGCCGAAAATGCACCACTGGCACGAAAATTGGACCTCGTTGCACCACGGACCTCAAAACTGAAAAGTGTCTCGAGCATTATGGTTTTTTATGCATAAGAATGCACAAGGGATCATGGGGGACCAAAAACCCAAAAGTCTTATTTTGGCACTAAAATTGCACAATGTGCCCAAAATGCATTACGGGCTCCAAAATTTGACCACGGGGCACCTCGGACCTCAAAACTGAAAAGTCCAACAAGCATTATGGTTTTTTAGGCATAGGAATGCACCAGGGATCACGGGGCACCAAAACCCAAAAGTATTATTTTCACACGAAAATTGCACAATGGGCCTAAAATGCACCACGGGCACCAATTTTGGACAAAGGGGCACCTCGGACCTCAAAAAATGAAAAGTGCTCATAGCATTATGGTATTTTAAGCATAAGAATGCCCCAGGGATCACGCGGCACCAAAACCCAAAGGTGATATTTTTGCACGAAAATTGCACAAATAGCCGAAAATGCACCCCTAGCACAAAAATAGGACAAGAAGGCACCACGAACCTCAAAACTGAAAAATGTTCTGAGCATTATGGTTTTTTATGCATAAGAATGCACCAGGGATCACGAGGCACCAAAACCCAAAAGTCTTATTTTCGAGTGAAAATTGCACAATGGCCGAAAAAGCAACACAGGCACCAAAACTGGACCACGGGGCACCTCGGACCCAAAAACTGAAAGGTGCTTTGAGCATTATGGTTTTCTATGCATAAGAATGCAGCAGGGATCATGGGGGACCAAAAACCCAAAAGTCTTATTTTGGCACTAAAATTGCACAATGTGCCCAAAATGCATTACGAGCTCCAAAATTTGACGACGGGGTACCTCGGACCTTAAAACTGAAAAGTCCAACAAGCATTATGGTTTTTTAGGCATAGGAATGCACCAGGGATCACGGGGCACCAAAACCCAAAAGTATTATTTTCACACGAAAATTGCACAATGGGCCTAAAATGCACCACGGGCACCAATTTTGGACAAAGGGGACCTCGGACCTCAAAAAATGAAAAGTGCTCATAGCATTATGGTTTTTTATGCATAAGAATACCCCGGGGATCACGCGGCACCAAAACCCAAAGGTGATATTTTTGCACGAAAATTGCAGAAATAGCCGAAAATGCACCCCTAGCACAAAAATAAGACAAGAAGGCACCACGGACCTCAAAACTGAAAAATGTTCTGAGCATTATGGTTTTTTATGCATAAGAATGCACCAGGGATCACGAGGCACCAAAACCCAAAAGTCTTATTTTCGATTGAAAATTGCACAATGGCCGAAAATGCACCACAGGCACCAAAATTGGACCACGGGGCACCTAGGACCCAAAAACTGAAAGGTGCTCGGAGCATTATGGTTTTCTATGCATAAGAATGCAACAGGGATCATGGGGGACCAAAAACCCAAAAGTCTTATTTGGGCACTAAAATTGCACAATGTGCCCAAAATACATTACGGGCTCCAAAATTTCACCACGGGGCTCCTCGGACCTCAAAACTGAAAAGTCCAACAAGCATTATGGTTTTTTAGGCATAGGAATGCACCAGGGATCACGGGGCACCAAAACCCAAAAGTATTATTTTCACACGAAAATTGCACAATGGGCCTAAAATGCACCACGAGCACCAATTTTGGACAAAGGGGCACCTCGGACCTCAAAAAATGAAAAGTGCTCATAGCATTATGGTTTTTTATGCATAAGAATGCCCCAGCGATCACGCGGCACCAAAACCCAAAGGTGATATTTTTGCACGAAAATTGCACAAATAGCCGAAAATGCACCCCTAGCACAAAAATAGGACAACAAGGCACCACAGACCTCAAAACTGAAAAATGTTCTGAGCATTATGGTTTTTTATGCATAAGAATGCACCAGGGATCACGAGGCACCAAAACCCAAAAGTCTTATTTTCTAGTGAAAATTGCACAATGGCCGAAAATGCACCACAGGCACCAAAATTGGACCACGGGGCACCTTGGACCCAAAAACTGAAAGGTGCTCGGAGCATTATGGTTTTCTATGCATAAGAATGCAGCAGGGATCATGGGGGACCAAAAACCCAAAAGTCTTATTTGGGCACTAAGATTGCAAAATGTGCCCAAAATGCATTACGGGCTCCAAAATTTGACCACGGGGCACCTCGGACCTCAAAACTGAAAAGTCCAACAAGCATTATGGTTTTTTAGGCATAGGAATGCACAGGGATCACGGGGCAGCAAAACCCAAAAGTATTATTTTCACACGAAAATTGCACAATGGGCCGAAAATGCACCACGGGCACCAAAATTGGACCACGGGGCACCACGAACATCAAAACTGAAAAGTCCTTCAAGCATTATGGTTTTTTATCCATAAGAATGCACAGGGGATCACGGGGCACCAAAACCCAAAAGTCTTATTTTTGCACGAAAATTGCACAAATGGCCGAAAATGCACCACCGGCACGAAAATTGGACCTCGTTGCACCACGGACCTCAAAACTGAAAAGTGTTCCGACCATTATGGTTTTTTATACATAAGAATGCACCAGGGATCATGGGGGACCAAAAACCCAAAAGTCTTATTTTGGCACTAAAATTCCACAATGTGCTCAAAATGCATTACGGGCTCCAAAATTTGACCACGGGGCACCTCGGACCTCAAAACTGAAAAGTCCAACAAGCATTATGGTTTTTTAGGCATAGGAATGCACCAGGGATCACGGGGCACCAAAACCCAAAAGTATTATTTTCACACGAAAATTGCACAATGGGCCTAAAATGCACCACGGGCACCAATTTTGGACAAAGGGGCACCTCAGACCTCAAAAAATGAAAAGTGCTCATAGCATTATGGTTTTTTATGCATAAGAATGCCCCAGGGATCACGCGGCACCAAAACCCAAAGGTGATATTTTTGCACGAAAATTGCACAAATAGCCGAAAATGCACCCTAGCACAAAAATAGGACAACAAGGCACCACGGACCTCAAAACTGAAAAATGTTCTGAGCATTATGGTTTTTTATGCATAAGAATGCACCAGGGATCACGAGGCACCAAAACCCAAAAGTCTTATTTTCGAGTGAAAATTGCACAGTGGCCGAAAATGCACCACAGGCACCAAAATTGGACCACGGGGCACCTCGGACCCAAAAACTGAAAGGTGCTCGGAGCATTATGGTTTTCTATGCATAAGAATGCAGCAGGGATCATGGGGGACCAAAAACCCAAAAGTCTTATTTTGGCTCTAAAATTGCACAATGTGCCCAAAATGCATTACGGGCTCCAAAATTTGACCACGGGGCACCTCGGACCTCAAAACTGAAAAGTCCAACAAGCATTATGGTTTTTTAGGCAGAGGAATGCACCAGGGATCTCGGGGCACCAAAACCCAAAAGTATTATTTTCACACGAAAATTGCACAATGGGCCTAAAATGCACCACGGGCACCAATTTTGGACAAAGGGGCTCCTCGGACCTCAAAAAATGAAAAGTGCTCATAGCATTATGGTTTTTTATGCATAAGAATGCCCCAGGGATCATGCGGCACCAAAACCCAAAGGTGATATTTTTGCACGAAAAATGCACAAATAGCCGAAAATGCACCCCTAGCACAAAAATAGGACAAGAAGGCACCACGGACCTCAAAACTGAAAAATGTTCTGAGCATTATGGTTTTTTACGCATAAGAATGCACCAGGGATCACGAGGCACCAAAACCCAAAAGTCTTATTTTCGAGTGAAAATTGCACAATGGCCGAAAATGCACCACAGGCACCAAAATTGGACCACGCGGCACCTCGGACCCAAAAACTGAAAGGTGCTCGGAGCATTATGGTTTTATATGCATAAGAATGCAGCAGGGATCATCGGGGACCAAAAACCCAAAAGTCTTATTTTGGCACTAAAATTGCACAATGTGCCCAAAATGCATTACGGGCTCCAAAATTTGACCACGGGGCAACTCGGATCTCAAAACTGAAAAGTTCAACAAGCATTATGGTTTTTTATGCATAGGAATGCACAGGGATCACGGGGCACCAAAACCCAAAAGTATTATTTTCACGCGAAAATTGCACCACGGGCCGAAAATGCACCACGGGCACCAAAATTGGACCACAGGGCACCACGGACATCAAAACTGAAACGTCCTTCAAGCATTATGGTTTTTTATCCATAAGAATGCACAAGGGATCACGGGGCACCAAAACCCAAAAGTCTTATTTTCGCACAAAATTGCACAAATGGCCGAAAATGCACCACCGGCACAAAAATTGGACCTCGTTGCACCACGGACCTCAAAACTGAAAAGTGTCCCGAGCATTATGGTTTTTTATGCATAAGAATGCACAAGGGATCATGGGGGACCAAAAACCCAAAAGTCTTATTTTGGCACTAAAATTGCACAATGTGCCCAAAATGCATTACGGGCTCCAAAATTTGACCACGGGGCACCTCGGACCTCAAAACTGAAAAGTCCAACAAGCATTATGGTTTTTTATGCATAGGAATGCACCAGGGATCACGAGGCACCAAAACCCAAAAGTATTATTTTCACAGGAAAATTGCACAATGGGCCTAAAATGCAACACGGGCACCAATTTTGGACAAAGGGGCACCTCAGACCTCAAAAAATGAAAAGGGCTCATAGGATTATGGTTTTTTATGCATAAGAATGCCCCAGGGATCACGCGGCACCAAATCCCAAAGGTGATATTTTTGCACGAAAATTGCACAAATGGCCGAAAATGCACCCCTAGCACAAAAATAGGACAACAAGGCACCACGGACCTCAAAACTGAAAAATGTTCTGAGCATTATGGTTTTTTATGCATAAGAATGCACCAGGGATCACGAGGCACAAAAACCCAAAAGTCTTATTTTCTAGTGAAAATTGCACAATGGCCGAAAATGCACCACAGGCACCAAAATTGGACCACGGGGCACCTCGGACACAAAAACTGAAAGGTGCTTGGAGCATTATGGTTTTCTATGCATAAGAATGCATTAGGGATCATGGGGGACCAAAAACCCAAAAGTCTTATTTTGGTACTAAAATTGCACAATGTGCCCAAAATGCGTTACGGGCTCCAAAATTTGACCACGGGGCACCTCGGACCTCAAAACTGAAAAGTCCAACAAGCATTATGGTTTTTTAGGCATAGGAATGCACCAGGGATCACGGGGCACCAAAACCCAAAAGTATTATTTTCACACGAAAATTGCACAATGGGCCTAAAATGCACCACGGGCACCAATTTTGGACAAAGGGGCACCTCGGACCTCAAAAAATGAAAAGTGCTCATAGCATTATGGTTTTTTAAGCATAAGAATGCCCCAGGGATCACACGGCACCAAAACCCAAAGGTGATATTTTTGCACGAAAATTGCACAAATAGCCGAAAATGCACCCCTAGCACAAAAATAGGACTAGAAGGCACCACGAACCTCAAAACTGAAAAATGTTCTGAGCATTATGGTTTTTTATGCATAAGAATGCACCAGGGATCACGAGGCACCAAAACCCAAAAGTCTTATTTTCGAGTGAAAATTGCACAATGGCCGAAAATGCAACACAGGCACCAAAATTGGACCACGGGGCACCTCGGACCCAAAAACTGAAAGGTGCTCTGAGCATTACGGTTTTCTATTTATAAGAATGCAGCAGGGATCATGGGGGACCAAAAACCCAAAAGTCTTATTTTGGCACTAAAATTGCACAATGTGCCCAAAATGCATTACGAGCTCCAAAATTTGACCACGGGGTACCTCGGACCTCAAAACTGAAAAGTCCAACAAGCATTATGGTTTTTTAGGCATAGGAATGCACCAGGGATCACGGGGCACCAAAACCCAAAAGTATTATTTTCACACGAAAATTGCACAATGGGCCTAAAATGCACCACGGGCACCAATTTTGGACAAAGGGGGACCTCGGACCTAAAAAAATGAAAAGTGCTCATAGCATTATGGTTTTTTATGCATAAGTATACCCCGGGGATCACGCGGCACCAAAACCCAAAGGTGATATTTTTGCACGAAAATTGCACAAATAGCCGAAAATGCACCCCTAGCACAAAAATAGGACAAGAAGGCACCACGGACCTCAAAACTGAAAAATGTTCTGAGCATTATGGTTTTTTACGCATAAGAATGCACCAGGGATCACGAGGCACCAAAACCCAAAAGTCTTATTTTCGAGCGAAAATTTCACAATGGCCGAAAATGCACCACGGGCACCAAAATTGGACCACGGGGCACCTCGGACCAAAAAAATGAAAGGTGCTCGAGCATTATGGTTTTCTATGCATAAGAATGCAGCACGGATCATGCGGGACCAAAAACCCAAAAGTCTTATTTGGGCACTAAAATTGCACAATATGCCCAAAATGCATTACGGGCTCCAAAATTTCACCACGGGGCTCCTCGGACCTCAAAACTGAAAAGTCCAACAAGCATTATGGTTTTTTAGGCATAGGAATGCACCAGGGATCACGGGGCACCAAAACCCAAAAGTATTATTTTCACAAGAAAATTACACAATGGGCCTAAAATGCACCACGGGCACCAATTTTGGACAAAGGGGCACCTCGGACCTCAAAAAATGAAAAGTTCTCATAGCATTATGGTTTTTTATGCATAAGAATGCCCCAGGGATCACGCGGCACCAAAACCCAAAGGTGATATTTTTGCACGAAAATTGGACAAATAGCCGAAAATGCACCCCTAGCACAAAAATAGGACAAGAAGGCACCACGGACCTCAAAACTGAAAAATGTTCTGAGCATTATGGTTTTTTATGCATAAGAATGCACCAGGGATCACGAGGCACTAAAACCCAAAAGTCTGATTTTCGATTGAAAATTGCACAATGGCCGAAAATGCACCACAGGCACCAAAATTGGACCACGGGGCACCTAGGACCCAAAAACTGAAAGGTGCTCGGAGCATTATGGTTTTCTATGCATAAGAATGCAGCACGGATCATGGGGGACCAAAACCCAAAAGTCTTATTTGGGCACTAAAATTGCACAATATGCCCAAAATGCATTACGGGCTCCAAAATTTCACCACGGGGCTCCTCGGACCTCAAAACTGAAAAGTCCAACAAGCATTATGGTTTTTTAGGCATAGGAATGCACCAGGGATCACGGGGCACCAAAACCCAAAAGTATTATTTTCACACGAAAATTGCACAATGGGCCTAAAATGCACCACGGGCACCAATTTTGGACAAAGGGGCACCTCGGACCTCAAAAAATGAAAAGTTCTCATAGCATTATGGTTTTTTATGCATAAGAATGCCCCAGGGATCACGCGGCACCAAAACCCAAAGGTGATATTTTTGCACGAAAATTGCACAAATAGCCGAAAATGCACCCTAGCACAAAAATAGGACAAGAAGGCACCACGGACCTCAAAACTGAAAAATGTTCTGAGCATTATGGTTTTTTATGCATAACAATGCACCAGGGATCACGAGGCACTAAAACCCAAAAGTCTGATTTTCGATTGAAAATTGCACAATGGCCGAAAATGCACCACAGGCACCAAAATTGGACCACGGGGCACCTAGGACCCAAAAACTGAAAGGTGCTCGGAGCATTATGGTTTTCTATGCATAAGAATGCAGCACGGATCATGGGGGACCAAAACCCAAAAGTCTTATTTGGGCACTAAAATTGCACAATATGCCCAAAATGCATTACGGGCTCAAAAATTTCACCACGGGGCTCCTCGGACCTCAAAACTGAAAAGTCCAACAAGCATTATGGTTTTTTAGGCATAGGAATGCACCAGGGATCACGGGGCACCAAAACCCAAAAGTATTATTTTCACACGAAAATTGCACAATGGGCCTAAAATGCACCACGGGCACCAATTTTGGACAAAGGGGCACCTCGGACCTCAAAAAATGAAAAGTTCTCATAGCATTATGGTTTTTTATGCATAAGAATGCCCCATGGATCACGCGGCACCAAAACCCAAAGGTGATATTTTTGCACGAAAATTGCACAAATAGCCGAAAATGCACCCTAGCACAAAAATAGGACAAGAAGGCACCACGGACCTCAAAACTGAAAAATGTTCTGAGCATTATGGTTTTTTATGCATAAGAATGCACCAGGGATCACGAGGCACCAAAACCCAAAAGTCTTATTTTCGAGTGAAAATTGCACAATGGCCGAAAATGCGCCACGGGCACCAAAATTGGACCACGGGGCACCTCGGACCCAAAAACTGAAAGGTGCTCGGAGCATTATCATTTTCTATGCATAAGAATGCAGCAGGGATCATGGGGGACCAAAAACCCAAAAGTCTTATTTTGGCACTAAAATTGCACAATGTGCCCAAAATGCATTACGGGCTCCAAAATTTGACCACGGGGCACCTCAGACCTCAAAACTGAAAAGTCCAACAAGCATTATGGTTTTTTATGCATAGGAATGCACCAGGGATCACGGGGCACCAAAACCCAAAAGAATTATTTTCACACGAAAATTGCATAATGGGCCGAAAATGCACCACGGGCACCAAAATTGGACCACGGGGCACCACGAACATCAAAACTGAAAAGTCCTTCAAGCATTATGGTTTTTTATCCATAGGAATGCACAAGTGATCACGGGCACCAAAACCCAAAAGTCTTATTTTTGCACGAAAATTGCACAAATGGCCGAAAATGCACCACCGGCACGAAAATTGGACCTCGTTGCACCGCGGACCTCAAAACTGAAAAGTGTTCCGAGCATTATGATTTTTTATACATAAGAATGCACCAGGGATCATGGGGGACCAAAATCCCAAAAGTCTTATTTTGGCACTAAAATTGCACAATGTGCCCAAAATGCATTACGGGCTCCAAAATTTGACCACGGAGCACCTCGGACCTCACAACTGAAAAGTCCAACAAGCATTATGGTTTTTTAGGCATAGGAATGCACCAGGGATCACGGGGCACCAAAACCCAAAAGTATTATTTTCACACGAAAATTGCACAATGGGCCTAAAATGCACCACGGGAACCAATTTTGGACAAAGGGGCACCTCGGACGTCAAAAAATGAAAAGTGCTCATAGCATTATGGTTTTTTATGCATAAGAATGCCCCAGGGATCATGCGGCACCAAAACCCAAAGGTGATATTTTTGCACGAAAATTGCACAAATAGCTGAAAATGCACCCTTAGCACAAAAATAGGACAAGAAGGCACCACGGACCTCAAAACTGAAAAATGTTCTGAGCATTATGGTTTTTTATGCATAAGAATGCACCAGGGATCACGAGGCACCAAAACCCAAAAGTCTTATTTTCGAGCGAAAATTGCACAATGGCTGAAAATGCACCACGGGTACCAAAATTGGACCACGGAGCACCTCGAACCCAAAAACTGAAAGGTGCTCGGAGCATTATGGTTTTCTATGCATAAGAATGCAGCAGGGATCACGGGGCACCAAAACTCAAAAGTCTTATTTTCGCACGAAAATTGCACAAATGGCCGAAAATGCACCACCGGCACCAATTTTGGACAACGGGGCACCTCGGAACTCAAAAAATGAAAAGTGCTCCGAGCATTATGGTTTTTTATGCATAAGAATGCCCCAGGGATCACGCGGCACCAAAACCCAAAGGTGATATTTTTGCACGAAAATTGCACAAATAGCCGAAAATGCACCCCTAGCACAAAAATAGGACAACAAGGCACCACGGACCTCAAAACTGAAAAATGTTCTGAGCATTGTGGTTTTTTATGCATAAGAATGCACCAGGGATCACGAGGCACCAAAACCCAAAAGTCTTATTTTCGAGCGAAAATTGCACAATGGCCGAAAATGCACCACGGGCACCAAAATTGGACCACAAGGCACCTCGGACCCAAAAACTAAAAGGTGCTCGGAGCATTATGGTTTTCTATGCATAAGAATGCAGCAGGGATCACGGGGCACCAAAACCCAAAAGTCTTAGTTTCGCACGAAGATTGCACAATGGGCAGAAAATGCACCACATGCACCAAAAATCGACCACGGGGCACCTGGGACCTCAAAACATAAAAGTGCTCCAAGCATTATGGTTTTTTATGCATAAGAATGCACCAGGGATCACGGGGCACGAAAACCCAAAATTTTATTTTCGCACGAAAATTGCACAAACAGCCGAAAATGCACCCGTGGCACCAAAATTGGACCACGGGGCACCACGGACCTCAAAACTGAAAAGTGTTCTGAACATTATGGTTTTTTATGCATAAGAATGCACCAGGGATCACGGGGCACCAAAACCCAAAACTCTTATTTTCGCACGAAAATTGCACTATTGGCCGAAAATGCACCACGGGCATCAAAATTGGACCACGGCGCACCTCGGACCTCAAAAATGAAAATTGCTCCGAGCATTAAGGTTTTCTATGCATAAGAATGCCCCAGGGATCACGGAGCACCAAAGCCCAAAAGTTTTCTTTTCTCACAAAAAATGCACAAATAGCCGAAAATTCATCCCCGGCACCAAAATTAGAGCACGGGGCACCACGAACATCAAGACTGAAAAGTGTTCCAACCATTATGTTTTTTTATGCATAAGAATGCACCAAGGATCACGGGGCACCAAAACCCATAAGTCTTATCTTGGCTCGAAAATTGCACAAATTGCCGAATATGCACCACTGGCGCCAAAATTGGACCACGGGGCACCACGGACCTCAAAACTGAAAAGTCCAACAAGCATTATGGTTTTTAATGCATAAGAATGCACCAGGGATCACTGGGCACCAAAACCCAAAAGTCTAATTTTGACACGAAAATTGCACAATGGGTCGCTAATGCACCACGGGAACCAAAGTTGGACCACGGGGCACCTCAGACCTCAAAACTTAAAAGTGATTTGAGAATTATGGTTTTTTATGCATAAGAATGCACCAGGGTTCACAGGGAACCAAAACCCAAAAGTCTTACTTTCGCACGAAAATTGCACAAATGGCCGAAAATGCACCACCGGCACCAAAATAGGACCACGGGGCACCACGGACCTCAAAACTGAAAAGTGCTCCAAGCATTATGGTTTTTTATGCATAAGAATGCACCATGGATCACAGGGCACCACAACCCAAAAGTCTTATTTTTGCACAAAAATTGCACAAAGGCCCGAAAATGCACCATGGGCATAAAAATTGGACGACGGGGCACGTCGGACCTCAAAACTAAAATGTGCTATGAGCATTATGGTTTTTTATGCATAAGAATGCACCAGGGATCATGGGGGACCAAAAACCCAAAAGTCTTATTTTGGCACTAAAATTGCACAATGTGCCCAAAATGCATTACGGGCTCCAAAATTTGACCACGGGGCACCTCGGACCTCAAAACTGAAAAGTCCAACAAGCATTATGGTTTTTTATGCATAGGAATGCACCACGGATCACGAGGCACCAAAACCCAAAAGTATTATTTTCACACGAAAATTGCACAATGGGCCGAAAATGCACCACGGGCACCAATTTTGGACAACGGGGCACCTCGGACCTCAAAAAATGAAAAGTGCTCCGAGCATTATGGTTTTTTATGCATAAGAATGCCCCAGGGATCACGCGGCACCAAAACCCAAAGGTGATATTTTTGCACGAAAATTGCACAAATAGCCGAAAATGCACCCCTAGACAAAAATAGGACAACAAGGCACCACGGACCTCAAAACTGAAAAATGTTCTGAGCATTGTGGTTTTTTATGCATAAGAATGCACCAGGGATCACGAGGCACCAAAACCCAAAAGTCTTATTTTCGAGCGAAAATTGCACAATGGCCGAAAATGCACCACGGGCACCAAAATTGGACCACAGGGCACCTCGGACCCAAAAACTGAAAGGTGCTCGGAGCATTATGGTTTTCTATGCATAAGAATGCAGCAGGGATCACGGGGCACCAAAACCCAAAAGTCTTAGTTTCGCACGAAGATTGCACAATGGGCAGAAAATGCACCACATGCACCAAAAATCGACCACGGGGCACCTGGGACCTCAAAACTTAAAAGTGCTCCAAGCATTATGGTTTTTTATGCATAAGAATGCACCAGGGATCACGGGGCACGAAAACCCAAAATTTTATTTTCGCACGAAAATTGCACAAACAGCCGAAAATGCACCCATGGC
This sequence comes from Pueraria montana var. lobata, assembly GCA_026413185.1. Classification (NCBI taxonomy): domain Eukaryota; kingdom Viridiplantae; phylum Streptophyta; class Magnoliopsida; order Fabales; family Fabaceae; genus Pueraria; species Pueraria montana. Next base: position 8,801,609 of record CM048649.1, read on the forward strand.
ACCAAAATTGGACCACGGGGCACCACGGACCTCAAAACTGAAAAGTGTTCTGAGCATTATGGTTTTTTATGCATAAGAATGCACCAGGGATCACGGGGCACCAAAACCCAAAACTCTTATTTTCGCACGAAAATTGCACAATTGGCCGAAAATGCACCACGGGCATCAAAATTGGACCACGGGGCACCTCGGACCTCAAAAATGAAAATTGCTCCGAGCATTAAGGTTTTCTATGCATAAGAATGCCCCAGGGATCACGGAGCACCAAAGCCCAAAAGTTTTCTTTTCTCACAAAAAATGCACAAATAGCCGAAAATTCATCCCCGGCACCAAAATTGGAGCACGGGGCACCACGAACATCAAGACTGAAAAGTGTTCCAAACATTATGTTTTTTTATGCATAAGAATGCACCAAGGATCACGGGGCACCAAAACCCATAAGTCTTATCTTGGCTCGAAAATTGCACAAATGGCCGAATATGCACCACTGGCGCCAAAATTAGACCACGGGGCACCACAGACCTCAAAACTGAAAAGTCCAACAAGCATTATGGTTTTTAATGCATAAGAATGCACCAGGGATCACTGGGCACCAAAACCCAAAAGTCTAATTTTCGCACGAAAATTGCACAAAGGCCCGAAAATGCACCATGGGCATCAAAATTGGACGACGGGGCACGTCGGACCTCAAAACTAAAAAGTGCTATGAGCATTATGGTTTTTTGTACATAAGAATGCACCAGGGTTCTCAGGGCACCAAAAGCCGAAACTCTTATTTTCGCACAAAAATTGCACAAATGGCTGGAAATGCACCACCGGCACCAAAATTGGACCACGGGGCACCACGGACATCAAAACTGAAAAGTCCTTCAAGCATTATGGTTTTTTATCCATAAGAATGCACAAGGGATCACGGGGCACCAAAACCCAAAAGTCTTATTTTCGCACAAAAATTGCACAAATGGCCGAAAATGCACCACCGGCACGAAAATTGAACCTCGTTGCACCACGGACCTCAAAACTGAAAAGTGTCCCAAGCATTATGGTTTTTTATGCATAAGAATGCACCAGGGATCATGGGGGACCAAAAACCCAAAAGTCTTATTTTGGCACTAAAATTGCACAATGTGCCCAAAATGCATTACGGGCTCCAAAATTTGACCACGGGGCACCTCGGACCTCAAAACTGAAAAGTCCAACAAGCATTATGGTTTTTTATGCATAGCAATGCACCAGGGATCACGGGGCACCAAAACCCAAAAGTATTATTTTCACACGAAAATTGCACAATGGGCCGAAAATGAACCACGGGCACCAATTTTGGACAACGGGGCACCTCGGACCTCAAAAAATGAAAAGTGCTCCGAGCATTATGGTTTTTTATGCATAAGAATGCCCCTGGGATCACGCGGCACCAAAACCCAAAGGTGATATTTTTGCATGAAAATTGCACAAATAGCCGAAAATGCACCCCTAGCACAAAAATAGGACAACAAGCCACCACGGACCTCAAAACTGAAAAATGTTCTAAGCATTATGGTTTTTTATGCATAAGAATGCACCAGGGATCACGAGGCACCAAAACCCAAAAGTCTTATTTTCGAGCGAAAATTGCACAATGGCCGAAAATGCACCACGGGCACCAAAATTGGACCACGGGGCACCTCGGACCCAAAAACTGAAAGGTGCTCGGAGCATTATGGTTTTCTACGCATAAGAATGCAGCAGGGATCACGGGGCACCAAAACCAAAAAGTCTTAGTTTCGCACGAAGATTGCACAATGGGCAGAAAATGCACCACATGCACCAAAAATTGACCACGAGGCAACTGGGACCTCAAAAATTAAAAGTGCTCCAAGCATTATGATTTTTTTTATGCATAAGAATGCACAAGGGATCACGGGGCACAAAAACCCAAAAGTATTATTTTCGCACGAAAATTGCATAAATAGCCGAAAATGCACCCGTGGCACCAAAATTGGAGCACGGGGCACCACGGACCTCAAAACTGAAAAGTGTTCCGAGCATTATGGTTTTTTATGCATAAGAATGCACCAGTGATCACGGGGCACCAAAACCCAAAACTCTTATTTTCGCACGAAAATTGCACAATTGGGCGAAAATGCACCATCGGCACGAAAATTGGACCTCGTTGCACCACGGACCTCAAAACTGAAAAGTCTTCCGAGCATTATGGTTTTTTATGCATAAGAATGCACCAGGGATCACGGGGGACCAAAAACCCAGAAGTCTTATTTTGGCACTAAAATTGCACAATGTGCCCAAAATGCATTACGGGCTCCAAAATTTGACCACGGGGCACCTCGGATCTCAAAACTGAAAAGTCCAACAAGCATTATGGTTTTTTATGCATAGGAATGCACTAGGGATCATGGGGCACCAAAACCCAAAAGTATTATTTTCACACGAAAATTGCACAATGGGCCGAAAATGCACCACGGGCACCAATTTTGGACAACGGGGCACCTCGGACCTCAAAAAATGAAAAGTGCTCCGAGGATTATGGTTTTTTATGCATAAGAATGCCCCAGGGATCACGCGGCACGAAAACCCAAAGGTGATATTTTTGCACGAAAATTGCACAAATAGCCAAAAATGCACCCCTAGCACAAAAATAGGACAACAAGCCACCACGGACCTCAAAACGGAAAAATGTTCTAAGCATTATGGTTTTTTATGCACAAGAATGCACCAGGGATCACGAGGCACCAAAAGCAAAAAGACTTATTTTCGAGCGAAAATTGTACAATGGCCGAAAACGCACCACGGGTACCAAAATTGGACCACGGGGCACCTCGGACCCAAAAACTGAAAGGTGCTCGGAGCATTATGGTTTTCTATGCATAAGAATGCAGCAGGGATCACGGGGCACCAAAACCCAAAAGTCTTAGTTTCGCACGAAGATTGCACAATGGGCAGAAAATTCACCACATGCACCAAAAATTGACCACGGGGCACCTGGGACCTCAAAACTTAAAAGTGCTCCAAGCATTATGGTTTTTTATGCAAAAGAATGCACAAGGGATCACGGGGCACGAAAACCCAAAAGTATTATTTTCGCACTAAAATTGCACAAATAGCCGAAAATGCGCCCGTGGTACCAAAATTGGACCACGGGGCACCACGGACCTCAAAACTGAAAAGTGTTCCGAGCATTATGATTTTTTATGCATAAGAATGCACCAGGGATCACGGGGCACCAAAACCCAAAACTCTTATTTTCGCACGAAAATTGCACAATTGGGCGAAAATGCACCACGAGCATCAAAATTGGACCACAGGGCACCTCGGACCTCAAAAATGAAAAGTGCTCCGAGCATTAAGGTTTTCTATGCATAAGAATGCCCCAGGGATCACGGGGCACCAAAGCCCAAAAGTTTTCTTTTCTCACAAAAAATGCACAAATAGCCGAAAATTCATCCCCGACACCAAAATTGGAGCACGGGGCACCACGAACATCAAGACTGAAAAGTGTTCCAAACATTATTTTTTTTATGCATAAGAATGCACCAAGGATCACGGGGCACCAAAACCCATAAGTCTTATCTTGGCACGAAAATTGCACAAATGGCCGAATATGCACCACTGGCGCCAAAATTGTACCACGGGGCACCACGGACCTCAAAACTGAAAGGTCCAGCAAGCATTATGGTTTTTAATGCATAAGAATGCACCATGGATCACAGGGCACCACAACCCAAAAGTCTTATTTTCGCACGAAAATTGCACAAAGGCCCGAAAGTGCACCATGGGCATCAAAATTGGACAACGGGGCACGTCGGACCTCAAAACTAAAAAGTGCTATAAGCATTATGGTTTTTTGTACATAAGAATGCACCAGGGTTCTCAGGGCACCAAAACCCGAAACTCTTATTTTCGCACGAAAATTGCACAAATGGCTGGAAATGCACCACCGGCACAAAAATTGGACCACGGGGCACCACGGACATCAAAACTGAAAAGTCCTTCAAACATTATGGTTTTTTATCCATAAGAATGCACAAGGGATCATGGGGCACCAAAACCCAAAAGTCTTATTTTCGCACGAAAATTGCACAAATGGCCGAAAATGCACCACCGGCACGAAAATTGAACCTCGTTGCACCACGGACCTCAAAACTGAAAAGTGTCCCGAGCATTATGGTTTTTGATACATTAAAATGCACCAGGGATCATGGGGGACCAAAAACCCAAAAGTCTTATTTTGGCACTAAAATTGCACAATGTGCCCAAAATGCATTACGGGATCCAAAATTTGACCACGGGGCACCTCGGACCTCAAAACTGAAAAGTCCAACAAGCATTATGGTTTTTTATGCATAGGAATGCACCAGGGATCACGGGGCACCAAAACCCAAAAGTATTATTTTCACACGAAAATTGCACAATGGCCGAAAATGCACCACGGGCACCAATTTTGGACAACGGGGCACCTCGGACCTCCAAAAATGAAAAGTGCTCCGAGCATTATGGTTTTTTATGCATAAGAATGCCCCAGGGATCACGCGGCACCAAAACCCAAAGGTGATATTTTTGCACGAAAATTGCACAAATAGCCGAAAATGCACCCCTAGCACAAAAATAGGACAACAAGGCACCACGGACCTCAAAACTGAAAAATGTTCTGAGCATTGTGGTTTTTTATGCATAAGAATGCACCAGGGATCACGAGGCACCAAAACCCAAAAGTCTTATTTTCGAGCGAAAATTGCACAATGGCCGAAAATGCACCACGGGCACCAAAATTGGACCACAGGGCACCTCGGACCCAAAAACTGAAAGGTGCTCGGAGCATTATGGTTTTCTATGCATAAGAATGCAGCAGGGATCACGGGGGACCAAAACCCAAAAGTCTTAGTTTCGCACGAAGATTGCACAATGGGCAGAAAATGCACCACATGCACCAAAAATCGACCACGGGGCACCTGGGACCTCAAAACTTAAAAGTGCCTCAAGCATTATGGTTTTTTGTACATAAGAATGCACCAGGGTTCTCAGGGCACCAAAACCCGAAACTCTTATTTTCGCACGAAAATTGCACAAATGGCTGGAAATGCACCACCGGCACCAAAATTGGACCACGGGGCACCACGGACATCAAAACTGAAATGTCCTTCAAACATTATGGTTTTTTATCCATAAGAATGCACAAGGGATCATGGGGCACCAAAACCCAAAAGTCTTATTTTCGCACGAAAATTGTACAAATGGCCGAAAATGCACCACCGGCACGAAAATTGAACCTCGTTGCACCACGGACCTCAAAAATGAAAAGTGCTCCGAGCATTAAGGTTTTCTATGCATAAGAATGCCCCAGGGATCACGGAGCACCAAAGCCCAAAAGTTTTCTTTTCTCACAAAAAATGCACAAATAGCCGAAAATTCATCCCCGGCACCAAAATTAGAGCACGGGGCACCACGAACATCAAGACTGAAAAGTGTTCCAACCATTATGTTTTTTTATGCATAAGAATGCACCAAGGATCACGGGGCACCAAAACCCATAAGTCTTATCTTGGCTCGAAAATTGCACAAATGGCCGAATATGCACCACTGGCGCCAAAATTGGACCACGGGGCACCACGGACCTCAAAACTGAAAAGTCCAACAAGCATTATGGTTTTTAATGCAGAAGAATGCACCAGGGATCACTGGGCACCAAAACCCAAAAGTATAATTTTGACACGAAAATTGCACAATGGGTCGCAAATGCACCACGGGAACCAAAGTTGGACCACGGGGCACCTCGGACCTTAAAACTTAAAAGTGATTTGAGAATTATGGTTTTTTATGCATAAGAATGCACCAGGGTTCACAGGGAACCAAAACCCAAAAGTCTTACTTTCGCACGAAAATTGCACAAATGGCCGAAAATGCACCACCGGCACCAAAATAGGACCACGGGGCACCACGGACCTCAAAACTGAAAAGTGCTCCAAGCATTATGGTTTTTTATGCATAAGAATGCACCATGGATCATAGGGCACCACAACCCAAAAGTCTTATTTTCGCACGAAAATTGCACAAAGGCCCGAAAATGCACCATGGGCATCAAAATTGGACGACGGGGCACGTCGGACCTCAAAACTAAAAAGTGCTATGAGCATTATGGTTTTTTATGCATAAGAATGCACCAGGGTTCTCAGGGCACCAAAACCCAAAACTCTTATTTTCGCACGAATATTGCACAAATGGCTGGAAATGCACCACCGGCACCAAAATTGGACCACGGGGCACCACAGACATCAAAACTGAAAAGTCCTTCAAGCACTATGGTTTTTTATCCATAAGAATGCACAAGGGATCACGGGGCACCAAAACCCAAAAGTCTTATTTTCGCACGAAAATTGCACAAATGGCCGAAAATGCACCACCGGCACGAAAATTGGACCTCGTTGCACCACGGACCTCAAAACTGAAAAGTGTCCCGAGCATTATGGTTTTTTATGCATAAGAATGCACCAGGGATCATGGGGGACCAAAAACCGAAAATTCTTATTTTGGCACTAAAATTGCACAATGTGCCCAAAATGCATTACGGGCTCCAAAATTTGACCACGGGGCACCTCGGACCTCAAAACTGAAAAGTCCAACAAGCATTATGGTTTTTTATGCATAGGAATGCACCAGGGATCACGGGGCACCAAAACCCAAAAGTATTATTTTCACACGAAAATTGCATAATGGGCCGAAAATGCACCACGGGCACCAATTTTGGACAACGGGCACCTCGGACCTCAAAAAATGAAAAGTGCTCCTAGCATTATGGTTTTTTATGCATAAGAATGCCCCTGGGATCACGCGGCACCAAAACCCAAAGGTGATATTTTTGCACGAAAATTGCACAAATAGCCGAAAATGCACCCCTAGCACAAAAATAGGACAACAAGGCACCACGGACCTCAAAACTGAAAAATGTTCTGAGCATTGTGGTTTTTTATGCATAAGAATGCACCAGGGATCACGAAGCACCAAAACCCAAAAGTCTTATTTTCGAGCGAAAATTGCACAATGGCCGAAAATGCACCACGGGCACCAAAATTGGACCACAGGGCACCTCGGACCCAAAAACTGAAAGGTGCTCGGAGCATTATTGTTTTCTATGCATAAGAATGCAGCAGGGATCACGGGGCACCAAAACCCAAAAGTCTTAGTTTCGCACGAAGATTGCACAATGGGCAGAAAATGCACCACATGCACCAAAAATCGACCACGGGGCACCTGGGACCTCAAAACTTAAAAGTGCTCCAAGCATTATGGTTTTTTATGCATAAGAATGCACCAGGGATCACGGGGCACGAAAACCCAAAATTTTATTTTCGCACGAAAATTGCACAAACAGCCGAAAATGCACCCGTGGCACCAAAATTGGACCACGGGGCACCACGGACCTCAAAACTGAAAAGTGTTCCGAGCATTATGGTTTTTTATGCATAAGAATGCACCAGGGATCACGAGGCACCAAAACCCAAAACTCTTATTTTCGCACGAAAATTGCACAATTGGCCGAAAATGCACCACGGGCATCAAAATTGGACCACGGGGCACCTCGGACCTCAAAAATGAAAAGTGCTCTGAGCATTAAGGTTTTCTATGCATAAGAATACCCCAGGGATCACGGAGCACCAAAGCCCAAAAGTTTTCTTTTCTCACAAAAAATGCACAAATAGCCGAAAATTCATCCCCGGCACCAAAATTGGAGCACGGGGCACCACGAACATCAAGACTGAAAAGTGTTCCAAACATTATGTTTTTTTATGCATAAGAATGCACCAAGGATCACGGGGCACCAAAACCCATAAGTCTTATCTTGGCTCGAAAATTGCACAAATGGCCGAATATGCACCACTGGCGCCAAAATTAGACCACGGGGCACCACAGACCTCAAAACTGAAAAGTCCAACAAGCATTATGATTTTTAATGCATAAGAATGCACCAGGGATCACTGGGCACCAAAACCCAAAAGTCTAATTTTCGCACGAAAATTGTACAAAGGCCCGAAAATGCACCATGGGCATCAAAATTGGACGACGGGGCACCACAAACCTAAAAACTGAAAAGTGTGTCGAGCATTTTGGTTTTTTATGCATAAGGATGCACCAGGGATCACGGGGCACCAAAACCCAAAAGTCTTATTTTCGCACGAAAATTGCACAATGGGCCGAAAATGGACATTGGGCACCAAAATTGGACCACGGTGCACCACGGACCTCAAAACTGAAAAGTGTTCCGAAGCATTATGGTATTTTATGCATAAGAATGCACCAGGGATCACGGGGCACCATAACCTAAAAGTCTTATATTTGCATGAAAATTGCACAAATGGCCGAAAATGCACCTTCGGCACCAAAATTGGATCACAGGCCACGATGGACCTGAAAACTGAAAAGCGCTCCAAGCATGATGGTTTTTTATGCATAAGAATGCACAGGGATCACAGGGCACCAAAACCCACAATTTTTATTTTCCACACGAAAATTGCACAAATGGCCGAAAATGCACCACCAGCCCCAAAATTGGAGCACGGGGCACCACGAACCTAAAAACTGAAAAGTGCATCGAGCATTTTGGTTTTTTATGCATAAGGATGCACCAGGGATCACGGGGCACCAAAACCCAAAAGTCTTATTTTCGCACGAAAATATAACAACGGGTCGAAAATGGACCATGGGCAACAAAATTGGACCACGGGGCACCTCGGACCTCAAAATTGAAAACTGCTCCGAAGCATTATGGTATTCTGTGCAAAAGAATGCACCAGGGATCACAGGGCACCAAAACCCAAAAGTCTTATATTCGCATGAAAATTGCACAAATGGCCGAAAATGCACCTCCGGCACCAAAATTGGACCACGGGGCACGACGGACCTGAAAGCTGAAAAGCGCTCCAAGCATGATGGTTTTTTATGCATAAGAATGCACCAGGGATCACAGGGCACCAAAACCCACAAGTCTTATTTCCACACGAAAATTGCACAAATGGCCGAAAATGCACCACCGGCACCAAAATTGGACCACGGGGCACCACGAACCTAAAAACTGAAAAGTGTGTCGAGCATTTTGGTTTTTTATGCAGAAGGATGCATCAGGGATCACGGGGCACCAAAACCCAAAAGTCTTATTTTCGCACGAAAATTCCACAATGGGCCGAAAATGCACAATGGGCACCAAAATTGGACGACGGTGCACCACGGACCTCAAAATTGAAAAGTGCTCCAAAGCATTATGGTATTTTATGCATAAGAATGCACCAGGGATCACGGGGCACCAAAACCCAAAAGTCTTTTCTTCGCGCGAAAATTGGACAATGGGTCGAAAATGCACCACGGGCAACAAAATTGGACCACGGGGCACCTCGGACCTCAAAACTGAAAAGTGCTCCGAAGCATTATGGTATTTTATGCATAAGAATGTACCAGGGATCACGGGGCACAAACACCCAAAAGTCTTATTTTCGCACGGAAATATAACAACGGGTCGAAAATGCAGCACGGGCAACAAAATTGGACCACGGGGCACCTCGGACCTCAAAATTGAAAACTGCTCCGAAGCATTATGGTATTCTGTGCAAAAGAATGCACCAGGGATCACAGGGCACCAAAACCCAAAAGTCTTATATTCGCATGAAAATTGCACAAATGGCCGAAAATGCACCTCCGGCACCAAAATGGGACCACGGGGCACGACGGACCTGGAAACTAAAAGTGCTCCAAGCATTATGGTTTTTATGCATAAGAATGCACCAGGGATCACGGGGCACCAACACCCAAATGTCTTATTTCCACACGATAATTGCACAGATGGACGAAAATGAACCACCGGCACCAAAATTGGACCACGGGGCACGACGGACCTCAAAACTTAAAAGTGCTCCGACAATTATGGTTTTTATGTATAAGAATCCACCAGGGATCACGGGGCACCAAAACCCAAAAGTCTTATTTTCGCACGAAAATTGCACAATGGGCCGAAAATGCACCACGGGCACCAAAATTGGACCATGGGGCACCACGGACCTCAAAACTGAAAAGTGTTCTGAGCATTATAGTTTTTATGCATAAGAATGCACCAGGGATCACGGGGCACCGAAACCCAAAAGTCTTATTTTCGCACGATAATTGCACAAATGGCCGAAAATGCATTACCGGCACCAAAATTGGACCACGGGGCACCATAGACCTCAAAACTGAAAAGTGTTCTGAGCATTATGGTTTTTTTTGCATAAGAATGCACCAAGGATCACGGGGTACCAAAACCCAAAATTCTTATTTTCGCACGAAAAGTCCTCAAATGGCCAAAAATGCACCACCGGCACCAAAATTGGGCCACGGGGCACCAGGAACCTCAAAACTGAAAACACTTTCGAGCTTTATGGTTTTTTATGCATAAGAATGCACAACGGATCACGGTGCACCAGAACCCAAAAGTCTTATTTTCGCACGAAAATTGCACAAATGGCCGAAAATGCACCACCGGCACCAAAATTGGACCACGAGGCACCACGAACCTCAAAACTGAAAAGACATCCGAGCATTATGGTATTTTATGCATAAGAATTCACCACGGATCATCGGGCACCAAAATCCAAAAGTCTTATTTTCGCACGAAAATTTAAAAAATGGCCGAAAAATGCACCACCGCCACCAAAATTAGACCAGGGGGCACCACGGACCTCAAAATTGAAAAGTATTCCGAGCATTGTGGTTTTTTATGCATAAGAATGCACAAGGGATCGCAGGGCACCCAAACCCAAAAGTCTTATTTTCGCATGAAAATTGCACAATGGGCCGAAAAAGCAACACGGGCACCAAAATTGGACTACGGGGCACATCGAACCTAAAAACTTAAAAGTTCTCTGAGCATTATGATTTTTATGCATAATAATGCACCAGGGATGATGGGGCACCAAAGCCAAAAAGTCTTATTTTCGCACGAAAATTTCAGAAATGGCCGAAAATGCACCACTGGCCCCAAATTATACCGCGGGACACCACGGACTTCAAAACTAAAAAGTGCTCCAAGGATTAGGGTTTTTTATGCATAAAAAATGCACCAGGGATCACGGGGCACCAAAACCCAAAAGTCTTATTTTCGCACGAAGATTGCATAATGGGCTGAAAATGCACCACGGGCACCAAAGTTGGACCACGGGGCACCTCGGACCTCAAAACTGAAATGTGCTATCAGCATTATGGTTTTTTATCCATAATAATGCACCAGGCTTCATAGAGCACAAAAATGCGATACTATTATTTTCGCACGAAAATTGCATAAATGGCTGGAAATGCACTACCGGCACCAAAATTGGACCACGGGGCACCTCGGACATCAAAACTAAAAATTGCTTCGACATTATGGTTTTTTATGCATAAGAATGCACCAGGGATCACGGGACACCAAAACTCAAAAGTCTTATTTTCGTACGACAATTTCACAATTGGCCGAAAATTCACCACCGGCACCAAAATTTGACCACGGGGCACCAGGAATCTCAAAACTGAAAAGTGTTCCGAGCATTATGGTTTTTTATGCATAAGAATGCACCAAGGATCACGGGGCACCAAAACCCAAAAGTCTTATTTTCGCACGAAAACTTCAAAATTGGCCGAAAATGCACCACCGCCACCAAAATTGGACCAGGGGGCACCACGGACCTCAAAACTGAAAAGTGTTCTGACCATTGTGGTTTTTTATGCATAACAATGAACAAGGGATCGCAGGGCACCCAAACCCAAAAGTCTTGTTTTTGCACGAAAATTGCACAATGGGCCGAAAATGCACCACGGGCACCAAAATTGACCACGGGGCACCATGGACCTCAAAACTGAAAAGTGCTCTAAGCATTAAGGGTTTTTATGGATAAGAATGCACCAGGGATTACGGGGTACCAAAACTCGAAAGTCTTATTTTTGCACAAAAATTGCACAATGGGTCGAAAATGCACAATGGGCACCAAAATTGGAGCATGGGGCACCACGGTCCTCAAAACTGAAAAGTGCTCCGAGCATTATGGTTTTTTATGCATAATGATGCACAAAGGATCAAAGGGCACAAAAACCCTAAAGTCTTATTTTGGCACGAAAATTGCACCATGTGACGAAAATGCACCATGGGCACCAAAATTGGACCACAAGGCACCACGGACATCTAAATTGAAAAGTGCTCTGAGCATTATGGGTTTTTAAGCATAAGCATGCACCAGGGATCACGGGGCACAAAATCCCAAAAGTCTTATTTTCGCACGAAAATTGCACTATGGGCCGAAAAAGCACCACGTGCACCAAAATTGGACAACGGGGCACCACGGACCTCAAAATTGAAAAGTGCTCTGAGCATTATGGTTTTTTATGCATAAGAATGCACCAGGGATTACAGGGCACCAAAACTCAAAAGTCTTATTTTCGTACAAAAATTGCACAATGGGCTGAAAGTGCACTACGGGCATCAAAATTGGACCACGGGGCACCACGGAGCTCAAAACTGAAAAGTGCTCTGACCACTATTGTTTTTTATGCATAAGAATACTCTAGGCATCACAGTGTACCAACACCAACAAGTATTATCTGGGGACGAAAATTGCACCATGGGCCGAAAATGCACCAACGGGCATCAAAATTGGACCACGGGGCACCACAGACCTCAAAACTTAAAACTACTCCGAGCATTATGGTTTTTCATGCATAAGAATGCACCAGGGATCACAAGGCACCAAAACCCAAAAGTCTTTATTTCACAACCCTGTGATCCCTGGTGCATTCTTATGCATAAAAACCATAATGCTCAGAGAACATTTATGTTTTGAGGTCCAAGGTGCCCCGTGGTCCAATTTTGGTGCCCGTGGTGCATTTTCGGCCCATTGTGCAATTTTCGTGCGGAAAGAAGACTTTTGGGTTTTGGTACCCCATAATCCCTGGTGCATTCTTATGCATAAAAAACCATAATGCTCTGAGGACGTTTCAATTTTGAGGTTCGTGGTGCCCCGTGGTCGAATTTTGGTGCGGATTGGTGCATTTTCGGCCCATGGTGCAATTTTCGTGCCAAAATAACACTTTTGGGTTTTGGTGCCCCGTGATCCCTGGGGCATTCTTATGCATAAAAACCCATAATGCTGTGAGTACTTTTCAGTTTTGAGGTCCGTGGTCCCTTGTCCAATTTTGGTGCCCGTGGTGGATTTTGGGCACATGTTCCAATTTTCGTGCAAAAATAAGACTTTTGGATTTTGGTGCCTCGTGATCCCTGGAGCATTCTTATGCATAAAAAACCATAAGGCTCAGAGCACTATTTAGTTTTTTAGGTCCATGGTGCCTCGTGGTCCAATTTTGGTGCCCATTGGTGAATTTTCGACCCATTGTCCAATTTTTGTGCGAAAATAAGACTTTTGGGCTTTGGTGCCCCGTAATGCCTGGTGCATTCTTATGCATAAAACACCATAATTCTTGGAGCACTTTTTAGTTTTGAGGTCCGTGGTGCCCTGTGGTCCAATTTTGGTGTCCTGTGGTGCATTTTTGGCCCATGGTGCAATTTTTGTGCCAACATAAGACTTTGGGATTTTGATGCCACGTGATCCCTGATGCAATCTTATGCATAAAACACCATAATGCTTGGAGGACTTTTAAGTTTTGAGGTCCGTGGTGCCCCGTGGTCCAATTTTTGTGCCCGTGGTGCATTTTCGACTCATTATGCAATTTTCGTGCGAAAATAAGATTTTTTGGGTTTTGGTGCCCCATGATCCCTGGAGCATTCTTATGCATAAAAATCCGTAATGCTCTAAGAACTTTTAAGTTTTGAGGTCTGAGGTGCCCCGTGGTCCAATTTTTGTGCCCGTGGTGCATTTTCGACCCATTATGCAATTTTCGTGCGAAAATAAGATTTTTTTGGTTTTGGTGCCACGTGATCCCTGGTGCATTCTTATGCATAAAAAACCATAATTTTCTGAGCGCTTTTTAGTTTTGAGGTCCGTGGTGCCCCGTGGTCCAATTTTGGTGACCGTGGTGCATTTTCAGCCCACAGTGCAATTTTCGTGCGAAATTAAGACTTTTGGGTTTTGGTGCCCCATGATCCCTTGTGCATTCTTATGCATAAAAAACCATAATGCTTGGAGAACTTTTCAGTTTTGAGGTCCGTGGTGCCCCGTGGTCCAACTTTAGTGCTCTTGGTGCATTTTCGGTCCATGGTGCAATTTTCGTCCTAAAATAAGACTTTTGGGTTTTGGTGCCCTGTGATCCTTGGTGCATCCTTATGTATAAAAAACATAATGCTCTAAGTAGTTTTCAATTTTGAGGTCTGTGGTGCCCTGTGGTCCAATTTTGGTGCCCATAGTGAATTTTCGACCCATTGTGCAATTTTTGTGTGAAAATAAGACTTTTGGGTTTCGGTGCCCCGTATTGCCTGGTACATTCTTGTGCATAAAACACCACAATGCTTGGAGCACTTTTCAGTTTTGAGGTCCGTGGTGCCCCGTGGTCCAATTTTCGTGTCCTGTGGTGCATTTTTGGCCCATGGTGCAATTTTCGTGCCAACATAGGAGTTTTGGGTTTTGGTGCCACGTGATCCCTAATGCATTCTTATGCATAAAACACCATAATTCTTGGAGGACTTTTCAGTTTTGAGGTTCGTGGTGACCTGTGGTCCAATTTTTGTGCTCGTGGTGCATTTTCGACCCATTATGCAATTTTCGTGCGAAAATAAGATTTTTTGGGTTTTCGTACCCCGTGATCCCTGGTTCATTCTTATGCATAAAAAACCATAATGCTTTGAGGGCTTTTTAGTTTTGAGGTTCGTGGTGCCCTGTGGTCCAATTTTGGTGACCGTGGTGCATTTTCGGCCCACGGTGCAATTTTCGTGCGAAAATAAGACTTTTGGGTTTTGGTGCCCCGTGATCCCTTGTGCATTCTTATGCATAAAAAACCATAATGCTTGGTGCACTTTTCAGTTTTGAGGTCCGTGGTGCCCCGTGGTCCAACTTTAGTGCCCATTCGTGCATTTTCGGCCCATGGTGCAACTTTCGTGCCAAAATAACACTTTTGGGTTTTGGTGCCCCATGATCCTTGGGCATTCTTATGCATAAAAACCCATAATGCTGTGAGCACTTTTCAGTTTTGAGGTCTGTGGTCCCTCGTGGTCCAATTTTGGTGCATGTGGTGGATTTTGGGCACATGGTCAAATTTTCGTGCAAAAATAAGACTTTTGGGTTTTGGTGCCATGTGATCCCTGGAGCATTCTTATGCATAAAAAACCATAAGGCTCGAAGGACTATTTAGTTTTTAGGTCCATGGTGCCTCGTGTTCCAATTTTGGTGCCCATTGGTGAACTTTCGACCCATTGTGCAATTTTTGTGCGAAAATAAGACTTTTGAGTTTTGGTGCCCCGTAATGCCTGGTGCATTCTTATGCATAAAACACCATAATGCTTGGAGCACTTTTCAGTTTTGAGGTCCGTGGTGCCCCGTGGTCCAATTTTGGTGTCCTGTGGTGCATTTTTTGCCCATGGTGCAATTTTGTACCAACAAAAGACTTTTGGGTTTTGGTGCCACGGGATCCCTGATGCATTATTATGCATAAAACACCATAATGCTTGGAGGACTTTTTAGTTTTGAGGTCCGTGGTGCCCCGTGGTCCAATTTTTTGCCCGTGGTGCATTTTCTACCTATTATGCAATTTTAGTGCGAAAATAAGACTTTTTGGGTTTTGGTGCCCCATGATCCCTGGTGCATTCTTATGCATAAAAAACCATAATGCTCTGAGCGCTTTTTACTTTTGAGGTCCGTGGTGCCTCGTGGTCCAATTTTTGTGCCCGTGGTGCATTTTCGACCCATTATGCAATTTTCGTGCGAAAATAGGATTTTTTGGGTTTTGGTGCCCCGTGATCCCTGGTGCATTCTTATGCATAAAAAACCATAATTCTCTGAGCACTTTTTAGTTTTGAGGTTCGTGGTGCCCCATGGTCCAATTTTGGTGATCGTGGTGCATTTTCGACCCACGGTGCAATTTTCGTGCGAAAATAAGACTTTTGGGTTTTGGTTCCCCGGGATCCCTTGTGCATTCTTATGCATAAAAAACCATAATGCTTGGAACACTTTTCATTTTTGAGGTCCGTGGTTCCCCGTGGTCCAACTTTAGTGCCCATTGGTGCATTTTCACCCGATGGTGCAATTTTCGTCCTAAAAGAAGAATTTTCGGTTTCAGTGCCCTATGATCCTTGGTGCATCCTTATGAATAAAAAACTATAATGCTCTGAGCACTTTTCAGTTTTGAGGTCCGTGGTGCCCGGTGGTCCAATTTTGGTGCCCGTAGTGCATTTTTGACCCATTGTGCAATTTTTGTGCGAAAATAAGACTTTTGGGTTTTGGTGCCCCATAATGCCTGGTGCATTCTTATGCATAAAACACCATAATGCTTGGAGCGCTTTTCAGTTTTGAGGTCCGTGGTGCCCCGTGGTCCAATTTTGGTGTCCTGTGGTGCATTTTTGGCCCATGGTGCAATTTTCGTGCCAACATAAGACTTTTGGGTTTCGGTGGCATGTGATCCCTGATGCATTCTTATGCATAAAACACCATAATTCTTGGAGGACTTTTCAATTTTGAGGTCCGTGGTGCCCCGTGGTCCAATTTTTGTACCCGTGGTGCATTTTCGACCCATTATGCAATTTTCGTGCGAAAATAAGATTTTTTGGGTTTTGGTGCGCCGTGATCCCTGGTGCATTCTTATGCATAAAAAACCATAATGATCTGAGCGCTTTTATTTTTGAGGTTCGTGGTGCCCCGTGGTCCAATTTTGGTGACCGTGGTGCATTTTTGGCCCAAGGGGCAATTTTCGTGCGAAAATAAGACTTTTGGGTTTTGGTGCCCCGTGATCTCTTGTGCATTCTTATGCATAAAAAACTATAATGCTTGTTGCAGTTTTCAGTTTTGAGGTCCGTGGAGCCCCGTGGTCAACTTTAGTGCCCATTGGTGCATTTCCGACCCATGGTGCAATTTTCGTCCTAAAATAAGACTTTTGGGTTTTGGTGCCCTGTGATCCTTAGTGCATCCTTATGCATAAAAAATAATAATCCTCTGAGCACTTTTCAGTTTTGAGGTCCGTGGTGCCCCGTGGTCCAATTTTGGTGCCCGCAGTGCATTTTCGAACCATTTTGCAATATTAGTGCGAAAATAAGACTTTTATGTTTTGGTGCCCCGTAATGCCTGGTGCATTCTTATGCATAAAACACCATAATGCTTAGAGCACTTTTCAGTTTTGAGGTCCGTGGTGCCCTGTGGTCCAATTTTGGTGTCTCGTGGTGCATTTTTGGCCCATGGTGCAATTTTTGTGGCAACATAAGACTTTTGGGTTTTGGTGCCACGTGATCCCTGATGCATTCTTATGCATAAAACACCGTAATACTTGGAGCACTTTTCAGTTTTGAGGTCCATGGTGCCCCGTGGTCCAATTTTTGTGCCCGTGGTGCATTTTCGACCAGTTATGCAATTTTCGTGCGAAAATAAGATTTTTTAGGTTTTGGTGCCCCGTGATCCCTGGTGCATTCTTATGCATAAAAAACCATATTGCTCTGAGCACTTTTTAGTTTTGAGGTTCGTGGTGCCCCGTGGTCCAATTTTGGTGACTGTGGTGCATTTTCAGCCCATAGTGCAATTTTCGTGCGAAAATAAGATTTTTGGGTTTGGGTGCCTCGTGATCCCTGGTACATTCTTATGCATAAAAACCCAAAATGCTCTAAGAACTTTGCAATTTTGAGGTCCATGGTGCCCCGTGGCCCAATGTTGGTGACCGTGGTTCATTTCTGGGTCATGGTGCAATTTTCGTTACCAAATAAGACTTTTGGGTTTTGGTGCCTCGTAATCCCTGGTGCATTGTTATGCATAAAAAACCATAATGCTCAGAGCACTTTTTAGTTTTCAGGTCCGTGGTGCCCCGTGGTCCAATTTTGGTACCCGTGGTGTATTTTCGACCAATTGTGCAATTTTCGTGCGAGAATAAGACTTTTGGATTTTGCTGCCTCGTGATCCCTGGTACATTCTTATGCATAAAAACCCATAATGCTCGAAGCACTTTTCAGTTTTGAGGTCCGTGGTGCCCCATGGTCCAATTTTGGTGCCCATGGTGCATTTTCGTCACATGGTGCCATTTTCGTGCGAAAATAAGACTTTTGGGTTTTGGTGCCCTATGATCGTTCATACACCCTTATGGATAAAAAACCATAATGCTCGGATCACTTTTCAATTTTGAAGTCCGTGGTGCCCCGTGGTCCAATTTTCGTGCCAAAATAAGACATTTGGGTTTTGGTGCAACGTGATCCCTAGTGCATTCATATGCATAAAACACCATAATGCTCATAGAACTGTTCAGTTTTGAGGTCCGTGGTGCCTCGTGGTCAAATCTTGGTGCCCGTGGTGCATTTTCGGCCCATGGTGCAATTTTCGTGCCAAAATAAGACTTTTGTGTTTTGGTGCCCCGTGATCCCTGGGGCATTCTTATGCATAAAAAACCATAACGCTCCGAGCACTTTTCAGTTTTGAGGTCCGTGGTGCCCCATGGTGCAATTTTCGTGTCCATGGTGCATTTTCTGCTCATTGTGCAACTTTCGTACGAATTCTTATGCATAAAAAAACCATAATGCTCAGAGCACTTTTTAGTTTTGAGCTCCGTGGTGCCCGTGGTGCATTTTCAGCACATGGTGCAATTTTCGTGCCAAAATAAGACTTTTGGGTTTTGGTGCCCCGTGATCCTTGGTGTATCCTTACGCATAAAAAACCATAATGGTCGTAGCTCTTTTCAGTTTTGAGGTCTGTGGTGTCCAGTGCTCTAATTTTGGTGCCCCGTGGTGCATTTTTGGCCCATGGTGCAATTTTCATGCCAAAATAAGACTTTTGGGTTTTGGTGCCCCGTGATCCTTGGTGAATGCTTATGCATAAAAAGCCATAAAGCTCGGAGCACTTCTAAGTTCTGAGGTCCGTGATGCCCCGTGGTCCAGTTTTGGTGCCCGTGGTAAATTTTCGGCCCATGGTGCAATTTTCGTGTGAAAATAAGACTTTTGGGTTTTGGTGCCCCGTGATCCCTGATGCATTCTTATGCATAAAACATCATAATGCTCAGAGCACGTTTCAGTTTTGAGGTCCGCAGTGTCCAGTGGTCCAATTTTGGTGCCCGTGGAGGATTTTCGGCACATGGTCCAATTTTCGTGCCCGTGGAGGATTTTCGACACATGGTCCCATTTTCGTGCGAAAATAAGACTATTGGGTTTTGGTGGCCCATGAACCCTGGTGGATTCTTATGCATAAAAAACCATAAAGCTTAGACCACTGTTCAGTTTTGAGTTCCGTGGTGCCCCGTGGTCCAATTTTGGTACCCGTGGTAGATTTTCTGCCCATGGTGCAATTTTCGTGCCAAAATAAGACTTTTGGGTTTTGGTGCCCCGTGATCCTTGTTGCATCCTTATGCATAAAAAACCATAATTCTCGGAGCACTTTCTAGTTTTTAGGTCCGATGTACCCCGTGGTCCAATTTTGGTACCCGTAGTGCATTTTTGGCCCATGGTGCAATTTTTGTGCCAAAATAAGACTTTTGGGTTTTGGTGCCCCGTAGTCCTTCGTGCATCCTTATGCATAAAAAACCATAATGCTCGGAGCACTTTTCAGTTTTGAGGTCCATGGTGCACCGTGGTCCAATTTTAGTGCCCGTGGTGGATTTTCGGCACATGGACCAATTTTCGTGCCAACATAAGACTTTTGGGTTTTGGTGCCCCATGATCCCCGGTGCATTCTTATGTATAAAAAACCATAATGCTCGGAGCACTTCTTAGTTTTGAGGTCCGTGGTGTCGAGTGGTCCAATTTTGGTGCCCCGTGGTGCAATTTTGGCCCATGGTGCAATATTCGTGCCAAAATAAGACTTTTGGGTTTTGGTGCCCCGTGATCCCTGATGCATTCTTATGCATAAAACACCATAATGCTCAGAGCACTTTTCAGTTTTGAGGTCCGTGGTGCCCCGTGGTCCATTTTTTGTGCCCGTGGTGCATTTTCGACACTTGGTGCAATATTCGTGCGAAAATAAGAGTTTTTGGGTTTTGATGCCCCGTGTTCCCTGGTACATTCTTATGCATAAAAAACCAAAATGCTCTGAGCACTTTTCAATTTTGAGGTCCGTGGTGCCCCGTGGTCGAATTTTGGTGCCCATTGGTGCATTTTCGGACCATGATGAAATTGTTGTGCCAAAATAACACTTTTGGGTTTTGGTGCTCCATGATCCCTGGGGCATTCTTATGCATAAAAACCCATAATGCTGTGAGCACGTTTCAGTTTTGAGGTCTGTGGTCCCCTGTGGTCCAATTTTTGTTACCGTGGTGCATATTCGGCCCATTGTCCATTTTTTGTTCGAAAATAAAACTTTTGGGTTTTGGTGCCCCGTGATCCCTGGTGCATTCTTATGTATTAATAACCATAATGCTCAGATCACTTTTCAGTTTTGAGGTCCGTGGTGTCCATTGGTCCAATTTTGGTGCCCCGTGGTGCTTTTTTGGTCCATGGTGCAATTGTCGTGCCAAAATAAGACTTTTGGGTTTTGGTTCCCCGTGATCCCTGGTGGATTCTTATGCCTAAAAAACAATCAAGCTCGTAGCACCTTTCAGTTTTGAGATCCGTGGTGCCCTGTGGTCCAATTTTGGTGCCAGTAGTAGATTTTCGGCCCATGGTTCAATTTTCGTGCCAAAATAAGACTTTTAGGTTTTCGTACCCCGTGATCCTTGTTGCATCCTTGTGCATAAAAAACCATAATGTTCGGAGCACTTTTTAGTTTTGAGGTCCGTGGTGCCCCGTGGTCCAATTTTGGTGCCCGTGGTGGATTTTCGGTACATGGTCCAATTTTCGTGCCAAAATAAGACATTTGGGTTTTGGTGCCACGTGATCCCTGGTGCATTCTTATGCATAAAACACCATAATGCTCGTAGAACTATTCAGTTTTGAGGTCTGTGGTGCCTCGTGGTCAAATCTTGGTGCCTGTGGTGCAATTTTCGGCCCATGGTGCAATTTTCGTGCCAAAATAAGACTTTTATGTTTTGGTGCCCCGTGATCCCTGGGGCATTCTTATGCATAAAAAACCACAACGCTCCGAGCACTTTTCAGTTTTGAGGTCCATGGTGCCCCGTGGTACAATTTTCGTGTCCGTGGTGCATTTTCTGCTCATTGTGCAACTTTCGTGCGAATTCTTATGCATAAGAAAACCATAATGCTCGGAGCACTTTTTAGTTTTGAGGTTCGTGGTGCTCGTGGTGCATTTTCAGCACATGGTGCAATTTTCGTGCCAAAATAAGACTTTTGGGTTTTGGTGCTCCGTGATCCTTGGTGTATCATTATGCATAAAAAACCATAATGGTCGTAGCTCTTTTCAGTTTTGAGGTTCGTGGTGTCCAGTGCTCTAATTTTGGTGCCCCGTGGTGCATTTTTGGTCCATGGTGCAATTTTCGTGTGAAAATATGACTTTTGGGTTTCAGTGCCCCGTGATCTCTGGTGCATTCTTATGTATAAAAAACCATAATGCTCGGAGCACTTTTCAGTTTTGAGGTCCGCGGTGTCCAGTGGTCCAATTTTGGTGCCCCGTGGTGCTTTTTTGGCCCATGGTGCAATTTTTGTGCCAAAATAAGACTTTTGGGTTTTGGTTCCCCGTGATCCCTGGTGGATTCTTATGCCTAAAAAACAATAAAGCTCATAGCACTTTTCAGTTTTGTGATTCGTGGTGCCCTGTGGTCCAATTTTGGTGCTAGTGGTAGATTTTCGGCCTATGGTGCAATTTTCCTGCCAAAATAAGACATTTGGGTTTTGGTGCCCCGTGATCCTTGTTGCATCCTTATGCATAAAAAACCATAATGCTCGGAGCACTTTTAAGTTTGGAGGTATGTGGTGCCCCGTGGTCCAATTTTGGTGCCCGTGGTAAGTTTCCGACGCATGGTGCAATTTTCGTGCCAAAATAAGACTTTTGGGTTTTGGTGCCCTATGATCTTTGGTGCATCCTAATGCATAAAAAACCATAGTGCTCGAAGCCCTTTTCAGTTTTGAGGTCCGTGGTGTCCAGTGGTCCAATTTTGGTGCCCCGTGGTGCATTTTTTGCCCATGGTGCAATTTTCTTGCCAAAACAAGACTTTTGGGTTTTCTTGCCCCGTGATCCTTGGTGAATGCTTATGCATAAAAAGCCATAAAGCTCGGAGCACTTCTAAGTTTTGAGGACCGTGGTGCCCCGTGGTCCAATTTTGGTGCTCGTGGTGCATTTTTCGGCACATGGTGCAATTTTCGTGCCAAAATAAGACTTTTGGATTTTGGTGCCCCGTGATACTTGGTGCATCCTTATGCATCAAAAACCATAATGCTCGAAGCCCTTTTCAGTTTTGAGGTCCGTGGTGTCCAGTGGTCCAATTTTGGTGCCCTGTGGTGCATTTTTGGCCCATAGTGCAATTTTCGTGCCAAAATAAGACTTTTGGGTTTTAGTGACCCGTGATCCTTGGTGAATGCTTATGCATAAAAAGCCATAAAGCTCATAGCACTTCTAAGTTTTGAGGTCCGTGGTGCCCCGTGGTCCAATTTTGGTGCCTGTGGTAAATTTTCAGCCCATGGTGCAATTTTCGTGTGAAAATATGAATTTTGGGTTTTAGTGCCCCGTGATCCCTTGTGCATTCTTATGTATAAAAAACCATTATGCTCGGAGCACTTTTCAATTTTGAGGTCCGCGGTGTCCAGTTGTCCAATTTTGGTGCCCTGTGGTGCATTTTTGGCCCATGGTGCAATTTTCGTGCCAAATAAGACTTTTGGGTTTTGGTGCCCCCATGATCCCTGGTGCATTCTTATGCATAAAAAACCATAATGCTCGACACACTTTTCAGTTTTGAGGTTCGTGGTGCACCGTGGTCCAATTTTGGTGCTCGTGGTACATTTTCGGCAATTTGTGCAATTTTCGTGCGAAAATAAGACCGTTGGGTTTTGGTGCCCCGTGGTCCCTGGTGCGTTTTTATGCATAAAAAAACATAATGCTCAGAACCCTTTCCAAGTTTTGAGGTACGTGGTGCCCCGTGGTCCCATTTTGGTATCGTTGGTGCATTTTCGACCATTTGTACAATTTTCATGCGAAAATAAGACTTTTGGGTTTTGGTGCCCTGTGATCCCTGGTGCATTCTTATGCATAAAAAACCATAATACTCGGAGCACTTTTCAGTTTTACGGTCCGAGGTGCCCCGTGATCGTTGTTGCATCCTTGTGCATAAAAAACCATAATGCTTGGAGCACTTTTTAGTTTTGAGGTCCGTGGTGCCCCGTGGTCCAATTTTGGTACCCGTGGTGGATTTTCGGTAGATGCTCCAATTTTCGTGCCAAGAAAAAACAATTTTGGGTTTTGGTGCCCCGTGATCCCTAGTGCATTCTTATGCATAAAAAACCATAATGCCTGGGGGAAATTTTAGTTTTGAGGTCCGTGGTGCCCCGTGGTCCAATTTTGGTGCCCGTGGTGCATTTTCGGCACATGGTGCGATTTTTGTGCCAAAATAAGACTTTTGGGTTTGGGTGCCCCATGATCCTTGTTGCATTGTTATGCATAAAAAACCATAATGCTCAGGGCACTTTTTAGTTTTGAGGTCTGTGGTGCCCCGTGGTCCAATTTTGGTGCCCTTGGTGGATTTCCGGCACATGGTCCAATTTTCGTGCCAAAATAATACTTTTGGGTTTTGGTGCCACGTGATCCCTGGTGCATTCTTATGCATAAATACCATAATGCTCGGAGCACTTTTCAGCTTTGAGGTCTGTGGTGCCCCGTTGTCCAATTTTGGTGACTGTGGTGCATTTTCGGCCCATGGTGCAATTTCGTGCCTAAATAACACTTTTGGGTTTTGCTGCCCGTGATCCCTCGGGCATTATTATGCATAAAACCCCGTAATGCTCTTAGCACTTTTCAGTTTTGCGGTCCGTGGTCCCCCGTGGTCCAATTTTGGTGTCCGTGGTGCATTTTATGCCCATTGTACAATTTTCGTGCTAATTATTATGCATGAAAAACCACAATGCTCATGCATATTCGACCCATTGTGCAATTTTCGTGCGAAAATAAGACTTTTGTGTTTTGGTGCCCCGTGATCCCTGGTACATTCTTATGTATAAAAAATGATAATGCTCAGGGCACTTTTTAGTTTTGAGGTCTGTGGTGCCCCGTGGTCCAATTTTGGTGCCCTTGGTGGATTTCCGGCACATGGTCCAATTTTCGTGCCAAAATAATACTTTTGGGTTTTGGTGCCACGTGATCCCTGGTGCATTCTTATGCATAAATACCATAATGCTCGGAGCACTTTTCAGCTTTGAGGTCTGTGGTGCCCCGTTGTCCAATTTTGGTGACTGTGGTGCATTTTCGGCCCATGGTGCAATTTCGTGCCTAAATAACACTTTTGGGTTTTGCTGCCCGTGATCCCTCGGGCATTATTATGCATAAAACCCCATAATGCTCTTAGCACTTTTCAGTTTTGCGGTCCGTGGTCCCCCGTGGTCCAATTTTGGTGTCCGTGGTGCATTTTATGCCCATTGTACAATTTTCGTGCTAATTATTATGCATGAAAAACCACAATGCTCATGCATATTCGACCCATTGTGCAATTTTCGTGCGAAAATAAGACTTTTGTGTTTTGGTGCCCCGTGATCCCTGGTACATTCTTATGTATAAAAAACGATAATGCTCAGAGCACTTTTCAGTTTTGAGGTCCGTGGTGCCCCGTGGTCCAATTTTGGTGCCCGTGGTAGATTTTCGGCACATGGTGCAATTTTCGTGCCAAATTAAGACATTTGGGTTTTGGTGCCACGTGATCCCTGGTGCATTCTTATGCATAAAACACCATAAAGTTCGGAGCACTTTCCAGTTTTGAGGTTAGTGGTGCCCTGTTGTCCAATTTTGGTGCCCGTGGTGCATTTTTGCCCCATGGTGCAATTTTCGTGCGAAAATAAGACTTTCGGGTTTTGGTGCCCTGTGATCCCTTGTGCATTCATATGCATAAAAAACCATAATTCTCGGAGCACTTTTCAGTTTTGAGGTCCGTGGTGCCCCGTGTCCAACTTTGGTGCTGGTGGTGCATTTTCGTCTACTTGTGCAATTTTCGTACGAAAATAAGACTTTTGGGTTTTGGTGCCCCGTGATCCATGGTGCATTCTTATACATACAAAACCATAATGCTCGGAGCACTTTTCAACTTTGGGGTCCGTGGTGCCTCGTGATCCAATTTGGGTGCTCGTGGTGCATTTTCGGCCCATTGTGCAATTTTCGTGCGAAAATAAGAGTTTTGGGTTTTGGTTCCCCGTGATCCCTGGTGCATTCTTATTCATAAAAAACCATAATCCTCGGAGAACTTTTCAGCTTTGAGGTCTGTGGTGTCCCGTGATCCAATTTTGGTGGCAGTGGTGCATTTTTGGCCCATTGTGCAATTTTCGTGCGAAAATAAGACTTTTGGGTTTTGTGGCCCCATGATCCCTGGTGCATTCTTATGCATAAAAAACCATAATGCTCAGAGCACTTTTCAGTTTTAATGTCCGCGGTGCCCCGTGGTCAAATTTTGGTGCCCGTGGTGCATTTTCGGCCCATTGTGCAATCTTCGTGCGAAAATAAGACTTTTGGGTTTTTGTGCCCCGTGATCCCTGGTGCATTCTTATGCCTAAAAAACCATAATGCTGGGACCACTTTTAAGTATTGAAGTCCGAGGTGCCCTGTGGTCCAATTTTGGTGCCCGTGGTGCATTTTAGGCCCATTGTGCAATTTTTGTGCGAAAATAAGAATTTTGGGTTTTGGGGCCCCGTGATCCCTGGTGCATTCTTATGCATAAAAAACCATAATGCTCGGAGCACTTTTCAGTTTTGACGACCAAGGTGCACCTAGTCCAATTTTGGTGCCCGCTGTGCATTTTAGGCCCATTGTGCAATTTTTGTGCGAAAATAAGAATTTTGGGTTTTGGTGCCCCGTGATCCCTGGTGCATTGTTATGCATAAAAAACCATAATGCTCAACACACTTTTTAGTTTTCAGGTTCGTTGTGCACCGTGGTGCATTTTCGGCCATTTGTGCAATTTTCATGTCAAAATAAGACTTTTGGGTTTTTATGCCCCGTGAGCCCTGGTGCATTCTTATGCATAAAAAAACATAATGCTCGGTGCACTTTTCAATTTTGAGGTCCGAGGTGCACCGTGGTCCAATTTTGGTGCCCGTTGTGCATTTTCGGCCCATTGTGCAATTTTCGGGCGAAAATAAGACTTTTGGGTTTTGGTGCCCCGTGATCCCTTGTGCATTCTTATGCATAAAAAACCATAATGCTCGACCAACTTTTCAGTTTTGAGGTTCGTGGTGCACCGTGGTCCAATTTTGGTGCTCGTGGTACATTTTCGGCAATTTGTGCAATTTTCGTGCGAAAATAAGACCGTTGGGTTTTGGTTCCCTGTGGTCCCTGGAGCATTTTTATGCATAAAAAACCATAATGCTTGGAACCCTTTTCAGGTTTTGAGGTCCGTGGTGCCCCATGGTCCCATTTCGGTATCGGTGGTGCATTTTCGGCCATTTGTACAATTTTCATGCGAAAATAAGACTTTTGGGTTTTGGTGCCCTGTGATCCCTGGTGCATTCTTATGCATAAAAAACCATAGTAATCGGAGCACTTTTCAGTTTTATAGTCCGAGGTGCCCCGTGGTCCAATTTTCGTGCCCGTGGTGCATTTTCAGCCCATTGTGCAATTTTCGGATGAAAATAAGACTTTTGGGTTTTTGTGCCCCGTGATCTCGAGTGCATTCTTATGCATAAAAATCCATAATGCTCAGAACTCTTCAGTTTTGAGGTCCTTGGTGCCCCATGGTTCAATTTTGGTGCCCATGGTGCAATTTTCGTGCCAAAATAACACTTTTGGATTTTCGTGCCCCGTGATCCTTGTTGCATCCTTATGTCTAAAAAACCATAATGCTTGGAGCACTTTTCAGTTTGGAGGTCCGAGGTGCCCCGTGGTCCAATTTTCGTGCAGGTGGTGCATTTTCGTGCGAAAATAAGACTTTTGGGTTTTGGTGCCCCGCGATCCCTGGTGCATCTTAAGCATAAAAAACCATAATGCTCGGACCACTTTTATGTATTGAGGTCCGAGGTGCCCCGTGGTCCAAATTTGTTGCCCGTGGTGCATTTTTGGCCCATTGTGTAATTTCATGCGAAAATAAGATGTTTGGGTTTTGGTGCCCTTTGATCCCTGGTGCATTCTTGTGCATAAAAAACCATAATACTCAGAGCACTTTTCAGTTTTGAGGTCCGAGGTGCCCCGTGGTTAAATTTTGGTGCCCGTGTTGCATTTTTGGCGCATTGTGCAATTTTCGTGCGAAAATAAGACTTTCGGGTTTTGTACCCTGTGATCCCTGGTGCATTCTTATACATACAAAACCATAATGCTTGGAGCACCTTTCAACTTTGGGGTCCGTGGTGCCTCGTGATCCAATTTGGGTGCTCGTGGTGCATTTTCGGCCCATTGTGCAATTTTCGTGCGAAAATAAGACATTTGGGTTTTGGTTCCCCGTGATCCCTGGTGCATTCTTATGCATAAAAAACCATAATCCTCGGAGAACTTTTCAGCTTTGAGGTCCGTGGTGTCCCGTGATCCAATTTTGGTGCCTGTGGTGCATTTTTGGCCCATTGTGCAATTTTCGTGCGAAAATAAGACTTTTGGGTTTTGTGGCCCCATGATCCCTGGTGCATTCTTATGCATAAAAAACCATAATGCTCAGAGCACTTTTCAGTTTTAACGTCCGCGGTGCCCCGTGGTCAAATTTTGGTGCCCGTGGTGCATTTTCGACCCATTGTGCAATCTTCGTGCGAAAATAAGACTTTTGGGTTTTGGTGCCCCGTGATCCCTGGTGCATTCTTATGCATAAAAAACCATAATGCTGGGACCACTTTTAAGTATTGAAGTCCGAGGTGCCCCGTGGTCCAATTTTGGTGCCAGTGGTGCATTTTAGGCCCATTGTGTAATTTTCGTGCGAAAATAAGAATTTTGGGTTTTGGGGCCCCGTGATCCCTGGTGCATTCTTATGCATAAAAAACCATAATGCTCTGAGCACTTTTCAGTTTTGACGCCCGAGGTGCCCCGTGGTCCAATTTTGGTGCCCGTGCTGCATTTTTGACCCACTGTGCAATCTTCGTGCGAAAATAAGACTTTTGGGTTTTGGTGCCCTGTGACCCCTATTGTATTCTTATGCATAAAAAATCATAATTCTCGGACCAATTTTAAGTATTGAGGTCCGAGGTGCCCCGTGGTCCAATCTTTGTGCCCGTGGTGCATTTTCGGCCCATTGTGCAGTCTTCGTGCGAAAATAAGACTTTCAGGTTTTGGTGCCCCGTGATCTCTGGTGCACTCTTATGCATAAAGAAACCCTAATGCTCAGAACAGATTTCCGATTTGAGGTCCGTGTTGCCCGGTGGTCCAATTTTGGTGTCGGTGGTGCATTTTCGGCCCTTTGTGCATTTTTCGTGCGAAAATAAGACTTTTGGGTTTTGGTGCCCCGTGATCCCTGGTGCATTCTTATTCATAAAAAATAATAATGCTCGGACCACTTTTAAGTATTGATGTTCGAGTTGCCCCGTGGTCCAATTTTGGTGCTCGTGGTGCATTTTCGGCCCATTGTGCAATCTTCGTGCGAAAATAAGACTTTTGGGTTTTGGTGCCCTGTGATCCCGGGTGCATTCTAATGCATAAAAAACCATAATGCTTGGAACACTTTTCATTTTTATGTTCTGTGGTGCCCTGTGGTCCAATTTTGGTGCCCATGGTGCATTTTCGGCACATTGTGCAATTTTCGTGCAAAAATAAAACTTTTGGGTTTTGTTGTCCCGTGATCCCTGGTGCATTCTTATGTATAAAAAACCATAATGGTTGGAACACTTTTTAGTTTTGAGGTCCGCACTGCCCCGTGGTCCAATTTTGGTGCCGGTGGTGCATTTTCGGCCATTTATGCAATTTTCATCCGAAAATAAGAGTTTTGGGTTTTGGTGCCCCGTGATCCCTGGTGCATTCTTATACATAAAAAACCATAATGCTCAAAACCTTTTCAGGTTTTGAGGTCCGTGGTGCTCCATGGTCCAATTTTGGTGTCGGTGGTGCATTTTCGGACATTTGTATAATTTTCATGCGAAAAAAAAGACTTGTGGCTTTTGGTGCCCTGTTGTCCCTGGTACATTCTTATGCATAAAAAATAATAATGCTCGGAGTACTTTTCAGTTTTGAGGTCCGAGGTGCCCCGTGGTCCAATTTTGGTGCCAGTGGTGCATTTTCGGCTATTTGTGCAATTCTCGTGCGAAAATAAGA
Source organism: Pueraria montana var. lobata (assembly GCA_026413185.1). Classification (NCBI taxonomy): domain Eukaryota; kingdom Viridiplantae; phylum Streptophyta; class Magnoliopsida; order Fabales; family Fabaceae; genus Pueraria; species Pueraria montana. The sequence continues at coordinate 8,830,954 of CM048649.1, forward strand.
CTTTGGGGTTTTGGTGACTCGTGATCCCTGCTGCATTCTTATGTTTAAACATCCAAAATGCTCGGAATTGTTTTCAGTTTTGAGGTCCGTGGTGCCCCGTGGTCCAATTTTGGTGCCGGTGGTGTATTTTCAGCTATTTGTGCAATTTTCGTGCGAAAATAAGACTTTTGGGTTTTGGTGCCCTGTGATCCATGGTGCATTCTTATGCATAAAAAACCATAATGCTTGAAGCACTTTTCAGTTCTGAGGTCGAGGTGCCCCGTCGTCCAATTTTGGTGCATGTGGTGCATTTTCGGCCCATCGTGCAACTTTCGTGCGAAAATAAGACTTTTGGGTTTTGGTGCCTCGTGATCCCTGCTGCATTCTTATGTTTAAAAATTCCAAAATGCTCGGAACTGTTTTCAGTTTTGAGGTCCGTGGTGTCCTGTGGTCCAATTTTGGTGCCAGTGGTGTATTTTCGGCTATTTGTGCAATTTTCATGCGAAAATAAGACTTTTGGGATTTGGTGCCCTGTGATCCATGGTGCATTCTTATGCATAAAAAACCATAATGCTTGAAGCACTTTTCAGTTCTGAGGTCGAGGTGCCCCGTCGTCCAATTTTGGTGTCTGTGGTGCATTTTCGGCCCATCGTGCAACTTTCGTGCGAAAATAAGACTTTTGGGTTTTGGTGCCTCGTGATCCCTGCTGCATTCTTATGTATAAAATTCCAAAATGCTCGGAACTATTTTCAGTTTTGAGGTCCGTGGTGCCCTGTGGTCCAATTTTGGTGCCAGTGGTGTATTTTCGGCTATTTGTGCAATTTTCATGCGAAAATAAGACTTTTGGGTTTTGGTGCCCTGTGATCCATGGTGCATTCTTATGCATAAAAAACCATAATGCTCGAAGCACTTTTCAGTTTTCAGGTCTGAGGTGCCCTGTGGTCCAATTTTGGTGCCGGTGGTGCATTTTCGGCCCATTGTGCAATTTTCGTGCGGAAATAAGACTTTGGGGTTTTGGTGCCTCGTGATCCCTGCTGCATTCCTATGTTTAAACATCCAAAATGCTCGGAATTGTTTTTAGTTTTGAGGTCCGTGGTGCCCCGTGGTCCAATTTTGGTGCCGGTGGTGTATTTTCGGCTATTTGTGCAATTTTCGTGCGAAAATAAGACTTTTGGGTTTTGGTGCCTCGTGATCCCTGCTGCATTATTATGTTTAAAAATCCAAAATGCTTGGAATTTTTTTCAGTTTTGAGGTTCGTGGTGCCCCGTGGTCCAATTTTGGTGCCGGTGGTGTATTTTCGGCTATTTGTGCAATTTTTGTGCGAAAATAAGACTTTTGGGTTTTGGTGCCTCGTGATCCCTGCTGCATTCTTATGTTTAAAAATCCAAAATGCTCGGAATTGTTTTCAGTTTTGAGGTCCGTGGTGCCCCGTGGTCCAATTTTGGTGCCGGTGGTGTATATTCGGCTATTTGTGCAATTTTCGTGCGAAAATAAACTTTTGGGTTTTGGTGCCCTGTGATCCATGGTGCCTTCTTATGCATAACAAACCATAATGCTCGAAGCACTTTCCAGTTTTGAGGTCGAGGTGCCCCGTCATCCAATTTTGGTACCCGTGGTGCATTTTCGGCCCATTGTGCAATTTTCGTGCGGAAATAAGACTTTTGGGTTTTGGTGCCTCGTGATCCCTGCTGCATTCTTATGTATAAAAATCCAACATGCTCGGAACTGTTTTCATTTTTGAGGTTCGTGGTGCCCCGTGTTCCAATTTTGGTGCCAGTGGTGCATTTTCGGTCCATTGTGCAATTTTCGTGCCAAAATAAGACTTTTAGGTTTCCGTGCCCTGTGATCCCTGGTGCATTCTTATGCATAAAATACCATAATGCTCGGAACGCTTTTCAGTTCTGAGGTCTGTGGTGCCCCGTGGTCTAATTTTGGTGCTGGTGGTGCATTTTCGGCCATTTGTGCAATTTTCGTGCGAAAATAAGGCTTTTGGGTTTTGGTGCCCCGTGAACCCTGGTGCATTCTTATGCATAAAAAACCATAATGCTCAGAGGACTTTTTTATTTTGAGGTGTGACGTGCCCCGTGGTCCAATTTTGGTTCCCGTGGTGCATTTTCGTCCCATTGTGCAATTTTTGTGCGAAAATAGAACTTTTGGGTTTTGGTCCCCCGTGATCCCTGGTGCATTCTTATGCATAAAATACCATAATGCTCGGAAAACTTTTCAGTTTTGAGGTTCGTGGTGCCCCGTGGTCCAATTTTGGTGCCGGTGGTGCATTTTCGGCCATTTCTGCAATTTTCGTGCGAACATAAGGCTTTTGGGTTTTGGTGCCCCGTGAGCCCTAGTGCATTCTGATGCATAAAAAACCATAATGCTCGCAGCACTTTTCAGTTTTGAGGTGCGACGTGCCCCGTGGTCCAATTTTGGTGCCGGTGGTGCATTTTCGACCATTTGTGCAATTTTCGTGTGAAGATTATACTTTTGGGTTTTGGTGCCCCATGATCCCTGGAGCATTCTTATGCATAAAAAACCATAATGTTTCGAACACTTTTTAGTTTTGAGGTCCGTAATGCCCCGTGGTCCAATTTTGGTGCCCGTGGTGCATTTTCGATCCATTGTGCAATTTTCGTGCGAAAATAAGTCTTTTAGGTTTTGGTGCCCCGTGATCCTTGGTGCATTCTTATGCATAAAATACCATAATGCTCGGAACACTTTTCAGTTTTGAGGTCCGTGGTGCCCCGTGGTCCAATTTTGGTGCTGGTGGTGCATTTTCGGCCATTTGTGCAATTTTCGTGCGAAAATAAGGCTTTTGGGTTTTGATGCCCCATAAGCCCTAGTGAATTCTTATGCATAAAAAACCATAATACTCAAAGCACTTTTTTATTTTGAGGTGCGACGTTCCCCGTGGTCCAATTTTGGTGCCCGTGGTGCATTTTCGGCCCATTGTGCAATTTTTGTGCGAAAATAGGACTTTTGGGTTTTGGTCCCCCGTGATCCCTGGTGCATTCTTATGCATAAAATACCATAATGCTCGGAAAAATTTTCAGTTTTGAGGTTCGTGGTGCCCCGTGGTCCAATTTTGGTGCGGATGGTGCATTTTCGGCCATTTGTGCAATTTTCGTGCGAAAATAAGACTTTTGGGTTTTGGTGCCCCGTGATCCCTGGAGCATTCTTATGCATAAAAAACCATAATGTTTGGAACACTTTTTAGTTTTGAGGTCCGTAGTGCCCCGTGGTCCAATTTTGGTGCCCGTGGTGCATTTTCGGTCCGTTGTGCAATTTTCGTGCGAAAATAAGACTTTTGGGTTTTGGTGCCCCATGAAACCTGGAGCATTCTTATGCATAAAAAACCATAATGTCTGGAACACTTTTTAGTTTTGAGGTCCGTAGTGCCCCGTGGTCCAATTTTGGTGCCCGTGGTGCATTTTCGGTCCATTGTGCAATTTTCGTGCGAAAATAAGACTTTTGGGTTTTGGTGCCCCGTGATCCCTGGTGCATTCTTATGCATAAAATACGATAATGCTCGGAACACTTTCTAGTTTTGAGGTCTGTGGTGCCCCGGGGACCAATTTTGTGCCGGTAATGCATTTTCGGCCATTTGTCAAATTTTCGTGCGAAAATAAGACTTTTGGGTTTTGGTGCCCCGTGACCCCTGGTGCATTCTTATGCATAAAAAACCCTAATGCTTGGAGCACTTTTCAGTTTTGAGGTCCGAGGTGCCCCGTAGTCCAATTTTGGTGCTCGTGGTGTATTTTCAGCCCTTTTTGCAATTTTCGTACGAAAATAAGGCTTTAGGGTTTTGGTGCCTCCTGATCCCTGGTGCATTCTTATGCATAAAAAACCATCATGCTTGGAGCACTTTTCAGTTTTGAGGTCCATGGTGGCCCGTGATCCTATTTTGGTATCAAAATTTCACGATATATTTTGGAGGTGAAATAATAAAAAGATTATAATTTTTTTTTGTGAGATCTAAAAAGATCGTTCCCTTCCAAATTGGCCTAAAATGAGAAAAGACCTAAAAAAATTTCAGGATATCTCGTTTAATTTTTATTAAAAATACATATCTCCTCTCATTCATAGTTGAAATTATCATAAACGTCGTGAAAAAAAAACTAATAAAGGAAACTATTAATGTGATTGTTATCTTTTTAATGTGATTGGTAATTGTCGTAGAAATATCAAAATTTCACGATATGTTTCGTAGGTGAAATAATAAAAAGATTATAATTTTTTTTGTGAGATCTAAAATGTTCATTCCCTTCCAAATGGGGATAAAATGAGAGAAGACCTAAAAATATTTCAGGATGTCTCGATTAATTTTATCAAAAGTACACATCTCCTCTCATTCATAGTGGAAATTATTATAAACGCCGTGATAAAAAAAACTAATAAAGGAAATTATTAATGTGATTGGTAATTGTCGAAGAAATATCAAAATTTCACGATATGTTTGGGAGGCGAAATAATAAAAAGATTATAATTTTTTTTTGTGCGATCTAAAAAGATCATTCCCTTCCAAATTGGCATAAAACGAGAGAAGACCTAAAAAAATTTCAGGATATCTCGTTTAATTTTATTAAAAATGCGTATCTCCTCTCATTAATAGTGGAAATTATTATAAACGCCGTGATAAAAAAACTAAAAAAGGAAACTATTACCGTGATTGTTATCTTTTTAATGTGATTGGTAATTGTCGTAGAAATATCAAAATTTCACGATATGTTGGGGAGGTGAACTAATAAAAAGATTATAATTTTTTTTTTTGTGAGATCTAACAAGATCGTTCCCTTCCAAACAGGCCTAAAATGAGAGAAGACCTAAAAAAATTTAAGGATATCTCGTTTAAATTTATTAAAAAAACATATCTCCTCTTATTCACAGAGGAAATTATTATAAACGTTGGGATAAAAAAACTAATAAAGGAAACTATTAATGTGATTGTTATCTTTTTAATGTGATTGGTAATTGTCGTTGAAATATCAAAATTTCAGGATATATTTGGGAGGTGAAATATTAAAAAGTTTATAATTTTTTTTTGTGAGATCTAAAAAGATCTTTCCCTTCCAAATTGGCCTAAAATGAGAGAAGACCTAAAAAAATTTTAGGATCTCGTTTAATTTTATTAAAAATACATATCTCCTCTCATTCATAGTGGAAATTATTATAAACGTCATGATAAAAAAACTAATAAAGAAATATTAATGTGATTGTTATCTTTTTAATGTGATTGGTAATTGTCGTAGAAATATCAAAATTTCACGATATGTTTGTGAAGAGAAATAATAAAAAGATTATATTTTTTTTTGTAAGATCTAAAAAGATCGTTGCCTTCCAAATGGGCATAAAATGAGAGAAGACCTAAAAAATTTCAGGATATCTCGTTTAATTTTATTAAAAATACATATCTCCTCTCATTCATAGTGGAAATTATTATAAACGTCGTGATAAAAAACTAATAAAGGAAACTATTAATGTGATTGTTATCTTTTTAATGTGATTGGTAATTGTCGTAGAAATATCAAAATTTCACGATATGTTTGGTAGGTGAAATAATAAAAAGATTATAATTTTTTTTTTGTGATGTCTAAAAAGATCATTCCCTTCCAAATGGGCATAAAATGAGAGAAGACCTAAAACAATTTCAGGATATCTTGTTTAATTTTATTAAAAATACATATCTCCTCTCATTAATATTTGAAATTATTAAAAACGTCGTGATAAAAAACTAATAAAGGAAACTATTAATATGATTGTTATCTTTTTAATGTGATTGCTAATTGTCGTAGAAATATCAAAATTTCACGATATGTTTGTGAAGAGAAATAATAAAAAGATTATATTTTTTTGTAAGATCTAAAAAGATCGTTCCCTTCCAAATGGGCATAAAATGAGAGAAGACCTAAAAAATTTCAGGATATCTCGTTTAATTTATTAAAAATACATATCTCCTGTCATTCATAGTGGAAATTATTATAAACGTCGTGATAAAAAAACTAATAAAGGAAACTTTTAATGTGATTGTTATGTTTTTAATGTGATTGGTAATTGTCGTAGAAATATCAAAACTTCACCATATGTTTGGGAGGTGAAATAATAAAAAGATTATATTTTTTTTTGTGAGATCTAAAAAGATCATTCCCTTCCAAATGGGCATAAAATGAGAGAAGACCTAAAAAAATTTAAGGATATCTCGTTTAATTTTATTAAAAATACACATCTCCTCTCATTCATAATGAAAATTATTAAAAACATGGTGATAAAAAACTAATAAAGGAAACTAATAATGTGATTGTTATCTTTTTAATGTGATTGGTAATTGTCGTAGAAATATCAAAATTTCACGATATGTTTGTGAGGACAAATAATAAAAAGATTATATTTTTTTTGTAAGATCTAAAAATATCGTTCCCTTCCAAATGGGCATAAAATGAGAGAAGACCTAAAACAATTTAAGGATACCTCGTTTAATTTTATTAAACATACATATCTCCTCTTATTCATAGTGGAAATTATTATAAACGTCATGATAAAAAAACTAATAAAGGAAATTATTAATGTGATTTGTAATTGTCATAGAAATATCAAATTTTCACGATATATTTGGGAGGTGAAATAATAAAAAGATTATAATTTTTTTTCTGAGGTATAAAAAGACCGTTCCCTTCCAAATTGGCCTAAAATGAGAGAAGACCTAAAAAAATTTCAGGATATCTCGTTTAATTTTATTAAAAATACAAATATCCTCTCATTCATAGTGGAAATTATTATAAACGTTGTGATAAAAAAAACTAATAAAGGAAAATATTAATGTGATTCTTATCTTTTTAATGTGATTGGTAATTGTCGTAGAAATATCAAAATTTCACGATATCTTTGGTAGCTGAAATAATAAAAAGATTATAATTTTTTTTGTGATATCTAAAAAGATCATTCCCTTCCAAATGGGTATAAAATGAGAGAACACCTAAAAAAATTTCAGGATATCTTGTTTAATTTTATTAAAAATACATATCTCCTCTCATTAATAGTGGAAATTATTATAAACGTCGTGATAAAAAACTAATAAAGGAAACTATTAATGTGATTGTTATCTTTTTAATGTGATTGGTAATTGTCGTAGAAATATCAAAATTTCACGATATGTTTGTGAAGAGAAATAATGAAAAGATTATATTTTTTTTGTAAGATCTAAAAAGTTCGTTCCCTTCCAAATGGGCAAAAATTGAGAGAAGACCTAAAAAATTTTAGGATATCTCGTTTAATTTTATTAAAAATACATATCTCCTGTCATTCATAGTGGAAATTACTATAAACGTCGTGATAAAAAAACTAATAAAGGAAACTATTAATGTGATTGTTATGTTTTTAATGTGATTGGTAGTAGTCGTAGAAATATCAAATTTCACGATATGTTGGGGAGGTAAAATAATAAAAAGATTATATTTTTTTGTGAGATCTAAAAAGATCATTCCCTTCCAAATGGGCATAAAATGAGAGAAGACCTAAAAAAATTTAAGGATATCTCGTTTAATTTTATTAAACATACATATCTCCTCTCATTAATAATGAAAATTGTTAAATACATGGTGATAAAAAACTAATAAAGGAAACTAATAATGTGATTGTTATCTTTTTAATGTGATTGGTAATTGTCGTAGAAATATCAAAATTTCACGATATGTTTGTGAGGACAAATAATAAAAAGATTATATTTTTTTTGTAAGATCTAAAAAGATCGTTCCCTTCCAAATGGGCATAAAATGAGAGAAGACCTAAAAAATTTTAGGATATCTCGTTTAATTTTATTAAAAATACATATCTCCTCTTATTCATAGTGGAAATTATTATAAACGTCATGATAAAAAAACTAATAAAGGAAACTATTAATGTGATTTGTAATTGTCGTAGAAATATCAAAATTTCATGATATATTTGGGAGGTGAAATAATAAAAAGATTATAATTTTTTTTTGTGAGATCTAAAAAGATCGTTCCCTTCCAAATTCGCCTAAAATGAGAGAAGACCTAAAAAAATTTCAGGATATCTCGTTTAATTTTATTAAAAATACAAATCTCCTCTCATTCATAGTGGAAATTATTATAAACGTCGTGTTAAAAAAACTAATAAAGGAAAATATTAATGTGATTCTTATCTTTTTAATGTGATTGGTAATTGTCGTAGAAATATCAAAATTTCACGATATGTTTGTGAAGTGAAATAATAAAAAGATTATATTTTTTTTTGTAAGATCTAAAAAGATCGTTGCCTTCCAAATGGGCATAAAATGAGAGAAGACCTAAAAAATTTCAGGATATCTCGTTTAATTTTATTAAAAATACATATCTCCTCTCATTCATAGTGGAAATTATTATAAACGTCGTGATAAAAAACTAATAAAGAAAACTATTAATGTGATTGTTATCTTTTTAATGTGATTGGTAATTGTCGTAGAAATATCAAAATTTCACGATATGTTTGGTAGGTGAAATAATAAAAAGATTATAATTTTTTTTTGTGATGTCTAAAAAGATCATTCCCTTCCAAATGGGCATAAAATGAGAGAAGACCTAAAAAAATTTCAGGATATCTTGTTTAATTTTATTAAAAATACATATCTCCTCTCATTAATATTTGAAATTATTAAAAACGTCGTGATAAAAAACTAATAAAGGAAACTATTAATATGATTGTTATCTTTTTAATGTGATTGCTAATTGTCGTAGAAATATCAAAATTTCACGATATGTTTGTGAAGAGAAATAATAAAAAGATTATATTTTTTTGTAAGATCTAAAAAGATCGTTCCCTTCCAAATGGGCATAAAATGAGAGAAGACCTAAAAAATTTCAGGATATCTCGTTTAATTTATTAAAAATACATATCTCCTGTCATTCATAGTGGAAATTATTATAAACGTCGTGATAAAAAAACTAATAAAGGAAACTTTTAATGTGATTGTTATGTTTTTAATGTGATTGGTAATTGTCGTAGAAATATCAAAACTTCACCATATGTTTGGGAGGTGAAATAATAAAAAGATTATATTTTTTTTGTGAGATCTAAAAAGATCATTGTAACATCCCCATTTTACTATTTGTACGCATTTATATATGTACATTATGAACACTTATGCACTGTATTTTATAGAAACTTTATGAACATATTTTCTTAATGAATTTAATACAGTTCTATTCAGAAGAATTTTCTGAATTTCCAAATGTCTTTGTTTTTGCCGAAATTGATAGTTGACTGGACTGCTATGTCAGACAGCTGTCCAGGATAAATTTTCAAGTATAGAATTTTGAACTCATTCATAACTTAAAAGAAAGGTAATAGAATATAGATTAAAAATATATACAGATAAAGAATTAAAATGCTTATTCAGAATTGTTAGGATTTTCTGAAAGTTAGAACTTTGAGAAATTATTACGGTAAAATTTTAAGACAGAAAATTTAGAGAAAATTCATAGGATATCTATAGAATTATCTAATAATTGTAATATACTTAGAATAATTATTAAAAATGTTTAACCAAGAAAAATTTAATTTAGAACCTTAACCAATCAAAAAGTGACAACTTAGGCTTTTCTAATGTCACTAAATTAAACTAATTAGGCTTGGATTAAGAGATAAGTAAGACACTACCCCAAGGTTTTTGATAGTGAGGAATCCAATGGTGGTGTTATTTTCTTCAAATTCTAATTAGTTTGTAAGATAATTAACAGCCCTAAATTATTCTAGAAAATTATATTAAATTACCTACAAATGTTGACTTTTGACCTTTTGGAAGGCAAGTCACTTTCTGCACTCCTTTGGCTGTCCAAGTGGATGGGGAAGCTTGGAGAACTGATCTCCCTTGGCCAATAGAGGCTGCTGGACGTGCAGGGCAGTGGACTTGAAGAAAAAATTCAATTTGGTGAATTAAGTGTAAAATAAAGCATTAAAACTTAAGCTAAAAGGAAAAAGCACCAAGGCTAGCTTCCCATAAAACAGAACCGTGAACCTGGACAGCAGCTGCAGTCTCCATTTTCTCTTCATCTTAGCTTCATATTTTCTTCTCAAATTAAGAAACCCAACCATCCAAACTTCACCCTACCTCACATAATTCGGCTAGTAGAGAAAGAAATTGAAGGAAATCTCAAAAATTCCTACAAGACCAAGGAGTGAGGGAGAAAGGAATTCAAGGCTTTTTCTTCAATTAAAGAGTTTAAGGTAAGGATCTAGGCATTTAATTTCAATTAGAACCCTTGGAATTAGAAGAAAACATGTTGTAGGCTTAGATTAAAATTTTGACCTAGAATCATGAAAACTTGAAATTGATTTAGGGGTTTTGTGTTTTTGATGCTTGTGATTGTAATTCATGGATTGGAATGATGTTTGATTGAATTTTTGATGTGTTGTGATGGTTGAAATTTGGTTTGTTGAATTTTGATTGAATTTGTGATTTGGTTGATTTTTGGTTGGAATTGGAGTTTGTTGCTTTGGAAAATATGTTGAGAATGGTAGTGAGACCATTCGGCCAGCCCTAAATGCAAGGGATATTATGTGGAAATTTTTGTAAAATCAAGGGCAAAATGGTCATTTTACATGTAGGGACAAAATGGGAATTTTTGAAAAAGAGTAAGGGTAATTTGGTCATTTTAAAATTTAGGACATAGATGGAATTTTAGAAAAGATTAAGGGTATTTTAGTAACTTTACCTAATAGTGATTTAATTGATAATTTACTAAAATACTAATGTTATAAGGTAAATTGCTTAATTTTTGTATTCTTGTATGTTAATGTGTACAAATTATTTATTTAATTGTGATCATGAACATAATTCATTGCATGAGTCTTTTTGGGGGACTTATAAAGATTCAAGTGAAAAATAATTGATGTTGGCTAACCTGGATTGCGGTAGCCATGAAAAGAAAGAAAAGAAAAGAAAAGAAAGAAAAGAAAAGAAAAGAAAAGAAAAGAAAGAAAAGAAAGAAAAGAAAGAATAAATGTTGACTAACCGAGACTGCGGTAGTCATGAGAAACAAGTTGATATATGAGAAATGATTTTGTTGACTAACCGGGACTACGGTAGTCATGTGAAACGAGTTGATATATGAGAAATGATTTTTGTTGACTAACCGAGACTACGGTAGTCATGTGAAATGAATATGATTTGAGAATTGAATCTTTGGGGTGAGCAGAATAAGTTAGACAGGGCTGTATAGTCTGTGATTATATAGTCTGTGGGGTGAGGGATATTGGCAATTCCACATGTGACCGTAATCCGGAACGGGATTGCTGTCGTGGTGGCCTTCCTGGATATCCTGATCTCCTAATTCTGTTTAGTTTATTCGCGTTTAGTAGGTGCTGATAGCTGAATTGCAGTGCGTAATGGTAGGCCAGTTACTTACTAAATACTCAAAGGGGAAGTCTCCATGGTGTAACCCCCCTTCTAATTAATTAATTTCCATCTAAAATCCATAAAAAGAATTTACCATTAAAATAAATACATTCCATTAAAATTTAAATTTTATTGTTATAATTTACATCATAAAAATTTACAGAAAATACTACTACCCATTTATTTCTAATTAATACAAAAGTATCTAAAGCCAAAAACACCCATTCCTATAGCTCTGGAAAATATCTGCATCTTTAACTTCTAATTAATCTTCAAAATACCTGCAATTCACACTCCCCTAGAATCCGGGGACAGCATTACCGGATCAGGCATTTAATTTCTCATACAATAAAAACAATTTCAAACATATACATATCCGATACAAATTAACCGTTCTCACACATAATTAAATGCAAGATGATTTATGCAAATGCAGTTTTTGACTCAAATTCATTTTTGACCCTGCTCCATGGAGACTTCCCCTTTGAGTGTTTAGTAAGTAACTGGCCTACCATTACGCACTGCAATTCAGCTATCAGCCCCTACTAAACGCGAATAAACTAAACAGAATTAGGAGATCAGGATACCCGGAAGGCCACCACGACCGCATCTCTGTCCAGATTACAGCCACATATGGAATTGCCAATATCCTTCACCCCACAGACTATATAATCACAGACTATACAGCCCTGTCTAACTTATTCTGCTCACCCCAAAGATTCAATTCTCAAATCATATTCATTTCACATGACTACCGCAGTCCCGGTTAGTCAACAAAATCATTTCTCATAGATCAACTCAATTCTCATGACTACCGCAGTCCCGGTTAGTCAACATAATTCTTTCTCAATCATTTTCATTTCACATGACTACCGCAGTCCCGGTTAGTCAACATAATTCTTTCTTTTCTTTTCTTTTCTTTTCTTTTCTTTCTTTTCTTTTCTTTTCTTTCTTTTCATGGCTACCGAAATCCCGGTTAGCCAACATCAATTATTTTTCACTTGAATCTTTATAAATCCCCCAAAAAGACTCATGCAATGAATTATGTTCATGATCACAATTAAATAAATAATTTGTACACATTAATATACAAGAATACAAAAAATTAAGTAATTTACCTTATAACATTAGTATTTTAGTAAATTATCAATTAAATCACTATTAGGTAAAGTTACTAAAATACCCTTAATCTTTTCCAAAATTCCATCTATGTCCTAAATTTTGAAATGACCAAATTACCCTTACTCTTTTTCAAAAATTCCCATTTTGTCCCTACATGTAAAATGACCATTTTGCCCTTGATTTTACAAAAATTTCCACATAATATCCCTTGTATTTTAAGCATGGCCGAATGGTATACCTACCATTTCCAACATGTTTTCCAAAGCAACAACTTCCAATTCCAACAAAAATTCAACCAAATCTCAATTCAATTAAAATTCAACAAACCAAATTTCAACCATCACAACACATTAAAAATTCAATCACACATCATTCCAATCCATGAATTTCAATCACAAGCATCAAAAACACAAAACCCCTAAATCAATTTCAAGTTTTCATGATTCTAGGTCACAAATTGAATCTAACCCTACAACATGTTTTCTTCTAATTCCAAGGGTTTTAATTGAAATTAAATGCCTAGATCCTTACCTTAAACTCTTTAATTGAAGAAAAAGCCTTGAATTCCTTTCTCCCTCACTCCTTGGTCTTGTAGGAATTTTTTGAGATTTTCTCCAATTTCTTTCTCTACTAGCCGAATTATGTGAGGTAGGGTGAAGTTTGGATGGTTTGGTTTCTTAATTTTAGTTGAAATGGTGAAGTTAAGATAAAATTGAATGAAGAACTGCAGCTGCTGGGTTAAGAACTCACGGTTCTGTTTTTTCAAAAAAGCTAGCTTTGTGCCTTTTACTTTTAGCTTAAGTTTTAAGGCTTCATTTAACACTTAATTCACCAAATTGAATTTTTTCTTCAAGTCCACTGCCCTGCACGTCCAGCAGCCTCTATTGGCCAAGGGAGATCAGTTCTCCAAGCTTTCCCATCCACTTGGACAGCCAAAGGAGTGCAGTAAGTGACTTGCCTTCCAAAAGGTCAAAAGTCAACATTTGTAGGTAATTTAATAGAATTTTCTAGAATAATTTAGGGCTGCTAATTATTTTACAATGTGATTAGAATTTGAAGAAAATAACATCACCATTGGATTCCTCACTATTAAAAACCTTGGGGTAGTGTCTTACTTATCTCTTAATCCAAGCCTAATTAGCTTAATTTAGTGATCTTAGAAAAGCCTAAGTTGTCACTTTTTGATTGGTTAAGGTTCTAAATTAAATTTTTCTTGGTTAAACATTTTTAATAATTATTTTAAGTATATTACAATTATTAGATAATTCTATAGATATCCTATGAATTTTCTCTAAATTTTCTGTCTTAAAATTTTACCGTAATAATTTCTCAAAGTTCTAACTTTCAGAAAATCCTAACAATTCTGAATAAGCATTTTAATTCTTTATCTGTATATATTTTTAATCTATATTCTATTACCTTTCTTTTAAGTTATAATTGAGTTCAAAATTCTATAGTTGAAAATTTATCCTGGACAGCTGTCTGACATAGCAGTCCAGTCAACAATCAATTTCGGCAAAAACAAAGACATTTGGCAACTCAGAAAATTCTTCTGAATAGAACTGTATTAATTTCATTAAGAAAATATGTTCATAAAATTTCTATAAAATACAGTGCATAAGTGTTCATAATGTACATATATAAATGCGTACAAATAGTAAAATGAGGATGTTACACATGGAGCAGGGTCAAAATGAATTTGAGTCAAAAACTGCATTGCATAAATCATACTGCATTTAATTATGTGTGTAACTAATTAAATTGTTATGATATGTATTTGTTTGAAATTGTTTTAATTCTATGAGAAATTAAATGCCTGATCCGGTAATGCTGTCCCCAGATTCTAGGGGGAGTGTGAATTGCAGGTGCTTGAAGATATAGTTAAATGATGAAGATGTAGAAATTCCAGAGCATATAGGATGGGACTATTTTGGGTAGACAATAATTTGTAGTAGTTAGAATTATTTTGTAGCAGTGTTTATATAAATTTTAATGAAGTAAATTACATAACATATTTTGGATTGTAAGAGATCGTATCAGAACTTTGAAATAAATATATAAAATGAATTAAATAGTTAAATTATGTTTTATAAAAAAAAAGGGGGTTACAATCATTCCCTTCCAAATGGGCATAAAATGAGAGAAGACCTAAAAAAATTTAAGGATATCTCGTTTAATTTTATTAAAAATACATATCTCCTCTCATTCATAATGAAAATTATTAAAAACATGGTGATAAAAAACTAATAAAGGAAACTAATAATGTGATTGTTATCTTTTTAATGTGATTGGAAATTGTCGTAGAAATATCAAATTTTCACGATATGTTTGTGAGGACAAATAATAAAAAGATTATATTTTTTTTGTAAGATCTAAAAATATCGTTCCCTTCCAAATGGGCATAAAATGAGAGAAGACCTAAAACAATTTAAGGATACCTCGTTTAATTTTATTAAACATACATATCTCCTCTTATTCATAGTGGAAATTATTATAAACGTCATGATAAAAAAACTAATAAAGGAAATTATTAATGTGATTTGTAATTGTCATAGAAATATCAAATTTTCACGATATATTTGGGAGGTGAAATAATAAAAAGATTATAATTTTTTTTTCTGAGGTATAAAAAGACCGTTCCCTTCCAAATTGGCCTAAAATGAGAGAAGACCTAAAAAAATTTCAGGATATCTCATTTAATTTTATTAAAAATACAAATCTCCTCTCATTCATAGTGGAAATTATTATAAACGTCGTGATAAAAAAAACTAATAAAGGAAACTATTAATGTGATTCTTATCTTTTTAATGTGTTTGGTAATTGTCGTAGAAATATCAAAATTTCACGATATCTTTGGTAGCTGAAATAATAAAAAGATTATAATTTTTTTTGTGATATCTAAAAAGATCATTCCCTTCCAAATGGGTATAAAATGAGAGAACACCTAAAAAAATTTCAGGATATCTTGTTTAATTTTATTAAAAATACATATCTCCTCTCATTAATAGTGGAAATTATTATAAACGTCGTGATAAAAAACTAATAAAGGAAACTATTAATGTGATTGTTATCTTTTTAATGTGATTGGTAATTGTCGTAGAAATATCAAAATTTCACGATATGTTTGTGAAGAGAAATAATAAAAAGATTATATTTTTTTTGTAAGATCTAAAAAGTTCGTTCCCTTCCAAATGGGCAAAAATTGAGAGAAGACCTAAAAAATTTTAGGATATCTCGTTTAATTTTATTAAAAATACATATCTCCTGTCATTTATAGTGGAAATTACTATAAACGTCGTGATAAAAAAACTAATAAAGGAAACTATTAATGTGATTGTTATGTTTTTAATGTGATTGGTAGTAGTCATAGAAATATCAAATTTCACGATATGTTGGGGAGGTAAAATAATAAAAAGATTATATTTTTTTGTGAGATCTAAAAAGATCATTCCCTTCCAAATGGGCATAAAATGAGAGAAGACCTAAAAAAATTTAAGGATATCTCGTTTAATTTTATTAAACATACATATCTCCTCTCATTAATAATGAAAATTGTTAAATACATGGTGATAAAAAACTAATAAAGGAAACTAATAATGTGATTGTTATCTTTTTAATGTGATTGGTAATTGTCGTAGAAATATCAAAATTTCACGATATGTTTGTGAGGACAAATAATAAAAAGATTATATTTTTTTTGTAAGATCTAAAAAGATCGTTCCCTTCCAAATGGGCATAAAATGAGAGAAGACTTAAAAAATTTTAGGATATCTCGTTTAATTTTATTAAAAATACATATCTCCTCTTATTCATAGTGGAAATTATTATAAACGTCATGATAAAAAAACTAATAAAGGAAACTATTAATGTGATTTGTAATTGTCGTAGAAATATCAAAATTTCATGATATATTTGGGAGGTGAAATAATAAAAAGATTATAATTTTTTTTTGTGAGATCTAAAAAGATTGTTCCCTTCCAAATTCGCATAAAATGAGAGAAGACCTAAAAAAATTTCAGGATATCTCGTTTAATTTTATTAAAAATACATATCTCCTCTCATTAATAATGGAAATTATTATAAACGTTGTGATAAAAAACTAACAAAGGAAACTATTAATGTGATTGGTAATTATCGTAGAAATATCAAAGTTTCACGAT
Source organism: Pueraria montana var. lobata (assembly GCA_026413185.1). Lineage (NCBI taxonomy): Eukaryota > Viridiplantae > Streptophyta > Magnoliopsida > Fabales > Fabaceae > Pueraria > Pueraria montana. The sequence continues at coordinate 8,847,598 of CM048649.1, forward strand.
ATGTTTGGGAGGTGAAATAATAAAAAGATTATAATTTTTTTTTGTGAGATCTAAAAAGATCATTCCCTTCCAAATTGACATAAAATGAGAGAAGACCTAAAAAAATTTCAGGATATCTCGTTTAATTTTATTAAAAATAGATATCTCCTCTCATTAATAATGGAAATTATTATAAATGTTATGATAAAAAACTAATAAAGGAAACTATTAATGTGATTGTCATCTTTTTAATATGATTGGTAATTGTCGTAGAAATATCAAAATTTCACGATATGTTTGGGAGGTGAAATAATAAAAAGATTAAAAAAAAAATTTGTGAGATCTAAAAAGATAATTCCCTTCCAAATTGGCATAAAATGAGAGAAGACCTAAAAAAATTTCAGGATATCTCGTTTAATTTTTTAAAAAATACATATCTCCTATCAATAATAATGGAAATTATTATAAACGTTGTGATAAAAAACTAATAAAGGAAACTATTAATGTGATTGTTACCTTTTTTAAAGTGATTGGTAATTATCGTAGAAATATCAAAATTTCACGATATGTTTGAGAGGTGAAATAATAAAAAGATTATTATTGTTTCTGTTAGATCTAAAAAGATCATTCCCTTCCAAATTGGCATAAAATGAGAGAAGACCTAAAAGAATTTCAGGATATCTCCATTAATTTTATTAAAAATACATATCTCCTTTCATTAATAATGGAAATTATTATAAACGTTGTGATAAAAAACTAATAAAGGAAACTATTAATGTGATTGTTATCTTTTTAATGTGATTGGTAATTGTCGTAGAAATATCAAAATTTCACGATATGTTTGGGAGGTGAAATAATAAAAAGATTACAATTTTTTTTTGTGAGATCTAAAAAGATCATTCCCTTCCAAATTGGCATAAAATGAGAGAAGACATAAAAAAATTTTAGGATATCTCTTTTAATTTTATTAAAAATACATATATCCTCTCATTAATAATTGAAATTATTATAAACGATGTGATAAAAACTAATAAAGGAAACTATTAATGTGATTGTTATCTTTTTAATGTGATTCGTAATTGTCGTAAAAATATCAAAATTTCACGATATGTTTGGAGTTGAAATAATAAAAAGATTATAATTTTTTTTTGTGAGATCCAAAAAGATCATTCCCTTCCAAATTGGCATAAAATGAGAGAAGACCTAAAAATATTTCAGGATATCTCGTTTAATTTTATTAAAAATAGATATCTCCTCTCATTAATAATGGAAATTATTATAAACGTTGTGATAAAAAACTAATAAATGAAACTATCAATGTGATTGGTAATTGTCATAGAAATATCAAAATTTCACAATATGTTTGGGAGGTGAAATAATAAAAAGATTAAAAAAAAAATTGTGAGATCTAAAAAGATCATTCCCTTCCAAATTGGCATAAAATGAGAGAAGACCTAAAAAAATTTCAGGATATCTCGTTTAATTTTATTAAAAATACATATCTCCTTTCATTAATAATGCAAATTATTATAAATGTTGTGATAAAAAAAACTAATAAAGGAAACTATTAATGTGATTGGTAATTGTCGTAGAAATATCAAAATTTCACGATATGTTTGGGAGGTGAAATAATAAAAAGATTATAATTTTTTTTGTGAGATCTAAAAAGATCATTCCTTCCAAATTGGCATAAAATGAGAGAAGACCTAAAAAAATTTTAGGATATCTCGTTTAATTTTATTAAAAATACATATCTCCTCTCATTAATAATGGAAATTATTATAAACGTTGTGATAAAAAACTAACAAAAGAAACTATTAATGTGATTGGTAATTATCGTAGAAATATCAAAGTTTCACGATATGTTTGGGAGGTGAAATAATAAAAAGATTATAATTTTTTTTTGTGAGATCTAAAAAGATCATTCCCTTCAAAATTGACATAAAATGAGAGAAGACCTAAAAAAATTTCAGGATATCTCGTTTAATTTTATTAAAAATACATATCTCCTCTCATTAACAATGGAAATTATTGTAAACGTTATGATAAAAAACTAATAAAGGAAACTATTAATGTGATTGTTATCTTTTTAATGTGATTGGTAATTGTCGTAGAAATATCAAAATTTCACGATATGTTTGGGAGGTGAAATAATAAAAAGAGTAAAAAATTTTTTTGTTAGATCTAAAAAGATCATTCCCTTCCAAATTGGCATAAAATGAAAGAAGACCTAAAAAAATTTCAGGATATCTCATTTAATTTTATTAAAAATACATATCTCCTATCAATAATAATGGAAATTATTATAAACGTTGTGATAAAAAACTAATAAAGGAAACTATTAATCTGATTGTTACCTTTTTAACGTGATTGGTAATTATCGTAGAAATATCAAAATTTCACGATATGTTTGAGAGGTGAAATAATAAAAAGATTATTATTGTTTCTGTGAGATCTAAAAAGATCATTCCCTTCCAAATTGGCATAAAATGAGAGAAGACCTAAAAAAATTTCAGGATATCTCGTTTAATTTTATTAAAAATACATATCTCCTTTCATTAATAATGGAAAATATTTTAAACGTTGTGATAAAAAAACTAATAAAGGAAACTATTAATTGGATTCTTATCTTTTTAATGTGATTGGTAATTGTCGTAGAAATATCAAAATTTCACGATATGTTTGGGAGTGAAATAATAAAAAGATTATAATTTTTTTTTGTGAGATCTAAAAAGACCATTCCCTTCCAAATTGGCATAAAATGAGATAAGACCTAAAAAAATTTCCGGATCACTACAGGAAATTCGCTGATTAGCGAGAGAAATATCCCCCGCTAATCCCTCGCAGATTGATTTTGCGAGGGATTTACGATGGATTAGCGAGGGAACTTTGTCTCGCTGAATCCAAGTCGCTAATTAGCGAGGGAATTTTTCCCTCGCTATTGCCTCGCTAATCTCATCAATTCCCTTGCATTTCCCTCGGTAAATCCCTCGCAAAATATATGACCCATGATAGACAATTCCGTCGCTAATTTGCGACAACGCTTCCTCGCTAATTCATCGCAATACTGTCGCAAGTATTCGCTCGCAAGCTGTCCTTCGCAAACCTGTCGCTATTCCCTCGTTGTTCCTTCCAACTATTCCCTCGCACCTTTGTCGCTATTCCCTCGCAATTGTCCCTCGTAAAGCTGTCACTATTCCCTCGTTGTTCCAACCAGGTATTCCCTCATTGTTCCTTGCAAGAATTCCCTCGCACTTTTCTAGTTATTCCCTCGCAAATGTCCCTCGTAAAGCTGTCGCAATTCCCTCGTCGTTCCTTACAAGTATTCCTACGCAATTTTGTCGTTATTCCCTCGCAACTGTCTCTCGCAAATCTGTCGTTGTTGCCTCGTTGTTCCGTGCAAGTATTCCCTCACAATTTTCTCTCTACTCCCTCGTTATTCCTTGCAATAATTCCCTCGCAATTGTCTCGCTATTCCCTCGCAATTTTCTCACTTCCCTTGCAACTTTCCCTCGCAAATCTGTCGCTTTTCCTTTTTAGTTTGTAAATTCAAATTTTTTTATATTTGACCTGTATATTAAAAAATAATTATAAATTTATAGACCTATATATTCAAAATAATTACAAAAAATGAATTTAAAAAAATAATATGATTCAAGATAACTGAATAATAAAACTAAAGTCTTCTTTCAACATAACTAAATAATAAACATTGTCATCAAAGTGTATAACAAAAAAAAAAAAAAAACAGGCAATCTATTGTTGAGTCTTACAACATATATAAAAACAGAAATTCAATCATCAAACTAAAGTGCATCATTATCATTTATTTTTGTCTGACGGTGGTGTTTGATTCATGAAGGCAGGCAATATCTCTTTTCAAAAGAACTCCAGTTGTGCCTGCATCTGTAACTGCATGTCTGCAACTTGTGTCTGCATCTGTGTCTGAAATGATTGTTGTAGTGCCTGTGTATGTATCTGCAACTGTGCTTGCATCTGCTCCTGCATTTGAGACATTTGTGTAGCTATTGCAGTGATGTCTTCTGTGGAACGTGTTGTGGAAGATGGACCTACAACTGTTGAAGATGAACCCTGTGGAGAACCACTAATAAGCTCCAAGCTATGGCCCATGCCATGGATTCTACCCTTTTTGTTTTCACCAGCCACCTGTTTCCAAACGTCAGAGTCGACTCTAGAATGTTTTGATTTATCTTCTCCATATTTCTCTGTTATAGCGTTTTCATAGGATTCCTACAAGGATTAATAAAATTTTAGTAAGATAGTAGAAGCAAATAGATTAACAAAGACAGTATCAATAATAAAAAAAAACTACTTACAATGAAGTTCTTAGCTTTGCTAGAGACATATTCCCCATTTGATTTTTTATGCACTTTGGAGTACAATTCACTGTAAGTAACGGGACGCTTGTGCTCTGCCTCCTGTGATAACATAATAAGCAAACTCTTACTAAGTAGATTTTTAAATTTTAACTCATTATCAAAATACATGGCTTAAAAATTAAGAACACTTCTCAGCAACCTTAAAAGTCCAATATTAAATATAAAGATAAGGATGCGCTACTAATCATTCAAAATATTCAATTTAATTTACAATGATAGAAAAGATCAATTCCTCCAGCAAATGCAGTTCAGTGAATTTTTAATGATGAAGGCATAAAGTTATACCTATGACACACAATAAGATTTTCTCCTAAAGTACATGATATTATTTTACAAAGCATCTGACATAATGAGTTAGTTAATTAGACATGTTGATGACTCTAGTAAATCCATATAAATGTTTCATTGATAAATTACATTTAGATCCCTGCCACCAAAAAGCATTTTTCAGCACTAAAGTAATAAACACATAAGAATAGAGAATGGAAGGAGAAAATGTAATTCTTAAACAATTTAATTTTGTAATTTTCTAGTACTAGTTTATCCTTATTGCTCCAAGACAATCAGAACAAAAATGATACTATGTCTTACATTCAATTAAATATTACTAGCTAAAGGTGTAAATGTAAAAGGAGAAAAATGAGCACATGATCCAATTACACAAGTGCAGTGGATCTAATAGGCGAAGAATACTTAGCAGCATCACAATTTTAAATTGAAACACTGAAACTTGCTTTGAAATCTAACTAATTGAGTCTTTTCAGAACTGGGCTGCAGCAAAGTATAGCCATACAGAGTGAAAGTTTTAACCATACAGAGAAAAAGAAAATCATGTATAGTACTTTGAATCTCAAGAAAATTAGAAGAACAAAAATGATACTATGTCTTGCATTCAATTGAAGATTACTAGCTGAAGGTGTAAATGTAAAAGGAGTAAAAGGCTTTAATTCAGAAAAAAAAAAAATTAGCACATGATCCAATTACACAAGTGCAGTGGATCAAATAGGCTCAGCAACATCACAATTTTCAATTGAAACACTGAAACTTGCTTTGAAGTCTAACTAATTAAGTCTTTTCAGAACTAGGCAGCAACAAAGCATAGCCATACAAAGTGAAAGTTTTAACCATACAGAGAAAAACAAAATCATGTATGGTACTTTGAATCTCAAGACAATCAGAACAACAAAAATGATATTATGTCTTACATTCAATCGAAGCTGAAGGTGTTAATGTAAAAGGAGAAAAATGCTTTAATTCAAAAGAAAAAAATGAGCACATGATCCAATTACACAAGTGCAGTGGAGCTAATAGGCTCAGCAACATCACAATTTTCAATTGAAACTTGCTTTTAAATCTAACTAATTGAGTCTTTTCAGAACTAGGCAGCAGCAAAGCATAGCCATAGAGTGAAAGTTTTAACCATACAGAGAAAAAGAAAATCATGTATAGTACTTTGAATCTCAAGACAATCAGAAGAACAAAAATGATACTATGTCTTACATTCAATTGAAGATTACTAGCTTAAGGTGTAAATGTAAAAGGAGAAAAAGGCTTTAATTCAGAAAAAAGAATGAGCACATGATCCATTTACAAAAGTGCAGTGGATCTAATAGGCTCAGCAGCAGCACAATTTTCAATTGAAACTTGCTTTGAAATCTAACTAATTTAGTCTTTTCAAAACTAGGCAGCAGCAAAGCATAGCCATAGAGTGAAAGTTTTAACCATACAGAGAAAAAGAAAATCATGTATAGTACTTTGAATCTCAAGACAATCAAAAGAACAAAAATGATACTATGTCTTACATTCAATTGAAGATTACTAGCTGAAGGTGTAAATGTAAAAGGAGAAAAAGGCTTCAATTCAGGAAAAAAAAACATGAGCACATGATCCAATTACACAAGAGAGAGAGAGAGAGATGAGATTATCATGGCATAATAGAGCAAAACATGAAATAGATCATTTTTAAATGCTGGACTATGAACTAAATGTGAATGGAAAAAGTTGATTACCATCTTTTTCAAGGTTTTCCCAAAACTTCTTGATCCTCCTGTATGGACCATGGCATCAGGCTTGGCAGCCCTATTCATTTTTGCTTTAACAGACTTATTTTGCCACTTCGGTGTATTCCAGATATCAATTAAGCCATCCTATATCTCTGTCCTCATTCCTCTTGGCCCGTGGCCCTTATAATATGCAACATTCTCTGACCCTGTCACTTGTTTTGCCCTCTCCCTTGCTCTAGCCAAAGAATCAGAAAATCGATCCTTGCAAGTTCGATCCCAAATTGTTCTTGCCATACTGCGATCATAATTTGATTTGAATATGTATTTTTCCTACACAAATATAAGTCAAGTAAATTAAATAGATAGTTAGATAGATAGATAATACTAGAATCATAATTGCTTACCATAAAATTGTTGAATAACATTTCTTTCATGTTAGGACAATATTTGTTCCAATTCTCTACATGTTCAGGCATTCTCATGAGCAAATCAGATACTATATCCCGAGTCACATATGGATCAAACCTCTTCCTATAAGTCCATTCAATTCACATAATCCATCAATAATATAAATCACAAATTAGTAACATTAATTTGAATCAAAAATTAAGTTCACTTTTACTTATGGATTAGTAATGTCTTCCACAGCTAAAACAAGTCTCCTATCAACTTCGTTGGGGGAATCTACACTTGAAGGCTCCACTGTAGGTTCTGGGTCAACAGGTATCTGGGAAGCATTATCAATCAATGGGGTGGTAGCAGATGATTGACCACCACCAGCTGATTGACCACCATCAACTGATTGACTATTGTTAGAAGTAGCACCTAAGATGAGAATAGTGAAACAAAAAAATCAGCATACACATTTAAATAGATTAAGATTTAATAAATTAAAAGTCATTGTACAAATATACCCGATGAGTGCAAAGCAGAATCTGGTAATGGACGATGAATGAGAGATTGAGTTGGTTGACTAGAAAACATTGTGTGACCTCGGCCTCTTCCTTTTCCTCTTCCTCGAGTAGTCATGATCTGCATAAAAAAAGACAATGAATTAAGAAATCATAGGTCAATAAAATAAATAAATAAAAATATAATATATATATATATATATATATATATATATATATATATGAGAGATAAATTACAGCTTAAAATTAATACCATTAAAATGAAATTAAGATGATTCAATCATAACTATATTCTGAATCATCTAACCCCTCCTCTTGAACTACTAACTCATTATTCTTAACTTCATCTATGAACTCATTATTGTCATCTTCATACTCTTCATCTTCATTATTATCATCTTCATACTCTTCATTATTGTTCATCGAATCACGTATTTCATTTATGTTTACTTCTTCCATTTGGCCATGTGGATCAAACAATTGTACCGTCTCATCATCAACAAGAATATTGGGCATGCCTGTGGATTCATCTTCTTGAAAAAAATCAGTAGCAATTGGCTCATTTGAGACTTCATCATTCAATGTTTCAACCATGAACAATTTTGCTCTAACCTTGCAAGCTGCCCACCAATCACCATTGTTTCTACCCCTACTTTGTGGGTATCTTGTATAGTACACTTGTTGCGCTTGTTCAGCTAATACAAATGGCTCATTCGATGAAAGCTTTGATTTATGCTTGATGTCAACCAACCCATATTTTTTATCAACTTTAACACCATTCTTTGGGTCAAACCTGTGGCAACGTAGAACAATGACTTTGTTTTGATGTCCAAGATACGACAATTCTATTATCTCCTCAACAATGCCATAATAGTTCAAATCATTTTCACCATAAATATTTCCCCGAACACATATCCCACTATTCATGGTGGCTTTATGTTGTCCGTAATCCTTAGTATGAAACCTGTACCCATTAGCTATTAAGCCATTATAACAACTCACAGCTTTCAATGGACCATAACTTATTTCTTGAATCATTTGATCCTCAACTCGACCAATTTTCACCTATAAATGATTACAAAGAGAAGAATAACATTGTTATATCATTTAATCTAATGAGTATTAATTGTATAATATATTATATACAATTATAAGGGAGACAACTCACTTGATGTTTCAACCACCTACTGAAGTCTCTATCTCGAGCTTCCAATATATCATCTTCCAAGATATTGGGATTTTTTTCCCTTAGTGAATCCTCGAATTCTCTATTAAAATAATAATTAATATAGAGACCAATGAAAATTGTAAATTACACAAATTGAGAAGTTACGAAGCAAACTTACTGGAGATAGGGTTCTACTTCTTTGCAATTTACAATAACATATGTCTCAACAATTTGAAGTTCTTCCTCTGTTAAGAATCTACTTTGACCTCTTCCAATAGGCCGACATGGGTATTTAAAAATAGAACACTTTTTACCAATCGTCTCACCACCATCGTCATTCCGAGGAACTTGAGTGCGTCTTGTCTGAATGTTTGGATCAAAATACATAGAAGCAAAATTAGAAATTTCTTCCAAAATATGTGCTTCACAAATAGATCCTTCAACCTTTGCCTTATTTCGAACTTTCCTTTTGAAGTACAACATGCATCTCTCAAATGGATACATCCATCTATATTGCACAGGTCCTCCAACCTTAGCTTCATACGGGAGATGTACAACTAAATGTTCCATCGAGTCAAAGAATGCTGGCGGAAAAATCTTTTCTAGCTTGCAAATTGTTTCAATAATGGATATCCTAGCATTCTCCATGACAGAAGCAGCTATAGTAGTTGCAGAATTTTCTTTAAAGAACAAGCTGAGTTCTGTTAATACTCCCCATATAGGCTTTGGCAACATATCACGGAATGCCAAAGGAATTAGTCTTTGCATAAAAACATGACAATCATGACTTTTCATTCCAAATATCTTCCCTTCATCTATATTAATGCAACGTGATATGTTGGATGCATACCCATCTGGAAACTTTAACTGTTTTATCCATTCACACACCATCCTTTTTTTTATCAGAATTCAAGGCATATGTTGCCTTTGGTTTCTTACACTTCTCATTCTCAACTATCAACTCTAAGTTGGGACGCCTACATATCACCTTCAAATCTTCTCTAGCTTTTGCATTGTCTTTTGTCTTGTCCTTTATGTCCATAACAATATTGAAGATGTTATCAAACACATTCTTTTCAACATGCATAACATCCAAATTATGTCGGATTAGATTAGTGGACCAATAAGACAATTCCCAAAATATGCTCTTCTTCACCCAATTGTGGGTTATCCCAAAGTCAGGTTGCTTTTGTTTGCCCGATTTCAAGCCAAAAGTGATTTCATTAAGCTGATTCACTTGATTTAAGACATCTGTCCCACTCAAATGTTGTGGAGGCAAAGAGTTTTCCACTCTTGACTTCTTAAAAGAGTACCGATCACGACGAAATGGATGATCAATGGGCAAAAATCGACGATGGCAATCAAACCAACAAGGTTTCCCACCTTTTTTCAGTCCGAATGATTTGGTATTCCCCATACAATAGGGACAAGCAAATATCCCATGAGTGCTCCAGCCAGACAACATTCCATAAGCTGGAAAATCACTTATTGTCCACAACAATGCTGCTTTCATAATGAAATTTTGCCTCTTCCACGCATCGAAAGTGTTAACCCCAACGTCCCATAAGATCTTTAACTCATCAATTAGAGGCCTGAGATAAACATCTAAACTTTTACCAGGTGACTTTGGTCCAGGAATCACAAGGGTGAGAAATATGTATTCCCTTTTCATACACATACTTGGGGGAAGATTGTATGGTGTGACAAAAATTGGCCAACAAGAGTATGGGGTACCTGAATTACTAAATGGATTAAATCCATCTGTGCAAAGTCCAAGCCTAACATTCCGTGAATCTTGTGCAAATGTTGGATGTGTGTGGTCAAATTGCTTCCAAGCCTCACCATCAGCCGGATGTGTCATCACTGATTCATCTTGACGCATTCCATCCACATGCCAACGCATATGTTTGGAAGTATTTTTAGACATAAACAGGCATTGGAGTCTTGGAATAATGGGAAAATATCTCAACACTGAGTAAGCCACATCCTTTGTAGAATTGATACCCTTTGGTTTAAACCGTGGGCTTTTACATACTGAGCAAATATTCTTGTCAATATTCTCCTTGTAATACAGCATGCAATGATTAGGACATGCATCTATCTTCTCATATCCTAATCCCAATTCATTAACCATTCTCTTCGATTTGTAAAAATTTTCAGGCAACTGTTCTGATTCTGGACGCATGTTTTTGATTATGGCAATCATTCGATCATAACAAGTTACACTCATGTTATACTCTGACTTCAAGTTTAGGAGTTGTGTTACTGCTGACAATTTCGTATACTTCTTGCAACCATCCCATAAAGGTTCATCCGCATCTCTTAATAAATTATAGAACTTTGAAGCTGACGGATTCGGATCCTCTTCAATCTCTTCGGCTTCTGGATTTAATACATCACAGGCAGCATCCATAACCATATCCACATATGGATTTCTATTCTCCTCAACATGATCTTGAACAATAGACGTTGATGCACTATCCCTCCATATTTCCTCACCGTGAAGGGTCCAATTTACATAACCATCCACAAATTCGTGGTCATACAAATGTTTTTCCACCCAAAATGATTTCTCCCTGTAACGATTCCTACATTTGGCACAAGGACAAGGAATGCGCCCTGATACATCAACAATTGTTGGGTCTCTTGTAGAAATTTGAATGAAACCATCAACTCCATTTCTGAATTCTTCAGTTACAAGGCCAAAGCGATCCTTTCTTCATAACATCCAACTTCTATCAGGTCTCATGACTCTTGTAGTTGATTTAACACATAAAATGATCATGCTTTGACGAAATACAGTACAAATAGAAGAGAGGGGAGTTAGAATAGGCATATGGTGAGATGACTGTAGGTATGAACAGATTGACCTCTCTGTCAACAAGAGAGATAGAGATAGTGTTCTTGAGTAATAATACTTTGTTTTGATATCATGAAATTTGTTACCAGTTCTAACACTGGTATCAAAGCAATAATACTTTATTTTATTTATCACGCACTATATTTGACCTATGTACTCTTTGTATCTATTAGATTATTTTTGAAAACTTTATCTATCTATCAAAACAAAACTGCAAATACTAGATTATTTGCATGCCAAAATACACATCAAAAGGCTGAATCTAAAAGACATGTATTACCTATATGTGGTGAATCGAAAACAGCCATCATATTAAGCAATACGAATTATGGTAAACATATTTGCATGGGCAGCACAAGTCTATTTAGCAAACTGCACTTTAATAAAGGACAAGGGAGAAATGATTCCACAAGGAAAAGAAAAAAAATAGTCTATTTTTTAGTTTTTACCTTTTTATTTATTTATTAGAGATCATTTTTTAAGAACTTGGATCCTATACAGCCCCCTATTGCCCCAACTTATATATGTTAACATGCTAAACTAGAAACTCCACAACACATTACTCATGCAAGTTGTTAATCAAGCAAGACAGCAATGTAAGAGAAAAAAACTTGAGCAGGATAACAGTGAGGCGAACTGCTGCAAAGGTTCTACTAGTGATGTTGGTGCAAATTGGTGCTACGTTATGCAAAAAAGACTAATAAGTAATGGGATGGAATCATAAGCTTGTGTAATGCTCGATAGTAGTTCTTTAAAAAATTTAAACAATGTTAGGTAAAGATGAAAATAGGAAGCAAAGACTAACAATATAATATATGGTTTAGTGCATAAACAGAGCAGTTTAAAAGCCTTTTTGAAAACAATTATTTGAAAACCTCTTTAAAAGCCTTATGTTAAATAAAATCTTTCTAAATTACACACACCCCTTAGTTGATAATATTGTTTATACTTTTAAAAAAATCATGTGCAAAAAAAAAAAAACACTGATATTTTATTTAAATTCAAATAGTAATATGTGCAAAACTTGATGTGAGAATAAGTTAAAATTAATTAACTAACAACCCATTTATTTATTAGAAATAAGCATCTTTTAGATTAGCAATTAAGAAAGAAACTGCCAGATATTCATTGATAATAATCTTTATCTAATTGCCATGAAATTGACCCAACATACCCCAAAATTGCAGCCTAATATTGTTACCCAAACTATTACATATATTTAGAGTTAGTTTGATATCCCCTTAAAATTGGGATGAAAAGTTCAAAGAAATTTTTTATATAATTTTTAAATAAAACTCAAATTAGGATGCGGTCTTTCTTTTTAAGCCTGGGAAAATACTTCAAAGTTTGGTACTATTTATGTTTTGAAGATTTACTCAAATTATTTGTCATATTTTTTCTATTTCCATTGATACCTATCTTAATAATGTTTTAACTACTTAAAAAGATCCTAGAAATGAAATTGTAATGCTGCTGAACTAAAATGCACCTGAGGACCTATCTTATTGTTGAGGACTCCAATATCTAAGCATTCAATCTGTTAACATATCAATTTAATAGAGTATTGAACTAGTCATGCAAAAAAAGAGCAACTTAAGTTCATGCAAAAAAATAAAATAAAAGGGGAGAGTGGAGTGTGCTTTGTTGGCAGGGTAATTTGGAAAAAAAAAATGAGAACAGGGAGTATATTAGTAAAAAAGCAGAGTGTATACAGCAACTCTCTGTCACACACAGAGAACCTCCTCTAAATATCAAATAGTAAAGTTTAGAAGGAACATAGTTGGTCTCTTACGCCACGTGACATTAACAAATAAAAGGGTAAAAACTTTATTGTTTATTTTTCTTTTTAATTTAAAACCCCACACGTCATCGCTACCCTACCCACTTTGGTATATTTGCTTTAGTCACCCACCTCAACGTGTAGTGACCATGTCTTGCATCCTGAACACAGTGTTTCCCGTCTTTGAAATTCACACTTTTAACATCCTAACCTATCCTATATAAGACAAAGGAAAGTTCCCTACGGATCATGGGTGATTGGAGCTAAATACTAACTATTATTTTTGTTAAGATTTATTAATTATTGTTCTATGCATCAATTAAAACCAAAGTGACCTTTGCACCTAATTATACTTTTTGCAAAGATAGAAATTTGGCAATGCTAACAACTTGGATTGGTCTTGTTTTAAGAGGAAATTGAACACACGTATCATATGCCAAAAGAACACACACATCATACCCATAATAGGATTTGATTCCAAGAATTATCGTTATTTAATTTTTAAAGGACACTTCGATTACTTTATACTTTTTTCTAATTAAAAACTAAACAAAAAAAGAACAATCCAAAACATTAAGATAAGATTATAGCTCTAAAATATTTATATAAATAGTTGGAATATTGTTAAATATTTATATATGGTAAAACCTTATAGACACGACCCTTCCATTGGAATATTATTTCCATGTATTATACTAAAATAATATATTACTGTATCATATTATTATAGCACTAAAATATTTATATAAATAGTTTAATTCTCGTTAAATAAAAATATTATACTAGCAGAAGTTAGTCTAATTCAAATTGTTAGTAATACATGACATTTTTTCTAGAATAATTAAGATGAAGCTAGTTTGTAAAAAGACAAGATATGTGGTACGTACTATTTTAATCTCCATCTACCAACCTAGTTTAGTTTAAAAAACAAGTTCATAACGTAAAATTAGGCACCGCCACAAATAGTTTAGAATGAGGATAGCTAGAAGCCACGAGCCAAGTCTCAAATAGCTCCCCCTCACCTTCATTGTATGATTCAAATTGGCATTAGGTAATAGTCCTACCCTACTTATTACCTATATCCCTACACGTCCTATCAAGTTACCAACCACTCCCATGCCATGGGCACCCAGGTGTTCACCAACATCCCAGCTGGCTCCCTAAGCATGTCAGGGCGTAAAGTCCTACCCAGAGGAGCCAAAACAAAATGTATAATGGAAACAAATCTTAAACTATATCACGATGCAAATAAACTTTCCCTACATATCTAACAATAAATAAATAAATAATGGAGTCCATTGTTCAAAACTAAAGAGACACAAGTATGTGACATGTTTTAAATTAGACTCTTCCCCTGTATCTCAGAAGTCATATCCCCCCGTAAAAAAATTTGTTGATGATGATCGAGTACTACACTTGGATATTACAATGTATGTATCCCATCACAAAATCAATATATTTATAGAACTCATGCACTCTACTTAGGTTGTAGATTTAGTTTATAAAATTAATAGCCCAATGCACAATGTTTCTGTCATTCTGGGACCCTGAATTGATAAGCTATTTCTATGGCTAGTAGAGGCAATGGAGGTGCTAGCATTGGTGATGGCAGTTAAAACAAAGAGAGTGTTGTGCAGTGTACAGGTGAAGCTGAAAGGGGAGAAATTGTCTCTCTGTGTTGGTTCTCCCTAACCTAGCTCCCCCAAGGATAAATTTTGAAACCATTGGACTCAAAATGGTTATTGGAAAAGGATATGAATGAATAACTGGAATATTGGGTGATTTATGAATTGAAATGTATATAAAGATCGGTGAACTTTGAAAAGAAAAGCAATGTGTTCCAATCCGATGGCTAGTTCTTTCAATTGATCATCTTTGAAAAATGTCTCACTACCAAATGAGTATAATATGACAGATTTGACAGGGGAAATATATAACCATTACATTATGAGTTAAACACTTTGACAAATTGAATCAAACAAGTTACACTCTGTGAGGAGCAATGACGAGAGAACAAAAGCCTAGTATTTTGCCATTGCTTGAGAAAGTTCAACCACATTTGAGTTCCTCACTAAATTTTCCAATTTACTCCTTTGTTTTGATTAATCTCTTTCTCATAGTCATGAAGCTCACTGAAGCTCTGGTGAAGCTTTAGTCTTTAGAGAACATTTTCATAATTTTAAACTTTTTAATACTACATGCCAAATAAATTGAGGTAAATTATCTCTAATTATTTTTCATTTGATCAACAGTTAAAAATCTTTGTGCATCCATGCACCAAATATACAAGGGTTCATGATAGAAGTCTTAAAACTTGAGCTATAATTGGATAGGTATAATATCAGAGAGTTGAATAAACACTAGTTCATAAAAATAAGTAAATAAATAAATTTACTTGCTTTGAGTCTTCTTTATTGATTGTCAACAGAGGTTAAAAGAAAAAAGGAGCCAAAGGTACATACATGATGTCGAAAGAATCCTAGCGTGTATAGTATTATGCACCCTAGGGCCATCCAAACTAGACATCAACAATAAGACATATTAATGTACTTCCCACCACATTCTCAAGTAACAGAGAGCACAGGAGAACGAAAATTGACACCATCTGGGTAATTTTGAGCATTTTGACATGATCTATGATTATAAACTCAGCTATGAATTGTAAATTACTTGATTTGATTAGTCAATTCAATTTAAACCAAAGGAAGGGAGAAATCCAGAGGAAAATAACCAAAAATCAATATGCAGCAATTGTCAAGTATGAAAGAAGGATACCTATGAGAAGAGCATAAAACTTTGGCAAATGCAGCAAACTTGCAGTTAACACAAATGGTGCTGCAATTATTGACACAAGCAAAGCACCTAAAACAAAATAACAATAACACAATTAGATAACATATAATAATATAACAAAAAGAGAAGTACAATACTAGGCTTATACCGAGGAAGCATGGCCATTGCAAAAACTGCAAATCAATTCAAGAACTGAAGAATCATACCTCAGCGGACTTAGATGACGAGAAGAAGGGGAAACATACCTCAGTGGAGCAGAGGTGGCGACGTGCGATGGAGTTGCAATGGAGGTAGCCGTGTACTGATGCGGCATGAACCCCAGCAGAGAGCGAGTGGCTAGTGGTTCTCACGGCGTGAACCCTAGCAGAGAACAAAATGGGGGCAAATTGGGTCTCGTGAGTGAATGTGCAACTCAGCGTAAATTCAATGTAACTCAGCGTTTTGAAATTAAAGTTTCAATTATTATATTTTTATGTTATATATTATATATTTAAATACTCATCAAAAAAATATTATGTATTTAAATATATTATATAAAATATACAATATAAATATATTATATTTTTATATATAATCCGAATCAAAACATATAGACAATTTGGATCAAATCACAAATAATATATAATATATTTTTACATATAATATATTATTAAATTATTTAAATGATAAGTATCAAATAATATTTTATATTTCTAAATTAAGTAAATGTAAATTAAGTTTCATATAAAAATAGTATAGAATTAAAATTAACAAGTGTGTGCTATTATTTTAAATAATATAATTAAAAAAATTAATTACTTATTATTATTATTATTATTATTATTTTAGCATGTACATTACATAGAATAAATGTTTATTTTACTAAAATAACATTCATAATAAATGAATATTTTTAAATATAAAAATTATATTATAATTAAATATTGTAATAAATATATTTTTTACCACATAAATTATATTTTAAATTTGTGATAAATAATTTATAGTGTAATATAATTATTTTTAAATGTTGATAAAAGCTATTAAAAGGTACACTACGACTTTTCTTAATTATTGATATAAGCTATGTTCGGCAAGTCATTTCAGTTAGCTTCTAGCTTTTTTTACTAGCTGAAAAGCTTGTTTGACTGTTCGATAAACAAGTTTTTTTTAGTAGCTTCTAGCGTTTTTTGAAATGCTACTTGAAGTAGCATTTTTTGGAACGCTAGCTTCTAGCTTCTAGCTTTTTATATTTTATTCCCTTTTTATCCTTAAAATATTTATTAAACTTTCTTATTACCCTTTTAAAATAAACGAGGATTTTATTATTTATTTATTTTTCACTCATTCACATGTATTATCGTACCCATCAATCTTTCTTTTTTTCTCTGATCTCCTTGCCCACTCTTTTCTTTTTCTCCATATAAACTATTTTTAATTTTTTTTATCAATTTTGTTCTTTATTGTATTCTACTTAAGTGTATTTTTTTAATCAATTAACTATTACGCTAATTAACATATAAAAGTATAATAATGTCTAATTTTAAACTTGATTAAAAATATTTTAAGATATAGTATAAGATTAATAGTAAAATACTTAATATGAAAAAAATGTAATAATTGAAACTAAAAATGTAATGAAAATAATTTATCTATAAATAAAAAAATACAAGAGCTTAGGATTAATTAAAAACTAAAATTATAACACCTCAAAGTATATTTTTATCTATAAAATAAAATATAAATTATATAAAAATATCATATAAATATGTCTATTTCTGTCATTTTACATTTTTAGCTACTTCAACATATAAAAATATCATATGATTAACCATCATAGGAAACCTCGCTCGTGATCATGCAAGGTAGCATCGTGCACATGGTTGTTCGCGGTGATCAGGAAGGTCAAGCAGTGGTAGATGAATTAGGGTTTGATTGAACTTGTACGTATTAATAAAGAAGGGTAAATAAAGAAAAAAGAAGGCAAAAAAGTAAAAAAGAAAAATAAGAAAAAATAAATTAAGAAAAAATAAATAAATTTTCAACCATAACTCTAAAATTGAAAAAAGAACAAGCACCAAATGTTGTTACTCTTCATAGAGTTTGGTAAATTCATAACACTATTACTTATAGATGGTCATTCCAATGTCATCCTATACACATATATTACTAGAAATTATTTAATAAAATTATAATTAATTAATTAATTCACAATTATTTTTATGAATACACTTCGCTTTTAAATTTGCATATTACTGATAGATAAACATATACAAGGAATTCCCTTATTAAATAAGAAATTAATTTTTATACATTATTTTCTTTTTTCTAAATTAATTTTTTATTTGAAAAAATAATTTTCACAATATTATTAATCGGTGACTATTGACTCCTACTACTTACAAAATCTTTTAAAAATGCAAAATTACAAGAAGTTGGATTCGAACCCATCATGTAACATCCCTAATTTACGGACCTTAGAAATAAATAATAAAGAGATATTTTTATGGAATAGTTTTGTATTTAATGGTTTAAGGATACCCTTAAGCATTATTAATAATAGTTACCTTAAAATAAGATAATAGGACCCTGATGGGGAGCCAAGACCCAAGATGGACCAAGGCCCACTAAGCCACACACATGCACCTTGGCTTTAAATAGAAGAGGAGAGGGAGAGTTAGAGAGAGAAAGAAAAAGAAAGAAGAAGAGTTAGAGAGAAGGAGGAGAAGAGGAGAAGAAGAGGAAGGAGGAGATGGAGCAGAGATCTAAAGACCCAGTGCCGGGAACTCATCTCTACGTGTCCCGGAAGGTGAGTGATTCCTCCCCTTGTCTTCTCCATCCTTCCATGGTTCTTGTTCTCTTGATTATCCCTTTTTCCCCTTTTGAATCCTTAGGTTTGGAGGATTGGGATTTTGATGATTATGCATGTTTAAGGATGTTTTTGAGTAAATCAATCGGTTAGAAATGTAATAGAAGTGTTTAAGATTTGATTTTATAAGGTTGGGATGATTGGGTATGCCATTGATAGCCATAGAACTTGCATTTTCGTAAACCCATGTTCGTCCCGGCCCAGCCGGAATTTGGTTCAGCTGGGCCGGAATGCGTTAGAAGGGAGAAAATAAGCTTCAGGGGAGTTTCGGCCCAGCCGAAACATGGTGCAGCTGGGCCGAAATTGGGCAGAGGAGAAATTAGCTCCAGGGGAGTTTCGGCCCAGCCGAAACTTGGTGCAGCTGGGCTGAAACGTGACAGAGGAACAATAAACAAATTTAAGGGATCTCCGGCTGGGCCGCGATTGTGGCCGGCTGGGCTAGAATTTGATATTTGTTTTAATTCTCTTAAAATATTTCCCTTTTTGAGTATTTAAATGATTTTAAATGTTTATGCAAATGATGATATGTTTATCTTTTTCTCTACATGAGTCACTTAGACTTATGTTTTCTTATGAAAATATAGTGATGTTATATTAAAGAAATTATGTTGTTTTGAGGTGTTTAGATTATTGTATGGTAGTTGTATTTGTGATGTTATGCTTGCACCCTTATTGCAATCATGTGGTTGTTGCATATGCTTGTGATTGTATGTTACGATAAACCCTCCTTAATAAAAGATACATAAAACACTTAAGACTATACCTAAGCCTCTTAGTAAAAAGGTGGGGAGTTACCCCTAAGTTTCAGAAAAAGCTTTTAAGCAAGGTTTATAGTTTCAAGAAAGGTTTTTAGAAAAAGATATCGCCTCAGTGACATAAGGTGGAACCTTCCCCGGTACCAGTCACGTCCGAGAGCCGCACGCTCGGCGTACAACGGTGTGCAAAGGGCTAAGGATCCTATATGTCACCAAAGAGTGATGAGTTTCAAAATGGTTATGAAAAGGATTATTTATGAAAAGGTTTTATGAAAGAGTTTTTAAAGGAAAGTTATGATCCCAATAAAGGGAATAAGTTATGTTTTAAGGCTAAGAGGCCCCCAGGGGTGGGAGATGGGGACCGTCACCCTGACACCCATGGGGAAAACAACCTTCTTCATAGGGAGAAGGGGTTCTTCATAGAGAAGAACAAGTTAGAAAGGAGACTCCTCCTTGTAACGGAGATGTAGTCAACCCACTTGGACCGGTGGGGATTAATTAAAGGTTGTTTCAAGAGGGACGCCTCTTGTTGGCTAGAGCTCAGCCAAATTAATAAAATAGGCGGTGAAAGTGAAATTTAAATAAAGAGATAATGCAAACCACACAGTTGTAGAAACAAACTAGGATATATTGTTTTGCTTGATGTATGTATGTTCTATGTTAGAACGTGAGAGGAGTCATGAGCCTAGTTGTAGGTGAGTGATGTAAGATAAGTCTAGACATTAGATGAGGACGTGTGTAATTGTATACTACCTTTGAGGTAAGAGAGGGGTTATACCCATAGAAAGTTAATGTAAGCTACCGAGAGAGGTATGCAAGATGTTATGCCTCACAGAGAGAGGTGATGTAAGCCCAAGTTGGGCAGGTCAGAGGAAGGAAAGATTATGCACGTTCCCATCCGATGCTATAGCAAAGTGAGACCCTAGTGAGGGGTCAAGAGTAACAGAAAGATGTTTAGGTGCCTTAGTGCACTAGTGGCCATAGATTTGGTATAGAAGGCCAACTCTATGTGCCTCAGCAAAGGTCAAGGTATGATCCTAAGAAATAGTAACGAAGAGGTAATGAGGTTATAGTTGTGAGTGTGAGCATCTATAAAAGAAAAGATAAGCCATGAGAGTTAAGAAAAGGATCTCTAGAATAGAGAGTCAGCCTAGAGTCCTTGGAACACTCACTGAGACATTATGTCTCATTCCGTTTAGTTTCCATGTTTCTACAGGTTAGCAGGTGGACACCTTGTGGGAAGAGCTTGGAGCATGGAGCTGCTTTCCAGGAGGAAGATGTTGTTAGTATAGTTTTTGTATAATTCCCAATGGATGGGAATTTAGTTTATGTTTTATGTATATTGCTTATGTCTTGTACAGCACATAAGTGCCAAGAGCTTTGTACTAGATTTATTTCATGCAATATAAGTTTAAGTTTTAATTTCCGCATAGTTAACTCTGATATTCTTATATGCTAATTTCTATTAATTTAGCAATATAAGGAGAAAAAGGTAATATCCTCTAGGGTGTTACACATCACCCTGATAATAAGGAGGGAAACAACATTGCCACTGAACCAAGTTGTGTTAGTTGATATAATGCTAACAAATATAGTATTATATATTATATATTATATATTATGCAAGAAGATTATTTTAAAATGGTGCTTGAAAGGACTTTTAAAATCTCCTTATATATATAAATGACTAAGAGATTTTCTACTCTTACTGCTTCACCCTCCCCACTATCTCTCACATTCACTTTTATTTTAAATAATTTCAAATCCTTAATTCAATTTACTTTTTAATTTTCAAAGTTAATTTAATAAATTACAGATACATCATCCCTTATCTTTTTTTCTTTAAAAAAATTATAGTTTCTAATTTCTTTTATAATTATCTATTTTTCAAAATTTCTTTCGATGTGCTATATAATTCTTTTTTTTTTCAAATTTTATACTCTCTAATCTTTTGGGTTTTTTTTAATATTTCTTTTATATGATTTTCTAACTTAATTTTTTAATTCCAAAGATTTCTCTCTTTTTTAAAATTTATTTTGATGGGCTATATAATTATTTTTTCAAATTTTATACTCTCGAATCTTTTTGGGTTTTTTTTAATATTTCTTTTATCTAATTTTCTAACTATATTTTTTAATTCCGAATATTTCTCTCTTTCATCAATAATTCAAAATCCTTGATTCAATTTACTTTTCAATTTCCAAATTTAATATTAAAAAAATTAAAGTTACATCATTACATCTTCCCTTTTTTTTCTTTTAAAAATTATAGTTTCTACTTTCTTTTATAATTATCTCTTTTTCAAAATTTCTTTCGATGTACTATATAATTTTTTTTTCAAATTTTATACTCTCTAATCTATTTTTTTTAATATTTATTTTATCGGATTTTCTAGCTCTATTTTTTAATTTCGAAGATTTTTCTCTTTAATCAATAATTCTAAATCCTTAATTCAATTTACTTTTCAATTTTCAAAATTAATATTAAAAAAATTAAAGTTAGATTGTTACATCTTCCCATATCTTTTTTTTTAATTTGATAGTTTATAATTTCTTTTATAATTATCTCTTTTTTAAAATTTCTTTCAATGTACTATATAATTCTTTGTTTTTTTTTAAATTTCTTTCTATTGACTATATAAATAAGGTAACAAAAATTTTAATAAGCCCGTGTATATGTTATGTTTTAATAGTCTAATAATCATTGCAATGCAAAATATTAAAATAAATATGACAAAAATAACTTTTATTGTATTTTTAATTTAAAAATTATATATATAATATATTAATTTAATCAAAACATATGAAGACATAAGCAAGCACTCTCGAGAGTGCACCACATCATTTTTTTTCCAGATAAAACTGGTACAATAACATATTTATAAGTTATAATGTTTATTTTTATTTCAATCATATATATTAATTTAATCAAAACATACGAAGTCTAGTTTATTTTCTCTTATTTCTATTTTTTATTTCAATCCTAACATATGGAGACAAAAAAAAATAATAATAAAACTAATCAGCTTTAGAGTGAAATTATATTAATTCGTGATGTGATTTTTTTTGGGCTTTTTTAAGATAGGGTTTGAAATTTTCAATATTTTTAATAGATATCGACTCATGCAGTTCAATTAGTGATCCACCGGTTCGATCATTAACCAATTTACCCAGTACCCTGACCGAGTTTATGACCGATTCAATTTTTATTACACTACATCTAACTATAAAATACTTAAATTTTAACAAAATTAAATAACCATAACGAGGGAATTGCGAGGGAATACTTCCCTCGCCAAATTTAAAAACTTTGTTTCTACATTTGTGGCAAATTTGGGAGGGAAAAAACCCTTCGCAAAATTGCGGAGGATTTGCGAGTATTCCCTCGCTAAACTACATTCTAATTTACCAAAGTATTTAACGATAGATTTGCGATGGATATTTCCTTCGCAAGTTAGTGTGGGAATAGTGTGGGAAAACTTTCCTCGCTAAGTAAAAAATTTGTTTTCCATATTTTATGTAATGCATTTAGCGAGGGAAGTTATCCCTCGCTAATTCCCTCGCAAAATTATTTGCCTATCTGGCGAGGGGGTTGCGAGGGACCAGTAGGTCTTCGCTAATCCGTCACTACATAGCGGCGAAATAGCGAGGTGTCATTTCCCTCGCTATTCTTTCGCTATTTTGCGAGAGATTAGCAAGGGAATAACATCCCTCACTAATTTCCCTCGCTAATTAGAGGATTTCTTGTAGTGGATATCTCGTTTAATTTTATTAAAAATACATATCTCCTCTCATTAATAATGGAAATTATTATAAACTTTGTGATAAAAAAACTAGTAAAGGAAACTATTAATGTGATTGGCATTTGTCGTAGAAATATCAAAATTTCACAATATGTTTGGGAGGTGAAATAATAAAAAGATTAAAAAAAAAAATTATGAGATCTAAAAAGATCATTCCCTTCCAAATAGGCATAAAATGAGAGAAGACCTAAAAAAATTTCAGGATATCTCGTTTAATTTTATTAAAAATACATATCTCCTCTCATTAATAATGGAAATTATTATAAACTTTGTGATAAAAAACTAGTAAAGGAAATTATTAATGTGATTGGCATTTGTCGTAGAAATTTCAAAATTTCACAATATGTTTGGGAGGTGAAATAATAAAAAGATTAAAATTTTTTTTTATGAGATCTAAAAAGATCATTCCCTTCCAAATAGGCATAAAATGAGAGAAGACCTGAAAAAATTTCAGGATATCTCGTTTAATTTTTTTAAAGATACATATCTCCTATCATTAATAATGGAAATTATTATAAACGTTGTGATAAAAAACTAATAAAGGAAACTATTAATGTGATTGTTATCTTTTTAATGTGATTGGTAATTGTCGTAGTAATATCAAAATTTCACGATATGTTTTGGGAGGTGAAATAATAAAAAGATTATAATTTTTTTTGTGAGATCTAAAAAGATCATTCCCTATAAAATTGGCATCAAATGAGAGAAGACCTAAAAAAATTTCAGGATATCTCGCTTAATTTTTTTAAAAATAAAAATCTCCGCTCATTAATAAGGGATATTATTATAAACGTTGTGATAAAAAACTAATAAAGGAAACTATTAATGATTTTGTTATCTTTTTCATGTGATTGGTAATTGTCGTAGTAATATCAAAATTTCACGATATGTTTGGGAGGTGAAATAATAAAAAGATTATAATTTTTTTTGTGAGATCTAAAAAGATCATTCCCTTCCAAATTAGATAAAATGAGAGAAGACCTAAAAAAATTTCAGGATATCACGTTTAATTTTATTAAAACTACATATCTCCTCTCATTAATAAGGAAAATTATTATAAACATTGTGATAAAAAATTAATAAAGGAAACTATTAATGTGATTGTTATCTTTTTAATGTAATTGGTAATTGTCGTAGTAATATCAAAATTTCACGATATGTTTGAGAGGTTAAATAATAAAAAGATTATAATTTTTTTTGTTAGATCTAAAAAGATCATTCCCTACAAAATTGGCATAAAATGAGAGAAGACCAAAAAAATTTCAAGATATCTCGTTTAATTTTATTAAAAATACATATCTCCTCTCATTAATAATGGAAATTATTATAAACTTTGTGATAAAAAACTAGTAAAGGAAACTATTAATGTGATTGGCATTTGTCGTAGAAATTTCAAAATTTCACAATATGTTTGGGAGGTGAAATAATAAAAAGATTAAAATTTTTTTTTATGAGATCTAAAAAGATCATTCCCTTCCAAATAGGCATAAAATGAGAGAAGACCTGAAAAAATTTCAGGATATCTCGTTTAATTTTTTTAAAGATACATATCTCCTATCATTAATAATGGAAATTATTATAAACGTTGTGATAAAAAACTAATAAAGGAAACTATTAATGTGATTGTTATTTTTTTAATGTGATTGGTAATTGTCGTAGTAATATCAAAATTTCACGATATGTTTTGGGAGGTGAAATAATAAAAAGATTATAGTTTTTTTTGTGAGATCTAAAAAGATCATTCCCTATAAAATTGGCATCAAATGAGAGAAGACCTAAAAAAATTTCAGGATATCTCGCTTAATTTTTTTAAAAATAAAAATCTCCGCTCATTAATAAGGGATATTATTATAAACGTTGTGATAAAAAACTAATAAAGGAAACTATTAATGATTTTGTTATCTTTTTCATGTGATTGGTAATTGTCGTAGTAATATCAAAATTTCACGATATGTTTGGGAGGTGAAATAATAAAAAGATTATAATTTTTTTTTGTGAGATCTAAAAAGATCATTCCCTTCCAAATTAGATAAAATGAGAGAAGACCAAAAAAAATTTCAGGATATCACGTTTAATTTTATTAAAACTACATATCTCCTCTCATTAATAAGGAAAATTATTATAAACATTGTGATAAAAAATTAATAAAGGAAACTATTAATGTGATTGTTATCTTTTTAATGTAATTGGTAATTGTCGTAGTAATATCAAAATTTCACGATATGTTTGAGAGGTTAAATAATAAAAAGATTATAATTTTTTTTGTTAGATCTAAAAAGATCATTCCCTACAAAATTGGCATAAAATGAGAGAAGACCAAAAAAATTTCAAGATATCTCGTTTAATTTTATTAAAAATACATATCTCCTCTCATTAATAATGGAAATTATTATAAACTTTGTGATAAAAAACTAGTAAAGGAAACTATTAATGTGATTGGCAATTGTCGTAGAAATATCAAAATTTCACAATATGTTTGGGAGGTGAAATAATAAAAAGATTAAAAAAAAAATTTATGAGATCTAAAAAGATCATTCCCTTCCAAATAGGCATAAAATGAGAGAAGACCTAAAAAAATTTCAGGATATCTCGTTTAATTTTATTAAAGATACATATCTCCTATCATTAATAATGGAAATTATTATAAACGTGGTGATAAAAAACTAATAATGGAAACTATTAATGTGATTATTATCTTTTTAATGTGATTGGTAATTGTCGTAGTAATATCAAAATTTCACGATATGTTTTGGGAGGTGAAATAATAAAAAGATTATAATTTTTTTTGTGAGATCTAAAAAGATCATTCCCTATAAAATTGGCATCAAATGAGAGAAGACCTAAAAAAATTTCAGGATATCTCGCTTAATTTTTTTAAAAATAAAAATCTCCGCTCATTAATAAGGGATATTATTATAAACGTTGTGATAAAAAACTAATAAAGGAAACTATTAATGATTTTGTTATCTTTTTCATGTGATTGGTAATTGTCGTAGTAATATCAAAATTTCACGATATGTTTGGGAGGTGAAATAATAAAAAGATTATAATTTTTTTTTGTGAGATCTAAAAAGATCATTCCCTTCCAAATTAGATAAAATGAGAGAAGACCAAAAAAAATTTCAGGATATCACGTTTAATTTTATTAAAACTACATATCTCCTCTCATTAATAAGGAAAATTATTATAAACATTGTGATAAAAAATTAATAAAGGAAACTATTAATGTGATTGTTATCTTTTTAATGTAATTGGTAATTGTCGTAGTAATATCAAAATTTCACGATATGTTTGAGAGGTTAAATAATAAAAAGATTATAATTTTTTTTGTTAGATCTAAAAAGATCATTCCCTACAAAATTGGCATAAAATGAGAGAAGACCAAAAAAATTTCAAGATATCTCGTTTAATTTTATTAAAAATACATATCTCCTCTCATTAATAATGGAAATTATTATAAACTTTGTGATAAAAAACTAGTAAAGGAAACTATTAATGTGATTGGCAATTGTCGTAGAAATATCAAAATTTCACAATATGTTTGGGAGGTGAAATAATAAAAAGATTAAAAAAAAAATTTATGAGATCTAAAAAGATCATTCCCTTCCAAATAGGCATAAAATGAGAGAAGACCTAAAAAAATTTCAGGATATCTCGTTTAATTTTATTAAAGATACATATCTCCTATCATTAATAATGGAAATTATTATAAACGTGGTGATAAAAAACAAATAATGGAAACTATTAATGTGATTATTATCTTTTTAATGTGATTGGTAATTGTCGTAGTAATATCAAAATTTCACGATATGTTTTGGGAGGTGAAATAATAAAAAGATTATAATTTTTTTTGTGAGATCTAAAAAGATCATTCCCTTCCAAATTGGATAAAATGAGAGAAGACCTAAAAAAATTTCAGGATATCACGTTTAATTTTATTAAAACTACATATCTCCTCTCATTAATAAGGAAAATTATTATAAACGTTGTGATAAAAAATTAATAAAGGAAACTATTAATGTGATTGTTATCTTTTTAATGTAATTGGTAATTGTCGTAGTAATATCAAAATTTCACGATATGTTTGAGAGGTTAAATAATAAAAAGATTATAATTTTTTTTGTTAGATCTAAAAAGATCATTCCCTACAAAATTGGCATAAAATGAGAGAAGACCAAAAAAAATTTCAGGATATCTCGTTTAATTTTATTAAAAATACATATCTCCTCTCATTAATAATGGAAATTATTATAAACTTTGTGATAAAAAACTAGTAAAGGAAACTATTAATGTGATTGGCAATTGTCGTAGAAATATCAAAATTTCACAATATGTTTGGGAGGTGAAATAATAAAAAGATTAAATTTTTTTTTTATGAGATCTAAAAAGATCATTCCCTTCCAAATAGGCATAAAATGAGAGAAGACCTAAAAAAATTTCAGGATATCTCGTTTAATTTTATTAAAGATACATATCTCCTATCATTAATAATGGAAATTATTATAAACGTTGTGATAAAAAACTAGTAAAGGAAACTATTAATGCGATTGTTATCTTTTTAATGTGATTGGTAATTGTCGTAGAAATATCAAAATTTTGCAATATGTTTGTGAGGTGAAATAATAAAAGGATTATATTTTTTTTTTTGAGATCTAAAAAGATCATTCCCTTCCAAATTTGCATAAAATGAGAGAAGACCTAAAAAATTTCAGGATATCTCGTTTAATTTTTTTAAATATACAAATCTCCTCTCATTAATAAGGGAAATTATTATAAACGTTGTGATAAAAAACTAATAAAGGAAACTATTAATGTGATTGTTATATTTTTAATGTGATTGGTAATTGTCGTAGTAATATCAAAATTTCACGATATGTTTGGGAGGTGAAATAATAAAAAGATTATAATTTTTTTTGTGAGATCTAAAAAGATCATTCCCTTCAAAATTGGCATAAAATGAGAGAAGACCTAAACAAATTTCAGGATATCTCGTTTAATTTTATTAAAAATACATATCTCCTCTCATTAATAATGGAAATTATTATAAACGTTGTGATAAAAAACTAAAAAAGGAAACTATTAATGTGATTGGTAATTGTTGTAGAAATATGAAAATTTCACGATATGTTTGGGAGGTGAAATAATAAAAAGATTAATTTTTTTTTGTGAGATCTAAAAAGATCATTCCCTTCCAAATTGGCATAAAATGAGAGAAGACCTAAAAAAATTTTAGGTTATCTCGTTTATTTTTATTAAAGATATATATCTCCCATCATTAATAATGGAAATTATTATAAACGTTGTGATAAAAAACTAACAAAGGAAACTATTAATGTGATTGGTAATTATCGTAGAAATATCAAAATTTCACAATATGTTTGGGAGGTCAAATAATAAAAAGATTATAATTTTTTTTGTGAGATCTAAAAAGATCATTCTCTTCCAAATTGGATAAAATGAGAGAAGACCAAAAAAAATTTCAGGATATCACGTTTAATTTTATTAAAACTACATATCTCCTCTCATTAATAAGGAAAATTATTATAAACGTTGTGATAAAAAATTAATAAAGGAAACTATTAATGTGATTGTTATCTTTTTAATGTGATTGGTAATTGTCGTAGTAATATCAAAATTTCACGATATGTTTTGGGAGGTGAAATAATAAAAAGATTATAATTTTTTTTGTGAGATCTAAAAAGATCATTCCCTTCCAAATTGGATAAAATGAGAGAAGACCTAAAAAAATTTCAGGATATCACGTTTAATTTTATTAAAACTACATATCTCCTCTCATTAATAAGGAAAATTATTATAAACGTTGTGATAAAAAATTAATAAAGGAAACTATTAATGTGATTGTTATCTTTTTAATGTAATTGGTAATTGTCGTAGTAATATCAAAATTTCATGATATGTTTGAGAGGTTAAATAATAAAAAGATTATAATTTTTTTTGTTAGATCTAAAAAGATCATTCCCTACAAAATTGGCATAAAATGAGAGAAGACCAAAAAAAATTTCAGGATATCTCGTTTAATTTTATTAAAAATACATATCTCCTCTCATTAATAATGGAAATTATTATAAACTTTGTGATAAAAAACTAGTAAAGGAAACTATTAATGTGATTGGCAATTGTCGTAGAAATATCAAAATTTCACAATATGTTTGGGAGGTGAAATAATAAAAAGATTAAAATATTTTTTTATGAGATCTAAAAAGATCATTCCCTTCCAAATAGGCATAAATTGAGAGAAGACCTAAAAAAATTTCAGGATATCTCGTTTAATTTTATTAAAGATACATATCTCCTATCATTAATAATGGAAATTATTATAAACGTTGTGATAAAAAACTAGTAAAGGAAACTATTAATGCGATTGTTATCTTTTTAATGTGATTGGTAATTGTCGTAGAAATATCAAAATTTTGCAATATGTTTGGGAGGTGAAATAATAAAAGGATTATATTTTTTTTTTGAGATCTAAAAAGATCATTCCCTTCCAAATTTGCATAAAATGAGAGAAGACCTAAAAAATTTCAGGATATCTCGTTTAATTTTTTTAAAAATACAAATCTCCTCTCATTAATAAGGGAAATTATTATAAACGTTGTGATAAAAAACTAATAAAGGAAACTATTAATGTGATTGTTAATTTTTTTAACGTGATTGGTAATTATCGTAGAAATATCAAAATTTCACGATATGTTTGGGAGGTAAAATAATAAAAAGATTATAATTGTTTTTGTGAGATCTAAAAATATCATTCCCTTCCAAATTTGCATAAAATGAGAGAAGACCTAAAAAAATTTCAGGATATCTCGTTTAATTTTTTTTAAAATACAAATCTCCTCTCATTAATAAAGGAAATTATTATAAACGTTGTGATAAAAAACTAAAAAAGGAAACTATTAATGTGATTGTTATCTTTTTAATGTGATTGGTAATTGTCGTAGAAATATCAAAATTTTGCAATATGTTTGGGAGTTGAAATAATAAAAAGATTATATTTTTTTTTTGAGATCTAAAAAGATCATTCCCTTCCAAATTGGCATAAAATGAGAGAAGACCTAAAAAAATTTCAGGATATCTCGTTTAATTTTATTAAAAATACATATCTCCTATCATTAATAAGGGAAATTATTATAAACATTGTGATAAAAAACTAATAAAGGAAACTATTAATGTGATTGTTAATTTTTTTAACGTGATTGGTAATTTTCGTAGAAATATCAAAATTTCACGATATGTTTGGGAGGTCAAATAATAAAATGATTATAATTGTTTTTGAGAGATCTAAAAAGATCATTCCCTTCCAAATTTGCATAAAATGAGAGAAGACCTAAAAAAATTTCATGATATCTCGTTTAATTTTTCTAAAAATACATATCTCCTATCATTAATAAGGGAAATTATTATAAACGTTGTGATAAAAAACTAATAAAGGAAACTATTAATGTGATTATTAATTTTTTTAATGTGATTGGTAATTTTCGTAGAAATATCAAAATTTCACGATATGTTTGGGAGGTAAAATAATAAAAAGATTATAATTGTTTTTGTGAGATATAAAAAGATAATTCCCTTCCAAATTTGCATAAAATGAGAGAAGACCTAAAAAAATTTCAGGCTATCTCGTTTAATTTTATTTAAAATACAAATCTCCTCTCATTAATAAGGGAAATTATTATAAACGTTGTGATAAAAAACTAATAAAGGAAACTATTAATGTGATTGTTAATTTTTTTAATGTGATTGGTAATTGTCGTAGAAATATCAAAATTTCACGATATGATTGGGAGGTGAAATAATAAAAATATTATATTTTTTTTTCTGAGATCTAAGAAGATCATTCCCTTCCAAATTGGCATAAAATGAGAGAAGACCTAAAAAAATTTCAGGATATCTCGTTTAATTTTTTTTAAAATACAAATCTCCTCTCATTAATAACGGAAATTATTATAAACGTTGTGATAAAAAAACTATAAAAGGAAACTATTAATGTGATTGTTATCTTTTTAACGTGATTGGTAATTGTCGTAGAAATATCAAAATTTCGCAATATGTTTGGGAGGTGAAATAATAAAAAGATTATATTTTTTTTTGTGAGATCTAAAAAGATCATTCCCTTCCAAATTGGCATAAAATGAGAGAAGACCTAAAAAAATTTCAGGATATCTCGTTTAATTTTTTTAAAAATACAAATCTCCTCTCATTAATAACGGAAATTATTATAAACGTTGTGATAAAAAACTAAAAAAGGAAACTATTAATGTGATTGTTATCTTTTTAATGTGATTGGTAATTGTCGTACAAATATCAAAATTTCGCAATATGTTTGGGAGGTGAAATAATAAAAAGATTATATTTTTTTTTGTGAGATCCAAAAAAGATCATTCCCTTCCAAATTGGCATAAAATGAGAGAAGACCTAAAAAAATTTCAGGATATCTCGTTTAATTTTTTTTAAAATACAAATCTCGTCTCATTAATAAGGGAAATTATTATAAACGTTGTGATAAAAGACTAATAAAGGAAACTATTAATGTGATTGTTATCTTTTTAATGTGATTGGTAATTGTCGTAGTAATATCAAAATTTCACGATATGTTTGGGAGGTGAAATAATAAAAAGATTAAATTTTTTTTTTGTGAGATCTATAAAGATCATTCCCTTCCAAATTGGCATAAAATGAGAGAAATCCTAACAAAATTTCAGGATATCTCGTTTAATTTTGTTAAAAATACATATCTCCTCTCATTAATAATGGAAATTATAATAAACATTGTGATAAAAAACTAATAAAGGAAACTATTAATGTGATTGTTATCTTTTTAATGTGATTGGTAATTGTCGTAGAAATATCAAAATTTCACAATATGTTTGGGAGTTGAAATAATAAAAAGATTATATTTTTTTTTTGAGATGTAAAAAGATCATTCCCTTCCAAATTGGCATAAAATGAGAGAAGACCTAAAAAAATTTCAGGATATCTCGTTTAATTTTTTTTAAAATACAAATCTCCTCTCATTAATAACGGAAATTATTATAAACGTTGTGATAAAAAAACTATAAAAGGAAACTATTAATGTGATTGTTATCTTTTTAACGTGATTGGTAATTGTCGTAGAAATATCAAAATTTCGCAATATGTTTGGGAGGTGAAATAATAAAAAGATTATATTTTTTTTTGTGAGATCTAAAAAGATCATTCCCTTCCAAATTGGCATAAAATGAGAGAAGACCTAAAAAAATTTCAGGATATCTCGTTTAATTTTTTTAAAAATACAAATCTCCTCTCATTAATAACGGAAATTATTATAAACGTTGTGATAAAAAACTAAAAAAGGAAACTATTAATGTGATTGTTATCTTTTTAATGTGATTGGTAATTGTCGTACAAATATCAAAATTTCGCAATATGTTTGGGAGGTGAAATAATAAAAAGATTATATTTTTTTTTGTGAGATCCAAAAAAGATCATTCCCTTCCAAATTGGCATAAAATGAGAGAAGACCTAAAAAAATTTCAGGATATCTCGTTTAATTTTTTTTAAAATACAAATCTCGTCTCATTAATAAGGGAAATTATTATAAACGTTGTGATAAAAGACTAATAAAGGAAACTATTAATGTGATTGTTATCTTTTTAATGTGATTGGTAATTGTCGTAGTAATATCAAAATTTCACGATATGTTTGGGAGGTGAAATAATAAAAAGATTAAATTTTTTTTTTGTGAGATCTATAAAGATCATTCCCTTCCAAATTGGCATAAAATGAGAGAAATCCTAACAAAATTTCAGGATATCTCGTTTAATTTTGTTAAAAATACATATCTCCTCTCATTAATAATGGAAATTATAATAAACATTGTGATAAAAAACTAATAAAGGAAACTATTAATGTGATTGTTATCTTTTTAATGTGATTGGTAATTGTCGTAGAAATATCAAAATTTCACAATATGTTTGGGAGTTGAAATAATAAAAAGATTATATTTTTTTTTTGAGATGTAAAAAGATCATTCCCTTCCAAATTGGCATAAAATGAGAGAAGACCTAAAAAAATTTCAGGATATCTCGTTTAATTTTATTAAAAATACATATCTCCTATCATTAATAAGGGAAACTATTATAAACATTGTGATAAAAAACTAATAAAGGAAACTATTAATGTGATTGTTAATTTTTTTAACGTGATTGGTAATTGTCGTAGAAATATCAAAATTTCACGATATGTTTGGGAGGTGAAATAATAAAAAGATTATAATTTTTTTTGAGAGATCTAAAAAGATCATTCCCTTCCAAATTTGCATAAAATGAGAGAAGACCTAAAAAAATTTCAGGATATCTCGTTTAATTTTACTTAAAATACATATCTCCTATCATTAATAAGGGAAATTATTATAAACGTTGTGATAAAAAACTAATAAAGGAAACTATTAATGTGATTGTTAATTTTTTTAATGTGATTGGTAACTGTCGTAGAAATATCAAAATTTCACAATATGTTTGGGAGGTAAAATAATAAAAAGATTATAATTGTTTTTGTTAGATCTAAAAAGATCATTCCCTTCCAAATTTGCATAAAATTACAGAACACCTAAAAAAATTTCAGGATATCTCGTTTAATTTTATTAAAAATACATATCTCCTCTCGTTAATAAAGGAAATTACTATAAACATTGTGATAAAAAACTAATAAAGGAAACTATTAATGTGATTGTTAATTTTTTTAATGTGATTGGTAATTTCGTAGAAATATCAAAATTTCACGATATGTTTGGGAGGTAAAATAATAAAAAGATTATAATTGTTTTTGTGAGATCTAAAAAGATCATTCCCTTCCAAATTTGCATAAAATGAGAGAAGACCTAAAAAAATTTCAGGATATCTCATTTAATTTTATTTAAAATACAAATCTCCTCTCATTAATAAGGGAAATTATTATAAACATTGTGATAAAAAACTAATAAAGGAAACTATTAATGTGATTGTTATCTTTTTAATGTGATTGGTAATTGTGGTAGTAATATCAAAATTTCACGATATGTTTGGGAGGTGAAATAATAAAAAGATTAAAATTTTTTTTATGAGATCTAAAAAGATCATTCCCTTCCAAATAGGCATAAAATGAGAGAAGACCTAAAAAAATTTCAGGATATCTCGTTTAATTTTTTTTAAAATACAAATCTCGTCTCATTAATAAGGGAAATTATTATAAACGTTGTGATAAAAAACTAATAAAGGAAACTATTAATGTGATTGTTATCTTTTTAATGTGATTGGTAATTGTCGTAGTAATATCAAAATTTCACGATATGTTTGGGAGGTGAAATAATAAAAAGATTAAAATTTTTTTTTGTGAGATCTATAAAGATCATTCCCTTCCAAATTGGCATAAAATGAGAGAAATCCTAACAAAATTTCAGGATATCTCGTTTAATTTTGTTAAAAATACATATCTCCTCTCATTAATAATGGAAATTATAATAAACATTGTGATAAAAAACTAATAAAGGAAACTATTAATGTGATTGTTATCTTTTTAATGTGATTGGTAATTGTCGTAGAAATATCAAAATTTCACAATATGTTTGGGAGTTGAAATAATAAAAAGATTGTATTTTTTTTTGAGATGTAAAAAGATCATTCCCTTCCAAATTGGCATAAAATGAGAGAAGACCTAAAAAAATTTCAGGATATCTCGTTTAATTTTTTTAAAAATACATATCTCCTATCATTAATAAGGGAAACTATTATAAACATTGTGATAAAAAACTAATAAAGGAAACTATTAATGTGATTGTTAATTTTTTTAACGTGATTGGTAATTGTCGTAGAAATATCAAAATTTCACGATATGTTTGGGAGGTGAAATAATAAAAAGATTATAATTTTTTTTGAGAGATCTAAAAAGATCATTCCCTTCCAAATTTGCATAAAATGAGAGAAGACCTAAAAAAATTTCAGGATATCTCGTTTAATTTTACTTAAAATACATATCTCCTATCATTAATAAGGGAAATTATTATAAACGTTGTGATAAAAAACTAATAAAGGAAACTATTAATGTGATTGTTAATTTTTTTAATGTGATTGGTAACTGTCGTAGAAATATCAAAATTTCACAATATGTTTGGGAGGTAAAATAATAAAAAGATTATAATTGTTTTTGTTAGATCTAAAAAGATCATTCCCTTCCAAATTTGCATAAAATTACAGAACACCTAAAAAAATTTCAGGATATCTCGTTTAATTTTATTAAAAATACATATCTCCTCTCGTTAATAAAGGAAATTACTATAAACATTGTGATAAAAAACTAATAAAGGAAACTATTAATGTGATTGTTAATTTTTTTAATGTGATTGGTAATTTCGTAGAAATATCAAAATTTCACGATATGTTTGGGAGGTAAAATAATAAAAAGATTATAATTGTTTTTGTGAGATCTAAAAAGATCATTCCCTTCCAAATTTGCATAAAATGAGAGAAGACCTAAAAAAATTTCAGGATATCTCATTTAATTTTATTTAAAATACAAATCTCCTCTCATTAATAAGGGAAATTATTATAAACATTGTGATAAAAAACTAATAAAGGAAACTATTAATGTGATTGTTATCTTTTTAATGTGATTGGTAATTGTGGTAGTAATATCAAAATTTCACGATATGTTTGGGAGGTGAAATAATAAAAAGATTATAATTTTTTTTTGTGCGATCTATAAAGATCATTCCCTTCCAAATTGGCATAAAATGAGAGAAATCCTAACAAAATTTCAGGATTTCTCGTTTAATTTTGTTAAAAATACATATCTACTCTCATTAATAATGGAAATTATAATAAACATTGTGATAAAAAACTAATAAAGGAAACTATTAATGTGATTGTTAATTTTTTTAACGTGATTGGTAATTGTCGTAGAAATATCAAAATTTCACGATATGTTTGGGAGGTGAAATAATAAAAAGATTATATTTTTTTTTGTGCGATCTAAAAAGATCATTCCCTTCCAAATTGACAAAAAATGAGAGAAATCCTAACAAAATTTCAGGATATCTCATTTAATTTTGTTAAAATTACATATCTCCTCTCATTAATAATGGAAATTATAAAAAAAGTTGTGATAAAAAACTAATAAAGGAAACTATTAATGTGATTGTTAATTTTTTTAACGTGATTGGTAATTGTCGTAGAAATATCAAAATTTCACGATATGTTTGGGAGGTGAAATAATAAAAAGATTATAATTATTTTTGAGAGATCTAAAAAGATCATTCCCTTCCAAATTTGCATAAAATGAGAGAAGACCTAAAAAAATTTCAGGATACCTCGTTTAATTTTACTAAAAATACATATCTCCTATCATTAATAAGGGAAATTATTATAAACGTTGTGATAAAAAACTAATAAAGGAAACTATTAATATGATTGTTATCTTTTTAATGTAATTGGTAATTGTCGTAGTAATATCAAAATTTCACGATATGTTTGGGAGGTAAAATAATAAAAAGATTATAATTGTTTTTCTTAGATCTAAAAAGATCATTCCCTTCCAAATTTGCATAAAATGAGAGAAATCCTAACAAAATTTCAGGATTTCTCGTTTAATTTTGTTAAAAATACATATCTCCTCTCATTAATAATGGAAATTATAATAAACATTGTGATAAAAAAACTAATAAAGGAAACTATTATTGTGATTGTTAATTTTTTTAACGTGATTGGTAATTGTCGTAGAAATATCAAAATTTCACGATATGTTTGGGAGGTGAAATAATAAACAGATTATTTTTTTTTTTGCGATCTAAAAAGATCATTCCCTTCCAAATTGACAAAAAATGAGAGAAATCCTAAAAAAATTTCAGGATATCTCGTTTAATTTTGTTAAAATTACATATCTCCTCTCATTAATAATGGAAATTATAATAAACGTTGTGATAGAAAAACTAATAAAGGAAACTATTAATGTGATTGTTAATTTTTTTAACGTGATTGGTAATTGTCGTAGAAATATCAAAATTTCACGATATGTTTGGGAGGTGAAATAATAAAAAGATTATAATTGATTTTGAGAAATCTAAAAACATCATTCCCTTCCAAATTTGCATAAAATGAGAGAAGACCTAAAAAAATTTCAGGATATCTCGTTTATTTTTATTTAAAATACAAATCTCCTCTCATTAATAAGGGAAATTATTATAAACGTTGTGATAAAAAACCAATAAAGGAAACTATTAATGTGATTGTTACATTTTTAATGTGATTGGTAATTGTTGTAGAAATATCAAAATTTCACGATATGTTTGGGAGGTAAAATAATAAAAAGATTATAATTGTTTTTGTGAGATCTAAACAGATCATTCCCTTCCAAATTTGCATAAAATGACAGAAGACCTTTAAAAATTTTAGGATATCTCGTTTAATTTTTTTAAAAATACAAATCTCCTCTGATTAATAAGGGAAATTATTATAAATGTTGTGATAAAAAACTAATAAAGGAAACTATTAATATGATTGTTATCTTTTTAATGTAATTGGTAATTGTCGTAGTAATATCCAAATTTCACGATATGTTTGAGAGGCGAAATAATAAAAAGATTATAATTGTTTTTGAGAGATCTAAAAAGATCATTCCCTTCCAAATTTGCATAAAATGAGAGAAGACCGAAAAAAATTTCAGGATATCTCGTTTAATTTTATTAAAAATACATATCTCCTCTCATTAATAAGGGAAATTATTATAAACATTGTGATAAAAAAAACTAATAAAGGAAACTATTAATGTGATTGTTAATTTTTTTTTAATGTGATTGGTAATTGTCGTAGAAATATCAAAATTTTACGATATGTTTGGGAGGTAAAATAATAAAAAGATTATAATTGTTTTTGTGAGATCTAAAAAGATCATTCCCTTCCAAATTTGCATAAAATGACAGAAGACCTAAAAAAATTTCAGGATATCTCGTTTATTTTTTTTTAAAATACAAATCTCCTCTAATTAATAAAGGAAATTATTATAAACGTTGTGATAAAAAACTAATAAAGGAAACTATTAATATGATTGTTATCTTTTTAATGTAATTGGTAATTGTCGTAGTAATATCAAAATTTCAAGATATGTTTGAGAGGTGAAATAATAAAAAGATTATAATTGTTTTTGAGAGATCTAAAAAGATCATTGCCTTCCAAATTTGCATAAAATGAGAGAAGACCTAAAAAAATTTTAGGATATCTCGTTTAATTTTATTAAAAATACATATCTCCTCTCATTAATAAGGGAAATTATTATAAACATTGTGATAAAAAACTAATAAAGGAAACTATTAATGTGATTGTTAATTTTTTTTAATGTGATTGGTAATTGTCGTAGAAATATCAAAATTTCACGATATGTTTGGGAGGTAAAATAATAAAAAGATTATAATTGTTTTTGTGAGATCTAAAAAGATCATTCCCTTCCAAATTTGCATAAAATGACAAAAGACCTAAAAAAATTTCAGGATATCTCGTTTAATTTTTTTTAAAATACAAATCTCCTCTCATTAATAAAGGAAATTATTATAAACGTTGTGATAAAAAACTAATAAAGGAAACTATTAATGTGATTGTTATCTTTTTAATGTGATTGGTAATTGTCATAGTAATATCAAAATTTCACGATATGTTTGGGAGGTGAAATAATAAAAAGATTATATTTTTTTTTGTGCGATCTAAAAAGATCATTCCCTTCCAAATTGACAAAAAATGAGAGAAATCCTAACAAAATTTCAGGATATCTCGTTTAATTTTGTTAAAATTACATATCTCCTCTCATTAATAATGGAAATTATAATAAACGTTGTGATAAAAAACTAATAAAGGAAACTATTAATGTGTTTGTTAATTTTTTTAACGTGATTGGTAATTGTCGTAGCAATATCAAAATTTCACGATATGTTTGGGAGGTGAAATAATAAAAAGATTATAATTATTTTTGAGAGATCTAAAAAGATCATTCCCTTCCAAATTTGCATAAAATGAGAGAAGACCTAAAAAAATTTCAGGATACCTCGTTTAATTTTACTAAAAATACATATCTCCTATCATTAATAAGGAAAATTATTATAAACGTTGTGATAAAAAACTAATAAAGGAAACTATTAATATGATTGTTATCTTTTTAATGTAATTGGTAATTGTCGTAGTAATATCAAAATTTCACAATATGTTTGGGAGGCAAAATAATGAAAAGATTATAATTGTTTTTGTGAGATCTAAAAAGATCATTCCCTTCCAAATTTGCATAAAATGACAAAAGACCTTTAAAAATTTTAGGATATGTCGTTTAATTTTTAAAAAAATACAAATCTCCTCTCATTAATAAGGGAAATTATTATAAAAGTTGTGATAAAAAACTAATAAAGGAAACTATTAATGTGATTGTTATCTTTTTAATGTGATTGGTAATTGTCATAGTAATATCAAAATTTCACGATATGTTTGGGAGGTGATATAATAAAAAGATTATAATTTTTTTTTGTGATCTAAAAAGATCATTCCCTTCCAAATTGGCTTAAAATGAGAGAAATCCTAACAAAATTTCAGGATATCTCGTTGAATTTTGTAAAAATACATATCTCCTCTCATTAATAATGGAAATTATAATAAACGTTGTGATAAAAAACTAATAAAGGAAACTATTAATGTGATTGTTAATTTTTTTAACGTGATTGGTAATTGTCGTAGAAATATCAAAATTTCACGATATGTTTGGGAGGTGAAATAATAAAAAGATTATAATTGATTTTGAGAAATCTAAAAACATCATTCCCTTCCAAATTTGCATAAAATGAGAGAAGACCTAAAAAAAATTCAGGATATCTCGTTTAATTTTATTAAAAATACATATCTCCTATCATTAATAATGGAAATTATTATAAACATTGTGATAAAAAACTAATAAAGGAAACTATTAATGTGATTGGCAATTGTCGTAGAAATATCAAAATTTCACAATATGTTTGGGAGGTGAAATAATAAAAAGATTAAATTTTTTTTTTGTGAGATCTAAAAAGATCATTCCCTTCCAAATTGGCATAAATTTAGAGAAGACCTAAAAAAATTTCAGGATATCTCGTTTAATTCTTTTTAAAATACAAATCTCCTCTCATTAATAAGGTAAATTATTATAAACGTTGTGAGGTAAACTATTAATTTGATTGGTAATTGTCGTAGAAATATCAAAATTTCGCAATATGTTTGGGAGGTGAAATAATAAAAAGATTATATTTTTTTTTATATCTGAAACGATCATTCCCTTCCAAATTGGCATAAAATGAGAGAAGACCTAAAAAAATTTCAGGATATCACGTTTAATTTTATTAAAACTACATATCTCCTCTCATTAATAAGGGAAATTATTATAAAAGTTGTGATAAAAAACTAATAAAGGAAACTATTAATGTGATTGTTATCTTTTTAATGTGATTGGTAATTGTCATAGTAATATCAAAATTTCACGATATGTTTGGGAGGTGATATAATAAAAAGATTATAATTTTTTTTTTGTGATCTAAAAAGATCATTCCCTTCCAAATTGGCTTAAAATGAGAGAAATCCAGACAAAATTTCAGGATATCTCGTTGAATTTTGTAAAAATACATATCTCCTCTCATTAATAATGGAAATTATAATAAACGTTGTGATAAAAAACTAATAAAGGAAACTATTAATGTGATTGTTAATTTTTTTAACGTGATTGATAATTGTCGTAGAAATATCAAAATTTCACGATATGTTTGGGAGGTGAAATAATAAAAAGATTATAATTGATTTTGAGAAATCTAAAAACATCATTCCCTTCCAAATTTGCATAAAATGAGAGAAGACCTAAAAAAAATTCAGGATATCTCGTTTAATTTTATTAAAAATACATATCTCCTATCATTAATAATGGAAATTATTATAAACGTTGTGATAAAAAACTAATAAAGGAAACTATTAATGTGATTGGCAATTGTCGTAGAAATATCAAAATTTCACAATATGTTTGGGAGGTGAAATAATAAAAAGATTAAAATTTTTTTTTGTGAGATCTAAAAAGATCATTCCCTTCCAAATTGGCATAAATTGAGAGAAGACCTAAAAAAATTTCAGGATATCTCGTTTAATTCTTTTTAAAATACAAATCTCCTCTCATTAATAAGGTAAATTATTATAAACGTTGTGAGGTAAACTATTAATGTGATTGGTAATTGTCGTAGAAATATCAAAATTTCGCAATATGTTTGGGAGGTGAAATAATAAAAAGATTATATTTTTTTTTGATATCTGAAACGATCATTCCCTTCCAAATTGGCATAAAATGAGAGAAGACCTAAAAAAATTTCAGGATATCACGTTTAATTTTATTAAAACTACATATCTCCTCTCATTAATAAGGGAAATTATTATAAAAGTTGGGATAAAAAACTAATAAAGGAAACTATTAATGTGATTGTTATCTTTTTAATGTGATTGGTAATTGTCATAGTAATATCAAAATTTCACGATATGTTTGGGAGGTGATATAATAAAAAGATTATAATTTTTTTTTTGTGATCTAAAAAGATCATTCCCTTCCAAATTGGCTTAAAATGAGAGAAATCCTGACAAAATTTCAGGATATCTCGTTGAATTTTGTAAAAATACATATCTCCTCTCATTAATAATGGAAATTATAATAAACGTTGTGATAAAAAACTAATAAAGGAAACTATTAATGTGATTGTTAATTTTTTTAACGTGATTGGTAATTGTCGTAGAAATATCAAAATTTCACGATATGTTTGGGAGGTGAAATAATAAAAAGATTATAATTGATTTTGAGAAATCTAAAAACATCATTCCCTTCCAAATTTGCATAAAATGAGAGAAGACCTAAAAAAAATTCAGGATATCTCGTTTAATTTTATTAAAAATGCATATCTCCTATCATTAATAATGGAAATTATTATAAACGTTGTGATAAAAAACTAATAAAGGAAACTATTAATGTGATTGGCAATTGTCGTAGAAATATCAAAATTTCACAATATGTTTGGGAGGTGAAATAATAAAAAGATTAAAATTTTTTTTGTGAGATCTAAAAAGATCATTCCCTTCCAAATTGGCATAAATTGAGAGAAGACCTAAAAAAATTTCAGGATATCTCGTTTAATTCTTTTTAAAATACAAATCTCCTCTCATTAATAAGGTATATTATTATAAACGTTGTGAGGTAAACTATTAATGTGATTGGTAATTGTCGTAGAAATATCAAAATTTCGCAATATGTTTGGGAGGTGAAATAATAAAAAGATTATATTTTTTTTTGATATCTGAAACGATCATTCCCTTCCAAATTGGCATAAAATGAGAGAAGACCTAAAAAAATTTCAGGATATCACGTTTAATTTTATTAAAACTACATATCTCCTCTCATTAATAAGGGAAATTATTATAAAAGTTGTGATAAAAAACTAATAAAGGAAACTATTAATGTGATTGTTATCTTTTTAATGTGATTGGTAATTGTCATAGTAATATCAAAATTTCACGATATGTTTGGGAGGTGATATAATAAAAAGATTATAATTTTTTTTTTTGTGATCTAAAAAGATCATTCCCTTCCAAATTGGCTTAAAATGAGAGAAATCCTAACAAAATTTCAGGATATCTCGTTGAATTTTGTAAAAATACATATCTCCTCTCATTAATAATGGAAATTATAATAAACGTTGTGATAAAAAACTAATAAAGGAAACTATTAATGTGATTGTTAA
This sequence comes from Pueraria montana var. lobata, assembly GCA_026413185.1. Classification (NCBI taxonomy): domain Eukaryota; kingdom Viridiplantae; phylum Streptophyta; class Magnoliopsida; order Fabales; family Fabaceae; genus Pueraria; species Pueraria montana. The sequence continues at coordinate 8,890,689 of CM048649.1, forward strand.
TTTTTTTAACGTGATTGGTAATTGTCGTAGAAATATCAAAATTTCACGATATGTTTGGGAGGTGAAATAATAAAAAGATTATAATTGATTTTGAGAAATCTAAAAACATCATTCCCTTCCAAATTTGCATAAAATGAGAGAAGACCTAAAAAAAATTCAGGATATCTCGTTTAATTTTATTAAAAATACATATCTCCTATCATTAATAATGGAAATTATTATAAACGTTGTGATAAAAAACTAATAAAGGAAACTATTAATGTGATTGGCAATTGTCGTAGAAATATCAAAATTTCACAATATGTTTGGGAGATGATGTAACCCCCCTTCTAATTAATTAATCTACATCAGATATATATAAAAATTCTAAATACATCGTCATTATAATTTACATTATTAAAATTTACAGAAATACTACTACAAAATAATTCTAATTATTACAAGCATTAAAATACCCCAAAAAGTCCCCATCCTATAGCTCTGGAAGTTGCTACATCTTTTCCATCTAACTATTCTTTAAACACCTGCAAATCAAACTTCCCTAGAATCTAGGGACAGCATTACCGGATCAGGCATTTAATTTCTCATACAATTAAAACAATTTCAAACATATACATTTCCGATACAAATTAACCGTTCTCACACATAATTAAATGCAATATGATTTATGCAAATGCAGTTTTGACTCAAAATCATTTTTGACCCTACTCCATGGAGACTTCCCCTTTGAGTGTTTAGTAAGTAACTGGCCTACCATTACCTCACGTAATTCAGCTATCAGCCCCTACTAAACGCGAATAAACTAGACAGAATTAGGAGATTAGGATACCCGGAAGGCCACCACGGCAGCATCTCTGTCCAGATTACAGCCACATGTGGAATTGCCAATATCCCTCACCCCACAGACTATATAATCACAGACTATACAGTCCTGTCTAACTTACTCTGCTCACCCATTTCTCAGGACTATCATATTCTCTGTTCATAATCTCAATCATCTTTTCAAATACATGACTACCGCAGTCCGGTCAGTCAACACAGTTCTCTGTTCATAATCTCAATCATATTTTCAAATACATGACTACCGCAGTCCGGTCAGTCAACACAGTCCTGGAAATCAATTCCCCCATAAATACTCAATTCTCATTTATCAAACTCGTTTAAAAATCTTTATTTTTCGCTCAAAAGACTCATGATCATGCAATATGATAATGATGCCAATAAGTAAATAATTATTATTAAACAATCACATAATAATTATAGAAATTCAATAATTAACATTATAACATTAACACTTTAATAAAATACCAAATACTTCATTACTATGTAAAATTTCTAAATTATCCTTGATATTTTCTAAAATTCCAATTTTGCCCTTGATCTTTTTATGAAATTCCGAATATGTCCCTAATTGTTCTAGAATCTATGAAATTACCCTCAATCTTTTGATAAAATTCCAATTGTATCCTTTAAATGTGAAATTACTTAATTAACCTCAATCTTTTTATAAAATTCCAATTGTATCCTCTAAATGTGAAATTACTTAATTAACCTCAATCTTTTTATAAAATTCCAATTGTATCCTCTAAATGTGAAATTACCTAATTACCCTTATACTTTTTAATTATTGCCGAAAATGCCCTTAAACTTTTTCTAAAATTCCCAATGTGTCCCGACATGTGAAATGACTATTTTACCCTTGGTCATTTGAAAAATTCCACATGATATCCCTATCATTCTCATCATGGCCGTATGGCCTCCTTCACATTTCCAACAATTTTCTCAAAACAACCAATCCAAATTCCAATCAAAATCAAATCAATTCAAGAAATCTCAATCAAGAACAAATTTCAATTTCCAATCAAGAACAAGCCAATCAATCAATTCCAATCCATCACAACACATCATGAATTCAATCAAACATGGATTCAAACAACAATTTCAAGCTTTTAACATCAATCATCTAAAAGCCCTAAATCAATTTCATCTTTTGTTGAATCTTGATCAAATCTTGAAATTAGACCTAAGAACATGTTTCTATTAACTCCAATTGGTTTAAATTGAAATTAAATGCCAAGATCCTTACCTTAGATCCTTAATTTGATGGAGAACTCTTGAATTTCTTTTCTCCCTTTCTCCCTTGGTTTCTTGAAATTTTGGAGTTTTCCTCCTAATTCTCTTCTCTTTGGCCTAAGCTATATTGAAATTTGAAAGGTTTTGGTTGGTTAAATTCTTAATTTTAGAAGAAAGGCTGAAGTGAAAATGGAGGGGCTGCAGTTGGAAGAGCTCACGGTTTGGGTGGTGAGGAGAGCTAGCTTTTCCAATTTTGCTTTTGATTTGTTTATTATGTTTTTAAATAAAATTTTCTTCACCAAATTTAATAGCAACTACACGTCCAGCTGCTGGCCACAAAGCAGTCCATTTGGTCACCAATTTAAGCCACTTGGACAGCCAAGGCAACTTCCCAACGTGAGTTGCCAAGCTTGTGATCAAAAGTCAAAGTTTGTGGGAAATTTAGGGATTTTTCTAGAATATTAGAGAGCTTTTCAATTATCTTACAAACTAATTAGAATTTGAAGAAACTAACACCACCATTAAATTCCTCACTATCAAAAACCTTGGGGTAGTGTCTTAATTGTCTCTTAATCCAAGTCTAATTAGCTTAATTTAATTACATTAGAAATGTCAATTTGTCAAATTTTGATTGGCTAATAATTTGTATTTCTATTTTTCTTAGTTAAAAATTGTTAATAATTATTCTAAGTATGTTATAATTTATAGATAATTCAATAGATGACATATAGATTTTATCTTAATTTTCTGCCTTAGAATTTTACCGTAATAATTTCTCAAAGTTCTAACATTCAGAAAATCCTAACAATTCGAAATTAGCATTTTAATTCTTTAACTGTATATATTTTTAATCTATATTCAATTACCTTTTTATTAAGTTACAGATTAGTCCAAAATTTCACACTTGAAAATTTATCCTGGACAGCTGTCTAACATAGCGGTCCAGTCAACAAGTAATTTCATTTCTCAACTGTATATATTTTAAATCTACATTAAATTCTTGATTTATTAGAGTACAGTTTAATCCAAAATGTTATACTAGAAAATCTTATCTTGGACAGCTGTCTGACACAACTATCCAATCAACAAGAAATTTAGGTATAAACAAAAGTATTAAAAGACTTAGAAAATTTTTCTGAATAGAACTGTATTAATTTTATTATGAAAATATGTACAAAAAATATTCTCTAAATACAGTACGTAATTTCTTATAATATTTATAGAAAAATATTTATAAACAGTAAAATAAAAATGAGGGTGTTACAGGTGAAATAATAAAAAGATTAAAATTTTTTTTTGTGAGATCTAAAAAGATCATTCCCTTCCAAATTGGCATAAATTGAGAGAAGACCTAAAAAAATTTCAGGATATCTCGTTTAATTCTTTTTAAAATACAAATCTCCTCTCATTAATAAGGTAAATTGTAACCCCCCTTTCTTATAAAACATAATTTAACTATTTAATTTATTTTATATATTTATTTCAAAGTTCTGATACGTTCTATTACAATCCAAAATATGTTCTGTAATTTACATCATTAAAATTTATATAAACACTGCTACAAAATAATTCTAACTACTACAACATTATTGTCTACCCAAAATAGTCCCCATCCTATAGCTCTGGACCATGTCTGCATCTGTAACTTCTAATTAATCTTCCAAATACCTGCAATCACACTCCCCTAGAATCTGGGGACAGCATTACTGGATCAGGCATTTAATTTCTCATAGAATTAAAACAATTTCAAACAATTACACATCATAACAATTTAATTAATTACACACATAATTAAATGCAGTATGATTTATGCAAATGCAATTTTTTTTTGACTCAAATTCATTTTTGACCCTGCTCCATGGAGACTTCCCCTTTGAGTGTTTAGTAAGTAACTGGCCTACCATTACGTACAGCAATTCAGCCATCAGCCCCTACTAAACGCGAATAAACTAAACAGAATTAGGAGATCAGGATACCCGGAAGGCCACCACGGCAGCATCTCTGTCCAGATTACAGCCACATGTGGAATTGCCAATATCCCTCACCCCACAGACTATATAATCACAGACTATACAGTCCTGTCTAACTTACTCTGCTCACCCATTTCTCAGGACTATCATATTCTCTGTTCATAATCTCAATCATCTTTTCAAATACATGACTACCGCAGTCCGGTCAGTCAACACAGTTCTCTGTTCATAATCTCAATCATATTTTCAAATACATGACTACCGCAGTCCGGTCAGTCAACACAGTCCTAGAAATCAATTCCCCCATAAATACTCATTTCTCATTTGAAATCTTTGTATTTTCTAAGAACTCAAGCTTATGCAATATGACAATGATGCTAATAAACAAATAATTAATATTAAGCAATCACAAAAAAATTATAAAAATTCACTATTAGGTAAAGTTACTAAAATACCCTTAATCTTTTCTAGAATTCCATCTATGTCCTAAATTTTGAAATGACCAAATTACCCTTGCTCTTTTTCAAAAATTCCCATTTTGTCCCTACATGTAAAATGACCATTTTGCCCTTGATTTTACAAAAATTTCCACATAATATCCCTTGCATTTAGGGCTGGCCGAATGGTCTCACTACCATTCTCAACATATTTTCCAAAGTAACAAACTCCAATTCCAACCAAAATTCAATCAAATCACAAATTCAATCAAAATTCAACAAACCAAATTTCAACCATTACAACACCTTAAAAATTCAATCAAACATCATTCCAATCCATGAATTTCAATCACAAGCATCAAAAACACAAAACCCCTAAATCAATTTCAAGTTTTCATGATTTTAGGTCAAAAATTGAATTTAACCCTACAACATGTTTTCTTCTAATTCCAAGGGTTCTAATTGAAATTAAATGCCTAGATCCTTACCTTAAACTCTTTAATTGAAGAAAAAGCCTTGAATTCCTTTCTCCCTCACTCCTTGGTCTTGTAGGAATTTTTGAGATTTCCTCCAATTTCTTTTCCTTTTTGCCGATTAGCTTAGGGTTTAGGGAGTTTGGATGGTTTGGTTTCTTAATTTGAGATGAGATGATGAAGTTAAGATGAAATTGAAATGAAAACTGCAGCTGCTGGGTTTGGAGACTCATGGTTCTGTTTTTGAGTTTTTGGTGATTTTTTTCTCCTTTTACTTAAGTTAAATGCTTCTAAAAAATTTTATTAACCAAATTGGACTTTGCCTTCAAGTCCAGCTGCTGCCTGCACGTCCAGCAGCTCAATTGGACCAAGGGAAGTCCACTTGCCAAGCCTTTCCAGCCCACTTGGACAGCCAAGGAGTTCCAAGTCACTTGCCTACCCCAAAAGTCAACATTTCAAGCACTTTGTAGAAAATTCTAGAAGGTAATTAGGGCTGCTAATTATTTTACAATGTGATTAGAATTTGAAGAAAATAACATCACCAATGGATTCCTCACTATCAAAAACCTTGGGGTAGTGTCTTACTTATCTCTTAATCCAAGCCTAATTAGCTTAATTTAGTGACATTAGAAAAACCTAAGTTGTCACTTTTTGATTGGTTAAGGTTCTAATTTAAATTTTTCTTGGTTAAACATTTTTAATAATTATTCTAAGTATATTACAATTATTAGATAATTCTATAGATATCCTATGAATTTTCTCTAAATTTTCTGTCTTAAAATTTTACCGTAATAATTTCTCAAAGTTCTAACTTTCAGAAAATCCTAACAATTCTGAATAAGCATTTTAATTCTTTATCTGTATATATTTTTAATCTATATTCTATTACCTTTCTTTTAAGTTATAAATGAGTTCAAAATTCTATACTTGAAATTTTATCCTGGACAGCTGTCTGACATAGCAGTCCAGTCAACTATCAATTTCAGCAAAAACAGAGACATTTACAAATTCAGAAAATTCTTCTGAGTAGAACTGTATTAATTTCATTAAGAGAATATGTACATAAGGTTTCTATAAAATATAGTGCATAAATGTTAATAATATACATATATAAATGCGTACAATTAATAAAATGAGGATGTTACATAAATTATTATAAACGTTGTGAGGTAAACTATTAATGTGATTGGTAATTGTCGTAGAAATATCAAAATTTCGCAATATGTTTGGGAGGTGAAATAATAAAAAGATTATATTTTTTTTTGATATCTGAAACGATCATTCCCTTCCAAATTGGCATAAAATGAGAGAAGACCTAAAAAAATTTCAGGATATCTCGTTTAATTTTATTAAAATATACATATCTCCTCTCATTAATAAGGGAAATTATTACTAACGTTGTGATAAAAAACCAATAAAGGAAACTATTAATGTGATTGTTACATTTTTAATGTGATTGGTAATTGTCGTAGAAATATCAAAATTTCATGATATGTTTGGGAGGTAAAATAATAAAAAGATTATAATTGTTTTTGTGAGATCTAAAAAGATCATTCCCTTCCAAATTTGCATCAAAATGAGAGAAATCCTAACAAAATTTTAGGATATCTCGTTTAATTTTATTAAAAATACATATCTCCTCTCATTAATAATGGAAATTATTATAAACGTTGTGATAAAAAACTAATAAAGGAAACTATTAATGTGATTGTTAATTTTTTTAACGTGATTGGTAATTGTCATAGAAATATCAAAATTTCACGATATGTTTGGGAGGTGAAATAATAAAAAGATTATATTTTTTTTTTGAGATCTAAAAAGATCATTCCCTTCCAAATTGGCATAAAATGAGAGAAGACCTAAAAAAATTTCAGGATATCTCGTTTAATTTTATTAAAAATACATATCTCCTCTCATTAATAATGGAAATTATTATAAATGTTATGATAAAAAACTAATAAAGGAAACTATTAATGTGATTGTCATCTTTTTAATATGATTGGTAATTGTCGTAGAAATATCAAAATTTCACGACATGTTTGGGAGGTAAAATAATAAAAAGATTATAATTGTTTTTGTGAGATCTAAAAAGATCATTCCCTTCCAAATTTGCAACAAAATGAGAGAAATCCTAACAAAATTTCAGGATATCTCGTTTAATTTTATTAAAAATACATATCTCCTCTCATTAATAATGGAAATTATTATAAACGTTGTGATAAAAAACTAATAAAGGAAACTATTAATGTGATTGTTAATTTTTTTAACGTGATTGGTAATTGTCATAGAAATATCAAAATTTCACGATATGTTTGGGAGGTGAAATAATAAAAAGATTATATTTTTTTTTTGAGATCTAAAAAGATCATTCCCTTCCAAATTGGCATAAAATGAGAGAAGACCTAAAAAAATTTCAGGATATCTCGTTTAATTTTATTAAAAATACATATCTCCTCTCATTAATAATGGAAATTATTATAAACGTTGTGATAAAAAACTAATAAAGGAAACTATTAATGTGATTGTTATCTTTTTAATGTGATTGGTAATTGTCGTAGTAATATCAAAATTTCACGATATGTTTGGGAGGTAAAATAATAAAAAGATTATAATTGTTTTTGTGAGATCTAAAAAGATCATTCCCTTCCAAATTGGCATAAAATGAGAGAAGACCTAAAAAAATTTCAGCATATCTCGTGTAATTTTATTAAAGATATATATCTCCTGTCATTAATAATGGAAATTATTATAAATGTTGTGATAAAAAACTAATAAAGGAAACCATTAATGTGATTGTTATCTTTTTAATGTGATTCGTAATTGTCGTAGAAATATCAAAATTTTGCAATATGTTTGGGAGGTGAAATAATAAAAAGATTATATATTTTTTTTGAGATCTAAAAAGATCATTCCCTTCCAAATTGGCATAAAATGAGAGAAGACCTAAAAAAATTTCAGCATATCTCGTTTAATTTTATTAAAAATACATATCTCCTCTCATTAATAAGGGAAATTATTATAAACGTTGTGATAAAAAACTAATAAAGGAAACTATTAATGTCATTGTTATATTTTTAATGTGATTGTTAATTGTCGTAGTAATATCAAAATTTCACGAGATGTTTGGGAGGTGAAATAATAAAAAGATTATAATTTTTTTTGTGAGATCTAAAAATATCATTCCCTTCAAAATTGGCATAAAATGAGAGAAGACCTAAACAAATTTCAGGATATCTCGTTTAATTTTATTAAAAATACATATCTCCTCTCATTAATAATGGAAATTATTATAAACGTTGTGATAAAAAAATAACAAAGGAAACTATTAATGTGATTGGCAATTGTCGTAGAAATATCAAAATTTCACAATATGTTTGGGAGGTGAAATAATAAAAAGATTAAATTTTTTTTGGTGAGATCTAAAAAGATCATTCCCTTCCAAATTGGCATAAAATGAGAGAAGACCTAAAAAAAATTCAGGATATCTCGTTTAATTTTATTAAAGATATATATCTCCTGTCATTAATAATGGAAATTATTATAAATGTTGTGATAAAAAACTAATAAAGGAAATTATTAATGTGATTGTTATCTTTTTAATGTGATTGGTAATTGTCGTAGTAATATCAAAATTTCACGATATGTTTGGGAGGTAAAATAATAAAAAGATTATAATTGTTTTTGTGAGATCTAAAAAGATCATTCCCTTCCAAATTGGCATAAAATGAGAGAAGACCTAAAAAAATTTCAGGATATCTCGTTTAATTTTATTAAAAATACATATCTCCTCTCAGTAATAATGGAAATTATTATAAACGTTGTGATAAAAAACTAACAAAGGAAACTATTAATGTGATTGGCAATTGTCGTAGAAATATCAAAATTTCACAATATGTTTGGGAGGTGAAATAATAAAAAGATTAAATTTTTTTTTGTGAGATCTAAAAAGATCACTCCCTTCCAAATTGGCATAAAATGAGAGAAGACCTAAAAAAAAATTCAGGATATCTCGTTTAATTTTATTAAAGATACATATCTCCTGTCATTAATAATGGAAATTATTATAAATGTTGTGATAAAAAACTAATAAAGGAAACTATTAATGTGATTGTTATCTTTTTAATGTGATTGGTAATTGTCGTAGTAATATCAAAATTTCACGATATGTTTGGGAGGTAAAATAATAAAAAGATTATAATTGTTTTTGTGAGATCTAAAAAGATCATTCCCTTCCAAATTGGCATAAAATGAGAGAAGACCTAAAAAAATTTCAGGATATCTCGTTTAATTTTATTAAAGATATATATCTCCTGTCATTAATAATGGAAATTATTATAAATGTTGTGACAAAAAACTAATAAAGGAAACTATTAATGTGATTGTTATCTTTTTAATGTGATTCGTAATTGTCGTAGAAATATCAAAATTTTGCAATATGTTTGGGAGGTGAAATAATAAAAAGATTATATTTTTTTTGTGAGATCTAAAAAGATCATTCCCTTCCAAATTGGCATAAAATGAGAGAAGACCTAAAAAGATTTCAGGATATCTCATTTAATTTTTTTAAAAATACATATCTCCTATCACTAATAATGGAAATTATTATAAACATTGTGATAAAAAAACTAATAAAGGAAACTATTAATGTGATTGTTATCATTTTAATGTGATTGGTAATTGTCGTGGAAATATCAAAATTTCGCAATATGTTTGGGAGGTGAAATAATAAAAAGATTATTTTTTTTTGAGATCTAAAAAGATCATTCCCTTCCAAATTGGCATAAAATGAGAGAAGACCTAAAAGAATTTCAGCATATCTCGTTTAATTTTATTAAAAATACATATCTCCTCTCATTAATAATGGAAATTATTATAAACGTTGTGATAAAAAACTAATAAAGGAAACTATTAATGTGATTGTTAATTTTTTGAATGTGATTGGTAATTGTCGTAGAAATATCAAAATTTCACGATATGTTTGGGAGGTAAAATAATAAAAAGATTATAATTGTTTTTGTGAGATCTAAAAAGATCATTCCGTTCCAAATTTGCATAAAATGAGAGAAGAGTTAAAACAATTTCAGGATATCTCGTTTAATTTTTAAAAAAATACAAATCTCTTCTCATTAATAAGGGAAATTATAATAAACGTTGTGATAAAAAACTAATAAAGGAAACTATTAATGTGATTGTCCTCTTTTTAATGTGATTGGTAATTGTCGTAGAAATATCAAAATTTCATGATATGTTTGGGAGGTGAAATAATAAAAAGATTATAATTTTTTTTGTTAGATCTAAAAAGTGCATTCCCTACAAAATTGGCATAAAATGAGAGAAGACCTAAAAAAATTTCAGGATATCTCGTTTAATTTTGTTAAAAATACATATCTCTTCTCATTAATAATGGAAATTATTATAAACGTTGTGATAAAAAACTAACAAAGGAAACTATTAATGTGATTGGCAATTGTCGTAGAAATATCAAAATTTCACAATATGTTTGGGAGGTGAAATAATAAAAAGATTAAATTTTTTTTTATGAGATCTAAAAAGATCATTCCCGTCCAAATTGGCATAAAATGAGAGAAGACCTAAAAAAATTTCAGGATATCTCGTTTAATTTTTTTTAAAATACAAATCTCCTCTCATTAATAAGGGAAATTATTATAAACGTTGTGATAAAAAACTAATAAAGGAAACTATTAATGTGATTGTTAATTTTTTTAATGTGATTGGTAATTGTCGTAGAAATATCAAAATTCACGATATGTTTGGGAGGTAAAATAATAAAAAGATTATATTGTTTTTGTGAGATCTGAAAAGATCATTCCCTTCCAAATTGGCATAAAATGAGAGAAGACCTAAAAAAATTTCAGGATATCTCGTTTAATTTTTTTTGAAATACAAATCTCCTCTCATTAATAAGGGAAATTATTATAAACGTTGTGATAAAAAACTAATAAAGGAAACTATTAATGTGATTGTTAATTTTTTTAATGTGATTGGTAACTGTCGTAGAAATATCAAAATTTCACAATATGTTTGGGAGGTAAAATAATAAAAAGATTATAATTGTTTTTGTGAGATCTAAAAAGATCATTCCCTTCCAAATTGGCATAAAATGAGAGAAGACCTAAAAAAATTTCAGGATTTTTTTAAAAATACATATCTCCTATCACTAATAATGGAAATTATTATAAACATTGTGATAAAAAACTAATAAAGGAAACTATTAATGTGATTGTTATCTTTTTAATGTGATTGGTAATTGTCGTAGAAATATCAAAATTTCGCAATATGTTTGGGAGGTGAAATAATAAAAAGATTATATTTTTTTTTTGAGATCTAAAAAGATCATTCCCTTCCAAATTGGCATAAAATGATAGAAGACCTAAAAAAAATTCAGGATATCTCGTTTAATTTTATTAAAAATACATATCTCCTGTCATTAATAAGGGAAATTATTATAAACGTTGTGATAAAAAACCAATACAGGAAACTATTAAAGTGATTGTTACATTTTTAATGTGATTGGTAATTGTCGTAGAAATATCAAAATTTCACGATATGTTTGGGAGGTGAAATAATAAAAAGATTATAATTGTTTTTGAGAGATCTAAAAAGATCATTCCCTTCCAAATTTGCATTAGATGAGAGAAGACCTAAAAAAAATTCAGGATATCTCGTTTAATTTTATTAAAAATACATATCTCCTCTCATTAATAATGGAAATTATTATAAACGTTGTGATAAAAACTAACAAAGGAAACTATTAATGTGATTGACAATTGTCGTAGAAATATCAAAATTTCACAATATGTTTGGGAGGTGAAATAATAAAAAGATTAAATTTTTTTTTGTGAGATCTAAAAAGAGCATTCCCTTCCAAATTGGCATAAAATGAGAGAAGACCTAAAAAAAATTCAGGATATCTCGTTTAATTTTATTAAAAATAGATATCTTCTCTCATTAATAAGGGAAATTCTTATAAACGTTGTTATAAAAAATTAATAAAGGAAACTATTAATGTGATTGTTAATTTTTTTAATGGGATTGGTAATTGTCGTAGAAATATCAAAATTTCACGATATGTTTGGGAGATGAAATAATAAAAAGATTATATTTTTTTTTGAGATCTAAAAAGATCATTCCCTTCCAAATTTGCATAAAATGAGAAAAGACCTAAAAAAATTTCAGGATATCTCGTTTAATTTTTTTTAAAAATACATATCTCCTCTCATTAATAAGGGAAATTATTATAAACGTTGTGATAAAAAACCAATAAAGGAAACTATTAAAGTGATTGTTACATTTTTAATGTGATTGGTAATTGTCGTAGAAATATCAAAATTTCACGATATGTTTGGGAGGTGAAATAATAAAAAGATTATAATTGTTTTTGAGAGATCTAAAAAGATCATTCCCTTCCAAATTTGCATTAGATGAGAGAAGACCTAAAAAAAATTCAGGATATCTCGTTTAATTTTATTAAAAATACATATCTCCTCTCATTAATAATGGAAATTATTATAAACGTTGTGATAAAAAACTAACAAAGGAAACTATTAATGTGATTGGCAATTGTCGTAGAAATATCAAAATTTCACAATATGTTTGGGAGGTGAAATAATAAAAAGATTAAATTTTTTTTTGTGAGATCTAAAAAGATCATTCCCTTCCAAATTGGCATAAAATGAGAGAAGACCTAAAAAAAATTCAGCATATCTCGTTTAATTTTATTAAAAATACATATCTCCTGTCATTAATAATGGAAATTATTATAAATGTTGTGATAAAAAACTAATAAAGGAAACTATTAATGTGATTGTCATCTTTTTAATGTGATTGGTAATTGTCGTAGTAATATCAAAATTTCACGATATGTTTGGGAGGTTAAATAATAAAAAGATTATAATTGTTTTTGTGAGATCTAAAAAGATCATTCCCTTCCAAATTGGTATAAAATGAGAGAAGACCTAAAAAAATTTCAGGATATCTCGTTTAATTTTATTAAAGATATATATCTCCTGTCATTAATAATGGAAATTATTATAAATGTTGTGATAAAAAACTAATAAAGGAAACTATTAATGTGATTGTTATCTTTTTAATGTGATTCGTAATTGTCGTAGAAATATCAAAATATCACGATATGTTTGGGAGGTGAAATAATAAAAAGATTATGTTTTTTTTTGAGATCTAAAAAGATCATTCCCTTCCAAATTTGCATAAAATGAGAAAAGACCTAAAAAAATTTCAGGATATCTCGTTTAATTTTTTTTAAAAATACATATCTCCTCTCATTAATAAGGGAAATTATTATAAACGTTGTGATAAAAAACCAATAAAGGAAACTATTAATGTGATTGTTACATTTTTAATGTGATTGGTAATTGTCGTATAAATATCAAAATTTCACGATATGTTTGGGAGGTAAAATAATAAAAAGATTACAATTGTTTTTGTGACATCTAAAAAGATCATTCCCTTCCAAATTTGCATAAAATGACAGAAGACCGAAAAAAATTTCAGGATATCTCGTTTAATTTTATTAAAAATACATATCTCCTCTCATTAATAAGGGAAATTCTTATAAACATTGTGATAAAAAACTAATAAAGGAAACTATTAATGTGATTGTTATCTTTTTAATGTGAGTGGTAATTGTCGTAGAAATATCAAAATTTCGCAATATGTTTGGGAGGTGAAATAATAAAAAGATTATATATTTTTTTTGAGATCTAAAAAGATCATTCCCTTCCAAATTGGCATAAAATGAGAGAAGACCTAAAAAAATTTCAGCATATCTCGTTTAATTTTATTAAAAATACATATCTCCTGTCATTAATAAGGGAAATTATTATAAACATTGTGATAAAAAACCAATAAAGGAAACTATTAATGTGATTGTTACATTTTTAATGTGATTGGTAATTGTCGTAGAAATATCAAAATTTCACAATATGTTTGGGAGGTAAAATAATAAAAAGATTATATTTTTTTTTTGAGATCTAAAAAGATCATTCCCTTCCAAATTGGCATAAAATGTGAGAAGACCTAAAAAAATTTCAGCATATCTCGTTTAATTTTATTAAAAATACATATCTCCTCTCATTAATAAGGGAAATTATTATAAACGTTGTGATAAAAAACTAATAAAGGAAACTATTAATGTGATTGTTAATTTTTTTAATGTGACTGGTAATTGTCGTAGTAATTTCAAAATTTCATGATATGTTGGGGAGGTGAAATAATAAAAAGATTATAATTTTTTTTGTGAGATCTAAAAATATCATTCCCTTCCAAATTGGCATAAAATGAGAGAAGACCTAAAAAAAATTCAGGATATCTCGTTTAATTTTATTAAAAATACATATCTTCTATCATTAATAATGGAAATTATTATAAACGTTGTCATAAAAAACTAGTAAAGGAAACTATTAATGTGATTGTTATCTTTTTAATGTGCTTGATAATTGTCATAGAAATATCAAAATTTCGCAATATGTTTGGGAGGTGAAATAATAAAAAGATTATAATTTTTTTTTTAGATCTAAAAAGATCATTCCCTTCCAAATTTGCATAAAATGACAGAAGACCTAAAAAAATTTCAGCATATCTCGTGTAATTTTATTAAAAATACATATCTCCTCTCATTAATAAGGGAAATTATTATAAACGTTGTGATAAAAAACTAATAAAGGAAACTATTAATGTGATTGTTAATTTTTTTAATGTGACTGGTAATTGTCGTAGTAATTTCAAAATTTAATGATATGTTTGGGAGGTGAAATAATAAAAAGATTTTAATTTTTTTTGTGAGATCTAAAAATATCATTCCCTTCCAAATTGGCATAAAATGAGAGAAGACCTAAAAAAAATTCAGGATATCTCATTTAATTTTATTAAAAATACATATTTTCTATCATTAATAATGGAAATTATTATAAACGTTGTCATAAAAAACTAGTAAAGGAAACTATTAATGTGATTGTTATCTTTTTAATGTGCTTGGTAATTGTCATAGAAATATCAAAATTTCGCAATATGTTTGGGAGGTGAAATAATAAAAAGATTATATTTTTTTTTGAGATCTAAAAAGATCATTCCCTTCCAAATTTGCATAAAATGAGAGAAGACCTAAAAAAATTTCAGCATATCTCGTTTAATTTTATTAAACATACAAATCTCCTCTCATTAATAAGGGAAATTATTATAAACATTGTGATAAAAAACTAATAAAGGAAACTAGTAATGTGATTATTATCTTTTTAATGTGAGTGGTAATTGTCGTAGAAATATCAAAATTTCGCAATATGTTTGGGAGGTGAAATAATAAAAAGATTATATTTTTTTTTTGAGATCTAAAAAGATCATTCCCTTCCAAATTGGCATAAAATGAGAGAAGACCTAAAGAAATTTGAGGATATCTCGTTTAATTTTATTAAAGATATATATCTCCTGTCATTAACAATGGAAATTATTATAAGTGTTGTTATAAAAAACTAATAAAGGAAACTATTAATGTGATTGTTATCATTTTAATGTGATTGGTAATTGTCGTAGAATTATCAAAATTTCGCAATATGTTTGGGAGGTGAAATAATAAAAAGATTATATTTTTTTTTGAGATCAGAAAAGATCATTCCCTTCCAAATTGGCATAAAATGAGAGAAATCCTAACAAAATTTCAGGATATCTCGTTTAATTTTTTTAAAAATACATATCTCCTATCACTAATAATGGAAATTATTATAAACATTGTGATAAAATACTAATAAAGGAAACTATTAATGTGATTGTTATCTTTTTAATGTTATTGGTAATTGTCGTAGAAATATCAAAATTTCGCAATATGTTTGGGAGGTGAAATATTAAAAAGATTATATTTTTTTTTTGAGATCTAAAAAGATCATTCCCTTCCAAATTGGCATAAAATGAGAGAAGACCTAAAAAAAATTTCAGGATATCTCGTTTAATTTTATTAAAAATACATAACTCCTGTCATTAATAAGGGAAATTATTATAAACATTGTGATAAAAAACTAATAAAGGAACTATTAATGTGATTGTTATATTTTTAATGTGATTGGTAATTGTCGTAGAAATATCAAAATTTCACGATATGTTTGGGAGGTAAAATAATAAAAAGATTATAATTGTTTTTGAGAGATCTAAAAAGATCATTCCCTTCCAAATTTGCATAAAATGAGAGAAGACCTAAAAAAAATTCAGGATATCTCGTTTAATTTTATTAAAAATACATATCTCCTATCATTAATAATGGAAATTATTATAAACGTTGTGATAAGAAACTAATAAAGGAAACTATTAATGTGATTGTTAATTTTTTTAATGTGATTGGTAATTGTCGTAGAAATATCAAAATTTCACGATATGTTTGGGAGGTAAAATAATAAAAAGATTATAATTGTTTTTGTGAGATCTAAAAAGATCATTCCCTTCCAAATTTGCATAAAATGAGAGAAGACCTAAAAAAATTTCAAGATATCTCGTTTAATTTTTTTAAAAATACAAATCTCCTCTCATTAATAAGGGAAATTATTATAAACGTTGTGATAAAAAAACTAATAAAGGAAACTATTAATGTGATTGTTAATTTTTTTTAATGTGATTGGTAATTGTCGTAGAAATATCAAAATTTCACGAGATGTTTGGGAGGTAAAATAATAAAAAGATTATAATTGTTTTTGTGAGATCTAAAAAGATCATTCCCTTCCAAATTTGCATAAAATGAGAGAAGACCTAAAAAAATTTCAGGATATCTCATTTAATTTTTTTTAAAATACAAATCTCCTCTCATTGATAAGGGAAATTATTATAAACATTGTGATAAAAAACTAATAAAGGAACTATTAATGTGATTGTTATATTTTTAATGTGATTGGTAATTGTCGTAGTAATATCAAAATTTCACGATATGTTTGGGAGGTGAAATAATAAAAAGATTATAATTGTTTTTGTGAGATCTAAAAAGATCATTCCCTTCCAAATTGGCATAAAATGAGAGAAGACCTAAAAAAAATTCAGGATATCTCCTTTAATTTTATTAAAAATACATATCTTCTATCATTAATAATGGAAATTATTATAAACGTTGTCATGAAAAACTAGTAAAGGAAACTATTAATGTGATTGTTATCTTTTTAATGTGCTTGGTAATTGTCATAGAAATATCAAAATTTCGCAATATGTTTGGGAGGTGAAATAATAAAAAGATTATATTTTTTTTTTGAGATCTAAAAAGATCATTCCCTTCCAAATTTGCATAAAATGAGAGAAGACCTAAAAAAATTTCAGGATATCTCGTTTAATTTTTTTAAAAATACAAATCTCCTCTCATTAATAAGGGAAATTATTATAAACATTGTGATAAAAAACTAATAAAGGAAACTATTAATGTGATTGGCAATTGTCGTAGAAATATCAAAATTTCACAATATGTTTGGGAGGTGAAATAATAAAAAGATTAAATTTTTTTTTGTGAGATCTAAAAAGATCATTCCCTTCCAAATTGGCATAAAATGAGAGAAGACCTAAAAAAATTTGAGGATATCTCGTTTAATTTTATTAAAGATATATATCTCCTGTCATTAACAATGGAAATTATTATAAGTGTTGTTATAAAAAACTAATAAAGGAAACTATTAATGTGATTGTTATCTTTTTAATGTGATTGGTAATTGTCGTAGAATTATCAAAATTTCGCAATATGTTTGGGAGGTGAAATAATAAAAAGATTATATATTTTTTTTGAGATCTAAAAAGATCATTCCCTTCCAAATTGGCATAAAATGAGAGAAATCCTAATAAAATTTCAGGATCTCTCGTTTAATTTTTTAAAAAATACATATCTCCTATCACTAATAATGGAAATTATTATAAACATTGTGATAAAATACTAATAAAGGAAACTATTAATGTGATTGTTATCTTTTTAATGTTATTGGTAATTGTTGTAGAAATATCAAAATTTTGCAATATGTTTGGGAGGTGAAATAATAAAAAGATTATATTTTTTTTTTGAGATCTAAAAAGATCATTCCCTTCTAAATTGGCATAAAATGAGAGAAGACCTAAAAAAATTTCAGCATATCTCGTTTAATTTTATTAAAAATACATATCTCCTCTCATTAATAATGGAAATTATTATAAACGTTGTGATAAAAAACTAATAAAGGAAACTATTAGTGTGATTGTAAATTTTTTTAATGTGATTGGTAATTGTCGTAGAAATATCAAAATTTCACTAAATGTTTGGGAGGTAAAATAATAAAAAGATTATAATTGTTTTTGAGAGATCTAAGAAGATCATTCCCTTCCAAATTTGCATAAAATGAGAGAAGACCTAAAAAAAATTCAGGATATCTCATTTAATTTTATTAAAAATACATATTTCCTATCATTAATAATGGAAATTATTATAAACGTTGTGATAAAAAACTAATAAAGGAAACTATTAATGTGATTGTTAATTTTTTTAATGTGATTGGTAATTGTCGTAGAAATATCAAAATTTCACGATATGTTTGGGAGGTGAAATAATAAAAAGATTATAATTGTTTTTGTGAGATCTAAAAAGATCATTCCCTTCCAAATTTGCATAAAATGAGAGAAGACCTAAAAAAAATTCAGGATATCTCGTTTAATTTTATTAAAAATACATATCTCCTATCATTAATAATGGAAATTATTATAAACGTTGTGATAAAAAACTAATAAAGGAAACTATTAATGTGATTGTTAATTTTTTTAATGTGATTGGTAATTGTCGTAGAAATATCAAAATTTCACGATATGTTTGGGAGGTAAAATAATAAAAAGATTATAATTGTTTTTGTGAGATCTAAAAAGATCATTCCCTTCCAAATTTGCATAAAATGAGAGAAGACCTAAAAAAATTTCAGGATATCTCGTTTAATTTTTTTAAAAATACAAATCTCCTCTCATTAATAAGGGAAATTATTATAAACGTTGTGATAAAAAACTAATAAAGGAAACTATTAATGTGATTGTTAATTTTTTTTAATGTGATTGGTAATTGTCGTAGAAATATCAAAATTTCACGAGATGTTTGGGAGGTAAAATAATAAAAAGATTATAATTGTTTTTGTGAGATCTAAAAAGATCATTCCCTTCCAAATTTGCATAAAATGAGAGAAGACCTAAAAAAATTTCAGGATATCTCGTTTAATTTTTTTTAAAACACAAATCTCCTCTCATTAATAAGGGAAATTATTATAAACGTTGTGATAAAAAACTAGTAAAGGAAACTATTAATGTGATTGTTATCTTTTTAATGTGATTGGTAATTGTCGTAGAAATATCAAAATTTCGCAATATGTTTGGGAGGTGAAATATTAAAAAGATTATATTTTTTTTTTGAGATCTAAAAAGATCATTCCCTTCCAAATTGGCATAAAATGAGAGAAGACCTAAAAAAAATTTCAGGATATCTCGTTTAATTTTATTAAAAATACATATCTCCTGTCATTAATAAGGGAAATTATTATAAACATTGTGATAAAAAACTAATAAAGGAACTATTAATGTGATTGTTATATTTTTAATGTGATTGGTAATTGTCGTAGTAATATCAAAATTTCACGATATGTTTGGGAGGTGAAATAATAAAAAGATTATAATTGTTTTTGTGAGATCTAAAAAGATCATTCCCTTCCAAATTGGCATAAAATGAGAGAAGACCTAAAAAAAATTCAGGATATCTCCTTTAATTTTATTAAAAATACATATCTTCTATCATTAATAATGGAAATTATTATAAACGTTGTCATGAAAAACTAGTAAAGGAAACTATTAATGTGATTGTTATCTTTTTAATGTGCTTGGTAATTGTCATAGAAATATCAAAATTTCGCAATATGTTTGGGAGGTGAAATAATAAAAAGATTATATTTTTTTTTTGAGATCTAAAAAGATCATTCCCTTCCAAATTTGCATAAAATGAGAGAAGACCTAAAAAAATTTCAGGATATCTCGTTTAATTTTTTTAAAAATACAAATCTCCTCTGATTAATAAGGGAAATTATTATAAACATTGTGATAAAAAAACTAATAAAGGAAACTATTAATGTGATTGGCAATTGTCGTAGAAATATCAAAATTTCACAATATGTTTGGGAGGTGAAATAATAAAAAGATTAAATTTTTTTTTGTGAGATCTAAAAAGATCATTCCCTTCCAAATTGGCATAAAATGAGAGAAGACCTAAAAAAATTTGAGGATATCTCGTTTAATTTTATTAAAGATATATATCTCCTGTCATTAACAATGGAAATTATTATAAGTGTTGTTATAAAAAACTAATAAAGGAAACTATTAATGTGATTGTTATCTTTTTAATGTGATTGGTAATTGTCGTAGAATTATCAAAATTTCGCAATATGTTTGGGAGGTGAAATAATAAAAAGATTATATATTTTTTTTGAGATCTAAAAAGATCATTCCCTTCCAAATTGGCATAAAATGAGAGAAATCCTAATAAAATTTCAGGATCTCTCGTTTAATTTTTTTAAAAGTACATATCTCCTATCACTAATAATGGAAATTATTATAAACATTGTGATAAAATACTAATAAAGGAAACTATTAATGTGATTATTATCTTTTTAATGTGAGTGGTAATTGTCGTAGAAATATCAAAATTTCACGATATGTTTGGGAGGTAAAATAATAAAAAGATTATAATTGTTTTTGTGAGATCTAAAAAGATCATTCCCTTCCAAATTTGCATAAAATGAGAGAAGACCTAAAAAAATTTCAGGATATCTCGTTTAATTTTTTTAAAAATACAAATCTCCTCTCATTAATAAGGGAAATTATTATAAACGTTGTGATAAAAAACTAATAAAGGAAACTATTAATGTGATTGTTAATTTTTTTTAATGTGATTGGTAATTGTCGTAGAAATATCAAAATTTCACGAGATGTTTGGGAGGTAAAATAATAAAAAGATTATAATTGTTTTTGTGAGATCTAAAAAGATCATTCCCTTCCAAATTTGCATAAAATGAGAGAAGACCTAAAAAAATTTCAGGATATCTCGTTTAATTTTTTTTAAAATACAAATCTCCTCTCATTAATAAGGGAAATTATTATAAACGTTGTGATAAAAAACTAGTAAAGGAAACTATTAATGTGATTGTTATCTTTTTAATGTGATTGGTAATTGTCGTAGAAATATCAAAATTTCGCAATATGTTTGGGAGGTGAAATATTAAAAAGATTATATTTTTTTTTTGAGATCTAAAAAGATCATTCCCTTCCAAATTGGCATAAAATGAGAGAAGACCTAAAAAAAATTTCAGGATATCTCGTTTAATTTTATTAAAAATACATATCTCCTGTCATTAATAAGGGAAATTATTATAAACATTGTGATAAAAAACTAATAAAGGAACTATTAATGTGATTGTTATATTTTTAATGTGATTGGTAATTGTCGTAGTAATATCAAAATTTCACGATATGTTTGGGAGGTGAAATAATAAAAAGATTATAATTGTTTTTGTGAGATCTAAAAAGATCATTCCCTTCCAAATTGGCATAAAATGAGAGAAGACCTAAAAAAAATTCAGGATATCTCCTTTAATTTTATTAAAAATACATATCTTCTATCATTAATAATGGAAATTATTATAAACGTTGTCATGAAAAACTAGTAAAGGAAACTATTAATGTGATTGTTATCTTTTTAATGTGCTTGGTAATTGTCATAGAAATATCAAAATTTCGCAATATGTTTGGGAGGTGAAATAATAAAAAGATTATATTTTTTTTTTGAGATCTAAAAAGATCATTCCCTTCCAAATTTGCATAAAATGAGAGAAGACCTAAAAAAATTTCAGGATATCTCGTTTAATTTTTTTAAAAATACAAATCTCCTCTGATTAATAAGGGAAATTATTATAAACATTGTGATAAAAAAACTAATAAAGGAAACTATTAATGTGATTGGCAATTGTCGTAGAAATATCAAAATTTCACAATATGTTTGGGAGGTGAAATAATAAAAAGATTAAATTTTTTTTTGTGAGATCTAAAAAGATCATTCCCTTCCAAATTGGCATAAAATGAGAGAAGACCTAAAAAAATTTGAGGATATCTCGTTTAATTTTATTAAAGATATATATCTCCTGTCATTAACAATGGAAATTATTATAAGTGTTGTTATAAAAAACTAATAAAGGAAACTATTAATGTGATTGTTATCTTTTTAATGTGATTGGTAATTGTCGTAGAATTATCAAAATTTCGTAATATGTTTGGGAGGTGAAATAATAAAAAGATTATATATTTTTTTTGAGATCTAAAAAGATCATTCCCTTCCAAATTGGCATAAAATGAGAGAAATCCTAATAAAATTTCAGGATCTCTCGTTTAATTTTTTTAAAAGTACATATCTCCTATCACTAATAATGGAAATTATTATAAACATTGTGATAAAATACTAATAAAGGAAACTATTAATGTGATTGTTATCTTTTTAATGTTATTGGTAATTGTTGTAGAAATATCAAAATTTTGCAATATGTTTGGGAGGTGAAATAATAAAAAGATTATATTTTTTTTTTGAGATCTAAAAAGATCATTCCCTTCTAAATTGCCATAAAATGAGAGAAGACCTAAAAAAATTTCAGCATATCTCGTTTAATTTTATTAAAAATACATATCTCCTCTCATTAATAATGGAAATTATTATAAACGTTGTGATAAAAAACTAATAAAGGAAACTATTAGTGTGATTGTAAATTTTTTTAATGTGATTGGTAATTGTCGTAGAAATATCAAAATTTCACTAAATGTTTGGGAGGTAAAATAATAAAAAGATTATAATTGTTTTTGAGAGATCTAAGAAGATCATTCCCTTCCAAATTTGCATAAAATGAGAGAAGACCTAAAAAAAATTCAGGATATCTCATTTAATTTTATTAAAAATACATATTTCCTATCATTAATAATGGAAATTATTATAAACGTTGTGATAAAAAACTAATAAAGGAAACTATTAATGTGATTGTTAATTTTTTTAATGTGATTGGTAATTGTCGTAGAAATATCAAAATTTCACGATATGTTTGGGAGGTGAAATAATAAAAAGATTATAATTGTTTTTGTGAGATCTAAAAAGATCATTCCCTTCCAAATTTGCATAAAATGAGAGAAGACCTAAAAAAAATTCAGGATATCTCGTTTAATTTTATTAAAAATACATATCTCCTATCATTAATAATGGAAATTATTATAAACGTTGTGATAAAAAACTAATAAAGGAAACTATTAATGTGATTGTTAATTTTTTTAATGTGATTGGTAATTGTCGTAGAAATATCAAAATTTCACGATATGTTTGGGAGGTAAAATAATAAAAAGATTATAATTGTTTTTGTGAGATCTAAAAAGATCATTCCCTTCCAAATTTGCATAAAATGAGAGAAGACCTAAAAAAATTTCAGGATATCTCGTTTAATTTTTTTAAAAATACAAATCTCCTCTCATTAATAAGGGAAATTATTATAAACGTTGTGATAAAAAACTAATAAAGGAAACTATTAATGTGATTGTTAATTTTTTTAATGTAATTGGTAATTGTCGTAGAAATATCAAAATTTCACGAGATGTTTGGGAGGTAAAATAATAAAAAGATTATAATTGTTTTTGTGAGATCTAAAAAGATCATTCCCTTCCAAATTTGCATAAAATGAGAGAAGACCTAAAAAAATTTCAGGATATCTCGTTTAATTTTTTTTAAAATACAAATCTCCTCTCATTAATAAGGGAAATTATTATAAACGTTCTGATAAAAAACTAATAAAGGAAACTATTAATGTGATTGTTAATTTTTTTTAATGTGATTGGTAATTGTCGTAGAAATATCAAAATTTCACGATATGTTTGGGAGGTAAAATAATAAAAAGATTATAATTGTTTTTGTGAGATCTAAAAAGATCATTCCCTTCCAAATTTGCATAAAATGAGAGAAGACCTAAAAAAATTTCAGGATATCTCGTTTAATTTTTTTTTCAAATACAAATCTCCTCTCATTAATAAGGGAAATTATTAGAAACGTTGTGATAAAAAACTAATAAAGGAAACTATTAATGTGATTGTTATCTTTTTAATGTGATTGGTAATTGTCGTAGAAATATCAAAATTTTGCAATATGTTTGGGAGGTGAAATATTAAAAAGATTATATTTTTTTTTTTGAGATCTAAAAAGATCATTCCCTTCCAAATTGGCATAAAATGAGAGAAGACCTAAAAAAAATTTCAGGATATCTCGTTTAATTTTATTAAAAATACATATCTCCTGTCATTAATAAGGGAAATTATTATAAACATTGTGATAAAAACTAATAAAGGAACTATTCATGTGATTGTTATATTTTTAATGTGATTGGTAATTGTCGTAGTAATATCAAAATTTCACGATATGTTTGGGAGGTGAAATAATAAAAAGATTATAATTGTTTTTGTGAGATCTAAAAAGATCATTCCCTTCCAAATTGGCATAAAATGAGAGAAGACCTAAAAAAAATTCAGGATATCTCCTTTAATTTTATTAAAAATACATATCTTCTATCATTAATAATGGAAATTATTATAAACGTTGTCATGAAAAACTAGTAAAGGAAACTATTAATGTGATTGTTATCTTTTTAATGTGCTTGGAAATTGTCATAGAAATATCAAAATTTCGTAATATGTTTGGGAGGTGAAATAATAAAAAGATTATATTTTTTTTTTGAGATCTAAAAAGATCATTCCCTTCCAAATTTGCATAAAATGAGAGAAGACCTAAAAAAATTTCAGGATATCTCGTTTAATTTTTTTAAAAATACAAATCTCCTCTCATTAATAAGGGAAATTATTATAAACGTTGTGATAAAAAACTAATAAAGGAAACTATTAATGTGATTGTTAATTTTTTTTAATGTGATTGGTAATTGTCGTAGAAATATCAAAATTTCATGATATGTTTGGGAGGTAAAATAATAAAAACATTATAATTGTTTTTGTCAGATCTAAAAAGATCATTCCCTTCCAAATTTGCATAAAATGAGAGAAGACCTAAAAAAATTTCAGGATATCTCGTTTAATTTTTTTTTTAAATACAAATCTCCTCTCATTAATAAGGGAAATTATTAGAAACGTTGTGATAAAAAACTAATAAAGGAAACTATTAATGTGATTGTTATCTTTTTAATGTGATTGGTAATTGTCGTAGAAATATCAAAATTTTGCAATATGTTTGGGAGGTGAAATATTAAAAAGATTATATTTTTTTTTGAGATCTAAAAAGATCATTCCCTTCCAAATTGGCATAAAATGAGAGAAGACCTAAAAAAAATTTCAGGATATCTCGTTTAATTTTATTAAAAATACATATCTCCTGTCATTAATAAGGGAAATTATTATAAACATTGTGATAAAAAACTAATAAAAGGAAACTATTAATGTGATTGGCAATTGTCGTAGAAATATCAAAATTTCACAATATGTTTGGGAGGTGAAATAATAAAAAGATAATTTTTTTTTTGTGAGATCTAAAAAGATCATTCCCTTCCAAATTGGCATAAAATGAGAGAAGACCTAAAAAAATTTGAGGATATCTCGTTTAATTTTATTAAAGATATATATCTCCTGTCATTAACAATGGAAATTATTATAATTGTTGTTATAAAAAACTAATAAAGGAAACTATTAATGTGATTGTTATCTTTTTAATGTGATTGGTAATTGTCGTAGAATTATCAAAATTTCGCAATATGTTTGGGAGGTGAAATAATAAAAAGATTATATTTTTTTTTGTCAGATCTAAAAAGATCATTCCCTTCCAAATTAGCATAAAATGAGAGAAGACCTAAAAAAATTTCAGGATATCTCGTTTAATTTTTTTTTAAATACAAATCTCCTCCCATTAATAAGGGAAATTATTATAAACGTTGTGATAAAACACTAATAAAGGAAACTATTAATGTGATTGTTAATTTTTTAATGTGATTGGTAATTGTCGTAGAAATATCAAAATTTCACGATATGTTTGGGAGGTAAAATAATAAAAAGATTGTAATTGTTTTTGTGAGATCTAACAAGATCATTCCCTTCGAAATTAGCATAAAATGAGAGAAGACCTAAAAAAATTTCAGGATATCTCGTTTAATTTTTTTTAAAATACAAATCTCCTCTCATTAATAAGGGAAATTATTATAAACGTTGTGATAAAAAACTAATAAAGGAAACTATTAATGTGATTGTTAATTTTTTTAATGTGATTGGTAATTGTCATAGAAATATCAAAATTTCATGATATGTTTGGGAGGTAAAATAATAAAAAGATTATAATTGTTTTTGTGAGATCTAAAAAGATCATTCCCTTCCAAATTTGCATAAAGTGAGAGAAGACCTAAAAAAAATTCAGGATATCTCGTTTAATTTTATTAAAAAAACATATCTCCTATCATTAATAATGGAAATTATTATAAAGTTGTGATAAAAAAACTAATAAAGGAAACTATTAATGTGATTGTTATCTTTTTAATGTGATTGGTAATTGTCGTAGTAATATCAACATTTCACGATATGTTTGGGAGGTGAAATAATAAAAAGATTATAATTTTTTTTGTGAGATCTAAAAAGATCATTCCCTTCCAAATTGGCATAAAATGAGAGAAGACCTAAAAAAATTTCAGGATACATATTGTAACATCCTCATTTTATTAATTGTACGCATTTATATATGTATATTATTAACATTTATGCACTATATTTTATAGAAACCTTATGTACATATTCTCTTAATGAAATTAATACAGTTCTACTCAGAAGAATTTTCTGAATTTGTAAATGTCTCTGTTTTTGCTGAAATTGATAGTTGACTGGACTGCTATGTCAGACAGCTGTCCAGGATAAAATTTCAAGTATAGAATTTTGAACTCAATTATAACTTAAAAGAAAGGTAATAGAATATAGATTAAAAATATATACAGATAAAGAATTAAAATGCTTATTCAGAATTGTTAGGATTTTCTGAAAGTTAGAACTTTGAGGAAATATTACGGTAAAATTCTAAGACAGAAAGTTTAGAGAAAATTCATAGGATATCTATAGAATTATCTAATAATTGTAATATACTTAGAATAATTATTAAAAATGTTTAACCAAGAAAATTTTAATTTAGAACCTTAACCAATCAAAAAGTGACAACTTAGGCTTTTCTAAGATCACTAAATTAAGCTAATTAGGCTTGGATTAAGAGATAAGTAAGACACTACCCCAAGGTTTTTGATAGTGAGGAATCCAATGGTGGTGTTATTTTCTTCAAATTCTAATTAGTTTGTAAGATAATTAACAGCCCTAAATTATTCTAGAAAATTCCATTAAATTACCTACAAATGTTGACTTTTGACCTTTTGGAAGGCAAGTCACTTGCTGCACTCCTTTGGCTGTCCAAGTGGATGGGGAAGCTTGGAGAACTGACCTCCCTTGGCCAATAGGGGCTGCTGGACGTGCAGGAGCTGCTGGATGTGAAGGAAACATCCAATTTGGTTAATTCTTGGTTTAATGAAGCAAATAACTTAAGAAAAAAGGCAAAAAAGTCACAAAAGCTATTTTTCTCTCCAAAACAGAACCGTGAGCTTCCTTACCCAGCAGCTGCAGCTCTTGACTTCATTTCATCTTAACTTCATCATCTCATCCCAAATTAAGAAACCAAACCATCCAAACTTCCAAAACACAAAGCTAATTCGGCTAGTAGAGAAAGAATTGGAGAAAATCTCAAAAATTCCTACAAGACCAAGGAGTGAGGGAGAAAGGAATTCAAGGCTTTTTCTTCAATTAAAGAGTCTAAGGTAAGGATCTAGGCATTTAATTTCAATTAGAACCCTTGGAATTGGAAGAAAACATGTTGTAGGGTTAAATTCAATTTTTGACCTAAAATCATGAAAACTTGAAATTGATTTAGGGGTTTTGTGTTTTTGATGCTTGTGATTGTAATTCATGGATTGGAATGATGTTTGATTGAATTTTTGATGTGTTGTGATGGTTGAAATTTGGTTTGTTGAATTTTGATTGAATTTGTGAATTGGTTGATTTTTGGTTGGAATCGGAAGTTGTTGCTTTGGAAAACATGTTGGAAATGGTGTGTATACCATTCGGCCAGCCCTAAATGCAAGGGATATTATGTGGAAATTTTTGTAAAATCAAGGGCAAAATGGTCATTTTACATGTAGGGACAAAATGGGAATTTTTGAAAAAGAGCAAGGGTAATTTGGTCATTTCAAAATTTAGGACATAGATGGAATTCTAGAAAAGATTAAGGGTATTTTAGTAACTTTACCTAATAGTGAATTTTTATAATTTTTATGTGATTGCTTAATATTAATTATTTGTTTATTAGCATCATTGTCATATTGCATAAGCTTGAGTTCTTAGAAAATACAAAGATTTCAAATGAGAAATGAGTATTTATGGGGGAATTGATTTCCAGGACTGTGTTGACTGACCGGACTGCGGTAGTCATGTATTTGAAAATTTGATTGAGATTATGAACAGAGAACTGTGTTGACTGACCGGACTGCGGTAGTCATGTATTTGAAAATATGATTGAGATTATGAACAGAGAACTGTGTTGACTGACCGGACTGCGGTAGTCATGTATTTGAAAATTTGATTGAGATTATGAACAGAGAACTGTGTTGACTGACCGGACTGCGGTAGTCATGTATTTGAAAATATGATTGAGATTATGAACAGAGAACTGTGTTGACTGACCGGACTGCGGTAGTCATGTATTTGAAAAGATGATTGAGATTATGAACAGAGAATATGATAGTCCTGAGAAATGGGTGAGCAGAGTAGGTTAGACAGGACCGTATAGTCTGTGATTATATAGTCTGTGGGGTGAAGGATATTGGCAATTCCACAGAGGACCGTAATCTGGAGTGCAGATACTGTCGTGGTGGCCTTCCGGGTATCCTGACCTCCTAATTCTGTTTAGCTTATTTGCGTTTAGTAGGGGCTGATGGCTGAATTGCAGTATGTAATGGTAGGCCAGTTACTTACTAAACACTCAAAGGGGAAGTCTCCATGGAGCAGGGTCAAAATGAATTTGAGTCAAAAAAAACTGCATTGCATAAATCATACTGCATTTAATTATGTGTGTAACTAATTAAATTGTTATGATATGTATTTGTTTGAAATTATTTTAATTCTATGAGAAATTAAATGCCTGATCCGGTAATGCTGTCCCCAGATTTTAGGGGAGTGTGATTGCAGGTATTTGGAAGATTAATTAGAAGTTACAGATGCAGACATGGTCCAGAGCTATAGGATGGGGACTATTTTGGGTAGACAATAATGTTGTAGTAGTTAGAATTATTTTGTAACAGTGTTTATATAAATTTTAATGATGTAAATTACAGAACATATTTTGGATTGTAATAGAACGTATCAGAACTTTGAAATAAATATATAAAATAAATTAAATAGTTAAATTATGTTTTATAAAAAAAAAGGGGGGTTACACATATCTCGTTTAATTTTTTTAAAAATACATATGTCCTCTCATTAATAATGGAAATTATAATAAACGTTGTGATAAAAAACTAATAAAGGAAACTATTAATGTGATTGTTATCTTTGTAATGTGAGTGGTAATTGTCGTAGAAATATCAAAATTTCACGATACATTTCGGAGGTGAAATAATAAAAAGATTATATTTTTTTTTGTCAGATCTAAAAGGATCATTCCCTTCCAAATTGGCATAAAATGAGAGAAGGCCTAAAACAATTTCAGGATATCTCATTTAATTTTATTAAAAATACATATCTCCTCTCATTAATAATGGAAATTATTATAAACGTTGGGGTAAAAAACTAATAAAGGAAACTATTAATGTGATTGTTATCTTTTTAATGTGATTGGTAATTGTCGTAGAAATATCAAAATTTCACGATATGTTTCGGAGGTGAAATAATAAAAAGATTATATTTTTTTTGTGAGATCTAAAAAGATCACTCCCTTCCAAATTGGCATAAAATGAGAGAAGGCAAAAAAAAAATTCAGGATATCTCGTTTAATTTTTTTAAAAATACATTTCTCCTCTCATTAGTAATGGAAATTAATATAAACGTTGTGATAAAAACTAATAAAGGAAACTATTAATGTGATTGTTATCGTTTTAATGTGATTGGTAATTGTCGAAGAAATATCAAAATTTCACGATATGTTTGGGAGGTGAAATAATAAAAAGTTTATATTTTTTTTTGTGAGATCTAAAAAGATCATTCCCTTCCAAATTGGCATAAAATGAGTGAAGACCTAAGAAATTTCAGGATACATATCTCGTTTAATTTTTTTAAAAATACATATGTCCTCTCATTAATAATGGAAATTATAATAAACGTTGTGATAAAAAACTAATAAAGGAAACTATTAATGTGATTGTTATCTTTGTAATGTGAGTGGTAATTGTCGTAGAAATATCAAAATTTCACGATACATTTCGGAGGTGAAATAATAAAAAGATTATAATTTTTTTTGTGACATTTAAAAAGATCATTCCCTTCCAAATTGGCATAAACTGAGAGAAGACCTAAAAAAATTTCAGGATACATATCTCGTTTAATTTTATTGAAAATACATGTCTCCTCTCATTAATAATGGAAATTATTATAAACATTGTGATAAAAAACTAATAAAGGAAACTATTAATGTGATTGTTATCTTTTTAATGTGATTGGTAATTGTCGTAGCAATATCAAAATTTCATGATATGTTTCGGAGGTGAAATAATAAAAAGATTATTTTTTTTTGTGAGATCTAAAAAGATCACTCCCTTCCAAATTGGCATAAAATGAGAGAAGACCTAAAAAAATTTCAGGATACATATCTCGTTTAATTTTTTTAAAAATACATATCTCCTCTCATTAATAATGGAAATTATAATCAACGTTGTGATAAAAAAACTAATAAAGGAAATTATTGATGTGATTGTTATCTTTTTAATGTGATTGGTAATTGTCGTAGAAATATCAAAATTTCACGCTATGTTTGGGAGGTGAAATAATAAAAATATTATAATTTTTTTTGTGAGATCTAAAAAGATCATTCCCTTCCAAATAGGCATAAAATGAGAGTAGACCTAAAAAAGTTTCAGCACACATAAATCGTTTAATTTTATTAAAAATACATATCTCCTCTCATTAATAATGGAAGTTATTATAAACTTGTTGCTAAAAAACTAATAAAGGAAACTATTAATGTGATTGTTATCTTTTTAATGTGATTGGTAATTGTCGTAGCAATATCAAAATTTCATGATATGTTTCGGAGGTGAAATAATAAAAAGATTATTTTTTTTTGTGAGATCTTAAAAGATCACTCCCTTCCAAATTGGCATAAAATGAGAGAAGACCTAAAAAAATTTCAGGATACATATCTCGTTTAATTTTTTTAAAAATACATATCTCCTCTCATTAATAATGGAAATTATAATAAACGTTGTGATAAAAAACTAATAAAGGAAACTATTAATGTGATTGTTATCTTTGTAATGTGATTGGTAATTGTCGTAGAAATATCAAAATTTCACGATACATTTCGGAGGTGAAATAATAAAAAGATTATATTTTTTTTTGTGAGATCTAAAAGGATCATTCCCTTCCAAATTGGCATAAAATGAGAGAAGACCTAAAACAATTTCAGGATATCTCATTTAATTTTATTAAAAATACATATCTCCTCTCATTAATAATGGAAATTATTATAAACGTTGGGGTAAAAAACTAATAAAGGAAACTATTAATGTGATTGTTATCTTTTTAATGTGATTGGTAATTGTCGTAGAAATATCAAAATTTCACGATATGTTTCGGAGGTGAAATAATAAAAAGATTATATTTTTTTTGTGAGATCTAAAAAGATCACTCCCTTCCAAATTGGCATAAAATGAGAGAAGGCAAAAAAAAATTTCAGGATATCTCGTTTAATTTTTTTAAAAATACATTTCTCCTCTCATTAGTAATGGAAATTAATATAAACGTTGTGATAAAAAACTAATAAAGGAAACTATTAATGTGATCGTTATCATTTTAATGTGATTGGTAATTGTCGAAGAAATATCAAAATTTCACGATATGTTTGGGAGGTGAAATAATAAAAAGATTATATTTTTTTTGTGAGATCTAAAAAGATCATTCCTTCCAAATTGGCATAAAATGAGAGAAGACCTAAGAAATTTCAGGATGTCTCGTTTAATTTTATTAAAAATACATATCTCCTCTCATTAATAATGGAAATTATAATCAACGTTGTGATAAAAAAAACTAATAAAGGAAACTATTAATGTGATTGTTATCTTTTTAATGTGATTGGTAATTGTCGTAGAAATATCAAAATTTCAAGATATGTTTGGGAGGTGAAATAATAAAAAGATTATATTTTTTTTGTGACATTTAAAAAGATCATTCCCTTCCAAATTGGCATAAACTGAGAGAAGACCTAAAAAAATTTCAGGATACATATCTCGTTTAATTTTATTGAAAATACATGTCTCCTCTCATTAATAATGGAAATTATTATAAACATTGTGATAAAAAACTAATCAAGGAAACTATTGATGTGATTGTTATCTTTTTAATGTGATTGGTAATTGTCGTAGCAATATCAAAATTTCATGATATGTTTCGGAGGTGAAATAATAAAAAGATTATTTTTTTTTGTGAGATCTAAAAAGATCACTCCCTTCCAAATTGGCATAAAATGAGAGAAGACCTAAAAAAATTTCAGGATACATATCTCGTTTAATTTTTTTAAAAATACATATCTCCTCTCATTAATAATGGAAATTATAATCAACGTTGTGATAAAAAAACTAATAAAGGAAACTATTGATGTGATTGTTATCTTTTTAATGTGATTGGTAATTGTCGTAGAAATATCAAAATTTCACGCTATGTTTGGGAGGTGAAATAATAAAAATATTATAATTTTTTTTGTGAGATCTAAAAAGATCATTCCCTTCCAAATAGGCATAAAATGAGAGTAGACCTAAAAAAGTTTCAGCACACATAAATCGTTTAATTTTATTAAAAATACATATCTCCTCTCATTAATAATGGAAGTTATTATAAACTTGTTGCTAAAAAGCTAATAAAGGAAACTATTAATGTGATTGTTATCTTTTTAATGTGATTGGCAATTGTCGTAGCAATATCAAAATTTCATGATATGTTTCGGAGGTGAAATAATAAAAAGATTATTTTTTTTTGTGAGATCTTAAAAGATCGTTCCCTTCCAAATTGGCATAAAATGAGAGAAGACCTAAAAAAATTTCAGGATACATATCTCGTTTAATTTTATTAAAAATACATATCTCCTCTCATTAATAATGGAAATTATAATCAACGTTGTGATAAAAAAACTAATAAAGGAAACTATTGATGTGATTGTTATCTTTTTAATGTGATTGGTAATTGTCGTAGAAATATCAAAATTTCACGCTATGTTTGGGAGGTGAAATAATAAAAATATTATAATTTTTTTTGTGAGATCTAAAAAGATCATTCCCTTCCAAATAGGCATAAAATGAGAGTAGACCTAAAAAAGTTTCAGGACACATAAATCGTTTAATTTTATTAAAAATACATATCTCCTCTCATTAATAATGGAAGTTATTATAAACTTGTTGCTAAAAAACTAATAAAGGAAACTATTAATGTGATTGTTATCTTTTTAATGTGATTGGTAATTGTCGTAGCAATATCAAAATTTCATGATATGTTTCGGAGGTGAAATAATAAAAAGATTATTTTTTTTGTGAGATCTTAAAAGATCACTCCCTTCCAAATTGGCATAAAATGAGAGAAGACCTAAAAAAATTTCAGGATACATATCTCGTTTAATTTTTTTAAAAATACATATCTCCTCTCATTAATAATGGAAATTATAATAAACGTTGTGATAAAAAACTAATAAAGGAAACTATTAATGTGATTGTTATCTTTGTAATGTGATTGGTAATTGTCGTAGAAATATCAAAATTTCACGATACATTTCGGAGGTGAAATAATAAAAAGATTATATTTTTTTTTGTGAGATCTAAAAGGATCATTCCCTTCCAAATTGGCATAAAATGAGAGAAGACCTAAAACAATTTCAGGATATCTCATTTAATTTTATTAAAAATACATATCTCCTCTCATTAATAATGGAAATTATTATAAACGTTGGGGTAAAAAACTAATAAAGGAAACTATTAATGTGATTGTTATCTTTTTAATGTGATTGGTAATTGTCGTAGAAATATCAAAATTTCACGATATGTTTCGGAGGTGAAATAATAAAAAGATTATATTTTTTTTGTGAGATCTAAAAAGATCACTCCCTTCCAAATTGGCATAAAATGAGAGAAGGCAAAAAAAAATTTCAGGATATCTCGTTTAATTTTTTTAAAAATACATTTCTCCTCTCATTAGTAATGGAAATTAATATAAACGTTGTGATAAAAAACTAATAAAGGAAACTATTAATGTGATCGTTATCATTTTAATGTGATTGGTAATTGTCGAAGAAATATCAAAATTTCACGATATGTTTGGGAGGTGAAATAATAAAAAGATTATATTTTTTTTGTGAGATCTAAAAAGATCATTCCTTCCAAATTGGCATAAAATGAGAGAAGACCTAAGAAATTTCAGGATGTCTCGTTTAATTTTATTAAAAATACATATCTCCTCTCATTAATAATGGAAATTATAATCAACGTTGTGATAAAAAAAACTAATAAAGGAAACTATTAATGTGATTGTTATCTTTTTAATGTGATTGGTAATTGTCGTAGAAATATCAAAATTTCAAGATATGTTTGGGAGGTGAAATAATAAAAAGATTATATTTTTTTTGTGACATTTAAAAAGATCATTCCCTTCCAAATTGGCATAAACTGAGAGAAGACCTAAAAAAATTTCAGGATACATATCTCGTTTAATTTTATTGAAAATACATGTCTCCTCTCATTAATAATGGAAATTATTATAAACATTGTGATAAAAAACTAATCAAGGAAACTATTGATGTGATTGTTATCTTTTTAATGTGATTGGTAATTGTCGTAGCAATATCAAAATTTCATGATATGTTTCGGAGGTGAAATAATAAAAAGATTATTTTTTTTTGTGAGATCTAAAAAGATCACTCCCTTCCAAATTGGCATAAAATGAGAGAACACCTAAAAAAATTTCAGGATACATATCTCGTTTAATTTTTTTAAAAATACATATCTCCTCTCATTAATAATGGAAATTATAATCAACGTTGTGATAAAAAAACTAATAAAGGAAACTATTGATGTGATTGTTATCTTTTTAATGTGATTGGTAATTGTCGTAGAAATATCAAAATTTCACGCTATGTTTGGGAGGTGAAATAATAAAAATATTATAATTTTTTTTGTGAGATCTAAAAAGATCATTCCCTTCCAAATAGGCATAAAATGAGAGTAGACCTAAAAAAGTTTCAGCACACATAAATCGTTTAATTTTATTAAAAATACATATCTCCTCTCATTAATAATGGAAGTTATTATAAACTTGTTGCTAAAAAGCTAATAAAGGAAACTATTAATGTGATTGTTATCTTTTTAATGTGATTGGCAATTGTCGTAGCAATATCAAAATTTCATGATATGTTTCGGAGGTGAAATAATAAAAAGATTATTTTTTTTTGTGAGATCTTAAAAGATCGTTCCCTTCCAAATTGGCATAAAATGAGAGAAGACCTAAAAAAATTTCAGGATACATATCTCGTTTAATTTTATTAAAAATACATATCTCCTCTCATTAATAATGGAAATTATAATCAACGTTGTGATAAAAAAACTAATAAAGGAAACTATTGATGTGATTGTTATCTTTTTAATGTGATTGGTAATTGTCGTAGAAATATCAAAATTTCACGCTATGTTTGGGAGGTGAAATAATAAAAATATTATAATTTTTTTTGTGAGATCTAAAAAGATCATTCCCTTCCAAATAGGCATAAAATGAGAGTAGACCTAAAAAAGTTTCAGGACACATAAATCGTTTAATTTTATTAAAAATACATATCTCCTCTCATTAATAATGGAAGTTATTATAAACTTGTTGCTAAAAAACTAATAAAGGAAACTATTAATGTGATTGTTATCTTTTTAATGTGATTGGTAATTGTCGTAGCAATATCAAAATTTCATGATATGTTTCGGAGGTGAAATAATAAAAAGATTATTTTTTTTTGTGAGATCTTAAAAGATCACTCCCTTCCAAATTGGCATAAAATGAGAGAAGACCTAAAAAAATTTCAGGATACATATCTCGTTTAATTTTTTTAAAAATACATATCTCCTCTCATTAATAATGGAAATTATAATAAACGTTGTGATAAAAAACTAATAAAGGAAACTATTAATGTGATTGTTATCTTTGTAATGTGATTGGTAATTGTCGTAGAAATATCAAAATTTCACGATACATTTCGGAGGTGAAATAATAAAAAGATTATATTTTTTTTTGTGAGATCTAAAAGGATCATTCCCTTCCAAATTGGCATAAAATGAGAGAAGACCTAAAACAATTTCAGGATATCTCATTTAATTTTATTAAAAATACATATCTCCTCTCATTAATAATGGAAATTATTATAAACGTTGGGGTAAAAAACTAATAAAGGAAACTATTAATGTGATTGTTATCTTTTTAATGTGATTGGTAATTGTCGTAGAAATATCAAAATTTCACGATATGTTTCGGAGGTGAAATAATAAAAAGATTATATTTTTTTTGTGAGATCTAAAAAGATCACTCCCTTCCAAATTGGCATAAAATGAGAGAAGGCAAAAAAAAATTTCAGGATATCTCGTTTAATTTTTTTAAAAATACATTTCTCCTCTCATTAGTAATGGAAATTAATATAAACGTTGTGATAAAAAACTAATAAAGGAAACTATTAATGTGATCGTTATCATTTTAATGTGATTGGTAATTGTCGAAGAAATATCAAAATTTCACGATATGTTTGGGAGGTGAAATAATAAAAAGATTATATTTTTTTTTGTGAGATCTAAAAAGATCATTCCTTCCAAATTGGCATAAAATGAGAGAAGACCTAAGAAATTTCAGGATGTCTCGTTTAATTTTATTAAAAATACATATCTCCTCTCATTAATAATGGAAATTATAATCAACGTTGTGATAAAAAAAACTAATAAAGGAAACTATTAATGTGATTGTTATCTTTTTAATGTGATTGGTAATTGTCGTAGAAATATCAAAATTTCAAGATATGTTTGGGAGGTGAAATAATAAAAAGATTATATTTTTTTTGTGACATTTAAAAAGATCATTCCCTTCCAAATTGGCATAAACTGAGAGAAGACCTAAAAAAATTTCAGGATACATATCTCGTTTAATTTTATTGAAAATACATGTCTCCTCTCATTAATAATGGAAATTATTATAAACATTGTGATAAAAAACTAATCAAGGAAACTATTAATGTGATTGTTATCTTTTTAATGTGATTGGTAATTGTCGTAGCAATATCAAAATTTCATGATATGTTTCGGAGGTGAAATAATAAAAAGATTATTTTTTTTTGTGAGATCTAAAAAGATCACTCCCTTCCAAATTGGCATAAAATGAGAGAACACCTAAAAAAATTTCAGGATACATATCTCGTTTAATTTTTTTAAAAATACATATCTCCTCTCATTAATAATGGAAATTATAATCAACGTTGTGATAAAAAAACTAATAAAGGAAACTATTGATGTGATTGTTATCTTTTTAATGTGATTGGTAATTATCGTAGAAATATCAAAATTTCACGATATGTTTGGGAGGTGAAATATGTAACCCCTTTTTTTTTTTTTTTTTTTTTTTTTTAATTACTTAATTTCTATATAAAATCCATAAACACGAAATTTTACAAATAAAATAAATACGTTACATTAAGTTTAAAGTTTGTCTTTATAATTTACATTATTAAAATTTACAGAAAATACTATTACAAAATTATTTCTAATTAATACAAAAGTATCTAAAGCCAAAAACCCCTATTCCTATAGCTCTGGAGTATGTCTGCATCTGTGACTTCTAATTAATCCTCCAAATACCTGCAATCACACTCCCCTAGAATCTGGGGACAGCATTACCGGATCAGGCATTTAATTTCTCATACAATAAAACAATTTCAAACAAATACATATCATAACAAATTAGTTTGTAACACACATAATTTAATGCAGTATGATTTATGCAAATGCAGTTTTGACTCAAAATCATTTTTGACTCTGCTCCATGGAGACTTCCCCTTTGAGTGTTTAGTAAGTAACTGGCCTACCATTACGTACTGTAATTCAGCTATCAGCCCCTACTAAACGCGAATAAGCTAAACAGAATTAGGAGATCAGGATACCCAGGAAGGCTACCACGACCGCAACTCAGTCCAGTTTCCAGCCACATGTGGAATTGCCAATATCCCTCACCCCACAGACTATATAATCACAGATTATACGGTCCTGTCTAACAAATTCTACTCACCCCAAAATCCTTTCTCAATCATTTGCATTTCACATGACTACCGTAATCTCGGTTAGTCAACAATTCATTTCTCAATCAGTTTCATTTCACATGACTACCGCAGTCCCGGTTAGTCAACATAATTGTTTCTCATTTGATACTTTTATAAATCCCCCAAAAAGACTCATGCTAATGAATTTTGTTCATGATCACAATCAAATAAATAATTTGTACACATTAACATACAAGGATACAAAAATTTAAGCAATTTACATTATAACATTAGTATTTTTAATAATTTCCGAAAATGCCCTCAATCTTTTTCCAAAATACCCAATGTGTCCCTACATGTAAAATGACCATTTTGCCCTTGTTTTTAAAAAAAAATTCCACATAATATCCCTTGCATTTAGGGCTGGCCGAATGGTCTACAAGCCATTCTCAACAATTCTTCCAAAGCTACAAACTCCAATTCCAACCAAAATTCAATCAAATCACAAATTAAATCAAAATTCAACAAACCAAATTTCAACCATTACAACACCTTAAAAATTCAATCAAACATCATTCCAATCCATGAATTTCAATCACAAGCATCAAAAACACAAAACCCCTAAATCAATTTCAAGTTTTCATGATTCTAGGTCAAAATTTTAATCTAACCCTACAACATGTTTTCTTCTAATTCCAAGGGTTCTAATTGAAATTAAATGCCTAGATCCTTACCTTAGACTCTTTAATTGAAGAAAAAGCCTTGAATTCCTTTCTCCCTCACTCCTTGGTCTTGTAGGAATTTTTTTGAGATTTTCTCCAATTTCTTTCTCTACTAGCCGAATTATGTGAGGTAGGGTG
The DNA here is from genome assembly GCA_026413185.1 of Pueraria montana var. lobata. Lineage (NCBI taxonomy): Eukaryota > Viridiplantae > Streptophyta > Magnoliopsida > Fabales > Fabaceae > Pueraria > Pueraria montana. Next base: position 8,930,094 of record CM048649.1, read on the forward strand.
AAGTTTGGATGGTTTGATTTCTTAATTTGGGATGAGATGATGGGTTTAAGATGTAAAGAAAATTGAAACTGCAGCTGCTGGCTTTGGAGACTCACGGTTCTGTTTTGGGAAAAATACTAGCTTTTGTGACTTTTTGTTTTGTGTTGATTTCTTAAGCTTTAATTAAAAATTTTCTCTACCATATTTAATAAAAGCCTCACGTCCAGCTGCAGTTAGTGGGGCAGCCAAATGGCCAGACTTCTCAGCACACTTGGATGTGCCAAATGGGTGCCTTAGGTGACTAGCCAACTTGCTTCCTCAAAAGTCAAAATTCTAGAATTTTGTAGATTTTTCTTCACTCAATTTTTTTTTTTTTTTCACACGTACAGCTGCTGTTGCTGCTGCCTTGTTCCAATAGCAGCCAATTTGGACAAAAATCACAATCTGCAGCCCTTTGGACATCCAAATTAGTTCCCAACGTTGGGTGCTAATACCTTGGTCAATGGGTCAAAAATTGTAGGCTAGTTTAGAGTTTTCTAGATTATTTTTAGGGTTTTAATTATCTTACAAACTAATTAGAATTTAAAGAAAATAACACCACCATTGGATTCCTCACTATCAAAAACCTTGGGGTAGTGTCTTACTTATCTCTTAATCCAAGCCTAATTAGCTTAATTTAGTGACATTAGAAAAGCCTAAGTTGTCACTTTTTGATTGGTTAAGGTTCTAAATTAAAATTTTCCTGGTTAAACATTTTTAATAATTATTCTAAGTATATTACAATTATTAGATAATTCTATAGATGCCCTACAAATTTTCTCTAAATTTTCTGTCTTAGAATTTTACCGTAATAATTTCTCAAAGTTCTAACTTTTAGAAAATCTTAACAATTATGAATAAGCATTTTAATTCTTTATCTGTATATATTTTTAATCTATATTCTATTACCTTTCTTTTAAGTTATAATTGAGTTCAAAATTCTATACTTGAAAATTTATCCTGGACAGCTGTCTGACATAGCAGTCCCGTCAACTATCAATTTTAGCAAAAACAAAGACATTTGTAAATTCAGAAAATTCTTCTGAGTAGAACTGTATTAATTTCATTAAGAAAATATGTTCATAAAGTTTCTATAAAATACAGTGCTAATGTGTTCATAATGTACATATATAAGTGCGTACAAATAGTAAAATGAGGATGTTACAAAATAATAAAAATATTATAATTTTTTTTGTGAGATCTAAAAAGATCATTCCCTTCCAAATAGGCATAAAATGAGAGTAGACCTAAAAAAGTTTCAGGACACATAAATCGTTTAATTTTATTAAAAATACATATCTCCTCTCATTAATAATGGAAGTTATTATAAACTTGTTGCTAAAAAACTAATAAAGGAAACTATTAATGTGATTGTTATCTTTTTAATGTGATTGGTAATTGTCGTAGCAATATCAAAATTTCATGATATGTTTCGGAGGTGAAATAATAAAAAGATTATTTTTTTTTGTGAGATCTAAAAAGATCACTCCCTTCCAAATTGGCATAAAATGAGAGAAGACCTAAAAAAATTTCAGGATACATATCTCGTTTAATTTTTTTAAAAATACATATCTCCTCTCATTAATAATGGAAATTATAATAAACGTTGTGATAAAAAACTAATAAAGGAAACTATTAATGTGATTGTTATCTTTGTAATGTGATTGGTAATTGTCGTAGAAATATCAAAATTTCACGATACATTTCGGAGGTGAAATAATAAAAAGATTATATTTTTTTTTGTGAGATCTAAAAGGATCATTCCCTTCCAAATTGGCATAAAATGAGAGAAGACCTAAAACAATTTCAGGATATCTCATTTAATTTTATTAAAAATACATATCTCCTCTCATTAATAATGGAAATTATTATAAACGTTGGGGTAAAAAACTAATAAAGGAAACTATTAATGTGATTGTTATCTTTTTAATGTGATTGGTAATTGTCGTAGAAATATCAAAATTTCACGATATGTTTCGGAGGTGAAATAATAAAAAGATTATATTTTTTTTGTGAGATCTAAAAAGATCACTCCCTTCCAAATTGGCATAAAATGAGAGAAGGCAAAAAAAAATTTCAGGATATCTCGTTTAATTTTTTTAAAAATACATTTCTCCTCTCATTAGTAATGGAAATTAATATAAACGTTGTGATAAAAAACTAATAAAGGAAACTATTAATGTGATCGTTATCATTTTAATGTGATTGGTAATTGTCGAAGAAATATCAAAATTTCACGATATGTTTGGGAGGTGAAATAATAAAAAGATTATATTTTTTTTTGTGAGATCTAAAAAGATCATTCCTTCCAAATTGGCATAAAATGAGAGAAGACCTAAGAAATTTCAGGATGTCTCGTTTAATTTTATTAAAAATACATATCTCCTCTCATTAATAATGGAAATTATAATCAACGTTGTGATAAAAAAAACTAATAAAGGAAACTATTAATGTGATTGTTATCTTTTTAATGTGATTGGTAATTGTCGTAGAAATATCAAAATTTCAAGATATGTTTGGGAGGTGAAATAATAAAAAGATTATATTTTTTTTGTGACATTTAAAAAGATCATTCCCTTCCAAATTGGCATAAACTGAGAGAAGACCTAAAAAAATTTCAGGATACATATCTCGTTTAATTTTATTGAAAATACATGTCTCCTCTCATTAATAATGGAAATTATTATAAACATTGTGATAAAAAACTAATCAAGGAAACTATTAATGTGATTGTTATCTTTTTAATGTGATTGGTAATTGTCGTAGCAATATCAAAATTTCATGATATGTTTCGGAGGTGAAATAATAAAAAGATTATTTTTTTTTGTGAGATCTAAAAAGATCACTCCCTTCCAAATTGGCATGAAATGAGAGAACACCTAAAAAAATTTCAGGATACATATCTCGTTTAATTTTTTTAAAAATACATATCTCCTCTCATTAATAATGGAAATTATAATCAACGTTGTGATAAAAAAACTAATAAAGGAAACTATTGATGTGATTGTTATCTTTTTAATGTGATTGGTAATTATCATAGAAATATCAAAATTTCACGATATGTTTGGGAGGTGAAATAATAAAAATATTATAATTTTTTTTGTGAGATCTAAAAAGATCATTCCCTTCCAAATAGGCATAAAATGAGAGTAGACCTAAAAAAGTTTCAGGACACATAAATCGTTTAATTTTATTAAAAATACATATCTCCTCTCATTAATAATGGAAGTTATTATAAACTTGTTGCTAAAAAACTAATAAAGGAAACTATTAATGTGATTGTTATCTTTTTAATGTGATTGGTAATTGTCGTAGCAATATCAAAATTTCATGATATGTTTCGGAGGTGAAATAATAAAAAGATTATTTTTTTTTGTGAGATCTAAAAAGATCACTCCCTTCCAAATTGGCATAAAATGAGAGAAGACCTAAAAAAATTTCAGGATACATATCTCGTTTAATTTTTTTAAAAATACATATCTCCTCTCATTAATAATGGAAATTATAATAAACGTTGTGATAAAAAACTAATAAAGGAAACTATTAATGTGATTGTTATCTTTGTAATGTGATTGGTAATTGTCGTAGAAATATCAAAATTTCACGATACATTTCGGAGGTGAAATAATAAAAAGATTATATTTTTTTTTGTGAGATCTAAAAGGATCATTCCCTTCCAAATTGGCATAAAATGAGAGAAGACCTAAAACAATTTCAGGATATCTCATTTAATTTTATTAAAAATACATATCTCCTCTCATTAATAATGGAAATTATTATAAACGTTGGGGTAAAAAACTAATAAAGGAAACTATTAATGTGATTGTTATCTTTTTAATGTGATTGGTAATTGTCGTAGAAATATCAAAATTTCACGATATGTTTCGGAGGTGAAATAATAAAAAGATTATATTTTTTTTGTGAGATCTAAAAAGATCACTCCTTTCCAAATTGACATAAAATGAGAGAAGGCAAAAAAAAAATTCAGGATATCTCGTTTAATTTTTTAAAAAATACATTTCTCCTCTCATTAGTAATGGAAATTAATATAAACGTTGTGATAAAAAACTAATAAAGGAAACTATTAACGTGATCGTTATCATTTTAATGTGATTGGTAATTGTCGAAGAAATATCAAAATTTCACGATATGTTTGGGAGGTGAAATAATAAAAAGATTATATTTTTTTTTGTGAGATCTAAAAAGATCATTCCTTCCAAATTGGCATAAAATGAGAGAAGACCTAAGAAATTTCAGGATGTCTCGTTTAATTTTATTAAAAATACATATCTCCTCTCATTAATAATGGAAATTATAATCAACGTTGTGAAAAAAAAAACTAATAAAGGAAACTATTAATGTGATTGTTATCTTTTTAATGTGATTGGTAATTGTCGTAGAAATATCAAAATTTCAAGATATGTTTGGAAGGTGAAATAATAAAAAGATTACATTTTTTTTGTGACATTTAAAAAGATCATTCCCTTCCAAATTGGCATAAACTGAGAGAAGACCTCAAAAAATTTCAGGATACATATCTCGTTTAATTTTATTAAAAATTCATATCTCCTCTAATTAATAATGGAAATTATTATAAACGTTGTGATACAAAACTAATAAAGGAAACTATTGATGTAATTGTTATCTTTTTAACGTGATTGGCAATTGACGTACAAATATCAAAATGTCAAGATATGTTTTGGAGGTGAAATAATAAAAAGATTATAAATTTTTTTGTGAGATGTAAAAAGATCATTCCCTTCCAAATTGGCATAAAATGAGAGTAGACCTAAAAAAATTTCAGGATACATACATCGTTTAATTTTATTAAAAATACATATCTCCTCTCTTTAATAATGGCAATTATTATAAACATTGTGACACTAATCTAATAAAGGAAACTATTGATGTGATTGTTATCTTTTTAATGTGATTGGTAATTGTCGTAGAAATATCAAAATTTCACGATATGTTATGGAGGTGAAATAATAAAAAGATTATAAATTTTTTTTTGAGATCTAAAAAGATCATTCCCTTCCAAAAATGGCATAAAATGAGAGAAGACCAAAAAAAATTTCAGGATACATATCTCGTTTAATTTTGTTAAAAATACATATCTCCTCTCATTAATAATGGAAATTATTATAAACGTTGTGATACAAAACTAATAAAGGAAACTATTGATGTAATTGTTATCTTTTTAACGTGATTGGCAATTGTCGTACAAATATCAAAATTTCAGGATATGTTTTGGAGGTGAAATAATAAAAAGATTATAATTTTTTTTTGTGAGATGTAAAAAGATCGTTCCCTTCGAAATTGGCATAAAATGAGAGAAGACCTAAAAAAATTTCAGGATACATATCTCGTTTAATTTTATTAAAAATTCATATCTCCTCTCTTTAATAATGGCAATTATTATAAACGTTGTGATACAAAACTAATAAAAGAAACTATTGATGTGATTGTTATCTTTTTAACGTGATTGGTAATTTCGTAGAAATATCCACATTTGACGATATGTTTGGGCGGTGAAATAATAAAAAGATTATAATTTTTTTTGTGAGATCTAAAAAGATCATTCCCTTCCAAATTGGCATAAAATGAGAGAAGACCTAAAAAAATTTCAAGATACATATCTCGTTTTATTTTGTTAAAAATACAAATCTCCTCTCATTAATAATGGAAATTATTATAAACGTTGTGATACAAAACTAATAAAGGAAACTATTGATGTGATTGTTATCTTTTTAATGAGATTGGTAATTGTCGTAGAAATATCAAAATTTCATGATATGTTTCGGAGGTGAAATAATAAAAAGATTATAATTTTTTTTGTGAGATGTAAAAAGATCATTCCTTTCGAAATTGGCATAAAATGAGAGAAGACCTAAAAAAATTTCAGGATACATACATCGTTTAATTTTATTAAAAATACATATCTCCTCTCATTAATAATGGAAATTATTATAAACGTTGTGACAAAAAACTAATAAAGGAAACTATTGATGTGATTGTTATCTTTTGAATGTGATTGGTAATTGTCGTAGAAATATCAAAATATCACGATATGTTACGGAGGTGAAATAATAAAAAGATTATAAATTTTTTATTGAGATCTAAAAAGATCATTCCCTTCCAAATTGGCATAAAATCAGAGAAGACCAAAAAAAATTTCAGGATACATATCTCGTTTAATATTGTTAAAAATACATATGTCCTCTCATTAATAATGGAAATTATTATAAACGTTGTGATACAATACTAATAAAGGATACTATTGATGTGATTGTTATCTTTTTAACGTGATTGGTAATTGTCGTAGAAATATCAACATTTAACGATATGTTTGGGAGGTGAAATAATAAAAAGATTATAATTTTTTTTTGTGAGATGTAAAAAGATCGTTCCCTTCGAAATTGGTAGAAAATGAGAGAAGACCTAAAAAAATTTCAGGATACATACATCGTTTAATTTTATTAAAAATACATATCTCCTCTCATTAATAATGGAAATTATTATAAACGTTGTGATACAAAACTAATAAAGGAAACTATTGATGTGATTGTTATCTTTTTAATGTGATTGGTAATTGTCGTAGAAATATCAAAATTTCACGATATGTTTGGGAGGTGAAATAATAAAAAGATTATAATTTTTTTTTTGAGATCTAAAAAGATCGTTCCCTTCCAAATTGGCCTAAAATGAGAGAAGACCAAAAAAAATTTCAGGATACATATCTCGTTTAATTTTGTTAAAAATACATATCTCCTCTCATTAATAATGGAAATTATTATAAACGTTGTGATACAAAACTAATAAAGGAAACTATTGATGTAATTGTTATCTTTTTAACGTGATTGGCAATTGTCGTACAAATATCAAAATGTCACGATATGTTTTGGAGGTGAAATAATAAAAAGATTATAATTTTTTTTTTTGAGATGTAAAATGATCATTCCCTTCCAAATTGGCATAAAATGAGAGAAGACCTAAAAAAATTTCAGGATACATACATCGTTTAATTTTATTTAAAATACATGTCTCCTCTCATTAATAATGGAAATTATTATAAACATTGTGATACAAAACTAATGAAGGAAACTATTGATGTGATTGTTATCTTTTCAATGTGATTGGTAATTGTCGTAGAACTATCAAAATTTCACGATATGTTTGGGAGGTGAAATAATAAAAAGATTATAATTTTTTTTGAGATCTAAAAAGATCATTCCCTTCCAAATTGGCATAAAATGAGAGAAGACCAAAAAAAATTTCAGGATACATATATCGTTTAATTTTATTAAAAATTCATATCTCCTCTAATTAATAATGGAAATTATTATAAACGTTGTGATACAAAACTAATAAAGGAAACTATTGATGTGATTGTTATCTTTTTAACGTGATTGGTAATTGTCGTGGAAATATCAACATTTGACGATATGTTTGGGAGGTGAAATAATAAAAAGAATATAATTTTTTTTTGTGAGATCTAAAAAGATCATTGCCTTCCAAATTGGCATAAAATGAGAGAAGAACTAAAAATATTTCAGGATACATATCTCGTTTAATTTTATTAAAAATTCATATGTCCTCTCTTTAATAATGGAAATTATTATAAACGTTGTGATACAAAACGAATAAAGGAAACTATTGATGTGATTGTTATCTTTTTAACGTGATTGGTAATTGTCGTAGAAATATCAACATTTAACGATATGTTTGGGAGGTGAAATAATAAAAAGATTATAATTTTTTTTGTGAGATCTAAATATATCATTCCCTTCCAAATTGGCATAAAATGAGAGAAGACCTAAAAAAATTCAGGATACATATCTCGTTTAATTTTATTAAAAATTCATATCTCCTCTCATTAATAATGGAAATTATTATAAATGTTGTGATACAAAACTAATAAAGCAAACTATTGATGTGATTGTTCTCTTTTTAACGTGATTGGTAATTGTCGTAGAAATATCAAAATTTCACGATATGTTTTGGAGGTGAAATAATAAAAAGATTATATTTTTTTTGTGAGATGTAAAAAGATCATTCCCTTCCAAATTGGCATAAAATGAGAGAAGACCAAAAAAAATTTCAGGATACATATCTCGTTTAATTTTATTAAAAATTCATATCTCCTCTCTTTAATAATGGAAATTATTATAAACGTTGTGATACAATACTAATAAAGGATACTATTGATGTGATTGTTATCTTTTTAACGTGATTGGTAATTGTCGTAGAAATATCAACATTTGACGATATCTTTGGGAGGTGAAATAATAAAAAGATTATAATGTTTTTTTGTGAGATCTAAAAAGATCATTCCCTTCCAAATTGGCATAAAATGGGAGAAGACCTAAAAAAATTTCAGGATACATATCTCGTTTAATTTTATTAAAAATTCATATCTCCTCTCTTTAATAATGGAAATTATTATAAACATTGTGATACAAAACTAATAAAGGAAACTATTGATGTGATTGTTATCTTTTTAACGTGATTGGTAATTGTCGTAGAAATATCAACATTTGACGATATGTTTGGGAGGTGAAATAATAAAAAGATTATAATTTTTTTTTTGTGAGATCTAAAAAGATCATTCCCTTCCAAATTGGCATAAAATGATACAAGACCTAAGAAAATTTCAAGATACATATCTCGTTTAATTTTATTAAAAATTCATATCTCCTCTCTTTAATAAGGGAAATTATTATAAATGTTGTGATACAAAACTAATAAAGGAAACTATTGATGTCATTGTTATCTTTTTAACGTGATTGGTAATTGTCGTAGAAATGTCCACATTTGACGATATGTTTGGGAGGTGAAATAATAAAAAGATTATAATTTTTTTTGTGAGATCTAAAAAGATCATTCCCTTCCAAAATGGCATAAAATGAGAGAAGACCTAAAAAAATTTCAGGATACATATCTCGTTTAATTTTATTAAAAATTCATATCTCCTCTCATTAATAATGGAAATTATTATAAACGTTATGATAAAAAACTAATAAAGGACACTATTAATGTGATTGTTATCTTTTTAATGTGATTGGTAATTGTCGTAGAAATATAAAAATTTCACGATATTTTGGGAGGTGAAATAATAAAAAGATTATCATTTTTTTTTGTGAGATCTAAAAAGATCATTCCCTTCCAAATTGGCATAAAATGAGAGAAGACCTAAAAAAATTTCAGGATATCTCGTTTAATTTTATTAAAAATACATATCTACTCTCATTAATAATGGAAATTATTATAAACGTTGTGATATAAAACTAATAAAGGAAACTATTAATGTGATTGTTATCTTTTTAATGTGATTGGTAATTGTTGTAGAAATATAAAAATTTCACAATATGTTTGGGAGGTGAAATAATAAAAAGATTATAATTTTTTTATGTGAGATCTAAAAAGATCATTCCCTTCCAAATTGGCATAAAATGAGAGAAGACCTAAAAAAATTTCAGGATATCTCGTTTAATTATATTAAAAATACATATCTACTCTCATTAATAATGGAAATTATTATAAATGTTATGATAAAAACTAATAAAGGAAACTATTAATGTGAGTGTTATCTTTTTAATGTGATTGGTAATTGACGTAGAAATATCAAAATTTCACGATATGTTTGGGAGGTGAAATAATAAAAAGATTATAATTTTTTTTGTGAGATCTAAAAAGATCATTCCCTTCCAAATTGGCATAAAATGAGAGGAGACCTAAAAAAATTTCAGGATGCATGTCTCGTTTAATTTTATTAAAAATTCATGTCTCCTCTCTTTAATAATGGAAATTATTATAAACGTTGTGATACAAAACTAATAAAGGAAACTATTGATGTGATTGTTATCTTTTTAATGTGATTGGTAATTGTCGTAGAAATATCAAAATTTCACGATATGTTTGGGAGGTGAAATAATAAAAATATTATAATTTTTTTTGTGAGATCTAAAAAGATCATTCCCTTCCAAATAGGCATAAAATGAGAGTAGACCTAAAAAAGTTTCAGGACACATAAATCGTTTAATTTTATTAAAAATACATATCTCCTCTCATTAATAATGGAAGTTATTATAAACTTGTTGCTAAAAAACTAATAAAGGAAACTATTAATGTGATTGTTATTTTTTAATGTGATTGGTAATTGTCGTAGAAATATCAAAATTTCACGATATGTTTGGGAGGTGAAATAATAAAAAGATTATAATTTTTTTTTTCTGAGATCTAAAAAGATCATTCCCTTCCAAATTGGCATAAAATGATAGAAGACCTAAAAAAATTTCAGGATATCTCGTTTAATTATATTAAAAATACATATCTGCTCTCATTAATAATGGAAATTATTATAAATGTTATGTTAAAAATCTAATAAAGGAAACTGTTAATGTGATTGTTATCTTTTTAATGTAATTGGTAATTGTTGTAGAAATATCAAAATTTCACGATATGTTTGGGACGTGAAATAATAAAAAGATTATAATTTTTTTTTGTGAGATCTAAAAAGATCATTCCCTTCCAAATTGGCATAAAATGAGAGAAGACCTAAAAAAATTTCAGGATACATACATCGTTTAATTTTATTAAAAATACATATCTTCTCTCGTTAATAATGGAAATTATTATAAACGTCTTGATAAAAAACTAATAAAGGAAACTATTAATGTGATTGTTATCTTTTTAATGTTATTGGTAATTGTCGTAGAAATATCAAAATTTCACGATATGTTTAGGAGGTGAAATAATAAAAAGATTATAATTTTTTTTGTGAGATCTAAAAAGATCATTCCCTTCCAAATTGGCATAAAATGATAGAAGACCTAAGAAAATTTCAGGATACATATCTCGTTGAATTTTATTAAAAATTCATATCTCCTCTCTTTAATAATGGAAATTATTATAAATGTTGTGATACAAAACTAATAAAGGAAACTATTGATGTGATTGTTATCTTTTTAACGTGATTGGTAATTGTCGTAGAAATGTCCACATTTGACGATATGTTTGGGAGGTGAAATAATAAAAAGATTATAATTTTTTTTGTGAGATCTAAAGAGATCATTCCCTTCCAAATTGGCATAAAATGAGAGAAGACCTAAAAAAATTTCAGGATACATATCTCATTTAATTTTATTAAAAATACATATCTCGTCTCATTAATAATGGAAATTATTATAAACGTGTTGATAAAAAACTAACAAGGGAAACTGTTAATGTGATTGTTATCTTTTTAATGTGATTGGTAATTGTCGTAGAAATATCAAAATTTCGCAATATGTTTTGGAGGTTAAATAATAAAAAGACTATATTTTTTTTTGCGATCTAAATAGATCATTCCCTTCCAAATTGGCATAAAATGAGAGAAGACCTAAAAAAATTTCAGGATATCTCGTTTAATTTTATTAAAAATACATATCTCCTCTCATTAATAATGGAAAATATTATAAACGTTGTGATAAAAAACTAATAAAGGAAACTATTAATGTGATTGTTAATTTTTTTAATGTGATTGGTAATTATCATAGAAATATCAAAATTTCACGATATGTTTGGGAGGTGAAATAATAAAAAGATTATAATTGTTTTTGTGAGATCTAAAAAGATCATTCCCTTCCAAATTTGCATAAAATGAGAGAAGACCTAAAAAAATTTCAGGATACATACATCATTTAATTTTATTAAATATACATATCTCCTCTCATTAATAATGGAAATTATTATAAACGTGTTGATAAAAAACTAATAAAGAAAACTATTAATGTCATTGTTATCTTTTTAATGTTATTGGTAATTGTCGTAGAAATATCAAAATTTCACGATATGTTTGGGAGGTGAAATAATAAAAAGATTATAATTTTTTTTTGTGAGATCTAAAAAGATCATTCCCTTCCAAATAGGCATAAAATGAGAGTAGACCTAAAAAAGTTTCAGGACACATAAATCGTTTAATTTTATTAAAAATACATATCTCCTCTCATTAATAATGGAAATTATTATAAACTTGTTGCTAAAAAACTAATAAAGGAAACTATTAATGTGATTGTTATCTTTTTAATGTGATTGGTAATTGTTGTAGAAATATCAAAATTTCACGATATGTTTGGGAGGTGAAATAATAAAAAGATTATAATTTTTTTTTGTGAGATCTAAAAAGATCATTCCCTTCCAAATTGGCATAAAATGATAGAAGACCTAAGAAAATTTCAGGATACATATCTCGTTGAATTTTATTAAAAATTCATACCTCCTCTCATTAATAATGAAAATTATTATAAACTTGTTGCTAAAAAACTAATAAAGGAAACTATTAATGTGATTGTTATTTTTTAATGTGATTGGTATTTGTCGTAGAAATATCAAAATTTCACGATATGTTTGGGAGGTGAAATAATAAAAAGATTATAATTTTTTTTTTGTGAGATCTAAAAAGATCATTCCCTTCCAAATTGGCATAAAACGATAGAAGACCTAAGAAAATTTCAGGATATATATCTCGTTGAATTTTATTAAAAATTCATATCTCCTCTCTTTAATAATGGAAATTATTATAAATGTTGTGATACAAAACTAATAAAGGAAACTATTAATGTGATTGTTATCTTTTTAATGTGATTGGTAATTTTTGTAGAAATATAAAAATTTCACAATATGTTTGGGAGGTGAAATAATAAAAAGATTATAATTTTTTTATGTGAGATCTAAAAAGATCATTCCCTTCCAAATTGGCATAAAATGAGAGAAGACCTAAAAAAATTTCAGGATATCTCGTTTAATTATATTAAAAATACATATCTACTCTCATTAATAATGGAAATTATTATAAATGTTATGATAAAAAACTAATAAAGGAAACTATTAATGTGATTGGTAATTGACGTAGAAATATAAAAATTTCACGATACGTTTGGGAGGTGAAATAATAAAAAGATTATAATTTTTTTTTGTGAGATCTAGAAAGAGCATTCCCTTCCAAATTGGCATAAAATGAGCGAAGACCTAAAAAAATTTCAGGATACATACATCGTTTAATTTTATTAAAAATACATATCTCCTCTCATTAATAATGGAAATTATTATAAACATGTTGATAAAAAACTAACAAAGGAAACTATTAATGTGATTGTTATCTTTTTAATGTGATTGGTAATTGTCGTAGAAATATCAAAATTTCATGATATGTTTGGGAGGTGAAATAATAAAAAGATTATAATTGTTTTTGTGAGATCTAAAAAGATCATTCCCTTCCAAATTTGCATAAAATGAGAGAAGACCTAAAAAAATTTCAGGATACATACATCGTTCAATTTTATTAAAAATACATATCTCCTCTCATTAATAATGGAAATTATTATAAACGTGTTGATAAAAAACTAATAAAGGAAACTATTAATGTGATTGTTATCTTTTTAATGTTATTGGTAATTCTCGTAGAAATATCAAAATTTCACGATATGCTTAGGAGGTGAAATAATAAAAAGATTATAATTTTTTTTGTGAGATCTAAAAAGATCATTCCCTTCCAAATAGGCATAAAATGAGAAAAGACCTAAAAAAATTTCAGGACACATACATCGTTTAATTTTATTAAAAATACATATCTCCTCTCATTAATAATGGAAATTATTATAAACGTGTTGCTAAAAAACTAACAAAGGAAACTATTAATGTTATTGTTATCTTTTTAATGTGATTGGTAATTGTCGTAGAAATATCAAAATTTCATGATATGTTTGGGAGGTGAAATAATAAAAAGATTATAATTTTTTTTGTGAGATCTAAAAAGATCATTCCCTTCCAAATTGGCATAAAATGAGAGAAGACCTAAAAAAATTTCAGTGTATCTCGTTATACATATCTACCCTCATTAATAATGGAAATTATTATAAACGTTGTGATAAACAACTAATAAAGGAAACTATTAATGTGATTATTATCTTTTTAATGTGATTCGTAATTGTCGTAGAAATATAAAAATTTCACGATATGTTTGGGAGGGGAAATAATAAAAAGATTATAATTTTTTTTTGTGAGATCTAAAAAGATCATTCCCTACCAAATTGGCATAAACTGAGAGAAGACCTAAAAAAATTTCAGGATATCTCGTTTAATTTTATTAAAAATTCATATCTACTCTCATTAATAATGGAAATTATTATAAACGTTATGATAAAAAACTAATAAAGGAAACTATTAATGTGATTGTTATCCTTTTAATGTGACTGGTAATTGTCGTAGAAATATCAAAATTTCACGATATGTTTGGGAGGTGAAATAATAAAAAGATTATAATTTTTTTTTGTGAGATCTAAAAAGATCATTCTCTTCCAAATTGGTATAAAATGAGCGAAGACCTAAAAAAATTTCAGGATATCTCGTTTAATTTTATTAAAAATAAATATCTACTCTCATTAATAATGGAAATTATTATAAACGTGTTGATAAAAAACTAACAAAGGAAACTATTAATGTGATTGTTATCTTTTTAATGTGATTGGTAATTGTCGTAGAAATATCAAAATTTCACGATATGTTTGGGAGGTGAAATAATAAAAAGATTATAATTTTTTTTGTGAGATCTAAAAAGATCATTCCCTTCGAAATTGGCATAAAATAATGTAAGACCTAAAAAAATTTCAGGATATCTCGTTTAATTTTATTAAAAATACATATCTGCTCTCATTAATAATGGAAATTATTATAAACGTTGCGATAAAAAACTAACATAGGAAACTATTAATGTGATTGGCAATTGTCGTAGAAATATCAAAATTTCACAATATGTTTGGGAGGTGAAATAATAAAAAGATTAAATTTTTTTTTGTGACATCTAAAAAGATCATTCCCTTCCAAATTGGCATAAAATGAGAGAAGACCTAAAAAAAATTCAGGATATCTCGTTTAATTTTATTAAAAATACATATCTCCTCTCATTAATAATGGAAATTATTATAAACGTTGTGATAAAAAACTAATAAAGGAAACTATTAATGTGATTGTTATCTTTTTAATGTGATTGGCAATTGTCGTAGAAATGTCAAAATTTCGCAATATGTTTGGGAGGTGAAATAATAAAAAGATTATATTTTTTTTTTTGAGATCTAAAAAGATCATTCACTTCCAAATTGGCATAAAATGAGAGAAGACCTAAAAAAATTTCAGGATATCTCGTTTAATTTTGTTAAAAATACATATCTCCTCTCATTAATAATGGAAATTATTATAAACGTTCTGATAAAAAACTAATAAAGGAAACTATTAATGTGATTGTTAATTATTTTAATGTGATTGGTAATTGTCATAGAAATATCAAAATTTCATGATATGTTTGGGAGGTAAAATAATAAACAGATTATAATTGTTTTTGTGAGATCTAAAAAGATCATTCCCTTCCAAATTTGCATAAAATGAGAGAAGACCTAAAAAAATTTCAGGATATCTCATTTAATTTTTTTTATAAATACAAATCTCCTCTCATTAATAAGGGAAATTATTATAAACGTTGTGATAAAAAACTAATAAAGGAAACTATTAATGTGATTGTTATGTTTTTAATGTGATTGGTAATTGTCGTAGTAATATCAAAATTTCACGATATGTTTGGGAGGTGAAATAATAAAAGATTATAATTTTTTTTTGTGAGATCTAAAAAGATCATTCCCTTCAAAATTGGCATAAAATGAGAGAAGACCTAAAAAAATTTCAGGATACATACATCGTTTAATTTTATTAAAAATACATATCTCCTCTCATTAATAATGGAAATTATTATAAACGTGTTGATAAAAAACTAATAAAGGAAACTATTAATGTGATTGTTATCTTTTTAATGTTATTGGTAATTCTCGTAGAAATATCAAAATTTCACGATATGCTTGGGAGTTGAAATAATAAAAAGATTATAATTTTTTTTTGTGACATCTAAAAAGATCATTCCCTTCCAAATAGGCATAAAATGAGAGAAGACGTAAAAAAATTTCAGGACACATACATCGTTTAATTTTATTAAAAATACATATCTCCTCTCATTAATAATGGAAATTATTATAAACGTGTTGCTAAAAAACTAACAAAGGAAACTATTAATGTGATTGTTATCTTTTTAATGTGATTGGTAATTGTCGTAGAAATATCAAAATTTCATGATATGTTTGGGAGGTGAAATAATAAAAAGATTATAATTTTTTTTGTGAGATCTAAAAAGATCATTCCCTTCCAAATTGGCATAAAATGAGAGAAGACCTAAAAAAATTTCAGTGTATCTCGTTATACATATCTACCCTCATTAATAATGGAAATTATTATAAACGTTGTGATAAACAACAAATAAAGGAAACTATTAATGTGATTATTATCTTTTTAATGTGATTGGTAATTGTCGTAGAAATATAAAAATTTCACGATATGTTTCGGAGGGGAAATAATAAAAAGATTATAATTTTTTTTTGTGAGATCTAAAAAGATCATTCCCTACCAAATTGGCATAAACTGAGAGAAGACCAAAAAAAATTTCAGGATATCTCGTTAAATTTTATTAAAAATTCATATCTACTCTCATTAATAATGGAAATTATTATAAACGTTATGATAAAAAACTAATAAAGGAAACTATTAATGTGATTGTTATCCTTTTAATGTGATTGGTAATTGTCGTAGAAATATCAAAATTTCACGATATGTTTGAGAGGTGAAATAATAAAAAGATTGTAATTTTTTTTTGTGAGATCTAAAAAGATCATTCTCTTCCAAATTGGCATAAAATGAGCGAAGACCTAAAAAAATGTCAGGATATCTCGTTTAATTTTATTAAAAATAAATATCTCCTCTCATTAATAATGGAAATTATTATAAACGTGTTGATAAAAAACTAACAAAGGAAACTATTAATGTGATTGTTATCTTTTTAATGTGATTGGTAATTGTCGTAGAAATATCAAAATTTCATGATATGTTTGGGAGGTGAAATAATAAAAAGATTATATATTTTTTTTGAGATCTAAAAAGATCATTCACTTCCAAATTGGCATAAAATGAGAGAAGACCTAAAAAAATTTCAGGATATCTCGTTTAATTTTATTAAAAATACATATCTCCTCTCATTAATAATGGAAATTATTATAAACGTGTTGCTAAAAAACTAACAAAGGAAACTATTAATGTGATTGTTATCTTTTTAATGTGATTGGTAATTGTCGTAGAAATATCAAAATTTCATGATATGTTTGGGAGGTGAAATAATAAATAGATTATAATTTTTTTTGTGAGATCTAAAAAGATCATTCCCTTCCAAATTTGCATAAAATGAGAGAAGACCTAAAAAAATTTCAGCGTATCTCGTTATACATATCTACCCTCATTAATAATGGAAATTATTATAAACGTTGTGATAAACAACTAATAAAGAAAACTATTAATGTGATTATTATCTTTTTAATGTGATTGGTAATTGTCGTAGAAATATAAAAATTTCACGATATGTTTGGGAGGGGAAATAATAAAAAGATTATAATTTTTTTTGTGAGATCTAAAAAGATCATTCCCTACCAAATTGGCATAAACTGAGAGAAGACCTAAAAAAATTTCAGGATATCTCGTTTAATTTTATTAAAAATACATATCTCCTCTGTAACCCCCCCTTTCATATAAAACATAATTTAACTATTTAATTTATTTTATATATTTATTTCAAAGTTCTTATATGTTCTATTACAATCCAAAATATGTTCTGTAATTTACATCATTAAAATTTATATAAACACTGCTACAAAATAATTCTAACTACTACAACATTATTGTCTACCCAAAATAGTCCCCATCCTATAGCTCTGGACCATGTCTGCATCTGTAACTTCTAATTAATCTTCCAAATACCTGCAATCACACTCCCCTAAAATCTGGGGACAGCATTACCGGATCAGGCATTTAATTTCTCATAGAATTAAAACAATTTCAAACAAATACATATCATAACAATTTAATTAGTTACACACATAATTAAATGCAGTATGATTTATGCAATGCAGTTTTTGACTCAAATTCATTTTGACCCTGCTCCATGGAGACTTCCCCTTTGAGTGTTTAGTAAGTAACTGGCCTACCATTACGTACAGCAATTCAGCCATCAGCCCCTACTAAACGCGAATAAACTAAATAGAATTAGGAGATCAGGATACCCGGAAGGCCACCACGGCAGCATCTCTGTCCAGATTACAGCCACATGTGGAATTGCCAATATCCCTCACCCCACAGACTATATAATCACAGACTATACAGTCCTGTCTAACTTACTCTGCTCACCCATTTCTCAGGACTATCATATTCTCTGTTCACAATCTCAATCATCTTTTCAAATACATGACTACCGCAGTCCGATCAGTCAACACAGTTCTCTGTTCATAATCTCAATCATATTTTCAAATACATGACTACTGCAGTCCGGTCAGTCAACACAGTTCTCTTTTCATAATCTCAATCATATTTTCAAATACATGACTACCGTAGTCCGGTCAGTCAACACAGTCCTGGAAATCAATTCCCCCATAAATACTCAGTTCTCATTTGAAATCTTTGTATTTTCCAAGAACTCAAGCTTATGCAATATGACAATGATGCTAATAAACAAATAATTAATATTAAGCAATCACATAAAAATTATAAAAATTCACTATTAGGTAAAGTTACTAATCTACCCTTAATCTTTTCTAAAATTCCATCTATGTCCTAAATTTTGAAATGACCAAATTACCCTTGCTCTTTTTCAAAAATTCCCATTTTGTCCCTACATGTAAAATGACCATTTTGTCCCTACATGTAAAATGACCATTTTGCCCTTGATTTTACAAAAATTTCCACATAATATCCCTTGCATTTAGGGCTGGCCGAATGGTCTACAAGCCATTCTCAACAATTCTTCCAAAGCTACAAACTCCAATTCCAACCAAAATTCAATCAAATCACAATTTCAATCAAAATTCAACAAACCAAATTTCAACCATTACAACACCTTAAAAATTCAATCAAACATCATTCCAATCCATGAATTGCAATCACAAGCATCAAAAACACAAAACCCCTAAATCAATTTCAAGTTTTCATGATTCTAGTTCAAATTTTTAATCTAAGCCTACAACATGTTTTCTTCTAATTCCAAGGGTTCTAATTGAAATTAAATGCCTAGATCCTTACCTTAAACTCTTTAATTGAAGAAAAAGCCTTGAATTCCTTTCTCCCTCACTCCTTGGTCTTGTATGAATTTTTGAGATTTCCTCCAATTTCTTTTCCTTTTTGCCGATTAGCTTAGGGTTTAGGAAGTTTGGATGGTTTGGTTTCTTAATTTGGGATGAGATGATGAAGTTAAGATGAAATTGAAATGAAAACTGCAGCTGCTGGGTTTGGAGAGCTCAAGGTTCTGTTTTGAGAGAAAATAGCTTTTTGTGACTTTTTCTCCTTTTACTTAAGTTAAATGCTTCTTAAAACAAATTATTAACTAAATTGGACTTTGCCTTCAAGTCCAGCTGCTGCCCTGCACGTCCAGCAGCTCATTTGGACCAAGGGAAGTCCACTTGCCAAGCCTTTCCAGCCCACTTGGACAGCCAAGGAGTTCCAAGTCACTTGCCTACCCCAAAAGTCAACATTTCAAGCACTTTGTAGAAAGTTGTAGAAGGTAATTAGGGCTGCTAATTATTTTACAATGTGATTAGAATTTGAAGAAAATAACATCACCATTGGATTCCTCACTATCAAAAACCTTGGGGTAGTGACTTACTTATCTCTTAATCCAAGCCTAATTAGCTTAATTTAGTGATCTTAGAAAAGCCTAAGTTGTCACTTTTTGATTGGTTAAGGTTCTAAATTAAAATTTTCTTGGTTAAACATTTTTAATAATTATTCTAAGTATATTACAATTATTAAATAATTTTATAGATGCCCTACAAATTTTCACTTAATTTTCTGTCTTAGAATTTTACCGTAATATTTCCTCAAAGTTCTAACTTTCAGAAAATCCTAACAATTCTGAATAAGCATTTTAATTCTTTATCTGTATATATTTTTAATCTATATTCTATTACCTTTCTTTTAACTTATAAATGAGTTCAAAATTCTACACTTGAAAATTTATCCTGGACAGCTGTCTGACATAGCAGTCCAGTCAACTATCAATTTCGGCAAAAACAAAGACATTTGGAAATTCAGAAAATTCTTCTGAGTAAAACTGTATTAATTTCATTAAGAGAATATGTACATAAGGTTTCTATAAAATACAGTGCATAAATGTTCCTAATATACATATATAAATGCATACAAATAGTAAAATGAGGATGTTACAATTATCCCCTACTAATAAAAATTTCGTCCTCGAAATTTCTAATACAACTATACACCCATACAAATATACAACAAAATAACTATACAAACAAACGAGGATATGTTTCTCTCATTTTTTTATTTTTTTTTTCTCTAACTCCCATGTAGCATCACCTCTGATATCGTCCCAAATAACCTTAAATAGAGAAATTTCTTTACCTCTCAGGTACTTAATCCTTCTGTCCTCAATCTTAACAGGCTTTGTTTCAAATGTTAAGTTTTCCTTTCTCTTCTAATGTACAGGCTCTTAAGAGATCTTCTAATGTCCGAATAGTCCTTTCTGTTTGACCATCAATCTTAGGGTGTTATACTAAACTAAGATAAAATTTTACTTCTTAAAGCGTTCTGAAAATCTTTCCAAAAATTTAAAAACAAAGCTAGGGTCTTTATTAGACTCTATACTAGTAGGTACTCCAGATAATCAAACTATTTCCTTTAAGTACAATTAAGCTAATTTTTCTAAATTAAGCTAATCTTTCTAAAGAATACCTAGTATTTATTGAAAGCAAAATGTATTAATTTAGTTAATCTATCTACCATTACTCAAGTGGTATCAAAATTCCTATGTGTTCTAGGTAATCCTACCACAAAATCCATTGATATACTATTCTGTTTCCATATAGGTATCTCTAAAGGATGTAACAGATCAAAGGGTTTCTGATATTCAATCTTTGCTTTCTAACATGTTAAACATCTAGCCACATATTCTGCTACATCTCTCTTCATCCTAGACCACCAAAACATTCCCTTTAAATCTTTATATATTTTTGTTGTTCTAGGATGAATACTAAGTTTACTTTTGTGCCCTTCCTCCAAAATTAATTCCTTAAATTCTTGATCATTAGGTACACAAATTCTATTTTTAAATCTAATAATTCCATCTGTTCCTACATTAAATTCTTTTACTTTATTTGTTCCTATTAATGCTTTCTTTTCTTGAATAAATATATCTACATCTTGTTTCTTCTTAATCTCTTCCAAAAATCCTTAGTAATCCTTCCTAATTGAATTTTTATCTTTTTCCCTAACTGTACACAAATTCTAATCTCTAAATTATTGTATTAATTCTAATTCTTTAATAATCATAGTTGACATATGTACAATTTTCCTACTTAAAGCATCTGCTACTACATTAGCTTTTCCTGAATGATACATTAACTGAAAATCATAATCTTTAATAAACTCCATCCATCTTCTTTGTCTCCTTTCCATTTTTTTTTCAAACAAATAGTTTAAACTCTTATGATCACTATATACATCAAATCTTGATCCATATAAATAATGTCTCCAAATCTTCAAAGCAAAAACTATAGCTGCTAACTCCAAATCATGAGTAGGATAATTTCTCTCATGTGATTTCAACCGCCTAGATGCATAAGCTACTACTTTCCTATTTTATATCAACACTCATCTTAACCTTAGAGATGAAACATCACAGTATACCTCATAGGATTCATTTGGGTCGGGTAAAACTAAAACTAGTGAGGTAGTCAATTTATGTCTCAATTCTTGGAAAATTTTCTCACAACTCTCACTCCAAATAAAATTCTATTAAGGGTCTAGCTATCTTAGAAAATCCTTCAATCAATCTTCTATAATATCCATCAAATCCTAAGAACTACTAATCTTAGTTACTGTCTTAGGCCTTTCCCATTCTAAAATTGCTTCTACCTTAAAAAAATCTACACTTATTCCATCTTTAGAAATTACATGTCCTAAAATTTTCACTTCCTCCAACCAAAATTCACACTTAAACAATTTAGCATATAATTTTCTATCTTTTAAAATTTCTAATATTATTCTAAGATGATTTTCATGTTCTTCTTTATTTTTAGAATATATTAATATATCATCTATAAATACTACTACAAAATGATCTAAGTATGGTCCAAACACCCTATTCATATAATCCAACACTGTTGGGGCATTATTCACTCCAAGTGGCATCACTTGATATTCATAATGTCCATATCTAGTCCTAAAAGCAGTCTTGGGTATATCCTCCTTTTTACTGTAATTTGTTGGTACCCAGACCTTAAATCTATTTTAGAGAAAATTGTTGCTCCTCTAAGTTGGTCCATGAAATCATCTATTCTAGGTAAAGGATGTTTATTCTTTATAGTTACTTTATTTAATTGTCTATAATCTATACATAACCTAGATCCTCCATCTTTCTTTTTAACTAATAATACTGGGCTCACCATATGGACACACTAGGCCTTACAAACTGTTTTTCTAATCATTCTTCCAATTGTTTCTTTAACTCAATTAATTTCAATAATGACATTCTATATGGTTGCATAGAAATTGGTCTAGCACCAGACATCAAATCTATACTAAATTCTATTTCTCTTTCAGGAGACAAACCAGAAACATCATCAGGAAAAACTTCAGGATAATCATTTACAACTAACACAGAGTCTATTTCAATTTTATCTCCTTAGTTCCAAGAGATGATAACATGTATTTTTTTGAATTTCACTTTTAAATGATATTTCCTTAGGTTGGATAGGCTTAAGTCTAGAAACATCAAGTTCAGGGAAAATCACAGATTTAGAGGCACAGTCTATTAGAATATGGTTGGCTGCTAACCCATCCATTCCTAATATCACATCAAGGTTAGTCATAGGCAAACAAATCAAATTCACAACAAATGGTCTATCTCTTATGGTTATCACATAATGCAAACATATTTTAGAGGTTAGGATTGGGTTAGATGTAGGCACAGAAACAAGCAAGGTATAGGGTATTTTAAACATAATTAGCATCCTCAACTTATAGTTGTACTTTAGAACTATAATTCCAACAAGTCACCATTAGAATGACTTTCAAAGTACCTCAAATTACTCCAATTCACTACTACCAATTTAATTGTTACTTAGGCTTAATTTCCAACATCAATACACACACCTTTAGGCCTTCCAATTACTTACTCTTTCAACTTTAAAAATATTCTTAGGACAACTTCTACTAACTTAGTATTTGGGTCCTATTCTACTCTCTTAATCAAGGTTTGACCAACAAGAATTCTCATATATATATATACCTACCAACTAAGACCTACAACATGGATCCTTGATAACCTCAATTATACAAGTCTTAAATCATCACTTACACCATGGGAATGTAATTAAACATATTAAACCCGCAGGCTATTTTACTGCACCAGAAAAATGCACTATTTTGGTTCTAATTCATGTCTAAAACACAAAATTTCAAGTCCTAATAGTTAAGATATCAACCCTGTGACAAATTTATACTACGATACACTGTTTCAGCCTTCAAAACTTTATTTTCTTTCCTTTGTTAAACTCATCCTATAAACTCAAATATTTGGACCTCTATTCTCAATCTTGATCTACGAACTCAGGTCTTTAGATCTCCTTTCTCAACTAACTCAAGATTATAAGTCTTAAATTCACAATATAAGTAACATGGAAAATAACCCAACTTGAACAATACTAATAATAATAAAATTTTAAGCATTAGGAGAGAAAGTCATCTCGACTGAGTCCTGAGTGTGCACCCTCACAACTTTATCAAGATTTTCTTTCTTCCTTTCTGCCATCTTAGTTATACTATTGGTTTCAACTCTAGGATTTATAACTAGCCTTCCTCTTCTCATTTCTACATGTCTTAAAATTTCAGATCTAGTTACTACTCTTTTTCCCATAATATTCTTAACAAACAAAAAATTCTAATCAGGGTAACACAGCAAAACACCTAATAGACCCACTACTCGCAAGTCCTAGAGATGCATAACCAGAGCTCTGATACCACTAATGTAACCCCCCCTTTCATATAAAACATAATTTAACTATTTAATTTATTTTATATATTTATTTCAAAGTTCTGATATGTTCTATTACAATCCAAAATATGTTCTGTAATTTACATCATTAAAATTTATATAAACACTGCTACAAAATAATTCTAACTACTACAACATTATTGTCTACCCAAAATAGTCCCCATCCTATAGCTCTGGACCATGTCTGCATCTGTAACTTCTAATTAATCTTCCAAATACCTGCAATCACACTCCCCTAAAATCTGGGGACAGCATTACCGGATCAGGCATTTAATTTCTCATAGAATTAAAACAATTTCAAACAAATACATATCATAACAATTTAATTAGTTACACACATAATTAAATGCAGTATGATTTATGCAATGCAGTTTTTGACTCAAATTCATTTTGACCCTGCTCCATGGAGACTTCCCCTTTGAGTGTTTAGTAAGTAACTGGCCTACCATTACGTACAGCAATTCAGCCATCAGCCCCTACTAAACGCGAATAAACTAAACAGAATTAGGAGATCAGGATACCCGGAAGGCCACCACGGCAGCATCTCTGTCCAGATTACAGCCACATGTGGAATTGCCAATATCCCTCACCCCACAGACTATATAATCACAGACTATACAGTCCTGTCTAACTTACTCTGCTCACCCATTTCTCAGGACTATCATATTCTCTGTTCACAATCTCAATCATCTTTTCAAATACATGACTACCGCAGTCCGATCAGTCAACACAGTTCTCTGTTCATAATCTCAATCATATTTTCAAATACATGACTACTGCAGTCCGGTCAGTCAACACAGTTCTCTTTTCATAATCTCAATCATATTTTCAAATACATGACTACCGTAGTCCGGTCAGTCAACACAGTCCTGGAAATCAATTCCCCCATAAATACTCAGTTCTCATTTGAAATCTTTGTATTTTCCAAGAACTCAAGCTTATGCAATATGACAATGATGCTAATAAACAAATAATTAATATTAAGCAATCACATAAAAATTATAAAAATTCACTATTAGGTAAAGTTACTAAACTACCCTTAATCTTTTCTAAAATTCCATCTATGTCCTAAATTTTGAAATGACCAAATTACCCTTGCTCTTTTTCAAAAATTCCCATTTTGTCCCTACATGTAAAATGACCATTTTGCCCTTGATTTTACAAAAATTTCCACATAATATCCCTTGCATTTAGGGCTGGCCGAATGGTCTACAAGCCATTCTCAACAATTCTTCCAAAGCTACAAACTCCAATTCCAACCAAAATTCAATCAAATCACAATTTCAATCAAAATTCAACAAACCAAATTTCAACCATTACAACACCTTAAAAATTCAATCAAACATCATTCCAATCCATGAATTGCAATCACAAGCATCAAAAACACAAAACCCCTAAATCAATTTCAAGTTTTCATGATTCTAGTTCAAATTTTTAATCTAAGCCTACAACATGTTTTCTTCTAATTCCAAGGGTTCTAATTGAAATTAAATGCCTAGATCCTTACCTTAAACTCTTTAATTGAAGAAAAAGCCTTGAATTCCTTTCTCCCTCACTCCTTGGTCTTGTATGAATTTTTGAGATTTCCTCCAATTTCTTTTCCTTTTTGCCGATTAGCTTAGGGTTTAGGAAGTTTGGATGGTTTGGTTTCTTAATTTGGGATGAGATGATGAAGTTAAGATGAAATTGAAATGAAAACTGCAGCTGCTGGGTTTGGAGAGCTCAAGGTTCTGTTTTGAGAGAAAATAGCTTTTTGTGACTTTTTCTCCTTTTACTTAAGTTAAATGCTTCTTAAAACAAATTATTAACTAAATTGGACTTTGCCTTCAAGTCCAGCTGCTGCCCTGCACGTCCAGCAGCTCATTTGGACCAAGGGAAGTCCACTTGCCAAGCCTTTCCAGCCCACTTGGACAGCCAAGGAGTTCCAAGTCACTTGCCTACCCCAAAAGTCAACATTTCAAGCACTTTGTAGAAAGTTGTAGAAGGTAATTAGGGCTGCTAATTATTTTACAATGTGATTAGAATTTGAAGAAAATAACATCACCATTGGATTCCTCACTATCAAAAACCTTGGGGTAGTGACTTACTTATCTCTTAATCCAAGCCTAATTAGCTTAATTTAGTGATCTTAGAAAAGCCTAAGTTGTCACTTTTTGATTGGTTAAGGTTCTAAATTAAAATTTTCTTGGTTAAACATTTTTAATAATTATTCTAAGTATATTACAATTATTAAATAATTTTATAGATGCCCTACAAATTTTCACTTAATTTTCTGTCTTAGAATTTTACCGTAATATTTCCTCAAAGTTCTAACTTTCAGAAAATCCTAACAATTCTGAATAAGCATTTTAATTCTTTATCTGTATATATTTTTAATCTATATTCTATTACCTTTCTTTTAACTTATAAATGAGTTCAAAATTCTACACTTGAAAATTTATCCTGGACAGCTGTCTGACATAGCAGTCCAGTCAACTATCAATTTCGGCAAAAACAAAGACATTTGGAAATTCAGAAAATTCTTCTGAGTAAAACTGTATTAATTTCATTAAGAGAATATGTACATAAGGTTTCTATAAAATACAGTGCATAAATGTTCCTAATATA
This sequence comes from Pueraria montana var. lobata, assembly GCA_026413185.1. Classification (NCBI taxonomy): domain Eukaryota; kingdom Viridiplantae; phylum Streptophyta; class Magnoliopsida; order Fabales; family Fabaceae; genus Pueraria; species Pueraria montana. The sequence continues at coordinate 8,956,903 of CM048649.1, forward strand.
CATATATAAATGCATACAAATAGTAAAATGAGGATGTTACATCCTCTCATTAATAATGGAAATTATTATAAACGTGTTGCTAAAAAACTAACAAAGGAAACTATTAATGTGATTGTTATCTTTTTAATGTGATTGGTAATTGTCGTAGAAATATCAAAATTTCATGATATGTTTGGGAGGTGAAATAATAAATAGATTATAATTTTTTTTGTGAGATCTAAAAAGATCATTCCCTTCCAAATTTGCATAAAATGAGAGAAGACCTAAAAAAATTTCAGTGTATCTCGTTATACATATCTACCCTCATTAATAATGGAAATTATTATAAACGTTGTGATAAACAACTAATAAAGAAAACTATTAATGTGATTATTATCTTTTTAATGTGATTGGTAATTGTCGTAGAAATATAAAAATTTCACGATATGTTTGGGAGGGAAATAATAAAAAGATTATAATTTTTTTTGTGAGATCTAAAAAGATCATTCCCTACCAAATTGGCATAAACTGAGAGAAGACCTAAAAAAATTTCAGGATATCTCGTTTAATTTTATTAAAAATTCATATCTACTCTCATTAATAATGGAAATTATTATAAACGTTATGATAAAAAACTAATAAAGGAAACTATTAATGTGATTGTTATCCTTTTAATGTGATTGGTAATTGTCGTAGAAATATCAAAATTTCACGATATGTTTGGGAGGTGAAATAATAAAAAGATTATAATTTTTTTTTGTGAGATCTAAAAAGATCATTCTCTTCCAAATTGGCCTAAAATGAGCGAAGACCTAAAAAAATGTCAGGATATCTCGTTTAATTTTATTAAAAATAAATATCTACTCTCATTAATAATGGAAATTATTATAAACGTGTTGATAAAAAACTAACAAAGGAAACTATTAATGTGATTGTTATCTTTTTAATGTGATTGGTAATTGTCGTAGAAATATCAAAATTTCACGATATGTTTGGGAGGTGTGTAACATCCCGAAAATTACAATCCAATAAGTACGAACGTGAGAGATTTAACTAGAAAATTTTCTTGTTGGGGAGAATTGTAACACTGTGATTTTTCGTAACGTATATTAAGGGTTTGATAAATACCATAAAAGGAAATTAAATTTAAATTCATAGTGTTATTGTGAATTTTTTTAGACTTTTACGTAAGTTCCGTAAGTTGTAGAAAAAAAAAATAAGAGAAGGGGGTGTCCTTAGAGGAAGTGTGGCTGCAAATAGCAAAATTGTAAAATTATGCCAAATAAGAAACGTGAACCGCTTCTCTTCCCATCATTTCTTCATTCTTCATTCTTCCTCGCCGAGAAAGCTCTGTTCTCTCCTCCTTCTCTCTAATTAATTCTGCATCTCTCTAATATTTGAGCCTCCAAATCAAAGTTTCTACCGATTAAAATTGGATATATCATAGAGGGAGACTAGAGCTTCAAAACCTACCGATTGAATTTTGATTTCATTGAGGTATGGAGGAATTTTCTTCTTCCCTAAGTTATTTCTCTAATTTCAGTTTAAGTGTGGTTGAGAGTTAGGGGACTCAATCACCTAATGCATGCATGCCCCTCTTTGGCTGTTGTGTTTGTTTTGTTTGAAATTGATTGGGAAGGCTCCTAAAACAAAGGAGACCATGCCCAAATTTTCTTGAAATTATTTGATAAGCTTTGCATGTGAAAAACAAACCCAAAACCAATGTAACAGTGACTGTCAGATTCGCGTGTCCCCGGACAGCTCCCACGGTTTTGTGATTTTTGGAAGATCTAACCGTTGGTTTTTCATGAAATTTGCTTTGAATGAAAATAGACACAAAAAGGAACAACTTTTATTTTAATACCATGGAGAGAAAACCTCGTTTTGAAGTTCATCCATGGCTCTCAAAATGGTTGTTCTGTTTTCGAGTTTCCCCTGGAACATGTCTCGGTTTTTCCTAAATTCCTAATTGTACACTTAATATTTTGTTTCCGTTTTTGTGCTATTAAAAACTAGACAAAACAAGCTTTTTAAATGTGTAATTTACAAAAATTAACATGTACAATTCCTAAATTAACTTTTTGAAAAGTAACAGGGCAAGGGTTTGGAGCTCTGTTTTGAGTCTGAAACATAGGCTGTTAGAAATAAATTTACTGGGAACATTAGGTAACGAATTTGAGAGCAAGGGTTACCTTTTTAGAAAGATAAAGATGTTACCTTTCTACTGTAAAAAGTTTAGCTCAAAAAGAGTTTGGGAAGTGGGAGAAATTTACATTTCTTTGAGCTATGTTCAGTGAGCACTCAAAAATTCAGGGCTGCTAACTTTGGAAATTTTTATAGAATTTTCTAGATGTTGATTTTATAAGTGGGATACCTTTCTATAAAATAGATTTCAAGAGCTTCAATTTGATATAAAAAGTTTTAAATTCCGAGATCATTTGCTTGTATCAGTGAGAGCTCATAAATCCTAAAATTTCAAGACAAAGGAGAAAGGGAAAAAAGGGATTCAAAGGTTTCTCCATCAGACTAAGGATTCTAGGTAAGGATCATGGCATTTAATTTCATTTTAGACCATTTGAAATGTAGAAAAACATGTTGTTAAGTTTAGATTCAAGATTTAATCAAGAACCATGAAAAGATGAAATTGATTTTTGATTTTTATATAATTGATATTAGAAGCTTGAAATAATTGTTTGGAACCATGTTTGAGTGATTGGATGATGTGTTGTGATGGATTGAAATTGATTGGTTGGTTTGTTGTTGGATTGAAATTGCTTGATTTGGCTTGATTGTGTTGTGAATGATGTTGGAAATTGTTGAATGTTTATATTTTGTAGGTGATTGTTTAAAATTACTTATTTAATTGTGATTATTAACATATTGCATATGCATGAGTCTTTTTGGGGGATTTATAAAGATTCAAGTGAAAAATACTTGATGTTGGCTAACCGGGACTGCGGTAGCCATGAAAAGAAAAGAAAGAAAAGAAAAGAAAGAAAAGAAAGAATAAATGTTGACTAACCGGGACTGCGGTAGTCATGAGAAACGAGTTGATATATGAGAAATGATTTTGTTGACTAACCGGGACTGCGGTAGTCATGTGAAATGAATATGATTTGAGAATTGAATCTTTGGGGTGAGCAGAATAAGTTAGACAGGGCTGTATAGTCTGTGATTATATAGTCTGTGGGGTGAAGGATATTGGCAATTCCATATGTGGCTGTAATCTGGACAGAGATGCGGTCGTGGTGGCCTTCCGGGTATCCTAATCTCCTAATTCTGTTTAGCTAATTCGCGTTTAGTAGGGGCTGATAGCTGAATTGCAGTACGTAATGGTAGGCCAGTTACTTACTAAACACTCAAAGGGGAAGTCTCCATGGAGCAGGGTCAAAAATGATTTTGAGTCAAAGCTGCATTTGCATAAATCATACTGCATTTGCTTATGTATGTGATTGATTAATTATTATATGAAATGTACATGGTTGATATGGATTTTAATTGTATGAGAAATTAAATGCCTGATCCGGTAATGCTGTCCCCAGATTCTAGGGGAGTGTGAATTGCAGGTGTCTGAAGATATAGTTAAATGATGAAGATGCAGAAATTCCAGAGCATATAGGATGGGACTATTTTGGGTAGATAATAATTTGTAGTACTTAGAATTATTTTGTAGCAGTGTTTATATAAATTTTAATGATGTAAATTATAGAACATATTTTGGATTGTAAGAGAACGTATCAGAACTTTGAAATAAATATATATAAAGTAAATTAAATAGTTAAATTATGTTTTATAAGAAAGGGGGGTTACAAGGTGAAATAATAAAAAGATTATAATTTATTTTGTGAGATCTAAAAAGATCATTCCCTTCGAAATTGGCATAAAATAATGTAAGACCTAAAAAATTTTCAGGATATCTCGTTTAATTTTATTGAAAATACATATCTGCTCTCATTAATAATGGAAATTATTATAAACGTTGTGATAAAAAACTAACAAAGGAAACTATTAATGTGATTGGCAATTGTCGTAGAAATATCAAAATTTCACAATATGTTTGGGAGGTGAAATAATAAAAAGATTAAATTTTTTTTTGTGACATCTAAAAAGATCATTCCCTTCCAAATTGGCATCAAATGAGAGAAGACCTAAAAAAAATTCAGGATATCTCGTTTAATTTTATTAAAAATACATATCTCCTATCATTAATAATGGAAATTATTATAAACGTTGTGATAAAAAACTAATATAGGAAACTATTAATGTGATTGTTATCTTTTTAATATGATTGGTAATTGTCGTAGAAATATCAAAATTTCGCAATATGTTTGGGAGGTGAAATAATAAAAAGATTATATTTTTTTTTGAGATCTAAAAAGATCATTCTGTTCCAAATTGGCATAAAATGAGAGAAGACCTAAAAAAATTTCAGCATATCTTGTTTAATTTTATTAAAAATACATATCTCCTCTCATTAATAATGGAAATTATTATAAACGTTGTGATAAAAAACTAATAAAGGAAACTATTAATGTGATTGTTAATTTTTTAAATGTGATTGGTAATTGTCGTAGAAATATCAAAATTTCACGTTATGTTTCGGAGGTGAAATAATAAGAAGATTATAAATTTTTTTGTGATATCTAAAAAGATCATTCCCTTCCAAATTGGCATAAAATGAGAGAAGACCCAAAAAAATTTTAGGATACATATCTCGTTTAATTTTTTTAAAAATACATATTTCCTCTCATTAATAATGGAAATTGTTATAAACATTGTGATAAAAAAACTAATAAAGGAAACTGTTAATGTGATTGTTATCTTTTTAATGAGCTTGGATTTGAAAATGCGTGATGTTCTCTCTGCTAGGGTTTTTGCGTAAACATCTAGGGTTGCATGTGATTATGGCTTCTTCTCCTGCTACGTTTGTCCCTTGGGGATTTCTTGATATTGACGCATCTCCTCATGTTTCGTGCCAACAGCCCCAAACAGTTTCTGTTCCAAAGCAAAGGACTTTTGCCCAAGCCTTGAAGAATGCTTGTGACATTCCTATTAGTCAACTCCCCATCCCTTGCTTGAAAGGGGATGCTTTAGCGGTAACAATTCCTGAAGAGGAATATCAAGCGAGCTTGGAAGGATGTAAAAATAATCTGCATGGGCGGCTTCTTCTCCCTAAAGGTACTCAACCCTTGAAGTATCCAAATTTGCGAGCAAAATTGGCTAAGCAATGGCAACCTCTTGCGCAATGGAGAATGGTTCCTATCGGAAAAGGCTATTTTGAGTTTTCTTTTTCATCTATTGAGGACCTCAGGCGTGTTCTTGCAGTGGGTTCTTGGAACCTAGACCCCGGTATGTTGAGATTATTCTCTTGGTCACCTGATTTTAATCCAAATCAGGTGAGACAGACCAACACCCAATGCTGGATTCGGATCTTTGGTCTTCCTCAAGAGTATTAGCGTCCTAAAATTCTTTTTTCTATTGCATGGGGAGTTGGGGTTCCTCTTGTTTTAGACAACGCCATAATTAATCCATCTTTTGGACATTTTGCTAGGGTACTTGTTGATGTTGATCTGGCGAGTCATCTTCGTGATCAAATTTTGGTGGAGCGATCAGGTTATGCTTTCTTTGTTGATATTGTTTATGAAAGACTTCCTACTTTTTGTCATGCTTGCAAAATAATTGGTCATTCGTTTGATGTTTGTAAAAGGAAGCCTTTGGAACTTAAAGAAGGGGGAGATGAAGAGAAAAAGAAGATGGCTGCTAAATACATCCCCAAGAACAAGAAAGTTGTGGTCCAAGATGATGTTGTTATTGCAGCTGGTCCAAGTTATGCAAATAAAGATGCAGATGCAGTGGTAGTAAGTGATGAGGTTCAAGTTAATAATGCTGAGATGTTAGTGGAGAACGTTGTTATCCCAGAGCATAGTCAACATAACAATTCTATTGATCATCCAGATGACTCATGTGACGAGTCATTACATCCAGAATCACCTGTTCTGGGTGAAGATGTGAGGCAACCAGTTATGAGTCCTCAAGGTTCTCCTCCTGCAGGTTCTGGTAATGAAATTGTCCAGGATTCTTTGAACCAAGTAGTGCGGCAAGACTTGCGAATTATCTCTCGTTTGTGGGGTGATGTTGAGGTTGATGAGGATGTGGTAGAAAAAAAATCCTTCTGAGGATGCAGAGTACCGAAAGGATGAGTTTACACCAGTTGTCTCAAGGTCCAAGAAGAAAAAATTGAAAAAACAAAATGTTTCTAAAACCCGTGTAAGGGCTGGACCTAAAAATTTTGCATGATGAAGGTGATATTTTGGAATGCAAGAGGGGTTGCTAATCAAGCAACCCAGGCCTACATAACTCAGCTTTGTATGGATCATAAACCAGATCTCTTGTTTCTGGCGGAACCTTGGACTAAGGCTAAGAATTTAACTAGCTTTTGGTCTAGACTTCGTTTTAAGCTTTTTGCTGTCAATGATAGAGAGAATCTTGAACCTAATCTATGGGTTCTTTGTGCAGAGCATTTGTCTCCTACTTTATTATTGTCTTCTAATCAACATATCTCATTTTCTCTTGATTCGGATAACACAAAGCTCTATTTTTCAGCGGTGTATGTTACTGTCATCGTCGCCAATTATGGACTGAACTTTCTTCCTTGCAGCAGAATAGGGTTGGTCCTTGGTGTTATGCAGGTGATTTTAATGCTGTATTGGGCTCTCATGAAAAGAGGGGTGGACGTCCTCCTTCCCAGACTTCTTGTGATGAGTTCAGAGGTTGGATAGATAGTTGTGGTCTTATTCATATTCCTTCTATGGGAGCAGAATACACGTGGACAAATGGCAGGAAAGGTCATAGTCATATTGATATGCGTCTTGATAGAGCCTTGTGCAATGCTGAGAGCTTTGATTTTTGGACCAGTGTTTCATGTTCATTGCTAACAAGATTTAGATCGGATCACTGCCCTATTTCTATTCACTTTCAGAAAGGTCAAAAAATGTTTGCATCGCCTTTTAGATTCCTAAAGATGTGGGCCACACATCCTGATTGTAAAAGGCTAGTTGAGGAGGTTTGGAAGAAAGTTTTGGTGGGTTGTCCCGTGTATGTGTTAAGCCAGAACCTCAAAGCATTGAAGGTTGAGCTTAGAAGCTGGAATAAGGTAGTTTTTGGAGATGTTAATCTTAAGGTTCGCCATGCTATGGAAAAGGTGGATGAGATTCAAAAGAAGGTTCAGATTCATGGATTTTCTGATGATTTTCATGAAGAGGAGGTTGGAGCTCAACTGGAATTACAACAGGCACTTATTCTTCAAGAGTCATTTTGGCGTGATAAGGCCAGGGTCAATTGGCATTGCCAAGGTGACAGGAATACAGCATATTTCCACAAGCTAACAAAGGTGCGTAGAGCTACTCAGCAAATTTCGTATCTGAGAAAAAATGGGAGGAATTTAACTCAGCAGGAGGAATTAGAAGAGGTTGTTGTTGACTATTTCTCTAATATATATGCCTCTGATAATGTTTGTAAACATAATAATCTTATTCATGAAACGATTCCTACTTTGATAGATTCTGTGGATAATGAGTTTTTGACAAAAGCCCCATCTTTTCATGAGGTTCGTTCTGCAGTTTTTAGTTCTAACGGTGATGGAGCCCCCGGTCCTGATGGCTTTGGTGCTTGCTTTTTCCAACAATCTTGTGGTCCTCATTCCCAAAGCTCAAGGTGCAGGCATCATTGAAAATTTTAGGCCAATAGCTTTGGCAAATTTCCAGTTCAAGATTATTTCCAAAGTTTTAGCTGACCGATTAGCAAAGGTTGCTCCTAAATTAATTTTGAAACAGCAATGTGGGTTTGTGCAGGGTAGACAAATTCGAGAATGTATAGCCACTACTTCGGAGGCAATAAATTTGCTTAATAATAGAGCTTTTGGTGGGAATTTGGCCTTGAAAATTGACATTCGCAAAGCTTTTGATACTTTGGATTGGAACTTCTTATTATGTGTTCTGGAGGCATTTGGCTTCAATCACACTTTTTGCCATTGGATTAATGTCATCCTTCACTCAGTAAAATTGTCATTTGTTGTGAATGGTAAACCAGCTGGTTTTTTTGCTTGTAAACGTGGTGTGAGGCAAGGTGATCCTCTTTCACCTTTGCTTTTCTGTCTAGCAGAAGAAGTCCTTAGTAGGGGGATAACTATGCTAGTAAGGAAGGGTCTACTGCTGCAGATGAATTGTCCAAGACGATCACAAGTTCCTAGTCATGTGTTCTTCGCAGATGACATTATGCTCTTTTGTAGGGGTCAAAAGATAGGTCTGCATAATTTGATGGCGCTCTTAAATGCGTATGGTGAGGCCTCTGGTCAATTGATCAGTGCACAAAAGTGTCGTTTTTTTCATGGAGGTTTATCTCATGCTAGAGTTGCTTGCATTCGTCAAATTCTTGGTTTTACAGAAGGCTCCATCCCCTTTATTTATCTTGGTGTTCCTATTTTCCCAGGTAAGCCTAAAAGATGTCATTTGCAGCCCATAGCTGATAGAATAAAGTCCAAACTAGCGTCTTGGAAAGGTTTGTTACTGTCATACATGGGACGTGTCCAGTTGGTCAAGTCTACGATACAAGGCATGCTGCTGCACAGTTTTTTTATCTATACTTGGCCCCCTGCGTTACTTAAAATTTAGATTCCTGCATTAGGAATTTTATTTGGACAGGGGACATTAATAAGAAAAAGCTAGTAACGGTGGCTTGGAGCAAATTGTGTTCTCCGATTTCTTCTGGGGGATTGGGAATTAGACCACTTAAAAGTATTAATAAGGCTGCCATTCTCAAACTATGTTGGCATTTGGTTACATCTCAGGAATCTTGGGCTATACTTTCTAGAGCTCGTTATTTTAGAGATGGGAGATATGTTAAGTCATATACAAAGTCTTCGATTTGGCCAGGTATCCGGCTTTGGTTGTCTACTGTTGAAGACAATCTTTTCTGGCAAATTGGAAATGGGGAGTCTATTTCGTTTTGGAAGGACAAGTGGCTAACCAGTCCTATTATTGACCTTGCCAATATACCTGATTCGGTCAGCTCTCTTTTGTGTGCCAAAGTTGGTGATTTTTTATTAAATGGATCTTGGAACATCCCGAGATCATTGGAAGTTCACTATCCTAATATTTGTGCTACAATTAAACAAAAAGTAATTCCAATTGTGCCTCAGGAAGACAAAGCTACTTGGGCTCCAACTTCTTCAGGGGAGCTTTCTTTTAAGGAAGCTTTTTTATATTTAGAGCAGAACCAAACAACAGTTTCTTGGCATAAGTGGATTTGGAGGGCGTCTATTCCTCCTTCTCGTTCCTTCCTCTATTGGAGATTCATTCTTGGGAAACTTCCAACTGATGACTCCTTGCGCAAAAGAGGACTGGTTATGGTCTCAATGTGTCCTCATTGTGGTATGGACTATGAAATTGCAGAACATTTATTTTTAAATTGCTCGTTTGCCATTGGAGTCTGGCAGTGGTTAAGTAGTGCATTCAAAGTTGGTCTTGACTTATCTTCTCCCACTAGTTTGTTGTCTATTTGCAGACAAAATTTTAGTTCACAGGTCATGGATGTCATTGTGGCTGGTATTATTAATGTTGTGTGGTTCTTATGGCATAGTGTAACATCCCCATAAATCATAATCATAATAATAATAATAATAGTTATGATGATGATAATAAAATAAGATAATGTTTAATTGTTTTATAATATTCTTATATTTAGCTTTTTGTGGTATTTTAATGCAATGTGTGCATTAGAATAATTTATAGAGTAAGGAACCATAAAATCAATATTAGATATATATATACCCAAACCCTTCCCTCCCACACAAAAAACACACACAAACACAACAACTTAGAGAGAGAAAGAAGAGAAGAGAGAAGGAGGAGAAAAGAGAAGAAGAAAGGAAGAGAAGAAGAAGAAGAAGGAAGCTAGGGAAACCACAACACCCACTCAACATCCTTAGTCCAAAGGTCCTTGGTGAGTGCTTTCCCTTGTCCATCCCTACCCCTTTGATTTGTTATCTTCCCCTTTTCCCCTTTTGAACCCTAAGCTTGGAGATATTGGGATTTTGATGATTATGCATGTTTGAGGATGCTTTTGAGTAGATTAAACGGTTATATATGTAATAGAATTGTTTAGGGTTTGATTGGTGTATCTTGGAGTGCTTGGAATCCATGGATGGTATTAGATCCAATAGATTCGCAACCCATGCGAAGTTGCAGATTTCGCGTTCTGGCTAAGCGAGCCAAAGGTCTAGCTAAGCAACACACTCATAGTTTGTACCCTGTAACATTTGCGGCTAAGCGAGAGGCTATTCTCGCTAAGCTAAGGCGAGGAACTAGAAAGTAGTGTAAGCATTGGCTAAGCTAGCGAAAGCCCTGGCTAAGCCATCTGACTTCCAGAGAGTTATTAAACGGGTTGGCTAAGCTAGCGAAAGCCCTGGCTAAGCCATCTGACTTCCAGAGAGTTATTAAACGGGTTGGCTAAGCTAGCGAAAGCCCTGGCTAAGCCATCTGACTTCCAGAGAGTTATTAAACGGGCTGGCTAAGCTAGCGAAAGCCCCGGCTAAGCCATCCGATCTTTAGAGAGATTCAAATAGGCTGTGGCTAAGCTAGTAGAACCTATGGCTAAGCTGTCCATTCTCTAGAGATTACTCAAATGGGATATGGCTAAGCTAGCAGTAGCCCTAGCCAAGCCATCTAGGACCCTTGGAACTACTTTTCCATTCTTACTTTTTATGACATTCCATTGATGTTTATGCATTTTGACGTACTACTTGTGTGTACTTTATGTTTGTGTTTACATGTTAATAAAAGAAAATCCCCATGGGAATAAAGAGGTATTGATCATTTTGGACACCAATGGAAAACCAAAAGTTTTAAGAGAAAAGACATGCAAAGATTAAAGGTACCCTCTTTGGATGATGGGCGGGGTTCCGTCACTTCCCATCCCCAAAGATGTGGTAAAGGCCCCTCGGACCGGAGGGGGATATAAATACGAGGTCATGGCATAAGATCAAGGGGGACGCTCCTTGAATGTTTGAGCTCAATACTTGCCATAGGACGGAAAATACAAAGAAAAAAGTAATGTTAAGTAAGCAATGGTTGATGCCTAAGTTTATGTTTATGATGTGTCCATGGGTCATATAAGTATCTTGTTGCATGTTTAGCACTCACTGAGACCTTGTCTCATTAGTTTAATTTCCATGTTCCAGATTGAGCAAGTTACGGAAAAACGAAGACACTTGGTCATGAAGATGTTTTGTTATGTATATTAATATCTTTTGGCTTATAAATTTTGAAATACTTGGTTATGTAAATATTCTTTTAGTATAATGTTCCATACTTTGGGAAATGCCTTTGTTTTGTATATGATGAGGTTACTTGAGAATGATGTATGACTTTTAACATTGAAATTCTTGAGTAATGATATCATATATGTTACATTTTTATTATCCGCATTTGATGAATAAAATGTAAAGCTAGGGGTAATACCCCAGGGTGTTACATTTTGGTATCAGAGCAGTTCAATCCTTTGGACTGTGGATAATGTGTTAGTAGAGCTTGGTTGTCTTGTTTGTCTCGCCATGAATTCTACCTTATTTTAGTTACTGTATATTGAGCCTGATCAACTCAATATGTGGTGCAGAGTAGGTAGAGACAATGGTAGGGAGAGGAAGGCCACCTTTGCATACACGTACACCCGAACTAACCACCATGGAGGCAATGGCTGCTGCCATGAGAGAACAAGCGGCAGCCACCATCCACCTTGTTAACCAAGTTTTGAGGGGAGCACCGGGAGGTTCCTCAAATGCTAATAACCAAGGGGGCGAAAACCAACATGTCAGATTCTCAGAATTTCGAAAGAACAACCCACCTACCTTCAAGGGGGAATATGACCCATCGGCTGCAGAATTTTGGCTCCAAGAAATGGAGAGTATATTTGAAGTGGTGCCATCCACCGAGGAACAGAAAGTAGTGTATGCCACATTCATGTTGAAGGACGAGGCAAAGAATTGGTGGAAGGGTGCTAAGGAAGGAATGGTGACCTTGGGGACTCCTCTTATTTGGGAGAACTTCAAGATCACATTCCTGGAGAAGTATTTCCCCAACAGTGTTAGGATTCAGAAGGAGTCTGAATTCTTACAACTTAAGCAAGGAAGTATGACAGTGGCCCAATATGTGGCCAAGTTTGAAGAGTTGGCTAAATACTCACGTTACCTTCGCACCCAACCTGATGAGGAGTGGAAGTCCATCAAATTTGAACAAGGCTTGAGGTCTGACATCCTTAGCCAAGTTGGGACCTTGGAGATTAGGAGTTATTCACTCCTAGTGAACAAGTGCCTCATTGTGGAGGCCAATTTGAATAAGCTAGAGACAGATCAACGTCAAACCCTCAAAAGGAAAGGAGAAGAAGGAAAATTCACTTCCAATGCAAAGTTTAAGAAAGAAGGCTTCAAGGGTAAGAAGGTGGCAACCTTTGGGACTCCCAAGGGGGAGGCATGCCCGAAGTGTGGAAAAGCTCACAAGGGAGTGTGCATGTTTGGCCAAAATGTGTGCTACAAGTGTCACCAACCGGGACACTTTTTTAAGGAATGTCCACTTTGGAAGAAGCAGGGAGTTCCTAACCAGACAACTCAACCTAAAGGAAGGGTCTTCACCTTGAGTGGGGAAAAAGCAAAAGGGGTTGACAACCTGATTAAAGGTATATGTTTTCTAAACCAAGAACCCTTAGTTGTCTTATATGACTCAGGGGCAACCCATTCTTTTATTGCTTATGAATGTGTGCGTCGTTTGAAGTTGTCAGCTACACCTCTACCTGTTATATTAAATGTCTCCACCCCTGTCGAAGGCAATACTTCTGCCTCACATGTTTGTTTAGAGTGTCCTCTTAAAATACAAGATAAATGTTTTGTTGTGAATTTAATATGCTTACCTTTAATTGGTTTGGATATTATTTTGGGTATGGATTGGCTTTCTGCTAACCATGTTGTGTTAAATTGTTTTAATCACATTGTAGAGTTTCCTTCTAATGTTACCCCTATCTCAAAGTCTCATCCCTTGTTGTTCTCTAGTTCCACTCAAGTTTCCCAAAGCCTAGTGGAGGGTAGTCAAGTCTTTCTTTTGTTACTTTCCTCAAAGATGGAGGTTAAGCTAGAACTTGCAACTATACCTATTGTCAAGGAATTTATGGATGTGTTTCCTGAAGAGGTTACCACCTTACCCCCAGAGAGAGAAGTAGAGTTCTCCATAGATTTGGTTCCCGGGGCGGGACCAATTTCTATAGCACCCTATAGGATGTCACCTCTAGAGCTTAGTGAACTTAAGAACCAAATAGAAGAGTTGATATCCCAACAGTTCATTAGACCTAGTGTCTCCCCTTGGGGTGCTCCTGTTCTTTTGGTAAAGAAGAAAGATGGGAGCATGAGGTTATGTGTAGACTACAGGCAACTCAACCGAGTGACTGTTAAGAACAAGTACCCTCTCCCTAGGATAGATGACCTTCTGGACCAACTTAGAGGGGCTTCGGTTTTCTCTAAGATTGATCTCAGGTCGGGGTACCACCAGATTAGGATTAAGCCTGAAGATATTCCTAAAACAGCCTTTAGAACTAGATATGGACACTATGAGTACTTGGTTATGCCATTCGGACTAACCAATGCTCCCGCGGTGTTTATGGACTACATGAATAGGATTTTTAGGCCCTTTTTAGACAAGTTTGTTGTTGTCTTTATAGATGACATTTTGGTGTATTCTTGTACCTTAGAAGAACATGAGGAACATCTTAGGATAGTTTTACAAGTCCTTAGGGAGAAGAGATTGTTTGCAAAACCTGAGAAATGTGAGTTTTGGTTGAGGGAAGTGAACTTCTTGGGGCATGTGATATCTCATGAAGGGGTAGCTGTAGATCCTAGTAAAATAGAAGCAGTATTAGAATGGGAGAGACCACAGACCGTAACTCAGATTAGGAGTTTCTTGGGTCTAGCAGGTTACTATAGAAGATTCATCAAGGGGTTTTCTCAACTAGCATTGCCTTTGACTAGGTTGACTAGGAAGGGACAACCCTTTGTGTGGGATGAAAGGTGTGAGAAAAGTTTTCAGAAACTGAAGGAGAGATTAACTTCTACTCCAGTGTTAGTTATACCTAATCCCTTAGGGAACTTTGAAGTGTATTGTGACGCTTCAAGTAAAGGAGTTGGTTGTGTGTTGATGCAGGAAAGGAAGGTGGTAGCCTATGCTTCTAGGCAATTGAAACCACATGAAGAGAATTACCCCACCCATGACCTTGAATTAGCAGCTGTGGTCTTTGCCCTTAAGATATGGAGACATCATTTATATGGTGTCAGGTTTGTGGTGTTTAGTGACCATAAAAGCCTAAAATACTTGTTTGACCAAAAGGAGCTCAATATGAGACAAAGAAGATGGATGGAGTTCTTAAAGGACTATGACTTCGAGTTGAAGTACCATCCGGGCAAAGCCAATGTAGTGGCGGATGCTTTAAGTAGGAAATCCTTGCACCTATCTTTTATGATGGTGCATGAGATGCAATTGTTAGAGGAGTTTAGGAACCTCAACCTAGAGATGACCTTGCATGACCATAGTTTGAGTTTGAATAGGATAGAAGTTTCCTGTGACTTGAGGGGACAGATTAGAGAGGTTCAAAAAGGAGATATGGAGTTGCAAGCTCAGAGGAACCACCTAGGATTCTCTGAAGCAGAAGATGGGACCATTCTCTTCCAAGGAAGGGTTTGCATCCCTAAGAAGGATAATCTAAAGAATCAGATTTTGAGAGAGGCCCATAAAAGTGGATTCTCGGTACATCCTGGAACCACCAAGATGTATCAGGATCTAAAGAAGATGTTTTGGTGGTCGGGCATGAAAAAGGACATAGCTGAGTTTGTGGCTAAGTGCCTTGTTTGCCAACAAGTCAAGATTGAACACCAAAAGCCATTTGGCTTGTTGCAACCCTTAAACATTCCAGAGTGGAAGTGGGAGAGTATTTCCATGGACTTTGTCATGGGTCTATCTCGAACCCAAACAGGGAGTGATGCCATATGGGTGATAGTGGATAGACTCACCAAGTCTGCTCACTTTTTACCCATTAGGGCCACTTTTCCATTGGAGAAGTTGGCCAAGTTATACATTCAGGAAATAGTGAGATTGCATGGGGTTCCAGTTAACATAGTTTCAGATAGGGACCCTAGATTCACATCTAGATTTTGGAAGGCATTACATAAGGCTTTAGGCACCAAGCTTAGTTTTAGCACAGCCTACCATCCCCAGACTGATGGACAGAGTGAGAGAACCATACAGACCTTGGAAGACATGCTTAGGGCCTGTGTTCTAGAAGAAAAGGGTAGTTGGGATAAGTACCTACCTTTAATAGAGTTTTCCTACAACAACAGTTTTCACTCTAGCATCGGTATGGCACCTTATGAGGCCCTGTATGGTAGGAAGTGTAGGACCCCTTTGTGTTGGTGTGAGGTAGGAGAGCGAAGCCTTTTCGGACCAGACATAGTTCAAGAAACCACCCAGAAAATTCAAATGATTAGGAAGAAGTTACAAGTGGCTCAAAGTAGGCAAAAGAGTTATGCCGACAAGAGAAGAAAACCTCTAGAGTTTGAGGAAGGTGACCATGTGTTTTTAAAAGTATCCCCTACCACTGGCATTGGGAGAGCCATTAAGACAAGAAAGTTGAATCCTCGTTACGTCGGTCCATTCCAAATTTTAGAAAGAATTGGGCCTGTGGCCTATAGGATCGCTTTACCCCCCTTCTTTGTCCAATCTTCACGATGTTTTCCATGTGTCTCAACTCAGAAAATATGTTCAAGATCCCTCTCATGTCATAGAAACTGAGTCAGTTCAGTTGAGACCTAATCTTACCTTTAAATCAAAGCCTATTCGGGTTGTTGACCGGAGTGTGAAAACACTAAGGAACAAGACTATTCCTTTAGTTAAGGTTGTTTGGGAGGGACAGGTATCGGAGGGAACCACTTGGGAAAAGGAGGACGAGATGAGATTGTTACACCCTCACCTTTTTTAGTAAGGTATGCTTTAGTTACAATTTTCGAGGACGAAAATTTGTTGATGGAGGGGAGTAATGTAACATCCCCATAAATCATAATCATAATAATAATAATAATAGTTATGATGATGATAATAAAATAAGATAATGTTTAATTGTTTTATAATATTCTTATATTTAGCTTTTTGTGGTATTTTAATGCAATGTGTGCATTAGAATAATTTATAGAGTAAGGAACCATAAAATCAATATTAGATATATATATACCCAAACCCTTCCCTCCCACACAAAAAACACACACAAACACAACAACTTAGAGAGAGAAAGAAGAGAAGAGAGAAGGAGGAGAAAAGAGAAGAAGAAAGGAAGAGAAGAAGAAGAAGAAGGAAGCTAGGGAAACCACAACACCCACTCAACATCCTTAGTCCAAAGGTCCTTGGTGAGTGCTTTCCCTTGTCCATCCCTACCCCTTTGATTTGTTATCTTCCCCTTTTCCCCTTTTGAACCCTAAGCTTGGAGATATTGGGATTTTGATGATTATGCATGTTTGAGGATGCTTTTGAGTAGATTAAACGGTTATATATGTAATAGAATTGTTTAGGGTTTGATTGGTGTATCTTGGAGTGCTTGGAATCCATGGATGGTATTAGATCCAATAGATTCGCAACCCATGCGAAGTTGCAGATTTCGCGTTCTGGCTAAGCGAGCCAAAGGTCTAGCTAAGCAACACACTCATAGTTTGTACCCTGTAACATTTGCGGCTAAGCGAGAGGCTATTCTCGCTAAGCTAAGGCGAGGAACTAGAAAGTAGTGTAAGCATTGGCTAAGCTAGCGAAAGCCCTGGCTAAGCCATCTGACTTCCAGAGAGTTATTAAACGGGTTGGCTAAGCTAGCGAAAGCCCTGGCTAAGCCATCTGACTTCCAGAGAGTTATTAAACGGGTTGGCTAAGCTAGCGAAAGCCCTGGCTAAGCCATCTGACTTCCAGAGAGTTATTAAACGGGCTGGCTAAGCTAGCGAAAGCCCCGGCTAAGCCATCCGATCTTTAGAGAGATTCAAATAGGCTGTGGCTAAGCTAGTAGAACCTATGGCTAAGCTGTCCATTCTCTAGAGATTACTCAAATGGGATATGGCTAAGCTAGCAGTAGCCCTAGCCAAGCCATCTAGGACCCTTGGAACTACTTTTCCATTCTTACTTTTTATGACATTCCATTGATGTTTATGCATTTTGACATACTACTTGTGTGTACTTTATGTTTGTGTTTACATGTTAATAAAAGAAAATCCCCATGGGAATAAAGAGGTATTGATCATTTTGGACACCAATGGAAAACCAAAAGTTTTAAGAGAAAAGACATGCAAAGATTAAAGGTACCCTCTTTGGATGATGGGCGGGGTTCCGTCACTTCCCATCCCCAAAGATGTGGTAAAGGCCCCTCGGACCGGAGGGGGATATAAATACGAGGTCATGGCATAAGATCAAGGGGGACGCTCCTTGAATGTTTGAGCTCAATACTTGCCATAGGACGGAAAATACAAAGAAAAAAGTAATGTTAAGTAAGCAATGGTTGATGCCTAAGTTTATGTTTATGATGTGTCCATGGGTCATATAAGTATCTTGTTGCATGTTTAGCACTCACTGAGACCTTGTCTCATTAGTTTAATTTCCATGTTCCAGATTGAGCAAGTTACGGAAAAACGAAGACACTTGGTCATGAAGATGTTTTGTTATGTATATTAATATCTTTTGGCTTATAAATTTTGAAATACTTGGTTATGTAAATATTCTTTTAGTATAATGTTCCATACTTTGGGAAATGCCTTTGTTTTGTATATGATGAGGTTACTTGAGAATGATGTATGACTTTTAACATTGAAATTCTTGAGTAATGATATCATATATGTTACATTTTATTATCCGCATTTGATGAATAAAATGTAAAGCTAGGGGTAATACCCCAGGGTGTTACATTTTGGTATCAGAGCAGTTCAATCCTTTGGACTGTGGATAATGTGTTAGTAGAGCTTGGTTGTCTTGTTTGTCTCGCCATGAATTCTACCTTATTTTAGTTACTGTATATTGAGCCTGATCAACTCAATATGTGGTGCAGAGTAGGTAGAGACAATGGTAGGGAGAGGAAGGCCACCTTTGCATACACGTACACCCGAACTAACCACCATGGAGGCAATGGCTGCTGCCATGAGAGAACAAGCGGCAGCCACCATCCACCTTGTTAACCAAGTTTTGAGGGGAGCACCGGGAGGTTCCTCAAATGCTAATAACCAAGGGGGCGAAAACCAACATGTCAGATTCTCAGAATTTCGAAAGAACAACCCACCTACCTTCAAGGGGGAATATGACCCATCGGCTGCAGAATTTTGGCTCCAAGAAATGGAGAGTATATTTGAAGTGGTGCCATCCACCGAGGAACAGAAAGTAGTGTATGCCACATTCATGTTGAAGGACGAGGCAAAGAATTGGTGGAAGGGTGCTAAGGAAGGAATGGTGACCTTGGGGACTCCTCTTATTTGGGAGAACTTCAAGATCACATTCCTGGAGAAGTATTTCCCCAACAGTGTTAGGATTCAGAAGGAGTCTGAATTCTTACAACTTAAGCAAGGAAGTATGACAGTGGCCCAATATGTGGCCAAGTTTGAAGAGTTGGCTAAATACTCACGTTACCTTCGCACCCAACCTGATGAGGAGTGGAAGTCCATCAAATTTGAACAAGGCTTGAGGTCTGACATCCTTAGCCAAGTTGGGACCTTGGAGATTAGGAGTTATTCACTCCTAGTGAACAAGTGCCTCATTGTGGAGGCCAATTTGAATAAGCTAGAGACAGATCAACGTCAAACCCTCAAAAGGAAAGGAGAAGAAGGAAAATTCACTTCCAATGCAAAGTTTAAGAAAGAAGGCTTCAAGGGTAAGAAGGTGGCAACCTTTGGGACTCCCAAGGGGGAGGCATGCCCGAAGTGTGGAAAAGCTCACAAGGGAGTGTGCATGTTTGGCCAAAATGTGTGCTACAAGTGTCACCAACCGGGACACTTTTTTAAGGAATGTCCACTTTGGAAGAAGCAGGGAGTTCCTAACCAGACAACTCAACCTAAAGGAAGGGTCTTCACCTTGAGTGGGGAAAAAGCAAAAGGGGTTGACAACCTGATTAAAGGTATATGTTTTCTAAACCAAGAACCCTTAGTTGTCTTATATGACTCAGGGGCAACCCATTCTTTTATTGCTTATGAATGTGTGCGTCGTTTGAAGTTGTCAGCTACACCTCTACCTGTTATATTAAATGTCTCCACCCCTGTCGAAGGCAATACTTCTGCCTCACATGTTTGTTTAGAGTGTCCTCTTAAAATACAAGATAAATGTTTTGTTGTGAATTTAATATGCTTACCTTTAATTGGTTTGGATATTATTTTGGGTATGGATTGGCTTTCTGCTAACCATGTTGTGTTAAATTGTTTTAATCACATTGTAGAGTTTCCTTCTAATGTTACCCCTATCTCAAAGTCTCATCCCTTGTTGTTCTCTAGTTCCACTCAAGTTTCCCAAAGCCTAGTGGAGGGTAGTCAAGTCTTTCTTTTGTTACTTTCCTCAAAGATGGAGGTTAAGCTAGAACTTGCAACTATACCTATTGTCAAGGAATTTATGGATGTGTTTCCTGAAGAGGTTACCACCTTACCCCCAGAGAGAGAAGTAGAGTTCTCCATAGATTTGGTTCCCGGGGCGGGACCAATTTCTATAGCACCCTATAGGATGTCACCTCTAGAGCTTAGTGAACTTAAGAACCAAATAGAAGAGTTGATATCCCAACAGTTCATTAGACCTAGTGTCTCCCCTTGGGGTGCTCCTGTTCTTTTGGTAAAGAAGAAAGATGGGAGCATGAGGTTATGTGTAGACTACAGGCAACTCAACCGAGTGACTGTTAAGAACAAGTACCCTCTCCCTAGGATAGATGACCTTCTGGACCAACTTAGAGGGGCTTCGGTTTTCTCTAAGATTGATCTCAGGTCGGGGTACCACCAGATTAGGATTAAGCCTGAAGATATTCCTAAAACAGCCTTTAGAACTAGATATGGACACTATGAGTACTTGGTTATGCCATTCGGACTAACCAATGCTCCCGCGGTGTTTATGGACTACATGAATAGGATTTTTAGGCCCTTTTTAGACAAGTTTGTTGTTGTCTTTATAGATGACATTTTGGTGTATTCTTGTACCTTAGAAGAACATGAGGAACATCTTAGGATAGTTTTACAAGTCCTTAGGGAGAAGAGATTGTTTGCAAAACCTGAGAAATGTGAGTTTTGGTTGAGGGAAGTGAACTTCTTGGGGCATGTGATATCTCATGAAGGGGTAGCTATAGATCCTAGTAAAATAGAAGCAGTATTAGAATGGGAGAGACCACAGACCGTAACTCAGATTAGGAGTTTCTTGGGTCTAGCAGGTTACTATAGAAGATTCATCAAGGGGTTTTCTCAACTAGCATTGCCTTTGACTAGGTTGACTAGGAAGGGACAACCCTTTGTGTGGGATGAAAGGTGTGAGAAAAGTTTTCAGAAACTGAAGGAGAGATTAACTTCTACTCCAGTGTTAGTTATACCTAATCCCTTAGGGAACTTTGAAGTGTATTGTGACGCTTCAAGTAAAGGAGTTGGTTGTGTGTTGATGCAGGAAAGGAAGGTGGTAGCCTATGCTTCTAGGCAATTGAAACCACATGAAGAGAATTACCCCACCCATGACCTTGAATTAGCAGCTGTGGTCTTTGCCCTTAAGATATGGAGACATCATTTATATGGTGTCAGGTTTGTGGTGTTTAGTGACCATAAAAGCCTAAAATACTTGTTTGACCAAAAGGAGCTCAATATGAGACAAAGAAGATGGATGGAGTTCTTAAAGGACTATGACTTCGAGTTGAAGTACCATCCGGGCAAAGCCAATGTAGTGGCGGATGCTTTAAGTAGGAAATCCTTGCACCTATCTTTTATGATGGTGCATGAGATGCAATTGTTAGAGGAGTTTAGGAACCTCAACCTAGAGATGACCTTGCATGACCATAGTTTGAGTTTGAATAGGATAGAAGTTTCCTGTGACTTGAGGGGACAGATTAGAGAGGTTCAAAAAGGAGATATGGAGTTGCAAGCTCAGAGGAACCACCTAGGATTCTCTGAAGCAGAAGATGGGACCATTCTCTTCCAAGGAAGGGTTTGCATCCCTAAGAAGGATAATCTAAAGAATCAGATTTTGAGAGAGGCCCATAAAAGTGGATTCTCGGTACATCCTGGAACCACCAAGATGTATCAGGATCTAAAGAAGATGTTTTGGTGGTCGGGCATGAAAAAGGACATAGCTGAGTTTGTGGCTAAGTGCCTTGTTTGCCAACAAGTCAAGATTGAACACCAAAAGCCATTTGGCTTGTTGCAACCCTTAAACATTCCAGAGTGGAAGTGGGAGAGTATTTCCATGGACTTTGTCATGGGTCTATCTCGAACCCAAACAGGGAGTGATGCCATATGGGTGATAGTGGATAGACTCACCAAGTCTGCTCACTTTTTACCCATTAGGGCCACTTTTCCATTGGAGAAGTTGGCCAAGTTATACATTCAGGAAATAGTGAGATTGCATGGGGTTCCAGTTAACATAGTTTCAGATAGGGACCCTAGATTCACATCTAGATTTTGGAAGGCATTACATAAGGCTTTAGGCACCAAGCTTAGTTTTAGCACAGCCTACCATCCCCAGACTGATGGACAGAGTGAGAGAACCATACAGACCTTGGAAGACATGCTTAGGGCCTGTGTTCTAGAAGAAAAGGGTAGTTGGGATAAGTACCTACCTTTAATAGAGTTTTCCTACAACAACAGTTTTCACTCTAGCATCGGTATGGCACCTTATGAGGCCCTGTATGGTAGGAAGTGTAGGACCCCTTTGTGTTGGTGTGAGGTAGGAGAGCGAAGCCTTTTCGGACCAGACATAGTTCAAGAAACCACCCAGAAAATTCAAATGATTAGGAAGAAGTTACAAGTGGCTCAAAGTAGGCAAAAGAGTTATGCCGACAAGAGAAGAAAACCTCTAGAGTTTGAGGAAGGTGACCATGTGTTTTTAAAAGTATCCCCTACCACTGGCATTGGGAGAGCCATTAAGACAAGAAAGTTGAATCCTCGTTACGTCGGTCCATTCCAAATTTTAGAAAGAATTGGGCCTGTGGCCTATAGGATCGCTTTACCCCCTTCTTTGTCCAATCTTCACGATGTTTTCCATGTGTCTCAACTCAGAAAATATGTTCAAGATCCCTCTCATGTCATAGAAACTGAGTCAGTTCAGTTGAGACCTAATCTTACCTTTAAATCAAAGCCTATTCGGGTTGTTGACCGGAGTGTGAAAACACTAAGGAACAAGACTATTCCTTTAGTTAAGGTTGTTTGGGAGGGACAGGTATCGGAGGGAACCACTTGGGAAAAGGAGGACGAGATGAGATTGTTACACCCTCACCTTTTTTAGTAAGGTATGCTTTAGTTACAATTTTCGAGGACGAAAATTTGTTGATGGAGGGGAGTAATGTAACATCCCCATAAATCATAATCATAATAATAATAATAATAGTTATGATGATGATAATAAAATAAGATAATGTTTAATTGTTTTATAATATTCTTATATTTAGCTTTTTGTGGTATTTTAATGCAATGTGTGCATTAGAATAATTTATAGAGTAAGGAACCATAAAATCAATATTAGATATATATATACCCAAACCCTTCCCTCCCACACAAAAAACACACACAAACACAACAACTTAGAGAGAGAAAGAAGAGAAGAGAGAAGGAGGAGAAAAGAGAAGAAGAAAGGAAGAGAAGAAGAAGAAGAAGGAAGCTAGGGAAACCACAACACCCACTCAACATCCTTAGTCCAAAGGTCCTTGGTGAGTGCTTTCCCTTGTCCATCCCTACCCCTTTGATTTGTTATCTTCCCCTTTTCCCCTTTTGAACCCTAAGCTTGGAGATATTGGGATTTTGATGATTATGCATGTTTGAGGATGCTTTTGAGTAGATTAAACGGTTATATATGTAATAGAATTGTTTAGGGTTTGATTGGTGTATCTTGGAGTGCTTGGAATCCATGGATGGTATTAGATCCAATAGATTCGCAACCCATGCGAAGTTGCAGATTTCGCGTTCTGGCTAAGCGAGCCAAAGGTCTAGCTAAGCAACACACTCATAGTTTGTACCCTGTAACATTTGCGGCTAAGCGAGAGGCTATTCTCGCTAAGCTAAGGCGAGGAACTAGAAAGTAGTGTAAGCATTGGCTAAGCTAGCGAAAGCCCTGGCTAAGCCATCTGACTTCCAGAGAGTTATTAAACGGGTTGGCTAAGCTAGCGAAAGCCCTGGCTAAGCCATCTGACTTCCAGAGAGTTATTAAACGGGTTGGCTAAGCTAGCGAAAGCCCTGGCTAAGCCATCTGACTTCCAGAGAGTTATTAAACGGGCTGGCTAAGCTAGCGAAAGCCCCGGCTAAGCCATCCGATCTTTAGAGAGATTCAAATAGGCTGTGGCTAAGCTAGTAGAACCTATGGCTAAGCTGTCCATTCTCTAGAGATTACTCAAATGGGATATGGCTAAGCTAGCAGTAGCCCTAGCCAAGCCATCTAGGACCCTTGGAACTACTTTTCCATTCTTACTTTTTATGACATTCCATTGATGTTTATGCATTTTGACATACTACTTGTGTGTACTTTATGTTTGTGTTTACATGTTAATAAAAGAAAATCCCCATGGGAATAAAGAGGTATTGATCATTTTGGACACCAATGGAAAACCAAAAGTTTTAAGAGAAAAGACATGCAAAGATTAAAGGTACCCTCTTTGGATGATGGGCGGGGTTCCGTCACTTCCCATCCCCAAAGATGTGGTAAAGGCCCCTCGGACCGGAGGGGGATATAAATACGAGGTCATGGCATAAGATCAAGGGGGACGCTCCTTGAATGTTTGAGCTCAATACTTGCCATAGGACGGAAAATACAAAGAAAAAAGTAATGTTAAGTAAGCAATGGTTGATGCCTAAGTTTATGTTTATGATGTGTCCATGGGTCATATAAGTATCTTGTTGCATGTTTAGCACTCACTGAGACCTTGTCTCATTAGTTTAATTTCCATGTTCCAGATTGAGCAAGTTACGGAAAAACGAAGACACTTGGTCATGAAGATGTTTTGTTATGTATATTAATATCTTTTGGCTTATAAATTTTGAAATACTTGGTTATGTAAATATTCTTTTAGTATAATGTTCCATACTTTGGGAAATGCCTTTGTTTTGTATATGATGAGGTTACTTGAGAATGATGTATGACTTTTAACATTGAAATTCTTGAGTAATGATATCATATATGTTACATTTTTATTATCCGCATTTGATGAATAAAATGTAAAGCTAGGGGTAATACCCCAGGGTGTTACATTTTGGTATCAGAGCAGTTCAATCCTTTGGACTGTGGATAATGTGTTAGTAGAGCTTGGTTGTCTTGTTTGTCTCGCCATGAATTCTACCTTATTTTAGTTACTGTATATTGAGCCTGATCAACTCAATATGTGGTGCAGAGTAGGTAGAGACAATGGTAGGGAGAGGAAGGCCACCTTTGCATACACGTACACCCGAACTAACCACCATGGAGGCAATGGCTGCTGCCATGAGAGAACAAGCGGCAGCCACCATCCACCTTGTTAACCAAGTTTTGAGGGGAGCACCGGGAGGTTCCTCAAATGCTAATAACCAAGGGGGCGAAAACCAACATGTCAGATTCTCAGAATTTCGAAAGAACAACCCACCTACCTTCAAGGGGGAATATGACCCATCGGCTGCAGAATTTTGGCTCCAAGAAATGGAGAGTATATTTGAAGTGGTGCCATCCACCGAGGAACAGAAAGTAGTGTATGCCACATTCATGTTGAAGGACGAGGCAAAGAATTGGTGGAAGGGTGCTAAGGAAGGAATGGTGACCTTGGGGACTCCTCTTATTTGGGAGAACTTCAAGATCACATTCCTGGAGAAGTATTTCCCCAACAGTGTTAGGATTCAGAAGGAGTCTGAATTCTTACAACTTAAGCAAGGAAGTATGACAGTGGCCCAATATGTGGCCAAGTTTGAAGAGTTGGCTAAATACTCACGTTACCTTCGCACCCAACCTGATGAGGAGTGGAAGTCCATCAAATTTGAACAAGGCTTGAGGTCTGACATCCTTAGCCAAGTTGGGACCTTGGAGATTAGGAGTTATTCACTCCTAGTGAACAAGTGCCTCATTGTGGAGGCCAATTTGAATAAGCTAGAGACAGATCAACGTCAAACCCTCAAAAGGAAAGGAGAAGAAGGAAAATTCACTTCCAATGCAAAGTTTAAGAAAGAAGGCTTCAAGGGTAAGAAGGTGGCAACCTTTGGGACTCCCAAGGGGGAGGCATGCCCGAAGTGTGGAAAAGCTCACAAGGGAGTGTGCATGTTTGGCCAAAATGTGTGCTACAAGTGTCACCAACCGGGACACTTTTTTAAGGAATGTCCACTTTGGAAGAAGCAGGGAGTTCCTAACCAGACAACTCAACCTAAAGGAAGGGTCTTCACCTTGAGTGGGGAAAAAGCAAAAGGGGTTGACAACCTGATTAAAGGTATATGTTTTCTAAACCAAGAACCCTTAGTTGTCTTATATGACTCAGGGGCAACCCATTCTTTTATTGCTTATGAATGTGTGCGTCGTTTGAAGTTGTCAGCTACACCTCTACCTGTTATATTAAATGTCTCCACCCCTGTCGAAGGCAATACTTCTGCCTCACATGTTTGTTTAGAGTGTCCTCTTAAAATACAAGATAAATGTTTTGTTGTGAATTTAATATGCTTACCTTTAATTGGTTTGGATATTATTTTGGGTATGGATTGGCTTTCTGCTAACCATGTTGTGTTAAATTGTTTTAATCACATTGTAGAGTTTCCTTCTAATGTTACCCCTATCTCAAAGTCTCATCCCTTGTTGTTCTCTAGTTCCACTCAAGTTTCCCAAAGCCTAGTGGAGGGTAGTCAAGTCTTTCTTTTGTTACTTTCCTCAAAGATGGAGGTTAAGCTAGAACTTGCAACTATACCTATTGTCAAGGAATTTATGGATGTGTTTCCTGAAGAGGTTACCACCTTACCCCCAGAGAGAGAAGTAGAGTTCTCCATAGATTTGGTTCCCGGGGCGGGACCAATTTCTATAGCACCCTATAGGATGTCACCTCTAGAGCTTAGTGAACTTAAGAACCAAATAGAAGAGTTGATATCCCAACAGTTCATTAGACCTAGTGTCTCCCCTTGGGGTGCTCCTGTTCTTTTGGTAAAGAAGAAAGATGGGAGCATGAGGTTATGTGTAGACTACAGGCAACTCAACCGAGTGACTGTTAAGAACAAGTACCCTCTCCCTAGGATAGATGACCTTCTGGACCAACTTAGAGGGGCTTCGGTTTTCTCTAAGATTGATCTCAGGTCGGGGTACCACCAGATTAGGATTAAGCCTGAAGATATTCCTAAAACAGCCTTTAGAACTAGATATGGACACTATGAGTACTTGGTTATGCCATTCGGACTAACCAATGCTCCCGCGGTGTTTATGGACTACATGAATAGGATTTTTAGGCCCTTTTTAGACAAGTTTGTTGTTGTCTTTATAGATGACATTTTGGTGTATTCTTGTACCTTAGAAGAACATGAGGAACATCTTAGGATAGTTTTACAAGTCCTTAGGGAGAAGAGATTGTTTGCAAAACCTGAGAAATGTGAGTTTTGGTTGAGGGAAGTGAACTTCTTGGGGCATGTGATATCTCATGAAGGGGTAGCTGTAGATCCTAGTAAAATAGAAGCAGTATTAGAATGGGAGAGACCACAGACCGTAACTCAGATTAGGAGTTTCTTGGGTCTAGCAGGTTACTATAGAAGATTCATCAAGGGGTTTTCTCAACTAGCATTGCCTTTGACTAGGTTGACTAGGAAGGGACAACCCTTTGTGTGGGATGAAAGGTGTGAGAAAAGTTTTCAGAAACTGAAGGAGAGATTAACTTCTACTCCAGTGTTAGTTATACCTAATCCCTTAGGGAACTTTGAAGTGTATTGTGACGCTTCAAGTAAAGGAGTTGGTTGTGTGTTGATGCAGGAAAGGAAGGTGGTAGCCTATGCTTCTAGGCAATTGAAACCACATGAAGAGAATTACCCCACCCATGACCTTGAATTAGCAGCTGTGGTCTTTGCCCTTAAGATATGGAGACATCATTTATATGGTGTCAGGTTTGTGGTGTTTAGTGACCATAAAAGCCTAAAATACTTGTTTGACCAAAAGGAGCTCAATATGAGACAAAGAAGATGGATGGAGTTCTTAAAGGACTATGACTTCGAGTTGAAGTACCATCCGGGCAAAGCCAATGTAGTGGCGGATGCTTTAAGTAGGAAATCCTTGCACCTATCTTTTATGATGGTGCATGAGATGCAATTGTTAGAGGAGTTTAGGAACCTCAACCTAGAGATGACCTTGCATGACCATAGTTTGAGTTTGAATAGGATAGAAGTTTCCTGTGACTTGAGGGGACAGATTAGAGAGGTTCAAAAAGGAGATATGGAGTTGCAAGCTCAGAGGAACCACCTAGGATTCTCTGAAGCAGAAGATGGGACCATTCTCTTCCAAGGAAGGGTTTGCATCCCTAAGAAGGATAATCTAAAGAATCAGATTTTGAGAGAGGCCCATAAAAGTGGATTCTCGGTACATCCTGGAACCACCAAGATGTATCAGGATCTAAAGAAGATGTTTTGGTGGTCGGGCATGAAAAAGGACATAGCTGAGTTTGTGGCTAAGTGCCTTGTTTGCCAACAAGTCAAGATTGAACACCAAAAGCCATTTGGCTTGTTGCAACCCTTAAACATTCCAGAGTGGAAGTGGGAGAGTATTTCCATGGACTTTGTCATGGGTCTATCTCGAACCCAAACAGGGAGTGATGCCATATGGGTGATAGTGGATAGACTCACCAAGTCTGCTCACTTTTTACCCATTAGGGCCACTTTTCCATTGGAGAAGTTGGCCAAGTTATACATTCAGGAAATAGTGAGATTGCATGGGGTTCCAGTTAACATAGTTTCAGATAGGGACCCTAGATTCACATCTAGATTTTGGAAGGCATTACATAAGGCTTTAGGCACCAAGCTTAGTTTTAGCACAGCCTACCATCCCCAGACTGATGGACAGAGTGAGAGAACCATACAGACCTTGGAAGACATGCTTAGGGCCTGTGTTCTAGAAGAAAAGGGTAGTTGGGATAAGTACCTACCTTTAATAGAGTTTTCCTACAACAACAGTTTTCACTCTAGCATCGGTATGGCACCTTATGAGGCCCTGTATGGTAGGAAGTGTAGGACCCCTTTGTGTTGGTGTGAGGTAGGAGAGCGAAGCCTTTTCGGACCAGACATAGTTCAAGAAACCACCCAGAAAATTCAAATGATTAGGAAGAAGTTACAAGTGGCTCAAAGTAGGCAAAAGAGTTATGCCGACAAGAGAAGAAAACCTCTAGAGTTTGAGGAAGGTGACCATGTGTTTTTAAAAGTATCCCCTACCACTGGCATTGGGAGAGCCATTAAGACAAGAAAGTTGAATCCTCGTTACGTCGGTCCATTCCAAATTTTAGAAAGAATTGGGCCTGTGGCCTATAGGATCGCTTTACCCCCTTCTTTGTCCAATCTTCACGATGTTTTCCATGTGTCTCAACTCAGAAAATATGTTCAAGATCCCTCTCATGTCATAGAAACTGAGTCAGTTCAGTTGAGACCTAATCTTACCTTTAAATCAAAGCCTATTCGGGTTGTTGACCGGAGTGTGAAAACACTAAGGAACAAGACTATTCCTTTAGTTAAGGTTGTTTGGGAGGGACAGGTATCGGAGGGAACCACTTGGGAAAAGGAGGACGAGATGAGATTGTTACACCCTCACCTTTTTTAGTAAGGTATGCTTTAGTTACAATTTTCGAGGACGAAAATTTGTTGATGGAGGGGAGTAATGTAACATCCCCATAAATCATAATCATAATAATAATAATAATAGTTATGATGATGATAATAAAATAAGATAATGTTTAATTGTTTTATAATATTCTTATATTTAGCTTTTTGTGGTATTTTAATGCAATGTGTGCATTAGAATAATTTATAGAGTAAGGAACCATAAAATCAATATTAGATATATATATACCCAAACCCTTCCCTCCCACACAAAAAACACACACAAACACAACAACTTAGAGAGAGAAAGAAGAGAAGAGAGAAGGAGGAGAAAAGAGAAGAAGAAAGGAAGAGAAGAAGAAGAAGAAGGAAGCTAGGGAAACCACAACACCCACTCAACATCCTTAGTCCAAAGGTCCTTGGTGAGTGCTTTCCCTTGTCCATCCCTACCCCTTTGATTTGTTATCTTCCCCTTTTCCCCTTTTGAACCCTAAGCTTGGAGATATTGGGATTTTGATGATTATGCATGTTTGAGGATGCTTTTGAGTAGATTAAACGGTTATATATGTAATAGAATTGTTTAGGGTTTGATTGGTGTATCTTGGAGTGCTTGGAATCCATGGATGGTATTAGATCCAATAGATTCGCAACCCATGCGAAGTTGCAGATTTCGCGTTCTGGCTAAGCGAGCCAAAGGTCTAGCTAAGCAACACACTCATAGTTTGTACCCTGTAACATTTGCGGCTAAGCGAGAGGCTATTCTCGCTAAGCTAAGGCGAGGAACTAGAAAGTAGTGTAAGCATTGGCTAAGCTAGCGAAAGCCCTGGCTAAGCCATCTGACTTCCAGAGAGTTATTAAACGGGTTGGCTAAGCTAGCGAAAGCCCTGGCTAAGCCATCTGACTTCCAGAGAGTTATTAAACGGGTTGGCTAAGCTAGCGAAAGCCCTGGCTAAGCCATCTGACTTCCAGAGAGTTATTAAACGGGCTGGCTAAGCTAGCGAAAGCCCCGGCTAAGCCATCCGATCTTTAGAGAGATTCAAATAGGCTGTGGCTAAGCTAGTAGAACCTATGGCTAAGCTGTCCATTCTCTAGAGATTACTCAAATGGGATATGGCTAAGCTAGCAGTAGCCCTAGCCAAGCCATCTAGGACCCTTGGAACTACTTTTCCATTCTTACTTTTTATGACATTCCATTGATGTTTATGCATTTTGACGTACTACTTGTGTGTACTTTATGTTTGTGTTTACATGTTAATAAAAGAAAATCCCCATGGGAATAAAGAGGTATTGATCATTTTGGACACCAATGGAAAACCAAAAGTTTTAAGAGAAAAGACATGCAAAGATTAAAGGTACCCTCTTTGGATGATGGGCGGGGTTCCGTCACTTCCCATCCCCAAAGATGTGGTAAAGGCCCCTCGGACCGGAGGGGGATATAAATACGAGGTCATGGCATAAGATCAAGGGGGACGCTCCTTGAATGTTTGAGCTCAATACTTGCCATAGGACGGAAAATACAAAGAAAAAAGTAATGTTAAGTAAGCAATGGTTGATGCCTAAGTTTATGTTTATGATGTGTCCATGGGTCATATAAGTATCTTGTTGCATGTTTAGCACTCACTGAGACCTTGTCTCATTAGTTTAATTTCCATGTTCCAGATTGAGCAAGTTACGGAAAAACGAAGACACTTGGTCATGAAGATGTTTTGTTATGTATATTAATATCTTTTGGCTTATAAATTTTGAAATACTTGGTTATGTAAATATTCTTTTAGTATAATGTTCCATACTTTGGGAAATGCCTTTGTTTTGTATATGATGAGGTTACTTGAGAATGATGTATGACTTTTAACATTGAAATTCTTGAGTAATGATATCATATATGTTACATTTTTATTATCCGCATTTGATGAATAAAATGTAAAGCTAGGGGTAATACCCCAGGGTGTTACACATAGCAGAAATTTAATTCGATTTGAAAATGCTACAGCTTCTCAGAGATCCCTACAATATAAAATCCGTGCGGCTGTCTCTCTTTCGGGGAACCTTTCTCAAGGAGTAATGCGTTCCAACATGCATGAATTTAGCATTCTTAAATATTTCTCTGTGGCAGGTCATGTATCTAAGGCTCCACGTATTATAGAAGTCCTTTGGAAGCCTCCTTCAGCAAGTTGGATTAAGGTTAATACAGATGGAGCAGCGCGTGGTTCTCCAGGACTTGCTGCATGCGCAGGCATTTTTAGAGATGCTAATGGTAATTTTCTGGGTGGCTTTGCGATGCACTTAGGGATCTCTTCTTCATTTTCTGCAAAACTCATGAGAGGAGTTGGAATGTCATTTGGCTGGAGAGTGATTCATCCTTGGTTCTTGCTGCACTTCAAAATCCTGATTTAGTGCCCTGGTGTCTTCGTATTCAATGGGACAATTGTCTTGTTAGAATTCGTAATATGAATTTTATAGCTACTCATATTTATAGGGAAGGAAATGATTGCGCTGACAAATTGGCAAATTATGGTATCACAAATGTTGGCTTTAAATGGTGGGATCTGACTCCTAGTTTTATTAGAAAGGAATTTAGTCGTAATAAGGTAGGTTTACCTTCATACAGATTTTGTTGATTGTATTTGCATGGGTTTGGTTTGGCCCCCCCATGCTCTTTTATTATCTTTTCCTTTTGATGAATAAATTTTGGGTTTGCATCAAATGATTGTTAGTTTCTAAGGTGCCAACCTAGTTGGGATCTTGGGAGCTATCTTGATGCTTCGCATACCTAGCCTTATTAAAAAAAAAATTGTTAAGAAATATCAAAATTTCACGATATGTTTGGGAGGTGAAATAATAAAAAGATTATAATTGTTTTTGTGAGATCTAAAAAGATCATTCCCTTCCAAATTGGCATAAAATGAGAGAAGACCTAAAAAAATTTCAGGATACATATCTCGTTCAATTTTTTTAAAAATACATATCTCCTCTCATTAATAATGGAAATTATAATAAACGTTGTTATAAAAAACTAATAAAGGAAACTATTAATGTGATTGTTATCTTTTTAATGTGATTGGTAATTGTCGTAGAAATATCAAAATTTCACGATATGTTTGGGAGGTGAAATAATAAGAAGATTATAAATTTTTTTGCGAGATCTAAAAAGATCATTCCGTTCCAAATTGGCATAAAATGAGAGAAGACCTAAAAAAATTTCAGGATACATATCTCGTTTAATTTTTTTAAAAATACATATCTCCTCTCATTAATAATGGAAATTATAATAAACGTTGTTATAAAAAACTAATAAAGGAAACTATTAATGTGATTGTTATCTTTTTAATGTGATTGGTAATTGTCGTAGAAATATTGAAATTTCACGATATGTTTCGGAGGTGAAATAATAAGAAGATTATAAAATTTTTTGTGAGATCTAAAAAGATCATTCCCTTCCAAATTGGCATAAAATGAGAGAAGACCTAAAAAAATTTCAGGATACATATCTCGTTTAATTTTTTTAAAAATACATATCTCCTCTCATTAATAATGGAAATTATAATAAACGTTGTTATAAAAACTAATAAAGGAAACTATTAATGTGATTGTTATCTTTTTAATGTGATTGGTAATTGTCGTACAAATATCAAAATTTCACGATATGTTTGGGAGGTGAAATAATAAGAAGATTATAAATTTTTTTGCGAGATCTAAAAAGATCATTCCCTTCCAAATTGGCATAAAATGAGAGAAGACCTAAAAAAATTTCAGGATACATATCTCGTTTAATTTTTTTAAAAATACATATCTCCTCTCATTAATAATGGAAATTATAATAAACGTTGTTATAAAAAACTAATAAAGGAAACTATTAATGTGATTGTTATCTTTTTAATGTGATTGGTAATTGTCGTAGAAATATTGAAATTTCACGATATGTTTCGGAGGTGAAATAATAAGAAGATTATAATTTTTTTTGTGAGATCTAAAAAGACCATTCCCTTCCAAATTGGCATAAAATGAGAGAAGACCTAAAAAAATTTCAGGATACATATCTCGTTTAATTTTTTTAAAAATACATATCTCCTCTCATTAATAATGGAAATTATAATAAACGTTGTTATAAAAAACTAATAAAGGAAACTATTAATGTGATTGTTATCTTTTTAATGTGATTGGTAATTGTCGTACAAATATCAAAATTTCACGATATGTTTGGGAGGTGAAATAATAAGAAGATTATAAATTTTTTTGCGAGATCTAAAAAGATCATTCCCTTCCAAATTGGCATAAAATGAGAGAACACCTAAAAAAATTTCAGGAAACATATCTCGTTTAATTTTTTTAAAAATACATATCTCCTCTCATTAATAATGGAAATTATAATAAACGTTGTTATAAAAAACTAATAAAGGAAACTATTAATGTGATTGTTATCTTTTTAATGTGATTGGTAATTGTCGTAGAAATATCGAAATTTCACGATATGTTTCGGAGGTGAAATAATAAGAAGATTATAAATTTTTTTGTGAGATCTAAAAAGATCATTCCCTTCCAAATTGGCATAAAATGAGAGACGACTAAAAAAATTTCAGGATATCTCGTTTAATTTTATTAAAAATACATATCTACTCTCATTAATAATGGAAATTATTATAAACGTTGTGATAAAAAACTAATAAAGGAAACTATTAATGTGACTGTTATCTTTTTAATGTGATTGGTAATTGTTGTAGAAATATCAAAGTTTCACGATATGTTTGGGAGGTGAAATAATAAAAAGATTATAATTTTTTTTTTGTGAGATCTAAAAAGATCATTCCCTTCCAAATTGGTATAAAATGAGAGAAGACCTAAAAAAATTTCAAGATACATATCTCGTTTAATTTTAAAAAAAATACATATTTCCTCTCATTAATAATGGGAATTATTATAAACATTGTGATAAAAAACTAATAATGGAAACTATTAATGTGATTGTTATCTTTTTAATGTTATTGGTAACTGTCGTAGAAATATCAAAATTTCACGATATGTTTGGGAGGTGATATAATAAAAAGATTATAATTTTTTTTGTGAGATCTAAAAAGATCATTCCCTTCCAAATTGCCATAAAATGAGAGAAGACCTAAAAAAATTTCAGGATATCTCGTTTAATTTTATTAAAAATACATATCTACTCTCATTAATAATGGAAATTAGGATAAACGTTGTGATAAAAAACTAATAAAAGAAACTATTAATGTGATTGTTATCTTTTTAATGTGATTGGTAATTGTTGTAGAAATATCAAAATTTCACGATATGTTTGTGAGGTGAAATAATAAAAAGATTTAAATTTTGTTTGTGAGATCTAAAAATATCATTCCCTTCCAAATTGGCATAAAGTGAGAGAAGACTAAAAAAATTTCAGGATATCTCGTTTAATTTTATTAAAAATACATATCCACTCTCATTAATAATGGAAATTATTATAAACATTATGATAAAAAACTAATAAATCAAACTATTAATGTGATTGTTATCTTTTTAATGTTATTGGTAATTGTCGTAGAAATATCAAAATTTCACGATATGTTTGGGAGGTGATATAATAAAAAGATTATAATTTTTTTTGTCAGATCTAAAAAGATCATTCCCTTCCAAATTCCCATAAAATGAGAGAAGACCTAAAAAAATTTCAGGATATCTCGTTTAATTTTATTAAAATTACATATCTACTCTCATTAATAATGGAAATTATAATAAACGTTGTGATAAAAAACTAATAAAGGAAACTATTAATGTGATTGTTATCTTTTTAATGTGATTGGTGATTGTTGTAGAAATATCAAAATTTCACGATATGTTTGGGAGGTGAAATAATAAAAAGATTATAATTTTTTTTGTGCGATCTAAAAAGATCATTCCCTTCCAAATTGGCATAAAATGAGAGAAGACCTAGAAAAATTTCAGGATATCTCGTTTAATTATATTAAAAATACATATCTACTCTAATTAATAAAAGAAAGTATTATAAACGTTATGATAAAAAACTAATAAAGGAAACTATTAATGTGATTGTTATCTTTTTAATGTGATTGGTAATTGTCGTAGAAATATCAAAATTTCACGATATGTTTGGGAGGTGACATAATAAAAAGATTATAATTTTTTTTGTGAGATCTAAAAAGATCATTCCCTTCCAAATTCGCATAAAATGAGAGAAGACTTAAAAAAAAATTTCAGGAATAATATCTCGTTCAATTTTTTTAAAAATACATATCTCCTCTCATTAATAATGGAATTTATAATAAACGTTGTTATAAAAAACTAATAAAGGAAACTATTAATGTGATTGTTATCTTTTAAATGTGATTGGTAATTGTCGTAGAAATATCAAAATTTCACGATATGTTTCGGAGGTGAAATAATAAGAAGATTATAAATTTTTTTGTGAGATCTAAAAAGATCATTCCCTTCCAAATTGGCATAAAATGAGAGAAGACCTAAAAAAATTTCAGGAAACATATCTCGTTTAATTTTATTAAAAATACATATCTACTCTCATCAATAATGGAATTTATTATAAACGTTATGATAAAAAACTAATAAAGGAAACTATTAATGTGATTGTTATCTTTTTAATGTTATTGGTAATTGTCGTAGAAATATCAAAATTTCACGATATGTTTGGGAGGTGAAATAATAAAAAGATTATAATTTTTTTTGTGAGATCTAAACAGATCAGTCCCTTCCAAATTGGCATAAAATGAGAGAAGACTTAAAAAATTTTCAGGAAACATATCTCGTTTAATTTTTTTAAAAATACATATTTCCTCTCATTAATAATGGAAATTATTACAAACATTGTGATAAAAAACTAATAATGGAAACTATTAATGTGATTGTTTTCTTTTTAATGTTATTGGTAATTGTCGTAGAAATATCAAAATTTCACGATATGTTTCGGAGGTGAAATAATAAGAAGATTATAAAATTTTTTGTGAGATCTAAAAAGATCATTCCCTTCCAAATTGGCATAAAATAAGAGAAGACCTAAAAAAATTTCAGGAAACATATCTCGTTTAATTTTTTTAAAAATACATATCTCCTCTCATTAATAATGGAAATTATAATAAACGTTGTTATAAAAAACTAATAAAGGAAACTATTAATGTGATTGTTATCTTTTTAATGTGATTGGTAATTGTCGTAGAAATATCGAAATTTCACGATATGTTTCGGAGATGAAATAATAAGAAGATTATAAATTTTTTTGTGAGATCTAAAAAGATCATTCCCTTCCAAATTGGCATAAAATGAGAGAAGACTAAAAAAATGTCAGGATATCTCGTTTAATTTTATTAAAAATACATATCTACTCTCATTAATAATGGAAATTATTATAAACGTTATGATAAAAAACTAATAAAGGAAACTATTAATGTGATTGTTATCTTTTTAATGTTATTGGTAATTGTCGTAGAAATATCAAAATTTCACGATATGTTTGGGAGGTGATATAATAAAAAGATTATAATTTTTTTTTGTGAGATCTAAAAAGATCATTCCCTTCCAAATTGCCATAAAATGAGAGAAGACCTAAAAATTTTTTTGGATATCTCGTTTAATTTTATTAAAAATACATATCTACTCTCATTAATAATGGAAATTATAATAAACGTTGTGATAAAAAACTAATAAAAGAAACTATTAATGTGATTGTTATCTTTTTAATGTGATTGGTAATTGTTGTTGAAATATCAAAATTTAACGATATGTTTGTGAGGTGAAATAATAAAAAGATTATAATTTTTTTTTTGTGAGATCTAAAAAGATCATACCCTTCCAAATTGGCATAAAATGAGAGAAGACTAAAAAAATTTCAGGATATCTCGTTTAATTATATTAAAAATACATATCTACTCTCATTAATAATGGAAATTATTATAAACGTTATGATAAAAAACTAATAAAGGAAACTACTAATGTGATTGTTATCTTTTTAATGTTTTTGGTAATTGTTGTAGAAATATCAAAATTTCACGATATGTTTGGGAGGTGATATAATAAAAAGATTATAATTTTTTTTGTGAGATCTAAAAATATCATTCCCTTCCAAATTTCCATAAAATGAGAGAAGACCTAAAAAAATTTCAGGATATCTCGTTTAATTTTATTAAAAATACATATCTACTATCATTAATAATGGAAATTATGATAAACGTTGTGATAAAAAAACTAATAAAGGAAACTATTAATGTGATTGTTATCTTTTTAATGTGATTGGTAATTGTCGTAGAAATATAAAATTTCGAGATATGTTTGGGAGGAGAAATAATAAAAAGATTATAATTTTTTTTGTGTGAGATCTAAAAAGATCATTCTGTAACATCCTCATTTTTACTATTTGTATGCGTTTATATATGTACATTATGAACACTTATGCAATGTATTTCATAGAACCTTATGAACATATTTTCTTAATGAAATTAATACAGTTCTACTCAGAAGAATTTTCTGAATTTGCAAATGTCTTTGTTTTTACTGAAATTGATAATTGACTGGACTGCTATGTCAGACAGCTGTCCAGGATAAATTTTCAAGTATAGAATTTTGAACTCATTTATAACTTAAAAGAAAGGTAATAGAATATAGATTAAAAATATATACAGATAAAGAATTAAAATGCTTATTCAGAATTGTTAGGATTTTCTGAAAGTTAGAACTTTGAGAAATTATTACGGTAAAATTTTAAGACAGAAAATTTAGAGAAAATTCATAGGATATCTATAGAATTATCTAATAATTGTAATATACTTAGAATAATTATTAAAAATGTTTAACCAAGAAAAATTTAACTTAGAACCTTAACCAATCAAAAAGTGACAACTTAGGCTTTTCTAAGATCACTAAATTAAGCTAATTAGGCTTGGATTAAGAGATAAGTAAGACACTACCCCAAGGTTTTTGATAGTGAGGAATCCAATGGTGATGTTATTTTCTTCAAATTCTAATCACATTGTAAAATAATCAGCAGCCCTAATTACCTTCTAGAATTTTCTACAAACTTCTTGAAACTTTGACTTTTGGGGTAGGCAAGTGGCAAGTCACCAAGGCAAGCCTCCTTGGCTGTCCAAGTGGCTTGGTGACTGATTTCCCTTGGTCAATAAGGGTGGCTGGACGTGCAGGGGCTGCTGGAACTGAAGGGAGAATTCAATTTAATTAATTACTTGATTTAAGAAACATTAAACTTAAGAAAAAGGCAAAAAGTCACAAAAGAGAAAAACTTGGCAAAACAGAACCGTGAGTTCTCAAACCAGCAGCTGCAGTTCTTCATTTCAATTTCATCTTAACTTCACCATTTCAACTCAAATTAAGAAACCAAACCATCCAAACTTCACCCTACCTCACATAATTCGGCTAGTAGAGAAAGAAATTGGAGAAAATCTCAAAAATTCCTACAAGACCAAGGAGTGAGGGAGAAAGGAATTCAAGGCTTTTTCTTCAATTAAAGAGTCTAAGGTAAGGATCTAGGCATTTAATTTCAATTAGAACCCTTGGAATTAGAAGAAAACATGTTGTAGGGTTAGATTAAAATTTTGGCCTAGAATCATGAAAACTTGAAATTGATTTAGGGGTTTTGTGTTTTTGATGCTTGTGATTGAAATTCATGGATTGGAATGATGTTTGATTGAATTTTTAAGGTGTTGTAATGGTTGAAATTTGGTTTGTTGAATTTTGATTGAATTTGTGATTTGATTGAATTTTGGTTGGAATTGGAGTTTGTAGCTTTGGAAGAATTGTTGAGAATGGCTTGTAGACCATTCGGCCAGCCCTAAATGCAAGGGATATTATGTGGAATTTTTTATAAAACCAAGGGCAAAATGGTCATTTTACATGTAGGGACACATTGGGTATTTTGGAAAAAGATTGAGGGCATTTTCGGAAATTATTAAAAATACTAATGTTATAATGTAAATTGCTTAAATTTTTGTATTCTTGTATGTTAATGTCTATAAATTATTTATTTGATTGTGATCATGAAAAAAAATTCATTAGCATGAGTCTTTTTGGGGGATTTATCAAAGTATCAAATGAGAAAGAATTATGTTGACTAACCAGGACTGTGGTAGTCATGAGAATTGAGTTGATTTATGAGAAATGGCTTTTGTTGACTAACCGGGACTGCGGTAGTCATGTGAAATGAGATTGATTGAGAAATGAATTGTTGACTAACCGAGATTACGGTAGTCATGTGAAATGAGAATGATTGAGAAAGGATTTTTGGGTTGAGTAGAATTTGTTAGACAGGACCGTATAATCTGTGATTATATAGTCTGTGGGGTGAAGGATATTGGCAATTCCACATGTGGCTGGAAACTGGACTGAGTTGCGGTCGTGGTAGCCTTCCGGGTATCCTGATCTCCTAATTCTGTTTAGCTTATTCGCGTTTAGTAGGGGCTGATAGCTGAATTGCAGTACGTAATGGTAGGCCAGTTACTTACTAAACACTCAAAGGGGAAGTCTCCATGGAGCAGGGTCAAAATGAATTTGAGTCAAAAAAAACTGCATTGCATAAATCATACTGCATTTAATTATGTGTGTAACTAATTAATTTGTTATGATATGTATTTGTTTGAAATTGTTTTAATTCTATGAGAAATTAAATGCCTGATCCGGTAATGCTATCCCCAGATTCTAGGGGAGTGTGATTGCAGGTATTTAGAAGATTAATTAGAAGTCACAGATGCAGACATACTCCAGAGCTATAGGAATAGGGGTTTTTGGCTTTAGATACTTTTGTATTAATTAGAAATAATTTTGTAATAGTATTTCCTGTAAATTTTAATAATGTAAATTATAAAGACAAACTTTAAACTTAATGGAATGTATTTATTTTAAATTGTAAATTTTCGTGTTTATGGATTTTATATAGAAATTAAGTAAAAAAATAAATAAATAAATAAATAAATGAAAAAAAAAGGGGGGGTTACATTAGTGGTATCAGAGCTCTGGTTATGCATCTCTAGGATTTGTGAGTAATTGGTCTGTTATGTATTTTGCTGTGTTACTTTGATTGAAACTGGTTGTTTTATATGAATTGTTTGTTTTGATTGAAATTGGTTGTTTTCTATGAATTGGTTGCTTAGTTGGTTGTTAGGAATATTATAGGAATAAGGGTAGTAACTGGATCAAAGATTATTTTTTTTAGACAGGTAGAGATGTCAGGAAGAGGAAGAGGAAGAGGAAGACCAGCTGCAAATCCCACAGTTGGAAATGATAATATAGCTGAGATGGCCAGAGCCATGAGGGATATGGCTAATGCAGTAACTCAGCAGACTGAGATGTTGGCTAATCAGACACTAGCTCAGCATCCACCTCCACTTGTTGACAGGACCACTTTAACAGATTTTAAGAGGCATGATCCACCTTACTTTAAGGGAGAGTATGATCCAGAGAAAGCTGAAGAGTGGATT
This sequence comes from Pueraria montana var. lobata, assembly GCA_026413185.1. Classification (NCBI taxonomy): domain Eukaryota; kingdom Viridiplantae; phylum Streptophyta; class Magnoliopsida; order Fabales; family Fabaceae; genus Pueraria; species Pueraria montana. The sequence continues at coordinate 8,997,361 of CM048649.1, forward strand.
CAGAATCTGGAGGATATTTTTGTGGCTATGGAATGTCCTGATGAGAGAAGGGTGACACATGCAGCCTTTCAGTTACTGAGTGATGCTAAGTTGTGGTGGAAAGCTACTCAGAGGATGTGGGAGAACAGGGGAGAAGTGATCACCTGGGATATCTTCAAGACCTTGTTCCTTGAGAAATATTTTCCAGAGACTGTGAGACAAGCCAAAGAGGAAGAGTTTATCAGTTTGACTCAGGGAAGTATGAGTATCCTTGAATATACTTCTAAATTTGAATCTTTGGCCAAATATTCTAAATACTTGCAGATCACTGGAAATGAAGAATGGAAGTGTAGGAGGTATGAAAAAGGCTTGAGATATGAGATTAAGGAAGCCATAGTTCCATTGAGGATTGCTGAATTCCCTGAATTAATGGATCAGTGCAAAGTAATTGAAGATATGAAAAGGGAGCAAAGATCCAAAATGGCGGGATATGCAAGTAGGAGTAGTTTTGGAAGAGGAGGTCCTATGATGAAAGGGAAAAATATTCAGCCTCAGAGACCATACAGTAGACCACCACCAGGGCGCTTTGGAGGAGGAGTAGGTACAGGTGGTTTTAGACCAATGGGAGGAGTAGGTGGGGCTGGAAATTTTCAAGGATCTCATTTGGTAGTTAAATGCTGGAAGTGTGGAAAGGGACACATGGCAAAGGATTGTCCTATAACTGGTCCTGTTTGCTTCAACTGTGGAAAACCAGGTCATGTATCTAGGGATTGTTATGCACCCAGAAGGGATCAGGCTGGTAGAACTTTGCAGACCCAGAAACCTACAGCTAGTGGAAGAGTATTTACCTTGAGTGGTACTGAGGCTTCACGGTCTGCAGATCTTATTCAGGACAAGGGTCAAATGAAAGGTAAGTCCTTGACTGTGTTATTTGATTCAGGTGCTACCCATTCATTTATATCTGATGACTGTGTTGAGAATCTGAGCTTAGTTGTGTCACCATTACCTTATACTTTGCTTGTTTCTGTGCCTACATCTAAACCAATCCTAACCTCTCAAATATGTTTGAATTGTATGATAACCATCAGAGATAGACCATTTGTTGTGAATTTGATTTGTTTGCCTTTGACTAACCTTGATGTAATATTAGGAATGGATTGGTTAGCAGCCAACCATATTCTAATAGACTGTGCCTCTAAAGCTGTGATTTTCCCTGAACTTGATGTTTCTAGACTTAAACCTGTCCAACCCAAAGAAATATCATTTAAAAGTGAAATTCAAAAATACATGTTATCATCTCTTAGAACTAAAGAAGATAAAATTGAAATTGACTTTGTGCTAGTTGTAAACGAGTATCCTGAAGTTTTTCCTGATGATGTTCCTGGTTTACCTCCTGAGAGAGAAATAGAATTTAGCATTGACTTGATGCCTGGTACTAGACCAATCTCTATGCAACCCTATAGAATGGCACCATTGGAATTAACTGAATTAAAGAAACAATTGGAAGAGTTGCTAGAAAAACAATTTATAAGACCTAGTGTGTCACCATGGGGAGCCCCAGTGTTATTAGTTAAAAAGAAAGATGGGGGATCTAGGTTATGTATAGATTATAGACAATTAAATAAAGTAACTATAAAGAATAAATATCCTTTACCTAGAATAGATGATTTAATGGATCAACTTAAGGGAGCAACAATTTTTTCTAAAATAGATTTAAGGTCTGGGTACCATCAAATTAGAGTTAAAAAGGAAGACATACCCAAGACTGCTTTTCGGACTAGAGATGGACATTATGAATATCAAGTGATGCCATTTGGAGTAACTAATGCACCAGCCGTGTTTATGGATTATATGAATAGGGTGTTTAGACAATATTTAGATAATTTTGTAGTAGTATTTATAGATGACATATTAATATATTCTAAAAATAAAGAAGAACATGAAAATCATCTCAGAATAATATTAGAAACTTTAAAAGATAGAAAATTATTTGCAAAGATGTCTAAATGTGAATTTTGGTTAGAGGAAGTAAAATTTTTGGGGCATGTAATTTCTAAAGAGGGAATAAGTGTAGATCCTTCTAAGGTAGAAGCGGTTTTGGAATGGGAGAGACCTAAAACAGTGACTGAGATTAGGAGTTTCTTAGGATTAGCTGGGTATTATAGAAGATTTATTGAAGGGTTTTCTAAGATAGCTGGACCATTAACTGAATTAACTAGGAAAAACCAACCTTTTGTGTGGAGTGAAAGTTGTGAGAAAAGTTTTCAAGAGTTGAAAGATAAATTGACTACTTCACCAGTTTTAATTTTACCTGACCCAAATGAACCCTATGATGTATATTGTGATGCTTCTTATCAAGGGTTAGGATGTGTGTTAATGCAGAATAGGAAAGTTGTAGCATATGTGTCTAGGCAGTTGAGACCACATGAGAGAAATTATCCTACACATGATTTAGAATTAGCTGCCATAGTTTTTGCTTTGAAAATTTGGAGACATTATTTGTATGGGTCTAAATTTAATGTGTATAGTGACCATAAGAGTTTAAAATATTTGTTTGATCAAAAGGAACTTAACATGAGACAAAGAAGATGGATGGAGTTTATTAAAGACTATGAATTTCAATTAATGTATCATCCAGGAAAAGCTAATGTAGTAGCAGATGCCTTAAGTAGGAAAATTGTACATGTGTCAACTATGATGATTAAAGAATTAGAATTAATAGAACAATTTAGAGATTTGAACTTGTGTACAGTTAGAGAAAAAGATAAAATTCAATTAGGAAGGATTACTATTGCTAATGATTTTTTGGAAGATATTAGGAAGAAACAAGATGTAGATACATTCATTCAAGAAAAGAAAGCATTAATAGGAACAGATAAAGTAAAAGAATTTAATTTGGGAATAGATGGAATTATTAGATTTAAAAATAGAATTTGTGTACCTAATAACCAAGAATTAAAAGAATTAATTTTAGAAGAAGGACATAAAAGTAAATTAAGTATTCACCCTGGAACTACAAAAATGTACAAAGATTTAAAAGAGATGTTTTGGTGGCCTAGGATGAAGAAAGATGTGGCAGAATATGTAGCTAGGTGCTTAACTTGTCAAAAAGCAAAGATTGAACATCAGAAACCCGCTGGCATGTTACAACCTTTAGAGATACCTGTGTGGAAGTGGGATAGTATATCAATGGATTTTGTAGTAGGATTACCAAGAACTAATAAAAATTGTGATTCTATTTGGGTAATTGTAGATAGATTAACTAAATCAGCACATTTTCTTCCAATAAATATTAGGTATTCTTTAGAAAGATTGGCTCAATTGTATATAAGAGAAATAGTTAAATTACATGGGGTACCTACTAGTATAGTATCAGATAGAGATCCTAGATTTGTTTCTAAATTTTGGAGAGAATTTCAGAAAGCCTTAGGAAGTAGACTACATCTTAGTTCAGCATACCACCCTCAGACAGATGGCCAAACAGAAAGAACCATTCAATCATTAGAAGATCTTTTGAGAGCTTGTACATTAGAAGAGAAAGGGAATTGGGAAGATATATTACCTCTAGTAGAATTTACATATAATAATAGTTATCATTCTAGTATAGGTATGGCTCCCTATGAAGCATTGTATGGTAGGAAATGTAGGAGACCTTTGGTATGGTATCAGGATGGTGAGAATCTTTTGATAGGTCCAGACATTATTCAGCAAACCACTGAGAAAGTAAAATTATTCAGGAGAAAATGAAAACTGCACAGAGTAGACAGAAAAATTATGCAGATAAAAGAAGAAAACCTTTGGAATTTCAAGAAAGTGAACATGTCTTTTTGAAAGTCACACCAACAACTGGGGTTGGCAGAGCAATAAAGTCTAAGAAATTAACTCCTAAATTTATTGGACCTTACCAAATTCTCAGAAAAATTGGACCTATGGCCTATCAAATAGCCTTACCACCCTTTTTGTCAAACCTCCATGATGTGTTCCATGTGTCACAACTAAGACAGTACATCTCAGATCCTTCACATGTCATTGAACCTGATCAAATACAGGTAAAGGAAAACCTAACATTTGAAACAAAGCCTGTTAAGATTGAGGACAGAAGGATTAAGTACCTGAGAGGTAAAGAAATTTCTCTGGTTAAGGTTATTTGGGATGATATCAGAGGTGATGCTACATGGGAGTTAGAGGAGAAAATGCGAGAAGCATATCCTCATTTGTTTGTATAGTTATTTAGTTGTATAGTTGTATGGTTGTATAATTGTATTAGAAATTTCGAGGACGAAATTTTTATTAGTAGGGGAGAATTGTAACATCCTCATTTTTACTATTTGTATGCGTTTATATATGTACATTATGAACACTTATGCAATGTATTTCATAGAACCTTATGAACATATTTTCTTAATGAAATTAATACAGTTCTACTCAGAAGAATTTTCTGAATTTGCAAATGTCTTTGTTTTTACTGAAATTGATAATTGACTGGACTGCTATGTCAGACAGCTGTCCAGGATAAATTTTCAAGTATAGAATTTTGAACTCATTTATAACTTAAAAGAAAGGTAATAGAATATAGATTAAAAATATATACAGATAAAGAATTAAAATGCTTATTCAGAATTGTTAGGATTTTCTGAAAGTTAGAACTTTGAGAAATTATTACGGTAAAATTTTAAGACAGAAAATTTAGAGAAAATTCATAGGATATCTATAGAATTATCTAATAATTGTAATATACTTAGAATAATTATTAAAAATGTTTAACCAAGAAAAATTTAACTTAGAACCTTAACCAATCAAAAAGTGACAACTTAGGCTTTTCTAAGATCACTAAATTAAGCTAATTAGGCTTGGATTAAGAGATAAGTAAGACACTACCCCAAGGTTTTTGATAGTGAGGAATCCAATGGTGATGTTATTTTCTTCAAATTCTAATCACATTGTAAAATAATCAGCAGCCCTAATTACCTTCTAGAATTTTCTACAAACTTCTTGAAACTTTGACTTTTGGGGTAGGCAAGTGGCAAGTCACCAAGGCAAGCCTCCTTGGCTGTCCAAGTGGCTTGGTGACTGATTTCCCTTGGTCAATAAGGGTGGCTGGACGTGCAGGGGCTGCTGGAACTGAAGGGAGAATTCAATTTAATTAATTACTTGATTTAAGAAACATTAAACTTAAGAAAAAGGCAAAAAGTCACAAAAGAGAAAAACTTGGCAAAACAGAACCGTGAGTTCTCAAACCAGCAGCTGCAGTTCTTCATTTCAATTTAATCTTAACTTCACCATTTCAACTCAAATTAAGAAACCAAACCATCCAAACTTCACCCTACCTCACATAATTCGGCTAGTAGAGAAAGAAATTGGAGAAAATCTCAAAAATTCCTACAAGACCAAGGAGTGAGGGAGAAAGGAATTCAAGGCTTTTTCTTCAATTAAAGAGTCTAAGGTAAGGATCTAGGCATTTAATTTCAATTAGAACCCTTGGAATTAGAAGAAAACATGCTGTAGGGTTAGATTAAAATTTTGGCCTAGAATCATGAAAACTTGAAATTGATTTAGGGGTTTTGTGTTTTTGATGCTTGTGATTGAAATTCATGGATTGGAATGATGTTTGATTGAATTTTTAAGGTGTTGTAATGGTTGAAATTTGGTTTGTTGAATTTTGATTGAATTTGTGATTTGATTGAATTTTGGTTGGAATTGGAGTTTGTAGCTTTGGAAGAATTGTTGAGAATGGCTTGTAGACCATTCGGCCAGCCCTAAATGCAAGGGATATTATGTGGAATTTTTTATAAAACCAAGGGCAAAATGGTCATTTTACATGTAGGGACACATTGGGTATTTTGGAAAAAGATTGAGGGCATTTTCGGAAATTATTAAAAATACTAATGTTATAATGTAAATTGCTTAAATTTTTGTATTCTTGTATGTTAATGTCTATAAATTATTTATTTGATTGTGATCATGAAAAAAAATTCATTAGCATGAGTCTTTTTGGGGGATTTATCAAAGTATCAAATGAGAAAGAATTATGTTGACTAACCAGGACTGTGGTAGTCATGAGAATTGAGTTGATTTATGAGAAATGGCTTTTGTTGACTAACCGGGACTGCGGTAGTCATGTGAAATGAGATTGATTGAGAAATGAATTGTTGACTAACCGAGATTACGGTAGTCATGTGAAATGAGAATGATTGAGAAAGGATTTTTGGGTTGAGTAGAATTTGTTAGACAGGACCGTATAATCTGTGATTATATAGTCTGTGGGGTGAAGGATATTGGCAATTCCACATGTGGCTGGAAACTGGACTGAGTTGCGGTCGTGGTAGCCTTCCGGGTATCCTGATCTCCTAATTCTGTTTAGCTTATTCGCGTTTAGTAGGGGCTGATAGCTGAATTGCAGTACGTAATGGTAGGCCAGTTACTTACTAAACACTCAAAGGGGAAGTCTCCATGGAGCAGGGTCAAAATGAATTTGAGTCAAAAAAAACTGCATTGCATAAATCATACTGCATTTAATTATGTGTGTAACTAATTAATTTGTTATGATATGTATTTGTTTGAAATTGTTTTAATTCTATGAGAAATTAAATGCCTGATCCGGTAATGCTGTCCCCAGATTCTAGGGGAGTGTGATTGCAGGTATTTAGAAGATTAATTAGAAGTCACAGATGCAGACATACTCCAGAGCTATAGGAATAGGGGTTTTTGGCTTTAGATACTTTTGTATTAATTAGAAATAATTTTGTAATAGTATTTCCTGTAAATTTTAATAATGTAAATTATAAAGACAAACTTTAAACTTAATGGAATGTATTTATTTTAAATTGTAAATTTTCGTGTTTATGGATTTTATATAGAAATTAAGTAAAAAAATAAATAAATAAATAAATAAATGAAAAAAAAAGGGTGGGTTACACATTCCCTTCCAAATTGGCATAAAAAGAGAGAATACCTAAAAATAATTCAGGATATCTCATTTAATTTTATTAAAAATACATATCTCCTCTCATTAATAATGGAAATTCTAATAAAAGTTATGATAAAAAACTAATAAAGGAAACTATTAACGTGATTGTTATCTTTTTAATGTGATTGGTAATTGTCGTAGAAATATCAAAATTTCACGATATGTTTCGGAGGTGAAATAATGAGAAGATTATAAATTTTTTTGTGAGATCTAAAAAGATCATTCCTTTCCAAATTGGTATAAAATGAGAGAAGACCTAAAAAACATTCAGGATACGTATCTCGTTTAATTTTATTAAAAAGACATATCTCCTCTCATTAATAATGGAAATTATTATAAACATTGTGATAAAAAACTAATAAAGGAAACTATTAATGTGATTGGTAACTGTCGTAGAACTATCAAAATTTCACAATACGTTTTGGAGGTGAAATAATAAAAAGATTATATTTTTTTTTGTGAGATCTAAAAAGATCATTCCCTTCCAAATTGGCATAAAATGAGAGAACACCTAAAAAAATTTCAGGATACATATCTCGTTTAATTTTATTAAAAATACATATCTCCTCTCATTAATAATGGAAATTATTATAAACATTGTGATAAAAAACTAATAAAGGAAACTATTAATGTGATTGTTATCTTTTTAATGTGATTGGTAATTGTTGTAGAAATATCAAAATTTCACGATATATTTGGGAGGTGAAATAATAAAAAGATTATAATTTTTTTTGTGAGATCTAGAAAGATCATTCCCTACCAAATTGGCATAAAATGAGAGAAGACCTAAAAAAATTTCAGGATATCTCGTTTAATTTTATTAAAAATACAAATCTCCTCTCATTAATAATGGAAATTATAAGCAACGTTGTGATAAAAAACTAATAAAGGAAACTATTAATGTGATTGTCATCTTTTTAATTTGATTGGTAATTGCCGTTGAAATATCAAAATTTCATGATATGTTTGGGAGGTGAAATATTAAAAAGATTATAATTTTTTTTGTGAGATCTAAAAAGATCGTTCCCTTCCAAATAGGCATAAAATGAGAGAAGACCTGAAAAAATTTCAGGATACATATCTCATTTAATTTTATTAAAAATACATATCTCCTCACATTAATAACAGATATTATTATAAACGTTGTGATACAAAACTAATAAAGGAAACTATTGATGTGATTGTTATCTTTTTAACGTTATTGGTAATTGTCGTAGAAATATCGATATTTCACGATATCTTTGGGAGGTGAAATAATGAAAAGATTATAATTTTTTTTTTGTGAGATGTAAAAAGATCATTCCCTTCCAAATTGGCATAAAATGAGAGAAGACCTAAAAAAATTTCAGGATACATATCTCATTTAATTTTATTAAAAATACATATCCCATTTCATTAATAATGGAAATTATTATAAACGTTGTGATAAAAATCTAACAAAGGAAACTATTAATGTGACTGTTATCTTTTTAATGCGATTGGTAATTGTCGTAGAAATATCAAAATTTCACGATATGTTTGGGAGGTGAAATAATAAAAGGATTATAATTTTTTTTGTGAGATCTAAAAAGATCATTCCCTTCCAAATTGGCATAAAATGAGAGAAGATCTAAAAAAATTTCAGGGTATCTCGTTTAAGTTTATTAAAAATACATATCTACTCTCATTAATAATGGAAATTATTATAAACGTTATGATAAAAAACTAATAAAGGAAACTATTAATGTGATTGTTATCTTTTTAATGTTATTGGTAATTGTCGTAGAAATATCAAAATTTCACGATATGTTTGGGAGGTGAAATAATAAAAAGATTATAATTTTTTTTTCAGAGATCTAAAAAGATCATTCCCTTCCAAATAGGCATAAAATGAGAGAAGACTTAAAAAAATTTCACGATACATATCTCGTTTAATTTTATTAAAAAACATATCTTCCCTTATTAATAATGGAAATTATTATAAACGTTGTGATAAAAAACTAATAAAGGAAACTATTAACGTGATTGTTATCTTTTTAATGTGATTGGTAATTGTCGTAGAAATATCAAAATTTCACGATATGTTTGGGAGGTGAAATAATAAAAAGATTATAATTTTTTTTTCAGAGATCTAAAAAGATCATTCCCTTCCAAATTGGCATAAAATGAGAGAAGACCTAAAAAAATTTCAGGATACATATCTCGTTGAATTTTATTAAAACATATCTCCTCTCATTAATATTGGAAATTATTATAAACGTGTTGATAAAAAACTAATAAAGGAAACTATTAATGTGATTGTTATCTTTTTAATGTGATTGGTAATTGTCATAGAAATATCAAAATTTCACGATATGTTTGGGAGGTGAAATAATAAAAAGATTATAATTTTTTTTGTGAGATCTAAAAAGATCATTCCCTTCCAAATAGGCATAAAATGAGAGAAGACCTAAAAAAATTTCAGGATACATATCTCGTTTAATTTCATTAAAAATACATATCTCCTCTCATTAATAATGGAAATTATTATAAACGTTGTGATGAAAAACTAATAAAGGAAACTATTAATGTGATTGTTATCTTTTTAATGTGATTGGTAATTGTCGTAGAAATATCAAAATTTCACGATATGTTTGCGAGGTAAAATAATACAAAGATTATAATTTTTTTTGTGAGATCTAAAAAGATCATTCCCTTCCAAATTGGCATAAAATGAGAGAAGACCTAATAAAATTTGAGGATACATATCTCATTTAATTTTATTAAAAATACGTATCTCCTCTCATTAATAATGGAAATTATTATAGACGTTGTGATAAAAAACTAATAAAGGAACCTATGAATGTGATTGTTATCTTTTTAATCTGATTGGTAATATTCGTAGAAAATCAAAATTTCACGATATGTTTGGGAGGTGAAATAATAAAAAGATTATAATTTTTTTTGTGACATCTAAAAAGATCAATCCCTTCCAAATAGGCATAAAATGAGAGAAGACCTAAAAAAATTTCAGGATACATATATCGTTTAATTTTATTAAAAATACATATCTCCTCTCATTAATAATGGAAATTATTATAAACGTGTTGATAAAAAGCTAATAAAGGAAACTATTAATGTGATTGTTATCTTTTTATTGTGATTCGTAATTGTCGTAGAAATATCAAAATTTCACGATATGTTTCGGAGGTGAAATAATAAAAAGATTATAATTTTTTTTGTAAGATCTAAAATGATCAAACCCTTCCAAATAGGCATAAAATGAGAGAAGACCTAAAAAAATTTCAGGATACATATATCGTTTAATTTTATTAAAAATACATATCTCCTCTCATTAATAATGGAGATTATTATAAACGTGTTGATAAAAAACTAATAAAGGAAACTATTAATGTGATTGTTATCTTTTTAATGTGATTGGTAATTGTTGTAGAAATATCAAAATTTCACGATATATTTGGGAGGTGAAATAATAAAAAGATTATAATTTTTTTTGTGAGATCTAGAAAGATCATTCCCTTCCAAATTGGCATAAAATGAGAGAAGACCTAAAAAAATTTCAGGATACATATATCATTAATTTATTAAAAATACATATCTCTTCTCATTAATAGTGGAAATTATTGTAAACGTTGTGATAAAAAACTAATAAAGGAAACTATTAATGTGATTGTTATCTTTTTAATGGGATTGGTAATTGTCGTAGAAATATCAAAATTTCATGATATATTTGGGAGGTGAAATAATAAAAAGATTATAATTTTTTTTGTGAGATCTAAAAAGATCATTCCCTTCCAATTTGGCATAAAATGAGAGAAGACCTAAAATATTTCAGGATATCTCATCTAATTTTATTAAAAATACATATCTCCTCTCTTTAATAATGGAAATTATTATAAACGTTGTGATAGAAAACTATTAATGTGATTGTTATCTTTTTAATATGATTGGTAATTGTCGTAGAAATATCAAAATTTCATTATATGTGTAACCCCCCTTCTAATAAACTTTAATTTATCTATCTAATTTATTTTATACATAATTGTTCTAATACATTCTATTATCTAATTTATGTTATATATTCAAATTTACATCACTAAAATTTTACAGAAACATTTTTATAAAATGATCTATTAACTAAAACTATATTTTTTTTTCTGTCCCAAATTTTCCCATCCTATAGCTCTGGAATTATCTGCATCTGTTCTTCTAACTCTTCTTCCTTCACCTGAAATCAAAACTTCCCTAAAATCTAGGGACAAAATTTTACCGGATCAGGCATTTAATTTCTAATACACAGAAAAACAATCACAATCAATGACATTTCATTTCATAACTAAGAATTCACATAAATAATGCAAATGCAGTATGCTTTATGAAAATGCAAGTTTATAAAGCATATGCAAGTTTGACTCAAAATCCTTTTTACCATAAAATCATTTTGACCCTGCTCCATGGAGACTTCCCCTTTGAGTGTTTAGTAAGTAACTGGCCTACCATTACGTACTGCAATTTAGCTATCAGCCCCTACTAAACGCGAATAAGCTAGCAGAATTAGGAGATCAGGATACCCGGAAGGCCACCACGGCAGCATCTCTGTCCAGATTACGGCCACATGTGGAATTGCCAATACCCTTCACCCCACAGACTATATAATCACAGACTATACAGTCCTGTCTAACTTACTCTGCTCACCCATTTCTCAGGACTATCAAATTCTCTGTTCATAATCTCAATCATCTTTCCAAATACATGACTACAGCAGTCCGGTCAGTCAACACAGTCCTGGAAATCAATTCCCCCAAAAATACTCATTTTTCATGACTACCGCAATCCCGGTTAGTCAACAAAACCAAAATCATTTCTCATTTATCTTTAAAATTTCATGACTACCGAAATTTCGGTTAGTCAACAAAAATCATTCTTCATTTGAAATCCTTGTATTTTCTCAAAACTCATATTTATGCAATATGATGATGATGCTAATAAGCAAATAATTAATATCAAACAATCACATAAAAATTATAAAAATTCACTAATTAACATTATAACATTAACATTTTAATAAAATACCAACTAGTCCTTTATTAGGTAAAATTACTAAACTTTTACTAAAATACCAATTAGGTCTTTACTATGGAAATTTACTAAAATACCCCTATCTTTTTCTAAATTCCAATTTTGTCCTCAAATGTGAAATTACCAAATTACCCTTACTATTTTATAAAATTTCCAATTTTGCCCTTGATCTTTTCTCAAAATTCCAAAATTATCCTTCAACTTTCTAGTATATGTGAAATTTCCATTTTACCCTTATACTTTTTCATTATTTTCGAAAATGCCCTTGATTTTTTTATAAAATTCCCATTTTACCCCTAAACTTTCTAGAACATGTGTAATTACTATTTTACCCTTGAATATTTTATAAATTACTAAATTGCCCTTAAACTTTTTGTAAAATTCCCAATGTGTCCCTACATGTGAAATTACTATTTTGCCCTTGGTCTTTTAAAAAATTTCCACATGGTATCCTTCCAAACCCACCATGGTCGTGAGTCATTTCTACCAATTTCCAACATCTTCACAAAATCAACCAAGCCAATTTCCAATCAATAATCAACCAAATCAACCAATTCAAGATTCAATCAAGATCAAACAAGGTTCAATCCATCAATTCACATCATGAAGATCAATCAAAACATTGATTCAAATACAAATTCAAGCTTATAACATCAATTATGTAAAACCCTCAATCAATTATATTTTTCCATGGTTGTTCATCAAATCTAGAAATTGAACTTAACCACATGTTCTTTCTACTTCCTATATGTCTAAATTGAAATTAAATGACAAGATCCTTACCTAGAATCCTTAGTTTGAAGAAGAACTCTTGAATCCTCTTCTTCCTTTCTCTTTTGATTTCTTGAAAATTTTAAGCTTTTCTCTTTGATTGAAGGTATGTTGAAATTTGTGAGATTTTGTTTGGTTTATTTCTTAAATTTAGAAGCTAAGATGAAGTGAAAATGGAGGGGTGCAGCTGCCCAAGCTCACGGGTGTATGGGTTTTGGAGAGTTAGCTTTTGTGCTTCCTTTTTGCTTTAGTTTCTTATGTTTTTAATTAAATTTTCTTCACCCAATTTAAGTGTGCCTACACGTCCAGCTGCAGGACTCAAGGCAGCCAATTTGGCCCTTAATCACAGCCACTTGGACGTTCCAATTTAGTTGCCTACGTTAGTTGCTAACTTCTTGGTCAATTAGTCAAAAGTTGGAGAATATTATAGACTTTTCTAGAATGTATTTAGGGATTTTAATTATCTTACAAACTAATTAGAATTTGAAGAAACTAACACCACCATTGAATTCCTCACTATCAAAAACCTTGGGGTAGTGTCTTAATTATTTCTTAATCAAAGCCTAATTAGCTTAATTTAATTAGATTAGAAACTTTGAGTTGTCAAATTTTGATTGGCTAACACTTGTATTTTTCTTTTTCTTAGTTATATAATTTCAATAATTATTCTAATTATGTTATAATTAATATAAAATTCCATAGGTCTAATACAAATTTTATCTTAATTTTCTACCTTAGAATTTTATCGTAATAATTTCACAGAGTCCTAACTTTTAGCATTTTAATTTGTCAACTGTATATTTTCTTAATCTATATTCAATTATCTTTTTATTAATTTATAGTCTAGTCCAAAATGTTACACTGGAAAATTTATCCTGGACAGCTGTCTGACACACTGTCCAGTCAACAAGTAATTTCAATTCTCAAATGTATATATTTTAAATCTACATTAAATTCTTGATTTATTAGAGTACAGTTTAATCCAAAATGTTATACTGGAAAATCTTATCTTGGACAGCTGTCTGACACAACATTCCGATCAACAAGAAATTTAGGTATAAACAAAAGTATTAAAAGACTTAGAAAATTTTACTGAATAGAACTGTATTAATTTTATTATGAAAATATGTACAAAAAGCTTCTATAAAATACAGTACATAATTTCTCATAATTACTTATATAAAAATATTTACAAATGGTAAAATAATAGAAATGATGTAACGACCTATCTTCGTTACAGATTTGTTATACTAAAGATTTTATTTCATTAAATTAAAAAAAACTCTCTAATTAGTTTATTGATAAAATACTGGAGAATTTTTCGCGATTCCCAAAACTAACATATAAAATTTAAAGCTCAATTTATAAACATCTCTTATACAAAGCTTAACTAAATAAAACTATGTGTACATACATTTTCACATGATAAATACAAAATACCCCTAAGCAAGTCCATTCTATACATGAGACCAAACAAAGGAAAGAAGGAAGAGATTGAATCTTCAATCCTATGCTCGCTCCATCTACCAAGCCTCCAAGAGAAAGATCCACCTACACTCCATCTGCTCCCCCGAACATAGTTCGAGATCATCACAGTCACAACCACATGTGCCACATGCAAGGGTAAGCTTACTAGAATAAACACATTTAAATATAATTTGCTATTAAATAAAAACATAAAGATACATATATATAATTTTCTCAGTGTTAAAACTTGGTATTTTAAAAGAAAGAATACATGTACATTTAACTCGTCATAAGAAATCCCATATACTCAACCAATCATCAACAACATTGTTCAAACATCCATTATCAACATAAACCATCACCACTCATCATCATGAGCCATAAACATCATAAATCGCATCTTAACACAATACAACCACCAACATCCCTCATCACAAAGAGATGTACAACACAAACCACTAGACAACGTCAGACAACAAGACTGACTCTACTCCATGGAGTTTCGACATCATATGAGCGGTCCTCATAGGCCTCATCCCCTACCATAGTCTCACCTTTGACCATTCGGGGAGTCCCTTGAGCCACCCTGTGGAGGAAGTGTGGATTTAATCGAATATAGACAAGTGTGGGTATTGGCTTACCTCTATAAGGTTTGCAAAACCTTACATCTCTAGGAATTCGCCCACTTGGCTATTCTATAGGCCCACCTTTGGCCACCACGAAAACCTCCAGCACTAGGTTGAGAGTCTACCTAGCACCCTCAACTTACGTGCCTACCCATATGTCTGTGCACTAATTGTGCACACCTATGCACCAACTATGCATATACAACATTCGGAATACTTCTGTGCACCAACTGTGTGCACCCACCGTATTCCAACGGCAAACATATTTGGATTCCCTTACAGTCTTATATACAACACCTCTGTACCCGCCATCTCCAATGGGCTGACTTAAGAATCCAAATACATCTCAACAACATCAACAATCCTCAACCATGACAATAATCCATCCCCTATACACTAAAAGAGTCACTAAACCTCTTGGGAAGTAGTTCTCAACACTCCAACACGCCATTCGGAGTCAAAACATAAGGGGTGGTACTTGGGAAAATATCCCACTAGGCGAGACCCCCGGGTCGCTTTAGTGGGCTGGAGTTCTGGCGTGAAACTCCCTCTCCCAAGTATACCATTTTCCTATAAAAGTCTTCCCAAAGGACATAGCTAACTCCTCGTTAACATATAGGAATGGTTCCAACACATAGTTTACATATATCATCATCTCATCAACATTCAATTTCAATTTCTCAACAAAACACATACACCTCAATAATAAATAATGTTCTCAACTAATTATATCCCATCAACATTAGTATACCAACCCCAACAACAAAGTCATTCTCATTCAAAACAAGATTACAAGATCCATCCTACAGTCAAAAGACTGTATCACACAAGACATATTTCAAATATTAAATATTCAAGATTCACATCTCAATAAACAAACATCACCATTTCAAAATTGATATCATATTGACCAAATTGACCAAATAAGGTCGATTTCTCTTTGACAGTACTGAATGTGAGCTCTCACTGATTGTAGCAAATGACCTCATAATTCAAAATTTTTTATATAGAATTAAATCTCTTGAATCCTATTTTTCAAAATGGTATCCCAATTGTAAAATAGACAACTAGAGAATTTTCTATAATTCCTACAAGTTGACAATACTGAATTTGACTTTCCAGTGAACATGGTTCAAAGAAAGTAAGTTTTCTAACACTTCCAAAACTTGTTTTGAGCTGGAATTTTTACAGGATAAAGGTAACACATTTGTATTTCAAAATTGATATCCCATGTCCTCAAATTCGTTCCCAATTGTTCCCAGTAAAATTTCTCTAACAGCCTAAATTTCGGACTCCAAACAGAGCTCCAAACCCTTGCCCTGTTCCTTAAAAAAAAATTAATTTAGGAATTAGACATGATAATTTTTGTAAATTACACAGTTAAAAATATTGTTTTGTCTAGTTTTTAATAGCACAAAAACGAAAACAAAACATTAAGTGTACAATTAGGAGTTTAAGAAAAACCGAGACATGTTCCAGGGGAACTCGAAAAACAGAACAGCAACTTTGTGGGTCACTGATGAACCCTGAGATGAGGTTTTCTCTTCAAGATGTCAAAATAAAAGTTTCTCCATTTCGAGTCTATTTTCATTCAAAACAAATTTCGTGAAAAACCAACGGTTAGATCTTCCAAAAATCACAAAATCATGGGGGCTGTCCAGAGCTGGACGAACCTAACAGCCACTGCCACTTTATTTTGTGGTTTGATTTTCACATGCAAAACTTATCAAATAATTTCAAGAAAATTTGGGCATGGTCTCCTTTGTTTTAGGAGCCTTCCCAATCAATTTCAAAGATTAAAAAAAAATCCAAAGACAGTAAATGAAAATCCCACACAGCCACTGCCAAAGGGTTTCAACCCATTTCATCAACTTTTCAGCTTAAGCATTCAAATAAAACAGAAACAACAGTCCATATGAGGGGCATTCATGCTGTGTGTGGTTGAGTCCCCTAACTCTCAACCACACTTAAACTGAAAATAAAGAAGCTTCCCTTACCTTTGGGGTTTAGTTCCAGCCGTAGAGAGAGAGAGGAAGAGATGATGTTTTAGCTTGCATACAAATCTTAAAGTAACTAACAAAATGGCTTCTTTTCCCCTTTTGAGTGCCACGGCCAGCGAGGAAGGAGGAGAGAACAGAGAGCTCGCGGGAGGAAGCAAAGAAGAATGAAGAGAATGAGTGAAGAAAGAAGGTTCAGCACGGTATTATTTGGGATAATTATGCAATTTTTCTATTTGCACCCACCCTTTCTCTAAGGACACCCCCTTCTCTTAATTTTTTTTCTACAACTTACGAAACTCACGTAAAAGTCCCAAAAATCTTACAATAACACTATGACACATAACAAAATATAGAACTTAAGTTAATTATTATATCAATCAACATAACTTAAATTTAATTTGCTCTTGCATTATTAATTAAATCACTTATCATACATTACGAAAAATCACAGTGTTACAATTCTCCCCAACAAGAAAAATTTCGTCCTCGAAATTTGCTTGTGGTGAAAATACTATAACATTGTGTATACACACAATATCTTCACTTTTTTGTGAATCTTAAATCTTTCCTCAACTCTTTGTCTAATCGAGTCATCCTTCCATCAGGTAGTTTACTACAGATTTCCCAATTTTAATCCTTCCAAAAAGAATATCACTAGCAACTTTCTCTCGCATCAGTACCATATGACTTCTCAATTAAAACAAAGACTCTTAACAAATCCTTTTTCTTTCAAAATATAAATCAAAACATTTAAGAGCATGAAAACCTTAGTTAGTTCAAAATGTCAAAATCCACTTTACCAAAGTTTTTCTAAAACACTTAAAGGATAACCCAAATTTGCCTTATTTTTAAACCCTTAAAACCTACTTTAATCCATTTTTGAAAAGAGATGTTCAAAACACACACACATACGGAAGCTTAAACTCCCCAACAAGTTCAAAACCATAAAACATCTTTAAGCTATTTTCCAAAAGAAGATTTCAAAACACTCTTTAGTATGAAGAAGTCAAACTGTTAATGCATTATAAAACATGTCAAAACTCATCATATTTCACAACATGTCTCGAAATAAATAAATTGATTCACAATTCATTTGAAACACATAAAACTCAAATCATTTAAAACAAGAGGTCAAGCGAAAATCCCCAAGATAATTTCATGCATCAAACTTTTATGTAGTAAGGAAAAAAGAGTAATGCAATTGGAAACAAAACATCAAGAGTTGAAAGTCGTCACATGACAACAGGAAAAAAACTTTGTGCAATCCAAACAATTATCTGAAAACAACTAAAATAAGTTTTCAAATGATAGGTTTTCAAAGGATTCCCTAAAGAGAATATACATCAAGAGCCATTCTAAAACAAAACACATAAGTGGTGAGGTTGATAGATTTTAAAAGTAACAAGCATTTTGATCAAAATCTTTCAACAACCCATTTTAAAATCCAAGACAATTTGGTATATCATGTGTGAACAAAAGGGTAAAGGTTAAATATGGCATTACCACTTTGGAAATAAATTCTAAGAGCTCAAGTTCATTTTCAAGAAACAAACCACAAATTTGAAACAAAAACACTACAAAGAGAAACATAGATTCAAAACTAAAAGGGAAAACATGCATCGTTGCGGTGTTTCACAAAACTGATTTCCTTTACTTTTTAAAAAAAAATAGTAGTAAAACTTTTTCATCTAACACAAGAAAATCATTAAAAC
Organism: Pueraria montana var. lobata; assembly: GCA_026413185.1. Classification (NCBI taxonomy): domain Eukaryota; kingdom Viridiplantae; phylum Streptophyta; class Magnoliopsida; order Fabales; family Fabaceae; genus Pueraria; species Pueraria montana. Next base: position 9,015,941 of record CM048649.1, read on the forward strand.
ACTTTTCTACCTTTAGAAGCAAGTTCCAGAAGATTTTGTGGAAACACCAATTTGTATCTCAGCCAAGTTTGGAAACAACATACCATTGAGGATGAAGAAAAGAGAAAACGGAGAAAATCATAGAGATGACAGTCTCCATGCAATAAACTTTTGGTCCCATGAAATTTTAAAACATCAAACACGCTCCCAAAAGAGGTAGTTTGGTTTTAGCATAAAAAGGGATAAACATACTCGAGTGAAATAACTTGTACTTAAATCTAAAAACATCTAGAAGATTTTGGAACCAATGTCTTTTTGTTGAGAAAACTCAACCACATAAATAGAAAACAAAATTGAGTAGTAAAACTTTTACAAGACATCTAGATTAAACAAAATCAAAGCATCATCATTCTTTTCAAAAGAAAACCAACTTGCCATTACTGGGGAAAAACAATAGTTTAAAATAGAAAAGAGTTTTTTTATACCAAGCATTTTGCAAAACAACTCGGACAAATAAAGTTAAAACAACATCTTCATCTTTCCAAAAGAAAACTGCTTTAACTACATCAAATATTTCAAAATACTAAAGAAAACGTCAAGAAATAAAAATGACAATATGATAAATCTATCATCAATTATTTTAAGAGAAAACTCATTTTACATATAGTACTGATCTAAAAGGTCACTAGTTCTTAGCACACTCTATCTGAGGTAAGCTATTGATCTAAGGGATCTTGATCCCACTCTATTCTTCGTCTACTCAGACCTTGTTAGTCATCGTCCACCATCAAATCAAGCATTACATTCCACTATGGGATTCCAATGGCAGACACTGGTAAGAATCCCCAGGGAAACAACACTTGAGTAACTCACAAACAACAAATATTTCCCCCAGGGAAATAACCACACTCAAACATACAACAAATACCAAGCCACTAATATCCTAGGAGAATTAAGTGAACATGGCTCAACAACCAAAGATCATTTTCCTATAAATCAACAATTTAAAGTAAAGCACACTAAGCACAAAACATTCCCATTTAAGGGCCATCACATCAATAAGAGGAACATGCACTAAAACATCCTAGACTTACACATTCAAGCATCCAAGCAAGAACCAAGAAGTTGAAAGCAACTATACATCCTTCTCACATAAGAAAATAATTTTATCTTTCCTAAGACATGCACACAACCAAGAAAGTTCAAGAGTAACTACTCTTAATTATCGGTTTTCGCTTGCCATAATATCCTACTTGCGTCACACAAACTATTGAGATGGCCAGTCTCAATATTTCATGACAACATAGATAGAATGTATGGTATAACAGACAACCAACATATTCCAACAATATGAAGAAACTTCACACAATTCATAAAGGAAACACAGAAGACACATAACGCACAGTCCGGTTTGAATCGAACTGCTCTAGTACCACTATTGTAACGACCCATCTTCATTACAGATTTGTTATACTAAAGATTTTATTTCATTAAATTAAAAGAAAACTCTCTAATTAGTTTATTGATAAAATACTGGAGAATTTTTTGCGATTCCCAAAACCAACATATAAAATTTAAAGCTTAATTTATAAACATCTCTTATACAAAGCTTAACTAAATAAAACTATGTGTACATACATTTTCACATGATAAATACAAAATACCCCTAAGCAAGTCCATTCTATACATGAGACCAAACAAAGGAAAGAAGGAAGAGATTGAATCTTCAATCCTATGCTCGCTCCATCTACCAAGCCTCCAAGAGAAAGATCCACCTACACTCCATCTGCTCCCCCGAACATAGTTCGAGATCATCACAGTCACAACCACATGTGCCACATGCAAGGGTAAGCTTACTAGAATAAACACATTTAAATATAATTTGCTATTAAATAAAAACATAAAGATACATATATATAATTTTCTCTGTGTTAAAACTTGGTATTTTAAAAGAAAGAATACATGTACATTTAACTCGTCATAAGAAATCCCATATACTCAACCAATCATCAACAACATTGTTAAAACATCCATTATCAACATAAACCATCACCACTCATCATCATGAGCCATAAACATCATAAATCGCATCTCAACACAATACAACCACCAACATCCCTCATCACAAAGAGATGTACAACACAAACCACTAGACAACCTCAGACAACAAGACTGACTCTACTCCATGGAGTTTCGACATCATATGAGCGGTCCTCATAGGCCCCATCCCCTACCATAGTCTCACCTTTGACCATTCGGGGAGTCCCTTGAGCCACCCTGTGGAGGAAGTGTGGATTTAATCGAATATAGACAAGTGTGGGTATTGGCTTACCTCTATAAGGTTTGCAAAACCTTACATCTCTAGGAATTTGCCCACTTGGCTATTCTATAGGCCCACCGTTGGCCACCATGAAAACCTCCAGCACTAGGTTGAGAGTCTACCTAGCACCCTCAACTTACGTGCCTACCCATATGTCTGTGCACTAATTGTGCACACCTATGCACCAACTGTGCATATACAACAATAGATTATAACATTTTTTTGTGAGATCTAGAAATATCATTCCTTTCCAAATTGGCATAAAATGAGAGAGGACCTAAAAAAATAATTTCATGATATCTCGTTTCATTTTATTAAAAAAAAGGCATACCTCCTCTCATTAATAACGGAAATCAATTATTATAAACGTTGTGATAATCAAATAATAAAGGGAACTATCAACGTGATTGTTATCTTTTTAATGTTATTGGTAATTGTCGTAGAAATATCAAAATTTCACGACATGTTTGGGAGGTGAAATAATAAAAAGATTATAACTTTTTTTTGTGAGATCTAGAAAGATCATTCCCTTCCAAATTGACATAAAATGAGAGAGGACCTAAAATAGTAATTTCAGGATATCTCGTTTCATTTTATTAAAAAAAAGCATACCTCCTCTCATTAATAACGGAAATTAATTATTATAAACGTTGTGATAAAAAACTAATAAAGGAAACTTTTTTTTTTTAAGCAAAATGGTGAGCCAGATGATGGCAGCTGCCCCAGTGCTGGCACTGCAACCATCATCCGAAAGCGCACCTATACGTCAATAAAATAAGAAAAAAGAAGAGATTACAAAGAAACATGGGGGGACCTGAACCAAAACCCATGAGGTATCATCTGAACCTATACATAGGAAGAGCCAATCTATTTCGGTAGAAATCATGTTTAATGAAAGATGGAATAAGATTCCACCACAAAAAGCCTTGAGTTCTAGTGCCATGAGAGGCAAGTTTGTCTGCACAATTGTTTCCCTCTCTGTAAATGTGAGTGCATATGAAATTCATATTGTTAGTTATGGCTAAACAGTTAAGCCATCTGTTTCTAATTCTCCAAGGAACCAAGCTGGGATTTTTAACCGCAGAGACAACTAACATTGAGTCACATTCAAGCCAAAAATTATTCCAACCTTTTTGATGAGCTATTTCAATAGCAAGAATGGCTCCCATCAGTTCAGCATTGAGAGCAAATGAAGTACCTATATTAGCAGAGAAGCATCCCAAAGAGGCTGCACTGTGATCTCTGAAAATGCCCCCACAGGCAGCAGGACCAGGGGCGCCCTTGGCAGACCCATCAGTGTTAGCTTTTATCCAATAAATTCTAGGAGCAATCCAATCCACTTGCTTGATAACAGGAGCAGGACCATGGTGAATATTAATTGAAAAGGCTTTCAGAATCTCAAATTCTTTAATATCAGAGTTCATTGTTCCTTTGCTGATCTTCCCAGTTAGGCGAACGTTGGCATAAACCATGTTAAGAGCCACAGGAGCCAAAATAGTTTTACTGTCAAACCTAGCCTTGTTTCTGCAGAACCAAATGACATAAATAATGTTAATAATGACTGCCAGTAGAACATCTCGAGTTTGTGAACTCCACCGCCTGGAGCACAGAGATAGAATATCAACCATAGATGAGTAGTTGATGCGCTGCTGCACTATACTTTCAAACCAATTCCAAAGATGTTTGGCAAAGTTGCATTCGAAAAAAAGATGAGCTGTTGTTTCAGCATGACTGTTACAAAGAGAGCAGATTGAGACAACAGTTACACCTCTAGATCTTAAGCACTCATCAGTAGGCATCCGGTTATGCAGAATTCTCCAGGGTAAGAACGATTTTGAAGGAGGAATAGCACTGTTCCATATAAGCTTAGCCCAGGCCACTTCTTGACCAGTTTGATAGAGAAAGGAAGAAGCATCTTTAAGAGTGAGCGAACCAGATTCTGTTTTCCCCCACCTTATTTGATCAGAGCCGCCAGTATAAGGAATGGTGATGTGATTTAATTCTGAAACCAAGTTGGGGTGCCTTTGCAGGATTATGTCTGGGATTCCCCAAGCACCATTAATCATGAAATCATTAACTTTAGCAATTAGGGATTGATGAATGTGTTGCGGGATGTTCAGCATATCAACCAAAGGTTTAGATAACCATTTGTCAGTCCAAAACTGCACACTTGTACCATTGCCAATTTGCCAACAAATGTTATCCAAGACAGAATTAATGACATTTTTAAGACCCGCCCAGATAGAAGATCTTATGTGGCAAGAAACTGGTTTATTCTTCTTGAGAACTCTGGCTCTCAACAAACAGGCCCATTGGTCTTGGGAAGAAACTAATTCCCAGCAGAGCTTAAGAAGAGAAGAATTGTTGATATCCTGAATGGATCTTAGACCAAGCCCTCCTTCTGAAAAAGGTCTGCAAATATTCTTCCAAGCAACAGTAACCACTTTCTGAACATTAACATCACCAGACCATATAAAGTTTCTCATCCATTTGTCCACTAATTTAATGAGCTTCACTGGCCACGAGTACACATGAAAACTATAGATGAGCATACTTTGAATGACAGACTTCACAAGGAGCACCCTTCCCATGATTGACAGCAGGGAACCCTTCCATTTGGCCAGTTTGTTTTTGATTTTATCTGCAATGTGAAGAAGATGTTGTTTCCTTGGTTTTCCTTGAAAAAGAGGAATCCCAAGATAAACCATTGGAATAGCACCGGAAGAAAAGCCAAGGATGGATGCAATGTTGCTTTTCCTGTTTTCTGAAATTCCCCCCATATAAAATTTGGACTTCTGCGGATTGATAATCTGACCAGATTCTTCCCCATAGGCCTGAAAGAGCTTAACAAGAGTGTGCATGTTTTTTGTTGTCCCTCTGCAAAATAGCATGATGTCGTCAGCATATAGCACGTGAGAAGGGGTTTGATAACCCTTCGGGCTAGCCATAGGCTGGAGCTTCCCTTGCTGAATTAGACTGGTAATGGCTCTGCTTAGAACTTCCTCTGCAAGACAAAATAAAAGTGGAGACAGGGGGTCACCCTGCCTAACTCCACGTTTACAAGGGAAAAAGCCAACAGATTTGCCATTTATGGAGATGGAGAGTTTAGCAGATATGAGAATTTTTTTAACCCAATTGCAAAATTTGTCCTGAAAACCAAAGCATTTTAACACTTTTAGAATGAAATCCCATTCGAGAGTGTCAAAGGCCTTTCTAATGTCGAGTTTCAAGGCTATATTACCAGCAAACGATCTTTTCTCTAACAAATTAATAGCCTCCGACGCCACACAAATGCAATCGGATATTTGTCTACCCTTGATAAAACCCCGTTGATTGTAAGAAACAATTTTTGGAGCTATATCTGCTAACCTATCAGCCATGACCTTGGAAATTATCTTGAACTGAAAGTTGGCCAATGCTATGGGCCTAAAATGTTCAATTCTATCAGCACCTTGTTCCTTAGGGATAAGAACCACAACATTAGAGTTTAGATTAGGAGGAAGCCACTCACTGGTGAAGAATTGAAGAACAGCTCTAAAGACATCCATTTCTATAATGTCCCAAAACTTGTGGTAGAAAAAACCACCAAATCCATCAGGGCCTGGGGCACTATTGCCATTCAAAGCGAAGACAGCCTTCTTAACTTCATCTAGAGTAGGAATCTTGGTCAAAAAATCATTATCATCACTGGTAAGCAATTTGGGGATCACTTCTTCCACAAGGCCATTGTCTATGCAAGAGTTAGGAGTAGCAAAAAGAGCTTCATAGAAATCCAGCACGTGCTTCTCAATTTCATGAGTGGCTGTCAAGGTTTGATTTTGATTCTTGAGCAAAGAGATCTTCTTGGTGACGTTTCTTATTTTGGCAATTTTATGAAAGTATTCGGTGTTTCTATCCCCATACATTGCCCAATTGAGTCTAGCTTTCTCCATCCAAAACTCCTCTTGGAAGAGAAGAGCTTGTTGCAAATTAGCTTGGGCTTCTCTTTCTTGTAAAAAAAGATTATCCGTAAAACCAACTACATTCATCTGAGATTGGATATCATTGACTCTAGCAGCAGCTTTTTCCACCCTTAGATGGACATCCCCGAAAATATTTTTATTCCACTCTTTTAACTTGATTTTGACAGCTTTTAGCTTCTGTGAGAGAATGTATATTGGACAGCCAGCAACATTAGTTCTCCAAGCATTCTCGATAACATCGTGACAGTATGGGTGACTTGCCCATATTTTTAAGAATCTGAAGGAAGATTTGAACGCAGTAGCTTCCTTTTTCACATTCAGAAGCAAAGGAAAATGGTCTGACTTACTACGAGTCAGCGTGCAGTAAGAAACAGAGGACCAGTAATCAATCCATTTGTCGTTACAAATTGCTCTATCCAGCCTTTTTTCGGTATAAGATCTCCCTCTTCTACCATTTGACCATGTGTATTGGGCTCCACGAGTCATAATGTGGGTCAAAGAGTTGGTATCAGTCCAAGAGCTAAACTCCTCGATGGCAATATGCGATGGAAGACTGCTACCTCTATATTCATGCGCTCCCAAAATGGCATTAAAATCTCCAATGAAGCACCACGGGCCATTATGGGAATTTTGCAAAGCTATTAGTTCAGACCACAAATTCCTTCTCACTAAGTAAGATGTGGAAGCGTACACAGCTGAAATAAAAACCTCCTTGCCCTCAACAATAATAGAAAAGGAAACCTGCTGACTAGAAGCAGAGATAACTTTAGGATCAAGATGATCAGCACATGCACACCATAAATTGGGGAGAAGAGACTCTCTGCTATTAACAGCAAAAAATTTCAGATTTAAATTCCTCCAAAAGTTAGCAGGGAATGATTCACTGCTAATCCAAGGCTCATAAATGATAACAAAGTCCGGCTTGTTATCCCGACACAGATGTTTCAGAACCAACCTGGTATCTTGGTTGGCAATGCCTCTGGCATTCCAAAACAGAATGTTCATTAAGTTAAGTTAGAGGGACCACCCTTAGAACGGGTTCTGTACTTTTGTGAAAGATACCCTTGATTTGCCTTGCTCCTGTTTTTCTTCATTTTTGACCTTGAAATGACCTCAGTAAAACCAGAAGAATCATTGGAAGCCAAGTACTTGTTCTTTGAGGACAAGGCATTTTCTGTTTTGTCCGGGGGAGTCTCCAGCTCTAACTCCTCCATTTGCTCTTCATCTTGATCATCAACATCTCCCCATAGGTTGCCAACTATTCTCATGTCATGAACCACATTCTCATTGCAGAGTTGTGCAGCTTGTAATACAGGAGTACCCAAAAGACCACTGGGAGCATAGACATCGACTTCATTCTGTCTTGTGGAAGGCACTGATTGAAAAACTTCTGTTGATATTAAGCCATTCTGGGCTTCAACCTGGTTCGCTATGTGTTGAGGGGAGCTTCGCACTCGGGCTCCAACTAACTCATCGTCCAAAGCTTCACTTGTTTGCTGCCTATTATCTTCACCTTCATATAAATGAAGAGGATCCAACTCTGCAACTGTATCTTCAGCAACACTTTTGTCGAACTGGTTTATATTTTGTTGCTGCATAGCAACCTTTTGACAAGTTAGTCCATCCGCTTCTTGTTGCCTATCAGGTTCATGCTCTAAAGCATTATTACTGCCAAGGTTTGGATCTTTTGTATGGTTATTCTTGCCTCTGACTCCCTTCTGAGCACCTTTCTGAACAAATTTCTCAGCATGTTTTTGGGGATTTTCCTTGGACCCATTCTGTTCCGCCGAAGATGGACCACTCTTTCTGCAATTACTATTTGAGTGGCCAATAACCTGACAGTTAGAGCAGAAAAGCGGTAAGTTCTCATAGTCAATACCAACAAAGAAAGCATACCCATCTCTCTCAACCAAGATTTGGTCCAGGAAGTTGCCATTAAGATCCAGATCCACCAAAACTCTTGCGTAATGACCAAATGTCTTCTTTTTTGTTGCCTCATCAAGTGCAATCGGTACACCTATGCCTCCTGCAATAGCAAAAATGATCCTTGGACGCCAGTATTCTTGAGGAAGACCAGCTATGCGAACCCAACACTGGGCATGGGTTTGACGTTGCAAGTTAGGATTGAAATCCGGAGTCCAGAGACAGAGACGCAAGATACCGGGTTTTAGATTCCAAGAACCTATAGCCAAAACACTTCGTAGATCTTCAGTAGAAGCAAAAGAAAATTCATAGAAACCCCTCCCTAATGAGATCATGTTCCAACGATTTATGGGTCTCCACAGTTCTGCGAGCTTAGCCTTAAGCTCCACAAACTTCAACGGGTTATCACCTTTGGACAAAAAGATGCGGCCATGTAAGTTGTTCTTGCAGCCCTCTAACCCGGCCTTGTACTCCTCCTCAGGGATTTTGATGGCCACAACATCTCCTTTTAAACAGGGGCGTGGCAACTGACTGAAAGGGATGTCGCAGGAATTGTGCAAAGCTTGTACGAAGCTTTTCTGTTGCGTTGAGACCTTGGTTGTGGTTGTTGGAGAAGAAGAGAAGGGAGCTAAGCAACTCCATTGACAGATAGTGTTGTCGGCAGCCATGGAAGGGATGAGCAAACCCTACCAGAGCATGATGAACAGTAAAATCGCCCTCAGCCCCCTTCAGCTTGAGTTCAACTAATAAAGGAAACTATCAATGTGATTGTTATCGTTTTAATGTGATTGGTAATTGTCGTAGAAATATCAAAATTTCACGATATGTTTGGGAGGTGAAATAATAATAGATTATAACATTTTTTTGTGAGATCTAGAAATATCATTCCTTTCCAAATTGGTATAAAATGAGAGAGGAACTAAACAAATAATTTCAGGATATCTCGTTTCATTTTATTAAAAAAAAGCATACCTCCTCTCATTAATATTGGAAATTAATTATTATAAACGTTGTGATAATTAAATAATAAAGGAAACTATCAATGTGATTGTTATCTTTTTAATGTGATTGGTAATTGTCGTAGAAATATCAAAATTTCACGATATGATTGGGAGGTGAAATAATAAAAAGATTATAACTTTTTTTCTCATATCTAGAAAGATCATTCCCTTCCAAAATGGCATAAAATGAGAGAGGACCTAAAAAAATTCAGGATACCTCGTTTCATTTTATTAAAAAAAGCCATACCTCCTCTCATTAATAACGGAAATTAATTATTATAAACATTGTGATAAAAAACTAATAAAGGAAACTATCAATGTGATTGTTATCTTTTTAATGTGATTGGTAATTGTCGTAGAAATATTAAAATTTCACGATAAGTTTGGGAGGTGAAATAATAAAAAGATTATAACTTTTTTTTGTGAGATCTAGAAAGATCATTCCTATCCAAATTGGCATAAAATGAGAGAGGACCTAAAAAAATAATTTTAGGATATCTCGTTTAATTTTATTAAAAAAAGCCATACCTCCTCTCATTAATAACGAAAATTAATTATTATAAATGTTGTGATAAAAAACTAATAAAGGAAACAATCAACGCGATTGTTATCTTTTTAATGTGATTGGTAATTGTCGTAGAAATATCAAAATTTCACGATATGTTTGGGAGGTGAAATAATAAAAAGATTATAACTTTTTTTTGTGAGATCTAGAAAGATCATTCCCTTCCAAATTGGCATAAAATGAGAGAGGACCTAAAAAAATAATTTCAGGATATCTCGTTTCATTTTATTAAAAAAAGGCATACCTCCTCTCATTAATATTGGAACTTAATTATTATAAACGTTGTGATAATTAAATAATAAAGGAAACTATCAACGTGATTGTTATCTTTTTAATGTGATTGGTAATTGTCGTAGAAATATCAAAATTTCACGATATGTTTGCGAGGTGAAATAATAATTGATTATAACTCGTTTTTGTGAGATCTAGAAAGATCATTCCCTTCCAAATCGGCATAAAACGAGTGAGGACATAACAAAATAATTTCAGGACATCCCGATTCAGTTTATTAAAAAAAGGCATACCTCCTCTCATTAATATTGGAAATTAATTATTATAAACGTTGTGATAATAAAATAATAAAGGAAACTATCAATGTGATTGTTATCTTTTTAATGTGATTGGTAATTGTCGTAGAAATATCAAAATTTTACGATATGTTTGGGAGGTGAAATAATAATATATTACAACATTTTTTTGTGAGATCTAGAAATATCATTCCCTTCCAAATTGGCATAAAATGAGAGAGGACCTAAAAAAATAATTTCAGGATATCTCGTTTCATTTTATTAAAAAAAGGCATACCTCCTCTCATTAATAACGGAAATCAATTATTATAAACGCTGTGATAATCAAATAATAAAGGGAACTATCAACGTGATTGTTATCTTTTTAATGTTATTGGTAATTTTCGTAGAAATATCAAAATTTCACGACATGTTTGGGAGGTGAAATAATAAAAAGATTATAACTTTTTTTTGTGAGATCTAGAACATTCCCTTCCATATTGGCATAAAATGAGGGAGGACCTAAAAGAATAATTTCAGGATATCTCGTTTCATTTTATTAAAAAAAGGCATACCTCCTCTCATTAATATTGGAAATTAATTATTATAAACGTTGTGATAATTAAATAATAAAGGAAACTATCAACGTGATTGTTATCTTTTTAATGTGATTGGTAATTACCGTAGAAATATCAAAATTTCATGATATGATTGGGAGGTGAAATAATAAAAAGATTATAACTTTTTTTCTCAGATCTAGAAAGATCATTCCCTTCCAAAATGACATAAAATGACAGAGGACCTAAAAAAATTCAGGATATCTCGTTTCATTTTATTAAAAAAAGGCATACCTCCTCTGATTAATAATGGAAATTAATTATTATAAACGTTGTGATAAAAAACTAATAAAGGAAATTATCAACACGATTGTTATCTTTTTAATGTGATTGGTAGTTGTCGTAGAAATATTAAAATTTCACCATAAGTTTGGGAGGTGAAATAATAAAAAGATTATAACTTTTTTTTGTGAGATCTAGAAATATCATTCCCATCCAAATTGGCATAAAATGAGAGAGGACCTAAAAAAATAATTTTTGGATATCTCGTTTAATTTTATTAAAAAAAGCCATACCTCCTCTCATTAATAACGAAAATTAATTATTATAAACGTTGTGATAAAAAACTAATAAAGGAAACAATCAACGTGATTGTTATCTTTTTAATGTGATTGGTAATTGCCGTAGAAATGTCAAAATTTCACGATATGTTTGGGAGGTGAAATAATAAAAAGATTACAACTTTTTTTTGTGAAATCTAGAAATATCATTCCCTTCCAAATTGGCATAAAATGAGAGAGGACCTAAAAAAGTAATTTCAGGATATCTCGTTTCATTTTTTTGAAAAAAGGCATACCTCCTCTCTATAATAAAGAAAATTAATTATTATAAACGTTGTGATAAAAACTAATAACGGAAACTATCAACGTGATTGTTATCTTTTTAATTTGATTGGCAATTGTCGTAGAAATATCAAAATTTGACGATATGTTTGGGAGGTGAAATAATAAAAAGATTATAACATTTTTTTGTGAGATCTAGAAAGATCATTCCCTTCCGAATTGGCATAAAATGAGAGAGGACGTAAAAAAATAATTTCAGGATATCTCGTTTCATTTTATTAAAAAAAAAGGCATACCTCCTCTCATTAATAACAAAAATTATTACAAACGTTGTGATAAAAAACTAATAAAGGAAACAATCAACGTGATTGTTATCTTTTTAATGTGATTGGTAATTGCCGTAGAAATGACAAAATTTCACGATATGTTGGGCAGGTGAAATAACAAAAAGATTACAACTTTTTTTTGTGAGATCTAGAAAGATCATTCTCTTCCGAATTGGCATAAAATGAGAGAGGACCTAAAAAATAATTTCAGGATATCTCGTTTCATTTTATTAAAAAAAGGCATACCTCCTCTCATTAATAACGAAAATTAATTATTATAAACGTTGTGATAAAAAACTAATAAAGGAAACTATCAACGTGATTGTTATCTTTTTAATGTGATTGGTAATTCCCGTAGAAATATCAAAATTTCACGATATGTTTGGGAGATGAAATAATAAAAAGATTACAACTTTTTTTGTGAGATCTAGAATGATCATTCCCTTCCAAATTGGCATAAAATGAGAGAGGACCTAAAAAATAATTTCAGGATATCTCATTTGATTTTATTATAAAAGGCATACCTTCTCTCATTAATAATGGAAATTAATTATTATAAATGTTGTGATAAAAAAACTAATAAAGGAAACTATCAACGTGATTGCTATCTTTTTAATGTGATTGGTAATTGTCGTAGAAATATCAAAATTTGACGATATGTTTGGGAGGTGAAATAATAAAAAGATTATAACTTTTTTTGTGAGATCTAGAAAGATCATTCCCTTCCAAATTGGCATAAAATGAGAGAGGACTTAAAAAAATAAGTTCAGGATATCTCGTTTCATTTTATTAAAAAAACGCATACCTCTTCTTATTAATAACGGAAATAATTATAAACGTTGTGATAAAAAACTAATAAAGGAAAATTCAACGTGATTGTTATCTTTTTAATGTGATTGGTAATTGCCATAGAAATGTCAAATTTTCACAATATGTTTCGGAGGTGAAATAATAAAAAGATTACAACTTTTTTTTGTGAGATCTAGAAAGATAATTCCCTTCCAAATTGGCATTGAATGAGAGAGGACCTAAAAAAATAATTTCAGGATATCTCATTTCAATTTATTAAAAAAAGGCATACCTCCTCTCATTAATAATGGAAATTAATTATTATAAACGTCGTGATAATTAAATAATAAAGGAAACTATCAACGTGATTGTTATCTTTTTAATGTGATTGGTAATTGTCGTAGAAATATCAAAATTTCACGATATGTTTGCGAGGCGAAATAATAATTGATTATAACTTTTTTTTGTGAGATCTAGAAAGATCATTCCCTTCCAAATCGGCATAAAACGAGTGAGGACATATCAAAATAATTTCAGGACATCCCGTTTCAGTTTATTAAAAAAAGGCATACCTCTTCTTATTAATAACGGAAATAATTATAAACGTTGTGATAAAAAACTAATAAAGGAAAAATCAACGTGATTGTTATCTTTTTAATGTGATTGGTAATTGTCGTAGAAATGTCAAAATTTCACGATATGTTTGGCAGGTGAAATAACAAAAAGATTACAAATTTTTTTGTGAGATCTAGAAAGATCATTCCCTTCCGAATTGGCATAAAATGAGAGAGGACCTAAAAAAATAATTTCAGGATATCTCGTTTCATTTTATTAAAAAAAGGCATACCTCCTCTCATTAATAACAGAAATTAATTATTATAAATGTTGTGATAAAAAACTAATAAAGGAAGCTATCAACGTGATTGTTATCTTTTTAATGTGATTGGTAATTCCCGTAGAAATATCAAAATTTCGCGATATGTTTGGGAGATGAAATAATAAAAAGATTACAACTTTTTTTGTGAGATCTAGAAAGATCATTCCCTTTCAAATTCGCATAAAATGAGAGAGGACCTAAAAATATAATTTCAGGATATCTCATTTCATTTGATTAAAAAAAGGCATACCTACTCTGATTAGTAACGGAAATTAATTATTATAAACGTTGTGATAAAAAAACTAATAAAGGAAACTATCAACGTGATTGTTATCTTTTTAATGTGATTGGTAATTGTCATAGAAATATCAAAATTTGACGATATGTTTGGGAGATGAAATAATAAAAAGATTATAACTTTTTTTGTGAGATCTAGAAAGATCATTCCCTTCCAAATTGGCATAAAATGAGAGAGGGCGTAAAAAAAAATTTCAGGATATCTCGTTTGATTTTATTATAAAAAGGCATACCTTCTCTGATTAATAACGGAAATTAATTATTATAAACGTTGTGATAAAAAAACTAATAAAGGAAACTATCAACGTAATTGTTATCTTTTTAATGTGATTGGTAATTGTCGTAGAAATATCAAAATTTGACGATATGTTTGGGAGGTGAAATAATAAAAAGATTATAACTTTTTTTGTGAGATCTAGAAAGATCATTCCCTTCCAAATTGGCATAAAATGAGAGAGGGCGTAAAAAACAATTTCAGGATATATCGTTTGATTTTATTATAAAAAGGCATACCTTCTCTGATTAATAACGGAAATTAATTATTATAAACGTTGTGATAAAAAACTAATAAAGGAAACTATCAACGTAATTGTTATCTTTTTAATGTGATTGGTAATTGTCGTAGAAATATCAAAATTTGACGATATGTTTGGGAGGTGAAATAATAAAAAGATTATAACTTTTTTTGTGAGATCTAGAAAGATCATTCCCTTCCAAATTGGCATAAAATGAGAGAGGGTGTAAAAAAAAATTTCAGGATATCTTGTTTCATTTTATTAAAAAACGCATACCTCGTCTCGTTAATAACGGAAATTAATTAGTATAAACGTTGTGATAAAAAACTAATAAAGGAAACTATGAACGTGATTGTTATCTTTTTGATGTGATTGGTAATTCCCGTAGAAATATCAAAATTTCACGATATGTTTGGGAGATGAAATAATAAAAAGATTACAACTTTTTTTTGTGAGATCTAGAAAGATCATTCCTTCCAAATTGGCATAAAATGAGAGAGGACCTAAAAAAATAATTTCAAGATATCTCATTTGATTTTATTATAAAAAGGCATACCTTCTCTCATTAATAACGGAAATTAATTATTATAAACGTTGTGATAAAAAACTAATAAAGGAAACTATCAACGTGATTGTTATCTTTTTAATGTGATTGGTAATTCCCGTAGAAATATCAAAATTTCATGATATGTTTGGGAGATGAAATAATAAAAAGATTACAACTTTTTTTTTGCGAGATCTAGAAAGAAGATTCCCTTCCAAATTGGCATAAAATGAGAGAGTACCTAAAAATATAATTTCAGGATATCTCATTTGATTTTATTATAAAAAGGCATACCTTCTCTCATTAATAACGGAAATTAATTATTATAAACGTTGTGATAAAAAAACTAATAAAGGAAACTATCAACGTGATTGTTATCTTTTTAATGTGATTGGTAATTGTCATAGAAATATCAAAATTTGACGATATGTTTGGGAGGTGAAATAATAAAAAGATTATAACTTTTTTTGTGAGATCTAGAAAGATCATTCCCTTCCAAATTTTCATAAAATGAGAGAGGGCGTAAAAAAAAATTTCAGGATATCTCGTTTGATTTTATTATAACAAGGCATACCTTCTCTGATTAATAACGGAAATTAATTATTATAAACGTTGTGATAAAAAAACTAATAAAGGAAACTATCAACGTAATTGTTATCTTTTTAATGTGATTGGTAATTGTCGTAGAAATATCAAAATTTGACGATATGTTTGGGAGGTGAAATAATAAAAAGATTATAACTTTTTTTTTTAGATCTAGAAAGATCATTCCCTTCCAAATTGGCATAAAATGAGAGAGGGCGTAAAAAAATAAGTTCAGGATATCTCGTTTCATTTTATTAAAAAAACGCATACCTCCTCTCGTTAATAACGGAAATAATTATAAACGTTGTGATAAAAAACTAATAAAGGAAACAATCAACGTGATTGTTATCTTTTTAATGTGATTGGTAATTGCCGTAGAAATGTCAAATTTTCACGATATGTTTGGGAGGTGAAATAATAAAAAGATTACAACTTTTTTTTGTGATATCTAGAAAGATAATTCCCTTCGAAATTGGCATAAAATGAGAGAGGACCTAAAAAAATAATTTCAGGATATCTCGTTTCATTTTATTAAAAAAAGGCATACCTCCTCTAATTAATAACGGAAATTAATTATTATAAACGTTGTGATAAAAAACTAATAAAGGAAACTATCAACGTGATTGTTATCTTTTTAATGTGATTGGTAATTGTCGTAGAAATATCAAAATTTCACGATATGTTTGGGAGGTGAAATAATAAAAAGATTATAACTTTTTTTTGTGAGATCTTGAAAGATCATTGTAACACTATGATTTTTCTTAATGTATGATAAGTGATTTAATTAAAATGTAAGAGAAATTAAATTCAAATTTTGTTATGTAATGAGTTAATTAATAAATGGAATGAATTGTTATGTGTTGTTGGATGTTTAGTGAGTTCCAATGGTTTTTAGATCTTATATTCTTACTTCTATGTGAATTTTTGTAAAGAAGATTTGCAGATATATAGTCTGAAAGTCATCAGACAGTGTAGAAAAATACACCGAGATAAGTGACAGATGTATGAAAAAGGAATTAAATTCAAATCGTGTTATTTAATGAACTATATAAATAAAATAGATTGTTTTGTTTATATGATTATTGTGTGTTTAGTAGTTGTCGTGATAATTTAGGCTTTACGTGAGTTTTGTTATAGAAAAAGGGGGTGTGAGGTTAGAAAATATATGGATACGAATAGCAAAAGTCAAATATTTACATCCTTTCCTTCTTTCTTTCCGTCGTTTCTTCATTTCTTTCTCTTGAAAATAATTACAAGAGATAATTAAGTTTAATTTCATGTGAAAATTTAATTAATAAGTATGTGTGAATTTTCTATGTAAGTTTCAGTAGAGTATTTAACTAAAAACAGGACTGTGTTACACACTGACAGTATAAGAATACACTGCGAAAGCGAGATAATAGTCAAGAAAAGTGAAGGATTTAATTATAATTAGTCCCTGAGAATTATAATTGGATCCCTGTGAAATTTATATGTTGTTCTGTTATTGCTAATTAAAATAATAATATTTTAACGCAGTTCAAAGAGTATGATTTTGATAGCTTTTCTGGAATTGAAAAATTTTCACGAGACATTCTAAATTTTCTTAGATGTTCTAAATTAAGATTAGTAAGTCATACATTTACTAATTTATAATTTTCAAGTGATTAACATTTTATTATCTTTCCCGTTGTTTTAACTAAAAGTATACCTGATATCTTGAATCTCACGTTCTTATTGGTGCCAAATTTAAAGATACAAATCATTTATTTATGCTTACCATGATACATGGTCTGATTTCAAAACCTCATTCTTACGTTTTCTTCACTTAGTCATTCATTAGGCTAAAATTTCAAAGATCATAATTACCAAATGCTAGCAGTAGCAAAAGTCCTCAAGATTTACCAAAATTCAAAAAGTAAGGGCCATGTTTTCTGCTGATAAAGGAGACGCAGGTTAAAAAAAAAAAAAACTTACAAAGCCATTCTCACGTGATTTTGACCAAGGAGGCAGTCTGATCCACATTTCTTTTAATTTTTTTTATTACTTGGTTGAATAATTCAAAAACAAAGACCCTTCTCATTATAAAAGCAAGGCATCAACCATTTCTCCTCTGTTCTGTGTAGTAATCCAGCACTCCCTTTCTCTATTATTTCAATTGCTTCTCATTGCTTCACAAAATTACTCACTTCCAGCTCTATAAACACACGTTCCAGGAGTATGAAAATCAAGACAATTATTTTCTTCTTGACTTGATTTATTCTTAGTGTTGGTAAGTTGTTCTCAATATTTTTCTTCATCTCTTTTCCTATGAAAATCTAAACCTCTCTTTAACTCCTAACTATTTCTATTTTTATTTGATTCATGGAAATAGATTATGGTTGGATTAATGGTAATTTATTCAAAGACCTTGTCTAAGGAACTGAGTTTCTTCTACCTCCTACTCTCCAAAATTCTATCTTTTTAGCATCTCTTTGAGGTAAGGGAAGCTTCCTTGTGAATTCTACTTTCAGTTTAAGTGTGGTTGAGAGTTAGGGGACTCAATCATATACAGCATGCATGCCCCTCTTGTTGTTTATGTTGTGTTGCTTGGTGTTTGAATTTGAGATATTGATGAAATGGGTTGGAAACCCTTTGGCAGTGGCTGTTTGGTTCGTCTAGCTCTGGACAGTCCCCACGGTTTTGTGATTTTAGGAAGATCTAACCGTTGGTTTTTTGTTAAACTTGTTTTAAATAAAAATAGACACAAAATGGAACAACTTTCATTTTGATACTTTTTCGAGATAACTTTGTGTTGAGGTTCATCCGTGACCCACAAAGGGGTTGTTCTGTTTTCGAGTTCCACTGGAACAGGTGTTGGTTTTTCTCAAATTTTACACTTGTGTACTTATCTTTTCTTTTTCGAGTTTGTACCATTAAAAACTAGACAAAACAATATTTTTAACCATATAAATTACGAAAATTATCATGCACAACTTCTAAATTAACATTTTGAAAAGAAACAGGGCAGGGATTTGAAGCTCTGTTTGGAGTTCGAAATTTAGGCTGTTAGAGAAAATTTTACTGGGAACAATTGGGATTGAATTTGAGGACATGGGATATCATTTTTGAAATACCAATGTGTTATCTTTATCTAGTAAAAATCCCAGCTCAAAAAAAGTTTGGGAAGTGTTAGAAAATTTAATTTCTTTGAACCATGTTCACTGGAAAGTCTAATTCGGTACTGTCAACTTGTAGGAAATTTTAGAAAATTCTCTAGTTTTCTATTTTACAATTGGGATACCATTTTGAAAAATAGGATTTAAGAGCTTTAATTCTATATAAAAAGTCTTTAATTCTAAGGTCAATTGTTTTAATCAGTGAGAGCTCACATTCAGTACTGCCAAAGAGAAATCGACCTTATTTGGTCAATTTGGTTAATATGATAGAATTATTGGAATGGTGATGTTTGTTTGTTGAGGTGTGAATTTTTGTAAGGAAATTGATAGGTAATATCCATTGACCTGTTCTATTTCATTTTAAGTTCCAAGGATGTAAATCTTGAGTATTTAATATTTGAAATATGTTTGTGTGATACAGTCTTTTGACTGTAGGATGGATCTTGTAGTAATATTATTTATTATTGAGGTGTATGTGTTTTGTTTAGAAATTCAAATGGAATGTTGATGAGATGATGATATATGTGAACTGTGTATTGGAACCATCCCTATATGTTAAAGAGAAGTTAACTATGTCCTTTGGGAAGACTTTTATAGAAAAAAAAATGGTATACTTGGAAGGGGGAGTTTCACGCCAGAACTCCGACCCACTAAAGCGACCCGGGGGTCTCACCTAGTGGGATATCTTTTCAAGTACCACCCCTATGTTTTGACTCCGAATGGCGTATTGGAGTGTTGAGAACTACTTCCCAAGAGGTTTAGTGACTCTTTTAGTGTATAGGGAATGGGTTGTTGTCGTGGTTAAGGATTGTGGATTGTTGGAATGTATTTGGATCCTTAAGTCAGGCCATAGAAGATGGTGGGTACAGAGGTACCGTATCTCAGACTGTAAGGGAATCCAAATAGGTTTTGCCGCTGGAATACGGGGGTGCCCACAGTTGGTGCACAGAAACATTCCGAATGCTGTATTTGCACAGTTGGTGCATAGGTGTGCACAGTTGGTGCACATGCATATGAGTAGGCACGTAAGTTGAGGGTGATTGGGAGGGCTCTCAACCTAGTGCTGGGGATTTTTGTGGTGGCTAACGGAAATAGGCCTATAGAATAGACGAGTGGGCGAATCCCTATAGATGTAGGAATTGCAAACCTACAGAGGTAAGCCACTATAGCACTTGTGTAACCCCCTTCTAATTAATTAATTTACCTCTAATATATATAAAAAAAAAATATAGTTTCCAAGGAAAATAAATACAATCCATTAAGTTCAAAGTTTGTCATTATAATTTACATTATTAAAATTTACAGAAAATACTATTACAAAATTATTTCTAATTAATACAAAAGTATCTAAAACCAAAAACCCATATTCCTATAGCTCTGGAACATGTCTGCATCTGTGACTTCTAATTATTCTTCTTTATACCTGCAATCACACTCCCCTAGTATCTGGGGACAGCATTAGTTACTCCAAATGGCATCACTTGATATTCATAATGTCCATATCTAGTTCGAAAAGCAGTCTTGGGTATGTCTTCCTTTTTAACTCTAATTTTAATTTTTCTTGGTTAAACATTTTTAATAATTATTCTAAGTATACTACAATTATTAGATAATTCTATAGATGTCATACGAATTTTCTCCGAATTTTCTGCCTTAGAATTTTATCGTAAAAATTTCTTAGAGTTCTAACTTTCATAAAATTCTAACAATTTGAAATTAACATTTTAATTCTTTAACTGTATATATTTTTAATCTATATTCAATTACCTTTTTATTTAGTTACAGATTAGTCCAAAATTCCACACTTGAAAATCTATCCTGGACAGCTGTCTAACATAGCGGTCCAGTCAACAATCAATTCAGGCAAAAACAAAGACATTTGGGAATTCAGAAAATTCTTCTGAGTAGAACTGTATTAATTTCGTTAAGAAAATATGTTCATAGAGTTTTATAAAATACAGTGCATAAGTGTTCATAATGTACATATATAAATGCGTACAAATAGTAAAAATGGGGATGTTACAACTTGTCTATTTCCAATAAAATCACACTTTCTCCGTAGGGTCAGCTCAAGGGATCCCTGAATGGTCAAAAGGTAAGACCATGGTAGGGGATTAGGCCTATGAGGACCGCTCATATGATGTTGAAACTCCATGGAGTAGAGTCAGTCTTGTTGACTAAGGTTGTCTAGTGGTTTATGTTGTACATCACCTTGTGATGATGGTTATTGGTGGTTGTATTATGTTGAGATTGTGACATTTGTTGAATGGATATAATCCATGAGATCTGATAATTCATAGTAATAATTGGTAATAGACTATGTTGTTGTTGATTATGTTGAGGATTATGTTATAACTCTGTCGTATGAATTAGTTGAAATGGTTGAACCATGATGGTGTTGTTTATTGGTATTTATTAATGAACTAAGTTTTGATATAAGTTTATGAACTAAATTTTGTATAGAGTTTTCAGTTATTATGTATAGTATTATATTGAAATATACAAAAATTGGTTATCTTTCAATTGCTTAATAACTTGGAAATTTACTTATGTACTTATATGCATAGTTTTGTTTGGTAAGCTTACCCTTGCACTGTTTGGACTTGTGGTTTGTGCCTGTGATGATATCGGACGTCGTGTTCGGGGGAGCAGATGGCTTTCCAGGTGGATTCTTCCTCTTGGAGACTTAGTAGATGGAGTGAGCATGAAATTGAAGATGCAATCTCTTCGTTCTTTCCTTGTTTAGTCTTTTGTATAGAATGAACCAACATAGAGCTTTGATGTGGTTACCTTGTAAGAAAAGTATGTACATGTGGGTTATGTTTTACGTTTTGAATTGCATCTTTGTGGGCTTTGAAATTGAGAAAAAAATTTATACGGTATTTTCATAAATAAACTAATGAAAATCTATATTTTTAAAATTGAATAAAATGAAATAAATCCCTTGTTAATACTTATGTAACGAAGGCGGGTCGTTACAATCATTCCCTTCCGATTTTGGCATAAAATGAGAGAGGACCTAAAAAAATAATTTCAGGATATCTCATTTCATTTTACTAAAAAAAGGCATACCTCCTCTCATTAATAACGGAAATTAATTATTATAAACGTTGTGATAAAAAACTAATAAAGGAAACAATCAACGTGATTGTTATCTTTTTAATGTGATTGGTAATTGTCGTAGAAATATCAAAATTTCACGATATGTTTGGGAGGTGAAATAATAACAAGATTATAACTTTTTTTTGTGAGAACTAGAAAGATCATTCCCTTCCAAGTTGACATAAAATGAGAGAGGTCCTAAAAAAATAATTTAAGGATATCTCGTTTCATTTTACTAAAAAAAGGCATACCTCCTCCCATTAATAATGGAAATTAATTATTATAAACGTTGTGACAAAAAACTAATAAAGGAAACAATCAATGTGATTGTTATCTTTTTAATGTGATTGGTAATTGTCGTAGAAATATCAAAATTTCACGATAAGTTTGGGAGGTGAAATAATAAAAAGATTATAACTTTTTTTTTTGTGAGATCTAGAAAGATCATTCCCATCCAAATTGGCATAAAATGAGAGAGGACCTAAAAAAATAATTTTAGGATATCTCGTTTAATTTTATTAAAAAAAGCCATACCTCCACTCATTAATAACAAAAATTAATTATTATAAACGTTGTGATAAAAAACTAATAAAGGAAACAATCAACGTGATTGTTATCTTTTTAATGTGATTGGTAATTGTCGTAGAAATATCAAAATTTCACGATATATTTGGGAGGAGAAATAATAAAAAGATTATAACTTTTTTATGTGACATCTAGAAAGATCATTCCCAACCAAATTGGCATAAAATGAGAGAGGACCTAGAAAAATAATTTCAGGATATCACGTTTCATTTTATTAAAAAAAGGCATACCTCCTCTCATTAATAACGGAAATTATTATAAATGTTGTGATAAAAAACTAATCAAGGAACTATCAACGTGATTGTTATCTTTTTAACGTGATTAGTAATTGTCATAGAAATATCAAAATTTCACGATATGTTTGGGAGGTGAAATAATAAAAAGATTACAACTTTTTTTTTTGTGCGATCTAGAAAGATCATTCCCTTCCAAGTTGGCATAAAATGAGAGAGGACCTAAAAAAATAATTTTAGGATATCTCATTTCATTTTATTAAAAAAAGCCATACCTCCTCTCATTAATAACAAAAATTTATTATTATAAACGTTGTGATAAAAAACTAATAAAGGAAACAATCAACGTGATTGTCATCTTTTTAACGTGATTGGTAATTGTCGTAGAAATATCAAAATTTCACGATATGATTCGTAGGTGAAACAATAAAAAGATTATAACTTTTTTTTTGTAAGATGTAGAAAGACCATTCCCTTCCAAGTTGGCATAAAATGAGAGAGGACCTAAAAAGATAATTTCAGGATATCTCGTTTGATTTTATTAAAAAAAGGCATACCTCCTCCCATTAATAAAGGAAATTAACTATTATAAACGTTGTGACAAAAAACTAATAAAGGAAACTATCAACGTGATTGTTATCATTTCAACGTGATTGGTAATTGTCGTAGAAATATCAAAATTTCACGAGATGTTTGGGAGGTGAAATAATAAAAAGATTATAACTTTTTTTTGTGAGATCTAGAAAGATCATTCCCTTCCAAGTTAGCATAAAATGAGAGAGGACCTAAAAAAATAATTTCAGGGTATGTCGTTTGATTTTATTAAAATAAGGCATACCTCCTCCCATTAATAACGAAAATTAATTATTATAAACCTTGTGATAAAAAACTAATAAAGGAAACTATCAACGTGATTGTTATCTTTTTAACGTGATTGGTAATTGTCGTAGAAATATCAAAATTTCACGATATGTTTGGGAGGTGAAATAATAAAAAGATTATAACTTTTTTTTGTCAGATCTAGAAAGATCATTCCCTTCCAAGTTGGCATAAAATAATAGTTTCAGGATATCTCGTTTGATTTTATAAAAAAAAGGCATACCTCCTCCCATTAATAAAGGAAATTAATTATTATAAACGTTGTGATAAAAAACTAATAAAGGAAACTATCAACGTGATTGTTATCCTTTTAACGTGATTGGTAATTGTCGTTGAAATTGTAACCCCCTTTTTTTTTTATAAAACATAATTTAACTATTTAATTCATTTTATATATTTATTTCAAAGTTCTGATACGATCTCTTACAATCCAAAATATGTTCTGTAATTTACATCATTAAAATTTATATAAACACTGCTACAAAATAATTCTAACTACTACAAATTATTGTCTACCCAAAATAGTCCCATCCTATATGCTCTGGAATTTCTGCATCTTCATCATTTAACTATATCTTCAAGCACCTGCAATTCACACTCCCCTAGAATCTGGGGACAGCATTACAGGATCAGGCATTTAATTTCTCATAGAATTAAAACAATTTCAAACAAATACATATCATAACAATATAATTAGTTACACACATAATTAAATGCAGTATGATTTATGCAATGCAGTTTTTGACTCAAATTCGTTTTGACCCTGCTCCATGGAGACTTCCCCTTTGAGTGTTTAGTAAGAAACTGGCCTACCATTACGATCTGTAATTCAGCTATCAGCCCCTACTAAACGCGAATAAACTAAACAGAATTAGGAGGTCAGGATACCCGGAAGGCCACCACGGCAGCATCTCTGTCCAAATTACAGCCACATGTGGAATTGCCAATATCCCTCACCCCACAGACTATATAATCACAGACTATACAGTCCTGTCTAACTTATTCT
Organism: Pueraria montana var. lobata; assembly: GCA_026413185.1. NCBI lineage: Eukaryota > Viridiplantae > Streptophyta > Magnoliopsida > Fabales > Fabaceae > Pueraria > Pueraria montana. Next base: position 9,040,471 of record CM048649.1, read on the forward strand.
GCTCACCCCAAAGATTCAATTCTCAAATCATATTCATTTCACATGACTACCGCAGTCTCGGTTAGTCAACAAAATCATTTCTCATAGATCAACTCAATTCTCATGACTACCGCAGTCTCGGTTAGTCAACATAATTCTTTCTCAATCATTTTCATTTCACATGACTACCGCAGTCCCGGTTAGTCAACATAATTCTTTCTTTTCTTTCTTTTCTTTTCTTTTCTTTTCTTTCTTTTCTTTTCTTTTCTTTTCTTTCTTTTCATGGCTACCGAAATCCCGGTTAGCCAACATCAATTATCTTTCACTTGAATCTTTATAAATCCCCCAAAAAGACTCATGCAACGAATTATGTTCATGATCACAATTAAATAAATAATTTGTACACATTAATATACAAGAATACAAAAATTAAGCAATTTACCTTATAACATTAGTATTTTAATAATTTCCGAAAATGCCCTCAATCTTTTTCCAAAATACCCAATGTGTCCCTACATGTAAAATGACCATTTTGCCCTTGGTTTTACAAAAATTTCCACATAATATCCCTTGTATTTAGGGCTGGCCGAATGGTCTCACTACCATTCTCAACATATTTTCCAAAGTAACAACTTCTAATTCCAACCAAAATCAACCAAATCACAATTTCAATCAAAATTCAACAAACCAAATTTCAACCATCACAACACATCAAAAATTCAATCAAACATCATTCCACTCCATGAATTACAATCACAAGCATCAAAAACACAAAACCCCTAAATCAATTTCAAGTTTTCATGATTCTAGGTCAAAATTTTAATCTAAGCCTACAACATGTTTTCTTCTAATTCCAAGGGTTCTAATTGAAATTAAATGCCTAGATCCTTACCTTAAACTCTTTAATTGAAGAAAAAGCCTTGAATTCCTTTCTCCCTCACTCCTTGGTCTTGTATGAATTTTTGAGATTTCCTCCAATTTCTTTTCCTTTTTGCCGATTAGCTTAGGGTTTAGGAAGTTTGGATGGTTTGGTTTCTTAATTTGGGATGAGATGATGAAGTTAAGATGAAATTGAAATGAAAACTGCAGCTGCTGGGTTTGGAGAGCTCAAGGTTCTGTTTTGAGAGAAAATAGCTTTTTGTGACTTTTTCTCCTTTTACTTAAGTTAAATGCTTCTTAAAACAAATTATTAACTAAATTGGACTTTGCCTTCAAGTCCAGCTGCTGCCCTGCACGTCCAGCAGCTCATTTGGACCAAGGGAAGTCCACTTGCCAAGCCTTTCCAGCCCACTTGGACAGCCAAGGAGTTCCAAGTCACTTGCCTACCCCAAAAGTCAACATTTCAAGCACTTTGTAGAAATTTCTAGAAGGTAATTAGGGCTGCTAATTATTTTACAATGTGATTAGAATTTGAAGAAAATAACATCACCATTGGATTCCTCACTATCAAAAACCTTGGGGTAGTGTCTTACTTATCTCTTAATCCAAGCCTAATTAGCTTAATTTAGTGATCTTAGAAAAGCCTAAGTTGTCACTTTTTGATTGGTTAAGGTTCTAAATTAAAATTTTCTTGGTTAAACATTTTTAATAATTATTCTAAGTATATTAAAATTATTAGATAATTCTATAGATATCCTATGAATTTTCTCTAAATTTTCTGTCTTAGAATTTTACCGTAATAATTCCTCAAAGTTCTAACTTCCAGAAAATCCTAACAATTCTGAATAAGCATTTTAATTCTTTATCTGTATATATTTTTAATCTATATTCTATTACCTTTCTTTTAAGTTATAATTGAGTTCAAAATTCTATACTTGAAAATTTATCCTGGACAGCTGTCTGACATAGCAGTCCAGTCAACTATCAATTTCGGCAAAAATAAAGATATTTGGAAATTCAGAAAATTCTTCTGAGTAGAACTGTATTAATTTCATTAAGAGAATATGTACATAAGGTTTCTATAAAATATAGTGCATAAATGTTAATAATATACATATATAAATGCGTACAATTAATAAAATGAGGATGTTACAGAAATATCAAAATTTCACGATATGTTTGGGAGGTGAAATAATAAAAAGATTATAACTTTTTTTTTGTGAGATCTAGAAAGATCATTCCCTTCCAAGTTAGCATAAAATGAGCGAGGACCTAAAAAAATAATTTCAGGATATCTCGTTTGATTTTATAGAAAAAAGGCATACCTCCTCCCATTAATATTGGAAATTAATTATTATAAACCTTGTGATAAAAAACTAATAAAGGAAACTATCAACGTGATTGTTATCTTTTTAACGTGATTGGTAATTGTCGTAGAAATATCAAAATTTCACGATATTTTTGGGAGGAGAAATAATAAAAAGATTATAACTTTTTTTTGTGAGATCTAGAAAGATCATTCCCTTCCAAGTTAGCATAAAATGAGAGAGGACCTAAAAAAATAATTTCAGGATATCTCGTTTGATTTTATTAAAAAATGGAATACCTCCTCTCTTTAATAATGGAAATTATTATAAACGTTGTGATAAAAAACTAATAAAGGAGACTATCAACGTGATTGTTATCTTTTTAATGTGATTGGTAATTGTCGTATAAATATCAAAATTTCACGATATGTTTGGGATGTGAAATAATAAAAAGATTATAACTTTTTTTTTGTGAGATCTAAAAAGATCATTCCCTTCCAAGTTAGCATAAAATGAGAGAGGACCTAAAAAAATAATTTCAGGATATCTCGTTTGATTTGATTAAAAAAAGGCATACCTCCTCTCATTAATAACGAAAAACGTTGTGATAAAAAACAAATAAAAGAAGCTACCAACGTGATTGTTATCTTTTTAACGTGATTGGTAATTGTCGTAGAAATATCAAAATTTCATGATATGTTTCGGAGGTGAAATAATAAAAAGATTATAACTTTTTTTTGTGAGATGTAGAAAGATCATTCCCTTCCAAGTTGGCATAAAATGAGAGAGGGCCTAAAAAAATAATTTCAGGATATCTCGTTTGATTTTATTAAAAAAAGGCATACCCCCTCCCATTAATAACGGAAATTAATTATTATAAACGTTGTGATAAAAAACTAATATAGGAAACTATAAACGTGATTGTTATCTTTTTAACGTGATTGGTAATTGTCGTAGAAATATCAAAATTTCACGATATGTTTGGTGTAACCCCTCTTCTAATTAATTAATTTCCATCTAAAATCCATAAAAAGAATTTACCATTTAAAATAAATACATTCCATTAAAATTTAAAGTTTATCATTATAATTTACATTATTAAAATTTACAGAAAATACTACTACCAATTTATTTCTAATTAATACAAAAGTATCTAAAGCCAAAAACACCCATTCCTATAGCTCTGGAAAATATCTGCATCTTTAACTTCTAATTAATCTTCAAAATACCTGCAATTCACACTCCCCTAGAATCTGGGGACAGCATTACCGGATCAGGCATTTAATTTCTCATACAATTAGAATCCATATCAACCAGGTACATTTCATATAATAATTAATCAATCACATACATAAGCAAATGCAGTATGATTTATGCAAATGTAGTTTTGACTCAAAATCATTTTGACCCTGCTCCATGGAGACTTCCCCTTTGAGTGTTTAGTAAGAAACTGGCCTACCATTACGCTCTGCAATTCAGCTATCAGCCCCTACTAAACGCAAATAAGCTAAACAGAATTAGGAGATCAGGATACCCGGAAGGCCACCACGACCGCAACTCAGTCCAGTTTCCAGCCACATGTGGAATTGCCAATATCCTTCACCCCACAGACTATATAATCACAGACTATACAGCTTTGTCTAACTTATTCTGCTCACCCCAAAGATTCAATTCTCAAATCATATTCATTTCACATGACTACCGCAGTCTCGGTTAGTCAACAAAATCATTTCTCATATATCAACTCGTTTCTCATGACTACCGCAGTCCCGGTTAGTCAACAAAATCATTTCTCATATATCAACTTGTTTCTCATGACTACCGCAGTCCCGGTTAGTCAACATTTATTCTTTCTTTTCTTTATTTTCTTTTCTTTTCTTTCTTTTCATGGCTACCGCAGTCCCGGTTAGCCAACATCAATTATTTTTCACTTGAATCTTTATAAATCCCCCAAAAAGACTCATGCATATGCAATATGTTAATAATCACAATTAAATAAGTAATTTTAAACAATCATCTACAAAAATATAAACATTCAACAATTTCCAACATCATTCACAACACAATCAAGCCAAATCAAGCAATTTCAATCCAACAACAAACCAACCAATCAATTTCAATCCATCACAACACATCATCCAATCAATCAAACATGGTTCCAAAAAATTATTTCAAGCTTCTAATATCAATTATATAAAAACCCAAAATCAATTTCATCTTTTCATAGTTCTTGATCAAATATTGAATCTAAACTTAACAACATGTTTTTCTACATTCCAAATGGTCTAAAATGAAATTAAATGCCTTGATCCTTACCTTGAATCCTTAGTTTGATGGAGAAACCTTTGAATCCCTTTTGAGGTGAAATGTCCATTAGCAAATCAAATCAATGACATTAGGCCCAATAACACAATCACATAATTAAATTTCATGCATAAACTTATGGATGTACTTACATATCAAAAATTATTTAACTTAGCAAATTAACTTATAATTTCGTGAAATTTTACAGGAACATAATATATCATATATTTTTCATCATATAAATTTTTCTCACTGAAATTACACCTGTAAATATTATTTTGGAATTAATTATGGTTGCTGAACAAGCTCTGTAAAGTGCACTTTTACATTTTTTGTAAAAAGCAAATCAACTTTGTTTCATGTGCAGATTTACAGGGTATATCCCAAACATGTGATATAGCATATGGAATTTTCTCAGCACCAAATACCTATTAAAAATACCCTTTTTGTATTTTTAAAGGATTTCTGTCTCAGAATAGAGTCTCCCATATAAAAACATAAATAATTACCAAAATTTCTTATAAAATTCCGATAAAATTCACAGATATTCCAAATAATCCAAATAAGGTTACAAATTTTTCTCATTGCCAAATTCGCTCAAAAAGGATATTTTCCCCATTTAAGGTTACAATAAGGTTACAAAATTCTCACTGTCCAGTTTTCGTTTTTCACAACAATAATTTTCTAAAATTACTTCCCGACTTTTCCTAACCTTGCAAAAATTTAGAGATGACCCTCATGATACATAAAATGAACTCATGGTTCCAGTTTTCCAAAATCACGTCCCAAAATTCTTGTAAAAATCAAAACAGTCCCATTCTCATAATCAACAGTTTTCGAAAATAATTCCGGTAAAAATAGTTACAGTGCTAAAAAAAATCTGAAAAAATACCACGACATCCAGAGGTATCAAAACATAGGAAAATGTATTTACATCCTCAAAAACATGCACGAAAACCGAGACAAAAAATCCACACAGTCACAGGACCCAAATCACAAGTAGCTTATTTCGGATTTTCAAAATTATTTACAGACCATCAACAACAGCCACAATCCATATTTAACAAGAAAAAAAGGAAATAGCTTAGGAAAAAAAAAGAAACCCCTCCATACCTCGATGAAATCGAAATCCAATCGGTTGGTTTTGAAGCTCTAGTCTCCCTCGATGATATATCCAAGATTAATCGGTAGAAACTTTGATTTGGAAGCTCAAATATTAGAGAGAAGATGCAGAGAGAAGGAACAGGGAGAATACAGGTTCTGGAGAGTAGAGGAAGAAAAAGAAAAATTTAGAAACATCACGAACGTTTTAACATTGGTGGTGTGATTTTTTTCCAATTTTGCTATTTGCACCACACTACCTATAAAGACACCCCTGCATCTTTTTTTTTTTTCTACAACTTACGGAACTCACGTAAAAGTTTCAAAAATCCTCACAATAATACTAAATATATTTTAATTACTCAAACATATCTTTTCTTATTTAAAAGAAACAAATTTCAATTAAATCATAACTCAATCACACAAATATATATTTATTGAGTTGTAATTTTTAGGGTGTTACATTTGGGAGGTGAAGCAATAAAAAGATTATAACTTTTTTTTTTGTGAGATGTAGAAAGATCATTCCCTTCCAAGTTGGCATAAAAAACTAATAAAGGAAACTATCAACGTGATTGTTATCTTTTTAACGTGATTGGTAATTGTCGTAGAAATATCAAAATTTCACGATATGTTTGGGAGGTGAAATAATAAAAAGATTATAACTTTTTTTTACGAGATCTAGAAAGATCATTCCCTTCTAAGTTAGCATAAAATGAGAGTGGACCTAAAAAATAATTTCAGGATATCTCGTTTGATTTTATTAAAAAAAGGCATACCTCCTCTAATTAATAACGGAAATTATTATAAACGTTGTGATAAAAAACTAATAAAGGAAGCTATCATCGTGATTGTTATCTTTTTTACGTGACTGGTAATTGTCATAGAAATATCAAAATTTCACGATATGTTTGGGAGGTGAAATAATAAAAAGATTATAACTTTTTTTTGTGAGATCTAGAAAGATCATTCCCTTCCAAGTTGGCATAAAATAATAATTTCAGGATATCTCGTTTGATTTTATTAAAAAAAGGCATACCTCCTCCCATTAATAACGGAAATTAATTATTATAAACGTTGTGATAAAAAACTAATAAAGGAAACTATCAACGTGATTGTTATCTTTTTAACGTGATTGGTAATTGTCGTAGAAATATCAAGATTTCACGATATTTTTGGGAGGAGAAATAATAAAAAGATTATAACTTTGTTTTGTGAGATCTAGAAAGATGATTCCCTTCCAAGTTAGCATAAAATGAGAGAGGACCTAAAAAAATAATTTCAGGATATCTCGTTTGATTTTATTAAAAAAAGGCATACCTCCTCCCATTAATAACGGAAATTAATTATTATAAACGTTGTGATAAAAAACTAATATAGGAAACTATAAACGTGATTGTTATCTTTTTAACGTGATTGGTAATTGTCGTAGAAATATCAAGATTTCACGATATTTTTGGGAGGAGAAATAATAAAAAGATTATAACTTTGTTTTTGTGAGATCTAGAAAAATGATTCCCTTCCAAGTTAGCATAAAATGAGAGAGGACCTAAAAAATTAATTTCAGGATATCTCGTTTGATTTTATTAAAAAAAGGCATACCTCCTCTCTTTAATAACGGAAATTATTATAAACGTTGTGATAAAAAACTAATAAACGAGACTATCAACGTGATTGTTATCTTTTTAATGTGATTGGTAATTATCGTAGAAATATCAAAATTTCACGATATGTTTGGGATGTGAAATAATAAAAAGATTATAACATTTTTTTTGTGAGATCTAGAAAGATCATTCCCTTCCAAGTTAGCATAAAATGAGAGAGGACCTAAAAAAATAATTTCAGGATATCTCGTTTGATTTTATTAAAAAAAGGCATACCTCCTCTCTTTAATAACGGAAATTATTATAAACGTTGTGATAAAAAACTAATAAAGGAGACTATCAACGTGATTGTTATCTTTTTAATGTGATTGGTAATTGTCGTAGAAATATCAAAATTTCACGATATGTTTGGGATGTGAAATAATAAAAAGATTATAACTTTTTTTTTGTGAGATCTAGAAAGATCATTCCCTTCCAAGTTAGCATAAAATGAGAGAGGACCTAAAAAAATAATTTCAGGATATCTCGTTTGATTTTATTAAAAAAAGGCATACCTCCTCCCATTAATAGCGGAAATTAATTATTATAAACGTTGTGATAAAAATCTAATAAAGGAGACTATCAACGTGATTGTTATCTTTTTAATGTGATTGGTAATTGTCGTAGAAATATCAAATTTTCACGATATGTTTGCGATGTGAAATAATAAAATGATTATAACATTTTTTTTTTGAGATCTAGAAAGATCATTCCCTTCCAAGTTAGCATAAAATGAGAGTGGACCTAAAAAATAATTTCAGGATATCTCGTTTGATTTTATTAAAAAAAGGCATACCTCCTCTAATTAATAACGGAAATTATTATAAACGTTGTGATAAAAAACTAATAAAGGAAGCTATCATCGTGATTGTTATCTTTTTTACGTGACTGGTAATTGTCATAGAAATATCAAAATTTCACGATATGTTTGGGAGGTGAAATAATAAAAAGATTATAACTTTTTTTTGTGAGATCTAGAAAGATCATTCCCTTCCAAGTTGGCATAAAATAATAATTTCAGGATATCTCGTTTGATTTTATTAAAAAAAGGCATACCTCCTCCCATTAATAACGGAAATTAATTATTATAAACGTTGTGATAAAAAACTAATAAAGGAAACTATCAACGTGATTGTTATCTTTTTAACGTGATTGGTAATTGTCGTAGAAATATCAAGATTTCACGATATTTTTGGGAGGAGAAATAATAAAAAGATTATAACTTTGTTTTGTGAGATCTAGAAAGATGATTCCCTTCCAAGTTAGCATAAAATGAGAGAGGACCTAAAAAAATAATTTCAGGATATCTCGTTTGATTTTATTAAAAAAAGGCATACCTCCTCCCATTAATAACGGAAATTAATTATTATAAACGTTGTGATAAAAAACTAATATAGGAAACTATAAACGTGATTGTTATCTTTTTAACGTGATTGGTAATTGTCGTAGAAATATCAAGATTTCACGATATTTTTGGGAGGAGAAATAATAAAAAGATTATAACTTTGTTTTTGTGAGATCTAGAAAAATGATTCCCTTCCAAGTTAGCATAAAATGAGAGAGGACCTAAAAAATTAATTTCAGGATATCTCGTTTGATTTTATTAAAAAAAGGCATACCTCCTCTCTTTAATAACGGAAATTATTATAAACGTTGTGATAAAAAACTAATAAACGAGACTATCAACGTGATTGTTATCTTTTTAATGTGATTGGTAATTATCGTAGAAATATCAAAATTTCACGATATGTTTGGGATGTGAAATAATAAAAAGATTATAACATTTTTTTTGTGAGATCTAGAAAGATCATTCCCTTCCAAGTTAGCATAAAATGAGAGAGGACCTAAAAAAATAATTTCAGGATATCTCGTTTGATTTTATTAAAAAAAGGCATACCTCCTCTCTTTAATAACGGAAATTATTATAAACGTTGTGATAAAAAACTAATAAAGGAGACTATCAACGTGATTGTTATCTTTTTAATGTGATTGGTAATTGTCGTAGAAATATCAAAATTTCACGATATGTTTGGGATGTGAAATAATAAAAAGATTATAACTTTTTTTTTGTGAGATCTAGAAAGATCATTCCCTTCCAAGTTAGCATAAAATGAGAGAGGACCTAAAAAAATAATTTCAGGATATCTCGTTTGATTTTATTAAAAAAAGGCATACCTCCTCTCTTTAATAACGGAAATTATTATAAACGTTGTGATAAAAAACTAATAAACGAGACTATCAACGTGATTGTTATCTTTTTAATGTGATTGGTAATTATCGTAGAAATATCAAAATTTCACGATATGTTTGGGATGTGAAATAATAAAAAGATTATAACATTTTTTTTGTGAGATCTAGAAAGATCATTCCCTTCCAAGTTAGCATAAAATGAGAGAGGACCTAAAAAAATAATTTCAGGATATCTCGTTTGATTTTATTAAAAAAAGGCATACCTCCTCTCTTTAATAACGGAAATTATTATAAACGTTGTGATAAAAAACTAATAAAGGAGACTATCAACGTGATTGTTATCTTTTTAATGTGATTGGTAATTGTCGTAGAAATATCAAAATTTCACGATATGTTTGGGATGTGAAATAATAAAAAGATTATAACTTTTTTTTTGTGAGATCTAGAAAGATCATTCCCTTCCAAGTTAGCATAAAATGAGAGAGGACCTAAAAAAATAATTTCAGGATATCTCGTTTGATTTTATTAAAAAAAGGCATACCTCCTCCCATTAATAGCGGAAATTAATTATTATGAACGTTGTGATAAAAATCTAATAAAGGAGACTATCAACGTGATTGTTATCTTTTTAATGTGATTGGTAATTGTCGTAGAAATATCAAAATTTCACGATATGTTTGGGATGTGAAATAATAAAATGATTATAACATTTTTTTTGTGAGATCTAGAAAGATCATTCCCTTCCAAGTTAGCATAAAATGAGAGAGGACCTAAAAAAATAATTTCAGGATATCTCGTTTGATTTTATTAAAAAAAGGCATACCTCCTCTCTTTAATAACGGAAATTATTATAAACGTTGTGATAAAAAACTAATAAAGGAGACTATCAACGTGATTGTTATCTTTTTAATGTGATTGTAATTGTCGTAGAAATATCAAAATTTCACGATATGTTTGGGATGTGAAATAATAAAAAGATTATAACTTTTTTTTTGTGAGATCTAGAAAGATCATTCCCTTCCAAGTTAGCATAAAATGAGAGAGGACCTAAAAAAATAATTTCAGGATATCTCGTTTGATTTTATTAAAAAAAGGCATACCTCCTCCCATTAATAGCGGAAATTAATTATTATGAACGTTGTGATAAAAATCTAATAAAGGAGACTATCAACGTGATTGTTATCTTTTTAATGTTATTGGTAATTGTCGTAGAAATATCAAAATTTCACGATATGTTTGGGATGTGAAATAATAAAATGATTATAACATTTTTTTTTTGAGATCTAGAAAGATCATTCCCTTCCAAGTTAGCATAAAATGAGAGAGGACCTAAAAAAATAATTTCAGGATATCTCGTTTGATTTTATTAAAAAAAGGCATACCTCCTCTCTTTGATAACGGAAATTATTATAAACGTTGTGATAAAAAACTAATAAAGGAGACTATCAACGTGATTGTTATCTTTTTAATGTGATTGGTAATTGTCGTAGAAATATCAAAATTTCACGATATGTTTGGGATGTGAAATAATAAAAAGATTATAACTTTTTTTTTGTGAGATCTAGAAAGATCATTCCCTTCCAAGTTAGCATAAAATGAGAGAGGACCTAAAAAAATAATTTCAGGATATCTCCTTTGATTTTATTAAAAAAAGGCATACCTCCTCTCTTTAATAACGGAAATTATTATAAACGTTGTGATAAAAAACTAATAACCAAGACTATCCACGTGATTGTTATCTTTTTAATGTGATTGGTAATTGTCGTAGAAATATCAAGATTTCACGATATTTTTGGGAGGAGAAATAATAAAAAGATTATAACTTTGTTTTGTGAGATCTAGAAAGATGATTCCCTTCCAAGTTAGCATAAAATGAGAGAGGACCTAAAAAAATAATTTCAGGATATCTCGTTTGATTTTATTAAAAAAAGGCATACCTCCTCCCATTAACAACGGAAATTAATTATTATAAACGTTGTGATAAAAAACTAATATAGGAAACTATAAACGTGATTGTTATCTTTTTAACGTGATTGGTAATTGTCGTAGAAATATCAAGATTTCGCGATATTTTTGGGAGGAGAAATAATATAAAGATTATAACTTTGTTTTTGTGAGATCTAGAAAAATGATTCCCTTCCAAGTTAGCATAAAATGAGAGAGGACCTAAAAAATTAATTTCAGGATATCTCGTTTGATTTTATTAAAAAAAGGCATACCTCCTCTCTTTAATAACGGAAATTATTATAAACGTTGTGATAAAAAACTAATAAACGAGACTATCAACGTGATTGTTATCTTTTTAATGTGATTGGTAATTATCGTAGAAATATCAAAATTTCACGATATGTTTGGGATGTGAAATAATAAAAAGATTATAACATTTTTTTTGTGAGATCTAGAAAGATCATTCCCTTCCAAGTTAGCATAAAATGAGAGAGGACCTAAAAAAATAATTTCAGGATATCTCGTTTGATTTTATTAAAAAAAGGCATACCTCCTCTCTTTAATAACGGAAATTATTATAAACGTTGTGATAAAAAACTAATAAAGGAGACTATCAACGTGATTGTTATCTTTTTAATGTGATTGGTAATTGTCGTAGAAATATCAAAATTTCACGATATGTTTGGGATGTGAAATAATAAAAAGATTATAACTTTTTTTTTGTGAGATCTAGAAAGATCATTCGCTTCCAAGTTAGTATAAAATGAGAGAGGACCTAAAAAAATAATTTCAGGATATCTCGTTTGATTTTATTAAAAAAAGGCATACCTCCTCCCATTAATAGCGGAAATTAATTATTATAAACGTTGTGATAAAAATCTAATAAAGGAGACTATCAACGTGATTGTTATCTTTTTAATGTGATTGGTAATTGTCGTAGAAATATCAAAATTTCACGATATGTTTGGGATGTGAAATAATAAAAAGATTATAACTTTTTTTTTGTGAGATCTAGAAAGATCATTCCCTTCCAAGTTAGCATAAAATGAGAGAGGACCTAAAAAAATAATTTCAGGATATCTCGTTTGATTTTATTAAAAAAAGGCATACCTCCTCTCTTTAATAACGGAAATTATTATAAACGTTGTGATAAAAAACTAATAAAGGAGACTATCAACGTGATTGTTATCTTTTTAATGTGATTGCTGATTGACGAAGAAATATCAAAATTTGACGATATGTTTGGGATGTGAAATAATAAAAAGATTATAACTTTTTTTTTGTGAGATCTAGAAAGATCATTCCCTTCCAAGTTAGCATAAAATGAGAGAGGACCTAAAAAAATAATTTCAGGATATCTCGTTTGATTTTATTAAAAAAAGGCATACCTCCTCCCATTAATAGCGGAAATTAATTATTATGAACGTTGTGATAAAAATCTAATAAAGGAGACTATCAACGTGATTGTTATCTTTTTAATGTGATTGGTAATTGTCGTAGAAATATCAAAATTTCACGATATGTTTGGGATGTGAAATAATAAAATGATTATAACATTTTTTTTGTGAGATCTAGAAAGATCATTCCCTTCCAAGTTAGCATAAAATGAGAGAGGACCTAAAAAAATAATTTCAGGATATCTCGTTTGATTTTATTAAAAAAAGGCATACCTCCTCTCTTTAATAACGGAAATTATTATAAACGTTGTGATAAAAAACTAATAAAGGAGACTATCAACGTGATTGTTATCTTTTTAATGTGATTGTAATTGTCGTAGAAATATCAAAATTTCACGATATGTTTGGGATGTGAAATAATAAAAAGATTATAACTTTTTTTTTGTGAGATCTAGAAAGATCATTCCCTTCCAAGTTAGCATAAAATGAGAGAGGACCTAAAAAAATAATTTCAGGATATCTCGTTTGATTTTATTAAAAAAAGGCATACCTCCTCCCATTAATAGCGGAAATTAATTATTATGAACGTTGTGATAAAAATCTAATAAAGGAGACTATCAACGTGATTGTTATCTTTTTAATGTGATTGGTAATTGTCGTAGAAATATCAAAATTTCACGATATGTTTGGGATGTGAAATAATAAAATGATTATAACATTTTTTTTGTGAGATCTAGAAAGATCATTCCCTTCCAAGTTAGCATAAAATGAGAGAGGACCTAAAAAAATAATTTCAGGATATCTCGTTTGATTTTATTAAAAAAAGGCATACCTCCTCTCTTTAATAACGGAAATTATTATAAACGTTGTGATAAAAAACTAATAAAGGAGACTATCAACGTGATTGTTATCTTTTTAATGTGATTGTAATTGTCGTAGAAATATCAAAATTTCACGATATGTTTGGGATGTGAAATAATAAAAAGATTATAACTTTTTTTTTGTGAGATCTAGAAAGATCATTCCCTTCCAAGTTAGCATAAAATGAGAGAGGACCTAAAAAAATAATTTCAGGATATCTCGTTTGATTTTATTAAAAAAAGGCATACCTCCTCCCATTAATAGCGGAAATTAATTATTATGAACGTTGTGATAAAAATCTAATAAAGGAGACTATCAACGTGATTGTTATCTTTTTAATGTTATTGGTAATTGTCGTAGAAATATCAAAATTTCACGATATGTTTGGGATGTGAAATAATAAAATGATTATAACATTTTTTTTTTGAGATCTAGAAAGATCATTCCCTTCCAAGTTAGCATAAAATGAGAGAGGACCTAAAAAAATAATTTCAGGATATCTCGTTTGATTTTATTAAAAAAAGGCATACCTCCTCTCTTTGATAACGGAAATTATTATAAACGTTGTGATAAAAAACTAATAAAGGAGACTATCAACGTGATTGTTATCTTTTTAATGTGATTGGTAATTGTCGTAGAAATATCAAAATTTCACGATATGTTTGGGATGTGAAATAATAAAAAGATTATAACTTTTTTTTTGTGAGATCTAGAAAGATCATTCCCTTCCAAGTTAGCATAAAATGAGAGAGGACCTAAAAAAATAATTTCAGGATATCTCCTTTGATTTTATTAAAAAAAGGCATACCTCCTCTCTTTAATAACGGAAATTATTATAAACGTTGTGATAAAAAACTAATAACCAAGACTATCCACGTGATTGTTATCTTTTTAATGTGATTGGTAATTGTCGTAGAAATATCAAGATTTCACGATATTTTTGGGAGGAGAAATAATAAAAAGATTATAACTTTGTTTTGTGAGATCTAGAAAGATGATTCCCTTCCAAGTTAGCATAAAATGAGAGAGGACCTAAAAAAATAATTTCAGGATATCTCGTTTGATTTTATTAAAAAAAGGCATACCTCCTCCCATTAACAACGGAAATTAATTATTATAAACGTTGTGATAAAAAACTAATATAGGAAACTATAAACGTGATTGTTATCTTTTTAACGTGATTGGTAATTGTCGTAGAAATATCAAGATTTCGCGATATTTTTGGGAGGAGAAATAATATAAAGATTATAACTTTGTTTTTGTGAGATCTAGAAAAATGATTCCCTTCCAAGTTAGCATAAAATGAGAGAGGACCTAAAAAATTAATTTCAGGATATCTCGTTTGATTTTATTAAAAAAAGGCATACCTCCTCTCTTTAATAACGGAAATTATTATAAACGTTGTGATAAAAAACTAATAAACGAGACTATCAACGTGATTGTTATCTTTTTAATGTGATTGGTAATTATCGTAGAAATATCAAAATTTCACGATATGTTTGGGATGTGAAATAATAAAAAGATTATAACATTTTTTTTGTGAGATCTAGAAAGATCATTCCCTTCCAAGTTAGCATAAAATGAGAGAGGACCTAAAAAAATAATTTCAGGATATCTCGTTTGATTTTATTAAAAAAAGGCATACCTCCTCTCTTTAATAACGGAAATTATTATAAACGTTGTGATAAAAAACTAATAAAGGAGACTATCAACGTGATTGTTATCTTTTTAATGTGATTGGTAATTGTCGTAGAAATATCAAAATTTCACGATATGTTTGGGATGTGAAATAATAAAAAGATTATAACTTTTTTTTTGTGAGATCTAGAAAGATCATTCGCTTCCAAGTTAGTATAAAATGAGAGAGGACCTAAAAAAATAATTTCAGGATATCTCGTTTGATTTTATTAAAAAAAGGCATACCTCCTCCCATTAATAGCGGAAATTAATTATTATAAACGTTGTGATAAAAATCTAATAAAGGAGACTATCAACGTGATTGTTATCTTTTTAATGTGATTGGTAATTGTCGTAGAAATATCAAAATTTCACGATATGTTTGGGATGTGAAATAATAAAAAGATTATAACTTTTTTTTTGTGAGATCTAGAAAGATCATTCCCTTCCAAGTTAGCATAAAATGAGAGAGGACCTAAAAAAATAATTTCAGGATATCTCGTTTGATTTTATTAAAAAAAGGCATACCTCCTCTCTTTAATAACGGAAATTATTATAAACGTTGTGATAAAAAACTAATAAAGGAGACTATCAACGTGATTGTTATCTTTTTAATGTGATTGCTGATTGACGAAGAAATATCAAAATTTGACGATATGTTTGGGATGTGAAATAATAAAAAGATTATAACTTTTTTTTTGTGAGATCTAGAAAGATCATTCCCTTCCAAGTTAGCATAAAATGAGAGAGGACCTAAAAAAATAATTTCAGGATATCTCGTTTGATTTTATTAAAAAAAGGCATACCTCCTCCCATTAATAGCGGAAATTAATTATTATGAACGTTGTGATAAAAATCTAATAAAGGAGACTATCAACGTGATTGTTATCTTTTTAATGTGATTGGTAATTGTCGTAGAAATATCAAAATTTCACGATATGTTTGGGATGTGAAATAATAAAATGATTATAACATTTTTTTTGTGAGATCTAGAAAGATCATTCCCTTCCAAGTTAGCATAAAATGAGAGAGGACCTAAAAAAATAATTTCAGGATATCTCGTTTGATTTTATTAAAAAAAGGCATACCTCCTCTCTTTAATAACGGAAATTATTATAAACGTTGTGATAAAAAACTAATAAAGGAGACTATCAACGTGATTGTTATCTTTTTAATGTGATTGTAATTGTCGTAGAAATATCAAAATTTCACGATATGTTTGGGATGTGAAATAATAAAAAGATTATAACTTTTTTTTTGTGAGATCTAGAAAGATCATTCCCTTCCAAGTTAGCATAAAATGAGAGAGGACCTAAAAAAATAATTTCAGGATATCTCGTTTGATTTTATTAAAAAAAGGCATACCTCCTCCCATTAATAGCGGAAATTAATTATTATGAACGTTGTGATAAAAATCTAATAAAGGAGACTATCAACGTGATTGTTATCTTTTTAATGTGATTGGTAATTGTCGTAGAAATATCAAAATTTCACGATATGTTTGGGATGTGAAATAATAAAATGATTATAACATTTTTTTTGTGAGATCTAGAAAGATCATTCCCTTCCAAGTTAGCATAAAATGAGAGAGGACCTAAAAAAATAATTTCAGGATATCTCGTTTGATTTTATTAAAAAAAGGCATACCTCCTCTCTTTAATAACGGAAATTATTATAAACGTTGTGATAAAAAACTAATAAAGGAGACTATCAACGTGATTGTTATCTTTTTAATGTGATTGTAATTGTCGTAGAAATATCAAAATTTCACGATATGTTTGGGATGTGAAATAATAAAAAGATTATAACTTTTTTTTTGTGAGATCTAGAAAGATCATTCCCTTCCAAGTTAGCATAAAATGAGAGAGGACCTAAAAAAATAATTTCAGGATATCTCGTTTGATTTTATTAAAAAAAGGCATACCTCCTCCCATTAATAGCGGAAATTAATTATTATGAACGTTGTGATAAAAATCTAATAAAGGAGACTATCAACGTGATTGTTATCTTTTTAATGTTATTGGTAATTGTCGTAGAAATATCAAAATTTCACGATATGTTTGGGATGTGAAATAATAAAATGATTATAACATTTTTTTTTTGAGATCTAGAAAGATCATTCCCTTCCAAGTTAGCATAAAATGAGAGAGGACCTAAAAAAATAATTTCAGGATATCTCGTTTGATTTTATTAAAAAAAGGCATACCTCCTCTCTTTGATAACGGAAATTATTATAAACGTTGTGATAAAAAACTAATAAAGGAGACTATCAACGTGATTGTTATCTTTTTAATGTGATTGGTAATTGTCGTAGAAATATCAAAATTTCACGATATGTTTGGGATGTGAAATAATAAAAAGATTATAACTTTTTTTTTGTGAGATCTAGAAAGATCATTCCCTTCCAAGTTAGCATAAAATGAGAGAGGACCTAAAAAAATAATTTCAGGATATCTCCTTTGATTTTATTAAAAAAAGGCATACCTCCTCTCTTTAATAACGGAAATTATTATAAACGTTGTGATAAAAAACTAATAACCAAGACTATCCACGTGATTGTTATCTTTTTAATGTGATTGGTAATTGTCGTAGAAATATCAAGATTTCACGATATTTTTGGGAGGAGAAATAATAAAAAGATTATAACTTTGTTTTGTGAGATCTAGAAAGATGATTCCCTTCCAAGTTAGCATAAAATGAGAGAGGACCTAAAAAAATAATTTCAGGATATCTCGTTTGATTTTATTAAAAAAAGGCATACCTCCTCCCATTAACAACGGAAATTAATTATTATAAACGTTGTGATAAAAAACTAATATAGGAAACTATAAACGTGATTGTTATCTTTTTAACGTGATTGGTAATTGTCGTAGAAATATCAAGATTTCGCGATATTTTTGGGAGGAGAAATAATATAAAGATTATAACTTTGTTTTTGTGAGATCTAGAAAAATGATTCCCTTCCAAGTTAGCATAAAATGAGAGAGGACCTAAAAAATTAATTTCAGGATATCTCGTTTGATTTTATTAAAAAAAGGCATACCTCCTCTCTTTAATAACGGAAATTATTATAAACGTTGTGATAAAAAACTAATAAACGAGACTATCAACGTGATTGTTATCTTTTTAATGTGATTGGTAATTATCGTAGAAATATCAAAATTTCACGATATGTTTGGGATGTGAAATAATAAAAAGATTATAACATTTTTTTTGTGAGATCTAGAAAGATCATTCCCTTCCAAGTTAGCATAAAATGAGAGAGGACCTAAAAAAATAATTTCAGGATATCTCGTTTGATTTTATTAAAAAAAGGCATACCTCCTCTCTTTAATAACGGAAATTATTATAAACGTTGTGATAAAAAACTAATAAAGGAGACTATCAACGTGATTGTTATCTTTTTAATGTGATTGGTAATTGTCGTAGAAATATCAAAATTTCACGATATGTTTGGGATGTGAAATAATAAAAAGATTATAACTTTTTTTTTGTGAGATCTAGAAAGATCATTCGCTTCCAAGTTAGTATAAAATGAGAGAGGACCTAAAAAAATAATTTCAGGATATCTCGTTTGATTTTATTAAAAAAAGGCATACCTCCTCCCATTAATAGCGGAAATTAATTATTATAAACGTTGTGATAAAAATCTAATAAAGGAGACTATCAACGTGATTGTTATCTTTTTAATGTGATTGGTAATTGTCGTAGAAATATCAAAATTTCACGATATGTTTGGGATGTGAAATAATAAAAAGATTATAACTTTTTTTTTGTGAGATCTAGAAAGATCATTCCCTTCCAAGTTAGCATAAAATGAGAGAGGACCTAAAAAAATAATTTCAGGATATCTCGTTTGATTTTATTAAAAAAAGGCATACCTCCTCTCTTTAATAACGGAAATTATTATAAACGTTGTGATAAAAAACTAATAAAGGAGACTATCAACGTGATTGTTATCTTTTTAATGTGATTGCTGATTGACGAAGAAATATCAAAATTTGACGATATGTTTGGGATGTGAAATAATAAAAAGATTATAACTTTTTTTTTGTGAGATCTAGAAAGATCATTCCCTTCCAAGTTAGCATAAAATGAGAGAGGACCTAAAAAAATAATTTCAGGATATCTCGTTTGATTTTATTAAAAAAAGGCATACCTCCTCCCATTAATAGCGGAAATTAATTATTATGAACGTTGTGATAAAAATCTAATAAAGGAGACTATCAACGTGATTGTTATCTTTTTAATGTGATTGGTAATTGTCGTAGAAATATCAAAATTTCACGATATGTTTGGGATGTGAAATAATAAAATGATTATAACATTTTTTTTGTGAGATCTAGAAAGATCATTCCCTTCCAAGTTAGCATAAAATGAGAGAGGACCTAAAAAAATAATTTCAGGATATCTCGTTTGATTTTATTAAAAAAAGGCATACCTCCTCTCTTTAATAACGGAAATTATTATAAACGTTGTGATAAAAAACTAATAAAGGAGACTATCAACGTGATTGTTATCTTTTTAATGTGATTGTAATTGTCGTAGAAATATCAAAATTTCACGATATGTTTGGGATGTGAAATAATAAAAAGATTATAACTTTTTTTTTGTGAGATCTAGAAAGATCATTCCCTTCCAAGTTAGCATAAAATGAGAGAGGACCTAAAAAAATAATTTCAGGATATCTCGTTTGATTTTATTAAAAAAAGGCATACCTCCTCCCATTAATAGCGGAAATTAATTATTATGAACGTTGTGATAAAAATCTAATAAAGGAGACTATCAACGTGATTGTTATCTTTTTAATGTTATTGGTAATTGTCGTAGAAATATCAAAATTTCACGATATGTTTGGGATGTGAAATAATAAAATGATTATAACATTTTTTTTTTTGAGATCTAGAAAGATCATTCCCTTCCAAGTTAGCATAAAATGAGAGAGGACCTAAAAAAATAATTTCAGGATATCTCGTTTGATTTTATTAAAAAAAGGCATACCTCCTCTCTTTGATAACGGAAATTATTATAAACGTTGTGATAAAAAACTAATAAAGGAGACTATCAACGTGATTGTTATCTTTTTAATGTGATTGGTAATTGTCGTAGAAATATCAAAATTTCACGATATGTTTGGGATGTGAAATAATAAAAAGATTATAACTTTTTTTTTGTGAGATCTAGAAAGATCATTCCCTTCCAAGTTAGCATAAAATGAGAGAGGACCTAAAAAAATAATTTCAGGATATCTCCTTTGATTTTATTAAAAAAAGGCATACCTCCTCTCTTTAATAACGGAAATTATTATAAACGTTGTGATAAAAAACTAATAACCAAGACTATCCACGTGATTGTTATCTTTTTAATGTGATTGGTAATTGTCGTAGAAATATCAAGATTTCACGATATTTTTGGGA
This sequence comes from Pueraria montana var. lobata, assembly GCA_026413185.1. NCBI lineage: Eukaryota > Viridiplantae > Streptophyta > Magnoliopsida > Fabales > Fabaceae > Pueraria > Pueraria montana. The sequence goes on from CM048649.1 coordinate 9,061,173, forward strand.
GGAGAAATAATAAAAAGATTATAACTTTGTTTTGTGAGATCTAGAAAGATGATTCCCTTCCAAGTTAGCATAAAATGAGAGAGGACCTAAAAAAATAATTTCAGGATATCTCGTTTGATTTTATTAAAAAAAGGCATACCTCCTCCCATTAACAACGGAAATTAATTATTATAAACGTTGTGATAAAAAACTAATATAGGAAACTATAAACGTGATTGTTATCTTTTTAACGTGATTGGTAATTGTCGTAGAAATATCAAGATTTCGCGATATTTTTGGGAGGAGAAATAATATAAAGATTATAACTTTGTTTTTGTGAGATCTAGAAAAATGATTCCCTTCCAAGTTAGCATAAAATGAGAGAGGACCTAAAAAATTAATTTCAGGATATCTCGTTTGATTTTATTAAAAAAAGGCATACCTCCTCTCTTTAATAACGGAAATTATTATAAACGTTGTGATAAAAAACTAATAAACGAGACTATCAACGTGATTGTTATCTTTTTAATGTGATTGGTAATTATCGTAGAAATATCAAAATTTCACGATATGTTTGGGATGTGAAATAATAAAAAGATTATAACATTTTTTTTGTGAGATCTAGAAAGATCATTCCCTTCCAAGTTAGCATAAAATGAGAGAGGACCTAAAAAAATAATTTCAGGATATCTCGTTTGATTTTATTAAAAAAAGGCATACCTCCTCTCTTTAATAACGGAAATTATTATAAACGTTGTGATAAAAAACTAATAAAGGAGACTATCAACGTGATTGTTATCTTTTTAATGTGATTGGTAATTGTCGTAGAAATATCAAAATTTCACGATATGTTTGGGATGTGAAATAATAAAAAGATTATAACTTTTTTTTTGTGAGATCTAGAAAGATCATTCGCTTCCAAGTTAGTATAAAATGAGAGAGGACCTAAAAAAATAATTTCAGGATATCTCGTTTGATTTTATTAAAAAAAGGCATACCTCCTCCCATTAATAGCGGAAATTAATTATTATAAACGTTGTGATAAAAATCTAATAAAGGAGACTATCAACGTGATTGTTATCTTTTTAATGTGATTGGTAATTGTCGTAGAAATATCAAAATTTCACGATATGTTTGGGATGTGAAATAATAAAAAGATTATAACTTTTTTTTTGTGAGATCTAGAAAGATCATTCCCTTCCAAGTTAGCATAAAATGAGAGAGGACCTAAAAAAATAATTTCAGGATATCTCGTTTGATTTTATTAAAAAAAGGCATACCTCCTCTCATTAATAACGGAAATTATTATAAACGTTGTGATAAAAAACTAATAAAGGAAACTGTCAACGTGATTCTTATCTTTTTAACGTGATTGCTGATTGACGAAGAAATATAAAAATTTGACGATACGTTTTGCAGGTGAAATAATAAAAAGATTATAACTTTTTTTTTTGTGAGATCTAGAAAGATCATTCCCTTCCAAGTTAGCATAAAATGAGAGAGGACCTAAAAAAATAATTTCAGGATATCTCGTTTGATTTTATTAAAAAAAGGCATACCTCCTCCCATTAATAGCGGAAATTAATTATTATAAACGTTGTGATAAAAAACTAATAAAGGAGACTATCAACGTGATTGTTATCTTTTTAATGTGATTGGTAATTGTCGTAGAAATATCAAAATTTCACGATATGTTTGGGATGTGAAATAATGAAAAGATTATAACATTTTTTTTGTGAGATCTAGAAAGATCATTCCCTTCCAAGTTAGCATAAAATGAGAGAGGACCTAAAAAAATAATTTCAGGATATCTCGTTTGATTTTATTAAAAAAAGGCATACCTCCTCTCTTTAATAACGGAAATTATTATAAACGTTGTGATAAAAAACTAATAAACGAGACTATCAACGTGATTGTTATCTTTTTAATGTGATTGGTAATTGTCGTAGAAATATCAAAATTTCACGATATGTTTGGGATGTGAAATAATAAAAAGATTATAACATTTTTTTTGTGAGATCTTTTTTTTTTTTTTTTAATAAGGCTAGGTGTGCAAAGCATCAAGGTAGCTCCCAAGATCCCAACTAGGTTGGCACCTTAGAAACTAACAATCATATGCTGCAGACCCAAAATTTATTCATTAAAAGTAAAAGATAAACAAAGAGCATGGGGGGGCTGAAATATAGAGAAATACACTAGAAGGGGGGTTGAATAGTGTATTTAAAAATTCTTCGGAAAACTTTAGCTAATGTGAAGATAGTGTATCTTTACGTTTTACAGGAACTTAGTAAAACAAAAAAATAAGCTATCGTCCAGTCGATTAAAAACAACAGTCCAAAGAAACTACTCTTCTTCCTTTTCGTTAGAATACACGTAATAGATAAACTTAGATAAAATGTGTATAGAAACCTTTTCGTAGTATGTTGAAGAGATAGTTTAAAAGAAATGCAAGTAAGCTAGAAGGCGAGAGAATAGAATACTTAGTTTTATACTGGTTCACTCAACTGAGCTACGTCCAGTTCTCCTTCAAAAACTTTTGAAGGGTTCTACTAATCAAGATCTGATTACTCTCAAGTATTCTAACCTTGCCACTTCTGGCTACAAGTATTCTCTAGGCCACTTCTGGCACACCCTTAATCTCCCCTTGAGATTAAACACAAAACTCAAGTATTCTTTAACACTAAGCCACTCCTGGCTTTCCAAACAGAATTGTTTGATATTGTAAGTAAAACTTAACTCACTGAGAGGATATTACAATAAATATTAATATACAGACTCGCTTAGCAAAGCTAAGATGAATGCTCTTTTTGCTTATGATCGTCCAGTCATTTTGACAGGGATTCAGCTCTTTATCAAATTTTCTCGTCGTTGATATGTGAGCTTCATTCTTCTATATATAGGAAGCTTGTTGAAAGGTATCCGTTGAGGGATCTGTTCCTTTTCCAAGAGCGATTCTTTCTGTAGCATATGGCCGTTGTCACATTTTGACTTAGGGTGAAGTGATGGAAGTGACAGCCGTACTTGTAGCGCCTCTCCTACTCGTACTTTTTCTGCAGAGAGAAGGTTCTTCTTTTCCTGTTCAGTACTATTCGAAAAGATCAAATAGAATGGCATGTTAAAATATGAGAGAGTGATCGTTGCCTTATATTGAATCAACATTGAAAACGTATTTTTAAGATAGAAGCAACAGAGAGTGTTTTTCAAGCGTTGGACGCTTGCTCTCACAGAAGCATTGGACGCTGCCTGTAGGGTTCTTTATAAAACACATTTGGACTCTTTCTTATTTAAAACATAAAGTCCAGGTTTGAGGGATACAATACCATTGCGAAATTGGACGACGTAATTCCTATAACACTCAAACTAGATCATTAGATACTTCAAAATTTATCCTTTAGTTATTATCATCAAAACCGAAATAGGAGGGGTTGGACATCGTCCAAGGTCTTAGAACCTAACAATCTCCCCCTTTTTGATGATGACAAATAATGGTAAATTTTGATGTTAACAGACACATAATCATATAAGAATACAATGAGTCAAGTCAGAGATGATTATGTTATGCCAGAGTATAAAAGTGAAATGAAGTACTCCCCCTGAGTTCAACATTTCTTGTGCATCTAATAACAGATAAATATAAAGGCAAGTATAAATCATGTAACAGATATCAGAGTGAAAAACATATCAATGATATGGATGCGGAATATATGAAAATAAACACCTCATGTTTTGATAAAGGAGCCAATATATATATGTCAAAAAAAAATTTGAATACACATTGTTTAGCTATTTATTCTCATCAAAATTCCAATTTCTCCCCCTTTGTCATTAACAAAAAGGTTTGAAAGATGGAAAAAATTTGGCCATCATCGTCACCTTATGGCTGTGGAGGTGGTTCATGTGGTGGTGGTGGTGGTTGTTCTGGTGGTGCTTGAATTGGTGGTGCTGGTGGTGGAGGTTGTGGTTGGACTGGTGGAACTGCATGAGCAACGTGTCCAAGTAAGGTGGCTGCTGTATTTTGGATCTGGTTCACAAGCGTCTGGGAGAGACTCATGAACTACTCAGTGATTGCATTTTGCAGTATCAGTCGATGTTGATCAGCCTCATCCTGTTGTCTTTGCTAAAAAGCTTGAAAATCGGCTTCGGTCTCCAGCTGTTGTTGCCTCAGAGCCTGTTGCACTATCTCGTGAACACGATCTTCTGAGACTCCTTGTGGTTCAGCAAATCGCAAGGGATTGATGCCCCTTGGACTTGAAGATCCAGTGGGAACCAGTTGATGTGTGCCCGAATGTGCTTCAGTAGAGGCATCAACAATGGGGAAGCTGGTGATTTCTTCAGCAATAGGCTGTACTGTAGAGACTTCCATTGGCTTGGAGGCTTCAACAACGAGCTCTCTATCATCCGCGGACATATCAGATTGGACGGTAGGTTCTTCATGTGACGTGACAAAGTGTTCTACGTCCACTGGTACAGATGAGTCCAGGTCAAGATGAGCTAGCACCTTTGTTACTTTGGCAGATGCTTCATCCAGCTCCGCCTGTGTAGCTTTTGACTTAGCAACCGTATCTACCTTTTCTATGGTTGCGGTCTCAGCTCCCTTAAGAGCCAGCTGCTCTAGACGAGCTTGTTCTACTGCTGCGGCTTCTTCTGCTTGATACTCCTCATGCAGAGTTTGGAGTTGCTCCACAAACTCTGTGCGATCCAGTGTTCGAAGGTCAAACACTTTGTTGCTTCTGATTTTTGGCAGAGTCTTCATTAACTCCAGATAATCATCTGAGTCTTTCAGAAAGCAGGCAAAGGTGTATGAGAAATGATGAGTCTTGACTGGACGCAGCACCTCTATACCATGAGGGGGATGAACAATGTCATCCTTGGAGCTGCCTGAGGATGAGGCTTGCTGGGAATCGTTCCATAAGATCTGGCGCCAAAATGTTATGGAATCAAAGGTTCCAAGTGAACGCGTAAGCTTACCAGTCTTATCAAATAAATAACCCCAGGTGTGAGAGGATTTTTGCAGGGTTTCAACTTTCTCCTCCCTGCTGGGCATCTCAATGTCGTAGAATTTGAAGCCTTTCTTGCGACCACATCATATACAGGTAGTCTAGGACATACTCTGTCTGGTACAAACTTTATTTCTGTCGCGCGGCTTATGTGCATGTTTGGTGGGTAGGCGATGGCTTGGTTTGGTATGTACATTTGTTGCAGAAGCTTTCCAAGTTCATCATAGTCGCCTGGCTGGAAGTTTAGCACTGGAGTCCCAACTGGTAGAGGCAGGAACTTTGTGATTGGAGTCCAGATTTGAACATCCCTGACCCACCCTGCGTCTGGACGCTGCTTCGTTATTGACGGGTCCAGACTTTCTTTAATGGCCAACTGCAATTCTGCAGCCAGCTCAATATCTTTGTTAGCAGAGGACTTCTTGGACGGTGCCTTCTTTTTCCTTGGAGCTTTCCCTTTCTGCTTCGCAACCGTCTTGGTGAATCGAGAGGCAACTTCCACCTCTGGCTTCTGCAGATTTTCTGCTACTGGACGTACTCTCTGCTGAGTTCCAGTTGGACAGATGTAAGGATGAGGCATGCGTACTAAGTGTGGGTACACTTCTCTCGTCCAATTGGGCAGAGGGTTGCTGATGATCGTTCCTTTTGGCATAGTGTAACGACCCAACTTCGTTATAGATATGTCTCTCTATTTAATTATTATCATGTGAAAGAACGTATAAATTTTTCACATTTAAAATACATACATATGTACCTACATAAAACGTTCATCACCGCATCGTCCAAATGTAATATACCGATTTACACCTTAAAATACGAGGATACATATAACATCAGAAGAAAGATTCCCTTGTAGAGAACGTTCACACTAATCTTAATATTTATACAAAATCCTAAGTTGGTCCCCCTAATATGTTAACCACACGATCATTGCAGTAAAACAATACAAACACAAATTGCAAGGGTAAGCTTACTTATAAAAAGAATAATATAATATACACAATTTCAATAAACATCATTCACAATAAATATTCAATTCACTTCAGGTATCATTCCATACATCAATATCATCATGCAACATTATGCTGACTCGACTCCATGGAGATTTCAACAACTTTCGGGCGGTCCCCACAGGCCCCATCCCCTACCATTAGTCTCGCCTTAGACCATTCAGGGAGTCCCTTGAGCCACCATGTGGAGGAAGTGTGAATTTAATCCAATATAGACAAGTGTTGGTATTGGCTTACCTCTGTCAGGTTTGCAAAACCTTCCATCTTTAGGAATTCGCCCACTTGTCTATTCTATATGCCCACCATTGGCCATCACGAAATCCTCCAGCACTAGGTTGAGAGCCCACCTAGCACCCTCAACTTACGTGCCTACCCTTATGCAATATCATGCACAACTCAACACTCTGATTGCCACACGTTCTCTCTATGTTATAAATTCACCATTTTTCTCAAATCAAGCTTATGAACCCATCCAGCAGTTCAATAAGCACAAGTAAGGCATTCTCACACCTCGAATCCTTACTCACAACACAACACTAAATTTCACTAAGGGTGAATTTCCTAACATAGTTCTAGAACCAAAGTGGTGGCAGATCCAACATCCTCGTTCGTAACAAGACTAGGTTCTGATTCTCTATTAAACACACCCTCAAAATTTCACAACCACCATCGTTGGACGTCAGACTTTACTGAACATAAGGCACCACTGGACACGGGTCATTATACACTGAATCATTGGACGCTGGTCACTAGACACTGGGTCATTGGATGCTGGTCACTAGACACTGGGTCATTGGACGCTGGTCACTAGACACTGGGTCATTGGATGCTGGTTTTACTACACTCTAGTATTCACTGGACGTTGGTTTTTAGTCGTAGTATAGATAGATGGGCGATGGTTTTCTTTGGACGAGTGGTTTTCTGCAGAGCTCAGAACCTTTCAAAAACCTATTACGAACACATGTTTCAAAGATTTTGAAACCATTTCCATCACTTACAATATCATTCCAAAGCACAACAACATTTTAGCACAACAAACTCAGCTCAAATCATCAAAACATCAAGAGAGAAAAATCATCACATCATCATAACAAATCTTTAAAGCATACAAACAGAAACAGAATTCCAAACATATCACCACCAGATCATTTCAAACAGTTATGAAGCTTCCCTTACCTACAGCTCTTGACTCAAACTGTGAAGAAGAAAAAGCTAGAGAGGATAACTTTGAGGTTCTCGAGTGATCTGTCCTCAAGTTTTGTTACAGAATCAACTAGGAGACACCAACTTAAAATCAGCTAAGAAATCTCTAGGAAAGAAGAAATCAAACTTCAAGCTAAGGTAGAAAATAGCTCTCTCACTCACGGTAAGGAAACTTATAGAAAAAGAAAGATAAGAACGAAGGAGAATGGAAGAAACAGGAAGCTTTGCACGTTTATTAAGAAGATTTGCATGGAATTTTACTATTTGTCTCCACCTTTCCTCTAAAAACACTCCCTTCTCTTATTATTTTCTTCTACAACTTATGGAACTTACGTAAAAATCCGAAAATCTCTCAACACACACTCTAAGCCCAACACCTCATTAAATTCCAAAAGTAATACCACAACACATAGCACAACGTATAACTTAAGTTAATTATTATATTATTTCAACATAATTTAATTTTAATTTTTCTCTTGCATTATTGGTCAAACACTTAGTCATACAATTAGGAAAACTACAACGTTACAATTCTCCCCAACAAGAAAATTTTCGTCCTCGAAAATTCGCTTACCTGAGAAGAGATAAGGATGTTGTTCACGCATTTTATCTTCAAGTTCCCATGTAGCATCACCCGTAGTATCACTCCATATAACTTTAACCAAACTAATAGCTTTGCCCCTAAGCTGTTTAGTCTCTTGATCCTCAATCCTGACTGGACGAGTCTCAAGCGTCCAGTCCTCTCGTACTTGCATCATATCCGGCTCAAGGATATGAGTAGGATCAGAAACATATTTCCTCAATTGAGACACATGTAATACATTGTGCAAGTTGGCTAGAGTAGGTGGTAAAGCCATTTCATAAGCCACTGGACCTATGCGTCTAAGGATTTGATAGGGTCCAATGAACTTAGGTGTAAGCTTCTTCGACTTAATTGATCGTCCAATACCCGTAGTTGGTGTAACCTTTAGAAACACATGATCGCCCGCTTCAAACTCAAGTGGCCTTCTACGTTTGTCCGCATAAGATTTTTGTCTACTTTGTGAGGCCTTCATCCTTTCTTGAATTAACTTAATCTTTTCTGTAGTCTGTTGTAACATCTCTGGCCCTACTACCATATTCGTTCCATCTTGGTACCAACAAAGAGGTGTTCTACATCTTCTACCATACAAAGCTTCAAATGGTGCCATACCAATACTAGCATGAAAACTGTTGTTGTAGGTGAATTCTACCAAAGGTAAAACTTCATCCCAACTTCCAAGATGATCCAAAACACATGCCCGCAACAGATCTTCTAGTGATTGGATCGTTCTCTCAGATTGTCCATCAATCTGTGGGTGATAAGCAGAACTAAATCTCAACTTAGTTCCTAAGGCTTTTTGCAAACTTTGCCAAAATCTTGAAGTAAATCTTGGGTCTCTGTCCGAAATGATACTAGACGGCACTCCATGCAATCTTACTATCTCTCTGATATACAATTGAGTGAACTTCTCCAAAGAATACTTCATGTTAACAGGTAAGAAATGAGCACACTTTGTTAATCTGTCAACTATCACCCATATGGCATCACAACCTCTAGTTGTCCTAGGCAAACTGGATACAAAATCCATGGTAATACTGTCCCATTTCCACTCTGGAATCTCCATTGCTTGTAACAAACCACCGGGCCTCTGATGTTCTACTTTAGCCTTCTGACAAGTTAAACATGCTGCCACATATTGTACTACATCTCTCTTCATACCGGACCACCAAAACATCTTCTTCAAATCTTGATACATCTTAGTCATACCGGGATGTAGACTAAGTTTACTTTTATGACCTTCATCCAATATGAGTCTTTTTAACTCAATGTCTTGTGGTACACAAATTCTACCTTTGAATCTCAAAATTCCATCATCACCCAAACTAAAGTCTATTGCTTTATCCGTACTTAACAACTCCATTGTTCTACTCAAGCTAGGATCCAATAACTGTTTCTCCTTAATCATTCCCAGAAAATTATTAGTCACAGTTAACATACCACAACTAAGGTGATCGTAGGTCACTTCAACATACAAATTCAAATCTCTAAACTTATCCACCAATTCTAACTCTTTCACCATCAAAGTGGACATCTGGGCGGTCCTTCTGCTAAGGGCATCAGCTACCACATTAGCTTTACCCGGATGGTACATCAATTGAAAATCATAATCCTTCAAAAACTCCATCCATCGCCTTTGTCTCATATTGAGCTCCTTCTGATCAAACAAGTATTTTAAACTCTTGTGATCACTAAATACATCGAATTTAGCTCCATAAAGATAATGTCTCCATATTTTCAAGGCAAACACCACTGCTGCTAACTCCAAATCATGAGTGGGATAGTTCCTCTCATGAGTCTTCAACTGTCTTGAGGCATAAGCCACAACTTTCCTTCCTTGCATCAACACACAACCCAAACCTTGATGAGATGCATCACAGTAAACTTCAAAAGGTTCACTAGTATCAGGTATTACAAGGACAGGAGAAGAAGTCAACCTTTGCTTCAATTCGAGAAAACTCTGTTCACAAGCTTCAGTCCATGCAAATGGTTGGTCCTTGCGAGTAAGTTGGGTCAATGGTGTTACTATCTTAGAGAATCCTTCTATGAATCTCCGATAGTATCCAGCTAATCCAACAAAACTTCTAATCTCTGTGGCTATCTTTGGACGTTCCCATTGCAAAACTGCTTCTACTTTTGAAGGATCCACTGCAATCCCTTCAGCTGAGATTACATAACCCAAAAACTTCACTTCTTCTAGCCAAAACTCACACTTGGAGAGTCTTGCATACAATTGCTTTTCTCTCAAAATCTCCAATACAACTCTTAAATGGTCTTCATGCTCTTCACGAGTACGGGAATAGATAAGAATGTCGTCGATGAACACCACAACAAACTTATCCAAGAATGGACGAAAGATCCTATTCATGTAATCCATGAATATAGCAGGAGCATTCGTCACTCCAAAAGGCATGACCACATACTCATAATGTCCATACCGAGTCCGAAAAGCTGTTTTCGGTATATCCTCATCTTTCACCCTTATCTGATGATACCCTGACTTCAAATCAATTTTTGAGAAAATCTTCGCTCCACGCAACTGGTCCATCAAATCATCTATCCTTGGCAAAGGATATTTATTCTTGATAGTGAGCTTATTCAACTGGCGATAATCAACACATAATCTAGAACCACCATCTTTCTTCTTGACCAGTAACACAGGTGCTCCCCAAGGAGAAACACTAGGTCTGATCATTTCCTTCTCCAACAAATCTTCAATTTGTTTCTTCAGTTTAGCTAATTCAGCGGGTGCCATCCTATAAGGAGTTATTGACACTGGTCCCACACCTGGAACTAGTTCAATAGCAAACTCAACCTCTCTTTGTGGAGGCAAACCAGGTACTTCTTCATGAAATACTACAGGAAAATCTCTAACAACTGCTATAGAATTCAAGTCAAGATCACCCTTGACTTCCAAGAAAGAAAAGACCACAAAACACGAAGCTCCTTCCTTCAAAGAAACTTGTGCTTGCTTTGCAGAAATAAAATCAAGATCTTCATGATCAGGGAATACAAGAGTCTTTTGAGCACAATGTATAAGAATACGATTGGAGGACAACCAATCCATTCCTAAGATTATGTCCAAATCCATCAAAGGGAGGCAAATCAAGTTAACCTTGTACTTGCGTCCATTGACTAAAACAGGACACCCCACGCATACTAAAGAAGTCACCACAGGGGTGGCTGTAGGAGTAGAGACATGCAAATCAAACAACAAAGGACACGTAGACAATTTCAATCTTTTTACACAATCATAAGAAATGAAGGAGTGTGTAGCTCCAGAATCAAACAAAACAGATAAAAAGTTACCGTCCACTTCACACACACCTTGTATAAGATCATCAGATTTGGACGCTTCCGCTCCATTCATAGCAAAAACCCTTCCAGCTACCTTAGGCTTCTCAACCTTTGGTGCATTTCTTGCTGGTGCAGCTCTATCATTAACTTGGCAATCTCTTGCTATATGCCCGGGCTTCTGACATTTGAAACAAATTATCTCCTTATAAGTACAATGAGTGCTGTAATATGGACCACCACACCTGAAGCATCTAATTCCTTGAGCTCCTGATTGAGCTACAACTAGACTTCCCCGAGACTGTTGGGGTCTAAAATAAGGTTTCTTCTGAAAATTTCCCTTTCTACTGCCTGAGGGTCCATCACCATGAGTCCTTATTACTCCACTACCACCCTCTAGGCGTTCCATAGTCTTCGCCTTCTCTACTAATGCAGGAAACTCCCTAATAGCCATAGGGACAATCATCCGCTTCACCTCTTGCTTCAAACCTTCTTCAAATTTTCTACACCTCCAAGCTTCAGTAGTAGCTTGAGAATAAAAACGAGCTAAGTGTTCAAACTTAGTCGCATATTCATGAACTGTTAGGTTACCTTGCTCTAACTTCATGAATTCTGCCTCTTTAGCATATCTAGCACTATCTGGAAAATACCTCTCCAGAAAGCGCTCCCTGAAATTTCCCCAAGTGAGGGGTTCTCCACGTGCTTCCATCATTTGTCGAGTTCCATGCCACCAGAACTCTGCTTCATCAGTTAACATATATGTGGCATAAGTAACCTTTCTATCTTCAGGACATGCCATTGCCCTAAAGATCTTTTCTAAAACTCTTATCCAGTTATCAGCTACGTCCGGATCAGAGTTTCCTTTAAATGGTGGTGGATCGTTCTTCCTAAATTCAACCAATCCTTGATATTCAGGTGGGATTACTGTTCGAGCTGCTTGGGCAGCAGCCTGAGTGGCCTCTAACTGTGCCAAGGCTGTTTGATGCTGATGAGCCATAGTAGCACTTTGTTGTTGCATCGCGGCTGCCATTACTTCCATGGCATGGGCCATTTGGGCCATATCAGAGGGAGGAGGAGGAACAGGAGGTCTAGGTGGTCTCACCATCCTAACAGAAGACCAAACCAAGTTAGAGAATAACATTGGTTAAAGCCTTCTACTCATCATGTCAATCACACACAGCAAAAACATAATAGACCTATCCCCATAGGTTCGTCCAAAAGATACTAGCAGGAAATTTCAAGAGAAACTATCCTTGATCTCGGTTTTCGCCTGCCATAATGTCCTATTCGTCGCTCAAAGTATTGAGATGGCCAGTCTCAATATTTCACGACAGTGCAACTAGGATTTATGGTATAACGAACAACCAAAACATTCAACATCCTCAAATAACTTCACAACAACCACATAAGAAACATAGAAGACACATAACGCACAGTCCGATTTGAATCGAACTGCTCTGATACCACTATTGTAACGACCCAACTTCGTTACAGATATGTCTCTCTATTTAATTATTATCATGTGAAAGAACGTATAAATTTTTCACATTTAAAATACATACATATGTACCTACATAAAACGTTCATCACTGCATCATCCAAATGTAATATACCGATTTACACCTTAAAATACGAGGATACATATAACATCAGAAGAAAGATTCCCTTGTAGAGAACGTTCACACTAATCTTAATATTTATACAAAATCCTAAGTTGGTCCCCCTAATATGTACATATATACAAGAACAAAATTAGCAAAACAGGAGGATCGTCCAATCTTCAATCGTGACTAGCATGAGAGCCAGCACCATCGCTGCTACCTGCTCCCGTGTTAACCACACGATCATTGCAGTAAAACAATACAAACACAAATTGCAAGGGTAAGCTTACTTATAAAAAGAATAATATAATATACACAATTTCAATCAACATCATTCACAATAAATATTCAATTCACTTCAGGTATCATTCCATACATCAATATCATCATGCAACATTATGCTGACTCGACTCCATGGAGATTTCAACAACTTTCGGGCGGTCCCCATAGGCCCCATCCCCTACCATTAGTCTCGCCTTAGACCATTCAGGGAGTCCCTTGAGCCACCATGTGGAGGAAGTGTGAATTTAATCCAATATAGACAAGTGTTGGTATTGGCTTACCTCTGTCAGGTTTGCAAAACCTTCCATCTTTAGGAATTCGCCCACTTGTCTATTCTATATGCCCACCATTGGCCATCACGAAATCCTCCAGCACTAGGTTGAGAGCCCACCTAGCACCCTCAACTTACGTGCCTACCCTTATGCAATATCATGCACAACTCAACAACTCTGATTGCCACACGTTCTCTCTATGTTATAAATTCACCATTTTTCTCAAATCAAGCTTATGAACCCATCCAGCAGTTCAATAAGCACAAGTAAGGCATTCTCACACCTCGAATCCTTACTCACAACACAACACTAAATTTCACTAAGGGTGAATTTCCTAACATAGTTCTAGAACCAAAGTGGTGGCAGATCCAACATCCTCGTTCGTAACAAGACTAGGTTCTAATTCTCTGTTAAACACACCCTCAAAATTTCACAACCACAATCGTTGGACGTCAGACTTTACTGAACATAAGGCACCACTGGACGCGGGTCATTATACACTGAATCATTGGACGCTGGTCACTAGACACTGGGTCATTGGACGCTGGTCACTAGACACTGGGTCATTGGACGTTGGTTTTACTACACTCTAGTATTCACTGGACGTTGGTTTTTAGTCGTAGTATAGATAGATGGACGATGGTTTTCTTTGGACGAGTGGTTTTCTGCAGAGCTCAGAACCTTTCAAAAACCTATTACGAACACATGTTTCAAAGATTTTGAAACCATTTCCATCACTTACAATATCATTCCAAAGCACAACAACATTTTAGCACAACAAACTCAGCTCAAATCATCAAAACATCAAGAGAGAAAAATCATCACATCATCATAACAAATCTTTAAAGCATACAAACAGAAACAAAATTCCAAACATATCACCACCAGATCATTTCAAACAGTTATGAAGCTTCCCTTACCTACAGCTCTTGACTCAAACTGTGAAGAAGAAAAAGCTAGAGAGGATAACTTTGAGGTTCTCGAGTGATCTGTCCTCAAGTTTTGTTACAGAATCAACTAGGAGACACCAACTTAAAATCAGCTAAGAAATCTCTAGGAAAGAAGAAATCAAACTTCAAGCTAAGGTAGAAAATAGCTCTCTCACTCACGGTAAGGAAACTTATAGAAAAAGAAAGATAAGAACGAAGGAGAATGGAAGAAACAGGAAGCTTTGCACGTTTATTAAGAAGATTTGCATGGAATTTTACTATTTGTCTCCACCTTTCCTCTAAAAACACTCCCTTCTCTTATTATTTTCTTCTACAACTTATGGAACTTACGTAAAAATCCGAAAATCTCTCAACACACACTCTAAGCCCAACACCTCATTAAATTCCAAAAGTAATACCACAACACATAGCACAACGTATAACTTAAGTTAATTATTATATTATTTCAACATAATTTAATTTTAATTTTTCTCTTGCATTATTGGTCAAACACTTAGTCATACAATTAGGAAAACTGCAACGTTACACATAGCATTATAAGCAGCTAACAGAGATTCAGTGCAAACATACCTCGTCCACTCTGGTGCTGAGGCAGTAGTAAAATGCCGCTTCAGAGGCTCTTGCAGAGGCCTCTGGATCACATCACCTTCTTTACAGAGATTCTGATCATTGCGAGTAAGGAATGCAACCGGAAAGCGTTCTCTGTCTTTCTCCTCTTTGGTTTTCTGCTTGGGGGGAATAGTCCATGGGGACCATGTATCCCTCCATGCATCTCTTGGACGCACAAACTTGGACAGGTCCAAGCGAAGAGGTGGTTGCTGGCTTGCTGATGTGGAAGGAGCACTTGATGTTGTTGGTAGAATGGTGCTGGTGGATACATTGTCGGTGTCTTGAGAGGAGGATGGTAGCACTGCAATTCTTTTTGGTCTTATTGCCTGAGTCTTTACTCTTCGTGGCACATTAGCAAGAAAAGGAAGTGTTTTAGCAGGTTGTGCCTTCTGCTTCTTTTGCTAAGGACCCTCTGTCTCCTTCATGACCTGACCAATTGGGATCTGGTCATCATCATCAGAGTCGTCCAGTAATTGAAGCTTTCATACCTTTTGCTTTTCTAGGGCAACCTTTACAGGAGCTACCTTTGGACGCCTCTCCTCTTGAACAGGTTTGGACGTATCAGTCCTTGGACGCTTTCCTGCTGGTGACTTAGCAGCAGATGTCTCAGCATGCCTTTTCTTGGTTCTTCTCTCCTTTTCAGCGTCTTCCTCATGCATCTGAGACATTTGGCGTGTGATCTTTCTTCCCTCCTGTTCTTCCATCAGCCTTTTGATCTTTCTACCAATACCCAGAAGATCAATCTCTTCTTCTTCTTCATTGGAGATGATCTTGCTCTGTTCATGACGTTGCTTGTTGATGGTGTCCTCGTCCAGGTCCCTTAAGACCTTGGCTGTTAGCTTGATCTTCATTGGTTTTATGTTGGACTCACCAAACAACTGTTGTGTTGCTACCATTGGCCCTTTCTTCACAATAGCTTCGTAGGATTCTTCATCCAATTCATCAAAGAAGCATTGATAAACCTTCTGATCCCAGAAGATCTTGTTCATTAGGGCGGCGTAGAAAATGTCATCATTCCCACCCACAGACTTCATCATCCTCACGATATTGACGTAGATGATGTGAGGGAGATTGAAGGGAATGCCTTCCATGAGATGGAATATCACAAACTTGTGTAAGTCTGTGACTGAGTCCTTAGACCCAGCTTTGTGCAGGATACTCTTGTTGCACACCTGCTGCCAGATTTTTGCCTCCTCACACAGATTCCTGTACTCAATCTTCATTGACTCAGGGATTTTGGTCTTGCAAAGCACAGTCGCAACATGATTGCCGTACTGCTTGGCCCAGTTTGTTCTGTACTGGTTCTGCTCCCTAATGCAACCAGTTACCTTTGCTATGGCCTCGATGGACAGAGTCACTTCTCGTCCAAGAATCGTGGCCACGAGCTCCCTTGAGCTCTGGAACTTGGCATTCCTCCAGAACATTCTGATCAACTCAGGGAATATTTTCTGGTTTTCATTAAAGTAGCCTCTGATTCCACACTTCAGAAGGCTTTCGTTCAGGTTCAGGCCCAGCTTCTCAAGCTCTTCAATGTCGAAGAAGTGCTCAATGTGCACTGTAGCAGCTCCTTGGCACACAACTGTAGTTTCAGGGTAGGTGAGGACGTCAAGTTCTGAGTTGCTTGAGTTTGTAGAGATTTCCATTCTTGTAAAGTTTGGATTTTTAGGTTTTCTGAGAGGGTTTTGGGGTTTCTAAGAGAGAGAGAGTTTAGGTTTGATGATATGGTGGTGTTTTTCGGTGAGGATTTGATAAGTGTTTACTTGGGTTTTGTTTGGAGGATATGAAGCAGTTTTGGTTTTTTTTTTTTTGAATATTTGAAAAGTAACTGACGCCATAAAACCCGCCATGATGAGACGTGCAAAGGATGTGGGTAATTGTGTACGGTTACTGGCATTTTGGTGACTCAGCATAGAGTATTAGCTCATACTTATCCTTAAAACGATCTGTTTTGTTAATTTGAATCAGAAGAAAAGACTAAGATAAAAAAGACATCGTCCATATATTGGACTTAAGTGAAATATATGTAATGCATGTGCATGACTCTAGTGTTCCTTGGACGACATGTCCTTTGGACGCTATGATTTTATTGGACGCATCATGTAGATGTTAATCATTCCTTTACAGAGTTCATGCCAAGTTTGTCCCTTAGAAGGATTAACTTGTCTTCAGTAAGGGGTTTGGTGAATATATCAGCAAGCTGATTATCTGTGGTTACAAAGTGTAATTCCACAGTTCCCTTTTGAACATGGTCTCTTATAAAGTGATGTTTAATCTCTATATGTTTGGCCCTTGAATGCAATATGGGATTTTTAGAAAGATTTATGGCAGCTTTACTATCACAGAAGATAGGAATGTTACTCTCATATATGTTGTAGTCCTCAAGTTGATGTTTGATCCACAAGATTTAAGAACAACATTTTGCAGCTGAAATATACTCTGCTTCAGCAGTGGACAGAGCAATAGTTCCTTGCTTCTTGCATGTCCAGGAGACTAGATTACCACCGATGAAGTGACATCCTCCACTGGTGCTTTTTCTTTCAATGCGATCTCCAGCATAATCAGCATCACAATATCCTATTAGCCTGAAATCTTTCTGCCTTTTGAAATATAACCCAAGGTTAGTGGTTCCAGCAAGATATCGAAAGATTCTTTTAACAGCAGTTAAGTGAACTTCCCTTGGGTCAGATTGAAATCTGCCACATAAGCATACGCTGAACATGGTGTCAGGTCTGGACGCTGTGAGGTACAGGAGTGATCCTATCATACCTCTGTATAGAGTATTATCTACTTTCTTTGAGTTGTCGTCCAGTCCAAGAACTGTTGTTGGATGCATAGGAGTTTTCATTGGTTTTGCATCGTCCAACTTGTACTTCCTCAGCAGCTCTTTGACATACTTAGTCTGATGTATATATATTCCCTTTTCAGTTTGTTTGATTTGAAGTCCAAGGAAGAATTTCAGCTCACCCATCATGCTCATCTCGAACTCTGTTTGCATTAATTTGGCAAAATCTTCACAGAGAGATTCATTAGTGGCACCAAATATGATATCATCAACATATATTTGTGCAATAATAAAATCAGAAGAGTAGTCTTTGCGAAATAACGTAGTGTCTACTTTTCCTCTTGAAAAACCATTTTCTGACAGAAATGTGCTGAGTTTTTCATACCAAGCTCTAGGGGCTTGTTTCAACCCATATAAGGCTTTGTTAAGTTTAAAAACATGGTTTGGAAAATCATCACTTTCAAATCCTGGGGGTTGTTCCACATAGACTTCTTCCTTTATGAGTCCATTGAGGAATGCACTTTTTACGTCCATTTGGTATAGCTTCATATTGCTATGAGCTGCAAATGATAGTAAAATGTGAATTGCCTCCAGATGTGCAACGGGAGCATAAGTTTCAGTATAATCTATACCTTCTTGTTGTGAGTAACCTTTTGCTACCAACCTTGCTTTGTTTCTCACAACATTACCTGCTTCGTCCAGCTTGTTTCTGAACACCCACTTTGCTCCTACAGCTTCTTTGTCGTTGGGGAGTTCTACTAGCTTCCAGACATTGTTCTTTTGAATTGGTCAAGTTCTTCTTGCATTGCTTTGACCCAGCCTTCATCTTCTAAGGCATCGTCCACAGTCTTAGGTTCTATTTGAGATATGAGTGCTGCGTGACCTTGCTGTCGTTGAAGTGAAGATCTGGTTTTGACTCTGTCTTTTGGATCCCCAATGATTTGCTCCTTGGATGATGTTTCTTCATTTGCCAGTTACGTCCAGTTGGTTCTCTTTGTTCTGCGACTGGACGGTCCAATAGTGCATTTGATTCTTCAACTGAGACATCATGGTTGGACGAATCTGATGACTTACTTGCATCATCCAATCTGAGATCTGCAAATGATTTGTCCAGCTCTGATAATTCCTTATCAGGCTTGTTGTCATTAAACTTCACATGGATAGCTTCTTCAACAACTAAGGTTCTAGAGTTATAGACTCTGTATGCCTTTGAAGTTTCAGAATATCCAAGCAATGTTCCTTCATCACACTTAGAATCAAATTTTCCCAGGTTATCCTTAGTGTTCAGAATGAAACATTGACATCCAAATGGATGGAAGTAGGATATGTTGGGTCTTCTACCCTTCCACAATTCATATGGAGTCTTTTTCAATATCGGCCTTATATAGATTCTGTTTTGTAAATAGCAGGCGGTATTCACTGCTTCAGCCCAGAAGTGTTTAGGGGTTGAATTATCATTCAACATGGTTCTGGCCATCTCCTACAGTGACCTATTTTTCCTCTCAGCTACACCATTTTGTTGTGGTGTTCTTAGTGTTGAGAAGTTGTGAAGGATACCATTATCCTCACAGAACCTTTGAAAACTTTCGTTTTCGAATTCACCCCCGTGATCACTTCTGATCGAAGTAATGCATACTCCTTTTTCATTTTGAACTCTTTTGCAGAGATTATAAAAGGCCTTAAAGGACTCATCTTTGTGGGATAGGAATAAGACCCATGTCCATCTAGTATAATCATCCACTATAACTAATCCATATCTTTTACCACTTACCGAGGCTGTTCTTGTGGGTCCAAACAGATCAATATGTAATAGCTCAAGAGGTCTAGAAGTGGAAACAATGTTTTTACTTTGAAAAGAACTTTTCACTTGTTTCCCTTTCTGACAAGCTTTACAAAGAAGATCATCTTTATATGACATACTTGGTAGTCCTCTTACGAGGTTGTGCCTGTTCAGCTTTGAGATTAACCTCAAGCTTGCATGACCAAGTCTTTTATGCCATAACCAATGATTTTCTTGTATAGAAACTAGGCATGATACATTTTGACTTGATAGTTCCCCAAGTTTAATCTTATACAGATTGCCTTGCCTCTTTGCGGTAAAGAGAAGGGACCCATCAGAGTTTTTGATTGTACATTCACCTTTGTTAAAGGCAACATCATATCCACTGTCACATAATTGACTTATGCTAAGTAGATTATGTTTAAGACCTTTAACATAAAGAACTTTATCAATACAAGGATAGGGTGGTATACCAATCTTACCTACGCCAGTTATCATCCCTTTCTGATTCCCTCCAAAAGTGACTGTCCCACCAGTCTTGGGTAGGAGGCTTTGGAACATACACCTTTCTCCCGTCATGTGATGTGAGCACCCACTGTCCAGGTACCATGATTGGAGTTTCTTTCCTGCTGTTAAGCATGTCTGCAACAGAAATAATTTTATCCTTAGGTACCCAGATTGACTTGGGTCCTTTTTTGTTAGCTCGAAGGGTATTGAATGCTCCCTTCTTAGGCAGGTGTCTGCATTTGGACGTTATATGTCCAGGTTTCCCACAGAAGTAGCAAACATTTGTTTCCTCATCATGAATATATTTCTTTCCCTTATATCCATGCCCTGACCTGTCATTTGGTCTCTTACAACCTTCATATTTTAAAAGTTTCTTGAGGTTGTCAGAGCCCTTGACAAAGTTTGACAGATCCTTCTTTAGGCTGTCAATTTCTTCATGAAGTTTTACAACATCATGTAATTGACATCTTAAGGAAGTATCCGCTTCAACTTTCAGAAGCTTCTCAACTAGTCTTTTGTTTTCTGCGTTGAGATTTCGAATCTCTATGGAAAGATTTCTTTCTCTATCCCTTGAATCCTTATAGGATTTATGGGCTTGAGCAGCATCATTCCAGAGAGTTCGCCTCTCCATATTTGTAGTTTCATTTTGCCTTGAGAGCTCTGTAAACTTTTTCTGTAAATCCTCCTTTTCACTTTCCAGTTGTCTAACACTTTCTTCTAAAGCTTCTTTTTCTTTTGAAAGTGATTTGGATTATTTCTTTAAAGTTCTATAGGCCTTTGACAAAATAGAAGAGTTTGAAAGTAATTCATGATAAGCTTCTTGAATTGAATCTATGTCATTAAAATCTACCTCATCTTCTTCTTCTGGTTCAGAAGAATCAGTCAAGGTGTCTGCCATCAGGCATATATGTGCTTCCTCTTCTTCTCCATCGTCCGATGATGAGTCATCGTCCAGGTCTTCCCATGTGGACATCAGAACTTTCTTGCCCTTTCCTTTGTTGAAGAATTTCTTCTTCTTGTCCTTGCTTTTGTCGAGATCTGGGCATTCTGATTTGAAGTGTCCTGGCTTTTTGCATTCGTAGCATACAATTGGACTCTTCTCCTTCTTTTCTTTGAAGTCTTTCCTCTTTAGGTTTCTCCATCTGGATCCACCTTTCTTCTTCCACATAGCATGTATCCTTTTGGATATAAAGGATAGTTCATCATTCTCGTCTGAGTCATCATCTTCATATTGTTCGTCTGATGATGTTTCAGCTTGCATGGCTTTGGACGATGATGCTTTCCTTGGTTTCTGGACGCTGAGCGCCAGAGACTTGTTTTTCTTACCATCACTATCTTGATGCAGTTCTAGTTCATGCACCTTGAGGGTTCCCACAAGTTCTTCTAGGGACATATCGTCCAGCTCCTTTTTTGTTCTCAAAGCTGTAACCTGTGGTCTCCATTTCCTAGGCAAACTTCTTAGAATTTTGTCAATATGTTCATAGTTATTATAATCTTTACCATGTGCTCTAAGTTCATTTAGTATGGTTTGAAACCGTCCAAACATACTTTGTATGTCCTCATTTTCTTCCATACTAAACAACTCATATTGACGAGTAAGGAGACTGAGTTTGTTACGTTTTACCTGAGTGGAACCCTCATATGTTAATGCAAGAGTGTCCCACATTTGTTTTGCGCTTTTGAGACTGTGCACCTTGTTGTATTCTTGTTCGCTTAGTGCACACATGATGATGTTTCTGGCTCTGGAGTTGAGATAAAATCTTTGTTTTTGCTCTTCCATCCATCTAGCCTTTGGGATTTCGTTGAGGCTTGCATCAAGTGGAATATAATCGCCCATCTCCACAACTTCCCACATGTCAATATGGCTAGATTCAAAGAATGCTATCATTCTTTGTTTCCAGTAATCATATTTGATGTAACATCCTCATTTTATTAATTGTACGCATTTATATATGTATATTATTAACATTTATGCACTATATTTTATAGAAACCTTATGTACATATTCTCTTAATGAAATTAATACAGTTTTACTCAGAAGAATTTTCTGAATTTCCAAATGTCTTTATTTTTGCCGAAATTAATAGTTGACTGGACTGCTATGTCAGACAGCTGTCCAGGATAAATTTTCAAGTATAGAATTTTGAACTCATTTATAACTTAAAAGAAAGGTAATAGAATATAGATTAAAAATATATACAGATAAAGAATTAAAATGCTTATTCATAATTGTTAGGATTTTCTGAAAGTTAGAACTTTGAGGAAATATTACGGTAAAATTCTAAGACAGAAAATTTAGAGAAAATTCATAGGATATCTATAGAATTATCTAATAATTGTAATATACTTAGAATAATTATTAAAAATGTTTAACCAAGAAAATTTTAATTTAGAACCTTAACCAATCAAAAAGTGACAACTTAGGCTTTTCTAAGATCACTAAATTAAGCTAATTAGGCTTGGATTAAGAGATAAGTAAGACACTACCCCAAGGTTTTTGATAGTGAGGAATCCAATGGTGATGTTATTTTCTTCAAATTCTAATCACATTGTAAAATAATTAGCAGCCCTAATTACCTTCTAGAACTTTCTACAAAGTGCTTGAAATGTTGACTTTTGGGGTAGGCAAGTGACTTGGAACTCCTTGGCTGTCCAAGTGGGCTGGAAAGGCTTGGCAAGTGGACTTCCCTTGGTCCAAATGAGCTGCTGGACGTGCAGGGCAGCAGCTGGACTTGAAGGCAAAGTCCAATTTAGTTAATAATTTGTTTTAAGAAGCATTTAACTTAAGTAAAAGGAGAAAAAGTCACAAAAAGCTATTTTCTCTCAAAACAGAACCTTGAGCTCTCCAAACCCAGCAGCTGCAGTTTTCATTTCAATTTCATCTTAACTTCATCATCTCATCCCAAATTAAGAAACCAAACCATCCAAACTTCCTAAACCCTATGTTAATCGGCAAAAAGGAAAAGAAATTGGAGGAAATCTCAAAAATTCCTACAAGACCAAGGAGTGAGGGAGAAAGGAATTCAAGGCTTTTTCTTCAATTAAAGAGTTTAAGGTAAGGATCTAGGCATTTAATTTCAATTAGAACCCTTGGAATTAGAAGAAAACATGTTGTAGGGTTAAATTCAATTTTTGACCTAAAATCATGAAAACTTGAAATTGATTTAGGGGTTTTGTGTTTTTGATGCTTGTGATTGAAATTCATGGATTGGAATGATGTTTGATTGAATTTTTAAGGTGTTGTAATGGTTGAAATTTGGTTTGTTGAATTTTGATTGAATTTGTGATTTGATTGAATTTTGGTTGGAATTGGAGTTTGTTACTTTGGAAAATATGTTGAGAATGGTAGTGAGACCATTCGGCCAGCCCTAAATGCAAGGGATATTATGTGGAAATTTTTGTAAAATCAAGGGCAAAATGGTCATTTTACATGTAGGGACAAAATGGGAATTTTTGAAAAAGAGCAAGGGTAATTTGGTCATTTCAAAATTTAGGACATAGATGGAATTCTAGAAAAGATTAAGGGTATTTTAGTAACTTTACCTAATAGTGAATTTTTATAATTTTTATGTGATTGCTTAATATTAATTATTTGTTTATTAGCATCATTGTCATATTGCATAAGCTTGAGTTCTTAGAAAATACAAAGATTTCAAATGAGAAATGAGTATTTATGGGGGAATTGATTTCCAGGACTGTGTTGACTGACTGGACTGCGGTAGTCATGTATTTGAAAATATGATTGAGATTATGAACAGAGAACTGTGTTGACTGACCGGACTGCGGTAGTCATGTATTTGAAAAGATGATTGAGATTGTGAACAGAGAATAAGATAGTCCTGAGAAATGGGTGAGCAGAGTAAGTTAGACAGGACTGTATAGTCTGTGATTATATAGTCTGTGGGGTGAGGGATATTGGCAATTCCACATGTGGCTGTAATTTGGACAGAGATGCTGCCGTGGTGGCCTTCCGGGTATCCTGACCTCCTAATTCTGTTTAGTTTATTCGCGTTTAGTAGGGGCTGATAGCTGAATTACAGATCGTAATGGTAGGCCAGTTTCTTACTAAACACTCAAAGGGGAAGTCTCCATGGAGCAGGGTCAAAACGAATTTGAGTCAAAAAAACTGCATTGCATAAATCATACTGCATTTAATTATGTGTGTAACTAATTAAATTGTTATGATATGTATTTGTTTGAAATTGTTTTAATTCTATGAGAAATTAAATGCCTGATCCTGTAATGCTGTCCCCAGATTCTAGGGGAGTGTGAATTGCAGGTGCTTGAAGATATAGTTAAATGATGAAGATGTAGAAATTCCAGAGCATATAGGATGGGACTATTTTGGGTAGACAATAATTTGTAGTAGTTAGAATTATTTTGTAGCAGTGTTTATATAAATTTTAATGATGTAAATTACAGAACATATTTTGGATTGTAAGAGATCGTATCAGAACTTTGAAATAAATATATAAAATGAATTAAATAGTTAAATTATGTTTTATAAAAAAAGGGGGGTTACATTAGTGGTATCAGAGCTCTGGTTATGCATCTCTAGGACTTGCGAGTAGTGGGTCTATTAGGTGTTTTGCTGTGTTACCCTGATTAGAATTGTTTGTTTGTTAAGAATATTATGGGAAAAAGGGTAGTAACTAGATCTGAAAATTTAAGACAAGTAGAAATGAGAAGAGGAATGCTAGTTATAAATCCTAGAGTTCAAACTAATAGTATAGCTGAGATGGCAGAAAGGAAGAAAGGAAATCTTGATAGAGTTGTGGGGGTGCACACTCAGGACTCAGTCGAGATGACTTTCCCTCCTAATATTAAATTTTTTTTTAAGTTGTGTTATTTTCCATGTTCCTTATATTGTGAATTTCAGAGTTATACCCTTGAGTTAGTTGAGGAAGGAGATCCAAAGGTCTAGATTCGTAGATCAAGGTTGAGAATAGGGGTCCAAATATTTGAGTTATAGTATAAGGATGAGTTTAACAAAGGAAAGAAAATAAAGTTTTGAAGGCTGAAACAGTGTATCGTAGTATAAATTTGTCACAGGATTGATATCTTAACTATTAGGACTTGAAATTTTGTGTTTTAGACATGAATTAGAACCAAAATAGTGCATTTTTCTGGTGAAGTAAAATAGCCTGCGGGTTTAATATATTTTATTACATTCCCATGGTGTAAGTGATGATTTAAGACTTGTATAATTGAGGTTATCAAGGATCCATGTTGTAGGTCTTAGTTGGTAGGTATATATATATGAGAATTCTTGATGGTCAAACCTTGATTAATAGGGTAGAATAGGACCCAAATGCTAAGTTAGTAGCAGTTGTCCTAAGAATTTTTAAAGTTGAAAGAGTAAGTAATTGGAAGGCCTAAAGGTGTGTGTATTGATGTTGGAAATTCAAGTAACAATTAAATTGGTAGTAGTGAATTGGAGTAATTTGAGGTACTTTGAAAGTCATTCTAATGGTGACTTGTTGGAATTATAGTTCTAAAGTACAACTATAATTTGAGGATGTTAATCATGTTTAACATACCCTATACTTTGCTTGTTTCTGTACCTACTTCTAAACCAACCTTAACCTCTAAAATATGTTTGAATTGTGTGATAACTATCTGAGATAGACAATTTGTTGTGAACTTGATTTGTTTGCCTTTAACTGGCCTTGATGTGATATTAGGAATGGATTGGTTAGCAACCAACCATATTCTAATAGATTGTGCTTCTAAAACTTTAATTTTTCCTAAACTTGATGTTTCTAGACTTAAGCCTATCCAACCTAAGGAAATATTATTTAAAAGTGAAATTCAAAAAAAAATACATGTTATCATCTCTTGGAACTAAGGAGATAAAATTGAAATAGACTCTGTGTTAGTTGTAAATGATTATCCTGAAGTTTTTCCTGATGATGTTTCTAGTTTACCTCCTGAAAGAGAAATAAAATTTAGTATAGATTTGATGCCTGGTACTAGACCAATTTCTATGCAACCATATAGAATGTCATTATTGAAATTAATTGAGTTAAAGAAACAATTGGAAGAATTATTAGAAATATAGTATGTAAGGCCTAGTGTGTCCCTATGGTTAGCCCCAGTATTATTAGTTAAAAAGAAAGATGGAGGATCTAGGTTATATGTAGATTATAGACAATTAAATAAAGTAATTATAAAGAATAAATATCTTTTACCTAGAATAGATGATTTAATGGATCAACTTAAAGCAGTAACAATTTTATCTAAAATAGATTTAAGGAATGGGTATCATCAAATTAGAGTTAGAAAGAAGGATATTGTAACATCCTCATTTTATTAATTGTACGCATTTATATATGTATATTATTAACATTTATGCACTATACTTTATAGAAACCTTATGTACATATTCTCTTAATGAAATTAATACAGTTCTACTCAAAAGAATTTTCTGAATTTCCAAATGTCTTTATTTTTGCCGAAATCAATAGTTGACTGGACTGCTATGTCAGACAGCTGTCCAGGATAAATTTTCAAGTATAGAATTTTGAACTCAATTATAACTTAAAAGAAAGGTAATAGAATATAGATTAAAAATATATACAGATAAAGAATTAAAATGCTTATTTAGAATTGTTAGGATTTTCTGAAAGTTAGAACTTTGAGGAAATATTACGGTAAAATTCTAAGACAGAAAATTAAGTGAAAATTTGTAGGGCATCTATAAAATTATTTAATAATTGTAATATACTTAGAATAATTATTAAAAAATTTTAACCAAGAAAATTTTAATTTAGAACCTTAACCAATCAAAAAGTGACAACTTAGGCTTTTCTAAGATCACTAAATTAAGCTAATTAGGCTTGGATTAAGAGATAAGTAAGACACTACCCCAAGGTTTTTGATAGTGAGGAATCCAATGGTGATGTTATTTTCTTCAAATTCTAATCACATTGTAAAATAATTAGCAGCCCTAATTACCTTCTAGAAATTTCTACAAAGTGCTTGAAATGTTGACTTTTGGGGTAGGCAAGTGACTTGGAACTCCTTGGCTGTCCAAGTGGGCTAGAAAGGCTTGGCAAGTGGACTTCCCTTGGTCCAAATGAGCTGCTGGACGTGCAGGGCAGCAGCTGGACTTGAAGGCAAAGTCCAATTTAGTTAATAATTTGTTTTAAGAAGCATTTAACTTAAGTAAAAGGAGAAAAAGTCACAAAAAGCTATTTTCTCTCAAAACATAACCTTGAGCTCTCCAAACCCAGCAGCTGCAGTTTTCATTTCAATTTCATCTTAACTTCATCATCTCATCCCAAATTAAGAAACCAAACCATCCAAACTTCCTAAACCCTAAGCTAATCGGCAAAAAGGAAAAGAAATTGGAGGAAATCTCAAAAATTCATACAAGACCAAGGAGTGAGGGAGAAAGGAATTCAAGGCTTTTTCTTCAATTAAAGAGTTTAAGGTAAGGATCTAGGCATTTAATTTCAATTAGAACCCTTGGAATTAGAAGAAAACATGTTGTAGGCTTAGATTAAAAATTTGAACTAGAATCATGAAAACTTGAAATTGATTTAGGGGTTTTGTGTTTTTGATGCTTGTGATTGTAATTCATGGATTGGAATGATGTTTGATTGAATTTTTAAGGTGTTGTAATGGTTGAAATTTGGTTTGTTGAATTTTGATTGAAATTGTGATTTGATTGAATTTTGGTTGGAATTGGAGTTTGTAGCTTTGGAAGAATTGTTGAGAATGGCTTGTAGACCATTCGGCCAGCCCTAAATGCAAGGGATATTATGTGGAAATTTTTATAAAACCAAGGGCAAAATGGTCATTTTACATGTAGGGACACATTGGGTATTTTGGAAAAAGATTGAGGGCATTTTCGGAAATTATTAAAAATACTAATGTTATAATGTAAATTGCTTAAATCTTTGTATCCTTGTATGTTAATGTGTACAAATTATTTAATTGATTGTGATCATGAACAAAATTCATTAGCATGAGTCTTTTTGGGGGATTTATAAAAGTATCAAATGAGAAAGAATTATGTTGACTAACCAGGACTGTGGTAGTCATGAGAATTGAGTTGATCTATGAGAAATGACTTTTGTTGACTAACCGGGACTGCGGTAGTCATGTGAAATGAAACTGATTGAGAAATGAATTGTTGACTGACCGGGACTGCGGTAGTCATGTGAAATGAAACTGATTGAGAAATGAATTGTTGACTAACCGGGACTGCGGTAGTCATGTGAAATGAAAATGATTGAGAAAGGATTTTTGGGGTGAGTAGAATTTGTTAAACAGGACCGTATAATCAGTGATTATATAGTCTGTGGGGATAAGGATATTGGCAATTCCATATGTGGCTGTAATCTGGACAGAGATGCGGTCGTGGTGGCCTTCCTGGGTATCCTGATCTCCTAATTCTGTTTAGTTTATTCGCGTTTAGTAGGGGCTGATAGCTGAATTACAGATCGTAATGGTAGGCCAGTTTCTTACTAAACACTCAAAGGGGAAGTCTCCATGGAGCAGGGTCAAAACGAATTTGAGTCAAAAACTGCATTGCATAAATCATACTGCATTTAATTATGTGTGTAACTAATTATATTGTTATGATATGTATTTGTTTGAAATTATTTTAATTCTATGAGAAATTAAATGCCTGATCCTGTAATGCTGTCCCCAGATTCTAGGGGAGTGTGAATTGCAGGTGCTTGAAGATATAGTTAAATGATGAAGATGCAGAAATTCCAGAGCATATAGGATGGGACTATTTTGGGTAGACAATAATTTGTAGTAGTTAGAATTATTTTGTAGCAGTGTTTATATAAATTAATGATGTAAATTACAGAACATATTTTGGATTGTAAGAGATCGTATCAGAACTTTGAAATAAATATATAAAATGAATTAAATAGTTAAATTATGTTTTATAAAAAAAAAAAGGGGGGGTTACATTAGTGGTATCAGAGCTCTGGTTATGCATCTCTAGGACTTGCGAGTAGTGGGTCTATTAGGTGTTTTGTTGTGTTACCCTGATTAGAATTGTTTGTTTGTTAAGAATATTATGGGAAAAAGGGTAGTAACTAGATCTGAAATTTTAAGACATGTAGAAATGAGAAGAGGAAGGCTAGTTATAAATCCTAGAGTTGAAACTAATAGTATAGCTGAGATGGCAGAAAGGAAGAAAGGAAATCTTGATAGAGTTGTGAGGGTGCACACTCAGGACTCAGTCGAGATGACTTTCTCTCCTAATGCTTAAAATTTTATTATTATTAGTATTGTTCAAGTTGGGTTATTTTCCATGTTCCTTATATTGTGAATTTCAGAGTTATACCCTTGAGTTAGTTGAGGAAGGAGATCCAAAGGTCTAGATTCGTAGATCAAGGTTGAGAATAGGGGTCCAAATATTTGAGTTTATAGGATAATAGTTGAGTTTGACAAAAGAAAGAAAACAAAGTTTTGAAGGTACCTTGATGTTTGGAATATGATGAGATGTTGAAAGTATGGTTATTGCCATATTGTTCTAATGGATGTTTTCATGTGTTTTGAAGGCTGAAACAGTGTATCGTAGTATAAATTTGTCACAGGATTGATATCTTAACTATTAGGACTTGAAATTTTGTGTTTTAGACATGAGTTAGAACCAAAATAGTGCATTTTTCTGGTGCAGTAAAATAGCCTACGGGTTTAACATTGTTTAATTATATTACCATGGTGTAAGTGGTGATTAAGAGAGTAGAATAGGACCCAAATGCTAAGTTAGTAGCAGTTGTCCTAAGAATTTTTAAAGTTGAAAGAGTAAGTAATTGGAAGGCCTAAAGGTGTGTGTATTGATGTTGGAAATTCAAGTAACAATTAAATTGGTAGTAGTGAATTGGAGTAATGTGAGGTATTTTGAAAGTCTTTCTAATAGTGATTTGTTGGAATTAGGGTTCTAAAGTACAGCTGTAAGTTGAGGATGTTAATCATGTTTAAAATACCCTATACTTTGCTTGTTTCTGTACCTACTTCTAAACCAACCTTAACCTCTAAAATATGTTTGAATTGTGTGATAACTATCCGAGATAGACAATTTGTTGTGAACTTGATTTGTTTGCCTTTAACTGGCCTTGATGTGATATTAGGAATGGATTGGTTAGCAACCAACCATATTCTAATAGATTGTGCTTCTAAAACTTTAATTTTTCCTAAACTTGATGTTTCTAGACTTAAGCCTATCCAACCTAAGGAAATATTATTTAAAAGTGAAATTCAAAAATACATGTTATCATCTCTTGGAACTAAGGAGATAAAATTGAAATAGACTCTGTGCTAGTTGTAAATGAATATCCTGAAATTTTCCTGATGATGTTTCTGGTTTGCGTCCTGAAAGAGAATAGAATTTAGTATAGATTTGATGCCTGGTACTAGACCAATTTCTATGCAACCATATAGAATGTCATTATTGAAATTAATTGAGTTAAAGAAACAATTGGAAGAATTATTAGAAAAACAGTTTGTAAGGCCTAGTGTGTCCCTATGGTGAGCCTCAGTATTATTAGTTAAAAAGAAAGATGGAGGATCTAGGTTATGTATAGATTATAGACAATTAAATAAAGTAACTATAAAGAATAAATATCCTTTACCTAGAATAGATGATTTAATGGACCAACTTAGAGGAGCAACAATTTTCTCTAAAATAGATTTAAGGTCTGGGTACCAATAAATTACAGTAAAAAGGAGGATATACCCAAGACTGCTTTTAGGACTAGATATGGACATTATGAATATCAAGTGATGCCATTTGGAGTGACTAATGGCCCAGCAGTGTTGGATTATATGAATAGGGTGTTTGGACCATACTTAGATCATTTTGTAGTAGTATTTACAGATGATATATTAATATATTCTAAAAATAAAGAGGAACATGAAAATCATCTTAGAATAACATTGCAAACTTTGAAAGATAGAAAATTATATGCTAAATTGTCTAAGTGTGAATTTTGGTTGGAGGAAGTGAAAATTTTAGGACATTTAATTTCTAAAGATGAACTAAGTGTAGATTTTTCTAAGGTAGAAGCAGTTTTAGAATGGGAAAGGCCTAAGACAGTAACTGAGATTAGTAGTTCTTAAGATTTGATGGATATTATAGAAGATTAATTGAAGGATTTTCTAAGATAGCTGAACCCTTAATAGAATTTTATTTGGAGTGAGAGTTGTGAGAAAATTTCGAAGAATTGAAACATAAATTGACTACCTCACTAGTTTTAGTTTTACCCGACCTAAATGAATCCTATGAGGTATACTGTGATGTTTCATCTCTAGGGTTAAGATGTGTGTTGATATAAAATAAGAAAGTGGTAGCTTATGCATCTAGGCGGTTGAAATCACATGAGAGAAATTATCCTACTCATGATTTGGAGTTAGCAGCTATAGTTTTTGTTTTGAAGATTTGGAGACATTATTTATATGGATCAATATTTGATGTATATATAGTGATCATAAGTGTTTAAAATATTTGTTTAAAAAAAAAAAAATTGGAAAGGAGAAAAAGAAGATGGATGGAGTTTATTAAAGATTATGATTTTCAATTAAGGTATCATCCAATAGAGGCTAATGTAGTAGAAGATGCTTTATGTAGGAAAATTGTGCATATGTCAACTATGAGGATTAAAGAATTAGAGTTAATAGAATAATTTAGAGATTTAAATCTATGTACAGTTAGGAAAAAGGATAAAATTCCATTTGGAATTATTACCATCACTAATGAATTTTTGGAAGAAATTAGGAAGAAACAAGATGCAGATGAATGTATTCCAGAAAAGAAAGGATTAATGGGATCAGGTAAGGAAAAAGAATTTAATTTAGGAATGGATATAATTATTAGGTTTAAAATAGAATTTGTGTACCTAATGATCAAGAATTTAAGGAATTAATTTTGGAGGAAGGGCACAAAAGTAAACTTAGTATTCATCCTAGAACAACAAAAATATATAAAGATTTAAAGGGAATGTTTTGGTGGTCTAGGATGAAGAGAGATGTAGCAGAATATGTGGCTAGATATTTAACATGTTAGAAAGCAAAGATTGAATATCAGAAACCCTTTGATCTGTTACATCCTTTAGAGATATCTATATGGAAACAGAATAGTAAATCAATAGATTTTGTGGTAGGATTACCTAGAACACATAGAAATTTTGATACCATTTGAGTAATTGTAGATAGATTAACTAAATTAGTACATTTTGCTTTCAATAAATATTAGGTATTCTTTAGAAAAATTAGCTTAATTGTACTTAAAGGAAATAATTAGATTATCTGGAGTACCTACTAGTATAGAGTCTAATAAAGACCCTAGCTTTGTTTTTAAATTTTTGGAAAGATTTTCAGAACGCTTTAAGAAGTAAAATTTTATCTTAGTTTAGTATAACACCCTAAGATTGATGGTCAAACAGAAAGGACTATTCAGACATTAGAAGATCTCTTAAGAGCCTGTACATTAGAAGAGAAAGGAAAACCTAACATTTGAAACAAAGCCTATTAAGATTGAGGACAGAAGGATTAAGTACCTGAGAGGTAAAGAAATTTCTCTAGTTAAGGTTATTTGGGATGATATCAGAGGTGATGCTACATGGGAGTTAGAGGAAAAAAATGAAAGAAACATATCCTCATTTGTTTGTATAGTTATTTTGTTGTATAGTTGTATGGTTATATATTTGTATTAGAAATTTCGAGGACGAAATTTTTATTAGTAGGGGAGAATTGTAACATCCTCATTTTATTAATTGTACGCATTTATATATGTATATTATTAACATTTATGCACTATACTTTATAGAAACCTTATGTACATATTCTCTTAATGAAATTAATACAGTTCTACTCAAAAGAATTTTCTGAATTTCCAAATGTCTTTATTTTTGCCGAAATCAATAGTTGACTGGACTGCTATGTCAGACAGCTGTCCAGGATAAATTTTCAAGTATAGAATTTTGAACTCAATTATAACTTAAAAGAAAGGTAATAGAATATAGATTAAAAATATATACAGATAAAGAATTAAAATGCTTATTTAGAATTGTTAGGATTTTCTGAAAGTTAGAACTTTGAGGAAATATTACGGTAAAATTCTAAGACAGAAAATTAAGTGAAAATTTGTAGGGCATCTATAAAATTATTTAATAATTGTAATATACTTAGAATAATTATTAAAAAATTTTAACCAAGAAAATTTTAATTTAGAACCTTAACCAATCAAAAAGTGACAACTTAGGCTTTTCTAAGATCACTAAATTAAGCTAATTAGGCTTGGATTAAGAGATAAGTAAGACACTACCCCAAGGTTTTTGATAGTGAGGAATCCAATGGTGATGTTATTTTCTTCAAATTCTAATCACATTGTAAAATAATTAGCAGCCCTAATTACCTTCTAGAAATTTCTACAAAGTGCTTGAAATGTTGACTTTTGGGGTAGGCAAGTGACTTGGAACTCCTTGGCTGTCCAAGTGGGCTGGAAAGGCTTGGCAAGTGGACTTCCCTTGGTCCAAATGAGCTGCTGGACGTGCAGGGCAGCAGCTGGACTTGAAGGCAAAGTCCAATTTAGTTAATAATTTGTTTTAAGAAGCATTTAACTTAAGTAAAAGGAGAAAAAGTCACAAAAAGCTATTTTCTCTCAAAACAGAACCTTGAGCTCTCCAAACCCAGCAGCTGCAGTTTTCATTTCAATTTCATCTTAACTTCATCATCTCATCCCAAATTAAGAAACCAAACCATCCAAACTTCCTAAACCCTAAGCTAATCGGCAAAAAGGAAAAGAAATTGGAGGAAATCTCAAAAATTCATACAAGACCAAGGAGTGAGGGAGAAAGGAATTCAAGGCTTTTTCTTCAATTAAAGAGTTTAAGGTAAGGATCTAGGCATTTAATTTCAATTAGAACCCTTGGAATTAGAAGAAAACATGTTGTAGGCTTAGATTAAAAATTTGAACTAGAATCATGAAAACTTGAAATTGATTTAGGGGTTTTGTGTTTTTGATGCTTGTGATTGTAATTCATGGATTGGAATGATGTTTGATTGAATTTTTAAGGTGTTGTAATGGTTGAAATTTGGTTTGTTGAATTTTGATTGAAATTGTGATTTGATTGAATTTTGGTTGGAATTGGAGTTTGTAGCTTTGGAAGAATTGTTGAGAATGGCTTGTAGACCATTCGGCCAGCCCTAAATGCAAGGGATATTATGTGGAAATTTTTATAAAACCAAGGGCAAAATGGTCATTTTACATGTAGGGACACATTGGGTATTTTGGAAAAAGATTGAGGGCATTTTCGGAAATTATTAAAAATACTAATGTTATAATGTAAATTGCTTAAATCTTTGTATCCTTGTATGTTAATGTGTACAAATTATTTAATTGATTGTGATCATGAACAAAATTCATTAGCATGAGTCTTTTTGGGGGATTTATAAAAGTATCAAATGAGAAAGAATTATGTTGACTAACCAGGACTGTGGTAGTCATGAGAATTGAGTTGATCTATGAGAAATGACTTTTGTTGACTAACCGGGACTGCGGTAGTCATGTGAAATGAAACTGATTGAGAAATGAATTGTTGACTGACCGGGACTGCGGTAGTCATGTGAAATGAAACTGATTGAGAAATGAATTGTTGACTAACCGGGACTGCGGTAGTCATGTGAAATGAAAATGATTGAGAAAGGATTTTTGGGGTGAGTAGAATTTGTTAAACAGGACCGTATAATCAGTGATTATATAGTCTGTGGGGATAAGGATATTGGCAATTCCATATGTGGCTGTAATCTGGACAGAGATGCGGTCGTGGTGGCCTTCCTGGGTATCCTGATCTCCTAATTCTGTTTAGTTTATTCGCGTTTAGTAGGGGCTGATAGCTGAATTACAGATCGTAATGGTAGGCCAGTTTCTTACTAAACACTCAAAGGGGAAGTCTCCATGGAGCAGGGTCAAAACGAATTTGAGTCAAAAACTGCATTGCATAAATCATACTGCATTTAATTATGTGTGTAACTAATTATATTGTTATGATATGTATTTGTTTGAAATTATTTTAATTCTATGAGAAATTAAATGCCTGATCCTGTAATGCTGTCCCCAGATTCTAGGGGAGTGTGAATTGCAGGTGCTTAAAGATATAGTTAAATGATGAAGATGCAGAAATTCCAGAGCATATAGGATGGGACTATTTTGGGTAGACAATAATTTGTAGTAGTTAGAATTATTTTGTAGCAGTGTTTATATAAATTTTAATGATGTAAATTACAGAACATATTTTGGATTGTAAGAGATCGTATCAGAACTTTGAAATAAATATATAAAATGAATTAAATAGTTAAATTATGTTTTATAAAAAAAAAAAGGGGGGGTTACAGATATACCCAAGATTACTTTTAGGACTAGGTATGGGCATTATGAATATCAAGTGATGCCATTTGGAGTGACTAATGCCCCAGCAGTATTTATGAATTAGATGGATAATGTGTTTAGACCATACTTAGATCATTTTGTAGTAGTATTTATAGATGATATATTAATATATTCTAAAAATAAAGAGGAACATGAAAATCATCTTAGAATAACATTGCAAACTTTGAAAGATAGAAAATTATATGCTAAATTGTCTAAGTGTGAATTTTGGTTGGAGGAAGTGAAAATTTTAGGACATTTAATTTCTAAAGATGAACTAAGTGTAGATTTTTCTAAGGTAGAAGCAGTTTTAGAATGGGAAAGGTCTAAGACAGTAACTGAGATTAGTAGTTCTTAGGATTTGATGGATATTATAGAAGATTGATTGAAGGATTTTCTAAGATAGCTAGACCCTTAATAGAATTTTATTTGGAGTGAGAGTTGTGAGAAAATTTTCCAAGAATTGAGACATAAATGGACTACCTCACTAGTTTTAGTTTTAACCGACCCAAATGAATCCTATGAGGTATACTGTGATGTTTCATCTCTAAGGTTAAGATGAGTGTTGATATAAAATAGGAAAGTAGTAGCTTATGCATCTAGGCGGTTGAAATCACATGAGAGAAATTATCTTACTCATGATTTGGAGTTAGCAGCTATAGTTTTTGCTTTGAAGATTTGGAGACATTATTTATATGGATCAAGATTTGATGTATATAGTGATCATAAGAGTTTAAAATATTTGTTTAAAAAAAAAAATTAAAAAGGAGACAAAGAAGATGGATGGTGTTTATTAAAGATTATGATTTTCAATTAAGGTATCATCCAAGAGAGGCTAATGTAGTAGAAGATGCTTTAAGTAGGAAAATTGTGCATATGTCAACTATGAGGATTAAAGAATTAGAATTAATAGAATAATTTAGAGATTTAAATTTGTGTACAGTTAGGAAAAAAAAAATTCAATTAGGAAGGATTACTAATGATTTTTGGAAGAGATTAAGAAGAAACAAGATGTAGATATATTTATTCAAGAAAAGAAAGCATTAATAGGAACAAATAAAGTAAAATAATTTAATTTAGGAACAGATGAAATTATTAGATTTAAAAATAGAATTTGTGTACCTAACAATCAAGAATTAAAAGAATTAATTTTGGAATAATGACACAAAAGTAAATTAAATATTCACCTTGGAACTACAAAAATGTATAAAGATTTAAAAGAAATGTTTTTGTGGCATAGGAAAAAAACAAATGTAGCAGAATATGTAGCTAGATGTTTAACATGTCAGAAAGCAAAGATTGAACATCAGAAACCATCTGGCATGTTACAACCTTTAGAGATACCTATATGGAAACGGAATAGTATATCAATGGATTTTGTGGTAGGATTACCTAGAACACATAGGAATTTTGATACCATTTGAATAATAGTAGATAGATTAACTAAATTAATACATTTTGCTTTCAATAAATATTAGGCATTCTTTAGAAAGATTAGCTTAATTTAGAAAATTTAGCTTAATTGTACTTAAAGGAAATAGTTAGATTATCTGGAGTAGCTACTAGTATAGAGTCTAATAAAAACCCTAGCTTTGTTTTTAAATTTTTGGAAAGATTTTCAGAACGCTTTAAGAAGTAAAATTTTATCTTAGTTTAGTATAACACCCTAAGATTGATGGTCAAACAGAAAGGACTATTCGGACATTAGAAGATCTCTTAAGAGCCTGTACATTAGAAGAGAAAGGAAAACCTAACATTTGAAACAAAGCCTGTTAAGATTGAGGACAGAAGGATTAAGTACCTGAGAGGTAAAGAAATTTCTCTAGTTAAGGTTATTTGGGATGATATCAGAGGTGATGCTACATGGGAGTTAGAGGAAAAAAATGAAAGAAACATATCCTCATTTGTTTGTATAGTTATTTTGTTGTATAGTGTATGGTTGTATATTTGTATTAGAAATTTCGAGGACGAAATTTTTATTAGTAGGGGAGAATTGTAACATCCTCATTTTATTAATTGTACGCATTTATATATGTATATTATTAACATTTATGCACTATATTTTATAGAAACCTTATGTACATATTCTCTTAATGAAATTAATACAGTTCTACTCAGAAGAATTTTCTGAATTTCCAAATGTCTTTATTTTTGCCGAAATTAATAGTTGACTGGACTGCTATGTCAGACAGCTGTCCAGGATAAATTTTCAAGTATAGAATTTTGAACTCATTTATAACTTAAAAGAAAGGTAATAGAATATAGATTAAAAATATATACAGATAAAGAATTAAAATGCTTATTCATAATTGTTAGGATTTTCTGAAAGTTAGAACTTTGAGGAAATATTACGGTAAAATTCTAAGACAGAAAATTTAGAGAAAATTCATAGGATATCTATAGAATTATCTAATAATTGTAATATACTTAGAATAATTATTAAAAATGTTTAACCAAGAAAATTTTAATTTAGAACCTTAACCAATCAAAAAGTGACAACTTAGGCTTTTCTAAGATCACTAAATTAAGCTAATTAGGCTTGGATTAAGAGATAAGTAAGACACTACCCCAAGGTTTTTGATAGTGAGGAATCCAATGGTGATGTTATTTTCTTCAAATTCTAATCACATTGTAAAATAATTAGCAGCCCTAATTACCTTCTAGAACTTTCTACAAAGTGCTTGAAATGTTGACTTTTGGGGTAGGCAAGTGACTTGGAACTCCTTGGCTGTCCAAGTGGGCTGGAAAGGCTTGGCAAGTGGACTTCCCTTGGTCCAAATGAGCTGCTGGACGTGCAGGGCAGCAGCTGGACTTGAAGGCAAAGTCCAATTTAGTTAATAATTTGTTTTAAGAAGCATTTAACTTAAGTAAAAGGAGAAAAAGTCACAAAAAGCTATTTTCTCTCAAAACAGAACCTTGAGCTCTCCAAACCCAGCAGCTGCAGTTTTCATTTCAATTTCATCTTAACTTCATCATCTCATCCCAAATTAAGAAACCAAACCATCCAAACTTCCTAAACCCTATGTTAATCGGCAAAAAGGAAAAGAAATTGGAGGAAATCTCAAAAATTCCTACAAGACCAAGGAGTGAGGGAGAAAGGAATTCAAGGCTTTTTCTTCAATTAAAGAGTTTAAGGTAAGGATCTAGGCATTTAATTTCAATTAGAACCCTTGGAATTAGAAGAAAACATGTTGTAGGGTTAAATTCAATTTTTGACCTAAAATCATGAAAACTTGAAATTGATTTAGGGGTTTTGTGTTTTTGATGCTTGTGATTGAAATTCATGGATTGGAATGATGTTTGATTGAATTTTTAAGGTGTTGTAATGGTTGAAATTTGGTTTGTTGAATTTTGATTGAATTTGTGATTTGATTGAATTTTGGTTGGAATTGGAGTTTGTTACTTTGGAAAATATGTTGAGAATGGTAGTGAGACCATTCGGCCAGCCCTAAATGCAAGGGATATTATGTGGAAATTTTTGTAAAATCAAGGGCAAAATGGTCATTTTACATGTAGGGACAAAATGGGAATTTTTGAAAAAGAGCAAGGGTAATTTGGTCATTTCAAAATTTAGGACATAGATGGAATTCTAGAAAAGATTAAGGGTATTTTAGTAACTTTACCTAATAGTGAATTTTTATAATTTTTATGTGATTGCTTAATATTAATTATTTGTTTATTAGCATCATTGTCATATTGCATAAGCTTGAGTTCTTAGAAAATACAAAGATTTCAAATGAGAAATGAGTATTTATGGGGGAATTGATTTCCAGGACTGTGTTGACTGACCGGACTGCGGTAGTCATGTATTTGAAAATATGATTGAGATTATGAAAAGAGAATTGTGTTGACTGACCGGACTGCGGTAGTCATGTATTTGAAAATATGATTGAGATTATGAACAGAGAACTGTGTTGACTGACCGGACTGCGGTAGTCATGTATTTGAAAAGATGATTGAGATTGTGAACAGAGAATAAGATAGTCCTGAGAAATGGGTGAGCAGAGTAAGTTAGACAGGACTGTATAGTCTGTGATTATATAGTCTGTGGGGTGAGGGATATTGGCAATTCCACATGTGGCTGTAATTTGGACAGAGATGCTGCCGTGGTGGCCTTCCGGGTATCCTGACCTCCTAATTCTGTTTAGTTTATTCGCGTTTAGTAGGGGCTGATAGCTGAATTACAGATCGTAATGGTAGGCCAGTTTCTTACTAAACACTCAAAGGGGAAGTCTCCATGGAGCAGGGTCAAAACGAATTTGAGTCAAAAAAACTGCATTGCATA
Organism: Pueraria montana var. lobata; assembly: GCA_026413185.1. Lineage (NCBI taxonomy): Eukaryota > Viridiplantae > Streptophyta > Magnoliopsida > Fabales > Fabaceae > Pueraria > Pueraria montana. Next base: position 9,100,698 of record CM048649.1, read on the forward strand.
AATCATACTGCATTTAATTATGTGTGTAACTAATTAAATTGTTATGATATGTATTTGTTTGAAATTGTTTTAATTCTATGAGAAATTAAATGCCTGATCCTGTAATGCTGTCCCCAGATTCTAGGGGAGTGTGAATTGCAGGTGCTTGAAGATATAGTTAAATGATGAAGATGTAGAAATTCCAGAGCATATAGGATGGGACTATTTTGGGTAGACAATAATTTGTAGTAGTTAGAATTATTTTGTAGCAGTGTTTATATAAATTTTAATGATGTAAATTACATAACATATTTTGGATTGTAAGAGATCGTATCAGAACTTTGAAATAAATATATAAAATGAATTAAATAGTTAAATTATGTTTTATAAAAAAAGGGGGGTTACATTTGACACCCTTGAAGAGTGGTAGTCTGTTCACAGCTTGTCCTTCGTTTTCCATCTTTCTCAGGATCTTTCCTCTGTACTGTTAAGAACTCAACCCAAGAGGTCGAGCTCTGATACCAACTGAAATATAGAGAAATACACTAGAAGGGGGGTTGAATAGTGTATTTAAAAATTCTTCGGAAAACTTTAGCTAATGTGAAGATAGTGTATCTTTACGTTTTACAGGAACTTAGTAAAACAAAAAAATAAGCTATCGTCCAGTCGATTAAAAACAACAGTCCAAAGAAACTACTCTTCTTCCTTTTCGTTAGAATACACGTAATAGATAAACTTAGATAAAATGTGTATAGAAACCTTTTCGTAGTATGTTGAAGAGATAGTTTAAAAGAAATGCAAGTAAGCTAGAAGGCGAGAGAATAGAATACTTAGTTTTATACTGGTTCACTCAACTGAGCTACGTCCAGTTCTCCTTCAAAAACTTTTGAAGGGTTCTACTAATCAAGATCTGATTACTCTCAAGTATTCTAACCTTGCCACTTCTGGCTACAAGTATTCTCTAGGCCACTTCTGGCACACCCTTAATCTCCCCTTGAGATTAAACACAAAACTCAAGTATTCTTTAACACTAAGCCACTCCTGGCTTTCCAAACAGAATTGTTTGATATTGTAAGTAAAACTTAACTCTCACTGAGAGGATATTACAATAAGTATTAATATACAGACTCGCTTAGCAAAGCTAAGATGAATGCTCTTTTTGCTTATGATCGTCCAGTCGTTTTGACAGGGATTCAGCTCTTTATCAAATTTTCTCGTCGTTGATATGTGAGCTTCATTCTTCTATATATAGGAAGCTTGTTGAAAGGTATCCGTTGAGGGATCTGTTCCTTTTCCAAGAGCGATTCTTTCTGTAGCATATGGCCGTTGTCACATTTTGACTTAAGGTGAAGTGATGGAAGTGACAGCCGTACTTGTAGCGCCTCTCCTACTCGTACTTTTTCTGCAGAGAGAAGGTTCTTCTTTTCCTGTTCAGTACTATTCGAAAAGATCAAATAGAATGGCATGTTAAAATATGAGAGAGTGATCGTTGCCTTATATTGAATCAACATTGAAAACGTATTTTTAAGATAGAAGCAACAGAGAGTGTTTTTCAAGCGTTGGACGCTTACTCTCACAGAAGCATTGGACGCTGCCTGTAGGGTTCTTTATAAAACACATTTGGACTCTTTCTTATTTAAAACATAAAGTCCAGGTTTGAGGGATACAATACAATTGCGGAATTGGACGACGTAATTCCTATAACACTCAAACTAGATCATTAGATACTTCAAAATTTATCCTTTAGTTATTATCATCAAAACCGAAATAGGAGGGGTTGGACATCGTCCAAGGTCTTAGAACCTAACAGGGGCCAAACCAAACCCATGCAAAACAGTCAACAAAACCTGTAAGCAGGTAAGCCTACCTTATTGCGACTAAATTCCTTTCTAATAAAACTAGGAATAAAATCCCACCATATAAAGCCAACATTTGTGATACCATAATTTGCCAATTTGTCTGCACAATCATTTCCTTCCATGTAAATATGAGTAGCGATAAAATGCATACTGCGAATTCGAACAAGACAATTGTCCCACTGAATACGAAGACGCCAAGGCACTAAATCAGGATTTTGAAGTGCAGCAAGAACCAAGGATGAATCACTCTCCAGCCAAATGACATTCCAATTCCTCTCATGAGCAAGATCAATTGCCTTCAAGACTGCCATGAGTTCTGCAGAAAATGAAGAAGAGATCCCTAAGTGCATCGCAAATCCACCCAGAAAATTACCATTAGCATCTCTAAAAATGCCAGCGCATGCAGCAAGGCCTGGAGTACCACGCGCTGCTCCATCAGTATTCACCTTAATCCAACCTGCTGAAGGAGGCTTCCAAAGAACTTCTATAATACGTGGAGCCTTAGATACATGACCAACCACAGAAAAATATTTCAGAATGCTAAATTCCTGCATGTTGGAACGCATTACACCTTGAGACATATTCCCCGAAAGAGAGACAGCCGTACGAATTTTATACTGGAGGGATCTCTGAGAAACTGTAGCATTTTCAAAACGAATTAAATTTCTGCTATGCCATAAGAACCACACAACATTAATAATACCAGCCACAATTATATCCATGACCTGTGAACTGAACTTTTGTCTGCAAATAGACAGCAAACTAGTGGGAGAAGATAAGTCCAGACTAACTTTAAATACACTACTTAACCACTGCCAGACTCCAATGGCAAACGAACAATTTAAAATTAAATGTTCTGCAGTTTCATAATCCATACCACAATGAGGACACATTGAGACCATAACCAATCCTTTTTTTCGCAAGGCATCATCAGTTGGAAGTTTCCCCAGAAGGAATCTCCAATAGAGGAAGGAACGAGAAGGAGGAATAGACGCCCTCCAAATCCACTTATGCCAAGAAACTGTTGTTTGGTTCTGCTCTAGATATAAAAAAGCTTCCTTAAAAGAAAGCTCCCCTGAAGAAGCTGGGGCCCAAGTAGCTTTGTCTTCCTTAGGAACAAATGGAATAACTGTTTGTTTAATCGCAGCACAAATAGTCGGATAATGGATATCCAATGAGCGCGGGATGTTCCAAGATCCATTTAATAAAAAATCACCTACTTTGGCACACAAAAGAGAGCTGACCGAAGCAGGAATATTGGCTAGTTCAATAATAGGACTAGTTAGCCACTTGTCCTTCCAAAATGAAATAGACTCCCCATTTCCAATTTGCCAAAAAATATTGTCTTCAACAGTAGACAACCAGAGCCGAATACCAGGCCAAATCGAAGATTTTGTATATGACTGAACAGGTCTCCCATTTCGAAAATAACGTGCTCTAGAAAGTATCGCCCAAGATTCTTGAGATGTAACAAAATGCCAACAAAGTTTGAGGATGGCAGCCTTATTAACACTCTTTAGTGGTCGAATGCCCAAGCCCCCAGAAGAAATCGGAGAACACAATTTGCTCCAGGCCACCATTACAAGCTTTTTCTTATTAATGTCCCCTGTCCATATAAAATTCCTAATGCAGGAATCTAAATGTTTAAGTAACGCAGGAGGCCAAGAATAAATGAAAAAACTGTGCAGCAGCATGCCTTGTATTGTAGACTTGACCAACTGAACATGTCCCATGTATGACAATAACAAACCTTTCCAAGACACCAGTTTGGACTTTATTCTATCAGCTATGGGCTGCAAATGACATCTTTTGGGCTTACCTTGGAAGATAGGAACACCAAGATAAATGAAGGGGATGGAGCCTTCAGTAAAACCAAGAATTTGACGAATGCAAGCAACTCTAGCATGAGATAAGCCTCCATGAAAAAAATGACACTTTTGTGCACTGATTAATTGACCAGAGGCCTCACCATATGCATTTAAGAGCGCCATCAAATTATGTAGACTTCTCTTTTGACCCCTACAAAAGAGCATAATGTCATCTGCAAAGAATACATGACTAGGAACTGTTGCTCGTCTTGGACCATTCATCTGCAGCAGTAGACCCTTCCTAACTAGCAAAGTTATCCCCCTACTAAGGACTTCTTCTGCTAGACAGAAAAGCAAAGGCGAAAGAGGATCACCCTGCCTCACTCCACGTTTACAAGCAAAAAAACCAGCTGGTTTACCATTCACAACAAATGACAATTTTGCTGAGTGAAGAATGACATTAATCCAATGGCGAAAGGTTTGATTAAAGCCAAAAGCCTCCAGAACACATAATAAGAAGTTCCAATCCAAAGTATCAAAAGCTTTACGAATGTCAATTTTCAGGGCCAAATTCCCACCAAATGCTCTATTATTAAGCAAATTTATAGCCTCTGAAGTAGTGGCTATACACTCTCGAATATGCCTACCCTGCACAAATCCACATTGCTGTTTCGAAATTAACTTAGGAGCAACCTGTGCCAACCGGTCAGCTAAAACTTTGGAAATAATCTTAAACTGGAAATTTGCCAAAGCTATTGGCCTAAAATTGTCAATGTTGTCAGCACCTGGAACCTTGGGAACAAGGATCACAAGGTTTGAATTTAGATTAGGCAAAAGCCAGCCCTGTGTAAAAAATTGATTCACAGAATTAAAGACATCCAAACCCACAATATCCCAATATTGCTGGAAAAAGCAAGCACCAAAGCCATCAGGACCAGGAGCTCCATCACCATTAGAATTAAAAACTGCAGAACGAACCTCATGAAAAGATGGGGCTTTTGTCAAAAACTCATTATCCACAGAATCTAACAAATTAGGAATCGTCTCCTGGATAAGATTATTATGCGTACAAACATTATCCGAGGCATATATATTAGAGAAATAATCAACCACCACCTCTTCTAATTCGTGCTGTTGAGATATAGTCCGCCTATTATGTCTCAGATACGAAATCTACTGAGTAGCTCGACGTACCTTTGTTAGCTTGTGGAAATAGGCTGTATTTCTGTCACCTTGGCAATGCCAATTAACCCTGGCCTTATCACGCCAAAAAGACTCTTGAATAAGAAGAGCCTGTTGTAGTTCTAGCTGAGCTCCAACCTCCTCCTCATGAAGATCATCAGAAAAACCAAGAATCTGAACCTTCTTTTGAATCTCATCCACCTTTTCCATAGCATTGCGAACCTTAAGATTAACATCACCAAAAACTACTTTATTCCAGCTTTTAAGCTCAACCTTCAATGCTTTGAGTTTCTGGCTTAACACATACATGGGACAGCCCACGAAAACTTTTTTCCAAACCTCCTCAACAAGCCGTTTACAATCAGGGTGCGTGGCCCACATCTTCAGGAATCTGAAAGGCGAAGCAAACATTTTTTGACCTTTCTGAAAGTGAATAGAAATAGGGCAATGATCCGATCTAAATCTTGGCAGCAGAGAACATGAAACACTGGTCCAAAAATCAAAGCTCTCAGCATTACACAAGGCTCTATCAAGACGCATATCAATATGATCCCTACCTTTCCTGCCATTAGTCCACGTATATTCTGCACCCATAGAAGGAATATGAATAAGGCCACAACTGTCAATCCATCCTCTGAACTCATCACAAGAAGTCTGGGAAGGAAAACGTCCACCCCTCTTTTCATGAGAGCCCAATACAGCATTAAAATCACCTGCATAACACCAAGGGCCGACCCGGTTCTGCTGCAGAGAAGCAAGTTCAGTCCATAACTGGCGACGATGACAGTAACTAGTACTAGCATACACCACTGAGAAATAGAGCTTAGTGTTATCCGAATCAAGAGAAAATGAGATATGTTGATTAGAAGACATTAATAAAGAGGGAAACAAATGTTCAGCACAAAGAACCCATAGATTAGGTTCAAGATTCGCTCTATCATTAACAGCAAAAAGCTTGTAACGAAGTCTAGACCAAAAGCCAGTTAATTTCTTAGCCTTAGTCCACGGTTCAGCCAGAAACAAAAAATCTGGTTTATGATCTCTACAAAGCTGAATTATGTACGCCTGGGTTGCTTGATTAGCTACCCCTCTGGCATTCCAAAATATCACCTTCATCATGCAAAATTTTTTGGTCCAGCCCTTACATGGGTTTTTGCACCATTTTGTTTTTTCAACTTTTTCTTCTTGGATCTTGTAACCACTGGTGTAAACTCATCCTTTTGGTACTCTGCATCCTCAGAAGGAGTCTTTTCTACCACATCCTCTTCACCCTCAACATCACCCCATAAACGAGAGATGATTTGCAAGTCTTGCTGCACTACTTGGTTCAAAGAATCCTGGACAATTTCATTACCAGAACCTGTAGCAGGAGAACCTTGAGGACTCGTAACAACGTGCCCAATTTCTGCACCCAGAACAAGTGATTCTGGATGTAATGACTCGTCACATGAGTCATCTGGATGATCCATAGAATTGTTATGAGGACTATGCTTTGGGATAACAACAGTCGCCACTAACATCTCAGCATTATTGACCTGAACCGCATCAGTTACTACCACTGCCTCTGCATCTTTATTTGCATAACTAGGACCAGCTGCAATATCAGCATCATCTTGGACCACAGCTTTCTTGTTCTTGGGGATATATTTAGCAGCCATCTTCTTTTTCTCTTCATCACCCCCTTCTTTAGGTTCCAAAGGCTTCCTTTTACAAACATCAAACGAATGACCAATTATTTTGCAAGCATGACAAAACGCAGGAAGTCTTTCATAAACAATATCAACAAAAAAAGCATAACCTGATCGCTCCACCAAGATTTGATCACGAAGATGACTCGCCAGATCAACATCAACAAGTACCCTCGCAAAGTGACCAAAGGAGCGATTAATTGTGGCGTCGTCTAAAGCAAGAGGAACCCCAACTCCCCGCACAATAGAAAAAAGAATCTTAGGACGCCAATACTCTTGAGGAAGACCAAAGATCCGAATCCAGCATTGAGTATTGGTCTGTCTCACCTGATTTGGATTAAAATCAGGTGACCAAGAGAATAATCTTAACACACCTGGGTCTAGGTTCCAAGAACCCACTGCAAGAACCCACCTGAGGTCCTCAATAGAGGAAAAAGAAAACTCAAAATAGCCTTTTCCGATAGGAACCATTCGCCATTGCGCAAGAGGTTGCCATTGCTTAGCCAATTTTGCACGCAAATCTGGATACTTCAAGGGTTGAGTACCTTTCGGTAGAAGAAGCCGCCCATGCAGATTAGTTTTACATCCTTCCAAACCCGCTTGATATTCCTCTTCAGGAATTGTTACCGCTAAAGCATCCCCTTTCAAGCAAGGAATGGGGAGTTGACTAATAGGAATATCACAAGCATTCTTCAAGGCTTTGGCAAAAGTCCTTTGCTTTGGAACAGAAACAGATTGAGGCTGTTGTCGCGAAACAGGAGGAGATGCATCAATATCTAGAAATCCCCAAGGGACAAACGCAGCAGGAGAAGAAGCCATAATCGCATGCAACCCTAGGTGTTTACGTAGAAACCCTAGAGCAACCAAACCCTAGCAGAGAGAACCGCATTAGAGAATCATCACAGGTTGAGCGCCTCGCTTGGAGCATTTTCAGAGGTGTTATTGTGACATCTAGAAAGATCATTCCCTTCCAAGTTAGCATAAAATGAGAGAGGACCTAAAAAAATAATTTCAGGATATCTCGTTTGATTTTATTAAAAAAAGGCATACCTCCTCTCTTTAATAACGGAAATTATTATAAACGTTGTGATAAAAAACTAATAAAGGAGACTATCAACGTGATTGTTATCTTTTTAATGTGATTGGTAATTGTTGTAGAAATATCAAAATTTCACGATATGTTTGGGATGTGCAATAATAAAAAGATTATAACTTTTTTTTGTAAGATCTAGAAAGATCATTCCCTTCCAAGTTAGCATAAAATGAGAGAGGACCTAAAAAAATAATTTCAGGATATCTCGTTTGATTTTATTAAAAAAAGGCATACCTCCTCTCATTAATAACGGAAATTATTATAAATGTTGTGATAAAAAACTAATAAAGGAAACTATCAACATGATTGTTATCTTTTTAACGTGATTGGTAATTGTCGTAGAAATATCAAAATTTCACGATATTTTTGGGAGGAGAAATAATAAAAAGATTATAACTTTGTTTTTGTGAGATCTAGAAAGATGATTCCCTTCCAAGTTAGCATAAAATGAGAGAGGACCTAAAAAAATAATTTCAGGATATCTCGTTTGATTTTATTAAAAAAAGGCATACCTCCTCTCTTTAGTAACGGAAATTATTATAAACGTTGTGATAAAAAACTAATAAAGGAGACTATCAACGTGATTGTTATCTTTTTAATGTGATTGGTAATTGTCGTAGAAATATCAAAATTTCACGATATGTTTGGGATGTGAAATAATGAAAAGATTATAACATTTTTTTTGCGAGATCTAGAAAGATCATTCCCTTCCAAGTTAGCATAAAATGAGAGAGGACCTAAAAAAATAATTTCAGGATATCTCGTTTGATTTTATTAAAAAAAGGCATACCTCCTCCCATTAATAACGAAAATTAATTATAATAAACGTTGTGATAAAAAACTAATAAAGGAGACTATCAACGTGATTGTTATCTTTTTAATGTGATTGGTAATTGTCGTAGAAATATCAAAATTTCACGATATGTTTGGGATGTGAAATAATAAAAAGATTATAACTTTTTTTTGTGAGATCTAGAAAGATCATTCCCTTCCAAGTTAGCATAAAATGAGAGAGGACTTAAAAAAATAATTTCAGGATATCTCGTTTGATTTTATTAAAAAAAGGCATACCTCCTACCATTAATAATGGAAATTAATTATTATCAACGTTGTGATAAAAAACTAATAAAGGAGACTATCAACGTGATTGTTATCTTTTTAATGTGATTGGTAATTGTTGTAGAAATATCAAAATTTCACGATATGTTTGGGATGTGAAATAATAAAAAGATTATAACTTTTTTTTTGTGAGATCTAGAAAGATCATTCCCTTCAGAGTTAGCATAAAATGAGAGAGGACCTAAAAAAATAATTTCAGGATATCTCGTTTGATTTTATTAAAAAAAGGCATACCTCCTCTCATTAATAACGGAAATTATTATAAATGTTGTGATAAAAAACTAATAAAGGAAACTATCAACGTGATTGGTAATTGTCGTAGAAATAATAAAATTTCACGATATTTTTGGGAGGAGAAATAATAAAAAGATTATAACTTTGTTTTTTTGATATCTAGAAAGATGATTCCCTTCCAAGTTAGCATAAAATGAGAGAGGACCTAAAAAAATAATTTCAGGATATCTCGTTTGATTTTATTAAAAAAAGGCATACCTCCTCTCTTTAGTAACGGAAATTATTATAAACGTTGTGATAAAAAACTAATAAAGGAGACTATCAACGTGATTGTTATCTTTTTAATGTGATTGGTAATTGTCGTAGAAATATCAAAATTTCACGATATGTTTGGGATGTGAAATAATGAAAAGATTATAACTTTGTTTTTGTGAGATCTAGAAAGATGATTCCCTTCCAAGTTAGCATAAAATGAGAGAGGACCTAAAAAAATAATTTCAGGATATCTCGTTTGATTTTATTAAAAAAAGGCATACCTCCTCCCATTAATAACGGAAATTAATTATTATAAACGTTGTGATAAAAAACTAATAAAGGAGACTATCAACGTGATTGTTATCTTTTTAATATGATTGGTAATTGTCGTAGAAATATCAAAATTTCACGATATGTTTGGGACGTGAAATAATGAAAAGATTATAACATTGTTTTTGTGGGATCTAGAAAGATCATTCCCTTCCAAGTTAGCATAAAATGAGAGAGGACCTAAAAAAATAATTTCAGGATATCTCGTTTGATTTTATTAAAAAAAGGCATACCTCCTCTCTTTAATAACGGAAATTATTATAAACGTTGTGATAAAAAACTAATAAAGGAGACTACCAACGTGATTGTTATCTTTTTAATGTGATTGGTAATTGTCGTAGAAATATCAAAATTTCACGATATGTTTGGGATGTGAAATAATAAAAATATTATAATTTTTTTTTGTGAGATCTAGAAAGATCATTCCCTTCCAAGTTAGCATAAAATGAGAGAGGACCTAAAAAAATAATTTCAGGATATCTCGTTTGATTTTATTAAAAAAAGGCATACCTCCTCTCATTAATAACGGAAATTATTATATATGTTGTGATAAAAAACTAATAAAGGAAACTATCAACGTGATTGTTATCTTTTTAACGTGATTGGTAATTGTCGTAGAAATAATAAAATTTCACGATATTTTTGGAAGGAGAAATAATAAAAAGATTATAACTTTGTTTTTGTGATATCTAGAAAGATGATTCCCTTCCAAGTTAGCATAAAATGAGAGAGGACCTAAAAAAATAATTTCAGGATATCTCGTTTGATTTTATTAAAAAAAGGCATACCTCCTCTCTTTAATAACGGAAATTATTATAAACGTTGTGATAAAAAACTAATAAAGGAGACTATCAACGTGATTGTTATCTTTTTAATGTGATTGGTAATTGTCGTAGAAATATCAAAATTTCACGATATGTTTGGGATGTGAAATAATGAAAAGATTATAAAATTTTTTTTTGTGAGATCTAGAAAGATCATTCCCTTCCAAGTTCGCATAAAATGAGAGAGGACCTAAAAAAATAATTTCAAGATATCTCGTTTGATTTTATTAAAAAAAAGGCATACCTCCTCCCATTAATAACGGAAATTAATTATTATAAACGTTGTGATAAAAAACTAATAAAGGAGACTATCAACGTGATTGTTATCTTTTTAATGTGATTGGTAATTGTTGTAGAAATATCAAAATTTCACGATATGTTTGGGATGTGAAATAATAAAAAGATTATAACTTTTTTTTTGTGAGATCTAGAAAGATCATTCCCTTCCAAGTTAGCATAAAATGAGAGAGGACCTAAAAAATAATTTCAGGATATCTCGTTTGATTTTATTAAAAAAAGGCATACCTCCTCTCTTTAATAACGGAAATTATTATAAACGTTGTGATAAAAAACTAATAAAGGAGACTATCAACGTGATTGTTATCTTTTTAATGTGATTGGTAATTGTCGTAGAAGTATCAAAATTTCACGATATGTTTGGGATGTGAAATAATAAAAAGATTATAACTTTTTTTTTGTGAGATCTAGAAAGATCATTCCCTTCAGAGTTAGCATAAAATAAGAGAGGACCTAAAAAATAATTTCAGGATATCTCGTTTGATTTTATTAAAAAAAGGCATACCTCCTCTCATTAATAACGGAAATTATTATAAATGTTGTGATAAAAAACTAATAAAGGAAACTATCAACGTGATTGGTAATTGTCGTAGAAATAATAAAATTTCACGATATTTTTGGAAGGAGAAATAATAAAAAGATTATAACTTTGTTTTTTTGATATCTAGAAAGATGATTCCCTTCCAAGTTAGCATAAAATGAGAGAGGACCTAAAAAAATAATTTCAGGATATCTCGTTTGATTTTATTAAAAAAAGGCATACCTCCTCTCTTTAGTAACGGAAATTATTATAAACGTTGTGATAAAAAACTAATAAAGGAGACTATCAACGTGATTGTTATCTTTTTAATGTGATTGGTAATTGTCGTAGAAATATCAAAATTTCATGATATGTTTGGGATGTGAAATAATGAAAAGATTATAACATTTTTTTTGTGAGATCTAGAAAGATCATTCCCTTCCAAGTTAGCATAAAATGAGAGAGGACCTAAAAAAATAATTTCAGTATATCTCGTTTGATTTTATTAAAAAAAGGCATACCTCCTCCCATTAATAACGAAAATTAATTATAATAAACGTTGTGATAAAAAACTAATAAAGGAGACTATCAACGTGATTGTTATCTTTTTAATGTGATTGGTAATTGTCGTAGAAATATCAAAATTTCACGATATGTTTGGGATGTGAAATAATAAAAAGATTATAACTTTTTTTTGTGAGATCTAGAAAGATCATTCCCTTCCAAGTTAGCATAAAATGAGAGAGGACCTAAAAAAATAATTTCAGGATATCTCGTTTGATTTTATTAAAAAAAGGCATACCTCCTCCCATTAATAACGGAAATTAATTATCATAAACGTTGTGATAAAAAACTAATAAAGGAGACTATCAACGTGATTGTTATCTTTTTAATTTAATATGATTGGTAATTGTCGTAGAAATATCAAAATTTCACGATATGTTTGGGATGTGAAATAATAAAAAGATTATAACTTTTTTTTTGTGAGATCTTGAAAGATCATTCCCTTCCAAGTTAGCATAAAATGAGAGAGGACCTAAAAAAATAATTTCAGGATATCTCGTTTGATTTTATTAAAAAAAGGCATACCTCCTCTCTTTAATAACGGAAATTATTATAAACGTTGTGATAAAAAACTAATAAAGGAGACTATCAACGTGATTGTTATCTTTTTAATGTGATTGGTAATTGTCGTAGAAGTATCAAAATTTCACGATATGTTTGGGATGTGAAATAATAAAAAGATTATAACTTTTTTTTTGTGAGATCTAGAAAGATCATTCCCTTCAGAGTTAGCATAAAATGAGAGAGGACCTAAAAAAATAATTTCAGGATATCTCGTTTGATTTTATTAAAAAAAGGCATACCTCCTCTCATTAATAACGGAAATTATTATAAATGTTGTGATAAAAAACTATTAAAGGAAACTATCAACGTGATTGGTAATTGTCGTAGAAATAATAAAATTTCACGATATTTTTGGAAGGAGAAATAATAAAAAGATTATAACTTTGTTTTTTTGATATCTAGAAAGATGATTCCCTTCCAAGTTAGCATAAAATGAGAGAGGACCTAAAAAAATAATTTCAGGATATCTCGTTTGATTTTATTAAAAAAAGGCATACCTCCTCTCTTTAGTAACGGAAATTATTATAAACGTTGTGATAAAAAACTAATAAAGGAGACTATCAACGTGATTGTATTCTTTTTAATGTGATTGGTAATTGTCGTAGAAATATCAAAATTTCACGATATGTTTGGGATGTGAAATAATGAAAAGATTATAACATTTTTTTTGTGAGATCTAGAAAGATCATTCCCTTCCAAGTTAGCATAAAATGAGAGAGGACCTAAAAAAATAATTTCAGTATATCTCGTTTGATTTTATTAAAAAAAGGCATACCTCCTCCCATTAATAACGAAAATTAATTATAATAAACGTTGTGATAAAAAACTAATAAAGGAGACTATCAACGTGATTGTTATCTTTTTAATGTGATTGGTAATTGTCGTAGAAATATCAAAATTTCACGATATGTTTGGGATGTGAAATAATAAAAAGATTATAACTTTTTTTTGTGAGATCTAGAAAGATCACTCCCTTCCAAGTTAGCATAAAATGAGAGAGGACCTAAAAAAATAATTTCAGGATATCTCGTTTGATTTTATTAAAAAAAGGCATACCTCCTCCCATTAATAACGGAAATTAATTATCATAAACGTTGTGATAAAAAACTAATAAAGGAGACTATCAACGTGATTGTTATCTTTTTAATTTAATATGATTGGTAATTGTCGTAGAAATATCAAAATTTCACGATATGTTTGGGATGTGAAATAATAAAAAGATTATAACTTTTTTTTTGTGAGATCTAGAAAGATCATTCCCTTCAGAGTTAGCATAAAATGAGAGAGGACCTAAAAAAATAATTTCAGGATATCTCGTTTGATTTTATTAAAAAAAGGCATACCTCCTCTCATTAATAACGGAAATTATTATAAATGTTGTGATAAAAAACTAATAAAGGAAACTATCAACGTGATTGTTATCTTTTTTAACGTGATTGGTAATTGTCGTAGAAATAATAAAATTTCACGATATTTTTGGAAGGAGAAATAATAAAAAGATTATAACTTTGTTTTTGTGATATCTAGAAAGATGATTCCCTTCCAAGTTAGCATAAAATGAGAGAGGACCTAAAAAAATAATTTCAGGATATCTCGTTTGATTTTATTAAAAAAAGGCATACCTCCTCTCTTTAATAACGGAAATTATTATAAACGTTGTGATAAAAAAACTAATAAAGGAGACTATCAACGTGATTCTTATCTTTTTAATGTGATTGGTAATTGTCGTAGAAATCTCAAAATTTCACGATATATTTGGGATGTGAAATAATGAAAAGATTATAACATTTTTTTTGTGAGATCTAGAAAGATCATTCCCTTCCAAGTTAGCATAAAATGAGAGAGGACCTAAAAAAATAATTTCAGGATATCTCGTTTGATTTTATTAAAAAAAGGCATACCTCCTCTCTTTAATAACGGAAATTAATTATTATAAACGTTGTGATAAAAAACTAATAAAGGAGACTATCAACATGATTGTTATCTTTTTAATATGATTGGTAATTGTCGTAGAAATATCAAAAATTCACGATATGTTTGGGATGTGAAATAATAAAAAGATTATAACTTTTTTTTGTGAGATCTAGAAAGATCATTCCCTTCCAAGTTAGCATAAAATGAGAGAGGACCTAAAAAAATAAGTTCAGGATATCTCGTTTGATTTGATTAAAAAAAGGCATACCTCCTCTCATTAATAACGGAAATTATTATAAATGTTGTGATAAAAAACTAATAAAGGAAACTATCAACGTGATTGTTATCTTTTTAACGTGATTGGTAATTGTCGTAGAAATATCAAAATTTCACGATATGTTTGGGATGTGAAATAATAAAAATATTATAACTTTTTTTTGTGAGATCTAGAAAGATCATTCCCTTCCAAATTAGCATAAAATGAGAGAGGACCTAAAAAAATAATTTCAGGATATCTCGTTTGATTTTATTAAAAAAAGGCATACCTCCTCTCATTAATAACGGAAATTATTATATATGTTGTGATAAAAAACTAATAAAGGAAACTATCAACGTGATTGTTATCTTTTTAACGTGATTGGTAATTGTCGTAGAAATAATAAAATTTCACGATATTTTTGGAAGGAGAAATAATAAAAAGATTATAACTTTGTTTTTGTGATATCTAGAAAGATGATTCCCTTCCAAGTTAGCATAAAATGAGAGAGGACCTAAAAAAATAATTTCAGGATATCTCGTTTGATTTTATTAAAAAAAGGCATACCTCCTCTCTTTAATAACGGAAATTATTATAAACGTTGTGATAAAAAACTAATAAAGGAGACTATCAACGTGATTGTTATCTTTTTAATGTGATTGGTAATTGTCGTAGAAATATCAAAATTTCACGATATGTTTGGGATGTGAAATAATGAAAAGATTATAAAATTTTTTTTTGTGAGATCTAGAAAGATCATTCCCTTCCAAGTTAGCATAAAATGAGAGAGGACCTAAAAAAATAATTTCAAGATATCTCGTTTGATTTTATTAAAAAAAAGGCATACCTCCTCCCATTAATAACGGAAATTAATTATTATAAACGTTGTGATAAAAAACTAATAAAGGAGACTATCAACGTGATTGTTATCTTTTTAATGTGATTGGTAATTGTTGTAGAAATATCAAAATTTCACGATATGTTTGGGATGTGAAATAATAAAAAGATTATAACTTTTTTTTTGTGAGATCTAGAAAGATCATTCCCTTCCAAGTTAGCATAAAATGAGAGAGGACCTAAAAAATAATTTCAGGATATCTCGTTTGATTTTATTAAAAAAAGGCATACCTCCTCTCTTTAATAACGGAAATTATTATAAACGTTGTGATAAAAAACTAATAAAGGAGACTATCAACGTGATTGTTATCTTTTTAATGTGATTGGTAATTGTCGTAGAAGTATCAAAATTTCACGATATGTTTGGGATGTGAAATAATAAAAAGATTATAACTTTTTTTTTGTGAGATCTAGAAAGATCATTCCCTTCAGAGTTAGCATAAAATGAGAGAGGACCTAAAAAAATAATTTCAGGATATCTCGTTTGATTTTATTAAAAAAAGGCATACCTCCTCTCATTAATAACGGAAATTATTATAAATGTTGTGATAAAAAACTAATAAAGGAAACTATCAACGTGATTGGTAATTGTCGTAGAAATAATAAAATTTCACGATATTTTTGGAAGGAGAAATAATAAAAAGATTATAACTTTGTTTTTTTGATATCTAGAAAGATGATTCCCTTCCAAGTTAGCATAAAATGAGAGAGGACCTAAAAAAATAATTTCAGGATATCTTGTAACCCCCCTTCTAATTAATTAATCTACATCGAATATATATATAAAAAATTTCCAAATACATTCTATTAAAGTTCAAGATATATCATTATAATTTACATCCTAAAAATTTACAGAAATACTACTACAAAATAATTCTAGTTATTACAAGCATTAAAATACCCCAAAAAGTCCCCATCCTATAGCTCTGGAAGTTGCTGCATCTTTTCCATCTAACTATTCTTTAAACACCTGCAAATCAAACTTCCCTAGAATCTAGGGACAGCATTACCGGATCAGGCATTTAATTTCTCATACAATAAAACAATTTCAAACAAATACATATCATAACAATTTAATTAGTTACACACATAATTAAATGCAATATGATTTATGCAAATGCAGTTTTTGACTCAAATTCATTTTTGACCCTGCTCCATGGAGACTTCCCCTTTGAGTGTTTAGTAAGAAACTGGCCTACCATTACGCACTGCAATTCAGCAATCAGCCCCTACTAAACGCGAATAAACTAAACAGAATTAGGAGATCAGGATACCCAGGAAGGCCACCACGACCGCATCTCTGTCCAGATTACAGCCACATATGGAATTGCCAATATCCTTCTCCCCACAGACTATAACATCACAGATTTTACAGTCCTGTCTAACTTATTCTGCTCACCCAAAAACAAATCATTTCTCATCTTTCAAAACATTTCTCATGACTACCGCAGTCCCGGTTAGTCAACATCACTGATCTTTTAAAATCCATGGCTACCGCAGTCCCGGTTAGCCAACATAATTTAGTTTTCACTTGAAATCTTTTAAAAATCCCCCAAAAAGACTCATGCATATGCAATATGATGATAATCATAATTAAATAAGGAATTTTAAATAATCACATACAAATATATAAAAATTCAATAATTAACATTATAACATTGATATTTTAATAAATTATCAATTAAATCACTATTAGATAAAAATACTAAACTACCTTTAATTTTTCTAGAATTCCAATTATGTCCTCAATCTTTTTCCAAAATTCCCAATGTATCCCTACATGTGAAATGACCATTTTGCCCTTGGTTTTTCAAAAATTTCCACATAGTATCCCTTGTAAAATCAACATAACCGAATGGCCTACAAGCCATTTCCTACATCTTTTCCAAAGCAACAAAGCCAAATTCCAACCAAAAATCAACCAATTCACACTTCAATCAAAATCAACCAAACCAAAGTTCCAACCATCACAACACACCAAGAATTCAATCAAACATCATTCCAATCAATAATTTCCAATTACTAACATCAAATACCCAAAACCCCTAAATCAATTTCAACTTTTCATGGTTCTAGGTCACATCTTGAATTTAACCCTACAACATGTTTTCTCCTAATTCCAAGGGTTCTAAATTGAAATTAAATGCCAAGATCCTTACCTTGAATCCTTAATTTGATGAAAAACCCTTGAATCCTTTTACTCCCTTCCTCCTTGGTCTTCTTGTCTTTTGGAATTTTGAGCTTTTTCTCCTAATTCTCTTCTCTTTGGTTGAAGGTGGTTTAAATTTTGTGAGGTTTAGATTGGTCTCTCTCTTGATTTTTAGAAGAAAAGGTGAAAAGAAAATGAAGGGGCTGCTGGACAGAGAGCTCACGGGTGGAGAGTTTTTGAGAGCTAGCTTTGCTTGCTTTTTCCTTTGTGTTGATTTCTTATATTTTAATTAATTTTTCTGCACCCCATTTAATTAATGTTTCACGTCCAGCTGCTGGCCAAAGGCAGTCACTTACGTGAGAATGGGGCAGCCAATTTAGCTAAGTCTCCAGCCCACTTGGACAGCCAAGAGAATTCCCTACGTGACTTGCCATTTGCTTGGCCAAAAGTCAATAATTGTAGGCAATTTTGTAGAGTTTTCTTCTTCACTCAATTTAATTAAATCTTCCCATCCAGCTGCTGTCCAAGGGCAGTAATTCACATGAGAATGAGGCAGCCAATTTGGCTAAATTTCCAGCCCCACTTGAACGTCCCAAAATGGTGCCTTGTGTGACCTTCCAACTAGCTTGGTCAATTGGTCCAAGGTGTAGTATTTTCTAGAATATTTTTAGGGCTCTTAATTATCTTATAAACTAATTAGAATTTGAAGAAATTAACACCACCATTGGATTCCTCACTATCAAAAACCTTGGGGTAGTGTCTTACTTATCTCTTAATCCAAGTCTAATTAGCTTAATTTAGTGACATTAGAAACTTTGATTTGTCACCTTGTGATTGGTTAATACTCTAAATTTAATTTTTCTTGGTTAAACATTTTTAATAATTATTCTAAGTATATTACAATTATTAGATAATTCTATAGATGTCATACGAATTTTCTCTAAATTTTCTGCTTTAGAATTTTACCGTAATAATTTCACAGAGTTCTAACATTCAGAAAATTCTAACAATTCGGAATAAGCATTTTAATTCTTTATCTGTATATATTTTTAATCTATATTCAATTATCTTTTTATTAGGTTACAGATTTATCCAAAATGCTACACTAGAGAATTTATCCTGGACAGCTGTTTGACACACTGTCCAGTCAACAGTCAGTTTAACCAAAAACACAGATATCAGAAGATTCAGAAAGTTTTTCTGAATAGAAATGTATTAATTTTATTATGAAACTATGTATAGTAGGTTTTTATAAAATACAGTCCTGGACAGTTGTTTGACACAACTATCCGGTCAACAAGCAATTCAAAGAAAAACAAAGATATTAGAAGATTCAGAAAATTCTTCTGAGTAGAACTGTATTAATTTCATTAGGAAAATATGTACAGAAAGTTTCTATAAAATACAGTACATAATTGTTCATAATATTCATATATAAATACGTACAATTAGTAAAATAAAATGAGGATGTTACAATTCTCCCCTACTAATAAAATTTCGTCCTCGAAATTTCTAATACAACTATACAACCATACAACTATACAACTATAGAACTATACAACTATACAAACAAATGAGGATATGCTCCCCTCATTTTCTCCTCTAACTCCCAAGTAGCATCACCTCTGATATCATCCCAAATAACCTTAACCAGAGGAATCTCTTTACCTCTCAGGTACTTAATCCTTCTGTCCTCAATCTTAACAGGCTTTGTTTCAAATGTTAGATTTTCCTTTACCTGTATTTGATCAGGTTCAATGACATGTGAAGGATCTGAGATATACTGCCTTAGTTGTGACACATGGAATATGTAACATCCCTAATTTACGGACCTTAGAAATAAATAATAAAGAGATATTTTTATGGAATAGTTTTGTATTTAATGGTTTAAGGATACCCTTAAGCATTATTAATAATAGTTACCTTAAAATAAGATAATAGGACCCTGATGGGGAGCCAAGACCCAAGATGGACCAAGGCCCACTAAGCCACACACATGCACCTTGGCTTTAAATAGAAGAGGAGAGGGAGAGTTAGAGAGAGAAAGAAAAAGAAAGAAGAAGAGTTAGAGAGAAGGAGGAGAAGAGGAGAAGAAGAGGAAGGAGGAGATGGAGCAGAGATCTAAAGACCCAGTGCCGGGAACTCATCTCTACGTGTCCCGGAAGGTGAGTGATTCCTCCCCTTGTCTTCTCCATCCTTCCATGGTTCTTGTTCTCTTGATTATCCCTTTTTCCCCTTTTGAATCCTTAGGTTTGGAGGATTGGGATTTTGATGATTATGCATGTTTAAGGATGTTTTTGAGTAAATCAATCGGTTAGAAATGTAATAGAAGTGTTTAAGATTTGATTTTATAAGGTTGGGATGATTGGGTATGCCATTGATAGCCATAGAACTTGCATTTTCGTAAACCCATGTTCGTCCCGGCCCAGCCGGAATTTGGTTCAGCTGGGCCGGAATGCGTTAGAAGGGAGAAAATAAGCTTCAAGGGAGTTTCGGCCCAGCCGAAACATGGTGCAGCTGGGCCGAAATTGGGCAAAGGAGAAATTAGCTCCAGGGGAGTTTCGGCCCAGCCGAAACTTGGTGCAGCTGGGCTGAAACGTGACAGAGGAACAATAAACAAATTTAAGGGATCTCCGGCTGGGCCGCGATTGTGGCCGGCTGGGCTAGAATTTGATATTTGTTTTAATTCTCTTAAAATATTTCCCTTTTTGAGTATTTAAATGATTTTAAATGTTTATGCAAATGATGATATGTTTATCTTTTTCTCTACATGAGTCACTTAGACTTATGTTTTCTTATGAAAATATAGTGATGTTATATTAAAGAAATTATGTTGTTTTGAGGTGTTTAGATTATTGTATGGTAGTTGTATTTGTGATGTTATGCTTGCACCCTTATTGCAATCATGTGGTTGTTGCATATGCTTGTGATTGTATGTTACGATAAACCCTCCTTAATAAAAGATACATAAAACACTTAAGACTATACCTAAGCCTCTTAGTAAAAAGGTGGGGAGTTACCCCTAAGTTTCAGAAAAAGCTTTTAAGCAAGGTTTATAGTTTCAAGAAAGGTTTTTAGAAAAAGATATCGCCTCAGTGACATAAGGTGGAACCTTCCCCGGTACCAGTCACGTCCGAGAGCCGCACGCTCGGCGTACAACGGTGTGCAAAGGGCTAAGGATCCTATATGTCACCAAAGAGTGATGAGTTTCAAAATGGTTATGAAAAGGATTATTTATGAAAAGGTTTTATGAAAGAGTTTTTAAAGGAAAGTTATGATCCCAATAAAGGGAATAAGTTATGTTTTAAGGCTAAGAGGCCCCCAGGGGTGGGAGATGGGGACCGTCACCCTGACACCCATGGGGAAAACAACCTTCTTCATAGGGAGAAGGGGTTCTTCATAGAGAAGAACAAGTTAGAAAGGAGACTCCTCCTTGTAACGGAGATGTAGTCAACCCACTTGGACCGGTGGGGATTAATTAAAGGTTGTTTCAAGAGGGACGCCTCTTGTTGGCTAGAGCTCAGCCAAATTAATAAAATAGGCGGTGAAAGTGAAATTTAAATAAAGAGATAATGCAAACCACACAGTTGTAGAAACAAACTAGGATATATTGTTTTGCTTGATGTATGTATGTTCTATGTTAGAACGTGAGAGGAGTCATGAGCCTAGTTGTAGGTGAGTGATGTAAGATAAGTCTAGACATTAGATGAGGACGTGTGTAATTGTATACTACCTTTGAGGTAAGAGAGGGGTTATACCCATAGAAAGTTAATGTAAGCTACCGAGAGAGGTATGCAAGATGTTATGCCTCACAGAGAGAGGTGATGTAAGCCCAAGTTGGGCAGGTCAGAGGAAGGAAAGATTATGCACGTTCCCATCCGATGCTATAGCAAAGTGAGACCCTAGTGAGGGGTCAAGAGTAACAGAAAGATGTTTAGGTGCCTTAGTGCACTAGTGGCCATAGATTTGGTATAGAAGGCCAACTCTATGTGCCTCAGCAAAGGTCAAGGTATGATCCTAAGAAATAGTAACGAAGAGGTAATGAGGTTATAGTTGTGAGTGTGAGCATCTATAAAAGAAAAGATAAGCCATGAGAGTTAAGAAAAGGATCTCTAGAATAGAGAGTCAGCCTAGAGTCCTTGGAACACTCACTGAGACATTATGTCTCATTCCGTTTAGTTTCCATGTTTCTACAGGTTAGCAGGTGGACACCTTGTGGGAAGAGCTTGGAGCATGGAGCTGCTTTCCAGGAGGAAGATGTTGTTAGTATAGTTTTTGTATAATTCCCAATGGATGGGAATTTAGTTTATGTTTTATGTATATTGCTTATGTCTTGTACAGCACATAAGTGCCAAGAGCTTTGTACTAGATTTATTTCATGCAATATAAGTTTAAGTTTTAATTTCCGCATAGTTAACTCTGATATTCTTATATGCTAATTTCTATTAATTTAGCAATATAAGGAGAAAAAGGTAATATCCTCTAGGGTGTTACATTTTGGTATCAGAGCGGTTCGATTCAAATCGGACTGTGGTTAGTATCGTTAGATTAGATGGTATGTTATGATAGTATAGTCATATTTGTTTGAGTGTGTTGGTTGTCTGCCATGCTATATGTCCTGATTTGCTTTGACATGGGATATTGAGACTGATCACCTCAATACTCTGTGCATTGCAGGTAGGAATTATGGCAGGTAGAAACCGAGGCCTAGGACAACCGTTCTTGAATCCCTTAGGACCTATTCCACCAAACCAAGCAAACCTTAGATGGGAAACCTTTGGGAGAGCCGAGAGTATCCATAGTGGGCCAACTGTAGGAAACCAAAGTTCAGGATTTGTGGAATTCCAAAGTAGGAGACCACCATCCTTTAGGGGCTATAGTCCCGCAGAGGCGAGATTATGGTTGAGGGAGATAGAGAGAATCCTTGAGGGAGTACCTTGCTCATCTGAGCAAAGGGTGGCTTATGCCTCTTTCATGTTAGAGGATGAGGCTAAGTTTTGGTGGAGAAGTGTGAAGGAGAAGATGGCTTTTTCCGGAATACCCTTGGAGTGGGAGAACTTCAAGGCAATATTTTTGGACAAGTACATCATGGGTAGTGAGAGACCACAAGAGGAAGTTCAGAGTACGCAGCGAAAGCGTACTTCTGATGAAAGAAAGGGTTCAGGACCCAATCAACCTGAGAGACCAAAGAAAAATAAGTTTAAAGGTAAGGGAGCGCAACCTTCGAGAAATCCAAGAGTTGAGGGATGTCCCAAATGTGGTAAGGGCCATAGGGGAGTTTGTTTGATGGGACATAGTGTGTGCTACAAGTGTCAGATGCCGGGACACTACATGAAGGAGTGCCCCAATAGGAAAAGGAAAGAGCCAGAGCAGCCAACACCTTTAACCACAGTTTGGCCTTCTACCTTATATGTTAGGAGGACAAACCAAGATGATGGACCTACCTTAGGTATGTGTTTCCCTAACCAACCTATGTTTGCCTTATGTTTTGGAGTGGTATGTTTTCTTTGGTTGTTTGAACATCCTAGGAACTAAGTGCTTCTTGTTTTCCTTAATTGTGTAGCATGTTTCTCTATGTTTTGCAATGTACGTTTTTGTGCTTGATGTTATAGCCCTTAAATGGGAATGATGTGACACTTGGTGTGGCTTGTTCCAAGACTAACCAAGTTAAGTTTAAGATGTGATAGATAGTTGTTGTTCTGTTTGTCTGGTGAGTTTTCTGAGTTTCAGGTGAGCTTGTCAGGGAGAGGACATAGAGTTAGCTACACTTTTACCTTTGGAATAGGAAGTAGAATATAGTGACCTAAGGCAGATAAGTAGCAACCTAGATTCAAATAGCCAAACCTCATAAGATAATAGCGAGCCCTACATATTAGAAATCCCTACCAATACCTTAAGACAAGGATAGTAGAAATACAGATAGAATATCCAACCTAAGTAGTGTTTGGAATGGGAAAAGGTAGAGCCGCTTAGAAGAGATGAGCCTTAGGAAGTCACATAGAGCAAAAACCCATAATAGTAGAAATTTCCTAGTAACACCTATCTCATAGATAGACACCTAAGCTAAGAGAACCATGTTAACCAAGAGTTATGTTCAAGGGTTAAACCTAGAATAAAGGAAGGAAATTGTGATGGATACCCAGTAGATAAAACAAACCTACCTTTATGGTTAGCTTTAGTCTAAGAATGTGAGGAGTCCTTAGACACCTTAAGAGTAGAATTAACCAAAGTGGAGTTAAGAGGAAGTTACCTAAACCCTCCATAGTTAAGGTTAAGCTAGAAAACCATAGTTCAGGTTAGATTGAAAAACCAAGAGGATTAGAATAAGATAGAAACTTTTTTTAGCTAAAATGAGAACCTAAGGGGTATGATTGGTGAAGGAATAGATTGGTTATGGTAAATATTTACCCAATAGTTACCAACCTAGTTATAGCCTAAGATTGAGAGATAAACCACCAAAGAGTTGAGATAATGACAGAAGACATAGGATAAGAATATGAGAATGGAGAATTGTCACTGGACAAGTAGTTTGAAAGAAGCCTACTCTTTGGGTTAGAGAAATATAGTGATTTCAATCATAGGAGAGTAGAACTCTAAGTTTGGATATCACCTCAGATGGACCTTAGGAGTAAGTTTTTCCTAAGTAAAGTTAAGAGAAAATCTATTAATCTTTTGAGTAGTAGAAACCTAGAATGGATCAGTGGAGAAAAAAATAGTTGTCTAGAAGTGTTATAAGAGGATTAAACATAGAAAGCCTTATGCCTAAGAGAGGGTAGTAGGTGTTTCTTAAGATAGAACCCAAACTAGTGTGGTGTTAGATCATAAGGAACCTATAGTGATCTTAGGAATGTGAATTTCTAGGAAAGATTAGAATTAAAAAGGGATGGTTAGTTTGACAATAGTCTTAGTTAGAAGAGCCCTAATAATAAGATTTCATTAGGACTTTGGAAGTAAAGATGTATGGGGATATGAGGATATAGTGGAGTTTCGATTTTCGAGGACGAAAATCTTTTTAAGGTGGGGAGAAATGTAACATCCCTAATTTACGGACCTTAGAAATAAATAATAAAGAGATATTTTTATGGAATAGTTTTGTATTTAATGGTTTAAGGATACCCTTAAGCATTATTAATAATAGTTACCTTAAAATAAGATAATAGGACCCTGATGGGGAGCCAAGACCCAAGATGGACCAAGGCCCACTAAGCCACACACATGCACCTTGGCTTTAAATAGAAGAGGAGAGGGAGAGTTAGAGAGAGAAAGAAAAAGAAAGAAGAAGAGTTAGAGAGAAGGAGGAGAAGAGGAGAAGAAGAGGAAGGAGGAGATGGAGCAGAGATCTAAAGACCCAGTGCCGGGAACTCATCTCTACGTGTCCCGGAAGGTGAGTGATTCCTCCCCTTGTCTTCTCCATCCTTCCATGGTTCTTGTTCTCTTGATTATCCCTTTTTCCCCTTTTGAATCCTTAGGTTTGGAGGATTGGGATTTTGATGATTATGCATGTTTAAGGATGTTTTTGAGTAAATCAATCGGTTAGAAATGTAATAGAAGTGTTTAAGATTTGATTTTATAAGGTTGGGATGATTGGGTATGCCATTGATAGCCATAGAACTTGCATTTTCGTAAACCCATGTTCGTCCCGGCCCAGCCGGAATTTGGTTCAGCTGGGCCGGAATGCGTTAGAAGGGAGAAAATAAGCTTCAGGGGAGTTTCGGCCCAGCCGAAACATGGTGCAGCTGGGCCGAAATTGGGCAGAGGAGAAATTAGCTCCAGGGGAGTTTCGGCCCAGCCGAAACTTGGTGCAGCTGGGCTGAAACGTGACAGAGGAACAATAAACAAATTTAAGGGATCTCCGGCTGGGCCGCGATTGTGGCCGGCTGGGCTAGAATTTGATATTTGTTTTAATTCTCTTAAAATATTTCCCTTTTTGAGTATTTAAATGATTTTAAATGTTTATGCAAATGATGATATGTTTATCTTTTTCTCTACATGAGTCACTTAGACTTATGTTTTCTTATGAAAATATAGTGATGTTATATTAAAGAAATTATGTTGTTTTGAGGTGTTTAGATTATTGTATGGTAGTTGTATTTGTGATGTTATGCTTGCACCCTTATTGCAATCATGTGGTTGTTGCATATGCTTGTGATTGTATGTTACGATAAACCCTCCTTAATAAAAGATACATAAAACACTTAAGACTATACCTAAGCCTCTTAGTAAAAAGGTGGGGAGTTACCCCTAAGTTTCAGAAAAAGCTTTTAAGCAAGGTTTATAGTTTCAAGAAAGGTTTTTAGAAAAAGATATCGCCTCAGTGACATAAGGTGGAACCTTCCCCGGTACCAGTCACGTCCGAGAGCCGCACGCTCGGCGTACAACGGTGTGCAAAGGGCTAAGGATCCTATATGTCACCAAAGAGTGATGAGTTTCAAAATGGTTATGAAAAGGATTATTTATGAAAAGGTTTTATGAAAGAGTTTTTAAAGGAAAGTTATGATCCCAATAAAGGGAATAAGTTATGTTTTAAGGCTAAGAGGCCCCCAGGGGTGGGAGATGGGGACCGTCACCCTGACACCCATGGGGAAAACAACCTTCTTCATAGGGAGAAGGGGTTCTTCATAGAGAAGAACAAGTTAGAAAGGAGACTCCTCCTTGTAACGGAGATGTAGTCAACCCACTTGGACCGGTGGGGATTAATTAAAGGTTGTTTCAAGAGGGACGCCTCTTGTTGGCTAGAGCTCAGCCAAATTAATAAAATAGGCGGTGAAAGTGAAATTTAAATAAAGAGATAATGCAAACCACACAGTTGTAGAAACAAACTAGGATATATTGTTTTGCTTGATGTATGTATGTTCTATGTTAGAACGTGAGAGGAGTCATGAGCCTAGTTGTAGGTGAGTGATGTAAGATAAGTCTAGACATTAGATGAGGACGTGTGTAATTGTATACTACCTTTGAGGTAAGAGAGGGGTTATACCCATAGAAAGTTAATGTAAGCTACCGAGAGAGGTATGCAAGATGTTATGCCTCACAGAGAGAGGTGATGTAAGCCCAAGTTGGGCAGGTCAGAGGAAGGAAAGATTATGCACGTTCCCATCCGATGCTATAGCAAAGTGAGACCCTAGTGAGGGGTCAAGAGTAACAGAAAGATGTTTAGGTGCCTTAGTGCACTAGTGGCCATAGATTTGGTATAGAAGGCCAACTCTATGTGCCTCAGCAAAGGTCAAGGTATGATCCTAAGAAATAGTAACGAAGAGGTAATGAGGTTATAGTTGTGAGTGTGAGCATCTATAAAAGAAAAGATAAGCCATGAGAGTTAAGAAAAGGATCTCTAGAATAGAGAGTCAGCCTAGAGTCCTTGGAACACTCACTGAGACATTATGTCTCATTCCGTTTAGTTTCCATGTTTCTACAGGTTAGCAGGTGGACACCTTGTGGGAAGAGCTTGGAGCATGGAGCTGCTTTCCAGGAGGAAGATGTTGTTAGTATAGTTTTTGTATAATTCCCAATGGATGGGAATTTAGTTTATGTTTTATGTATATTGCTTATGTCTTGTACAGCACATAAGTGCCAAGAGCTTTGTACTAGATTTATTTCATGCAATATAAGTTTAAGTTTTAATTTCCGCATAGTTAACTCTGATATTCTTATATGCTAATTTCTATTAATTTAGCAATATAAGGAGAAAAAGGTAATATCCTCTAGGGTGTTACAGAATACATCATGGAGGTTTGACAAAAAGGGTGGTAAGGATATTTGATAGGCCATAGGTCCAATTTTTCTGAGAATTTGGTAAGGTCCAATAAATTTAGGAGTTAGTTTCTTAGACTTTATTGCTCTGCCAACCCCAGTTATTGGTGTGACTTTCAAAAAGACATGTTCACTTTCTTGAAATTCCAAGGGTTTCCTTCTTTTATCTGCATAGTTTTTCTGTCTACTCTGTGCAGTTTTCATTTTCTCCTGAATAAATTTTACTTTCTCAGTGGTTTGCTGAATAATGTCTGGTCCTATCAAAAGATTCTCACCATCCTGATACCATACCAAAGGTGTCCTACATTTTCTACCATATAATGCTTCATAGGGAGCCATACCTATACTAGAATGATAACTATTATTATATGTAAATTCTACTAAAGGTAATATATCTTCCCAGTTCCCTTTTTCTTCTAATGTACATGCTCTTAAAAGATCTTCTAATGACTGTATAGTTCTTTCTGTTTGGCCATCAGTTTGGGGGTGGTATGCTGAACTAAGATGTAATTTACTTCCTAAGGCTTTCTGAAATTCTCTCCAAAATTTAGAAACAAATCTAGGATCTCTATCTGACACTATACTAGTAGGTACTCCATGTAATTTAACTATTTCTTTTATGTACAATTGAGCTAGTCTTTCTAAAGAATATCTAATATTTATTGGAAGAAAATGTGCTGATTTAGTTAATCTATCTACAATTACCCAAATAGAATCGCAATTTTTATTAGTTCTAGGTAATCCTACCACAAAATCCATTGATATACTATCCCATTTCCACACAGGTATTTCTAAAGGTTGTAACATGCCAGATGGTTTCTGATGTTCAATCTTTGCTTTCTGACACGTTAAACATCTAGCTACATATTCTGCCACATCTTTCTTCATCCTAGGCCACCAAAACATCTCTTTTAAATCTTTATACATTTTTGTTGTTCCAGGGTGAATACTTAATTTACTTTTGTGTCCTTCTTCCAAAATTAATTCTTTTAACTCTTGATTATTAGGTACACAAATTCTATTTTTAAATCTAACAATTCCATCTGTTCCTAAATTAAATTCTTTTACTTTATCTGTCCCTATTAATCCTTTCTTTTCTTGAATAAATGTATCTACATCTTGTTTCTTCTTAATTTCTTCTAAAAAATCATTAGTAATAGTAATCATTCCTAATTGAATTTTATCTTTTTCCCTAACTGTACACAAATTCAAATCTCTAAATTGTTCTATTAATTCTAATTCTTTAATCATCATAGTTGACATATGTACAATTTTCCTACTTAAAGCATCTGCTACTACATTAGCTTTTCCTGGATGATACATTAATTGAAAATCATAATCTTTAATAAACTCCATCCATCTTCTTTGTCTCATGTTCAGTTCCTTTTGATCAAATAAATATTTTAAACTCTTATGGTCACTATATACATCAAATCTAGATCCATACAAATAATGTCTCCAAATTTTCAAAGCAAAAACTATAGCAGCTAATTCCAAATCATGTGTAGGATAATTTCTCTCATGTGGTCTCAACTGCCTAGACACATATGCTACCACTTTCCTGTTTTGCATCAACACACATCCTAACCCTTGATAAGAAGCATCACAATATACATCATAGGGTTCATTTGGGTCAGGTAGAATTAAAACTGGTGAGGTAGTCAATTTATCTTTCAACTCTTGAAAACTTTTCTCACAACTTTCACTCCACACAAAAGGTTGATTTTTCCTAGTTAATTCTGTTAATGGTCCAGCTATCTTAGAAAACCCTTCAATAAATCTTCTATAATACCCAGCTAATCCTAAGAAACTCCTAATTTCAGTTACTGTTTTAGGTCTCTCCCATTCCAAAACCGCTTCTACCTTAGAAGGATCTACACTTATTCCATCTTTAGAAATTACATGCCCCAAAAATTTTACTTCCTCTAACCAAAATTCACATTTAGACATCTTTGCAAATAATTTTCTATCTTTTAAAGTTTCTAATATTATTCTGAGATGATTTTCATGTTCTTCTTTATTTTTAGAATATATTAATATGTCATCTATAAATACTACTACAAAATTATCTAAATATTGTCTAAACACCCTATTCATATAATCCATAAACACGGCTGGTGCATTAGTTACTCCAAATGGCATCACTTGATATTCATAATGTCCATATCTAGTCCGAAAAGCAGTCTTGGGTATGTCTTCCTTTTTAACTCTAATTTGATGGTACCCAGACCTTAAATCTATTTTAGAAAAAATTGTTGCTCCCCTAAGTTGATCCATTAAATCATCTATTCTAGGTAAAGGATATTTATTCTTTATAGTTACTTTATTTAATTGTCTATAATCTATACATAACCTAGATCCTCCATCTTTCTTTTTAACTAATAATACTGGGGCTCCCCATGGTGACACACTAGGTCTTATAAATTGTTTTTCTAGCAACTCTTCCAATTGTTTCTTTAATTCAGTTAATTCCAATGGTGCCATTCTATAGGGTTGCATAGAGATTGGTCTAGTACCAGGCATCAAGTCAATGCTAAATTCTATCTCTCTCTCAGGAGGTAAACCAGGAACATCATCAGGAAAAACTTCAGGATACTCATTTACAACTAGCACAGAGTCAATTTCAATTTTATCTTCTTTAGTTCCAAGAGATGATAACATGTATTTTTGAATTTCACTTTTAAATGATATTTCTTTGGGTTGGACAGGTTTAAGTCTAGAAACATCATGTTCAGGGAAAATCAAAGATTTAGAGGCACAATCTATTAGAATATGGTTGGCTGCTAACCAATCCATTCCTAATATCACATCAAGGTTAGTCAAAGGCAAACAAATCAAGTTCACAACAAATGGTCTATCTCTGATGGTTATCACACAATTCAAACATATTTTAGAGGTTAGGATTGGTTTGGATGTAGGCACATAAACAAGCAAGGTATAGGGTAATGGTGACACAACTAAACTCAAATTCTCAACACAGTCATCAGATATAAATGAATGGGTAGCACCTGAATCAAATAATACAGTCAAGGACTTACCTTTCATTTGACCCTTGTCCTGTATCAGATCTGCAGAACGTGAGGCCTCAGTACCACTCAAGGTAAATACTCTTCCACTAGCTGTAGGTCTCTGGGTCTGTACAGTTCTCCCAGTCTGATCCCTCCTAGGTGTAGAACATTCCCTAGCCATATGACCTAATTTCCCACAAATAAAACAAACTGGACCAGATATAGTGCAATCCTTGGCCAAATGTCCCTTTCCACATTTCCAACACCTGACTGCTAACTGGGATTTTTGAGAATTCCCAGCTCCACTTACTCCTCCCATAGGTCTAAACCCACCTGCTCCTCCTACTCCTCCAGGACGCCATTGTGGGGGTCTACTATATGGTTTCTGTGGCTGCATACTCTTTCCTTTTAGCATAGGACCTCCTCTTCCAAAATTATTCCTACCTGCATATCCAGCCATCTTGGATCTTTGCTCCCTTTTCATATCTTCAATTACCTTGCATTGATCCATTAACTCAGGAAATACAGAGATCCTTAATGGAACTATGGCTTCTTTAATTTCATATCTCAATCCTTTTTCATACCTTCTGCATTTCCATGGCTCATCTCCAGTAATTTGCAAATATTTAGAATACTTTGCCAAAGATTCAAATTTAGCAGTGTATTCAGGAATATTCATACCTCCTTGAGTTAAGCTGATAAATTCTTCCTCTTTAGCTTGCCTAACAGTCTCTGGAAAATATTTCTCAAGAAACAGGGTCTTGAAAATATCCCAGGTGATCACTTCTTCTCTATTCTCCAACATCCTCTGGGTAGCTTTCCACCATAACCTCGCATCACCAAGCAACTGGAAGGCTGCATGTGATACCCTCCTCTCATCTGGACACTCCATGGCCACAAAAATATCCTCCAAATTCTGAATCCACTCTTCAGCTTTCTCTGGATCATATTCTCCTTTAAAGTAAGGTGGATCATGCTTTTTAAAATCTGTCAAAGTGGTCCTGTCAACAGGGGGTAGCTGATGCTGAGCTAGTGCCTGATTAGTCAACATCTCAGTCTGCTGAGTCACTGCATTAGCCATATCCCTCATGGCTCTGGCCATCTCAGCTATACTATCATTCCCAACTGTGGGATTTGCAACTGGCCTTCCTCTTCCTCTTCCTCTTCCTGCCATCTCTACCTGTCTAAAAAAAATATCTTTGATCCAGTTACTACCCTTGTTCCTATAATATTCCTAACAAACAACTAAGCACCCAATTCATAGAAAACAACTAATTTCATACAAAACAAACAATTTCAATCAAAGTAACTCAGCAAAATACATAATAGACCAATTACTCACAAGTCCTAGAGATGCATAACCAGAGCTCTGATACCACTAATGTAACCCCCCTTCTAATTAATTAATCTACATCGAATATATATATAAAAAATTTCCAAATACATTCTATTAAAGTTCAAGATATATCATTATAATTTACATCCTAAAAATTTACAGAAATACTACTACAAAATAATTCTAGTTATTACAAGCATTAAAATACCCCAAAAAGTCCCCATCCTATAGCTCTGGAAGTTGCTGCATCTTTTCCATCTAACTATTCTTTAAACACCTGCAAATCAAACTTCCCTAGAATCTAGGGACAGCATTACCGGATCAGGCATTTAATTTCTCATACAATAAAACAATTTCAAACAAATACATATCATAACAATTTAATTAGTTACACACATAATTAAATGCAATATGATTTATGCAAATGCAGTTTTTGACTCAAATTCATTTTTGACCCTGCTCCATGGAGACTTCCCCTTTGAGTGTTTAGTAAGAAACTGGCCTACCATTACGCACTGCAATTCAGCAATCAGCCCCTACTAAACGCGAATAAACTAAACAGAATTAGGAGATCAGGATACCCAGGAAGGCCACCACGACCGCATCTCTGTCCAGATTACAGCCACATATGGAATTGCCAATATCCTTCTCCCCACAGACTATAACATCACAGATTTTACAGTCCTGTCTAACTTATTCTGCTCACCCAAAAACAAATCATTTCTCATCTTTCAAAACATTTCTCATGACTACCGCAGTCCCGGTTAGTCAACATCACTGATCTTTTAAAATCCATGGCTACCGCAGTCCCGGTTAGCCAACATAATTTAGTTTTCACTTGAAATCTTTTAAAAATCCCCCAAAAAGACTCATGCATATGCAATATGATGATAATCATAATTAAATAAGGAATTTTAAATAATCACATACAAATATATAAAAATTCAATAATTAACATTATAACATTGATATTTTAATAAATTATCAATTAAATCACTATTAGATAAAAATACTAAACTACCTTTAATTTTTCTAGAATTCCAATTATGTCCTCAATCTTTTTCCAAAATTCCCAATGTATCCCTACATGTGAAATGACCATTTTGCCCTTGGTTTTTCAAAAATTTCCACATAGTATCCCTTGTAAAATCAACATAACCGAATGGCCTACAAGCCATTTCCTACATCTTTTCCAAAGCAACAAAGCCAAATTCCAACCAAAAATCAACCAATTCACACTTCAATCAAAATCAACCAAACCAAAGTTCCAACCATCACAACACACCAAGAATTCAATCAAACATCATTCCAATCAATAATTTCCAATTACTAACATCAAATACCCAAAACCCCTAAATCAATTTCAACTTTTCATGGTTCTAGGTCACATCTTGAATTTAACCCTACAACATGTTTTCTCCTAATTCCAAGGGTTCTAAATTGAAATTAAATGCCAAGATCCTTACCTTGAATCCTTAATTTGATGAAAAACCCTTGAATCCTTTTACTCCCTTCCTCCTTGGTCTTCTTGTCTTTTGGAATTTTGAGCTTTTTCTCCTAATTCTCTTCTCTTTGGTTGAAGGTGGTTTAAATTTTGTGAGGTTTAGATTGGTCTCTCTCTTGATTTTTAGAAGAAAAGGTGAAAAGAAAATGAAGGGGCTGCTGGACAGAGAGCTCACGGGTGGAGAGTTTTTGAGAGCTAGCTTTGCTTGCTTTTTCCTTTGTGTTGATTTCTTATATTTTAATTAATTTTTCTGCACCCCATTTAATTAATGTTTCACGTCCAGCTGCTGGCCAAAGGCAGTCACTTACGTGAGAATGGGGCAGCCAATTTAGCTAAGTCTCCAGCCCACTTGGACAGCCAAGAGAATTCCCTACGTGACTTGCCATTTGCTTGGCCAAAAGTCAATAATTGTAGGCAATTTTGTAGAGTTTTCTTCTTCACTCAATTTAATTAAATCTTCCCATCCAGCTGCTGTCCAAGGGCAGTAATTCACATGAGAATGAGGCAGCCAATTTGGCTAAATTTCCAGCCCCACTTGAACGTCCCAAAATGGTGCCTTGTGTGACCTTCCAACTAGCTTGGTCAATTGGTCCAAGGTGTAGTATTTTCTAGAATATTTTTAGGGCTCTTAATTATCTTATAAACTAATTAGAATTTGAAGAAATTAACACCACCATTGGATTCCTCACTATCAAAAACCTTGGGGTAGTGTCTTACTTATCTCTTAATCCAAGTCTAATTAGCTTAATTTAGTGACATTAGAAACTTTGATTTGTCACCTTGTGATTGGTTAATACTCTAAATTTAATTTTTCTTGGTTAAACATTTTTAATAATTATTCTAAGTATATTACAATTATTAGATAATTCTATAGATGTCATACGAATTTTCTCTAAATTTTCTGCTTTAGAATTTTACCGTAATAATTTCACAGAGTTCTAACATTCAGAAAATTCTAACAATTCGGAATAAGCATTTTAATTCTTTATCTGTATATATTTTTAATCTATATTCAATTATCTTTTTATTAGGTTACAGATTTATCCAAAATGCTACACTAGAGAATTTATCCTGGACAGCTGTTTGACACACTGTCCAGTCAACAGTCAGTTTAACCAAAAACACAGATATCAGAAGATTCAGAAAGTTTTTCTGAATAGAAATGTATTAATTTTATTATGAAACTATGTATAGTAGGTTTTTATAAAATACAGTCCTGGACAGTTGTTTGACACAACTATCCGGTCAACAAGCAATTCAAAGAAAAACAAAGATATTAGAAGATTCAGAAAATTCTTCTGAGTAGAACTGTATTAATTTCATTAGGAAAATATGTACAGAAAGTTTCTATAAAATACAGTACATAATTGTTCATAATATTCATATATAAATACGTACAATTAGTAAAATAAAATGAGGATGTTACATATCTTGTTTGATTTTATTAAAAAAAGGCATACCTCCTCTCTTTAGTAACGGAAATTATTATAAACGTTGTGATAAAAAACTAATAAAGGAGACTATCAACGTGATTGTTATCTTTTTAATGTGATTGATAATTGTCGTAGAAATATCAAAATTTCACGATATGTTTGGGATGTGAAATAATGAAAAGATTATAACATTTTTTTTGTGAGATCTAGAAAGATCATTCCCTTCCAAGTTAGCATAAAATGAGAGAGGACCTAAAAAAATAATTTCAGTATATCTCGTTTGATTTTATTAAAAAAAGGCATACCTCCTCCCATTAATAACGAAAATTAATTATAATAAACGTTGTGATAAAAAACTAATAAAGGAGACTATCAACGTGATTGTTATCTTTTTAATGTGATTGGTAATTGTCGTAGAAATATCAAAATTTCACGATATGTTTGGGATGTGAAATAATAAAAAGATTATAACTTTTTTTTGTGAGATCTAGAAAGATCATTCCCTTCCAAGTTAGCATAAAATGAGAGAGGACCTAAAAAAATAATTTCAGGATATCTCGTTTGATTTTATTAAAAAAAGGCATACCTCCTCCCATTAATAACGGAAATTAATTATCATAAACGTTGTGATAAAAAACTAATAAAGGAGACTATCAACGTGATTGTTATCTTTTTAATTTAATATGATTGGTAATTGTCGTAGAAATATCAAAATTTCACGATATGTTTGGGATGTGAAATAATAAAAAGATTATAACTTTTTTTTTGTGAGATCTTGAAAGATCATTCCCTTCCAAGTTAGCATAAAATGAGAGAGGACCTAAAAAAATAATTTCAGGATATCTCGTTTGATTTTATTAAAAAAAGGCATACCTCCTCTCTTTAATAACGGAAATTATTATAAACGTTGTGATAAAAAACTAATAAAGGAGACTATCAACGTGATTGTTATCTTTTTAATGTGATTGGTAATTGTCGTAGAAGTATCAAAATTTCACGATATGTTTGGGATGTGAAATAATAAAAAGATTATAACTTTTTTTTTGTGAGATCTAGAAAGATCATTCCCTTCAGAGTTAGCATAAAATGAGAGAGGACCTAAAAAAATAATTTCAGGATATCTCGTTTGATTTTATTAAAAAAAGGCATACCTCCTCTCATTAATAACGGAAATTATTATAAATGTTGTGATAAAAAACTAATAAAGGAAACTATCAACGTGATTGGTAATTGTCGTAGAAATAATAAAATTTCACGATATTTTTGGAAGGAGAAATAATAAAAAGATTATAACTTTGTTTTTTTGATATCTAGAAAGATGATTCCCTTCCAAGTTAGCATAAAATGAGAGAGGACCTAAAAAAATAATTTCAGGATATCTCGTTTGATTTTATTAAAAAAAGGCATACCTCCTCTCTTTAGTAACGGAAATTATTATAAACGTTGTGATAAAAAACTAATAAAGGAGACTATCAACGTGATTGTTATCTTTTTAATGTGATTGGTAATTGTCGTAGAAATATCAAAATTTCACGATATGTTTGGGATGTGAAATAATGAAAAGATTATAACATTTTTTTTGTGAGATCTAGAAAGATCATTCCCTTCCAAGTTAGCATAAAATGAGAGAGGACCTAAAAAAATAATTTCAGTATATCTCGTTTGATTTTATTAAAAAAAGGCATACCTCCTCCCATTAATAACGAAAATTAATTATAATAAACGTTGTGATAAAAAACTAATAAAGGAGACTATCAACGTGATTGTTATCTTTTTAATGTGATTGGTAATTGTCGTAGAAATATCAAAATTTCACGATATGTTTGGGATGTGAAATGATAAAAAGATTATAACTTTTTTTTGTGAGATCTAGAAAGATCATTCCCTTCCAAGTTAGCATAAAATGAGAGAGGACCTAAAAAAATAATTTCAGGATATCTCGTTTGATTTTATTAAAAAAAGGCATACCTCCTCCCATTAATAACGGAAATTAATTATCATAAACGTTGTGATAAAAAACTAATAAAGGAGACTATCAACGTGATTGTTATCTTTTTAATTTAATATGATTGGTAATTGTCGTAGAAATATCAAAATTTCACGATATGTTTGGGATGTGAAATAATAAAAAGATTATAACTTTTTTTTTGTGAGATCTTGAAAGATCATTCCCTTCCAAGTTAGCATAAAATGAGAGAGGACCTAAAAAAATAATTTCAGGATATCTCGTTTGATTTTATTAAAAAAAGGCATACCTCCTCTCTTTAATAACGGAAATTATTATAAACGTTGTGATAAAAAACTAATAAAGGAGACTATCAACGTGATTGTTATCTTTTTAATGTGATTGGTAATTGTTGTAGAAGTATCAAAATTTCACGATATGTTTGGGATGTGAAATAATAAAAAGATTATAACTTTTTTTTTGTGAGATCTAGAAAGATCATTCCCTTCAGAGTTAGCATAAAATGAGAGAGGACCTAAAAAAATAATTTCAGGATATCTCGTTTGATTTTATTAAAAAAAGGCATACCTCCTCTCATTAATAACGGAAATTATTATAAATGTTGTGATAAAAAACTAATAAAGGAAACTATCAACGTGATTGGTAATTGTCGTAGAAATAATAAAATTTCACGATATTTTTGGAAGGAGAAATAATAAAAAGATTATAACTTTGTTTTTTTGATATCTAGAAAGATGATTCCCTTCCAAGTTAGCATAAAATGAGAGAGGACCTAAAAAAATAATTTCAGGATATCTCGTTTGATTTTATTAAAAAAAGGCATACCTCCTCTCTTTAGTAACGGAAATTATTATAAACGTTGTGATAAAAAACTAATAAAGGAGACTATCAACGTGATTGTTATCTTTTTAATGTGATTGGTAATTGTCGTAGAAATATCAAAATTTCACGATATGTTTGGGATGTGAAATAATGAAAAGATTATAACATTTTTTTTGTGAGATCTAGAAAGATCATTCCCTTCCAAGTTAGCATAAAATGAGAGAGGACCTAAAAAAATAATTTCAGTATATCTCGTTTGATTTTATTAAAAAAAGGCATACCTCCTCCCATTAATAACGAAAATTAATTATAATAAACGTTGTGATAAAAAACTAATAAAGGAGACTATCAACGTGATTGTTATCTTTTTAATGTGATTGGTAATTGTCGTAGAAATATCAAAATTTCACGATATGTTTGGGATGTGAAATAATAAAAAGATTATAACTTTTTTTTGTGAGATCTAGAAAGATCATTCCCTTCCAAGTTAGCATAAAATGAGAGAGGACCTAAAAAAATAATTTCAGGATATCTCGTTTGATTTTATTAAAAAAAGGCATACCTCCTCCCATTAATAACGGAAATTAATTATCATAAACGTTGTGATAAAAAACTAATAAAGGAGACTATCAACGTGATTGTTATCTTTTTAATTTAATATGATTGGTAATTGTCGTAGAAATATCAAAATTTCACGATATGTTTGGGATGTGAAATAATAAAAAGATTATAACTTTTTTTTTGTGAGATCTTGAAAGATCATTCCCTTCCAAGTTAGCATAAAATGAGAGAGGACCTAAAAAAATAATTTCAGGATATCTCGTTTGATTTTATTAAAAAAAGGCATACCTCCTACCATTAATAATGCAAATTAATTATTATAAACGTTGTGATAAAAAACTAATAAAGGAGACTATCAACGTGATTGTTATCTTTTTAATTTAATATGATTGGTAATTGTCGTAGAAATATCAAAATTTCACGATATGTTTGGGATGTGAAATAATAAAAAGATTATAACTTTTTTTTTTGTGAGATCTAGAAAGATCATTCCCTTCAGAGTTAGCATAAAATGAGAGAGGACCTAAAAAAATAATTTCAGGATATCTCGTTTGATTTTATTAAAAAAAGGCATACTTCCTCTCATTAATAACGGAAATTATTATAAATGTTGTGATAAAAAACTAATAAAGGAAACTATCAACGTGATTGTTATCTTTTTTAACGTGATTGGTAATTGTCGTAGAAATAATAAAATTTCACGATATTTTTGGAAGGAGAAATAATAAAAAGATTATAACTTTGTTTTTGTGATATCTAGAAAGATGATTCCCTTCCAAGTTAGCATAAAATGAGAGAGGACCTAAAAAAATAATTTCAGGATATCTCGTTTGATTTTATTAAAAAAAGGCATACCTCCTCTCTTTAATAACGGAAATTATTATAAACGTTGTGATAAAAAAACTAATAAAGGAGACTATCAACGTGATTCTTATCTTTTTAATGTGATTGGTAATTGTCGTAGAAATCTCAAAATTTCACGATATATTTGGGATGTGAAATAATGAAAAGATTATAACATTTTTTTTGTGAGATCTAGAAAGATCATTCCCTTCCAAGTTAGCATAAAATGAGAGAGGACCTAAAAAAATAATTTCAGGATATCTCGTTTGATTTTATTAAAAAAAGGCATACCTCCTCTCTTTAATAACGGAAATTAATTATTATAAACGTTGTGATAAAAAACTAATAAAGGAGACTATCAACATGATTGTTATCTTTTTAATATGATTGGTAATTGTCGTAGAAATATCAAAAATTCACGATATGTTTGGGATGTGAAATAATAAAAAGATTATAACATTTTTTTTGTGAGATCTAGAAAGATCATTCCCTTCCAAGTTAGCATAAAATGAGAGAGGACCTAAAAAAATAAGTTCAGGATATCTCGTTTGATTTGATTAAAAAAAGGCATACCTCCTCTCATTAATAACGGAAATTATTATAAATGTTGTGATAAAAAACTAATAAAGGAAACTATCAACGTGATTGTTATCTTTTTAACGTGATTGGTAATTGTCGTAGAAATATCAAAATTTCACGATATGTTTGGGATGTGAAATAATAAAAATATTATAACTTTTTTTTGTGAGATCTAGAAAGATCATTCCCTTCCAAATTAGCATAAAATGAGAGAGGACCTAAAAAAATAATTTCAGGATATCTCGTTTGATTTTATTAAAAAAAGGCATACCTCCTCTCATTAATAACGGAAATTATTATATATGTTGTGATAAAAAACTAATAAAGGAAACTATCAACGTGATTGTTATCTTTTTAACGTGATTGGTAATTGTCGTAGAAATAATAAAATTTCACGATATTTTTGGAAGGAGAAATAATAAAAAGATTATAACTTTGTTTTTGTGATATCTAGAAAGATGATTCCCTTCCAAGTTAGCATAAAATGAGAGAGGACCTAAAAAAATAATTTCAGGATATCTCGTTTGATTTTATTAAAAAAAGGCATACCTCCTCTCTTTAGTAACGGAAATTATTATAAACGTTGTGATAAAAAACTAATAAAGGAGACTATCAACGTGATTGTTATCTTTTTAATGTGATTGGTAATTGTCGTAGAAATATCAAAATTTCACGATATGTTTGGGATGTGAAATAATGAAAAGATTATAACATTTTTTTGTGAGATCTAGAAAGATCATTCCCTTCCAAGTTAGCATAAAATGAGAGAGGACCTAAAAAAATAATTTCAGTATATCTCGTTTGATTTTATTAAAAAAAGGCATACCTCCTCCCATTAATAACGAAAATTAATTATAATAAACGTTGTGATAAAAAACTAATAAAGGAGACTATCAACGTGATTGTTATCTTTTTAATGTGATTGGTAATTGTCGTAGAAATATCAAAATTTCACGATATGTTTGGGATGTGAAATAATAAAAAGATTATAACTTTTTTTTGTGAGATCTAGAAAGATCATTCCCTTCCAAGTTAGCATAAAATGAGAGAGGACCTAAAAAAATAATTTCAGGATATCTCGTTTGATTTTATTAAAAAAAGGCATACCTCCTCCCATTAATAACGGAAATTAATTATCATAAACGTTGTGATAAAAAACTAATAAAGGAGACTATCAACGTGATTGTTATCTTTTTAATTTAATATGATTGGTAATTGTCGTAGAAATATCAAAATTTCACGATATGTTTGGGATGTGCAATAATAAAAAGATTATAACTTTTTTTTTGTGAGATCTTGAAAGATCATTCCCTTCCAAGTTAGCATAAAATGAGAGAGGACCTAAAAAAATAATTTCAGGATATCTCGTTTGATTTTATTAAAAAAAGGCATACCTCCTGCCATTAATAATGCAAATTAATTATTATAAACGTTGTGATAAAAAACTAATAAAGGAGACTATCAACGTGATTGTTATCTTTTTAATTTAATATGATTGGTAATTGTCGTAGAAATATCAAAATTTCACGATATGTTTGGGATGTGAAATAATAAAAAGATTATAACTTTTTTTTTTGTGAGATCTAGAAAGATCATTCCCTTCAGAGTTAGCATAAAATGAGAGAGGACCTAAAAAAATAATTTCAGGATATCTCGTTTGATTTTATTAAAAAAAGGCATACTTCCTCTCATTAATAACGGAAATTATTATAAATGTTGTGATAAAAAACTAATAAAGGAAACTATCAACGTGATTGTTATCTTTTTTAACGTGATTGGTAATTGTCGTAGAAATAATAAAATTTCACGATATTTTTGGAAGGAGAAATAATAAAAAGATTATAACTTTGTTTTTGTGATATCTAGAAAGATGATTCCCTTCCAAGTTAGCATAAAATGAGAGAGGACCTAAAAAAATAATTTCAGGATATCTCGTTTGATTTTATTAAAAAAAGGCATACCTCCTCTCTTTAATAACGGAAATTATTATAAACGTTGTGATAAAAAAACTAATAAAGGAGACTATCAACGTGATTCTTATCTTTTTAATGTGATTGGTAATTGTCGTAGAAATCTCAAAATTTCACGATATATTTGGGATGTGAAATAATGAAAAGATTATAACATTTTTTTTGTGAGATCTAGAAAGATCATTCCCTTCCAAGTTAGCATAAAATGAGAGAGGACCTAAAAAAATAATTTCAGGATATCTCGTTTGATTTTATTAAAAAAAGGCATACCTCCTCTCTTTAATAACGGAAATTAATTATTATAAACGTTGTGATAAAAAACTAATAAAGGAGACTATCAACATGATTGTTATCTTTTTAATATGATTGGTAATTGTCGTAGAAATATCAAAAATTCACGATATGTTTGGGATGTGAAATAATAAAAAGATTATAACATTTTTTTTGTGAGATCTAGAAAGATCATTCCCTTCCAAGTTAGCATAAAATGAGAGAGGACCTAAAAAAATAAGTTCAGGATATCTCGTTTGATTTGATTAAAAAAAGGCATACCTCCTCTCATTAATAACGGAAATTATTATAAATGTTGTGATAAAAAACTAATAAAGGAAACTATCAACGTGATTGTTATCTTTTTAACGTGATTGGTAATTGTCGTAGAAATATCAAAATTTCACGATATGTTTGGGATGTGAAATAATAAAAATATTATAACTTTTTTTTGTGAGATCTAGAAAGATCATTCCCTTCCAAATTAGCATAAAATGAGAGAGGACCTAAAAAAATAATTTCAGGATATCTCGTTTGATTTTATTAAAAAAAGGCATACCTCCTCTCATTAATAACGGAAATTATTATATATGTTGTGATAAAAAACTAATAAAGGAAACTATCAACGTGATTGTTATCTTTTTAACGTGATTGGTAATTGTCGTAGAAATAATAAAATTTCACGATATTTTTGGAAGGAGAAATAATAAAAAGATTATAACTTTGTTTTTGTGATATCTAGAAAGATGATTCCCTTCCAAGTTAGCATAAAATGAGAGAGGACCTAAAAAAATAATTTCAGGATATCTCGTTTGATTTTATTAAAAAAAGGCATACCTCCTCTCTTTAGTAACGGAAATTATTATAAACGTTGTGATAAAAAACTAATAAAGGAGACTATCAACGTGATTGTTATCTTTTTAATGTGATTGGTAATTGTCGTAGAAATATCAAAATTTCACGATATGTTTGGGATGTGAAATAATGAAAAGATTATAACATTTTTTTGTGAGATCTAGAAAGATCATTCCCTTCCAAGTTAGCATAAAATGAGAGAGGACCTAAAAAAATAATTTCAGTATATCTCGTTTGATTTTATTAAAAAAAGGCATACCTCCTCCCATTAATAACGAAAATTAATTATAATAAACGTTGTGATAAAAAACTAATAAAGGAGACTATCAACGTGATTGTTATCTTTTTAATGTGATTGGTAATTGTCGTAGAAATATCAAAATTTCACGATATGTTTGGGATGTGAAATAATAAAAAGATTATAACTTTTTTTTGTGAGATCTAGAAAGATCATTCCCTTCCAAGTTAGCATAAAATGAGAGAGGACCTAAAAAAATAATTTCAGGATATCTCGTTTGATTTTATTAAAAAAAGGCATACCTCCTCCCATTAATAACGGAAATTAATTATCATAAACGTTGTGATAAAAAACTAATAAAGGAGACTATCAACGTGATTGTTATCTTTTTAATTTAATATGATTGGTAATTGTCGTAGAAATATCAAAATTTCACGATATGTTTGGGATGTGCAATAATAAA
Source organism: Pueraria montana var. lobata (assembly GCA_026413185.1). NCBI lineage: Eukaryota > Viridiplantae > Streptophyta > Magnoliopsida > Fabales > Fabaceae > Pueraria > Pueraria montana. The sequence continues at coordinate 9,143,828 of CM048649.1, forward strand.
AAGATTATAACTTTTTTTTTGTGAGATCTTGAAAGATCATTCCCTTCCAAGTTAGCATAAAATGAGAGAGGACCTAAAAAAATAATTTCAGGATATCTCGTTTGATTTTATTAAAAAAAGGCATACCTCCTGCCATTAATAATGCAAATTAATTATTATAAACGTTGTGATAAAAAACTAATAAAGGAGACTATCAACGTGATTGTTATCTTTTTAATTTAATATGATTGGTAATTGTCGTAGAAATATCAAAATTTCACGATATGTTTGGGATGTGAAATAATAAAAAGATTATAACTTTTTTTTTGTGAGATCTAGAAAGATCATTCCCTTCAGAGTTAGCATAAAATGAGAGAGGACCTAAAAAAATAATTTCAGGATATCTCGTTTGATTTTATTAAAAAAAGGCATACCTCCTCTCATTAATAACGGAAATTATTATAAATGTTGTGATAAAAAACTAATAAAGGAAACTATCAACGTGATTGTTATCTTTTTTAACGTGATTGGTAATTGTCGTAGAAATAATAAAATTTCACGATATTTTTGGAAGGAGAAATAATAAAAAGATTATAACTTTGTTTTTGTGATATCTAGAAAGATGATTCCCTTCCAAGTTAGCATAAAATGAGAGAGGACCTAAAAAAATAATTTCAGGATATCTCGTTTGATTTTATTAAAAAAAGGCATACCTCCTCTCTTTAATAACGGAAATTATTATAAACGTTGTGATAAAAAAACTAATAAAGGAGACTATCAACGTGATTCTTATCTTTTTAATGTGATTGGTAATTGTCGTAGAAATCTCAAAATTTCACGATATATTTGGGATGTGAAATAATGAAAAGATTATAACATTTTTTTTGTGAGATCTAGAAAGATCATTCCCTTCCAAGTTAGCATAAAATGAGAGAGGACCTAAAAAAATAATTTCAGGATATCTCGTTTGATTTTATTAAAAAAAGGCATACCTCCTCTCTTTAATAACGGAAATTAATTATTATAAACGTTGTGATAAAAAACTAATAAAGGAGACTATCAACATGATTGTTATCTTTTTAATATTATTGGTAATTGTCGTAGAAATATCAAAAATTCACGATATGTTTGGGATGTGAAATAATAAAAAGATTATAACTTTTTTTTGTGAGATCTAGAAAGATCATTCCCTTCCAAGTTAGCATAAAATGAGAGAGGACCTAAAAAAATAAGTTCAGGATATCTCGTTTGATTTGATTAAAAAAAGGCATACCTCCTCTCATTAATAACGGAAATTATTATAAATGTTGTGATAAAAAACTAATAAAGGAAACTATCAACGTGATTGTTATCTTTTTAACGTGATTGGTAATTGTCGTAGAAATATCAAAATTTCACGATATGTTTGGGATGTGAAATAATAAAAAGATTATAACTTTTTTTGTGAGATCTAGAAAGATCATTCCATTCCAAGTTAGCATATAATGAGAGAGGACCTAAAAAAATCAGTTCAGGATATATCGTTTGATTTTATTAAAAAAAGGCATACCTCCTCTCGTTAATAACGGAAATTAATCATTATAAACGTTGTGATAAAAAAACTAATAAAGGAGACTATCAACGTGATTGTTATCTTTTTAATTTGATTGGTAATTGTCGTAGAAATATCAAAATTTCACGATATGTTTGGGATGTGAAATAATGAAAAGATTATAACATTTTTTTTTGTGAGATCTAGAAAGATCATGCCCTTCCAAGTTAGCATAAAATGAGAGAGGACCTAAAAAAATAATTTCAGGATATCTCGTTTGATTTTATTAAAAAAAAGGCATACCTCCTCTCTTTAATAACGGAAATTTTTATAAACGTTGTGATAAAAAACTAATAAAGGAGACTATCAACTTGATTGTAATCTTTTTAATGTGATTGGTAATTGTCGTAGAAATATCAAAATTTCACGACATGTTTGGGATGTGAAATAATAAAAAGATTATAACTTTTTTTTTGTGAGATCTAGAAATATCATTCCCTTCCAAGTTAGCATATAATGAGACAGGACCTAAAAAAATAAGTTCAGGATATCTCGTTTGATTTTATTAAAAAAAGGCATACCTCCTCTCATTAATAACGGAAATTATTATAAATGTTGTGAGAAAAAACTAATAAAGGAAACTATCAACGTGATTGTTATCTTTTTAACGTGATTGGTAATTGTCGTAGAAATATCAAAATTTCACGATATTTTTGGGAGGAGAAATAATAAAAAGATTATAACTTTGTTTTTGTGAGATCTAGAAAGATGATTCCCTTCCAAGTTAGCATAAAATGAGAGAGGACCTAAAAACATAATTTCAGGATATCTCGTTTGATTTTATTAAAAAAAGGCATACCTCCTTTCTTTAATAACGGAAATTATTATAAACGTTGTGATAAAAAGCTAATAAAGGAGACTATCAACGTGATTGTTATCTTTTTAATGTGATTGGTAATTGTCGTAGAAATATCAAAATTTCACAATATGTTTGGGATGTGAAATAATGAAAAGATTATAACATTTTTTTTTGTGAGATCTAGAAAGATCATTCCCTTCCAAGTTAGCATAAAATGAGAGAGGACCTAAAAAAATAATTTCAGGATATCTCGTTTGATTTTATTAAAAAAAAGCCATGCCTCCTCCCATTAATAACGGAAATTAATTATTATAAACGTTGTGATAAAAAACTAATAAAGGAGACTATCAACGTGATTGTTATCATTTTAATGTGATTGGTAATTGTCGTAGAAATATCAAAATTTAACGATATGTTTGGGATGTGAAATAATAAAATGATTATAACTTTTTTTTTGTGAGATGTAGAAAGATCATTCCCTTCCAAGTTAGCATATAATGAGAGAGGACCTAAAAAAATAAGTTCAGGATATCTCGTTTGATTTTTTAAAAAAAAGCTATACCTCCTCCCATTAATAATGTAAATGAATTGTTATAAACGTTGTGATAAAAAACTAATAAAGGAAACTATCAACGTGATTGTTATCTTTTTAACGTGATTGGTAATTGTCATAGAAATATCAAAATTTCATGATATTTTTGGGAGGAGAAATAATAAAAAGATTATAAATTTTTTGTGAGATCTAGGAAGATCATTCCCTTCCAAGTTAGCATAAAATGAGAGAGGACCTAAAAAATTAATTTCAGGATATCTCGTTTGATTTTATTAAAAAATGGCATACCTCCTCTCATTAATAATGGAAATTATTATAAACGTTGTGATAAAAAATAAATCAAGGAACCTACCAACGTGATTGTTATCTTTTTAACTTGATTGGTAATTGTCGTAGAAATATCAAAATTCCACGATATGTTTTGGAGGTGAAATAATAAAAAGATTATAACTTTTTTTTATGAGATGTAGAAAGATCATTCCCTTCCAAGTTGGCATAAAATGAGAGAGGACCTAAAAAAATTATTTCAGGATATATCGTTTGATTTTATTAAAAAAAGGCATACCTCCTCCCATTAATAACGGAAATTAATTATCATAAACGTTGTGATAAAAAACTAATAAAGGAAACTATCAACGTGATTGTTATCTTTTTAACATGATTGGTAATTTTCGTAGAAATATCAAAATTTCACGATATGTTTGGGAGGTGAAGTAATAAAAAGATTATAACTTTTTTTTGTGAGATGTAGAAAGATCATTCCCGTCCAAGTTGGTATAAAATGAGAGAGGACCTAAAAAAATAATTTCAGGATGTCTCGTTTGATTTTATAAAAAAAACGGCATACCTCCTCCCATTAATAACGGAAATTAATTATTATAAACGTTGTGATAAAAAAACTAATAAAGGAAACTATCAACGTGATTGTTATCTTTTTAACGTGATTGGTAATTGTCATAGAAATATCAAAATTTCACGATATGTTTGGGAGGTGAAGTAATAAAAAGATTATAACGTTTTTTTTTTGTGAGATGTGGAAAGGTCATTCCCTTCCAAGTTGGCATAAAATAAGAGAGGACCTAAAAAAATAATTTCAGGATATGTCGTTTGATTTTATTAATAAACGGCATACCTCCTCCCGTTAATAACGGAAACTAATTATTATAAATGTAGTGATAAAAAACTAATAAAGGAAACTATCAACGTGATTGTTATCTTTTTAACGTGATTGGTAATTGTGGTAGAAATATGAAAATTTCACGATATGTTTGGGAGGTGAAATAATAAAAAGATTATAACTTTTTTTTGTGAGATCTAGAAAGATCATTCCCTTTAAAGTTAGCATTAAATGAGAAAGGACCTAAAAAATAATTTCAGGATATCTCGTTTGATTTTATTAAAAAAAGGCATACCTCCTCTCATTAATAACGGAAATTATTATAAACGTTGTGATAAAAAACTAATAAAGGAAACTATCAACGTGATTGTTATCTTTTTAACGTGATTGGTAATTGTCGTAGAAATATCAAAATTTCACGATATGTTTGGGAGGTGAAATAATAAAAAGATTATAAACTTTTTATCATGAGATTTAGAAAGATCATTCCCTTCCAAGTTGGCATAAAATGAGAGAGGACTTAAAAAAATAATTTCAAGATATCTCGTTTGATTTTATTAAAAAAAGGCATACCTCCTCCCATTAATGACGGAAATTAATTATATAAACATTGTGATAAAAAACTAATAAAGGAAACTATCAACGTGATTGTTATCATTTTAACGTGATTGGTAATTGTCGTAGAAATATCAAAATTTCACGATATGTTTGGGAGAAGAAATAATAAAAAGATTATAACTTTTTTTTTGTGAGATCTAGAAAGATCATTCCCTTCCAAGTTGGCATAAAATGAGAGAGGACCTAAAAAAATAATTTCAGGATATCTCGTTTGATTTTATTAAAAAAAGGCATACCTCCTCCCATTAATAACGGAAATTAATTATTATAAATGTTGTGATAAAAAACTAATAAAGGAAACTATCAACGTGATTGTTATCTTTTTAACGTGATTGGTAATTGTCGTAGAAATATCAAAATTTCACGATAAGTTTGGGAGGTGAAATAATAAAAAGATTATACCTTTTTTTTGTGAGATGTAGAAAGATCATTCCCTTCCAAGTTGGCATAAAATGAGAGAGGACCTAAAAAAATAATTTCAGGATATCTCGTTTGATTTTATTAAAAAACGGCATACCTCCTCCCATTAATAACGGAAACTAATTATTATAAATATAGTGATAAAAAACTAATAAAGGAAACTATCAACGTGATTCTTATCTTTTTAACGTGATTGGTAATTGTCGTAGAAATATCAAATTTTCACGATATTTTTGGGAGGTGAAATAATAAAAAGATTATAACTTTTTTTTTGTGAGATCTAGAAAGATCATTCCCTTCCAAGTTGGCATAAAATGAGAGAGGACCTAAAAAAATAATTTCAGGATATCTCGTTTGATTTTATTAAAAAAAGGCATACCTCCTCCCATTAATAACGGAAATTAAATGTTGTGATAAAAAACTAATAAAGGAAACTATCAACGTGATTGTTATCTTTTTAAAGTGATTGGTAATTCTCGTAGAAATATCAAAATTTCACGATATGTTTGGGAGGTGAAATAATAAAAAGATTATAACTTTTTTTTGTGAAATGTAGAAAGATCATTCCCCTCCAAGTTGGCATAAAATGAGAGAGGACCTAAAAAAATAATTTCAGGATATCTCGTTTGATTTTATTAAAAAATGGCATACCTCCTCCCATTAATAACGGAAACTAATTATTATAAATGTAGTGATAAAAAACTAATAAAGGAAACTATCTACGTGATTGTTATCTTTTTAACGTGATTGGTAATTGTCGTAGAAATATCAAAATTTCACGATATGTTTGGGAGGTGAAATAATAAAAAGATTATAACTTTTTTTTGTGAGATCTAGAAAGATCATTCCCTTTAAAGTTAGCATAAAATGAGAGAGGACCTAAAAAATAATTTCAGGATATCTCGTTTGATTTTATTAAAAAAAGGCATACCTCCTCTCATTAATAACGGAAAATTAAATATTATAAATGTTGTGATAAAAAAAAAATAAAGGAAACTATCAACGTGATTGTTATCTTGTTAACGTGATTGGTAATTGTCGTAGAAATATCAAAATTTCACGATATGTTTGGGAGGTGAAGTAATAAAAAGATTATAACATTTTTTTGTGAGATGTAAAAAGATCATTCCCTTCAAAGTTGGCATAAAATGAGTGAGGACCTAAAAAAACAATTTCAGGATATCTCGTTTGATTTTATTAAAAAAAGGCATACCTCCTCCCATTAATAACGGAAATTAATTATTATAAACATTGTGATAAAAAACTAATAAAGGAAACTATCAACGTGATTGTTATCTTTTTAATGTGATTCGTAATTGTCGTAGAAATATCAAAATTTGACGATATATTTGGGACGTGAAATAATAAAAAGATGATAACTTTTTTTTTTTTGTGAAATCTAGAAAGATCATTCCCTTCCAAGTTAGCATAAAATGAGAGAGGACCTAAAAAAATAATTTCAGGATATCTCGTTTGATTTTATTAAAAAAAGGCACACCTCCTCCCATTAATAACGGAAATTAATTATTATAAATGTTGTGATAAAAAACTAATAAAGGAAACTATCAACGTGATTGTTATCTTTTTAACGTGATTCGTAATTGTCGTAGAAATATCAAAATTTCACGATATGTTTGGGAGGTGAAATAATAAAAAGATTATAACTTTTTTTTTGTGAGATCTAGAAAGATCATTCTCTTCCAAGTTAGCATAAAATGAGAGAGGACCTAAAAAATAATTTCGGGATATCTCGTTTGATTTTATTAAAAAAAGGCATACCTCCTCTCATTAATAACAGACATTATTATAAACGTTGTGATACAAAACTAATAAAGGAAGCTTTCAACGTGATTGTTATCTTTTTAACGTGATTGGTAATTATCGTAGAAATATCAAAATTTCACGATATGATTGGGAGGTGAAATAATAAAAATATTATAACTTTTTTTTTGTCAGATCTAGAAAGATCATTGCCTTCCAAGTTGGCATAAAATGAGAGAGGACCTAAAAAAATAATTTCAGGATATCTCGTTTGATTTTATTAAAAAAAGGCATACCTCCTCCCATTAATAACGGAAATTAAATATTATAAATGTTGTGATAAAAAACAAATAAAGGAAACTATCAACGTGATTGTTATCTTATTAACGTGATTGGTAATTGTCGTAGAAATATCAAAATTTCACGATATGTTTGGGAGGTGCAGTAATAAAAAGATTATAACATTTTTTTGTGAGATGTAAAAAGATCATTCCCTTCAATGTTGGCATAAAATGAGAGAGGACCTAAAAAAACAATTTCAGGATATCTCGTTTGATTTTATTAAAAAAAGGCATACCTCCTCCCATTAATAACGGAAATTAATTATTATAAACGTTGTCATAAAAAACTAATAAAGGAAACTATCAACGTGATTGTTATCTTTTTAACGTGATTCGTAATTGTCGTAGAAATATCAAAATTTCACGATATGTTTGGGAGGTGAAATAATAAAAAGATTATAACTTTTTTTTTGTGAGATCTAGAAAGATCATTCTCTTCCAAGTTAGCATAAAATGAGAGAGGACCTAAAAAATAATTTCGGGATATCTCATTTGATTTTATTAAAAAAAGGCATACCTCCTCTCATTAATAACATAAATTATTATAAACGTTGTGATACAAAACTAATAAAGGAAGCTTTCAACGTGATTGTTATCTTTTTAACGTGATTAGTAATTATCGTAGAAATATCAAAATTTCACGATATGATTGGGAGGTGAAATAATAAAAATATTATAACTTTTTTTTTGTCAGATCTAGAAAGATCATTCCCTTCCAAGTTGGCATAAAATGACAGAGGACCTAAAAAAATAATTTCTGGATATCTCGTTTGATTTTATTAAAAAAGGGCATACCTCCTCCCATTAATAACAGAAATTAAATATTATAAACGTTGTGATAAAAAACAAATAAAGGAAACTATCAACGTGATTGTTATCTTGTTAACGTGAGTGGTAATTGTCGTAGAAATATCAAAATTTCACAATATGTTGGGAGGTGAAGTAATAAAAAGATTATAACATTTTTTTGTGAGATGTAAAAATATCATTCCCTTCAAAGTTGGCATAAAATGAGAGAGGACCTAAAAAAACAATTTCAGGATATCTCGTTTGATTTTATTAAAAAAAGGCATACCTCCTCTCATTAATAACGGAAATTAATTCTTATACACGTTGTGATAAAAAACTAATAAAGGAAACTATCAACGTCATTGTTATCTTTTTAACATGATTCATAATTGTCGTAGAAATATCAAAATTTCACGATATGTTTGGGAGGTGAAATAATAAAAAGATTTTAACTTTTTTTTTTTGTGATATCTAGAAAGATCATTCTCTTCCAAGTTGGCATAAAACGAGAGAGGACCTAAAAAATAATTTCAGGATATCTCGTTTGATTTTATTAAAAAAAGGCATACCTCCTCTCATTAATAACGGAAATTATTATAAACGTTGTGATACAAAACTAATAAAGGAAGCTATCAACGTGATTGTTATGTTTTTAACGTGATTGGTAATTGTCATAGAAATATCAAAATTTCACGATATGATTGGGAGGTGAAATAATAAAAAGATTATAACTTTTTTTTGTCAGATCTAGAAAGATCATTCTCTTCCAAGTTGGCATAAAATGAGAGAGGACCTAAAAAAATAATTTCTGGATATCTCGTTTGATTTTATTAAAAAAGGTATAGCTCCTCCCATTAATAACTGAAATTAATTATTATAAACGTTGTGATAAAAAACTAATAAAGGAAACTATCAACGTGATTGTTATCTTTTTAACGTGATTGGTAATTGTCGTAGAAATATCAAATTTTCACGATATGTTTGGGAGGTGATATAATAAAAAGATTATAACTTCTTTTTTTTTTGTGAGATCTAGAAAGATCATTCCCGTCCAAGTTAGCAAAAAATGAGAGAGGACCTAAAAAAATAATTTCATGATATCTCGTTTGATTTTATTAAAAAAAGGCATACCTCCTCCCATTAATGACGGAAATTAATTATTATAAACATTGTGATAAAAACACTAATAAAGGAAACTATCAACGTGATTGTTATCATTTTAACGTGATTGGTAATTGTCGTAGAAATATAAAAATTTCACGATATGTTTGGGTGGTGAAATAATAAAAAGATTATAACTTTTTTTTGTGAGATCTAGAAAGATCATTCCCTTCCAAGTTGGCATAAAATGAGAGAGGACCTAAAAAATTAATTTCAGGATATCTCGTTTGATTTTATTAAAAAAAGGCATACCTCCTCCCATTAATAACAGAAATTAATTATTATGAACGTTGTGATAAAAAACTAATAAAGGAAACTATCAACGTGATTGTTATCTTTTTAACGTGATTGGTAATTGTTGTAGAAATATCAAAATTTCACAATATGTTTGGGAGGTGAAATAATAAAAAGATTATAACTTCTTTTTTTTTTGTGAGATCTAGAAAGATCATTCCCGTCCAAGTTAGCAAAAAATGAGAGAGGACCTAAAAAAATAATTTCATGATATCTCGTTTGATTTTATTAAAAAAAGGCATACCTCCTCCCATTAATGACGGAAATTAATTATTATAAACATTGTGATAAAAAAACTAATAAAGGAAACTATCAACGTGATTGTTATCATTTTAATGTGATTGGTAATTGTCGTAGAAATATAAAAATTTCACGATATGTTTGGGTGGTGAAATAATAAAAAGATTATAACTTTTTTTTGTGAGATCTAGAAAGATCGTTCCCTTCCAAGTTGGCATAAAATGAGAGAGGACTTAAAAAAATAATTTCAGGATATCTCGTTTGATTTTATTAAAAAAAGGCATACCTCCTCCCATTAATAACGGAAATTAATTATTATAAACGTTGTGATAAAAAACTAATAAAGGAAACTATCAACGTGATTGTTATCTTTTTAACGTGATTGGTAATTGTTGTAGAAATATCAAAATTTCACGATATGTTTGGGAGGTGAAGTAATAAAAAGATTATAACTTTTTTTGTGAGATGTAGAAAGATCATTCCCTTCCAAGTTGGCATAAAATGAGAGAGGACCTAAAAATATAATTTCAGGATATCTCATTTTATTTTATTAAAAAAAGGTATACCTCCTCCCATTAATAATGGAAATTAATTATTATAAACGTTGTGATAAAAAACTAATAAAGGAAACTATCAACGTGATTGTTATCTTTTTAGCGTGATTGGTAATTGTCGTAGAAATATTAAAATTTCACGATATGTTTGGGAGGTGAAATAATAAAAAGATTATAACTTTTTTTTGTGAGATCTAGAAAGATCATTCCCTTCCAAGTTGGCATAAAATGAGAGAGGACCTAAAAAAATAATTTCAGAATATCTCGTTTGATTTTATTAAAAAAAGGCATACCTCCTCTCATTAATAACGGAAATTAATTATTATAAACGTTGTGATAAAAAACTAATAAAGGAGACTATCAACGTGATTGTTATCTTTTTAATGTGATTGGTAATTGTCGTAGAAATATCAAAATTTAACGATATGTTTGGGAGGTGAAGTAATAAAAAATTGTAACTTTTTTTTGTGAGATCTAGAAAGATCATTCCCTTCCAAATTGGCATAAAATGAGAGAGGACCTAAAAAAATAATTACAGGATATCTCGCTTGATTTTATTAAGAAAAGGCACACCTCCTCTCATTAATAACGGAAATTGTTAAGTTCTAAGACTTTGGATGATGTCCAAACCCTCAAATTTCGGTTTTGATGATAACAAATAAAGGATAAATTTTGAAGTATCTAATGGTCTTGTTTGAGTGTTATAGGATCTACGTCGTCCAATGCCGCAATGGTATTGTATCTCTCAAACTTAGACTTTATATTTCTATAAGCAAAGCTTCCAAATATGTTTTGTAAAGTACAACATCCAGCGTCCAATGTTTCTGCAAAGCAAGCATCCAATGCCTATATAACTTACACTCTATTTTCTATCTTAAAAGTTATATAATGCAACAATACGCTTTCGATGATGATTCTCTGGAATGTTCGATTATTCCCTCTCATTCTAACATGACATTTCATCTGAATTTTCGAAAAGAATTGTATAGGGACAGAAAAGCATTTCTCTGCATAAATAGTACAAGTAGTGGAGGCGCTGCATGTACTGTTGTCTCCTCTGTCTCTCCACCCCAAGCCGACACGTGGCAACGGTCACATGATTTGGAGAGAACCGTTATTGGCAAAGGCACAGATCTCACAACGGATACTTTACACCAAGCTGACTATAAATAGATGAACAAGCTCATGCATCAAGACACGAAGATTGATTAAGAGCCGAAACTCTGTCAAAATGACTAGACGATCCACACTTGAGCGAAAAAGAGCTTTCTACTTAGCTTTGCTAAGCGATTCTGTGTATTCGATTTTATTATTGTAATATCCTCTCTGTGAGAGTTATTCATTCTTTCTATACTCGAACAATTTCTATTTGGAAAGCCAGGAGTGGCTTAGTGTTAAAGAATACTTGGGTTTGCTTTAATCTCAGGGGGAGATTAAAGGTGTGCCAGGAGTGGCCTGGAGAATACTTGTAGCCAGAAGTGGCAGGGTTAAAATACTTGTTTGTAATCTGATTCTGATTAGTAGAACCCTTCAAAGGTTTTTGAAGGAGAACTGGACGTAGCTCCGTTTGAGTGAACCAGTATAAAACTAAGTGTTCTACTCTTTCGTTTTCTAGCTTACTCGTAAATCTCTTAAGTTATCTCTTCACATACCACGAAAGAGTTTCTTTACACATTTTATTTACAAAAATATTTTACGTGTGTTCTGATGAAAAACGCAGTTTCATTGAACTGTTGTATTTGAACCACTGGACGATAGCATAGTCTTCTGTTTCACAAGGTTCTTGTAAAACTTAAGATACATTATCTTCATATTTGCGAAAGGATTTCAAAGAAAATATAAACACACTATTCAACCCCCCTTCTAGTGTGTTTCTCTGTATTTTAGTTGGCATCAGAGCTCGGCCTCTTGGGTTGAGTACTTAGCAGTACAAAGGAAAGATCCTAAGAAAGATGGAAAACGAGGGACAAGCTGTGAACAGACCACCACTCTTCAAGGGTGTCAAATATGATTATTGGAAATAAAGAATGATAGCATTCTTTGAATCTAGTCATATTGACATGTGGGACGTTGTGGAGATAGGCGACTACATTCCACTTGATGAGAACCTCAACGAAATCCCAAAGACTAGATGGACGGAGGAGCAGAAACAAAGATTTCATCTCAACTCCAGAGCTAGAAACATCATCATGTGTGCACTGAGCGAACAAGAATACAACAAGGTGCACAGTCTCAAAAGCGCGAAATAAATGTGGGACACTCTTGTGTTAACGTATGAGGGTTCCACCCAGGTAAAACGTAACAAACTCAGTCTCCTTACTCGTCAATATGAATTGTTTAGTATGGAAGAAAACGAGGACATACAAGGTATGTTTGGGCGGTTTCAAACCATACTAAATGAACTTAGAGCACATGGTAAAGATTACAATAACTATGAACATATTGACAAAATTCTGAGAAGTTTGCCTAGGCAATGGAGACCACAGGTTACGGCCTTGAGAGCAACAAAAGGACTGGATGATATGTCCCTAGAAGAACTCGTGGGAATTCTCAAGGTGCATGAACTAGAACTGCATCAAGATGGTGATGGTAAGAAAAACAAGTCTCTGGCGCTCAGCGTCCAGAAGCCAAGGAAAGCACCATCGTCCAAAGCCATGCAAGCTGAAACATCATCAGACGAACAATATGAAGATGATGACTCAGACGAGAATGATGAGCTATCCTTCATATCCAAGAGGATACACGCTATGTGGAAGAAGAAAGATGGATCCAGATGGAGAAACCTAAACAGGAAAAGCCTCAAAGAAAAGAAGGAGAAGAGTCCAATCGTATGCTACAAATGCAAAAAGCCAGGACACTTCAAATCAGAATGCCCAGATCTCGACAAGAGCAAGGACAAGAAGAAGAAATTCTTCAGCAAAAGGAAGGGCAAGAAAGTTCTGATGTCCACATGGGAAGACCTGGACGATGACTCATCATCGGATGATGAAGAAGAAGAGGAAGCACACATATGCCTGATGGCAGACACTTCAACAGATTCTTCTGAACCAGAAGAAGAAGATGAGGTAGACCTTAATGACTTAGATTCACTTCAATAAGCTTATCATGAATTACTTTCAAACTCTTCTATTTTGTCAAAGGCCTACAGAACTTTAAAGAAATCGTCCAAATCACTTTCAAAAGAAAAAGAAGTTTTAGAGAAAAGTTTCAAACAACTTGAAAGTGAAAAGGAGGATTTACAGAAAAAGTTTACAGAGCTCTCAAAGCAACATGAAATTTCAAATGCGGAGAGGCGAACTCTCTGGAATGATGCTGCTCGAGCCTATAAATCCTATGAGGATTCAAGGACTAGAGAAATGAATCTTTCCATAGAGATTCGAAATCTCAAAGCAGAAAACAAAAGGCTAGTTGAGAAGCTTCTGAAAGTTGAAGCAGATACTTCCTTAAGAGGTCAACCACATGATGTTGTAAAACTTCATGAAGAGATTGACAGCCTAAAGAAGGATCTGTCAAACTTTGTTAAGGGCTCTGACAACCTTAAAATGCTTTTAAAATATGAAGGTTATAAGAGACCAAAGGACAGGTCAGGACATGGATATAAGGGAAAGAAATATATTCATGACGAGGAAATAGATGTTTGCTACTTTTGTGGGAAACCTGGACGTATAACGTCCAAATGCAGACACCTGCCTAAGAAGGGAGCGTCCAATGCCCTTCAAACTAACAAAAAAGTACCCAAGTCAATTTGGGTACCTAAGGATAAAATTGTTCCTGTTGCAGACATGCTTAACAGCAGGAAAGAAACTCCAATCATGGTACCTGGACAGTGGGTGCTCACATCACATGACAGGAGAAAGGTGTATGTTCCAAAGCCTCCTACCCAAAGCTGGTGGGACAGTCACTTTCGGAGGGAATCAGAAAGGGATGATAGCTAGCGTAGGTAAGATTGGTATACCACCCTATCCTTGTATTGATAAAGTTCTTTATGTTAAAGGTCTTAAACACAATCTACTTAGCATAAGCCAATTATGTGACAGTGGATATGATGTTGCCTTTAACAAAGGTGAATGTACAGTCAGGAACTCTGATGGATCCCTTCTCTTTACTGCAAAGAGGCAAGGTAATCTGTACAAGATTAAACTTGGGGAACTATCAAGTCAAAATGTATCATGCCTAGTTTCAGTACAAGAAAATCATTGGCTATGGCATAAAAGACTTGGTCATGCAAGTTTGAGGTTAATCTCAAAGCTAAATAGGCACAACCTCGTAAGAGGACTACCAAGTATGTCATATAAAGATGATCTTCTTTGTGAAGCTTATCAGAAAGGGAAACAAGTGAAAAGTTCTTTTCAAAGTAAAAACATTGTTTCCACTTCTAGACCTCTTGAGTTGTTACATATTGATTTGTTTGGACCCACAAGAACAACCTCAGTAAGTGGTAAGAGATACGGATTGGTTATAGTGGACGACTATACTAGATGGACATGGGTCATGTTCCTATCCCACAAAGATGAGTCCTTCAAGGCTTTTTATAACTTCTGCAAAAGAGTTCAAAATGAAAAAGGAGTATGCATTACTTCTATCTGAAGTGATCATGGGGGAGAATTCGAAAACGAAAGTTTTCAAAGGTTCTGTGAGGATAATGGTATCCTTCACAACTTCTCAACACCCAGAACACCACAACAGAATGGTGTTGTTGAGAGGAAAAACAGGTCACTCCAGGAGATGGCCAGAACCATGTTGAATAATAATTCAACCCCTAAACACTTCTGGGCTGAAGCAGTGAATACTGCCTGTTATTTACAAAATAGAATCTATATAAGGCCGATATTGAAAAAGACTCCATATGAATTGTGGAAGGGAAGAAGACCCAACATATCCTACTTCCATCCATTTGGGTGTCAATGTTTCATTATGAACACTAAGGATAACTTGGGAAAATTTGATTCTAAGTGTGATGAAGGAATATTGCTTGGATATTCTGAAACTTCAAAGGCATACAGAGTTTATAACTCTAGAACCTTAGTTGTTGAATAAGCTATCCATGTGAAGTTCAACGACAACAAGCTTGATAAGGAATTATCAGAGCTGGACGAATCATTTGCAGATCTCAGATTAGACGATGCAAGTAAGTCATCAGATACGTCCAACCATGATGTCTCAGTTGAAGAGTCCAATGTACCACTGGACGGTCCAGTAGCAGAACAAAGAGAACCAACTGGACGCAACTGGCAAATGAAGAAACATCATCCAGAGGAGCAAATCATTGGAGATCCAAAAGATAGAGTCAAAACCAGATCTTCACTTCAACGACAGCAAGGTCACACAGCACTCATATCGCAAATAGAACCTAAGACTGTGAACGATGCCTTAGAAGATGAAAGCTGGGTCAAAGCAATGCAGGAAGAACTTGACCAGTTTCAAAAGAACAATGTCTGGAAGCTAGTAGAACTCCTCGACGACAAAGAAGCTATAGGAGCAAAGTGGGTGTTCAGAAACAAGCTGGACGAAGCAGTTAATGTTGTGAGAAACAAAGCGAGGTTGGTAGCAAAAGGTTACTCACAACAGGAAGGTATAGATTATATTGAAACTGATGCTCCAGTTGCACGTCTAGAGGCAATTCGCATTTTACTATCATTTGCAGCTCATAGCAATATGAAGCTATATCAAATGGACGTAAAAAGTGCATTCCTCAATGGACTCATAAAGGAAGAAGTCTATGTGGAACAACCCCCAGGATTTGAAAGTGATGCTTTTCCAAATCATGTTTTCAAACTTAACAAAGCTTTATGTGGGTTGAAACAAGCACCTAGAGCTTGGTATGAAAAACTCAGCTCATTTCTGTCAGAAAATGGTTTTTCAAGTGTAAAAGTAGACACTACATTGTTTCGCAAAGACTACTCTTCTGATTTTATTATTGCACAAATATATGTTGATGATATCATATTTGGTGCCACTAATGAGTCTCTCTGTGAAGAATTTTCCAAATTAATGCAAACAGAGTTTGAGATGAGCATGATGGGTGAGCTGAAATTCTTCCTTGGACTTCAAATCAAACAAACTGAAAAGGGCATATACATACATCAAACCAAGTATGTCAAGGAGCTACTGAAGAAGTACAAGATGGACAATGCAAAACCAATGAAAACTCCTATGCATCCAACAACAGTACTTGGACTAGACGACAAATCAAAGAAGGTGAATAACACTCTATACAGAGGAATGATAGGATCACTCCTATACCTCACAACATCCAGACTTGACATCATGTTCAGTGTATGCTTATGTGGCAGATTTCAATCTGACCCAAGGGAAGTTCATTTAACTGCTGTTAAGAGAATCTTTCGATATCTTGTTGGAACCACTAATCTTGGTCTATATTTCAAAAGGCAGAAAGATTTCAGGTTAGTTGGATATTGTGATGCTGATTATGCTGGAGACAAAATTGAAAGAAAAAGCACTAGTGGAGGATGTCACTTCATTGGTGTAACACCCCGAAAATTAAAACCCAATAAGTATGAAAGTGAGAGATTTAATTAGAAATTTTCTTGTTGGAGAGAATTGTAACACTGTGATTTTTCGTAACGTATATTAAGTGTTTGATAAATACCGTAAAAGGAAATTAAATTAATTCATAGTGTTATTGTGAGATTTTTGGGACTTTTATGTAAGTTCCGTAAGTTGTAAAAAAAAATAAATAAATAAATAAGAGAAGAGGGGGTGTCCTTAGAGGAAGGGTGGCTGCAAATAGCAAAATTGTAAAACTTTCCCAAATAAGAGACGTGAACTGCTTCTTTTCCCCGCATTCTTCATTCTTCCTCGCGAGAAACCTGCTGCTCTCTCTCCTTCTCTCTAAATATTATCTTCTCTCTAATATTTGAGCTTCCAAATCAAAGTTTCTACCGATTAATCTTGGATATATCATCGAGGGAGACTAGAGCTTCAAAACCAACCGATTGGATTTCGATTTCATCGAGGTATGTAGGGGTTTCTTTTTTTTTCCTAAGCTATTTCCTTGTTTTCTTGTTAAATATGGATTGTGGCTGTTGTTGATGGTCTGTAAATAATTTTGAAAACCCGAAATAAGCTACTTGAGATTTGGGTCCTGTGACTGTGTGGCTTTTTCGTCTCGGTTTTCGTGAAGGTTTTTGAGGATGTAAATACATTTTCTTATGTTTTGATGCCTCTGGATATCATGGTATTTTTTTCAGATTTTTTTGAGCACTGTAACTATTTTTACCGGAATTATTTTTAAAAACTGTTGATTCTGAGAATGGGACTGTTTTGATTTTTACAAGAATTTTGGGACATGATTTTGGAAAACTGGAACCATTAGTTCATTTTATGCATCATGAGGGTCATCTCTGAATTTTTGTAAGGTCAGAAAAGCCTGGGAAGTATTTTTAGTGATTTAATGTTGGAAAAACCGAAAAGCTGGACAGTAGAGAAATTAAATGTAGAAAATTACTTTTTGTGAGAATTTGGTCTTGAGAAAATTTAGTAATACTTTTTTTGACCATGTGGAATATCCATGGATTTTCTCAGAATTTTGTAAGTAACTTTTGTAATTAATTACATTTTCTTATTGAAAACTGTGTTCTGGAGAAATAATGATTTGGAAATTAAAAAAAGGTATTTTTGGTGGATTTTTGGTACTGAGGAAATTATATGTGATGGTCCACATGTTGGAGATATTCTCTGTAAAATTTCACATAAAACGAATTTGATATGCTATTTTCTAAAAATATGGAATTGTGTTTGACAGAGTATGTCCAGCCACTGTTTTTAATTCAAAAATAATATTTGTGGGTTGAATTTTCGTGAGATAAATTTATATGATGAAATATGAATGATGTATAGTTTCTCTGTAAAATCTCATGAAATTTCAAATTGATATGATGCATCAAATAATTTTTGGTGTGTGTGTACAGCTCTATGTGTCCACATGAAATTTAATTATATTAATTGTGTATTTGGTTTTTATGCCTTTAATTGTACTTGTTAAGGAATAATTTCACCTAAAAAGGGAAGTTTCCATAGAAATATGAATGCAATGATTTGTGATGGATTGAGTTTGAGTTATTGGATTATTGGTTATTAATGATTGTTCTGTTATTAACTGTGAATTGGAGACCGGGAGGAATGTGATCCTCGGGCAAAGAGTGCTGGAAATTGTTGTGCATGTGAATTGCTTGTATCAGTGAGATCTTATATTCAAAGAGAAATATTTGGGAGAAAAATCCAAAAAATTTAAAGAAGACAAAGGAGAAAAGGAGAAAAAGGATTCAAGGTAAGGGAAGCTTCCTTGTGATTTATATTTTCAGTTTAAGTGTGGTTGAGAGTTAGGGGGCTCAATCACATATAGCATGCCTGCCCCTTTTGCTGTTTATGTTGAGTTGATTGGTGGTTGAATTTAAAATTGATGAAAAATGGGTATTTGATTCTCCTGGCAGTGGCTGTGTGAGTGTGTATGGACTGATTGTTTTTGTTTTTGATTCTCTAAATTACTTGGAAGGGTTCCTAAAACAAAGGAGACCATGCCCAAATTTTCTTGAAATTATTTGATAAGCTTTGCATGTGAAAATCAAACCACAAAACAAAGTGGCAGTGGCTGTTAGGTTCGTCTGGCCATTGGAGATGGCGGGTACTGAGATGCCGTATCTAAGAATGTAAGGATCATGGCATTTAATTTCATTTTAGACCATTTGGAATGTAGAAAAACATGTTGTTAGGTTTAGATTCAAGATTTGATCAAGAGCCATAAAAAGATTAAATTGATTTATATAATTGATATTAGAAGCTTGAAATAATTGTTTGGAATCATGTTTGATTGATTGGATGATGTGTTTTGATGGATTGAAATTGATTGGTTGGTTTATTGTTGGATTGAAATTGCTTGATTTGGCTTGATTGTGTTGTGAATGATGTTGGAAATTGTTGAATGTTTATATTTTTGTAGGTGATTGTTTAAAATTACTTATTTAATTGTGATTATTAACATATTGCATATGCATGAGTCTTTTTGGGGGTTTTACAAAGATTCAAGTGAAAAATAATTGATGTTGGCTAACCGGGACTGCGGTAGCCATGAAAAGAAAGAAAAGAAAAGAAAAGAAAGAAAAGAAAGATTAAATGTTGACTAACCGAGACTGCGGTAGTCATGAGAAACAAGTTGATATATGAGAAATGATTTAGTTGACTAACCGGGACTGCGGTAGTCATGTGAAATGAAAATGATTGAGAAATGATTTTGTTGACTAACCGGGACTGCGGTAGTCATGTGAAAGGAATATGATTTGAGAATTGAATCTTTGGGGTGAGCAGAATAAGTTAGACAGGGCTGTATAGTCTGTGATTATATAGTCTGTGGGGTGAAGGATATTGGCAATTCCACATGTGGCTGGAAACTGGACTGAGTTGCGGTCGTGGTGGCCTTCCGGGTATCTTGATCTCCTAATTCTGTCTAGTTTATTCGCGTTTAGTAGGGGCTGATAGCTGAATTGCAGTACGTAATGGTAGGCCAGTTTCTTACTAAACACTCAAAGGGGAAGTCTCCATGGAGCAGGGTCAAAATGATTTTGAGTCAAAACTGCATTTGCATAAATCATACTGCAATTGTTTTAATTATGTGACTTATGATGTTATGACTCATTGTGATTAGTGGTGATGGTGTATGTGGTTGATCTTGTTGATGATTCATGTTATAAATATGTTTATGAACTAAGTTTTGTATAACATTTTCAGTTATTATATATAGTATTTTGAAGTATACAAAATCTAGTTTTTCGTCCTTTTCCTTAATAATTGGAAATTCACTTATTTTCTTATATGTATAGTTTTGTTTGGTAAGCTTACCCTTGCAATGTTTGCACATGTGGTTCGTGCCTGTGATGATCTCGGACATCGTGTTCGGGGGAGCAGATGGTTTTTAGGTGGATCTTTCTCTTGGAGAGTTTGTGGATAGAGCATACGAGGGATTGAAGACATTATCATTTCTTTCCATTTCTTTGTTTGGTCTTATGTATAAAATGAACCAGTTAGGGGTATTATGTATTTATCATGTGAAAAGATGTATGTACACATAGTTTTATTTAGTTAAGTTTTGTATAAGAGATATTTATAAATTAAGCTTTAAATTTTATCTGTCAGTTTTGGGAATCGCGGAAAAAAAAAAATTATCCAATATTTTATCAATAAACTAATTAGAGAGTTTTTAAAATTTAATGAAATAAAATCTTTAGTATAACAAATCTGTAATGAAGACGGGTCGTTACAATTGGTGGAAACTTAGTCTCCTGGATATGCAAGAAGCAAGGAACCATTGCACTGTCCACTGCTGAAGCAGAGTATATTTCAGCTGCAAAATGTTGTTCTCAAATCTTATGGATCAAACATCAACTTGAGGACTGTAACACCCAAAATTTTGGAGCTAAGGATTAAATAGGAAATTAACCTCTTAATTAGTGATTAATTGGGTAATTAAGAAAAATGATATAAATAGTTAAAATAAGCATTACTCAATAAGGATTAAGTAGAGACATTACATGATTAGTGGAGGAAAATTCAAAATTTGGAAAGTCAAAGATAGACTCACTTTGGTCAAAGTCAATGGAAAGGGATTTGGTCAACTCATTAATGACATTGTTGTAATTAAGAGGAACTTGTGTTTAGAATATAAAATTAGACTTGTAAGAGCATGATTAATTTACTAATGGGTCTAGAATAACTTTAATTAGTAAAATTAATTGTTCTAAAGTAATTGGCGATTTAGAGAATTTAATTAAGGTAATTAAACAAAATGGTGTGCAATTCGTTTAATTAAGATAAAGTGTGTTTTGTTTAATTAAAGTCTAAAAAGAACTAGTTAGCAACTAAATGAATGTGAGACGTCAAATCTTCATTAATGAAATGAAAATAATTAATAAAATCAAGTTTTAACCATAATTTGACCAAAAGTCAAATCTGGTCAAAGCTGGTCAAATGAAGGAATATTCTCATTAATGGCATTTTCGTAATTATGTGTTTTTGAGCTTGAAAAATTATTTTGGACGTAGATAAAATTATAATAATTATAATTAAGCATTAAAGTGATCAAAGTTCAGCAAAAATAATTAAAATGAATTAATTATTAATTTTGGCAATTTATTTAGTATTTTGGACTTAGAAAATTCATTTTAAGTCCAAATTGAGTGATTCCAAAGGCATTATCTTTGGAAAATTAAATGCTACATTTTAAGAATATTTTAGAGCTAAAAAAATCGAAACCCAGATCAGCCAATCCCTTAAACACAATTAGGTTTAGAAAAATCTTTTTTTTATTTGGTGGGACTTACCATTGGGGTTTTGGGGTCCCCTATATAAGCTAAGAGGGACCCCTTCTCCCACAAGTGCAGCAGCCAGCCTCCACAGCCAAGGGGGAGAGAGAAATTTCACTCTCTCTTGTGGTGAGAGTCTCTCATCCTCTCCATGTTCTTCTTCCCTTCTCTCTAGCTTTTTCCCCACTAACTCTCTTCCTTTTTCTTTGCATTTTTGATATGTTGTAGAGCTCACCAAGCTCTAGCTTTGGGTGGTTGGAAATTTTGTTTTGAACACTTGAGCTTAGGAAACCAAGGTATGGGAGGGATTTTCTACTCTCTTTGAGCCTAAAATTGTTTGTGTTGGACCCCATTTATGATGGGTCAAGTTTGATTGCAAAATATGTGAGTTTGAACCATGTATGTAAAGTGCGTTTTCTGCTACTGTTTCGTGATCTGGAAAAATGGGTATACTTTTTGGTATTTTTGACCTCAAAAATGAGTTCCTTGGGTCCAAAAACCTAGGGTTACATGTAAAGAATGTTATTTTTGAGCACTTGAGCTATTTGTTATGAATTTCTTAAGTTTTGAGTCATTTATTTAAATATTCTTGTTCTGTTTTGTGAGACAAGTGTGTGGCTGTCCTTGACTATTTGTAGCACTAAAAATGGTCTTTTTATGTCCTAAAATATAGAAATGTATATGTGGAATACTTGGAAATGGATTGTGAATCTTTAGAAATTTTCTTGTTTGGTGAAATTGTGGATGTTTGGGCACTGTTCCTCTGTTTCGAAAACTGGTACTGATGGGGCTGGAATTGGCTGTAATGGACCTCAAAATTAGCTTTCTCATGCTTTAAAACCTAGAGTTGCATATAAATTTTGTTGAAAACTGATTTCTATAGCAACGGAAAATTTATTTTTGAGTTTAAAGCCCTTTTTACATTGTTCTGCATCTGTTTCGAAAATCTGTAATTATGGGGCTGGAATTGGCTGTAATGGACCTTAAAATTAGCTTTCTCATGATTTAAAACCTAGGGTTGCATATATATATTTCACTGAAAACCGATTTCTATAGCAACGGGAAATTTATTTTTAAGTTTAAAGCCTTTTTACACTGTTTTTCCTCTGTTTCGAAGACTGGTAATTCTGGGGTTGGAATTGGATGTAATGGACCTCAAAATTAGCTTTCTCATGCCTTAAAACCTAGGGTTGCATATAAAATTCGTTGAAAACCGATTTCTATAGCAAAGGGAAATTTATTTTTGAGTTTTGTGCCGTTTTCGTAGGATTTTGCCACTGTTTCGAAATTAATAATTTTTAGAGTCGGAATTTACTCTTTTAGACCAGAAAAACGGGTTCCTTACATCCTAAAACCTAGGAGTGCATATTTGGTTCGTCAAAATCCGATTTCTACATCATTGGGAATGAAATTTTGAAGTTTAAACTCTTTTTCTTGAGTTTTTGAACTAACTTCGGGTTGGGTGTTTAACCATCTAAAATCTAAGCTTTAAAAGCCTAAAATAAGTATTTTGCAGTGGAATATGATAGTTAACATGTACACAGGGGTTGGAACTTAAATTGTGAGTATTTGGAACCCAAATAAGAAGTTATGACACTTGAAAATTTGGATGTTGCGTTGGCTGCGGGTTTGACCCAAAGATTTGTAAATTGTGATGAGTTGAATAGGAAAAGTATATGAATGCTATTCCCATTGTGGAATTGTTAATCAAGACTGAAAGGGCGTGACCTTCGGCATGTATTTGTTGTCTTATATACATATTTATAAGTCGTGAATACGTGTGATTAGCTATTGTTAAGACCGAGAGGATGTGACCTCCGGCATTGATATAAATTGTTAAGATATTTCCTGTGAATATATTACTTGTGGTGATCTGAGTCCGAGGGGCGTTGTTCCTCGGCAATGCATGTTGGTTTTGCTTGTGCATGAGTAGGATAGATGAGTTGGAGTGCTTGAGGCACCCAGGTGTGTGCAAGTGGATATATCCACTTGAAGGGTCATGTTGTTCATGACGCTGAGAGGTTAGGAGGGATGGGATCCTTCCCCTCTTGTGGTATGAAGAAGAACGATGGACGTTCGTGCTATTCACCTTGCATGGGACGATGCGCGCTTTGGGGAAGCGGATGATGTAAAGTGGGCGTTGGTGACAAAGACGGGATGGATGTAGAAAGACGGGGTCTTTGATTGGAGATGGGGCTTGACTCCATGCTTGGTGGGGAGGGTCCCCAAAAACATCCTTCTGTCAGTACCATTGGAACCGTTTCGCCCTGTGGAATACATCTCGTGGCATGGAGAACGTGTGAGGAAACGTTTTGAGAAGTGGATGACTACGGCGGGTACACTGGGGGATAGTTCGTTGTCTCAAAGGAGGCTTGGGGAAATGGTGTCAGGTTGTGATAACCCGACTAAGGGTTAGTACGGGGGACTCACGTAACCGGCTTGGCATTCTCGACGAAGACGAGGCTATATCCATGATTGGTGAGATCGACGTGTCACTATGTACCGGACATGAGTCGAGTGCTCCCAATCGTCATCCACGAAGTTGCGTAAGACCATTAAGACCTGGGAGGTTTAATGGCAGTGGGGCCCATAGGAATAGATGTTGTGAGATAGATATTCGTGATTGGATTATCGTGAGTGTCATCACTAGAGTACCACACGCAGTGGTCATATAGGTTGTTTGGGACTGAAAGTCCATTTGTTTGTGGCGACCAAGGAGGTAGAGAATTCACTCCCATATTTTTATTTTTCAGAGAAGGTTCGTTGGCCCTATGCGAATGATGAAGACGGAGTGAGGATACTACGCCAAGTGCTAGTGACGCAAATGGATATGTTCAAGGAAGAAAAGGATCCCTCTGAGGATGCCTCATGGGTATTTTGGGTTTTAACTTTCATTGAGTCACTGCTCTGAGTCTTGGTCCTTTTCTTGTCTAAATGAGGGTAGACTAGGATTTAGTATTATCATGTATCATTTTCCTTCATGTGACTCATTTGAAAAAGATGTATTCGTTCTTAAGGATGTAAAAGTGTATTCAGTTTTGTGTAATAGAATTATCAAATGATGAAATTGAGGATGTTTAAAAGAAGTTCTATTACGTTTTAATGGTTTACTATAGTTATGATGTTTTGGTAATTCGAGTTTAGTTTATTAAGAAATTTCATTTCACAAAAAGGGTGTTTTTAAATTTACAATAAGTTAACAAGGATAATTCTTCTTTTGGAGTTAAAATTAATAAGTTTTGAAAGTTAAAAAAGGAATAAATTTCCTCGTATTTTGACGGTTACTTTACAATAAAGATTCAAAATCATTTATGCAAATTTCAGAAATAATAAGGAGATCCTTAATAGCAAATTAGGGTGTTACATTAGTGGTATCAGAGCATTTCGTCCTACCAAGACTGGGGTATGGACTTAACCATTGCTTGTGTTGTGTGATCTTGCATCGACCGTTCATTGATGGTGGTGTGAGATGGAAAATTGTTTGTAATGGTGTGTTTTTGCATTGACTACTATAGTAGCAATGTGAGGTTAGTTAGGTTATGCATGGGCTAGTTCGATGCGACGTCGTTAAAAGAAAAGTCTAAATCTTAAGGATGTGTTAGTATTCTATTTGGATTTGCCAACAATAGTGTGAGATTAGTTAGATGTTGAAAAGCTAAGAGACAGAGTCATTTCTTTAGACTATACCTTATATTGAGAAATTCTAAGGATCTTACAGCCTATAGGGATAATGGGATGAGTATGGTAGAATAGCCTATATTTAGTGACAGTTATCCTTTCTCATTAGGAAGTTGTCTTGATCTCTCATGAGTGGATACTCTATTGATACTACTTTTCAAATTGTGTGGTGATGTTGGATACTTCCTATCACCATGTCTCTTGTTAACATGAGTCAATTAGATATGTTTCAAGTAGTCTACTCTTGAGTAGCCTACTATCCTTGTAAATAAAGTATTTTAGTTCTTATGAAAGTTATTTTGATTCCATGTACACAGGTATCTTATATATATGGTTCCTTTTCAAATCGTGTGATGGCATGGATTCCTTCCTGTCACTGTGTCGTGGGAGAAAATGAATTGATCGAACATGTTTTGAGCAATTGTTGCCTTGCGGATAAGTTGTCTTCAATTCCTATGTGAGTTGTTGATCCATGTGTATAAGTTATTTCTTCTATCATTCTTGCGTTTGAGCAAGATGAATGTTTCCAAGGAAGAAAGAAAATCTTGATAGAGTTGTGAGGGTGCACACTCAGGACTCGGTCGAGATGACTTTCCCTCCTAATACTAAAATTTCTTGAAATATTGTCCAAGTTGTTTTATCTATCATTGTCCTCCACATTGTGAGGTTATGAGTTTGTATCTTTAAGTTAGTTGAGGAAGGAGATCCAAAGATCCAAGTTTGTAGATCGAGGTTGAGAATAGAGGTCCAAAGGTTTGAGTTTAAAGGATAAGGGTTAGTTTGATAAGGAAAGAAAACAAAGTTTTGAAGACCTTGATGATTGGAGGATGATAAGATGTTGAGAGTATGGTTATTGCCTTATTGTTTTAATGGGTGTTTTCACATGTTTTGAAGGTTGAAACAATGTATCGTGGTTTATATTTGTTGTAGGAATGATATCTTAACTATTAGGACTTGAAATTTTGTGTTTTAGACATGATTCAGAACCAAAATAGTGCATTTTTCTAGAGCAGTAAAATAGCCTGCGGGTTTAACGTATTTAATTACATTCATATGGTGTAAGTGGTGATTTAAGGCTTGTATAATTGAGGTTATCAATTACCCATGTTGTAGAACTTAGTTGGTAGGTATATGTGAGGGTTCTTGATGGCTAAATCAAGATTTAGTGGTTGGAATAGGATGAAAAAGGCTAAAACATTAACGACTATCCTGTGAGTGCTTGAGGTGAGAAAATAAGTGATTGGAGGGCTTAAGAGTGTGATTTGATGTTAGAAGTTGAGCCCAATAAATGATTAAATTAGTGATAGTAGCATCAACATTATGGAAGGTATCCCCTTCAACCTTCCTCACACCATTTACATCAATATTGTGAGAATGATGAAGACTGTTGGTGGCAATGATGACATCTTCTACGCCACTCTGCTAAACAAGATCTTCTGGGACCAGAAGGTCTATCAATGCTTCTTTCATGAACTGGACGAAGCTGATCACGAAGCTATCATGAAGAAAGGGAAAATGGTGGCAACACAACAACCATTTGGCGAGTCCAACATAAAGCCTATGAAGATTAAGCTGACAGCTAAGCATCAACAAGCAACGACATGAACAAAGCAAGATTATCTCCAACGATGATGAGGAGGAAATTGATCTTCTTGGTATTGGCAAGAAGATCAAAAGGTTGATGTAGGAACAGGGGAGCAGAAAGGTAACACGTCACATGTCTCAGAAGCATGAGGAAGATGCTGAAAAGGAGAGAAGAACCAAGAAAAGACATGCTGACACCTCCGCTGCTCAGTCCCCGGCAGAGAAGCGTCCAAGGACTGATGCGTCCAGACCTGCTCAAGCTGAGCAATGTCCAAAGGCAGCTTCAGTGAAGCCTGTTCCAGAAAAGCCAAAGGTTCGAAAGCTTCAAATACTGGACGACTCCGATGATGATGACCAGACCCCAATTGGTCAAATCAAGAAGAAAGCAGAGGAGAAGGAGGCCCCTCAGCAAAAGAAGCAGAAGGTACAACCTGCTGAACCAACTTCCTTTCCTTCTAACGTGCCTCGACGAGTTAAGACTCAGGCAGTTAGGCCAAGGAGAGTTGCAGTTCCACCACCTTCCTCCCAAGACACCGACAACATATCCACTAGTGCCCCACTACCAGCTCCATCCAGTGCTCCATCCACATCAACAACCCAGCATCCACCTCTTCACTTGGACTTGTCCAAGTTTGTGCGTCCAAGGGATGCATGGAGGGATGCCTGGTCCCCATGGACCATACCCCCCAAGCAGAAAACCAAAGAAGAAGAAGACAGAGAACGCTTCCCTATTGCATTCCTTACACGGAATGAACAGAATTACTGTAAGAGGCACGATGTGATCTGGAGGCCTCTACAAGAACCTTTGGAGAGGCATTTGACTACTGCCTCAGCACCAGAGTGGATGAGGTATGATTATGCTCATAATCCTTCAGCTGACTATGCTGTAATGCCAGAAGGAGCAATAATCAGCCACCCTTTGCCCACTTGGACGAGAGAAGTGTATCCACACTTGATCCGAATGACTCATCCTTACTCTTGTCCAACTGGAACCCAACAAAGGGTGCGTCCAGCAGTAGTAGAACTGCTTGAACCAGAGGTGGAGGTTGCTTCTCAATTCACAAAGACGGTTGCGGAGCAGAAAGGGAAGGCTCCAAGAAAGAAGAAGGCACCGTCCAAGAAGCCCCCTGTTAGCAGGGATACTGAACTGGCCGTAGAATTAAAGTTGGCCATTAAAGAAAGCCTGGACCCTTCTAAGTCGAAGCAGCGTCCAGATGTACAATGGGTCAAGGATGTTCGCATCTGGACTCCCATTACAAAGTTCCTACCTCTACCTGCTGGAACTCTAGTGCTTAATTTCAAGCCAAGCGACTATGATGATCTTGGCAAACTTCTTCAACAGATGTATATACCAAACCAAGCCATTGCCTACCCACCAAACCTTCACATCAGCCGCGCCACAGAAATGAAGTTTGTACCAGATAGGGTGTGTCCTAGACTACCCTTATATGATGTTGGTCGAAAGAAAGGTTACAAGTTCTATGGCATTGAGATGTCAAGCAGGGAAGAGAAAGTTGAAGCCCTGCAACAATCCTCTCATACCTGGGGTCACCTATTTGACAAGACTGGTAAGCTTACACGTCCAATTGGAACTTTCGATTCCATGACCTTTTGGCACCAGATCTTATGGAACGACTCCCAGAAGGCCTCCTCCTCCAGCAGCTCCAAGAATGATTTCGTTCACCCCCCTCATGGTCTTGAGGTGCTGCATCCAGTGAAGACTCATCACTTCACAGACACCTTTGCTTGCTTTCTGACAGATTCAGATGACTACCTGGATTTAATGAAGACATTGCCTATCATCAGAAGCAACAAAGTGTTTGATCTTCGGACACTGGATCGCACAGAATTTGTGGAGGAACTCCAAACTCTGCATGAGAAGTACAAGGCAGAAGAGGCCAGAGCAGCAGAACAAGCTCGTCTAGAGCAGCTGACTCTTGAGCAAGCTGAGGCTGCAACCACAGAAAAGGAAGATCAGGTTGCCAAGCCGAAAGCTACACAAGTAGAGTTGGATGAAGCATCTGCCAAGATAACAAAGGTACTAGCTCATCTTGACTTGGACCAATCTGTACCAGTAGACGTGGAATGTAACATCCTTATTTTACTATTTGTACATATTTATATATGAATATTATGAACAATCATGTACTGTATTTTATAGAAACTTTATGTACATATTTTCTTAATGAAATTAATACAGTTCTACTCAGAAGAATTTTCTGAATCTTTAAATGTCTTTGTTTTTGCCTGAATTTATTGTTGAGTGGACTGCTATGTCAGACAGCTGTCCATGATAGATTTTCAAGTGTGGAATGTTGGACTAATTTGTAACTTAATAAAAAGGTAATTGAATATAGATTAAAAATATATACAGTTGAAGAATTAAAATGCTTATTCCAAATTGTTAGGATTTTCTGAAAGTTAGAACTTTGAGAAATTTTTACAGTAAAACTCTAAGGCAGAAAATTTAGAGAAAATTCGTATGATATCTATAGAATTATCTAATAATTGTAATATACTTAGAATAATTATTAAAAATGTTTAACCAAGAAAAATTTAATTTAGAACCTTAACCAATCAAAGTGTGACAACTCAAAGTTTCTAATGTCACTAAATTAAGCTAATTAGGCTTGGATTAAGAAATAAGTAAGACACTAACCCAAGGTTTTTGATAGTGAGGAATTCAATGGTGGTGTTATTTTCTTCAAATTCTAATTAGTTTGTAAGATAATTAAGATCCCTAAAAATATTCTAGAATTTTCTACAAGTTTCTTGAAAATGTTGACTTTTGGGGAAGCAAGTGAGCAAGTCACTTAAGGCACTCCTTTGGGCTGTCCAAGTGGCTTGGTGAACTGATCTCCCTTGGCCAATTGGGGCTGCTGGACGTGCAGGGACTGTTGGACTTGAAGAAGAAATTCAATTTGGTGAATAACTTGTTTAATGAAGCATTAAACTTAAGCTAAAAAGGAAAAGTCACCAAAAAGCTAGCATTTCCAAAACCAGAACCGTGAGCTTCCCAGCTGCAACTCTTCATTCTATTTCATCTTAACTTCATCTTTTCATCTTAAATTAAGAAACCAAACCATCCAAACTTCCTAAACCCTAAGCTATTTCGGCTAATAGAGAAAGAAATTGGAGGAAATCTCAAAAATCTCAAGAAGATCAAGGAGTGAGGGAGAAAGAGGATTCAAGAGTTTTCATCAAATTAAGAGTTCAAGGTAAGGATCTAGGCAATGTAATTTCAATTTAGAACCCTTGGAATTAGGAGAAAACATGTTGTAGGGTTAGATTCAATATGTGACCTAGAATCATGAAAAATTTAAATTGATTTAGGGGTTTTGTGTATTTGATGCTAGTAATTGGAAATTATGGATTGGAATGATGTTTGATTGAATTTTTGATGTGTTGTGATGGTTGAAATTTTGGTTTGATTGATTTTGATTGAAGTGTGATTTGGTTGATTTTTGGTTGGAATTTGAGTTTGTTGCTTTGGAAAACATGTTGGAAATGGTATGAATACCATTCGGCCAAGCTAAAAATACAAGGGATATTATGTGGAAATTTTTGTAAAATCAAGGGCAAAATGATCATTTTACATGTAGGGACGCAATGGGAATTTTTGAAAAGATTAAGGGTAGTTTAGTAATTTTACCTAATAGTGATTTAATTGATAATTTACTAAAATACTAATGTTATAAGGTAAAGTGTTTAATTTTTGTATTCTTATATGTTAATGTGTGAAAAAAATTATTTATTTAAATGTGATCATTAACATAATTCATTTGCATGAGTCTTTTTGGGAATTTATAAAGATTTCAAATGAGAAAGAATTATGTTGACTAACCGGGACTGCGGTAGTCATGTGAAATGAATATGATTTGAGAATTGATTTTTGGGGTGAGCAGAATTTGTTAAATAGGACCTTATAGTCTGTGGGGTGAAGGATATTGGCAATTCCATATGCGGTCGGAATCTGGACTGAGATGCGGTCGTGGTGGCCTTCCGGGTATCCTGATCTCCTAATTCTGTGTAGCTTATTTGCGTTTAGTAGGGACTGTTAGCTGAATTACAGAACGTAATGGTAGGCCTGTCTTTACTAAACACTCAAAGGGGAAGTCTCCATGGAGCAAGGTCAAAATGATTTTGAGTCAAAACTGCATTTGCATAAATCAACTTGCATTTAATTATGTGTGTGAACGATTAATTTGTATCAGATATGTATATGTTTGAAATTATTTTAATTGTATGAGAAATTAAATGCCTGATCCGGTAATTTTGTCCCCAGATTCTAGGGGAGTGTGAATTGTAGGTATTTTGAAGATTAATTAGAAGTTAAAGATGCAGATATTTTCAAGTGCTATAGGACTGGGTACTTTTGGTTATATATACTATTTGTATTAATTAGGAATATTTTGTAGTATTATTTCTGTAAATTTTAATAATGTAAATTATAATGATACACTTTGAACTTTAATGAAATGTGTTTAGTATATATATTTTTTATGTGTATGGATATTAGATGTAGGTTAATTTATTAGAAGGGGGTTACATTAGTGGTATCAGAGCTCTGGTTATGCATCTCTAGGATTTGTGAGTAATTGGCCTGTTATGTATTTTGCTGTGTTACTTTGATTGAAATTGTCTGTTTTGATTGAAATTGGTTGTTTTCTATGAATTGGTTGCTTAGTGGTTGTTAGGAATATTATAGGAACAAGGGTAGTAACTGGATCAAAGATTCTTTTTTCTTTTTAGACAGGTAGAGATGGCAGGAAGAGGAAGAGGAAGAGGAAGGCCAGTTACAAATCCCACAGTTGGAAATGATAATATAGCTGAGATGGCCAGAGCCATGAGGGATATGGCTAATGCAGTAACTCAACAGACTGAGATGTTGGCTAATCAGGCACTAGCTCAGCATCAACCTCCACTTGTTGACTGGAACACTTTGACAGATTTTAAGAAGCATGATCCACCTTACTTTAAGGGAGAGTATGATCCAGAGAAAGCTGAAGAGTGGATCCAGAATTTGGAGGATATTTTTGTAGCCATGGAGTGTCCTGATGATAAGAGAGTGTCACATGCAGCCTTTCAGTTACTGGGTGATGCTAGGTTGTGGTGGAAAGCTACCCAGAGGATGTTGGAGAATAGGGGAGAAGTGATCACCTGGGAAATCTTCAAGACCCTGTTTCTTGAGAAGTATTTTCCAGAGACTGTTAGACAGGCCAAGGAGGAAGAATTCATCAGTTTGACTCAGGGAAGTATGAGTATTCCTGAATATACTTCTAAGTTTGAATCTTTGGCAAAATATTCTAAATACTTGCAGATCACTGGGAATGAACAATGGAAATGCAGGAGGTATGAGAAAGGACTGAGATATGAGATTAAATAGGCAATCGTTCCATTGAGGATCTCTGAGTTCCCTGAATTAATGGATCAGTGTAAAGTAATTGAAGATATGAAAAGGGAGCAAAGATCCAAAATGGCTGGATATGCAGGTAGGAGTAATTTTGGAAGGGGAGGTCCTATGCTGAAAGGAAAAAGTATTCAGCCTCAAAAACCATACAGTAGACCACCACCAGGGCATTCTAGAGGAATAGGAGGTATAGGTGGGTTTAGACCTATGGGAGGAGTAGGTGGAGCTAGAAATTCTCCAGGATCTCAATTGGCAGTTAGATGCTGGAAGTGTGGAAGGGGGCATATGGCAAAGGATTGTCCTATAACTGGTCCTGTTTGCTTTAACTGTGGAAAATCAGGTCATCTATCTAGGGATTGTTATGCACCTAGAAGGGATCAGACTGGTAGAGCTTTACAGAACCAGAAACCTACAGCTAGTGGAAGAGTATTTACCTTGAGTGGTACTGAGGCTTCACGGTCTGCAGATCTCATACAGTACAAGGGACAAATGAAAGGTAAGTCCTTAACTGTATTATTTGATTCAGGTGCTACCCATTCATTTATATCTGATGACTGTGTTGAGAATCTGAGTTTAGTTGTGTCACCATTACCCTATACTTTGCTTGTTTCTGTGCCTACATCTAAACCAATCGTAACCTCTCAAATATGTTTGAATTGTGTGATAACCATCAGAGATAGACCATTTGTTGTGAATTTGATTTGTTTGCCTTTGACTGACCTTGATGTGATATTAGGAATGGATTGGTTAGCAACCAACCATATTCTAATAGATTGTGCCTCTAAATCTGTGATTTTCCCTGAACTTGATGTTTTTAGACTTAAACCTGTCCAACCTAAACAAATATCATTTAAAAGTGAAATTCAAAAATACATGTTATCATCTCTTGGAACTTAGGAAGATAAAATTGAAATTGACTCTGTGCCAGTTGTGAATGAGTATCCTGAAGTTTTTCCTGATGATGTTCCTGGTTTACCTCCTGAAAGAGAGATAGAATTTAGTATTGACTTGATGTCTGGTACTAGTCCAATTTCTATGCAACCATATAGGATGGCACCATTGGAATTAACTGAATTAAAGAAACAATTGGAAGAATTGCTAGAAAAATAGTTTATAAGACCTAGTGTGTCACCATGGGGAGCCCCAGTGTTATTAGTTAAAAAGAAAGATGGAGGGTCTAGGTTATGTGTAGATTATAGACAATTAAATAAAGTAACTATAAAGAATAAATATCCTTTACCTATAATAGATGATTTAATGGATCAACTCAGGGGAGCAACAATTTTCTCTAAAATAGATTTAAGGTCTGGGTACCATCAAATTAGGGTTAAAAAGGAAGACATACCCAAGACTGCCTTTAGGACTAGATATGGACATTATGAATATCAAGTGATGCCGTTTGGAGTAACTAATGCACCAGCAGTATTTATGGATTATATGAATAGGGTGTTTAGACCATATTGAGATAGTTTTGTAGTAGTATTTATAGATGACATATTAATATATTCTAAAAATAAAGAAGAACATGAAAATCATCTCAGAATAACATTACAAACTTTAAAAGATAGAAAATTATTTGCAAAGATGTCTAAATGTGAATTTTGGTTGGAGGAAGTAAAATTTTTGGGACATGTAATTTCTAAAGATGGAATAAGTGTAGATCCTTCTAAGGTAGATGCGGTTTTGGAATGGGAGAGACCTAAAACAGTAACAGAGATTAGGAGTTTCTTAGGATTAGCTGGGTATTATAGAAGATTTATTGAAGGGTTTTCTAAGATAGCTGGACCATTAACAGAATTAACTAGGAAAAATCAACCTTTTGTTTGGAGTGAAAGTTGTGAGAAAAGTTTTCAAGAACTGAAAAATAAATTGACTACTTCACCAGTTTTAATTTTACCTGAACCAAATGAACCTTATGATGTATATTGTGATGCTTCTTATCAAGGGTTAGGATGTGTGTTGATGCAGAATAGGAAAGTGGTAGCATATGTGTCTAGGCAGTTGAGACCACATGAGAGAAATTATCCTACACATGATTTGGAATTAGCTGCTATAGTTTTTGCTTTGAAGATTTGGAGACATTATTTGTATGGGTCTAGATTTAATGTATATAGTGATCATAAGAGTTTAAAATATTTGTTTGATCAAAAGGAACTTAACATGAGACAAATAAGATGGATGGAGTTTATTAAAGACTGTGATTTTCAATTAATGTATCATCCAGGAAAAGCTAATGTAGTAGCAGATGCCTTAAGTAGGAAAAGTGTACATGTGTCAACTATGATGATTAAAGAATTAGAATTAATAGAACAATTTAGAGATTTGAATTTGTGTATAGTTAGAGAAAAAGATAAAATTCAATTAGGAATGGTTACTATTACTAATGATTTTTTGGAAGAGATTAGGAAGAAACAAGATGTAGATACATTTATTCAAGAAAAAAAAGCATTAATAGGAACAGATAAAGTAAAAGAATTTAATTTAGGAACAGATGGAATTATTAGATTTAAAAATAGAATTTGTGTACCTAATAATCAAGAATTAGAAGAATTAATTTTAGAAGAAGGACATAAAAGTAAATTAAGTATTCATCCTGGAACTACAAAAATGTACAAAGATTTAAAAGAAATGTTTTGGTGGCCTAAGATGAAGAAAGATGTGACGGAGTATGTAGCTAGATGTTTAACATGTCAAAAAGCAAAGATTGAACATCAGAAACCATCTGGCACGTTACAACCTTTAGAAATACCTGTGTGGAAATGGGATAGTATATCAATGGATTTTGTAGTAGGATTACCTAGAACTAATAAAAATTGTGATTCTATTTGGGTAATTGTAGATAGATTAACTAAATCAACACATTTTCTTCCAATAAATATTAGGTATTCTTTAGAAAGATTAGCTCAATTGTACATAAAAGAAATAGTTAGATTACATGGAGTACCTACTAGTATAGTGTCAGATAGAGATCCTATATTTGTTTCTAAATTTTGGAGAGAATTTCATAAAGCCTTAGGAAGTAAATTACATCTTAGTTCAGTATACCACCCTCAGACAGATGGCCAAATAGAAAGAACTATACAATCATTAGAAGATCTTTTAAGAGCCTGTACATTAGAAGAAAAAGGGAACTGGGAGGATATATTACCTTTAGTAGAATTTACATATAATAATAGTTATCATTCTAGTATAGGTATGGCTCCCTATGAAGCATTGTATGGTAGAAAATGTAGGACACCTTTGGTATGGTATCAGGATGGTGAGAATCTTTTGATAGGACCAGACATTATTCAGCAAACCACTGAGAAAGTAAAATTTATTTAGGAGAAAATGAAAACTGCACAGAGTAGACAGAAAAGTTATGCAGATAAAAGAAGAAAACCCTTGGAATTTCAAGAAAGTGAACATGTCTTTTTGAAAGTCACACCAATAACTGGGGTTGGCAGAGCAATAAAGTATAAGAAACTAACTCCTAAATTT
Source organism: Pueraria montana var. lobata (assembly GCA_026413185.1). Classification (NCBI taxonomy): domain Eukaryota; kingdom Viridiplantae; phylum Streptophyta; class Magnoliopsida; order Fabales; family Fabaceae; genus Pueraria; species Pueraria montana. Next base: position 9,179,512 of record CM048649.1, read on the forward strand.
ATTGGACCTTATCAAATTCTCAGAAAAATTGGACCTATGGCCTATCAAATAGCCTTACCACCCTTTTTGTCAAATGTCCATGATGTGTTTCATGTGTCACAACTAAGACAGTACATCTCAGATCCTTCACATGTCATTGAACCTGATCAAATACAGGTAAAGGAAAACCTAACATTTGAAACAAAGCCTGTTAAGATTGAGGACAGAAGGATTAAGTACCTGAGAGGTAAAGAGATTCCTCTGGTTAAGGTTATTTGGGATGATATCAGAGGTGATGCTACATGGGAGTTAGAGGAGAAAATGAGAGAAGTATATCCTCATTTGTTTGTATAGTTATTTTGTTGCATAGTTGTATGGTGTATAGTCGTATTAGAAATTTCGAGGACGAAATTTTTATTAGTAGGGGAGAATTGTAACATCCTTATTTTACTATTTGTACGTATTTATATATGAATATTATGAACAATCATGTACTGTATTTTATAGAAACTTTATGTACATATTTTCTTAATGAAATTAATACAGTTCTACTCAGAAGAATTTTCTGAATCTTTAAATGTCTTTGTTTTTGCCTGAATTTATTGTTGAGTGGACTGCTATGTCAGACAGCTGTCCATGATAGATTTTCAAGTGTGGAATGTTGGACTAATTTGTAACTTAATAAAAAGGTAATTGAATATAGATTAAAAATATATACAGTTGAAGAATTAAAATGCTTATTCCGAATTGTTAGGATTTTCTGAAAGTTAGAACTTTGAGAAATTTTTACGGTAAAACTCTAAGGCAGAAAATTTAGAGAAAATTCGTTTGATATCTATAGAATTATCTAATAATTGTAATATACTTAGAATAATTATTAAAAATGTTTAACCAAGAAAAATTTAATTTAGAACCTTAACCAATCAAAGTGTGACAACTCAAAGTTTCTAATGTCACTAAATTAAGCTAATTAGGCTTGGATTAAGAAATAAGTAAGACACTAACCCAAGGTTTTTGATAGTGAGGAATTCAATGGTGGTGTTATTTTCTTCAAATTCTAATTAGTTTGTAAGATAATTAAGATCCCTAAAAATATTCTAGAATTTTCTACAAGTTTCTTGAAAATGTTGACTTTTGGGGAAGCAAGTGAGCAAGTCACTTAAGGCACTCCTTTGGGCTATCCAAGTGGCTTGGTGAACTGATCTCCCTTGGCCAATTGGGGCTGCTGGACGTGCAGGGACTGCTGGACTTGAAGAAGAAATTCAATTTGGTGAATAACTTGTTTAATGAAGCATTAAACTTAAGCTAAAAAGGAAAAGTCACCAAAAAGCTAGCATTTCCAAAAACAGAACCGTGAGCTTCCCAGCTGTAGCTCTTCATTCTATTTCATCTTAACTTCATCTTTTCATCTTAAATTAAGAAACCAAACCATCCAAACTTCCTAAACCCTAAGCTATTTCGGCTAATAGAGAAAGAAATTGGAGGAAATCTCAAAAATCTCAAGAAGATCAAGGAGTGAGGGAGAAAGAGGATTCAAGAGTTTTCATCAAATTAAGAGTTCAAGGTAAGGATCTAGGCATTTAATTTCAATTTAGAACCCTTGGAATTAGGAGAAAACATGTTGTAGGGTTAGATTCAATATGTGACCTAGAATCATGAAAAATTTAAATTGATTTAGGGGTTTTGTGTATTTGATGCTAGTAATTGGAAATTATGGATTGAAATGATGTTTGATTGAATTTTTGATGTGTTGTGATGGTTGAAATTTTGGTTTGATTGATTTTGATTGAAGTGTGATTTGGTTGATTTTTGGTTGGAATTTGAGTTTGTTGCTTTGGAAAACATGTTGGAAATGGTATGAATACCATTCGGCCAAGCTAAAAATACAAGGGATATTATGTGGAAATTTTTGTAAAATCAAGGGCAAAATGGTCATTTTACATGTAGGGACACAATGGGAATTTTTGAAAAGATTAAGGGTAGTTTAGTAATTTTACCTAATAGTGATTTAATTGATAATTTACTAAAATACTAATGTTATAAGGTAAAATGTTTAATTTTTGTATTCTTATATGTTAATGTGTGAAAAAAATTATTTATTTAAATGTGATCATTAACATAATTCATTTGCATGAGTCTTTTTGGGGAATTTATAAAGATTTCAAAAGAGAAAGAATTATGTTGACTATCCGGGACTGCAGTAGTCATGAGAAACGAGTTGATATATGAGAAATGATTTTGTTGACTAACCGGGACTGCGGTAGTCATGTGAAATGAATATGATTTGAGAATTGATTTTTGGGGTGAGCAGAATTTGTTAAACAGGACCTTATAGTCTGTGATTATATAGTCTGTGGGGTGAAGGATATTGGCAATTCCATATGTGGTCGGAATCTGGACTGAGATGCGGTCGTGGTGGCCTTCCGGGTATCCTGATCTCCTAATTCTGTATAGCTTATTCACGTTTAGTGGGGACTGTTAGCTGAATTATAGAACGTAATGGTAGGCCTGTCTTTACTAAACACTCAAAGGGGAAGTCTCCATGGAGCAGGGTCAAAATGATTTTGAGTCAAAACTGCATTTGCATAAATCATCTTGCATTTAATTATGTGTGTGAACGATTAATTTGTATCGGATATGTATATGTTTGAAATTTTTTTAATTGTATGAGAAATTAAATGCCTGATCCGGTAATTTTGTCCCCAGATTATAGGGGAGTGTGAATTGCAGGTATTTTGAATATTAATTAGAAGTTAAAGATGTAGATATTTTCCAGAGCTATAGGACTGGGTACTTTTGGTTATATATACTATTGTATTAATTAGGAATATTTTGTAGTATTATTTCTGTAAATTTTAATAATGTAAATTATAATGATACACTTTGAACTTTAATGAAATGTGTTTAGTATATATTTTTTTATGTGTATGGATATTAGATGTAGATTAATTTATTAGAAGGGGGTTACATGGAACACTTTGTCGCTTCACATGAAGAACCCACCGTCCAATCTGGAAAGTTCAAGGATGATGGAGAGCCTATTGTTGAAGCATCCAAGCCCATGGAATCAACTGCAGAAAAGCCTCCTGTTGAAGATATCACCAGCTTCCCCGTTGTTGATGCGTCTACTGAAGCTCACTCGGGTACACGTCAACTGGTTCCCACAGGATCTTCAAGTCCAAGGGGCATCCTTCCCTTGCGATTTGCTGAACCTCAAGGGGTCTCAGAAGATCGTGTTCACGAGATCGTGCAACAGGCTCTGAGGCAACAACAGTTGGAAACTGACGCAGCTCTTCAAGCATTTCAGCAAAGGCAACAGGCTGATGCTGCTCAACATCGTATGATTCTGCAGAATGCTATCACTGAACAATTCATGCACCTCTCCCAGACGCTTGTGAATCAAATTCAAAATACTGCAGCCAACCTGCTTGGACAAGTTGCTCATGCCATTCCACCCGTCCTGTAACAGCCATGGGCTATCTCTTTATTGGGCTGACTGTAACACCCTCATTTTTATTTTATTGTATTTGTACACAATTATATATGAATATTATGAGGCATTATGTACTGTATTTTATATAAACTTTCTGTACCTATTTTCATAATAAAATTGATACAGTTCCATTCAGAAAAATTTTCTGAATCTTCTAATATCTTTGTTTTTGTTTGAATTGCTTGTTGACTGGATAGTTGTGTCAAACAACTGTCCAGGACTGTATTTAATAGAAACCTACTATACATAGTTTCATAATAAAATTAATACATTTCTATTCAGAAAAAACTTTCTGAATCTTCTGATATCTGTGTTTTTGGTTAAACTGACTGTTGACTGGACAGTGTGTCAAACAACTGTCCAGGATAAATTCTCCAGTGTAGCATTTTGGATAAATCTGTAACCTAATAAAAAGATAATTGAATATAGATTAAAAATATATACAGATAAAGAATTAAAATGCTTATTCCGAATTGTTAGAATTTTCTGAATGTTAGAACTCTGTGAAATTATTACGGTAAAATTCTAAGGCAGAAAATTAAGAGAAAATTCGTATGACATCTATGGAATTATCTAATAATTTTAATATACTTAGAATAATTATTAAAAATGTTTAACCAAGAAAAATTAAATTTAGAGCATTAACCAATCAAAGTGTGACAACTCAAATTTTCTAATGTCACTAAATTAAGCTAATTAGACTTGGATTAAGAGATAAGTGATACACTACCCCAATGTTTTTGATAGTGAGGAATCCAATGGTGGTATTAGTTTCTTCAAATTCTAATTAGTTTGTAAGATAATTAAGAGCCCTAAAAAAATTCTAGAAAAGTCTACATCTTTGACCTATTGACCAAGCTAGTTGGAAGGTCACACAAGGCACAATTTTGGGACGTCCAAGTGGGGCTGGAAACTAAGCAAAATTGGCTGCCCCATTCTCACGTAAGTACTGCCTTTGGCCAGCAGCTGGACGTGAAACACTAATTAAATGGGGTGCAGAAAAATTAATTAAAATATAAGAAATCAACACAAAGGAAAAAGCAAGCAAAGCTAGCTCTCAAAAACTCTCCACCCGTGAGCTCTCTGTCCAGCAGCCCCTTCATCTTCTTTTCACCTTTTCTTCTAAAAATCAAGAGAGAAACCAATCTAAACCTCACAAAATTTAAACCACCTTCAACCAAAGAGAAGAGAATTAGGAGAAAAAGCTCAAAATTCCAAAAGACAAGAAGACCAAGGAGGAAGGGAGTAAAAGGATTCAAGGGTTTTTCATCAAATTAAGGATTCAAGGTAAGGATCTAGGCATTTAATTTCAATTAGAACCCTTGGAATTAGAAGAAAACATGTTGTAGGGTTAGATTCAATTTGTGACCTAGAATCATGAAAACTTGAAATTGATTTAGGGGTTTTGTGTTTTTGATGCTTGTGATTGTAATTCATGGATTGGAATGATGTTTGATTCAATATTTAATGTGTTGTGATGGTTGAAATTTGAGATGCTTGATTTTTAATTGAATTGAGATTTGGTTGGAATTTGGCTTTGTTGCTTTGGAAAAGATGTAGGAAATGGCTTGTAGACCATTTGGCTAGGTTGATTTTACAAGGGATACTATGTGGAAATTTTTGTAAAACCAAGGGCAAAATGGTCATTTTACATGTAGGGACACATTGGGAATTTTGGGAAAAGATTAAGGACATTTTCGGAAATAATAGAAATGTATAAGGGTAAAATGGTAAATTCATATTTTCTAGAAAGTTTAGGGATATATTAGGAATGTAATAAAAAGATCAAGGGTAAAATTGGAAATAATAGTAAATAGTGAGGGTAATTTGGTAATTTTACATTAAGGATAAAATTGGAATTTTAGAAAAATTAGGGTTAGTTTAGAAAATTTATTTAGAAAGGAACTAGATGGTATTTTGGTAAAATATTAATGTTATAATGTTAATTATTGAAATTTTATATATTTGTGTGTGAATAATTAAAATTTCTTATTTAATTATGATTATTATCATATTGCATATGCATGAGTCTTTTTGGGGGATTTTTAAAAGATTTCAAGTGAAAACTGAATTATGTTGGCTAACCGGGACTGCGGTAGTCATGAGAAATTATTTTATATATGAGAAATGATTTGTTTTTGGGGTGAGCAGAATAAGTTAGACAGGACTGTATAATCTGTGATTTTATAGTCTGTGGGGAGAGGGATATTGGCAATTCCACATGTGGCTGTAATCTGGACAGAGATGCGATCGTGGTGGCCTTCCTGGGTATCTTGATCTCCTAATTCTGTTTAGTTTATTCGCGTTTAGTAGGGGCTGATTGCTGAATTGCAGTGCGTAATGGTAGGCCAGTTTCTTACTAAACACTCAAAGGGGAAGTCTCCATGGAGCAGGGTCAAAAATGAATTTGAGTCAAAAAATTGCATTTGCATAAATCATACTGCATTTAATTATGTGTGTAATTAATTAAATTGTTATGATATGTATTTGTTTGAAATTATTTTATTGTATGAGAAATTAAATGCCTGATCCGGTAATGCTGTCCCCAGATACTAGGGGAGTGTGATTGCAGGTATAAAGAAGATTAGTTAGAAGTCACAGATGCAGACATGTTCCAGAGCTATAGGAATGTGGGTTTTTGGTTTTAGATACTTTTGTATTAATTAGAAATAATTTGGTAGTAGTATTTTCTGAAAATTTTAAGAATGTAAATTATAATGACAAACTTTGAACTTTAATGGATTGTATTTATTTTCCTTGGAAATTATATTTTTTTTTTATATATATATTAGATGTAAAATTAATTAATTAGAAGGGGGTTACACTGACCCCTCAAGAGCTTTCCCATACACCGTACTCATGGTCTTCCCCAGCGACCAATGGGGTTTTTGCCTTCCGTGGGAATCGAACCCGGTACCTAGTCCCCTTAAGTACTCGAATTCGTGGATTCCCACTACACCAATTGAGCTAGAAATAAAGGAGACTATCAACGTGATTGTTATCTTTTTAATGTAATTGGCAATTCTTATCTCGTTTGATTTTATTAAAAAAAAGGCATACCTCCTCTCATTAATGACGGAAATTATTATAAACGTTGTGATAAAAAAAACTAATAAAGGAAACTATCAACGTCATTGTTATCTTTTTAACGTGATTGGCAATTGTCGTAGAAATATCAAAATTTCACGATATGTTTGGGAGGAGAAATAATAAAAGATTATACCTTTTTTTTGTGAGATCTAGAAAGATCATTCCCTTCCAAATTGGCATAAAATGAGAGAGGACCTAAAAAAATAATTTCAGGATATCTCGTTTGATTTTATTAAAAAAAAGGCATACCTCCTCTCATTAATAATGGAAATTATTATAAATGTTGTGATAAAAAAACTAATAAAGGAAACTATCAACGTTATTGTTATCTTTTTAACGTGATTGGTAATTGTCGTAGAAATATCAAAATTTCACGATATGTTTGGGAGGTGAAATAATTAAAAGATTATAACTTTTTTTTGTGAGATGTAGAAAGATCATTCCCTTCCAAATTGGCATAAAATGAGAGAGGACATAAAAAAACAATTTCAGGATATCTCGTTTCATTTTATTAAAAAAAGGCATACGTCCTCTCATTAATAACAGAAATTATTATAAACATTGTGATAAAAAACTAATAAAGGAGACTATCAACGTGATTGTTATCTTTTTAATGTGATTGGCAATGGTCGTAGAAATATCAAAATTTCACGATATGTTTGGGAGGAGAAATAATAAAAGATTATAACTTTTTTTTCTGAGATCTAGAAAGATCATTCCCTTCCAAATTGACATAAAATGAGAGAGGACCTAAAAAACAATTTCAGGATATCTTGTTTGATTTTATTAAAAAAATGGCATACCTCCTCTCATTAATAACGAAAATTAATTATTATAAACGTTGTGATAAAAAACTAATAAAGGAAACTATCAACGTGATTGTTATCTTTTTAATGTGATTGGCAATTGTCGTAGAAATATCAAAATTTCACGATATGTTTGGGAGGTGAAATAATAAAAAGATAATAACTTTTTTTGTGAGATCTAGAAAGATCATTCCCTTCCAAATTGGCATAAGATGAGAGAGGACCTAAAAAAATAATTTCAGGATATCTCGTTTGATTTTATTAAAAAAGGGCATACCTCCTCTCATTAATAACGGAAATTATTATAAACATTGTGATAAAAAACTAATAAAGGACACTATCAACGTGATTGTTATCTTTTTAATGTGATTGGCAATTGTCGTAGAAATACCAAAATTTCACGTAAGTTTGGGAGGTGATGTAACGACCCATCTTCGTTACATATTTGTTATACTAAAACATTCTGTTAAATATTATTATATGAAATTACATAGAAATTTTTCACATTTAACACATATTATATGTACCTACTTTCCTACATATAATATACATCATCACACCATAAAAGTATTAAGTCTAGCTTTACAAAACTTAAATATATATATGTACATACAATACCAAAAAGAGTCCTCTTATAAAGGACATTCACAACAATCTAAGTATTTATACATATGTCCTAAGCTGGTCCCCATACTATGTACATATATACTATAACATATCCAAAAAGAGGGATCTCATCCCATCTTCAATATCTACATCCGCTTCAGTCATGAGCGGCCTAAGAACCTGCAACATCATCACGCTCTGCTCCCGTGCCAACCACACGATCATTGCAGTAAAACAACACAAACACAAAATGCAAGGGTAAGCTTATTTACAAAATAATGATAGGATTTGATCAAAGGAAAATTTAGAATAAATCAACAATAATAATTCAGATAACATCACACATCAATACATACATCAATTTTATATACAATTTCATTATGCAATGTCATGCTGACTCGACTCCATGGAGATTTCTACAACTTTTGGGCGGTCCCCCTAGGCCCCATCCCCTACCATAGTCTCACTTTTGACCATTCAGGGAGTCCCTTGAGCTACCATGTGGAGGAAGTGTGAATTTAATCGAATATAGACAAGTGTTGGTATTGGCTTACCTCTGTCAGGTTTGCAAAACCTTCCATCTATAGGAATTCGCCCACTTGTCTATTCTATAGGCCCACCGTTGGCCACCACGAAAACCTCCGGCACTAGGTTGAGAGCCTACCTAGCACCCTCAACTTACGTGCCTACCCATATGCAATGTAATGTTACAAGCCAAACAACTTTGATTGCCACAAGTTCCCTCTATGTTATAAATTCACAATTTTTCTCAAATTCTGCTTATGAACCCATCTAGCAATTCAATAGGCTCAAGTAAGGTATTCTCACACTTTGAATAATTACTCACAACACAACACTTAAAAATGTGAATTTCCTAACATAGCTCTAGAACTAAAGTTGTGGCCTATCCAACATCATCATTCAACATTAATAACTCTAATAATTATATCACATTAACAAAATTGACCAAATGAGGTCGATTTCTCTTTGACAGTACTGAATGTGACTTTCCAGTGAACATGGTTCAAAGAAAGTAAGTTTTCTAACACTTCCAAAACTTGTTTTGAGCTGAAATTTTTACAGGATAAAGATAACACATTTCTCTTTCAAAATTGATATCCCATGTCCTCAAATTCGTTCCCAATTGTTCCCAGTAAAATTTCTCTAACAGCCTAAATTTCAGACTCCAAACAGAGCTCCAAACCCTTGCCCTGTTCCTTTTCAAAAATTTAATTTAGGAATTGGACATGATAATTTTTGTAAATTACACAGTTAAAAACCTTGTTTTGTCTAGTTTTTAATAGCACAAAAACGAAAACAAAACATTAAGTGTACAATTAGGAATTTAAGAAAAACCGAGACATGTTCCAGGGGAACTCGAAAAACAGAACAGCCACTTTGTGGGTCACAGATGAACCCTGAGATGAGGTTTTCTCTTCAAGATGTCAAAATAAAAGTTTCTCCATTTCGAGTCTATTTGCATTCAAAACAAATTTCGTGAAAAACCAACGGTTAGATCTTCCAAAAATCACAAAATCGTGGGGACTGTCCAGAGCTGGACGAACCAAACAGCCACTGCCACTTTTATTTTTGGGTAAATCTCACATTGAAAACCTTGTCAAACAATTTTAATAAAATTTGGGCATGGTCTCCTTTGTTTTAGGAGCCTTCCCAAATAATTTAGAGAGTCCAAAAACAAAGAAAAACAATCAGTTCATATACATTCACACAGCTACTGCCAAGAAATCAACTACCCATTTTACATCAATTTCCAACTCAATCAAGCAACTCAACATAAACAACAATAGGGGCAGTCATGCTATATGTGGTTGAGCCCCCTAACTCTCAACCACATTTGAACTGAAAATATAATTCACAAGCAAGCTTCCCTTACCTAAAATTTTGACTGAAAACCTTGAAGAAATTAGGGAGGAGACTTGGTGATTCAAGAAGGATCTCTACCCAACTTTGGCTATGGAATCAACTAGAGAACACCAACTAGAAATCAATCAAAGGAAACTCTAGACAAGGAGAAAAGTCCTTCAATGATGTAGGAATTCAAGCTTCCATTAAAGGGAAAGAGAGGTTTCAGAAGAGGAAGGAGGAAGAATTGGAGAAAAGGGAAGAATGAAAGTTCACGGCTGAAATTGGTTTTAATTTACAAAAATTACTTTTGGCACCTATCTCCCTCTAAGGACACCCCCCCTTTCTCTTATTTTATTTTATTTTTTTACAACTTACGGAACTTACGTAAAAGTCTCAAAAATCTCGTAATAACCCTATGACACATAACAAAACATAGAACTTAAGTTAATTATTCTATTAATCAATGTAATTTAAATTTAATTTACTCTTGCATTATTAATCACACACTTAATCATACAATTAGGAAAATCACAACATTACAGGTGAAATAATAAAAAGATTATAACTTTTTTTTGTGAGATCTAGAAAGATCATTCCCTTCCAAATTGGCATAAAATGAGAGAGGACCTAAAAAACAATTTCAGGATATCTTGTTTGATTTTATTAAAAAAATGGCATACCTCCTCTCATTAATAACGGAAATTAATTATTATAAACGTTGTGATAAAAAACTAATAAAGGAAATATAAACGTGATTGTTATCTTTTTAATGTGATTGGCAATTGTCGTAGAAATATCAAAATTTCACGATATGTTTGGGAGGTGAAATAATAAAAAGATAATAACTTTTTTTGTGAGATCTAGAAAGATCATTCCCTTCCAAATTGGCATAAAATGATAGAGGACCTAAAAAAACAATTTTAGGATATGTCGTTTGATTTTGTTAAAAAAAGGCATACGTCATCTCATTAATAACGGAAATTATTATAAACGTTGTGATAAAAAACTAATAAAGGAGACTATCAATGGATTGTTATCTTTTTAATGTGATTGGAAATTGTCGTAGAAATATCAACATTTCACGATATGTTTGGGATGTGAAATAATAAAAAGATTATAACTTTTTTTTCGTGAGATCTAGAAAGATCATCCCATTCCAAATTCGCATAAAATGAGAGAGGACCTAAAAAAACAATTTCAGGATATCTAGATTAATTTTATTAAAAAAAGGCATACGTCCTCTCACAAATAACGGAAATTATTATAAACCTTGTGATAAAAAACTAATAAAGGAGACTATCAACGTGATTGTTATCTTTTTAACGTGATTGGTAATTGTCGTAGAAATATCAAAATTTCACGATATGTTTGGGAGGTGAAATAATAGAAAGATAATAACTTTTTTTGTGAGATCTAGAAAGATCATTCCCTTCCAAATTGGCATAAGATGAGAGAGGACCTAAAAAAATAATTTCAGGATATCTCGTTTGATTTTATTAAAAAAGGGCATACCTCCTCTCATTAATAACGGAAATTATTATAAACGTTGTGATAAAAAACTAATAAAGGACACTATCAACGTGATTGTTATCTTTTTAATGTGATTGGCAATTGTCGTAGAAATACCAAAATTTCACGTAAGTTTGGGAGGTGAAATAATAAAAAGATTATAACTTTTTTTTGTGAGATCTAGAAAGATCATTCCCTTCCAAATTGGCATAAAATGAGAGAGGACCTAAAAAACAATTTCAGGATATCTTGTTTGATTTTATTAAAAAAATGGCATACCTCCTCTCATTAATAACGGAAATTAATTATTATAAACGTTGTGATAAAAAACTAATAAAGGAAATATAAACGTGATTGTTATCTTTTTAATGTGATTGGCAATTGTCGTAGAAATATCAAAATTTCACGATATGTTTGGGAGGTGAAATAATAAAAAGATAATAACTTTTTTTGTGAGATCTAGAAAGATCATTCCCTTCCAAATTGGCATAAAATGATAGAGGACCTAAAAAAACAATTTTAGGATATGTCGTTTGATTTTGTTAAAAAAAGGCATACGTCATCTCATTAATAACGGAAATTATTATAAACGTTGTGATAAAAAACTAATAAAGGAGACTATCAATGGATTGTTATCTTTTTAATGTGATTGGAAATTGTCGTAGAAATATCAACATTTCACGATATGTTTGGGATGTGAAATAATAAAAAGATTATAACTTTTTTTTCGTGAGATCTAGAAAGATCATCCCATTCCAAATTCGCATAAAATGAGAGAGGACCTAAAAAAACAATTTCAGGATATCTAGATTAATTTTATTAAAAAAAGGCATACGTCCTCTCACAAATAACGGAAATTATTATAAACCTTGTGATAAAAAACTAATAAAGGAGACTATCAACGTGATTGTTATCTTTTTAACGTGATTGGTAATTGTCGTAGAAATATCAAAATTTCACGATATGTTTGGGAGGTGAAATAATAGAAAGATAATAACTTTTTTTGTGAGATCTAGAAAGATCATTCCCTTCCAAATTGGCATAAGATGAGAGAGGACCTAAAAAAATAATTTCAGGATATCTCGTTTGATTTTATTAAAAAAGGGCATACCTCCTCTCATTAATAACGGAAATTATTATAAACGTTGTGATAAAAAACTAATAAAGGACACTATCAACGTGATTGTTATCTTTTTAATGTGATTGGCAATTGTCGTAGAAATACCAAAATTTCACGTAAGTTTGGGAGGTGAAATAATAAAAAGATTATAACTTTTTTTTGTGAGATCTAGAAAGATCATTCCCTTCCAAATTGGCATAAAATGAGAGAGGACCTAAAAAACAATTTCAGGATATCTTGTTTGATTTTATTAAAAAAATGGCATACCTCCTCTCATTAATAACGGAAATTAATTATTATAAACGTTGTGATAAAAAACTAATAAAGGAAATATAAACGTGATTGTTATCTTTTTAATGTGATTGGCAATTGTCGTAGAAATATCAAAATTTCACGATATGTTTGGGAGGTGAAATAATAAAAAGATAATAACTTTTTTTGTGAGATCTAGAAAGATCATTCCCTTCCAAATTGGCATAAAATGATAGAGGACCTAAAAAAACAATTTTAGGATATGTCGTTTGATTTTGTTAAAAAAAGGCATACGTCATCTCATTAATAACGGAAATTATTATAAACGTTGTGATAAAAAACTAATAAAGGAGACTATCAATGGATTGTTATCTTTTTAATGTGATTGGAAATTGTCGTAGAAATATCAACATTTCACGATATGTTTGGGATGTGAAATAATAAAAAGATTATAACTTTTTTTTCGTGAGATCTAGAAAGATCATCCCATTCCAAATTCGCATAAAATGAGAGAGGACCTAAAAAAACAATTTCAGGATATCTAGATTAATTTTATTAAAAAAAGGCATACGTCCTCTCACAAATAACGGAAATTATTATAAACCTTGTGATAAAAAACTAATAAAGGAGACTATCAACGTGATTGTTATCTTTTTAACGTGATTGGTAATTGTCGTAGAAATATCAAAATTTCACGATATGTTTGGGAGGTGAAATAATAGAAAGATAATAACTTTTTTTGTGAGATCTAGAAAGATCATTCCCTTCCAAATTGGCATAAGATGAGAGAGGACCTAAAAAAATAATTTCAGGATATCTCGTTTGATTTTATTAAAAAAGGGCATACCTCCTCTCATTAATAACGGAAATTATTATAAACGTTGTGATAAAAAACTAATAAAGGACACTATCAACGTGATTGTTATCTTTTTAATGTGATTGGCAATTGTCGTAGAAATACCAAAATTTCACGTAAGTTTGGGAGGTGAAATAATAAAAAGATTATAACTTTTTTTTGTGAGATCTAGAAAGATCATTCCCTTCCAAATTGGCATAAAATGAGAGAGGACCTAAAAAACAATTTCAGGATATCTTGTTTGATTTTATTAAAAAAATGGCATACCTCCTCTCATTAATAATGGAAATTAATTATTATAAACGTTGTGATAAAAAACTAATAAAGGAAATATAAACGTGATTGTTATCTTTTTAATGTGATTGGCAATTGTCGTAGAAATATCAAAATTTCACGATATGTTTGGGAGGTGAAATAATAAAAAGATAATAACTTTTTTTGTGAGATCTAGAAAGATCATTCCCTTCCAAATTGGCATAAAATGATAGAGGACCTAAAAAACCAATTTTAGGATATGTCGTTTGATTTTGTTAAAAAAAGGCATAAGTCCTCTCATTAATAACGGAAATTATTATAAACGTTGTGATAAAAAACAAATAAAGGAGACTATCAATGGATTGTTATCTTTTTAATGTGATTGGCAATTGTCGTAGAAATATCAACATTTCACGATATGTTTGGGATGTGAAATAATAAAAAGATTATAACTTTTTTTTCGTGAGATCTAGAAAGATCATCCCATTCCAAATTCGCATAAAATGAGAGAGGACCTAAAAAAACAATTTCAGGATATCTAGATTAATTTTATTAAAAAAAGGCATACGTCCTCTCACAAATAATGGAAATTATTATAAACCTTGTGATAAAAAACTAATAAAGGAGACTATCAACGTGATTGTTATCTTTTTAACGTGATTGGTAATTGTCGTAGAAATATCAAAATTTCACGATATGTTTGGGAGGTGAAATAATAAAAAGATTATAACTTTTTTTTGTGAGATCTAGAAAGATCATTCCCTTCCAAATTGGCATAAAATGAGAGAGGACCTAAAAAAATAATTTTAGGATATCTTGTTTGATTTTATTAAAAAAAGGCATACGTCCTCTCATTAATAACGGAAATTATTATAAACGTTGTGATAAAAAACTAATAAAGGAGACTATCAACGTGATTGTTATAATTTTAATGTGATTGGCAATTGTCGTAGAAATATCAAAATTTCACGATATGTTTGGGAGATGAAATAATAAAAAAATTATAACTTTTTTTTCTTCTGAGATTTAGAAAGATCATTCCCTTCCAAATTGGCATAAAATGAGAGAGGACCTAAAAAAATAATTTCAGGATATCTCGTTTGATTTTATTAAAAAAAGGCATAAGTCCTTTCATTAATAACGGAAATTATTGTAAACGTTGTGATAAGAAACTAATAAAGGAGACTATCAACGTGATTGTTATCTTTTTAATGTGATTGGCAATGGTCGTAGAAATATCAAAATTTCACGATATGTTTGGGAGGTGAAACAATAAAAAGATTATAACTTTTTTTTGTGAGATTTAGAAACATCATTCCCTTCCAAATTGGCATAAAATGAGAGAGGACCTAAAAAAACAATTTCAGGATATCTCGTTTGATTTTAATAAAAAAAGGCGTACCCCCTCTCTTTAATAATGGAAATTATTCTAAACGTTGTGATAAAAAAACTAATAAGGGAAACTATCAACGTGATTGTTATCTTTTTAACGTGATTCATAATTGTCGTAGAAATATCAAAATTTCACGATATGTTTGGGAGGTGAAATAATAAGAAGATTATAACTTTTTTTTGTGAGATTTAGAAAGATCATTCCCTTCCAAATTGGCATAAAATGAGAGAGGACCTAAAAAAATAATTTCAGGATATCTCGTTTGATTTTATTATGAAAAGGCATACCTCCTCTCATTAATAACGGAAATTATTATAAACGTTGTGATAAAAAAACTAATAAACGAGACTATCAACGTTATTGTTATCTTTTTAATGTGATTGACAATTGTCGTAGAAATATCAAAATTTCACGATATGTTTGGGAGGTGAAATAATAAGATTATAACTTTTTTTTGTGAGATTTAGAAAGATCATTCCCTTCCAAATTGGCATAAAATGATAGAGGACCTAAAAAAATAATTTCAGGATATTTCGTTGGATTTTATTATAAAAAGGCATACCTCCTTTCATTAATAACGGAAATTATTATAAACATTGTGATAAAAACCTAATAAAGGAGACTTTCAACCTGATTGTTATCTTTTTAATGTGATTCGCAATGGTCGTAGAAGTATCAAAATTTCACGATATGTTTGGGAGGTGAAATAATAAAAAGATTATAACTTTTATTTGTGAGATTTAAAAAGATCATTTCGTTCCAAATTGGCAAAAAATGAGAGAGGACCTAAAAAAATAATTTCAGGATATCTCGTTTGATTATATTAAAAAAAGGCGTACCTCCTCTCATTAATAACGGAAATTATTATAAACGTTGTGATAAAAAAACTAACAAAGGAAACTATCAACGTGATTGTTATCTTTTTAACGTGATTGGTAATTGACGTAGAAATATCAAATTTTCACGATATGTTTGGGAGGTGAAATAATAAAAAGATTATAACTTTTTTTGTGAGATTTAGAAAGAGCATTTTTTTCCAAATTGGCATAAAATGAGAGAAGACCTAAAAAAATAATTTCAGGATATCTCGTTTGATTTTATTAAAAAAAGGCATACCTCCTCTCATTAATAACGGAAATTAATTATTATAAACGTTGTGATAAAAAAACTAATAAAGGAAACTATCAACTTGATTGTTATCTTTTTAACGTGATTGGTAATTGTCGTAGAAGTATCAAAATTTCACGATATGTTTGGTGGGTGAAATAATAAAAAGATTGTAACTTTTTTTTGTGACATCTAGAAAGATCATTCCCTTCCAAATTGGCATAAAATGAGAGAGGACCTAAAAAAATAATTTCAGGATATCTTGCTTGATTTTATTAAAAAAAGTCATACCTCCTCTCATTAATAACGGAAATTATTATAAACGTTGTGATAAAAAGACTAATAAAGGAAACTATCAACGTGATTCTTATCTTTTTAACGTGATTGGTAATTGTCGTAGAAATATCAAAATTTCACGATATGTTTGGAGGTGAAATAATAAAAAAATTGTAACTTTTTTTTTGACATGTAGAAAGATCATTCCCTTCCAAATTGGCATAAAATGAAAGAGAACCTAAAAAATTAATTTTAGGATATCTGGTTTGATTTTATTAAAAAAAGGCATACCTCCTCTCATTAATAATGAAAATTAATTATTATAAACGTTGTGATAAAAAAATAATAAACGAGACTATCAATGTGTTTGTTATCTTTCTAATGTGATTGGGAAATGTCGTAGAAGTATAAAAATTTCACGATATGTTTGCGAGGTGAAATAATAAAAGACTATAGCTTTTTTTTGTGAGATCTAGAAAGATCATTCCCTTTGAAATTGGCATAAAATGAGAGAGGACGTAAAAAAATATTTTCAGGATATCTAGTTTGATTTTATTAAAAAAAGGCATACCTCCTCTCATTAATAACGGAAATTATTATAAACGTTGTGATAAAAAAACTAATAAACGAGACTATCAACGTTATTGTTATCTTTTTAATGTGATTGGCAATTGTCGTAGAAATATCACAATTTCACGATATGTTTGGGAGGTGAAATAATAAAAAGATTATAACTTTTTTTTGTGAGATCTAGAAAGATCATCCCATTCCAAATTGGCATAAAATGAGAGAGGACCTAAAAAAACAATTTCAGGATATCTAGATTAATTTTATTAAAAAAAGGCATACGTCCTCTCATTAATAACAGAAATTATTATAAACGTTGTGATAAAAGACTAATAAAGGAGACTATCAACGTGATTGTTATCATTTTAATGTGATTGGCAATTGTCGTAGAAATATCAAAATTTCACGATATGTTTGGGAGCTGAAATAATAAAAAAATTATAACTTTTTTTTCTGAGATTTAGAAAGATCATTCCCTTCCAAATTGGCATAAAATGAGAGAGGACCTAAAAAAATAATTTCAGAATATTTCGTTTGATTTTATTAAAAAAAGGCATACCTCCTCTCATTAATAACGGAAATTAATTATTGTAAACGTTGTGATAAAAAACTAATAAAGGAAACTATCAACGTGATTAATATCCTTTTAATGTGATTGGTAATTGTCGTAGAAATATGAAAATTTCATGATATGTTTGGGAGGTGAAATAATAAAAAGATTATAACTTTTTTTTGTGAGATTTAGAAAGATCATTCCCTTCCAAATTATCATAAAATGAGAGAGGACCTAAAAAAATAATTTCAGGATATCTCGTTTGATTTTATTAAAAAAAGGCGTACCTCCTCTCATTAATGAAGGAAATTAATTATTATAAACGTTGTGATAAAAAAACTAATAAAGGAAATTATCAACGTGATTATTATCTTTTTAACGTGATTGGTAATTGACGTAGAAATATCAAATTTTCAAGATATGTTTGGGAGGTGAAATAATAAAATGATTATAACTTTTTTTTGTGAGATCTAGAAAGATCATTCCCTTCCAAATTGGCATAAAATGAGAGAGGACTTAAAAAAATATTTTCAGGATATCTAGTTTGATTTTATTAAAAAAAGGCATACCTCCTCTCATTAATAACAGAAATTATTATAAACGTTGTGATAAAAAAACTAATAAAGGAGACTATCAACGTGATTGTTATCTTTTTAATGTGATTGGCAATTGTCGTAGAAATATCAAAATTTCACAATATGTTTGGGAGGTGAAATAATAAAAAGATTATAACTTTTTTTTGTGAGATCTAGAAAGATCATCCCATTCCAAATTGGCATAAAAGGAGAGAGGACCTAAAAAAACAATTTCAGGATATCTAGATTAATTTTATTAAAAAAAGGCATACGTCCTCTCACTAATAACGGAAATTATTATAAACGTTGTGATAAAAAAACTAATAAGGGAAACTATCAACGTGATTGTTATCTTTTTAACGTGATTCATAATTGTCGTAGAAATATCAAAATTTCACGATATGTTTGGGAGGTGAAATAATAAAAAGATTATAACTTTTTTTTGTGAGATCTAGAAAGATCATTCCCTTCCAAATTGGCATAAAATGAGAGAGGACCTAAAAAAATAATTTTAGGATATCTTGTTTGATTTTATTAAAAAAAGGCATACGTCCTCTCATTAATAACGGAAATTATTATAAACGTTGTGATAAAAGACTAATAAAGGAGACTATCAACGTGATTGTTATCATTTTAATGTGATTGGCAATTGTCGTAGAAATATCAAAATTTCACGATATGTTTGGGAGCTGAAATAATAAAAAAATTATAACTTTTTTTCTGAGATTTAGAAAGATCATTCCCTTCCAAATTGGCATAAAATGAGAGAGGACCTAAAAAAACAATTTCAGGATATCTAGATTAATTTTATTAAAAAAAGGCATACGTCCTCTCACTAATAACGGAAATTATTATAAACGTTGTGATAAAAAACTAATAAAGGACACTATCAACGTGATTGTTATCTTTTTAACGTGATTGGTAATTGTCGTAGAAATATCAAAATTTCACGATATGTTTGGGAGGTGAAATAATAAAAAGATTATAACTTTTTTTTGTGAGATCTAGAAAGATCATTCCCTTCCAAATTGGCATAAAATGAGAGAGGACCTAAAAAAAAATTTTAGGATATCTTGTTTGATTTTATTAAAAAAAGGCATACGTCCTCTCATTAATAACGGAAATTATTATAAACGTTGTGATAAAAGACTAATAAAGGAGACTATCAACGTGATTGTTATCATTTTAATGTGATTGGCAATTGTCGTAGAAATATCAAAATTTCACGATATGTTTGGGAGCTGAAATAATAAAAAAATTATAACTTTTTTTTTCTGAGATTTAGAAAGATCATTCCCTTCCAAATTGGCATAAAATGAGAGAGGACCTAAAAAAACAATTTCAGGATATCTAGATTAATTTTATTAAAAAAAGGCATACGTCCTCTCACTAATAACGGAAATTATTATAAACGTTGTGATAAAAAACTAATAAAGGACACTATCAACGTTATTGTTATCTTTTTAACGTGATTGGTAATTGTCGTAGAAATATCAAAATTTCATGATATGTTTGGGAGGTGAAATAATAAAAGGATTATAACTTTTTTTTGTGAGATCTAGAAAGATCATTCCCTTCCAAATTGGCATAAAATTAGAGAGGACCTAAAAAAAAAATTTTAGGATTATCTTGTTTGATTTTATTAAAAAAAGGCATACGTCCTCTCATTAATAACGGAAATTATTATAAATGTTGTGATAAAAAAACTAATAAAGGAGACTATCAACGTGATTGTTATCATTTTAATGTGATTGGCAATTGTCGTAGAAATATCAAAATTTCACGATATGTTTGGGAGCTGAAATAATAAAAAAATTATAACTTTTTTTTTCTGAGATTTAGAAAGATCATTCCCTTCCAAATTGGCATAAAATGAGAGAGGACCTAAAAAAACAATTTCAGGATATCTAGATTAATTTTATTAAAAAAAGGCATACGTCCTCTCACTAATAACGGAAATTATTATAAACGTTGTGATAAAAGACTAATAAAGGAGACTATCAACGTGATTGTTATCATTTTAATGTGATTGGCAATTGTCGTAGAAATATCAAGATTTCACGATATGTTTGGGAGCTGAAATAATAAATAAATTATAACTTTTTTTTTTCTGATATTTAGAAAGATCATTCCCTTCCAAATTGGCATAAAATGAGAGAGGACCTAAAAAAACAATTTCAGGATATCTAGATTAATTTTATTAAAAAAAGGCATACGTCCTCTCACTAATAACGGAAATTATTATAAACGTTGTGATAAAAAACTAATAAAGGACACTATCAACGTTATTGTTATCTTTTTAACGTGATTGGTAATTGTCGTAGAAATATCAAAATTTCATGATATGTTTGGGAGGTGAAATAATAAAAGGATTATAACTTTTTTTTGTGAGATCTAGAAAGATCATTCCCTTCCAAATTGGCATAAAATTAGAGAGGACCTAAAAAAAAATTTTAGGATATCTTGTTTGATTTTATTAAAAAAAGGCATACGTCCTCTCATTAACAACGGAAATTATTATAAATGTTGTGATAAAAAAACTAATAAAGGAGACTATCAACGTGATTGTTATCATTTTAATGTGATTGGCAATTGTCGTAGAAATATCAAAATTTCACGATATGTTTGGGAGCTGAAATAATAAAAAAAGTATAACTTTTTTTTTCTGAGATTTAGAAAGATCATTCCCTTCCAAATTGGCATAAAATGATAGAGGACCTAAAAAAACAATTTCAGGATATCTAGATTAATTTTATTAAAAAAAGGCATACGTCCTCTCACTAATAACGGAAATTATTATAAACGTTGTGATAAAAGACTAATAAAGGAGACTATCAACGTGATTGTTATCATTTTAATGTGATTGGCAATTGTCGTAGAAATATCAAGATTTCACGATATGTTTGGGAGCTGAAATAATAAATAAATTATAACTTTTTTTTTCTGAGATTTAGAAAGATCATTCCCTTCCAAATTGGCATAAAATGAGAGAGGACCTAAAAAAACAATTTCAGGATATCTAGATTAATTTTATTAAAAAAAGGCATACGTCCTCTCACTAATAACGGAAATTATTATAAACGTTGTGATAAAAAACTAATAAAGGAGACTATCAACGTGATTGTTATCTTTTTAACGTGATTGGTAATTGTCGTAGAAATATCAAAATTTCACGATATGTTTGGGAGGTGAAATAATAAAAAGATTATAACTTTTTTTTGTGAGATCTAGAAAGATCATTCCCTTCCAAATTGGCATAAAATGAGAGAGGACCTAAAAAAAAAATTTTAGGATATCTTGTTTGATTTTATTAAAAAAAGGCATACGTCCTCTCATTAATAACGGAAATTATTATAAATGTTGTGATAAAAAAACTAATAAAGGAGACTATCAATGTGATTGTTATCATTTTAATGTGATTGGCAATTGTCGTAGAAATATCAAAATTTCACGATATCTTTGGGAGCTGAAATAATAAAAAAATTATAACTTTTTTTTCTGAGATTTAGAAAGATCATTCCCTTCCAAATTGGCATAAAATGAGAGAGGACCTAAAAAAATAATTTCAGAATATTTCGTTTGATTTTATTAAAAAAAGGCATACCTCCTCTCATTAATAACGAAAATTAATTATTGTAAACGTTGTGATAAAAAACTAATAAAGGAAACTATCAACGTGATTAATATCCTTTTAATGTGATTGGTAATTGTCGTAGAAATATGAAAATTTCATTATATGTTTGGGAGGTGAAATAATAAAAAGATTATAACTTTTTTTTGTGAGATTTAGAAAGATCATTCCCTTCCAAATTATCATAAAATGAGAGAGGACCTAAAAAAATAATTTCAGGATATCTCGTTTGATTTTATTAAAAAAAGGCGTACCTCCTCTCATTAATGAAGGAAATTAATTATTATAAACGTTGTGATAAAAAAACTAATAAAGGAAATTATCAACGTGATTATTATCTTTTTAACGTGATTGGTAATTGACGTAGAAATATCAAATTTTCAAGATATGTTTGGGAGGTGAAATAATAAAATGATTATAACTTTTTTTTGTGAGATCTAGAAAGATCATTCCCTTCCAAATTGGCATAAAATGAGAGAGGACGTAAAAAAATATTTTCAGGATATCTAGTTTGATTTTATTAAAAAAAGGCATACCTCCTCTCATTAATAACAGAAATTATTATAAACGTTGTGATAAAAAAACTAACAAACGAGACTATCAACGTTATTGTTATCTTTTTAATGTGATTGACAATTGTCGTAGAAATATCACAATTTCACGATATGTTTGGGAGGTGAAATAATAAAAAGATTATAACTTTTTTTTGTGAGATCTAGAAAGATCATTCCCTTCCAAATTGGCATAAAATGATAGAGGAGCTAAAAAAAAATTTTAGGATATGTCGTTTGATTTTGTTAAAAAAAGGCATACGTCCTCTCATTAATAACGGAAATTATTATAAACGTTGTGATAAAAAACTAATAAAGGAGACTATCAATGGATTGTTATCTTTTTAATGTGATTGGCAATTGTCATAGAAATATCAACATTTCACGATATGTTTGGGATGTGAAATAATAAAAAGATTATAACTTTTTTTTGTGAGATCTAGAAAGATCATCCCATTCCAAATTGGCATAAAATGAGAGAGGACCTAAAAAAATAATTTCAGGATATCTAGATTAATTTTATTAAAAAAAGGCATACGTCCTCTCACTAATAACAGAAATTATTATAAACGTTGTGATAAAAAACTAATAAAGGACACTATCAACGTGATTGTTATCTTTTTAACGTGATTGGTAATTGTCGTAGAAATATCAAAATTTCACGATATGTTTGGGAGGTGAAATAATAAAAAGATTATAACTTTTTTTTGTGATATCTAGAAAGATCATTCCCTTCCAAATTGGCATAAAATGAGAGAGGACCTAAAAAAATAATTTTAGGATATCTTGTTTGATTTTATTAAAAAAAGGCATACGTCTTCTCATTAATAATGGAAATTATTATAAACGTTGGGATAAAAGACTAATAAAGGAGACTATCAACGTGATTGTTATCATTTTAATGTGATTGGCAATTGTCGTAGAAATATCAAAATTTCACGATATGTTTGGGAGCTGAAATAATAAAAAAATTATAACTTTTTTTTTCTGAGATTTAGAAAGATCATTCCCTTCCAAATTGGCATAAAATGAGAGAGGACCTAAAAAAACAATTTCAGGATATCTAGATTAATTTTATTAAAAAAAGGCATATGTCCTCTCACTAATAACGGAAATTATTATAAACGTTGTGATAAAAAACTAATAAAGGACACTATCAACGTGATTGTTATCTTTTTAACGTGATTGGTAATTGTCGTAGAAATATCAAAATTTCACGATATGTTTGGTGTAACCCCCCTTTTTTTATAAAACATAATTTAACTATTTAATTCATTTTATATATTTATTTCAAAGTTCTGATACGATCTCTTACAATCCAAAATATGTTCTGTAATTTACATCATTAAAATTTATATAAACACTACTACAAAATAATTCTAACTACTACAAATTATTGTCTACCCAAAATAGTCCCATCCTATATGCTCTGGAATTTCTGCATCTTCATCATTTAACTATATCTTCAAGCACCTGCAATTCACACTCCCCTAGAATCTGGGGACAGCATTACAGGATCAGGCATTTAATTTCTCATAGAATTAAAACAATTTCAAACAAATACATATCATAACAATTTAATTAGTTACACACATAATTAAATGCAGTATGATTTATGCAATGCAGTTTTTGACTCAAATTCGTTTTGACCCTGCTCCATGGAGACTTCCCCTTTGAGTGTTTAGTAAGAAACTGGCCTACCATTACGATCTGTAATTCAGCTATCAGCCCCTACTAAACGCGAATAAACTAAACAGAATTAGGAGGTCAGGATACCCGGAAGGCCACCACGGCAGCATCTCTGTCCAAATTACAGCCACATGTGGAATTGCCAATATCCCTCACCCCACAGACTATATAATCACAGACTATACAGTCCTGTCTAACTTACTCTGCTCACCCATTTCTCAGGACTATCATATTCTCTGTTCATAATCTCAATCATCTTTTCAAATACATGACTACCGCAGTCCGGTCAGTCAACACAGTTCTCTGTTCATAATCTCAATCATATTTTCAAATACATGACTACCGCAGTCCGGTCAGTCAACACAGTCCTGGAAATCAATTCCCCCATAAATACTCATTTCTCATTTGAAATCTTTGTATTTTCCAAGAACTCAAGCTTATGCAATATGACAATGATGCTAATAAACAAATAATTAATATTAAGCAATCACATAAAAATTATAAAAATTCACTATTAGGTAAAGTTACTAAACTACCCTTAATCTTTTCTAAAATTCCATCTATGTCCTAAATTTTGAAATGACCAAATTACCCTTGCTCTTTTTCAAAAATTCCCATTTTGTCCCTACATGTAAAATGACCATTTTGCCCTTGATTTTACAAAAAATTCCACATAATATCCCTTGCATTTAGGGCTGGCCGAATGGTCTCACTACCATTCTCAACATATTTTCCAAAGTAACAACTTCCAATTCCAACCAAAAATCAACCAAATCACAAATTCAATCAAAATTCAACAAACCAAATTTCAACCATCACAACACATAAAAAATTCAATCAAACATCATTCCAATCCATGAATTACAATCAC
This sequence comes from Pueraria montana var. lobata, assembly GCA_026413185.1. NCBI lineage: Eukaryota > Viridiplantae > Streptophyta > Magnoliopsida > Fabales > Fabaceae > Pueraria > Pueraria montana. The sequence continues at coordinate 9,204,557 of CM048649.1, forward strand.
AAGCATCAAAAACACAAAACCCCTAAATCAATTTCAAGTTTTCATGATTCTAGGTCAAAATTTTAATCTAAGCCTACAACATGTTTTCTTCTAATTCCAAGGGTTCTAATTGAAATTAAATGCCTAGATCCTTACCTTAAACTCTTTAATTGAAGAAAAAGCCTTGAATTCCTTTCTCCCTCACTCCTTGGTCTTGTATGCATTTTTGAGATTTCCTCCAATTTCTTTTCCTTTTTGCCGATTAGCTTAGGGTTTAGGAAGTTTGGATGGTTTGGTTTCTTAATTTGGGATGAGATGATGAAGTTAAGATGAAATTGAAATGAAAACTGCAGCTGCTGGGTTTGGAGAGCTCAAGGTTCTGTTTTGAGAGAAAATAGCTTTTTGTGACTTTTTCTCCTTTTACTTAAGTTAAATGCTTCTTAAAACAAATTATTAACTAAATTGGACTTTGCCTTCAAGTCCAGCTGCTGCCCTGCACGTCCAGCAGCTCATTTGGACCAAGGGAAGTCCACTTGCCAAGCCTTTCCAGCCCACTTGGACAGCCAAGGAGTTCCAAGTCACTTGCCTACCCCAAAAGTCAACATTTCAAGCACTTTGTAGAAATTTCTAGAAGGTAATTAGGGCTGCTAATTATTTTACAATGTGATTAGAATTTGAAGAAAATAACATCACCATTGGATTCCTCACTATCAAAAACCTTGGGGTAGTGTCTTACTTATCTCTTAATCCAAGCCTAATTAGCTTAATTTAGTGATCTTAGAAAAGCCTAAGTTGTCACTTTTTGATTGGTTAAGGTTCTAAATTAAAATTTTCTTGGTTAAACATTTTTAATAATTATTCTAAGTATATTACAATTATTAGATAATTCTATAGATATCCTATGAATTTTCTCTAAATTTTCTGTCTTAGAATTTTACCGTAATAATTCCTCAAAGTTCTAACTTTCAGAAAATCCTAACAATTCTGAATAAGCATTTTAATTCTTTATCTGTATATATTTTTAATCTATATTCTATTACCTTTCTTTTAAGTTATAATTGAGTTCAAAATTCTATACTTGAAAATTTATCCTGGACAGCTGTCTGACATAGCAGTCCAGTCAACTATTAATTTCGGCAAAAATAAAGACATTTGGAAATTCAGAAAATTCTTTTGAGTAGAACTGTATTAATTTCATTAAGAGAATATGTACATAAGGTTTCTATAAAATATAGTGCATAAATGTTAATAATATACATATATAAATGCGTACAATTAATAAAATGAGGATGTGACAATTCTCCCCTACTAATAAAAATTTCGTCCTCGAAATTTCTAATACAAATATATAACCATACAACTATACAACAAAATAACTATACAAACAAATGAGGATATGTTTCTTTCATTTTTTCATCTAACTCCCATGTAGCATCACCTTTGATATCATCCCAAATAACCTTAACTAGAGAAATTTCTTTACCTCTCAGGTACTTAATCCTTCTGTCCTCAATCTTAATAGGCTTTGTTTCGCACGAAAATTGCACAAATGGCCGAAAATGCACCCACGACACCAAAATTAGACCACGGGGCACCACGAACCTCAAGACTGAAAAATATTTCGAGCATTATGGTTTTTTATGCATTAGAATGTACCAAGGATCACGGGGCACCAAAACCCAAAGGTCTTATTTTCTCACGAAAGTTGCACAATTGGCCGGAAATGCACCACGTGTACCAAAATTGGACCACGGGGCACCACGAACCTCAAATCTGAAAAGTGTTCCGAGCATTATGGTTTTTTATGCATGAAAAAGCACCAGGGATCACGGGGCACCAAAACCCAAAAGACTTGTTTTCGCACGAAAATTGCACAATGGGCCGAAAATGCACCACGGGGACCAAAATTGGACCACCGGGGTACCACGGACCTCAAAAATAAAAATTGCTTCGAGCATTATGGTTTTTTATGCACAAGAATGCACCATGGATCACGGGGCACCAAAACCCATAAGTCTTATTTTCGAACGAAAATTGCACAAATGGCCGAAAATGCACCACCGGCACCAAAATTGGACAACAAGGCACCACGAATCTCAGGACTGAAAACTGTTCTGAGCATTAGGGTTTTTTATGCATAAGAATGCACCAAGGATCCCGGGGCACCAACACCCAAAAGTCTTATTTTTGCACGAAAATTGCACCAATGCCGAAAATGCACCCCCGACACCAAAATTGGACCACCGGGCATCACGAATCTCAAGACTGAAAATTGTTCTGAGCATTATGATTTTTTATGCATAAGAATGCACCAAGGATCACGGGGCACCAAAACTCAAAAGTCTTATTTTTCGCACGAAAATTGCACAAATGGCCGAAAATGCATCACTGACACCAAAATTGGACCACGGGGTACCACGGACCTCAAAACTGAAAAGTGCTCCAAGGATTATGGTTTTTTATGCATAAGAATGCACCAGGGATCACGGGGCACCAAAACCCAAGGTCTTATTTTCGCACAAAAATTGCACAAATGGCCGAAAATGCATTACGAGCACAAAAATTGGACCACGGGGCACCTCGGACCTCAAAACTAAAAAGTGTTCAGAGCATTATTTATACATAAGAATGCACCATGGATCACGAGGCACCAAAGACCAAATGTCTTATTTTCGCACGAAAATTGCACAATGGGCCGGAAATGCATTACCAGCACCAAAATTGGACCACGGGGCACCTCGGACCTCAAAGCTGAAAAGTGCTCGAGGCATTATGGTTTACTATGCATAAGAATGCAGCAGGGATCACGGGGCACCAAAACGCAATAGTCTTATTTTCGAACGAAAATTGCACAATGGGTCAAAAACGGGCACCAAAATTGGACCACGGGGCACCTCAGACCTCAAAATTGAAAAGTGCTCTGAGCATTATGGTTTTTTATGCATAAGAATGCACCAGGGATCACGGGGCACCAAAACCCATAAGTCTTATTTTCGAACGAAAATTGCACAAATGGCGGAAAATGCACCTCCGACACCAAAATTGGACAACAAGGCACAACGAACCTCAAGACTGAAAACTATTCCAAGCATTATGGTTTTTTATGGATAAGAATGCACCTAGGATCACGGGGCACCAAAACCCAAAAGTCATATTTTCGCACGAAAATTGCATAATGGGCAGAAAATGCACCACGTGCACCAAAATTCGACCACGGGGCACCTCGGACCTCAAAACTGAAATGTGCTCTGAGCATTATGGTTTTTTATGCATAAGAAGGCTCCAGGACTCACAGGGCACCAAAACCCAAAAGTCTTATTGTCGCACGAAAATTGCACCAATGCCGAAAATGCAACCTCGACACCAAAATTGGACAACCGGGCACCACGAATCTTAAGAATGAAACTGTTCTCAGCATTATGGTTTTTTATGCATAAGAATGCACCAAGGATCACGGGGCACCCAAACCCAAAGGTCTTATTTTCGCACGAAAATTGTACAAATGGCCGAAAATGTATTACCGGCACCAAAATTGGACGACGGGGTACCTCGGACCTCAAAATTAAAAAGTGTTTAGAGCATTATTGTTTTTTATACATAAGAATGCACCATGGATAATGAGGCACCAAAATCCAAACATCTTATTTTCGCACGAAGATTGCACAATGGGCCGAAAATGCATTATCGGCACCAAAATTGGACCACGGGGCACCTCGGACCTCAAAACCGAAAAGTGCTCCAGGCATTATGGTTTTTTATGCATAAGAATGCAGCAGGGATCACGGGGCACCAAAACCCAAAAGTCTTATTTTTGCACGAAAATGGCACAAAAGGCCCGAAAATGCACGATGGTCACCAAAATTGTACCATGTGGCACCTCGGATCTCAAAATTGAAAAGTTCTATGAGCATTATGGATTTCATGCATAAGAATGCACCAGGGTTCACAGGGCACCAAAACCAAAAAGTCTTATTTTCGCACGAAAATTGCACAAACGGCCGAAAATGCAACACCGACACCAAAATTGGACAGCGGGGCACCACGAACCTCAAAACTGAAAAGTGCTCTAAGCATTATGGGTTTTTAGGCATAAGAATGCACTAGGGATAATGGGGCACCAAAACCCAAAAGTCTTATTTTCGCATGAAAATTGCACAAATGGCGAAAAATGCATCACCGACACCAAAATTGGACCATGGGGTACCACGGACCTCAAAACTAAAAAGTGCTCCTAGCATTATGGTTTTTTAGGCATAAGAATGCGCCAGGGATCATGGGGCACCAAAACCCAAAAGTCTTATTTTCGCACAAAAATTGCACAAGTGGCAAAAAATGCATCACCGACACCAAAATTGGACCACGGGGTACCACGGACCTCAAAACTGAATAGTGCTCCAAGGGTTATGGTTTTTTATGCATAAGAATGCACCAGGGATCATGGGGCACCAAAACCCAAAAGTCTTATTTTCGCACGAAAATTGTACAACTGGCAGAAAATGCACCACCAACACCAAAATTGGACCACGAGGCACCACGGACCCTAAAACTGAAAAGTGATCTGAGCATTATCGTTTTTGATACATAGAAATGCAACAGGGATCACGGGGCACCAAAACCCAAAAGTCTTATTTTCGCACGAAAATTGTACAATTGGCCGAAAATGCAACACAGGCGCCAAAAATAGACAACGGGGCACCTCGGAAAACCATAATGCATTCTTATGCATAAAAAACCATAATGCTTGGAAAACTTTTTAGTTTTGAGGTCCGAGGTTCCCCGTGGTCCAATTTTGGTGCCCGTGGTGCATTTTCGGCCCATTGTGCAAATTTCGTGCGTCAATAAGACTTTTGGGTTTTGGTGCCCCCTGATCCCTGGTGCATTCTTTTGCATAAAAAACCATAATGCATGGAGCACTTTTCAGTTTTGAGGTCTGAGGTGCCCGGTTGTCTAACTTTGGTACCGGTGTTGCATTTTCAGCCCATTGTGTAATTTTCGTGCGAAAATAAGACTTTTGGGTTTTGGTGCCCCACAATCCCTGGTGCACTCCTATGCATAAAAAATCATAATGCTTGGAACACTTTTCATTTTGAGGTTCGTGGTGCCCCGTGGTCCAATTTTGGTGCCGGTGATGCATTTTCGGCCATTTGTGCAATTTTCGTGCGAAAATAAGACTATTGGGTTTTACTTCCCCGTGATCCCTGGTGCATTCTTATGCATAAGAAACCATATTGCTCAGAGAACTTTTAAGTTTTGAAGTCCGAGGTGCCCCGTGGTCCAATTTTTGTGCCCGTGGTGCATTTTCAGCCCATTGTGCAATTTTCGTGCGAAAATAAGACTTTTGGGTTTTGGTGCCCCATGATCCCTAGTGCATTCTTTTGCATAAAAAACCATAATGCTTGGAACACTTTTCAGTTTTGAGGTCCGAGGTTCCCCGTGGTCCAATTTTGGTGTCCGTGGTGCATTTTCGACCCATTGTGCAAATTTCGTGCGTCAATAAGACTTTTGGGTTTTGGTGCCCCCTGATCCCTATTGCATTCTTTTGCATAAAAACCAATAATGCACAGAGAACTTTTCAGTTTTGAGGTCCGAGGTGCCCCGTTGTCTAATTTTTGTGCCTGTTACATTTTCGGCCCATTGTGCAATTTTCGTACGAAAATAAGACTTTTGGGTTTTGGTGCCCCATAATCCCTGGTCCATTCCTATGCATAAAAAATCATAATGCTCGGAACACTTTTCATTTTTGAGGTTCGTGGTGCCCCGTGGTCCAATTTTGGTGTCGAGGGTGCATTTTCGGCCATTTGTACAATTTTCGTGCGAAAATAAGACTACTGGGTTTTGGTGCCCCGTGATCCCTGGTGCATTCTTATGCATAAAAAACCATACTTCTCAGAGAACTTTTAAGTTTTGAAGTCCGAGGTGCCCCGTGGTCCAATTTTTGTGCCCGTGGTGCATTTTCGGCCCATTGTCCAATTTTCGTGCGAAAATAAGACTTTTGGATTTTGGTGCCCCATGATCCCTGGTGCATTCTTATGCATAAAAAACCATAATGCTTGGAACAATTTTCAGTTTTGAGGTCCGAGGTTCCCCGTGGTCCAATTTTGGTGCCCGTGGTGCATTTTCGGCCCATTGTGCAAATTTCGTGCGTAAATAAGACTTTTGGGTTTTGGTGCCCCCTGATCCCTGGTGCATTCTTTTGCATAAAAAACCATAATGCACGGAGCACTTTTCAGTTTTGAGGTCCGAGGTGCCCCGTTGTCTAATTTTGGTGCCTGTGTTGCATTTTCGGCCCATTGTGCAATTTTCGTGCGAAAATAAGACTTTTGGGTTTTGGTGCCCCATAATCCCTGGTGCATTCCTATGCATAAAAAATCATAATGCTCGGAACACTTTTCAGTTTTAAGGGTCGTGGTGCCCCGTGGTCCAATTTTGGTGCCAGTGGTGCATTTTCGCCCATTTATGCAATTTTCGTGCGAAAATAAGACTACTGGGTTTTGGTGCCCCGTGATCCCTGGTGCATTCTTATGCATAAAACACCATAATGCTCGGAGCACTTTTGAGTTTTGAGGTCCGAGGTGCCCCATGGTCCAATTTTGGTGCCCGTGTTGCATTTTCGGCCCATTGTGCAATTTTAGTGCGAAAACAAGACTTTTTGGGTTTTGGTGCCTGTGATCCCTGGTGCATTCTTAAGCATAAAAAACCATAACGCTTGGAATACTTTTCAGTTTTGAGATCCGTGGTGCCTTGTGGTCCAATATTGGTGCCGGTGGTGCATATTCGGCCATTTGTGCAATTTTCATGTGAAAATAAGTCTTTTGGGATTTAGTGGCCCATGATCCCTGGTGCATTCTTGTGCATAAAAAACCATAATTCTTTGAGCACTTTTCCGTTTTGAAGTCCGTGGTGCCCCATGGTCCAATTTTGGTGCCTGTGGTGCATTTCCGGCCATTTGTGAATTTTTCGTGCGAAAATAAGACTTTTTGGATTTTGGTGCCCTGTGATCCCTGGTGCATTCTGATGCATAAAAAACCATAATGCTCAGAGCACTATTCAGTTTTGAGGTCCGAGGTGCATCGGGGACCAATTTTGGTGCCCGTGCTGCTTTTTCGGCTCATTGTGCAATTTTCGTTCGAAAATAAGACTTTTGGGTTTTGGTGCCCCGTGATCCCTGGTGCATTCTTATGCATAAAAAACCATAATGCTCCGAGCACTTTTAAGTATTGAGGTCTGAGGTGCCCCAAGGTCAAATTTTGGTGCCCGTGGTGCATTTTCGGCCCATTGTGCAATTTTCGTGCAAAAATAAGACTTTTGGGTTTTGGTGCCCCGTGAGCGCTGGTGCATTCTTATGCCTAAAAAACCATAATGCTCAGAACACTTTTCAATTTTGAGGTCCGTGGTGCCCCGTGGCCCAATTTTGGTGGCGATAGTGCATTTTCGGCCATTTGAGCAATTTTCGTGCAAAAATAAGACTTTTGGGTTTTGGTGCCCCGTGATCCCTGGTGCATTCTTATGCATAAAAAACCATAATGCTCGGAACACTTTTCAGTTTTGAGGTCCGTGGTGCCTCGTGGTCCCATTTTGGTGTCGGTGCTGCATATTTGGCCATTTATGCAATTTTCATGTGAAAATAAGACTTTTGGGTTTTGGTGCCCCGTGATCCCTGGTGCATTCTTATGCATAAAAAACCATAATTCTTGGAATACTTTTCAGTTTTGAGGTCCGTGGTGCACTGTGGTCCAATTTTGGTGCCTGTGGTGCATTTTCGCCCTTTTGTGAAATTTTCGTGCGAAAATGAGAATTTTGGGTTTTGGTGCCCCGTGATCACTGGTGCATTCTTATGCGTAAAAAACCATAATGCTCGAAGCACTTTTCAGTTTTAAGGTCTGAGGTTCCCCGTGGTCCAATTTTGGTGCCTGTGGTGCATTTTCAGCCCATTGTGCAATTTTCGTGCGAAAATAAGACTTTTGTGTTTTGGTGCCCCTTCATCCCTGGTGGATTCTTATGCATAAAAAACTATAATGCTTAGAACAGTTTTCAATTTTGAGGTCTGTCGTGCCCCGTGGTCCAATTTTGGAGCCGGTAGTGCATTTTCGGCCATTTGAGCAACTTTCATGTGAAATTTAGAATATTGGGTTTTGGTGCCCCGTGATCCCTGGTGCATTCTTATGTATAAAAAACCATAATGCTCGGAGCACTTTCAGTTTTGAGGTCCGAGGTGCCCCGTGGTCCAATTTTGGTGCCCGTGGTGCATTTTTAGCCATTTGTGCAATTTTCGTGCGAAAATAAGACTTTTGGGATTTGGTGCCCCGCGATCCTTGGTGCATTCTTATGCATAAAAAACCATAATGTTTGTAGCACTTTTCAGTTTTGAGGTCTGAGGTGCCCCGTGGTCCAATTTTGGTGCACGTGATGCATTTTCGGCCCATTGCGCAATTTTCGTGCGAAAATAAGACTTTCGGGTTTTGGTGCCCCATGATGCATGGTGCATTCTTATGCATAATAAACCACAATGCTTGGAGCACTTTTTAGTTTTGAAGTCCGAGGTACCCCGTGGTCCAATTTTGGTGCACGTGGTGGATTTTCAGCCCATTGTGCAACTTTCGTGCGAAAATAAGACTTTTGGGTTTTGGTGCCCCATGATCCTTGGTGTATTCTAATGCATAAAAAACCATAATGCTCAGAACAGTTTTCAGTCTTGAGGTTCATGGTGCCCCGTGGTCTAATTTTGGTGCCGTGGGTGCATTTTCGGCCATTTGAGCAATTTTCGTGCGAAAATAAGACTTTTGGGTTTTGGTGCTCCGTGATCCCAAGTGCATTCTTATGCATAAAAAATCATAATGCTTGGAGCACTTTTCAGTTTTGAGGTCCGAGGTGCCCCGTGGTCCAATTTTGGTGCACGTGGTGCATTTCCGGTCGATTGTGCAATTTTTGTGTGAAAATGAGACTTTTGGGTTTTGGTGCCCCGTGATCCTTGGTGCATTCATATGCATAAAAAACCATAATGCTTGGAACACTTTTCAGTTTTGAGGTCCGTAGTGCCCCGTGGTCCAATTTTGGTGCCGGTGGTGCATTTTCGGCCATTTGAGCAATTTTCGTGCGAAAATAAGACTTTTGGGTTTTGGTGCGTTGAGAACCCTAGTGCATTGTTATGCATAAAAAACCATAATGGTTGGAGCACTTTTCAGGTTTGAGGTCCCAGGGGCCCCGTGGTCCAATTTTTGTGCCCGTGGTGCATTTTCGGCTCCTTGCGCAATTTTTGTTCGAAAGTAAGACTTTTGGGTTTTGGTGCCCCGTGATCCTTGGTGCATTCTTATGCATAAAACCATAGTGCTCGAAGCACTTTTCAGTTTGGAGGTCCAAGGTGCCCCGTGGTCCAATTTTGGTGCATGTGGTGCATTTTCGGCCCATTATGCAACTTTCGTGCAAAAATAAGACTTTTGGGTTTTGGTGCCCCGTGATCCCAGGTGCATTCTTATGCATAAAAAACTATAATGCTCAGAACATTTTTCCGTTTTGAGGTTCGTGGTGCCCCGTGGTCTAATTTAGGTGTAGTGGGTGCATTTTCGGCCATTTGTGCAATTTTGGTGCAAAAATTAGACTTTTGGGTTTTGGTGCCCCGTGATCCCTAGTGCATTCTTATGCATAAAACCATAATACTTGAAGCACTTTTCAGTTTTGATGTCCGAGGTGCCCTGTGGTCCAATTTTCGTGCTTGTGGTGTATTTTCGGCCCATTGTGCAATTTTGTGCGAAAATAATAGTTTTGGGTTTTGGTGCCCCATGATCCCTGGTGCATTCTTATGCATAAATAACCATAATGCTTTGAGCACTTTTCAGTTTTGAGGTCCGAGGTGCCCCATGGTCCAATTTTTGTACCCGTGGTGCATTTTCGACGATTTGTGCAATTTTCGTGCGAAAATAAGACTTTGGGGTTTTGGTGCCCTGTGAACCCTGGTGCATTCTTATGCATAAAAAACCATAATGCTTGGAGCACTTTTCAGTTTTGAGGTCCGTGGTGTCCCGTGGTCTAATTTTGGTGCCTGTGGTGCATTTTCGACTATTTGTGAAATTTTTGTGCGAAAATAAGACTTTTGGATTTTTGTTCCCCGTGATCCCTGGTGCATTCTTATGCATGAAAAACCATAATGCTCGTAACACTTTTCAGTTTTGAGGTCCGAGGTGCACCGTGGTCCAATTTTGGTGCCCGTCGTGCATTTTCAGACCATTTTGCAATTTTTTTGCGAAAATAAGACTTTTGGATTTTGGTGCCCCGTGATCCTTGGCGCATTCTTATGCATAAAAAACCATAATGCTCAGAAAAGTTTTTAGTCTTGAGGATCGTGGTACCCCGTGGTCCAATTTTTGTGCCTGTGGTGCATTTTCGGCCATTTGTGAATTTTTCGTGCGAAAATAAGACTTTTGGATTTTGGTGCCCCGTGACCCCTGGTGCATTCTGATGCATAAAAAACCATAATGCTTGGAGCACTATTCAGTTTTGAGGTCCGAGGTGCACCGGGGTCCAATTTTGGTGCCCGTGCTGCTTTTTCGGCTCATTGTGCAATTTTCGTGCGAAAATAAGACTTTTGGGTTTTCGTGCCCCATGATGCCTGGTGCATTCTTATGCATAAAAAACCATAATGCTCAGAAAACTTTGTAATTTTGAGGTTCGAGGTTCCCCGTGGTCCAATTCTAGTGCCGGTGGTGCATTTTCAGTTATTTGTGAATTTTTTTTGCGAAAATAAGACTTTTGGGTTTTGGTGCCCCATGATCCCTGGTGCATTGTTACGCTTTAAAAACCATAATGCTCGTAACACTTTTTAGTCTTGAGGTTCGTGGTGCCCTGTGATCCAATTTTGGTATCGGTAATACATTTTCGCCTATTTGTATAATTTTCGTGCCAAAATAAGACTTTTGGGTTTTGGTGCTCCGTGATCCCTGGTTCATTCTTATGCATAAAAATCAATAATGCTTGGACCACTTTTAAGTATTGAGGTCCGAGGTGCCCCGTGGTCCAATTTTGGTGTCGGTGGTGCATTTTCGGCCATTTGTGAAATTTTCTTGTGAAAATATGACTTTTGGATTTTGGTGCCCCGAGATCCCTGGTGCATTCTTATGCATAAAAAACTATAATGCTCAGAGCACTTTTCAGTTTTGTGGTTCCAGGTTCCCTGTGGTCCAATTTTGGTGCCCGTGGTGCATTTTCGGCCTATTGTGCAATTTTCGTACGAAAATAAGACTTTTGGGTTTTCGTGCCCCGTGATCCCTGGTGAATTCTTATGTATAAAAAACAATAATGCTCGGAAAACTTTTTAATTTTGAGGTTCGAGGTGCCCCATGGTCCAATTTTGGTGCTGGTGGAGCATTTTCATCTATTTGCGAATTGTTTTTTTGCGAAAATAAGACTTTTGGGTTTTGGTGCCACGTGATCCCTGGTGCATTCTTATGCATAAAAAACCATAATGCTCATAACACTTTTCAGTTTTGAGGTTCGTGGTGCCCCATGATCCAATTTTGGTGCCGGTAATGCATTTTTGGCCATTTGTACAATTTTCGTGCCAAAATAAGACTTTTGGGTTTTGGTGCCCCGTGATCCCTGGTTCATTCTTATGCATAAAAAACCATAATGCTAGGAACACTTTTCAGTTTTGAGGTCCGAGGTGCCCCGTGGTCCAATTTTGGTGCCTGTGGTGCATTTTCGGCCCATTGTGCAATTTTTGTACGAAAATAAGACGTTTGGGATTTGGTGCCCCATGATCCTTGGTGCATTCTTAAGCATAAAAAACCATAATGGTCATAGCACTTTTCAGTTTTGAGGTCCGACGTGCCCCGGGGTCCAATTTTGGTGCCGGTGGTGCATTTTTGGCCATTTGTGAAATTGTCGTGCGAAAATAAGACTTTTGGGTTTTGGTGCCCTGTGATCCCTAGTGCATTATTTTGAATTAAAAATCATAATGCTCGGAACACTTTTCAGTTATGAGGTCCAAGGTGCCCCTGTGGTCCAATTTTGGTGCCCGTGGTGCATTTTCCGCCCATTAAGCAATTTTCATGCGAAAATAAGACTTTTGGGTTTTGTTGCCCCGAGATCCCTGTTGCATTCTTATGCATAAAAAACTATAATGCTCTGAGCACTTTTCAGTTTTGAGGTCCGAGGTACCCCGTGGTCCAATTTGGGTGCCCGTCGTGCATTTTCCACCCATTGTGCAATTTTCGTGCGAAAATAAGACTTTTGGGTTTTGGTGCCCCGTGATCCCTGGTGCATTCCTATGCATAAAAAACCATAATACTCAAAACACTTTTCAGTTTTGAGGTCCGTGGTACCCCGTTGTCCAATTTTGGTGCTTGTCGTGCATTTTCGGCCCATTGTGCAATTTCCGTGCGAAAATAAAACTTTTGGGTTTTGGTGCCCCATGATCCCTGGTGCATTCTTATGCATAAAAAACCATAATGCTCGGAACACTATTCAGTTTTAAGGTTCCTGGTGCCCCGTGGTCTAAATTTGGTGTCGGTGGTGCATTTTCGTCCATTTGTGAAATTTTCGTGCAAAAATAAGACTTTTGGGTTTTGGGCCCCCGTGATCCCTGGTGCATTCTTATGCATAAAAAACTGTAATGCTCATAGCACTTTTACGTTTTGAGGTCCGAGGTTCCCCGCGGTCCAATTTTGGTGCCCGTGGTTCTTTTTCGGCCTATTGTGCAATTTTCGTGCGAAAATAAGACTTTTGGGTTTTTGTGCCCATGATCCCTGGTGCATTCTTATGCATAAAAAACCATACTGCTAGGAAAACTTTTAAATTTTGAGGTTCGAGGTGCCCCGTGGTCCAATTTTGGTGCCCGTGGTGCATTTTTAGCCATTTGTGAATTTTTTTGCGAAAATAAGACTTTTGGGTTTTGGTGCCCCGTAATCCCTTGTGCATTCTTATGCATAAAAAACCATAATGCTCGTAACACTTTTCAGTCTTGAGGTTCGTGGTGCCCCGTGATCCAATTTTGGTGTCGGTAATGCATTTTCGGCCATTTGTACAATTTTCGTGCCAAAATAAGACTTTTGGGTTTTGGTGCCTCGTGATCCCCTGGTTCATTGTTATGCAAAAAAAACCATAATGCTTGGACCAGTTTTAAGTATATAGGTCCGAGGTGCCCCGTGGTCCAATTTTGGTGTCGGTGGTGCATTTTCGGCCATTTGTGAAATTTTCTTGTGAAAATAAAAATTTTGGGTTTTGGTGCACCCTGATCCTTGGTGCATTCTTATGCATAAAATACCATAATGCTCGGAACACTTTACAGTCTTAAGGTTCGTGGTGCCCCGTGGTCCCATTTTTGTATCGGGGGTGCATTTTCGGCCATTCATAGCACTTTTAAGTTTTGAGGTCCGAGGTGCCACGTGGTCCAATTTTGGTGCCCGTGGTGCATATTCGGCCCATTATGCAATTTTTTTACGAAAATAAGAGTTTTGGGTTTTGGCTCCCTGTGATAGCTGGTGCATTCTTATACATAAAAAACAATAATGCTCGGAGCACTTTCCAGTTTTGAGGTCCGAGGTGCCCCGTGGTCCAATTTTGGTGCCCGTGGTGCATTTTTTGCCCATTGTTCAATTTTTGTGCGAAATAAAGAATTTTGGGTTTTGGTGCCCCGTGATCCCTCGTGGATTGTTATGCATAAAAAAGCATAATGCTCAGAGCACTTTTAAGTTTTGACGTCCCAGGTGCCCCGTGGTCCAATTTTGGTACCCGTGGTGCATTTTCGTCCCATTGTGCAATTTTCGTGCGAAAATAAGACTTCTGGGTTTTGGTGCCCCGTGATCCTTGGTGCATTCTTATGCCTAAAATACCATAATGCTTGGAACACTTTTCAGTCTTGAGGTTCGTGGTGCCCCGTGTTCCTATTTTGGTGCCGGGGGTGCATTTTCGGCCATTTGTGCAATTTTTGTGGGAGAATAAGACTTTTGGGTTTTGTTGCCCCGTGATCCCTGGTGCATTGTTATGCACAAAAAACCTTAATGCTCAGAGAACTTTTAAGTTTTGAGGTCCGACGTGCCCCGTGGTCCAATTTTTGTGCCCGTGGTGCATTTTCGACCCATTATTCAATTTTCGTACGAAAATAAGACTATTGGGTTTTGGTGCCCCGTGATCCCTGTTGCATTCTTATGCATAAAAAACCATAATGCTCCTAAAACTTTTCAATTTTGAGGTTTGTCGTTCCCCGTGGTCCAATTTTGATGCCGGTAATGCATTTTCGGCCATTTGTGCAATTTTCGTGGGAAAATAAAAGTTTTGGGTTTTGGTGCCCAGTGGTCCCTGGTGCATTCTTTTGAATAAAGAACCATAATGCTTAAGGTCCGTGGTACCCCGTGGTCCAATTTTGGTGCCGGTGGTGCATTTTCGGCCATTTGTGAAATTTTCGTGCGAAAATTAGACTTTTGGTGCCCCGGGATCCCTGGTGCATTCTTATGCATAAAAAACCATAATGCTCGGAGCACTTTTCAGTTTTGAGGTTCGAGGTGCCCCGTGGTCCAATTTTGGTGCCCGTAGTGCATTTTTGGCCCATTGTTCAATTTTTGTGCGAAAATAAGAATTTTGGGTTTTGGTGCCCCGTAATCCCTCGTGGATTCTTATGCATAAAAACCATAATGCTCAGCGCACTTTTAAGTTTTGACGTCCCAGGGGCCCCGTGGTACATTTTCATCCCATTGTGCAATTTTAGTGCGAAAATAAGACTTCTGGATTTTGGTGCCCGTGATCCTTGGTTCATTCTTATGCCTAAAATACCATAATGCTCAGAACACTTTTCAGTCTTGAGTATCGTGGTGCCCCGTGTTCCCATTTTGGTGCCGGGGTTGCATTTTCGGCCATTTGTGCAATTTTCGTGCGAAAATAAGACGTTTGGGTTTTGGTGCCCCGTGATCCCTGGTGCATTCTTATGCACAAAAAACCTTAATGATCAGAGCACTTTTAAGTTTTTAGGTCTGAGGTGCCCCGTGGTCCAATTTTTGTGCCGGTGGTGCATGTTCGATCCATTATTCAATTTTCGTACGAAAAGAAGACTATTGGGTTTTGGTGCCCCATGATCCCTGTTGCATTCTTATGCATAAAAAACCATAATGCTCCTAACACTTTTCAATTTTGAGGACTGTGGTGCCCCGTGGTCCAATTTTGGTGCTGGTAACGCATTTTCGACCATTTGTGCAATTGTGATGCGAAAATAAGACTTTTGGGATTTGGTGCCCCTTGATCCCTGGTGCATTCTTATGCATAAAAAACCATAATGCTTGGAACACTTTTCAGTTTTGAGGTCCGTGGTGCCCCGTGGTCCAATTTTGGTGCCGGTGGTGCATTTTGGGCCATTTGTGAAATTTTCGTGCGAAAATTAGACTTTTGGTGCCCTGGGATCCCTGGTGCATTCTTATGCATAAAAAACCATAATGCTCAGAGCACTTTTCAGTTTTGAGGTCCGAGGTGTCCCGTGGTCCAATTTTGGTGCCCGTAGTGCATTTTTGGCCCATTGTTCAATTTTTGTGCGAAAATAAGAATTTTGGGTTTTGGTGCCTCGTAATCCCTCATGGATTCTTATGCATAAAAACCATAATGTCAGTGCACTTTTAAGTTTTGACGTCCCAGGTGCCCCGTGGTCCAATTTTGGTACCCGTGGTACATTTTCGTCCCATTGTGCAATTTTCGTGCGAAAATAAGACTTCTGGGTTTTGGTGCCCGTGATTCTTGGTTCATTCTTATGCCTAAAATACCATAATGCTCGGAACATTTTTCAGTCTTGAGGATCGTGGTGCCCCGTGTTCCCATTTTGGTGCCGGGGGTGCATTTTCGGCCATTTGTGCAATTTTCGTGCGAAAATAAGACGTTTGGGTTTTGGTGCCCCGTGATCCCTGGTGCATTCTTATGCACAAAAAACCTTAATGATCAGAGCACTTTTAAGTTTTTAGGTCTGAGGTGCCCCGTGGTCCAATTTTTTAGCCAGTGGTGCATTTTCGACGCATTATTCAATTTTCGTACGAAAAGAAGACTATTGGGTTTTGGTGCCCCATGATCCCTGTTGCATTCTTATGCAAAAAAAACCATAACGCTCCTAACACTTTTCAATTTTGAGACTGTGGTGCCCCGTGGTCCAATTTTGGTGCCGGTAACGCATTTTCGACCATTTGCGCAATTTTGATGCGAAAATAAGACTTTTGGGATTTGGTGCCCCTTGATCCCTGGTGCATTCTTATGCATAAAAAACCATAATGCTTGGAACACTTTTCAGTTTTGAGGTCCGTGGTACCCCGTGGTCCAATTTTGGTGCCGGTGGTGCATTTTCGGCCATTTGTGAAATTTTCGTGCGAAAATTAGACTTTTGGTGCCCCGGGATCCCTGGTGCATTCTTATGCATAAAAAACCATAATGCTCGGAGCACTTTTCAGTTTTGAGGTTCGAGGTGCCCCGTGGTCCAATTTTGGTGCCCGTAGTGCATTTTTGGCCCATTGTTCAATTTTTGTGCGAAAATAAGAATTTTGGGTTTTGGTGCCCCGTAATCCCTCGTGGATTCTTATGCATAAAAACCATAATGCTCAGCGCACTTTTAAGTTTTGACGTCCCAGGGGGCCCCGTGGTCCAATTTCGGTACCCGTGGTACATTTTCATCCCATTGTGCAATTTTAGTGCGAAAATAAGACTTCTGGATTTTGGTGCCCGTGATCCTTGGTTCATTCTTATGCCTAAAATACCATAATGCTCAGAACACTTTTCAGTCTTGAGTATCGTGGTGCCCCGTGTTCCCATTTTGGTGCCGGGGTTGCATTTTCGGCCATTTGTGCAATTTTCGTGCGAAAATAAGACGTTTGGGTTTTGGTGCCCCGTGATCCCTGGTGCATTCTTATGCACAAAAAACCTTAATGATCAGAGCACTTTTAAGTTTTTAGGTCTGAGGTGCCCCGTGGTCCAATTTTTGTGCCGGTGGTGCATGTTCGATCCATTATTCAATTTTCGTACGAAAAGAAGACTATTGGGTTTTGGTGCCCCATGATCCCTGTTGCATTCTTATGCATAAAAAACCATAATGCTCCTAACACTTTTCAATTTTGAGGACTGTGGTGCCCCGTGGTCCAATTTTGGTGCTGGTAACGCATTTTCGACCATTTGTGCAATTGTGATGCGAAAATAAGACTTTTGGGATTTGGTGCCCCTTGATCCCTGGTGCATTCTTATGCATAAAAAACCATAATGCTTGGAACACTTTTCAGTTTTGAGGTCCGTGGTGCCCCGTGGTCCAATTTTGGTGCCGGTGGTGCATTTTGGGCCATTTGTGAAATTTTCGTGCGAAAATTAGACTTTTGGTGCCCTGGGATCCCTGGTGCATTCTTATGCATAAAAAACCATAATGCTCAGAGCACTTTTCAGTTTTGAGGTCCGAGGTGTCCCGTGGTCCAATTTTGGTGCCCGTAGTGCATTTTTGGCCCATTGTTCAATTTTTGTGCGAAAATAAGAATTTTGGGTTTTGGTGCCTCGTAATCCCTCATGGATTCTTATGCATAAAAACCATAATGTCAGTGCACTTTTAAGTTTTGACGTCCCAGGTGCCCCGTGGTCCAATTTTGGTACCCGTGGTACATTTTCGTCCCATTGTGCAATTTTCGTGCGAAAATAAGACTTCTGGGTTTTGGTGCCCGTGATTCTTGGTTCATTCTTATGCCTAAAATACCATAATGCTCGGAACATTTTTCAGTCTTGAGGATCGTGGTGCCCCGTGTTCCCATTTTGGTGCCGGGGGTGCATTTTCGGCCATTTGTGCAATTTTCGTGCGAAAATAAGACGTTTGGGTTTTGGTGCCCCGTGATCCCTGGTGCATTCTTATGCACAAAAAACCTTAATGATCATAGCACTTTTAAGTTTTTAGGTCTGAGGTGCCCCGTGGTCCAATTTTTTAGCCAGTGGTGCATTTTCGACGCATTATTCAATTTTCGTACGAAAAGAAGACTATTGGGTTTTGGTGCCCCATGATCCCTGTTGCATTCTTATGCAAAAAAAACCATAACGCTCCTAACACTTTTCAATTTTGAGACTGTGGTGCCCCGTGGTCCAATTTTGGTGCCGGTAACGCATTTTCGACCATTTGCGCAATTTTGATGCGAAAATAAGACTTTTGGGATTTGGTGCCCCTTGATCCCTGGTGCATTCTTATGCATAAAAAACCATAATGCTTGGAACACTTTTCAGTTTTGAGGTCCGTGGTACCCCGTGGTCCAATTTTGGTGCCGGTGGTGCATTTTCGGCCATTTGTGAAATTTTCGTGCGAAAATTAGACTTTTGGTGCCCCGGGATCCCTGGTGCATTCTTATGCATAAAAAACCATAATGCTCGGAGCACTTTTCAGTTTTGAGGTTCGAGGTGCCCCGTGGTCCAATTTTGGTGCCCGTAGTGCATTTTTGGCCCATTGTTCAATTTTTGTGCGAAAATAAGAATTTTGGGTTTTGGTGCCCCGTAATCCCTCGTGGATTCTTATGCATAAAAACCATAATGCTCAGCGCACTTTTAAGTTTTGACGTCCCAGGGGCCCCGTGGTCCAATTTCGGTACCCGTGGTACATTTTCATCCCATTGTGCAATTTTAGTGCGAAAATAAGACTTCTGGATTTTGGTGCCCGTGATCCTTGGTTCATTCTTATGCCTAAAATACCATAATGCTCAGAACACTTTTCAGTCTTGAGTATCGTGGTGCCCCGTGTTCCCATTTTGGTGCCGGGGTTGCATTTTCGGCCATTTGTGCAATTTTCGTGCGAAAATAAGACGTTTGGGTTTTGGTGCCCCGTGATCCCTGGTGCATTCTTATGCACAAAAAACCTTAATGATCAGAGCACTTTTAAGTTTTTAGGTCTGAGGTGCCCCGTGGTCCAATTTTTGTGCCGGTGGTGCATGTTCGATCCATTATTCAATTTTCGTACGAAAAGAAGACTATTGGGTTTTGGTGCCCCATGATCCCTGTTGCATTCTTATGCATAAAAAACCATAATGCTCCTAACACTTTTCAATTTTGAGGACTGTGGTGCCCCGTGGTCCAATTTTGGTGCTGGTAACGCATTTTCGACCATTTGTGCAATTGTGATGCGAAAATAAGACTTTTGGGATTTGGTGCCCCTTGATCCCTGGTGCATTCTTATGCATAAAAAACCATAATGCTTGGAACACTTTTCAGTTTTGAGGTCCGTGGTGCCCCGTGGTCCAATTTTGGTGCCGGTGGTGCATTTTGGGCCATTTGTGAAATTTTCGTGCGAAAATTAGACTTTTGGTGCCCTGGGATCCCTGGTGCATTCTTATGCATAAAAAACCATAATGCTCAGAGCACTTTTCAGTTTTGAGGTCCGAGGTGTCCCGTGGTCCAATTTTGGTGCCCGTAGTGCATTTTTGGCCCATTGTTCAATTTTTGTGCGAAAATAAGAATTTTGGGTTTTGGTGCCTCGTAATCCCTCATGGATTCTTATGCATAAAAACCATAATGTCAGTGCACTTTTAAGTTTTGACGTCCCAGGTGCCCCGTGGTCCAATTTTGGTACCCGTGGTACATTTTCGTCCCATTGTGCAATTTTCGTGCGAAAATAAGACTTCTGGGTTTTGGTGCCCGTGATTCTTGGTTCATTCTTATGCCTAAAATACCATAATGCTCGGAACATTTTTCAGTCTTGAGGATCGTGGTGCCCCGTGTTCCCATTTTGGTGCCGGGGGTGCATTTTCGGCCATTTGTGCAATTTTCGTGCGAAAATAAGACGTTTGGGTTTTGGTGCCCCGTGATCCCTGGTGCATTCTTATGCACAAAAAACCTTAATGATCAGAGCACTTTTAAGTTTTTAGGTCTGAGGTGCCCCGTGGTCCAATTTTTTAGCCAGTGGTGCATTTTCGACGCATTATTCAATTTTCGTACGAAAAGAAGACTATTGGGTTTTGGTGCCCCATGATCCCTGTTGCATTCTTATGCAAAAAAAACCATAACGCTCCTAACACTTTTCAATTTTGAGACTGTGGTGCCCCGTGGTCCAATTTTGGTGCCGGTAACGCATTTTCGACCATTTGCGCAATTTTGATGCGAAAATAAGACTTTTGGGATTTGGTGCCCCTTGATCCCTGGTGCATTCTTATGCATAAAAAACCATAATGCTTGGAACACTTTTCAGTTTTGAGGTCCGTGGTACCCCGTGGTCCAATTTTGGTGCCGGTGGTGCATTTTCGGCCATTTGTGAAATTTTCGTGCGAAAATTAGACTTTTGGTGCCCCGGGATCCCTGGTGCATTCTTATGCATAAAAAACCATAATGCTCGGAGCACTTTTCAGTTTTGAGGTTCGAGGTGCCCCGTGGTCCAATTTTGGTGCCCGTAGTGCATTTTTGGCCCATTGTTCAATTTTTGTGCGAAAATAAGAATTTTGGGTTTTGGTGCCCCGTAATCCCTCGTGGATTCTTATGCATAAAAACCATAATGCTCAGCGCACTTTTAAGTTTTGACGTCCCAGGGGCCCCGTGGTCCAATTTCGGTACCCGTGGTACATTTTCATCCCATTGTGCAATTTTAGTGCGAAAATAAGACTTCTGGATTTTGGTGCCCGTGATCCTTGGTTCATTCTTATGCCTAAAATACCATAATGCTCAGAACACTTTTCAGTCTTGAGTATCGTGGTGCCCCGTGTTCCCATTTTGGTGCCGGGGTTGCATTTTCGGCCATTTGTGCAATTTTCGTGCGAAAATAAGACGTTTGGGTTTTGGTGCCCCGTGATCCCTGGTGCATTCTTATGCACAAAAAACCTTAATGATCAGAGCACTTTTAAGTTTTTAGGTCTGAGGTGCCCCGTGGTCCAATTTTTGTGCCGGTGGTGCATGTTCGATCCATTATTCAATTTTCGTACGAAAAGAAGACTATTGGGTTTTGGTGCCCCATGATCCCTGTTGCATTCTTATGCATAAAAAACCATAATGCTCCTAACACTTTTCAATTTTGAGGACTGTGGTGCCCCGTGGTCCAATTTTGGTGCTGGTAACGCATTTTCGACCATTTGTGCAATTGTGATGCGAAAATAAGACTTTTGGGATTTGGTGCCCCTTGATCCCTGGTGCATTCTTATGCATAAAAAACCATAATGCTTGGAACACTTTTCAGTTTTGAGGTCCGTGGTGCCCCGTGGTCCAATTTTGGTGCCGGTGGTGCATTTTGGGCCATTTGTGAAATTTTCGTGCGAAAATTAGACTTTTGGTGCCCTGGGATCCCTGGTGCATTCTTATGCATAAAAAACCATAATGCTCAGAGCACTTTTCAGTTTTGAGGTCCGAGGTGTCCCGTGGTCCAATTTTGGTGCCCGTAGTGCATTTTTGGCCCATTGTTCAATTTTTGTGCGAAAATAAGAATTTTGGGTTTTGGTGCCTCGTAATCCCTCATGGATTCTTATGCATAAAAACCATAATGTCAGTGCACTTTTAAGTTTTGACGTCCCAGGTGCCCCGTGGTCCAATTTTGGTACCCGTGGTACATTTTCGTCCCATTGTGCAATTTTCGTGCGAAAATAAGACTTCTGGGTTTTGGTGCCCGTGATTCTTGGTTCATTCTTATGCCTAAAATACCATAATGCTCGGAACATTTTTCAGTCTTGAGGATCGTGGTGCCCCGTGTTCCCATTTTGGTGCCGGGGGTGCATTTTCGGCCATTTGTGCAATTTTCGTGCGAAAATAAGACGTTTGGGTTTTGGTGCCCCGTGATCCCTGGTGCATTCTTATGCACAAAAAACCTTAATGATCAGAGCACTTTTAAGTTTTTAGGTCTGAGGTGCCCCGTGGTCCAATTTTTTAGCCAGTGGTGCATTTTCGACGCATTATTCAATTTTCGTACGAAAAGAAGACTATTGGGTTTTGGTGCCCCATGATCCCTGTTGCATTCTTATGCAAAAAAAACCATAACGCTCCTAACACTTTTCAATTTTGAGACTGTGGTGCCCCGTGGTCCAATTTTGGTGCCGGTAACGCATTTTCGACCATTTGCGCAATTTTGATGCGAAAATAAGACTTTTGGGATTTGGTGCCCCTTGATCCCTGGTGCATTCTTATGCATAAAAAACCATAATGCTTGGAACACTTTTCAGTTTTGAGGTCCGTGGTACCCCGTGGTCCAATTTTGGTGCCGGTGGTGCATTTTCGGCCATTTGTGAAATTTTCGTGCGAAAATTAGACTTTTGGTGCCCCGGGATCCCTGGTGCATTCTTATGCATAAAAAACCATAATGCTCGGAGCACTTTTCAGTTTTGAGGTTCGAGGTGCCCCGTGGTCCAATTTTGGTGCCCGTAGTGCATTTTTGGCCCATTGTTCAATTTTTGTGCGAAAATAAGAATTTTGGGTTTTGGTGCCCCGTAATCCCTCGTGGATTCTTATGCATAAAAACCATAATGCTCAGCGCACTTTTAAGTTTTGACGTCCCAGGGGCCCCGTGGTCCAATTTCGGTACCCGTGGTACATTTTCATCCCATTGTGCAATTTTAGTGCGAAAATAAGACTTCTGGATTTTGGTGCCCGTGATCCTTGGTTCATTCTTATGCCTAAAATACCATAATGCTCAGAACACTTTTCAGTCTTGAGTATCGTGGTGCCCCGTGTTCCCATTTTGGTGCCGGGGTTGCATTTTCGGCCATTTGTGCAATTTTCGTGCGAAAATAAGACGTTTGGGTTTTGGGTGCCCCGTGATCCCTGGTGCATTCTTATGCACAAAAAACCTTAATGATCAGAGCACTTTTAAGTTTTTAGGTCTGAGGTGCCCCGTGGTCCAATTTTTGTGCCGGTGGTGCATGTTCGATCCATTATTCAATTTTCGTACGAAAAGAAGACTATTGGGTTTTGGTGCCCCATGATCCCTGTTGCATTCTTATGCATAAAAAACCATAATGCTCCTAACACTTTTCAATTTTGAGGGACTGTGGTGCCCCGTGGTCCAATTTTGGTGCTGGTAACGCATTTTCGACCATTTGTGCAATTGTGATGCGAAAATAAGACTTTTGGGATTTGGTGCCCCTTGATCCTGGTGCATTCTTATGCATAAAAAACCATAATGCTTGGAACACTTTTCAGTTTTGAGGTCCGTGGTGCCCCGTGGTCCAATTTTGGTGCCGGTGGTGCATTTTGGGCCATTTGTGAAATTTTCGTGCGAAAATTAGACTTTTGGTGCCCTGGGATCCCTGGTGCATTCTTATGCATAAAAAACCATAATGCTCAGAGCACTTTTCAGTTTTGAGGTCCGAGGTGTCCCGTGGTCCAATTTTGGTGCCCGTAGTGCATTTTTGGCCCATTGTTCAATTTTTGTGCGAAAATAAGAATTTTGGGTTTTGGTGCCTCGTAATCCCTCATGGATTCTTATGCATAAAAACCATAATGTCAGTGCACTTTTAAGTTTTGACGTCCCAGGTGCCCCGTGGTCCAATTTTGGTACCCGTGGTACATTTTCGTCCCATTGTGCAATTTTCGTGCGAAAATAAGACTTCTGGGTTTTGGTGCCCGTGATTCTTGGTTCATTCTTATGCCTAAAATACCATAATGCTCGGAACATTTTTCAGTCTTGAGGATCGTGGTGCCCCGTGTTCCCATTTTGGTGCCGGGGGTGCATTTTCGGCCATTTGTGCAATTTTCGTGCGAAAATAAGACGTTTGGGTTTTGGTGCCCCGTGATCCCTGGTGCATTCTTATGCACAAAAAACCTTAATGATCAGAGCACTTTTAAGTTTTTAGGTCTGAGGTGCCCCGTGGTCCAATTTTTTAGCCAGTGGTGCATTTTCGACGCATTATTCAATTTTCGTACGAAAAGAAGACTATTGGGTTTTGGTGCCCCATGATCCCTGTTGCATTCTTATGCAAAAAAAAACCATAACGCTCCTAACACTTTTCAATTTTGAGACTGTGGTGCCCCGTGGTCCAATTTTGGTGCCGGGTAACGCATTTTCGACCATTTGCGCAATTTTGATGCGAAAATAAGACTTTTGGGATTTGGTGCCCCTTGATCCCTGGTGCATTCTTATGCATAAAAAAACCATAATGCTTGGAACACTTTTCAGTTTTGAGGTCCGTGGTACCCCGTGGTCCAATTTTGGTGCCGGTGGTGCATTTTCGGCCATTTGTGAAATTTTCGTGCGAAAATTAGACTTTTGGTGCCCCGGGATCCCTGGTGCATTCTTATGCATAAAAAACCATAATGCTCGGAGCACTTTTCAGTTTTGAGGTTCGAGGTGCCCCGTGGTCCAATTTTGGTGCCCGTAGTGCATTTTTGGCCCATTGTTCAATTTTTGTGCGAAAATAAGAATTTTGGGTTTTGGTGCCCCGTAATCCCTCGTGGATTCTTATGCATAAAAACCATAATGCTCAGCGCACTTTTAAGTTTTGACGTCCCAGGGGCCCCGTGGTCCAATTTCGGTACCCGTGGTACATTTTCATCCCATTGTGCAATTTTAGTGCGAAAATAAGACTTCTGGATTTTGGTGCCCGTGATCCTTGGTTCATTCTTATGCCTAAAATACCATAATGCTCAGAACACTTTTCAGTCTTGAGTATCGTGGTGCCCCGTGTTCCCATTTTGGTGCCGGGGTTGCATTTTCGGCCATTTGTGCAATTTTCGTGCGAAAATAAGACGTTTGGGTTTTGGTGCCCCGTGATCCCTGGTGCATTCTTATGCACAAAAAACCTTAATGATCAGAGCACTTTTAAGTTTTTAGGTCTGAGGTGCCCCGTGGTCCAATTTTTGTGCCGGTGGTGCATGTTCGATCCATTATTCAATTTTCGTACGAAAAGAAGACTATTGGGTTTTGGTGCCCCATGATCCCTGTTGCATTCTTATGCATAAAAAACCATAATGCTCCTAACACTTTTCAATTTTGAGGACTGTGGTGCCCCGTGGTCCAATTTTGGTGCTGGTAACGCATTTTCGACCATTTGTGCAATTGTGATGCGAAAATAAGACTTTTGGGATTTGGTGCCCCTTGATCCCTGGTGCATTCTTATGCATAAAAAACCATAATGCTTGGAACACTTTTCAGTTTTGAGGTCCGTGGTGCCCCGTGGTCCAATTTTGGTGCCGGTGGTGCATTTTGGGCCATTTGTGAAATTTTCGTGCGAAAATTAGACTTTTGGTGCCCTGGGATCCCTGGTGCATTCTTATGCATAAAAAACCATAATGCTCAGAGCACTTTTCAGTTTTGAGGTCCGAGGTGTCCCGTGGTCCAATTTTGGTGCCCGTAGTGCATTTTTGGCCCATTGTTCAATTTTTGTGCGAAAATAAGAATTTTGGGTTTTGGTGCCTCGTAATCCCTCATGGATTCTTATGCATAAAAACCATAATGTCAGTGCACTTTTAAGTTTTGACGTCCCAGGTGCCCCGTGGTCCAATTTTGGTACCCGTGGTACATTTTCGTCCCATTGTGCAATTTTCGTGCGAAAATAAGACTTCTGGGTTTTGGTGCCCGTGATTCTTGGTTCATTCTTATGCCTAAAATACCATAATGCTCGGAACATTTTTCAGTCTTGAGGATCGTGGTGCCCCGTGTTCCCATTTTGGTGCCGGGGGTGCATTTTCGGCCATTTGTGCAATTTTCGTGCGAAAATAAGACGTTTGGGTTTTGGTGCCCCGTGATCCCTGGTGCATTCTTATGCACAAAAAACCTTAATGATCAGAGCACTTTTAAGTTTTTAGGTCTGAGGTGCCCCGTGGTCCAATTTTTTAGCCAGTGGTGCATTTTCGACGCATTATTCAATTTTCGTACGAAAAGAAGACTATTGGGTTTTGGTGCCCCATGATCCCTGTTGCATTCTTATGCAAAAAAAACCATAACGCTCCTAACACTTTTCAATTTGAGACTGTGGTGCCCCGTGGTCCAATTTTGGTGCCGGGTAACGCATTTTCGACCATTTGCGCAATTTTGATGCGAAAATAAGACTTTTGGGATTTGGTGCCCCTTGATCCCTGGTGCATTCTTATGCATAAAAAAACCATAATGCTTGGAACACTTTTCAGTTTTGAGGTCCGTGGTACCCCGTGGTCCAATTTTGGTGCCGGTGGTGCATTTTCGGCCATTTGTGAAATTTTCGTGCGAAAATTAGACTTTTGGTGCCCCGGGATCCCTGGTGCATTCTTATGCATAAAAAACCATAATGCTCGGAGCACTTTTCAGTTTTGAGGTTCGAGGTGCCCCGTGGTCCAATTTTGGTGCCCGTAGTGCATTTTTGGCCCATTGTTCAATTTTTGTGCGAAAATAAGAATTTTGGGTTTTGGTGCCCCGTAATCCCTCGTGGATTCTTATGCATAAAAACCATAATGCTCAGCGCACTTTTAAGTTTTGACGTCCCAGGGGCCCCGTGGTCCAATTTCGGTACCCGTGGTACATTTTCATCCCATTGTGCAATTTTAGTGCGAAAATAAGACTTCTGGATTTTGGTGCCCGTGATCCTTGGTTCATTCTTATGCCTAAAATACCATAATGCTCAGAACACTTTTCAGTCTTGAGTATCGTGGTGCCCCGTGTTCCCATTTTGGTGCCGGGGTTGCATTTTCGGCCATTTGTGCAATTTTCGTGCGAAAATAAGACGTTTGGGTTTTGGTGCCCCGTGATCCCTGGTGCATTCTTATGCACAAAAAACCTTAATGATCAGAGCACTTTTAAGTTTTTAGGTCTGAGGTGCCCCGTGGTCCAATTTTTGTGCCGGGTGGTGCATGTTCGATCCATTATTCAATTTTTCGTACGAAAAGAAGACTATTGGGTTTTGGTGCCCCATGATCCCTGTTGCATTCTTATGCATAAAAAACCATAATGCTCCTAACACTTTTCAATTTTGAGGACTGTGGTGCCCCGTGGTCCAATTTTGGTGCTGGTAACGCATTTTCGACCATTTGTGCAATTGTGATGCGAAAATAAGACTTTTGGGATTTGGTGCCCCTTGATCCCTGGTGCATTCTTATGCATAAAAAACCATAATGCTTGGAACACTTTTCAGTTTTGAGGTCCGTGGTGCCCCGTGGTCCCAATTTTGGTGCCGGTGGTGCATTTTGGGCCATTTGTGAAATTTTCGTGCGAAAATTAGACTTTTGGTGCCCTGGGATCCCTGGTGCATTCTTATGCATAAAAAACCATAATGCTCAGAGCACTTTTCAGTTTTGAGGTCCGAGGTGTCCCGTGGTCCAATTTTTGGTGCCCGTAGTGCATTTTTGGCCCATTGTTCAATTTTTGTGCGAAAATAAGAATTTTGGGTTTTGGTGCCTCGTAATCCCTCATGGATTCTTATGCATAAAAACCATAATGTCAGTGCACTTTTAAGTTTTGACGTCCCAGGTGCCCCGTGGTCCAATTTTGGTACCCGTGGTACATTTTCGTCCCATTGTGCAATTTTCGTGCGAAAATAAGACTTCTGGGTTTTGGTGCCCGTGATTCTTGGTTCATTCTTATGCCTAAAATACCATAATGCTCGGAACATTTTTCAGTCTTGAGGATCGTGGTGCCCCGTGTTCCCATTTTGGTGCCGGGGGTGCATTTTCGGCCATTTGTGCAATTTTCGTGCGAAAATAAGACGTTTGGGTTTTGGTGCCCCGTGATCCCTGGTGCATTCTTATGCACAAAAAACCTTAATGATCAGAGCACTTTTAAGTTTTTAGGTCTGAGGTGCCCCGTGGTCCAATTTTTTAGCCAGTGGTGCATTTTCGACGCATTATTCAATTTTCGTACGAAAAGAAGACTATTGGGTTTTGGTGCCCCATGATCCCTGTTGCATTCTTATGCAAAAAAAACCATAACGCTCCTAACACTTTTCAATTTTGAGACTGTGGTGCCCCGTGGTCCAATTTTGGTGCCGGTAACGCATTTTTCGACCATTTGCGCAATTTTGATGCGAAAATAAGACTTTTGGGATTTGGTGCCCCTTGATCCCTGGTGCATTCTTATGCATAAAAAACCATAATGCTTGGAACACTTTTCAGTTTTGAGGTCCGTGGTACCCCGTGGTCCAATTTTGGTGCCGGTGGTGTATTTTCGGCCATTTGTGAAATTTTCGTGCGAAAATTAGACTTTTGGTGCCCCGGGATCCCTGGTGCATTCTTATGCATAAAAAACCATAATGCTCGGAGCACTTTTCAGTTTTGAGGTTCGAGGTGCCCCGTGGTCCAATTTTGGTGCCCGTAGTGCATTTTTGGCCCATTGTTCAATTTTTGTGCGAAAATAAGAATTTTGGGTTTTGGTGCCCCGTAATCCCTCGTGGATTCTTATGCATAAAAACCATAATGCTCAGCGCACTTTTAAGTTTTGACGTCCCAGGGGCCCCGTGGTCCAATTTCGGTACCCGTGGTACATTTTCATCCCATTGTGCAATTTTAGTGCGAAAATAAGACTTCTGGATTTTGGTGCCCGTGATCCTTGGTTCATTCTTATGCCTAAAATACCATAATGCTCAGAACACTTTTCAGTCTTGAGTATCGTGGTGCCCCGTGTTCCCATTTTGGTGCCGGGGTTGCATTTTCGGCCATTTGTGCAATTTTCGTGCGAAAATAAGACGTTTGGGTTTTGGTGCCCCGTGATCCCTGGTGCATTCTTATGCACAAAAAACCTTAATGATCAGAGCACTTTTAAGTTTTTTAGGTCTGAGGTGCCCCGTGGTCCAATTTTTGTGCCGGTGGTGCATGTTCGATCCATTATTCAATTTTCGTACGAAAAGAAGACTATTGGGTTTTGGTGCCCCATGATCCCTGTTGCATTCTTATGCATAAAAAACCATAATGCTCCTAACACTTTTCAATTTTGAGGACTGTGGTGCCCCGTGGTCCAATTTTGGTGCTGGTAACGCATTTTC